>CM031240.1:785302514-786792555 GCA_018340775.1 Taxus wallichiana var. yunnanensis | reverse complement strand
TGCATGTGGAAGATAAAAGGATAAATAATATGGAAGATCAATAAAGATATTGGTTAAAATGGAGAAGTAAGTAGAAGAATGAGGGAAAGGGGGAAGAATATATAAAGAGAAAGAGAGACAATAAGAAAAATTGGGAGGAGTAGAGGAAAAGAGGGAAAGGTTACATAATAAAGGGGTCAAAAAGAGGATATTCTTTTGAGAATGGATAACATCATGAATGAAGAGAGAAGAAAGAGGGGAGGAATGGTGTGGAGTGTAAAAAACCATGGAGATGCTTGAGATGAGGATAAGAATGTTATGAGGAAATAGACAAAGAATGTATGATGAAGACAATAAATATATTGACAAGGAAGAATGGAATATGGAGAGGTGGGTAAGAAAGGACAATAATGGGTGGGAGTGGAGAGAAGGTGGGGGAGGAAAAAGAGAGTGAAGGATAAAATGGGAAATGAAAGTGAAATAATGTTAGGGAGACCAACAATAATTATTGTTGGGGAAGGAGGGTGGAAAAGGTGGAGAGAATGTAGAGAAGGACAAAGAGAGTGAAAAAGGCAATGTAAGATGATGATGAGAGAATCTTAGGGGATAATAACAATAATTATGGGTGGGAAACATGAGTGTAAGTATGGGGGATGATGAAACAGAAACAAGATGATGACGAAAGAATGTTAGAAGGAGACCAAAAATAATTATGGGTGGGGAAGAGGGGTATAAATGTGGGAGAATTAGAGAATATGTAGATGGAAGAGTAAAGAAAGGGTGAGTGATGATTTGTGATAAGATGAAGGAGAAGACATGATGTGGAGGACGAGTATTAATGAGAATAATGTGAAGAAACGAGATATGAAAAGAGTGTCAGAGAGCGGGATGAAGAAAGAAAGAAAGAGGAGGGGAAAATGGGGAAAGGAAAATGGTCAAACAAGGAGTGATCAAGTAGGATTCACAAGCTAAAGATGATTGGACGTAATTTTTGGGGGTGGTTGATTGGAATGGGAAACCGAGAGGAAGGAATGATCAACGGAAGGAATGACACAGTGGACGGAGGAGAAGTACAAAATGACAAATCCATCTTAAGGGGAACCCTTAAGTAAGATCGGTATACCACGAAATGATTAAGTAATATTTTCAAGTCAAGGATGACAATAATGAAGGAGGGGAAAAGAGGAGGTGATGTTTGCAAGAATGAGAGAGGTGGTGAGAGGATGTGATGATGGTGAAGGGTGGGAAAAATGGTATGAGAGGAATTTTTTTGATGGGGCAGCACAAGATGACAAATCAACCTTAAGAGGAACTCTTAAGTAAGATTATCATGGTACACAAATTATTAAGTAAAATTTCCAAACCGATAATGATGATGAATGGAGGAGAAGAGACAATAATGTATTGTGCATAGGGGTGGAACGGTTGGTTGGAGTAGATGATGATGGTGAAGGGAAAGAAAAATGGTATGGAGGAAACTTGTTTGGATGGGGAAGTGTAAGATGAAAAATCAACCTTAAGAGGGATTCTTAAGTAAGGTTATCATGTTGCATGAATGATTAAGTAATATTGTCAAGCCGGAAATGACGAAAAATGATCATGTGAAGAAGATCTGCAAGGTATGTGGTGAGGTGAGCAATCAAGGAGATGGGGAAGGGGGTATGAAAATATGGACTGAAGGGGAACCCTCAAGTAAATTTTACATACTATGAGAATATGTAATTAAGATTACCAAGAGAGATGGATACTATGAAGAACAGAAAAGAAGAGACGGTGTTTGTGAGTATATAAGAGGTGGCGAGAAGAGTTGATGACAAGGAGGGGACCAAAGGAGTGTAGGTTGGGTAGATGAAGCAATATATGCAGAAAGAAAATAGAATGTGAGGAGAATCCTCAATTATGGTTCCCATGTTTCAAGAGTTATGAAACAAGATTTTCAAGTGAAGATGTGAGGAAGAAAGATGTGTGTGGTGGTGATGGTCTTGTTGTGAGAGATGTAATGATGGAGGAGTTTATACAATGGGAAGATTGTAAGAAGAGTGGGTACCTAAAATAAGAGTCCCACACTATATGGATGGTTAAGTAAGATTATCAAGCTGAAGGAGCAAGGTGCGAAGAGTATAAGGGGACACATAAGAATGAAGAAAAGGGATGAAGATACACATAGTGGGGGAAGGGGATGGGAATGGTGAAAAGTATGAGGTGTGCAAAAATGGCATGTGGGTGGAAATGGGGAGGGAGGATGAATGGATAAAAGACATGTTGACCATGGTGGGGAATGAGGAGTTACATGATAGTGAATATTTCATGAGGAATAACATTAAGTAGGATTTAAGAACCGCAACAGTGGTCAAATAGGATTCATAAAGCGAAGGAAGTACTAGGAAGAGTGAAAGGATGTGGTGCAAACTAGACTATCGATTATGCAAGAAATTACTCACTTGATGAAAACATTTTTAATATAGCGCACAACAGGATGCATCATGGTATAGAAGATCATGATGACTAGATTGTAATATGCAAGAGAGAATAGACAGGGCCATCAAAAAGGTATAATGTCCCTATACAATATACAGTCATATAAGAGAGGTAGTGACATATAAAAGAGGCATATTAGATGGAACACCATGATACACAAAATCAAGATGCCCCTATAATATAACTAAAGACACAAGAAAACAAATAATAAACTTGTAACTAATAATGCAACACAAGAACTTTCAAATTTTTCCCTAATGTGTTCCAAAATGATGACTGCTGATGTGCCCCCAAGTATGGGTATGAGGATTCAAGATGGATTGGGTCACTTTCTCAAGCAAGGAAACAATGAGATCAGAATTTCCCAAGCGAGGATACATGTGAGCGAGAGAAGATTTGGATAAAATAGTGGTAAGATGGTTAAAACAATTGTTTTGGATAGGATTTAAAAGTTTGAATTGTGTTGATTATGGAGTTTTGATTTTTGATTGATGTTTTGTAAATTTTTAGGGTTTTGTTATTATATATGAATATTTTGGATTTTGGTGATTTAGTTTGGTTTTTTTGAATGATTGCTTTTTTATATTTTTGAATTTTTTTGAGGGTTTTGGATTTTTTTATTTTTTCGGGTTTTTTTAGTGTATCAAAGACATCGTTAGTGTGATAATATGTAAGTAAGATTACCAAGAAGAAGATGGATACTAGGAAGAATGGGAAAAGAAGAGACGGTGTTTGTGAGGATGTAAGAGGTGGTGAGAAGAGGTGATGATAAGGAATGAAGAGACCAAAGGAGTGTAGGATGAGTGGATGGAGGGATATATGCAATAAAAATATGGACTGCAAGCGGATAAGACCTCAAGTAGGATTCCCATGTTGCATAAGTGATGAAGAGAGATTATCAAGATGAATAGGTAAGGTAGAAAGATGTGTGGTGGTGATGGTCGTGCTGTGAGAGATGTAATGATGGAGGAGTTTATATAGTAGGAAGATCTTAAGAAGAGGGGGTATCTTGAATAATATTTGTTGGCATGTAGGCCTAATAGGTGTTGTCATTGATGCAAAACCACATTAATGAAAATTTTTATGTTTTAGGATGATGTTATGATTTTTTCATGGTGCTAACATATTGGTTCAGATATGCTTGAGCTACTACAAGGAGATTCAATGAGGTATGCTTGCTCTAACAAGCCTATACAGGTGCCTAGGAGATGAAGCTTGATGAATGTGAGCTTCTTCAAAGTGTTGGAGAATCATGTTGACATGGTGGATAAAAGGTTTTGAGAGTACTTGAGCACTCACAACAATGGCATAGTGCAAGTACTGGTGATTCTCCATGTTACAGTGCTCATTGGGAGCAAGTTAGGGTGTGATATAATGTTTTGGATCTATTTTAGCTCATCTAATCATAAAAATAGGTACATCATATCATATGAGGTATGTTTTAGTCATTTTAAGAGGTTACTTGATGAGTTATTGCATTATTTTAGTTGGTACTATTTGCTACTATGAGATTCTAGCATGCAAAGCATAGATAAGTCTTAGTGAATGGAGAGATTGGGCCATGGAATTCACATTCTGATGATTGTATATGTTAGAGGGATGAGTGATAGTGATCTCACAAAAATTTAGGTGCCCATGATGTGAATTTTTCAAGTTATGACAGTTTATGTGAGACATGGTGAAGAACAAGTGCATTTCTAGCTCGAAATGCAACTTCAAATGCTCGTTGTGGATAGTATGATTTGCATGGGACCTTGATCCTTTTAGGGTATCTCCTAAGGTGAATTAATAAGGTTTCATAATAATAATAATGAGGTCATTTAATTGTCAGGTTTTTATGAATGAATGCTAAGAAGGTAAGAAGGTCTAAAACCCTAGTTAAACCCTAGCTAGGAGCAATTTGCAAAAGGTGAAGTATTATGAGTCTATTTTGATTGCAAGATTATATTTTATTAGAATCCTATGGATTTCTAGAAATTTATAGTTGATATCTTGATCATATGTTTCCCCACATGAAAACAACAATTTATGAAGAGTTTCAGTTTAGGACAAGTTGGTCCAAAGAAGTGATATGACAAATTGATGTTGTATGATGTATGTGAGTTTTTATAGATTTCCATGGAGGTTTCAGATCAATTACATACATGTTCATGTGATTTTGAGGTCCAAACAAGTTGACCTGGTCAAAGGGCGTTTGGGCTCTTAAGAAGCAATGTTCAAGTGTTTTGGCCATATCTTGAGCTACATGTGGCGTTTTAAGATGATTCAAGTAGTGTTGGAAAGAGGATTCGAGATATACTTCCAGTGTATATGATTTGGCTCATGATTATGTCATATGACATGATTTCTAAGTAATTGTTAGTGCAAATCTACAACACCCCCTAAATGACCTTCGGATATGCACTTGAATTGGGTCATTTAGTGTGATTTCACAACATTTAGTTTTCTCAAGGTGTGGGACCTGCAATTGGGAAAACTCTCCAAGTTGAAGTTAGTTCTTACTCCTTTGTTTAGGTGTATGCATGCAATTTTTTTCAAAGGTTCTCGATTCAAAATCCTACTCTAGAACTACCAAGGAGACATGGTTGAGAGAAGCATGGAAGGGGAAACAAAACTAAGCTAAAACGGTGATACACCAAAGGAGTGATGAATACGAGACTTTGTTGTTTAAACACAGACTCAAAAATGTAATACTCGCAACCATGCACGAGATGACCAAATTGCAACAAAAGATCAGATGAGTGCAATGAATGTAAGAAAGGGTTGAAAATCACCCACAAACTTATTTTATTGCTCCCGCATTTAATGATACAAAGCATCACAATGGCCAAAAGGAAAAAATTGCATTTACTAATTCATGGAAAGGCTTGAAAACTCCACAAATTCGAGCAACTAGAGAAAAGGGAGGGGCAAAGCCAAAATATCCAACATTACAAAAGATTGAATCCCTTCCATTTATAGCTGAAGCAAGGAGAGAGAAAATAGAGGAGGAAGCAAATCAGATCTCTAGGCTCAACCACCCACCATAAATTCTTTCAAATCACCCCGTAAACCCGCTTAAATCGAGCTTTGTTTCGCCTTGCATGTCAGAAACAAAAATAGTAAATAGAGTAAAATGTTGTCTTTGAAGCAATCTAATCTCAAATGTATGGCATGAGAAGAAATTTTAGGATTTTCCCCATAAATTGAGCTAATTCTTCATCCTGTGTGTGGGAGAAGGCAACCATGGCAGATCGAGCAAAAAATGACTTGTTCTAACCAACTGATACTCATTCAAGGCGTGAAAGAATTTTTTAACATTTTCTCCAATATTTAAAAATGATGTTTTTATTCCTCCAATGCATAGAGGAGATCAAGACCTTTCCATCGAGTCTGATTTTGCCAAAATCTAATCTCTAGATCGAAAGATATGACCATCTGAAGATTTAGGGCAAAATCAGGGCATAAATTCGGGCATAAATTTTGAGGCACGAATTAGGGCACACTTGGCGGCAAAATCAGATTTTGAAAACGGGTCCATGGGGTCAAAATTTAATTTTTGCACTTTTGGAAAATTTTCCCAAAACTCCACGCCTCTGCCACTCCGAGACATGTGGCACCTCCTGATTCATCCGCGGGCTGAAGACCTGTCCTTTTCCTTCATGTTTTCATATTGGGAAAATTTCCCAAAAACTCCTGTGCCCTATTGCTCCACCTTGATGTGGACACATGTCAGCTTCAAAATGATCCATGGACCTTTTCTCCATTTTCTCCTTGCCCGCAAGCCTCCGCAGCCAAAATTCAACTTTGAGCATTTTAGCCAAAAGGGAAAAATTTCCCAAATCTCTCCGCGCCTCCGCCAACGCGCTTCCTTCCCCTTTGTGGGCCTGCGGGCCAAAATTTTCCTTTGCACCCTTTGACCAAAGCGCCAAAAACTCCAAAATCCTCCCGACACCTACTTGCTCCGCCTTGACACGTGGCATCTTTTCATTGGGTGCGGGTTCTGTCAGGAAAAATTCTTCTCCAAACCCCGCCGAGCCATAACTTAAAAATTACAAGGAGTTAGGAGGAAAATTTTACCTTTCTGGAAAGGTAATAAAATTCTCTATCTGATGGAATCATACCCAAAAAAATTTGAGTCCCGAAGCATGCAAAAATCATTTTAAGTACCAGCAAAGGAAAAGGAGGAGGAGTTAGCCAAAAATAAGCATGGGCTTATTTTGGATAACACTTTTAGCGACTCAGAGGGGTCATCTTCTTGCTGGATGAAGTGACCACATGCCTGAAGCCTCCATTGGGCATTGAGCATGAACTCAACTACTTGTTACTCTCAATTCATTAGAAAATATCTAAGATGAAGATTGTGAGAGTAGAAAAATCACTTTGACATGGAACATGATCTGTAAAAGATGCATCGTTGGGGCAACAAAACCTGTGCCAAAGCACTTAAGGAAATGTAAATCTAAGATACAAAAAAACAATGTGCATAAGCACTTAGAGGAAAGAAAAATATAAGCTAGTATGTATAAGGTGAGAAGTTTCCTCTAGTAGCAATGCTTTAGATGGATTCCATTAACTAGAATCTACAGTTCCTCACCATCCAATGTAGACAATTGGAAGGCATTGTTGTTTTTGCATTTTGTGACCATGTAGGGGCCACTCCAAATGGCATCAAATTTTGAATGCCCGCATGGATTTTCTCGGTCCGCATCTCATTTCAACACTAAATCTCTAACTTGGAAAGTTCTAGCCTTAGCTTTCTTATCAAAGCTTGGTCATTTTCCATTGTTTGGGTTGCATGTTCTCTCGATTTCTTGGAGTTCCATTAATTATGTATATCTAACCTCCATGGGCTCATAATCCAACAATTCCAATTACTTCATGAGTTCCAATGTTGGCAACTCAAGTGACATAGGCAAGACCGCCTCTTTCCCATAAACAAGTCTCGAATGAAGAGTTACCCGTGGATCTCTTGGGAGTTATCCTATCATTCCATAGAGCTGATATGAGCTTAGTGTGCCAAGTCCTCGATTTTTATCAAGAGTCCTCTTGATGATCCTTAATAGATTCTTGTTTGTGGACTCGGCTTGGCCATTACCTTGAGGGTAATAATTTGATGAAGTGCTCAAATAGATCCCATTTCTAATAGCCCATTCAATTACCTTTGATCCTATGAATGCCAACGCATTATCTAATATTATAGAGATAGGTATACCAAATCTGGTTGTTATCCCCTCATACAAGTTTATAATGTTGGATTCATTTGCCTCTTTGAGTGCCACCGCCTCGAGTCCATTTGGTGAAGTAGTCTGTTGTTGTTAGAATCCATTTTTGCCCTTGGCTTGAGTTTGGAATAATGAATCCAATGAATTCCAAACCCCATTACATGAATGGCTGCTCAACCAAGATTGGGTGCAATGGAAGTGCTGCTAACCTCTCTTTTCTTGTGAAGAATGCACAATCTCGCACCTCTCGATCCATGCATAACAATCACTAAACACTTTGGACCAATAATAACCAGCCTTCATGATCTTGAGAGCTATCACTCTTGGAGCAAAATGACCCCTAGTTGATCCATTATGGAAATCTTCTAACATTTTCTCAATTGATTTGTCCCAATGCACCTCAAGAAGACTCCATTGACATATTTTTGAACAAGATGTCATCAACAAGTACATATAGAATAGCCTACAATCTGAAGTGTCTTCTATTGGCTTTGTTCATCTCTGGAGGGCATAGACCTGTTTGTAAGAAGTGCATTATGTTTTGGGTCCAAGCAAGGAGTGAACACACCACCATTTTCTTCTTGAACATCTCTTTGTTCTTGGTTGTCCTCTGCAACACCAAAATAACATTCTTCATTTACTTGCTTTAATTGGTTTACTCAAGGCCAATTTCTCACACAATACCTTTCCTCAGACCAGCTTGGTGACTTTAATCTCAATGTCATACTCCATGACATGAGTAATCCACCCTGCACGTTTTTCATTTAGATATTTGTTGAGGAGGAAGTCTTTAACTCCCACATGAGAAACCGACAAGTTGAACCTTGTTGTTTGAAACTAGATGCTTAAATTTCTTCAAGCTCCTAATCATTGCAAAAACATGCTTCTCAATGAAGGAATACCTTACTTCATAGTCCTCCAAGCTTTAGCTAAAGAAGGCAATTGGTGCTCTGCATTTCCTTCTGTTCGTTGTACTAAAATTGCAGTAGAAATTGTATCACCGCCACCAAATGCATAAAGGATGAAGTCTTTGGAGAAATCTAAGTTAATGAGAGTTGGATCCCATGCGATAGCTTCTTTGATAGCCTCAAAATTTCCTTATCTTCAGTTTTCCATTTGAATGACATACTTTTCTTCAACATCATAATTATTGGCTTGACAAGGGCTGCAAAGTTTGGAACACACCTTCAAACAAAATTGATTCTTCCCAAGAAACTTTGAAGAGCCTTCTTATGACTTGGCAATGGCAGTTCTCTTATTGCTTCAACGCTCTCTAGATCAATTTCTAACCCCTGTTTTGGAAACAATGTGGCCTAGGAGCTTGCCTTCATGAGCTAGGAATATGCATTTTTGGATTCAAGGATACCCTAAATTTTCTACATCTTTGGAACACTTGTCTCAAATTAAAGAAATGGTCTCACGTACTTTTAGAAAATACAAGTAATATCATCTAGGTATATCAAAGCACTATTTTGTTGATCAATCCCTTGAATGCCAGATCCATTGTCCTTTGGAAAGTAGCTCTGGCGTTAAACAACCCAAATGGCATTTTTCTATATGCATAGGCTCCCCATTTGGTGGTTAAGGTTGTTTTAACGATCATCTTCCTTTACCATGATCTGATTATACCTGAATAACCATCTAAAGCAATGAAAACCTCTCGAGCTAGCAATAACTTGAAAAATATGCTCCATAGAAGGAAGTGGGTAGTAATCCTTTAGTGATGCTATGTTCAAATCTCTAAAGTCTACACACAACCTAATTTCTCCACTCTTCTTTCTAACTGGAACCAAGTTTGTAACCCAACTTGAATGCTTGATGGGGAATATGATACTTTCCTCTATTAACTTATTTAATTCCTTCTTCATGAGAGGCTCAATGTGTGGATTGACCGGTCTTTATTTTTGCCTGATGGGCTTAGCACTTGGATCTAGTTCAATTGTGTGTTGAGCTAGCTTGGGATTGAAACCTCTCAAGTCTTCATAGCTCCAAAAAAATACATCTGGGAACTCTTGGAAAAGTTGCATGAATTCATACCTTTCTTGCTCGGTTGCCACTTTACCAATTTGAAGTGACTTGCCTTCTCCAACTGAGATGGGCTTTGAATCTTCTCCCTTGACTTGGATGTTTGCTTTCTCCTTCCTAAATTGATCATTAGGATTAAAGATAGACTCTAAAGTCACAAGTCATTTTGGTAGTTTTTGGTTCTCAGTTGTACCACTTGATCACCATATTGTTGTCCCAACTTTTCTTGATTTTTGGCTGAGAACTCAACTTCCTCTTGCAAGAAATTGATGATTTATTGGTCACTCTCAAACACTTGCCAACTATCACTATTTCCTGGCATTGATGGCCTCATAATCACACGAGATGTTTGGCTGCATTTTATCTCTTTTGATACTCTCCACAACATCAAAATTTGCTTCAACCGCTGCAATCCTATCAAGAACTTGGTTCTCTTTCCTAGGGATGGAGTTGATGCCAAAGCCCTCAAAATACTCAATGAGATCCCATACCCTATTCCTATAACTTTTGAGCATGTCATTCTTGGTAGCATGTTGTCCTTTAACTTGATTAGCAATCAGCTCACTATCACCAAAGACTTGTAAGTTTTTGATGCCTCTCTTCCTTGACTAATGCAATCCATGTATCAAAGCTTCATATTCAGCAAGTGTTGTTAAAACATGCAAAATGAAATCTAAAATCTGGATAATACTTAATGCCTTGAGGTGAAACAAGAATAGCTCCTCCTCCTACACCTTGTCTACTTCTTGATCCATCAAATAACAACTGCCATACCTCATTGTCATCTTTATGGTCTGGCTTGGTGATGCTAGGAAGAGGCTGATTTTCTTCATG
The DNA here is from genome assembly GCA_018340775.1 of Taxus wallichiana var. yunnanensis. Taxonomy (NCBI): domain Eukaryota; kingdom Viridiplantae; phylum Streptophyta; class Pinopsida; order Cupressales; family Taxaceae; genus Taxus; species Taxus wallichiana. Next base: position 786,782,035 of record CM031240.1, on the reverse strand, counting down.
CATGTAATAGACTCCTAGTTCAAATTCCTCCATTTCCTTATAGGGATCAAAATCATGTACCTTGCTGTCCCATTCATCAAGTGTCAAATCTAGAATGCTTCCAACTTTGGTGTCAACTTCATGTGTGGTTGGATAATCCTCTTAATCAAACGTTGAACAGGTGGCATTGATTGGGCTTGGAGTATGAGGCTCGAATGTGAAAGTTTGCAATAGGTTCGGACCTAATTGTGGCCTTGGCTCCATACCTTTTCCTAAATAGCATGTGTGACCAATCAGTAGATAGGTAGCCTCCAATTCTAGTGTGAAATCCCTTAACAAACATGGCAAAGAGTGGAGGCAAATCTATCATCGACACATCTTGCAAAACATGTGACATTGGGGCATGCATGCAAAGTAAGGCTCGAGATATTGTATCTTTGACATGATCACTAGGAGTGGTCTAATTTTCTCTAGTAAAGTATGGGATTTTCTTCAATGTTGTAATTGGAACCGGGTTACATGCACTCGAGAGCAAGTGGGATGTTGCCGAGTAAAGTTGACATAAGGATTGGGTTGTGCCATTATGACCGGCCCGAGAACTCTTCTTGATTGGATGAAAGGTCTACCTGTGTGGAGGAGTTGATAGAGTTCTGTTTGGTGCGAGATGGAGACCTTTGAATCCTTCTTCCCTTTCTCTTCTTTCTACAGGGATAATTACGAGATAGTTAGATAATCCCTTTCTCATGTCCTTGACCTTGTTTGGATCCTTCTCATGAATCTTCAAGCTTAGACTGCTGAAACTAGTTGATTCTATCCTTTTGGAGTCATCGGATGTGCAAATCAAGGCTCTTTCAACCAAGAAACTTACAACAATTACACATCAACTTTTTTACAATGAAGATGAAGACCTCTAAGGTCCCACCAGTGGCCCAAAAGCGTTAGTGCAAATCTATAACACCCCTAAATGACCTTCAGATCTGCACTTGAATTGGGTCATTTAGTGTGATTGCACAACATTGAGTTTTCTCCAAGGTGTGGGACCTTTGCAATTGGGGAAAACTCTCCTAGGTTGAAGTTGGTTCTTACTCCTCTGTTTAGGTGTATGCATGCAATTTTTTCAGAGGTTCTGATTCAAAAATCCTACTCTAGAACTACCAAGGAGATAGGGTTGAGAGAAGCATGAAAGGGGAAACAAAACTAAGCTAAAACGGTGATACACCAAAGGAGTGATGAATACAGACTTTGTTGTTTAAACACAGACCAAAAAAATGTAATACTGCAACCATGCACAAAGATGACCAAATTGCAACAAAAGATCAGATGAGTGCAATGAATGTAAGAAAGGGTTAAAAATCACCCACAAACTTATTTTATTGCTCCACAGAATTGATACAAAGCATCACAATGGCCAAAAGGCAAAATTTGCATTTACAGATTCATGGAAAGGCTTGAAAACTCCACAAATTCGTTGCAAAATAGAGAAAAGGGAGGGGCAAAGCCAAAAATATCCAACATTACAAAAGATCAAATCCCTTCCATTTATAGCTGAAGAAAGGAGAGAGAAAATAGAGGAGGAAGAAAATCAGATCTCTAGGCTCAACCACCTACCATTAATCCTTTCAAATTACCTTGTAAACCCGTCAAATTGAGCTTTGTTTCTGCCTTGCATGCTTGGGGAAACAAAAATAGTTAATAGAGTAAAATGTTGTCTTCGAAGAAATTTTATCTCACATTTATGGTGTGAGAAGACATTTTATGGGTTTCCCCATCGAATCAAGCTGATTCTTCATCCTTGGAATGTGGGAGAAGGAAACCATGGTGGATCAAGCGTAAAACGGCCTATTCTAAGTAATCGACATGCATTGAAGGCGTGAAAGACATTTTTAACATTTTATCCATCAAAATATTTAAAAATGATGTTTTTATTCCTCCAATGCATAGAGGAGATCAATACCTTTCCAATGAGTCTAATTTTTCCCAAATCTGATCTCTAGATCGAAAGATATGCCCATTTGAAGATTTAGGGAAAAATTAGGGCATAAATTTGGGCACAAATTTTGAGGCACGAATTAGGGCACACTTGGTGGCAAAATCAGATTTTGAAAATGGGTCCACGGGGTCAAAATTTACTTTTTACACTTTTAGAAAAAATTTCCCAAAAACCTTCGCGCCTCCACCACTCCGAGACACGTGGCACCTCCTGATTCATCTGCGGGTTGAAGACCTGTCCTTTTCCTTCGCGTTTTCATATTGGGAAAATTTCCAAAAACCTCCTCGCGCCCCCGCCGCTCTGCCTTGATGTGGACACGTGTCAGACTTCAAAATGATTTATGGGCCTTTTCTCCATTTTCTCCTTGGCAGGCCTGCAGGCCAAAATTTGACTTTGAGCATTTTAGCCAAAAGGGAAAATTTTCCCAAATCTCTCCACGCCTTCGCCAATGCGCTTCCTTCCTTTGCGGGCTGTGGGCCAAAATTTGCCTTTGCGCCCTTTGACCAAAGTGCCAAAAACTCCAAAATCCTCCTGACGCCCGCCGCTCTACCTTGACACGTGGCATCTTTTCATTGGTTGTGGGCATGTCTAGGGAAAAATTCCCCTCCAAACCCCGCCGAGCCATAACTCGAAAATTACAAGGAGTTAGGAGGAAAATTTTACCTTTCTGGAAAGGTAAGAAAATTCTCTATCTGATGGAATCATACCCAAAAAAATTTGAGTGCTCAAGTGTGTGAAAAATAATTTTAAGTACCAACAAAGGAAAAGGAGGAGGAGTTAGCCAAAAATAAGAATGGGCTTGTTTTGGACAACGAAATTCTTTGAGAAAGAATATTTTGGAAGTTTAGGACAGGATATTTGTTAGTGAAAGTTTGATGTTGGTTAAATCTTGAAATGGATTGGGTGATGTTTCCTATCACCTGTAATGTGAAGAGGGATGAATTGGGAATCCAATGAATCTATTTTAGGTCTTTAATGTTTGTATAAATGGTTTTATGAGCTAGCCTTTAGAAACATATTTTTGGCATGTTGATTTGGTGAAGGAAAATCTTGTTGTGGTTTGAAGAGAAAGATATTTCATGAATTCTAACATGCTTATAAGTTTTATACAGGTTCTTCCATTTATTTTTAGTTTTCACATGGCATGTTTTAGTTCAGTAGAAGTGATTTGGTGATCATATGAAGTTTCCAGTGTGTTGAAGGGTGAAGGAAACAATTGTTTTGAAGATTGTAAAGGAAACTGGGCCCAGTAAATGAAATAATTTGATTGGTTGATATTAATTAAGACCATGTATGAATGTTTTATGATATTTTAATCATGTTTAATGATTCATGGGTCATGACAAAGTATGGTACTCATGTTAGGGAAATTTTAAGATTGTTCCCGTGGGGTTTTGAGCCATTTTTGGCACATATAATGAGGTTTTTGGCTAGGACGACCTACTTGGGTCATATGTAGTTGTTTTAATTCAAATTTATGAATTTAATGAATTTGTATTGGTCTAATTTTTCATGAGGTACCAACCTCCTTTGGGTTATAAAGAATAAATTACTATAAAAGTTAAGTTTGAGTTCATTTTGTGAGCTAGTCTTGCATGGGTGAGGAGTGTGACCCATAGGAGAGTGAACTGCAGGTATGAGGGAAGATTTTGAGAGATGATATTATTAATTATAGGTTGATGAATTATTGATATCATGTGTGCAATATATTAGAGGCAAGATAAGGTGAAAAGGAAGAAGATAGAGCAAGGTTGAAGACCTAGGGTTTGTGAGTTGAATTAGTGATCTCCATCAGTTGTGGCAGTAGAAAAATCAAATATCAAACATCTTAAGGTGGCTGAGTCTATGCTTGTTCATCTTTATGGGGTTGTAGCCATCTTTTGGAGTGGGTGATTCACTAAATTAGGGGTTGGTGTTCCTTGAAGGGTTGGTGTTCTACTAAATTAGGGGTTGGTAATCCTTGTGGGATTGGTGCCTCACTAAATCGGTGGTTGGTGCTCCTTGTATATTTTGTGCTACACTAAATTAATTTTCTTTTTATAATATAAGTATATATTCAGTGGTTTTTCTTCCCTATGAGGGTTTCCCACTTACATATTTTGGTCTTGTGTTGAGTACTTTAATTTCTTTCTCTTATGGTCGATTTTGCATATGTTAATAATCACACATGATCATGGATGTTGCATATACAATCTAATGGATGAATGAATGGTTTGGTAAATTAAAAGAAATTTATGAAAGTACTGATTCACCCCCTCTTAGTCCTTTGGGCTTCTAAAAATTGGTATCGAGCTAGTCTTTCTTGCACAAGCTTTACAATTTGAAGGAAATTCTCTAAAGCATAAATGGGTAAGTCTACAGATATTTGGAGAAGAAATTATGATATTTTTGAGTATTTGGCTTTTGGACAATAAGAGGTAATGAAATAAATGGAGAAATATCATGATCTAGCCATCAAAGATTTGAAATCTCAAGTGGAAATTTTGTCTAATGCCCTAAAGGAGAAAGAAGATGCTTGTTCAGGTATGAAGACAAATTAAAAGTTCTAGAATAAGATTTATAGGATGCTTCTAATAGGTTAAGGATGTATGAGAATCTTGAGAAGAGTTCCAAAGCTCTTGATGAGTGCTTAGAAGGTCAAAGAGGCTCAAATGACAAAACAGGCCTAGGGTTTGAAGGAGAAAAAAGAAGAATGATCATGAAGCTGGTCCAAGTACTAAACCAATTGAGAAGATGACTAAGAAAGCTGATCCAAGAAGGTCTAACTCAGTTAGACAACCTAATTCTATGAGGTATGGCTCTTTATTCAATGGATATTGTTTTATTTTCCATGATTTTTTCATAGAGCTAGAGATTGCAAAAAGGGTCTCCTAAGAATGGTGTAGCTCTCTTAAATGGTGAATGTTACTCATGTTGTGAGTATGGTCATAAATAAAAAGATTGAGGATGGAACTTGAGTATTTTTAGCCTAGAAAGAAGAGGATTGTTGTTTGCTTCTATTGTCAAAAATCAGGCCACATTGCAAGTTTTTGTCTAAGCAAGAGAAGGTTCATTGTTAGATCTGATCCTATGGTCAAGAGAGAGATTAGGTCAGACCCTAAGGGAAAGGAGATGGTTGATCAAGCTAAAGAGGCTAAGAGAACTGATTCACAGTCCATCATGCACAATATGAAGTTTGTCAAGAAGGATCTTAGTGGGATCAATGTTGTAAACAAGGACAACAAGTTCTATCCAACTCAAATAACTTGTTTTCTCAAGTTCAAGAAGAACACCTGTGTTTGAATGGCTTCAAGCTCTATGTAAAACAAATTGAATAATTTGGGCTACTGTGGGACATCACTAAGTTGTGAGGTATGGAAATTGACTCTCCCTTGTTTTCATGAGTTCTTGCACTTGCTAGGTGTCTGAGATTGTTCTCCAATTTGATTTGGTGTCTTTTTTTGTGGTCTAATCTATCATAGTCAATAAAATGTGGAAAATATTGTCCTTAAGATCTTGTAGAACTGTCATGGATTCCATCTCTCTTTGATTTATGGAGCTTTTAAGCTGACATCATTGTAACTAACTTTTTCATGTTGTCAAAAGTGTAGTGACAAGAGTTTCAAGAGGTGTCCATCAAGTCTTTCTAGTGATCTTCAAAGATTTTTGATCTATATGTTAGTATCTTCAATTCTATGGAATGATTCTCTAAGGGGGAGTTGGGGTCTTAAGTCAAAATTGTGTGTCTATGGTGTGCCAAGTTGATAATACACTATGTAAAGGGTCTTAAAACAAGTGTACTACATTTTCTTCTATGTCATGTGTGTGGTAATGACCTCGGGACTATATATCATGCATAGAATTGGTCTTAATCTAAATCTAGTTTGTCATGATATGGAAATGTGTGTATCAAATTTGATCACTATCTTTAATCACCTCTTCATAGGTCCGTGATTCGATTCTTAAGTTTGTGAAGTCAAATATGATATATCCATGTGTTAGTATATATGGTGTCGTGCTCAGCAATAAATAAGTGTTAAAGGTCATAATCAATGTTCAACTCAATTGTAAGTGTCGATAGTACCATGTGATCCTTCAAGAAATTTTTGAAAGCTTAAGTCATGACAAGTTGTCCTCCATCAAGAATCACGGTTAAGAGTGAAGGAAGTATTTCTTATCTAGGAATACTTGAATTTTTCAATTCAAGAAGAGTGGAGAAGATCTATTATTAGGGTGTATGCCTAAACACCAAAACTTCATGCTCGAGAATGTTTATGATACATGGATGATGAACTTAAAACCTCATTGCACAAGTAAAATGGTGTATCTCTCGGCAAGAAATAATCATCTACATGTGATAGGATCCTGATATGAAGTTTCAAGACATGAATTTGATAATTTTAAGCATCAAAGATGGTCAAAATCCTACAATGACATCACAGGTTAAATGAAATTGATAGTGAAAGGTGAACAAGTGCTCCTATAGGTATGGAAGATGATGAATTCCAATGTGAACCTCTAAAGGTATTAAACATATTGCTACACAGGATTGTTAGGTCTTTAAAGGATTAAAGGGACTAAGATACAACATTGAGTGATAAATAGATATTGTGAACATACGGAAACAAGGTCATTACATGTTGTGAAGTGTTGTAATAAGTCCATGACTCAAGATAGTAAAAATCAATAAGGTTTTAGGATCTATGAAAAGCAAGGATTCAATGAGAATTGATCGGTGGTTTAAGAAGTCAAAGTATGAAAATAATCTTGTTGGAAAATGCTTCAAGTGTGTCATATTTTTGTATACAAGGTCAAAAGCTGAGTTATATCCATTATAACTTTGAGTATGAAGACTCTATAAAGTGTTGTCCATCCTAAAAGAGTTAAGTAAATAGTCGAGACAAAGAAAGCATTGAGAGAAAGGAAATAGGATGGCGCTATGATCAAACTCGAACTCTATGATGGATCTACAAGTATGCTTAGAATTCTTAAAAGTAAGTCTAAATGGTTTCTCATGAATTTTGTTGTTTCAAAATGATTTTTTTGATTCTTGAATGTTATAAAATTATGATTGAGAGAAGTGAGTCGTAAAATTATTGGTTTCTCGAAGTGAGCATGATGTCAAGATATGAATCAAATGTACAAGTGTTGCAAAGTGTTGGGAAGCCTCGGGGGTCTTGTAAGTGATTTTAAGGATTAAATCTTAAAATCCATGGTTACTGTGTAAATCATTTGAGAATGATCATAAGGTTCCAAGCTAATCAAGATGGCTAATGTAATGTGCTCATCATTAAGCTCCATTCTATGTGTTAAAGCATGTAGATGTCTACAAATTTTAGGAATCAAATAGATCCAAAGTTAACTCGTAGGTTGAAAAATCACAAAATGACTGGGAGTGTTCAAATTTTGCAATCAATAGAACAAGATACAATGATTGTAAGATCTGACTATGCAAATAAGACATAGTGTTTTCAAGTGCAAAAGGAGTCATAATCCAAAGTGTCATATCTAGTTAATGTTTTAGACTAGTAAGTGAACTCAGTACTTGATCAAATTCATATATAATTTCTCTATCATCACTTTCATTGATAAAGGAAATATCTCTTCATGAGCATGGGTTAAATTGCTTGATGTCTAAAGTCACTTGTGTCTTCTCAAAAGTGTCGGTGATAGTGTAATCTCCGAAGTTTGGGTTTCTTTGTCCGAGCTCTATAGTGTTTTTTCTACTCTCCGATGGTGTCATGAGGTAATTCTTGAGTTGTATCAAGTATGATTCATAGTAGCTATGAAGTCTTAAACGTGTCATGGGGTTCATAGTTGGAAATTCATGTGACTAGATATTATGTATAGTCCTGGTAAATGTTTTGAAGAAGGATCTAACGTTGAGGGGGAGTTCTCTCTATAAAAAAGCGTGAACACTTGTCTAATCAAGAAAATACATTGAAAATATTTGAAGCCTAAACATACACTCTAAAGCATAAAATATGACTAGATGAGTTGCAATATCACAATAATCTTCAAGCATGAACTCCATCAAAGAAACAAAGTAAGGAGTGTGATGGAGAAATCAAGAAAGAAATTGTAAAAATGTTTACCTACTGAGTTTCGAGGAGTGTTGTATGTGGGCGAGTAGGTTCATCTAAAAATGATAGGGTTCTAATTCACTTTGGATGTACCACGTATATCTACAATATGGTGTACAAAGTGCTAATATGTTCACAAGTGCTTTTCGATATGTTAGAGACTCTTTGGAGAAGAAAAAATCATGTTTCATTCCTTGATAAGTGTATTTAGTGCCTCAAGTGTTATTTAACATGACCAAATGGAATAATGACTTGATTTGTGTATAAGCATGTTAAACCTATAAGTGCTACAATGCTTTGGAGATGATCTTACATGTATGTTCATGTTGCTCAAAGTGTGTACAAGATCAAAATGACAAGGGGAGCACTTTGTTGATCATGGTGTAATGTGATTGAAATGATGATCTCAACGCTTATCCAAGGTATGAAAGTGATAATTTATCCTTTATTAAAGTTATGGTGTTGTATGATTGCTTTTATCAGTCATATATGGTAATTGTAGAAGACTTAAAAAGTTGTTTAAGGACTTGAGAAAGTTGTTTAGTCTATCCCCAAGGCTTGTAAGAAAGGTATGACTTCGAAATTTTGCATTATCAACTAGATATAGACAATATGATTCCATGGGGAGCATTTTGGAGAGTTGTCATGAGATTGGGAATCTTCTAGAAGGTTAAGTTTGATCAAAATGCTTGAAGTTGGCATATAGGGAAAATTGTCCTAAAGAGTAGTATGATGTTGTTAAAAGCATATTTGTGTGATTTCTTACATGTTTTTGACCTAGAGATGGTGGAAAATGACCAAGAATGAAGTTATGATGCTTTTTCATGATGAATTTTGACATTTTTGGCATGTTTAAAGTATGTTTTACCCAGATATTGATCAAAAGTACTGATTGATTCTTGAAGACTAAAATATGGGTAAATGAGAAAACTTGATGTTATTACATTCCTAGAAGATGGAAAATGGTGTTTTTGATCCCAATAAGATATTATTTTTCTTCTGTCATGATTAATTGATGATTTTCAGATGTTTTAGATACGTTTCCCAGGGGGAGCATGGTGCTTGCATACCTAAAATGTAGGCAAGAATCAGATTTTTGAAAAAATTAAGAAAAAGAGGCTTATTTGAGATCTTTGGTGAATGTTTCCAACCAAAGCATGAAGGTATGAAGCTGATGCATGAGAAAGAGGTAAGCTACGAGGTTAGAATTTTTCATTAATGTTAAAAGGGGAGAAGTTCAGGTGTACTCCATTAATGACAAAGGGGATATTGTTGGCATGTAGGCTTAATAGGTGTTTTCATTGATGAAAAACCACATTAATGACAATTTTGATGTTTTAGGATGATGTTATGATGTTGTTCATCATGCTAACATATTGGTTCATATATGCTTGAGTGCACGGGGAGATTCAATAAGGTATGTTTGATCTAGAAAACATATACAGTGCCTAGGAGATGTAGCTTGATAGTGTGATATTCTTCGATGTTGGAATCATGTTGACATGGTGCATATAAGGTTTTGATAGTACTTGATCACTCATAATAGTGGTATATGTGCAGTACAGTGATTCTCCATGTTACAGTGCGCATTGGGAGTAGGTAGAGCAAGTTGGAGGTGTGATAGAATTTTTGGATCTATTTGAGCTCTTCAAATCATGAAAAAGGTACATCATATCATATGAGGTATGTTTGGGTCATTTTCAGATGTTACTTGATGTTAGTTAGTACTATTTGCTAATATGAGATTCTAGCATGTAATCATAAATAAGTCTTATTGAATGAAGAGATTGGGCCATGAAATTCACATTATTATTATTTTATATGTTATAGAGATGATTGATATTTATCTCAAAAAAAAAATTCAGGTTCCCATTATGTGAATTTATCAAGTTATGACTAGTTTATGTGGGAAGTGTCAAGAATAGGTGCATTTCTAGCTCGAAATGCAACTTCAGATGCTCGTTGTGGATAATATGCTTTTCATGTAACCTTGAGCCTTTAAATTTATCTCCTAAGGTGAATTAATAAGGTTTCATAATAATAATGAGGTCATTTAATCATCATGTTTTTATGAACAAACGTTAAGAAGGTAAGAAGGTCTAAAACCCTAGTTAAACCCTAGCTAGGAGCAGTTTGAAAAAGGTGAAGTATTATGAGTATTTTTAATGAAATCTCAAATGTTTTGATGTTATCTTGTATTATACACCTTTGTGTTTACATAAATGTATAGTTGAGGTCTTGACCATATGTGGGCCCCACCTGAAAATAATACATTTTATGAAGAATTTTAGTTTAGGACAAGTTGGTCCAAAGAATTGATATGAAAAATTGATTTTGTATGATGTATGTGAATTTTTATAGATTTACATGAATGTTTTAGATCAATTCCATGAAGTTTCATGTGATTTTGAGGTCCAAACAGGTTGATTGGTCAAAGGTAGTTTTGGGCTCTTAAGAAGTAGTGTTCGAGTGTTTTGGCCATATCTTGAGCTACGGATAGAGTTTTAAGATGATTAAAGTTGTGTTAGAAATATTATTATGATGTATTTATATTTATATATGGATTATATCATGACAATTTCATATAATAGAATTTTCAGGAATTATTTGAGTAAGAAAGTTTTTGGCAGTTTAGGACAAGATCTTGTTTTGTGAAAGTTTGATATTAGTTGAAGCGTGAGATGCATTGGGTGATTATTAATATCACTTGTAATGTTAACAGGGATGAATTTGGCATCCAATTAATCTATTTTAGGTATTTAAGTTTTTATAAATAGTTTTATGAGCTAACCTTTGGAAACATATTTTTTGGCAAGTTGATTTGGTGAAGGCAAATCTTGTAGTTTGAATAGAAATATGTTTCATGAATTCTAACTTGATTATAAGTGTTCTATATGTTATGAAATTTATTTTTAGTGGTCACCTGGTATGTTTTTAGTATAAGTGATTTGGTGATCATATTAAGTTTCCAATGTGTTGAAGGGTGAAGGAAATATTTGTTTTGAAGATTGTAAAGGAAACTCGGCCCTGTAAATGAAATAATTTGATTGGTTGATATTAATTATGACCATGAATGATTTTTATGATATTTTAATCATGTATAATGTTTCATGGATCATGTCCTATGGGGTGGGAGTGGTGTGGTCAAGTCACATGGTTATGTGCTTGCCCACCCAGGTTCAAATCCCCCGAGGCACAATCCTCCTCAGAGGTGGTTTCACCGCTGGAGGCGGCTTCTCTACTCATGCTAACACTGGTGGTTACTCCTTGTTACTAACACTGGTGGCTCTCCTCTCACTATTAAATCTATTGGTTTCTCATCTTGCTGTTGACGCTTTCTTCTCCTCTCGCTGCTGATGCTGGTGGCTGCTCCGCTCACTATTGATGCTCTCGCGTTGCTTTATTCCAGTGGTTGTTCCACTTCTCAAGCTGGATTCGATGGCTGCTCCTTTCACTTTGCTAATGTTGGTGGCTATTCCTCTCACTCCATTCACTGATATTTTTCCCACTCACTACTTCCGTTGTCGTTGGTCGTTGCATCTTCACTATGGTTTCATGGCTGCTCTAATTGGGTTCCTAAATAGTGGTCCCCTTCATTGTAACCAGATTGTGGTTCCTCTCAAGAAAAATATTCAATTGTACAAGGATGTGGGTCCTTTCAAACACCCTCAATTTACCCTCAATCAAAAAAAAATGATTCATGGGTCATGAAAAATTATGGTCCTCATGTTAGGGCAATTTTAAGATTGTGCCCATGGGGTTTTGAGCCATTTTTGGCACATGTAATGAGGTTTTTGGCTAGGCCAATCTACTTGGATCATATATAGCTGTTGTAATTAAAATTTATTAATTTAATTAAGGTGTATTAGTAGAAATTTTCATGAGGGGTGACCTCATTTGGGTTAGAAATAAGAAATGACTATAAAATTCAAGTTTGACCTCATTTTGTGAGCTAGTCTTGCATGGGTGAAGAGTGTAACCCGTAGGAGAGTGAATTACAGGCATGGGGGAAGAGGTTGAGATTTGATATAATGCATGTAAAGTTGATTAATGATTGAGAGCATGTGTGAAAGATATTAGATTCAAGACAAGGTGAAGAGGAAAAGATAGAGCAAGGTTGAAGACCTAGGGTTTGTGAGTTGAATTAGTGATCTCCATCAGTTGTAGTAGTAGAAAAAATTAGAGATCAAACATCTTTGGTGGCTGATTTGGTTCTCAGTAATCTTAAGGGTGTTATAGCCTCAATGTGGAGTGGGTGATTCACTAAATTATGGGTTGGTGCTCTACTAAATTAGGGGTTGGTGCTCCTTATGGGGTTAGTGCCTCACTAAATTAAGGGTTGGTTCTCCTTGTGTAGTTGGTGCTACACTAAATTAATTTTTTGTGTAATATAAGTAGATATTCAGTGGGTTTTCTTCCCATGATGGTTTCCCACTTACATATGGTGTTCTTGTGTTGAGTACTTTACTTTCTTGCTCTTGTGGTTGATTTTGCATATGTTAATAAGCACACATGATCATGGATGTTACATATACAATCTAATGGATGAATGAATGGTTTGGTAAATTAAAAGAAATTTATTAAAGGAATGATTCACCCCCTCTCAGTCCCTTGTGCTTCTAACAATATTCCCACACTATATGGATGGTTAAGTAATATTTTCAAGCTAAAGAATCAAGGTGCCGAAGATTGTAAGGGGATACATAAGAATGAAGAAAAGGGATGAATATTAACATAGTGAGGGGAAGGGGATGGGAATGGTGAAAATTATAAGGTGTACAAAAATGACAAGTAGGTTCGTAGGATAAGAGGGGATTAATGGATAAAGGACGTGTCGGCCATGGTTGGGGATGAGAAGTTGCAAGATAGCAAATCCTTCGTGAGGAATAACCTCAAGTAGGATTCATAAACCACAACAATGGTCAAGTAGGATTTATAAACCAAAGGAGGTATTAGGAAGAGTGAAAATATGTGGTGTAGAGTATACTATCAATCATGCGGTAGATATTCACGTGATGAAAGCATCTTAATTTTAATATAGCACACAATGGGACTCATCGTGATATAGAAGATCATGATGACTAGACTATAAAATGAAAGAGATCATATACATGGTTCATCAAAAATTTATGATGCCCCTATACGATATGTAGTCATATAAGATATGTAATGACATACAAAAGAGGAATATTAAAGGAACACCAAGACACATAAAATCAATATGCCTCATGTAATATATATAAAGACACAAGACAACAAATAGTAAACTTGTAACTAATAATGCAACACAAGAACTTTCAAATTTGTCCCTAATGTGTTCCACAAAGTGATGACTAATTAGATGTTCCCCCAAGTATGGGTGCGGTGATTCAGGATGGATTGGGCCATTTTCCTCAAGAAAGGAAACAATGAGGCCCTTATTGCCCAAGCGAGGATGCATGCGAGTGAGAAATGATTTGGGTTTTATAGTCATAAGATGGTTGGAACAATTGTTGGGATAGTAGTTAAAAGTGTAAATTGTGTTGATCATTGAGTTTTTGATTTTTGATTGATTTTTTCAGTAAATTTTTTAGGATTTTGTGATTTGGAATTTTTTGAGAGTTTTATGATTTTTTTGAATTTTTAAGGGAGTTTTAGAGGTGAATGATACACCATATGGTAAATTTAGTGCTTAAGGAAAGTAGAGATCATGAGAGGTGATGGGATAAAAGGAATGGGGTATATATATGTACATTACACCTCATGGTAACTCATGCTTCAAACAATGTTAAATTTTTCTCTCCATTGGAAGGATATTGTTGATGACATAATGAGTAGAAGTCGACCCCACCCTTGATTCCACCAACTAGTAAGATGTGAGGGTTCGTCATCAAAAGTCAAGAAGTATGCAAGACACATGAAATATATGTAGAGACAAGTTTTTAATAATGGTCCATTCATGAAAGCTGTGACTCAATTCCTCATAAGATTATTAAACCAATTCGATTTTTTTCATTGTAGATAGGTCACTTACTAGTGACCGAGACTTTTGAGAGGCCTATTGATTGGTAATATTAGTTTAAGGGATAGTTCTCTCTTAACTTGCATCTAAATTGTTTATCTTGGAATTTATAGATTTAAGCACTTTTGAATTTAAAAGGTTTTGTGTGTACTTGTACCACTAGTAAGAGGCCATAGTTCATCACCAAAGACAAAATGTAAATGATAAAATTACCGTAAATTTGCAAACCTCTTAGTAAAGAATGTCAAAAGTGTTTTGTTTGTGGCATCATGCTCTCAGTTTTTGTGCTTCAAATTCAAGTTAAAAGTCTAAGTGGAGTTTGATCAAGTGGCAGATGACTAGGATGTGCACACACTTAATTAATTAATTATTTAATTAATAAATAATAATTAATTTAGCCAAAGGGGTACAAAGGGTACATGGGATTAATTTAATTAATCCAAAGGGGTACAATGTGTATTAATTAATCAATTTAATTAATTAATTACAAATGGGTGAATAACATGGTGTATTAGCATAATACTGGGAACAAGTGGAAACATGAATGTAAATTTGGGGTGTCTACATTTTCCCCTCTTTAAAGTGCTATTGCAAAGTAATAGTGCTTTAAAGATAGTAGACACATGCAGATCGGTGAGTGGAAAATTGTGAAGCATTGGGATGCCCAAAAACAAAATGGTAGAGGAATGCCCCTCAAGTGGATGGATGATGCAACAAGGTCGGTGGACAACCACTTGATAGGAAGAAAGCAAGGGATTAAAACAAGGATGGGAAAGGACTGTGTTCATAGCATGAGCATTATTTGGAGAGTAATTTTTAGAGCAACCTGATTTTTTGTTGTTGCACAATAGAGTTGTCACCATGATTATGAAAGAATCAAGATGGTTAACCCAAGATGCGCGTAAACAAACACACACAACAAAGAAAAGATAAAAAGGAAAACAAACCCAATATACAAAGTAGGTGTCACGACATCAGGGTTATAAAGGAACCAAGATGTGATCACACTACTTGTAAGTGGTCCAAAAAGAGTAAACATCAACAATGCAACACAAAGTCAAAAAAAGAAGACAATCAACTATGCCCCTAATGTGTGCCACAATGATGATTAAGTAGATACAAATGCTCCCAAATGGGAATAGGATCAGACTGGAAGAGTGGAGTTAAAGTGACTCCTTATGACACTCTTGTTGAATCCGTTGTGCAAATGATCAAAGTTGAAATTGCCCCAGGTGAAGTTATATCATGAAGGAAAAACAATTTGTGTGACTTGCCCCAAGAAGAGTTAGCATATCATGCAAAGGGAAGAAAGTGATAGTTGTAAGATTGGCATGAGCACTAGAGTAATAGATAAAAGTATGACATTTATCAAGATTGTATTGAGATGTTGAATGATTTACTTTAAGGGTTTTCCAATTGTATGATTTCTGTGAGAAGTGAATGTTTGTTTGATTTTTTTTTTGATTTTTTTTTTTTTTTGGATTTTTTTTTTTGAAATTTTGATTTTTTTGGATTTTGAAATATTTGATTTTTTTGGATTTTGCAAGTTTTGAAATACAAATGCAAACAAAAATGAAGAAACATTCCATGGCTTAAATAAACCAGAGGAAAACACAACACGTGCAAATGACAAAAAGATATAAAATAAGTAATAGAAAGAAACCCAATATGAATAGGAAGGAACCACACCAAAGTTATATGTGAACTAGGATGTGAATAAATTTCTTGCAATTGGTCTATAGTAAAGATAAACAAAGTAAAACACAATGAAAAATGAAAGAAGAAAAAAGCATCATCACATAATGTTAACAAACTACAACAATACAATACAACGTGTAAAAATGATGTCTAATGACACTCGAATGTGTTCCACATTGAAGAACTAGACAGATTTGAATGCCCCCAAGTGATAGCTTAGCATGAGAGGATTGGATCATGGTGAAGAGTGGAGTGATACTTAGATACTCCAAAAGATACTCTTGTGGATCCCATTGAAGTTTGATCTGTATTGGATTAAAATGTAAAATCCAAGTGTGCCCCAAGAAAAGTTATATTGCAAAAGGGTAAATGATTTCCTCGAGCATAGATATACACCATGGGAAAGAAAGATGAGTATGATCTGGAATGATCATGAGGAGTGCCATCAAATGGTGAAATTGTTGAACTGTGTTATCCAGTTGTTGAAATTTTGTCAAACATTATCTGAATGTTTTGATTTATGATAGTTTGAAACTATTTTTGGAGTTTTGGACAATTTTATATTGTTTTTGTGTTTTTGAACAATTTTATATTTTTTTTTTTTTTTTTGAAGTTTTGTGAGATATTTTTTTTGAAATTTTTTTTTGTATAGTACAACTCGGTAAAAAGGTACACTACTTGAAAGCAGGTGCAAATAATTAAAAGCATTCCATTCCATTGGCAGAAATGTAGATGATAAAATGATGTGTGTGTTTCACTCCGCTCGTGGCTCCACGCAACTAGGAAGATGTGAGGGCTCATCACCGAGAGCCAAAAAGGACGTGAAAAAAGATGATGAATAGTGATATGAAAGGTGAAGATAATGGATGTGATGACACAAGGTGTAATAATGATCCATATGAGAAAAATGTAACTCATCTCAGTCAAGATTATCTGACCGATTACAAGATGATTCCACTTTATAGGTTTTGACTTGACTTAGATCCATTGATGGCCTACTGATAGAAAAAATCCTGATTGAAGGAATTGGTGTCTCTCTTAACATGAGCAAGCTAAATTACTTCTTGGGATGTTTTTGATTAAGCACTTTGATTCAAATTTCATAAAGGCTTTATTGAATGATTATTTATTGATTTTTTGTGAAGGACACCCTACATGTTGCCCCATGCCATCAATAAAAGGCAAGGGCTCAACACCGAAGACAAAATGTAGGTGAGTAAGGGCTTTCTCCATTCCCAGTCTCATACTACCAGTAAGAAGTATGGGCTTATCACCAAAGACTGTGAAGGATGAAAGGTGTATTGATTTTATATTTTTTTTTTTTTTTTTTAGATTGATTTAATTTTCCTTGTATGTTGATAGTGTGCTTGTTGGGAAGGAACATTCTGCCCCCAAGTCTCAAAGCCTCATGTGACTAGTAGGATGCAAGGGTTCAACACCGTAGATTGAGATGGGTGGTCAAAAAGGACCGGGTAAAGAAGTTTAGTGCTTTTTATTAAAGAGAGAGATTATTTGAAAGGAGGATTTTTCCATCAGTAAGCTTCAAGACAAAACCGTAGGTAAAAAGATCTGAAATGGTAAAACCATAACAAAGATGAGACACATAATGCCCAAAAGAAGAACAAGGTTAACATGTGTCGTAATAGGTGAAGAAGGTGAGTATATGATAATGGTATGATTAAGGTATCTTCCAATAGATGGAATGCCTAACATTATTTGTACACACTTTTCATTTCGATTGGAAAACAATGCTCTAATACAAAGTTTTATTCTCTTTTTGTGATTTTTGAGTTTTTAAATTTTGGAGGATGAAGGTTTGAAATGGACTTATCAAGAAAGATGTCCATGTTTATTGAAGTTGAATGGTCTTGAGATACAAGACTTGTGTAGATGAAATGCAAGTCAAGAGGGAGAATCAAAAGATTTGATAAGTCTGAAATATGAGACTTGATGGACATGAGCCAAGTCAAAGGAGGAAACCAAAGTTTTGATAAGTCCTGTAATATGAGACTTGGGTGGATAGGATCCAAGTCAAAAGATTGAATCAAATGATTTGATGGGTCTAAGTACTAGACTTGGGTGGACAAGATCCAAGTCAAAGGATTGAATCAAATGATTCGATGGGTCCTGAAGTACTAGACTTGGGTAGACAGATCCAAGAAAGGAAGGATTTGATGGGTTCTGAAGTACTAGACTTGGGTAGATCAAGTCAAAGAAAAGATCCAAGTCAAAGGATGTGTGATTAGATAAGTCTTTGATGAGATCGAAAGACATATGTGATGTTAGAAGAAGATTGTTGATGGGGAAGATGTTGAGATACATATTCACTGTGAGTGAAAGAGCATGAGGAAAGAAGAATAAATCTCTAGATGTAGACTCAGGGTTCCTTGTAAGCCGTAGAGAGGAAATAGTCAATGTTTCTCCTTCTAGGTTGTGAATTAGTTGATTTGACAAAATATTTGCAATTAAATCTTGAAATGGTTGAATAAGGATATTCCTGGGTATATGTACCTCAAAGAATGTGTGCATGTAGATATCTTGACAAGTAGGAATCATCATTGATGAGATTCCTACAGGATGGATCATGTGAGGTATAATGGACATAGAAGGTTGTGTTGTCACAAGTGTCCAAGCTTGTTGTGGTTGTATTTCAACAACAAGACTAGAGATGTTAGGTGTAGGAGTTGGAATGGAAAGAATAGAATCAAGCTCAATGGTGTTTGATGATGGACCCTCTTCTGTCATGTCAAGGGTTGAAAGAGAGTCTTGAAGAAAATTCAAGTTCTCGTTAGGTGTTAGAAGATTGTTGTCCAAAACATGTTCAATGTCTATTTGGACTATAGGAAGAAAATATGTAGAAGAAATGGATTGGTTTGAAGGGGGAGATACTTGACCTTCGTCATGATCTCATGGAATGTCAAGTATGAATAGAAGTGGGAATAATAGTCAACTCTTCATTTGAAGGTGTGGAAGTTGACACATGTCATCGGTTGTAAGAGCTTCATCATCAAGATCTACAAAGATCTCTCCATCATCAATTAAGTCTTGGACATAGTTCTTAAAAATGTGTACATTTATCAGTTGAGTGGCCATCAATGTGATGAAAATCACAATATGCATGAGGTTTGTACCAATATGGCTTAGGTTCTCCTTCAATCCAAGGTCTTGTAAGGGGATATTTTATCATCCTAGCCACTTTGAGTTGATGAAAGACACTAGAGAGACTTTCACCGAGGGGTGTAAACTTACGTTTAACTTTTTGCATGGTGTAGTGTCTTGGCTAGTTGTATGATTGGATTTTTGATTGATTGGTCATGTATGTTGGCCATATTGTGATTATTCGTGACACCAACAGTGATGACATTGTGGTGTGATTGATGTACCAAGATTCATCGTGAGAAGCTCTAGTATGGTGATTATTGTGAGTGAGGTTTTGGGAAAAATGTTTGATGAACTTCTCTGAGAGGTCCGTGAAGGTAGTGATAGATCCCTTTGGAAGGTGTAATAACCAATCCAAAGCTTTTCCTCTAGACTTCTAGGAAAAAGGCACAAGAGAAAGCTATCGTTATATGCCACTTCGTGACATGTTATGGAAAATTCTTTGATATGTTGTCTTGGATCAGTTTTTCCCTTGTATTTTTCAAATTTGGGCATCTCAAAAGACTGTGGGAAGGGTATGCATAAGATGTCCATATTAAAAGGGTATGGACACAATTCATCAAAATTGAATTGTTTTTTTGTTGTTTTTGTAAACCCACAATGGTGTCTTTCATCATTTTCCATTCTTGGGAAAAGGATGAATTGTATAAATCCACCATTGAATGAAAATGAGGTAGAGTGAAGAAAGGTATGATGAAAAATGCAACCCTTAGAAAAGTGAATGCTAAGTTAGAAGTGATGAAAATGTTTGAAAAGCTTGACCCTTAGCAAAGTGAAAGGCAACGATGGAAGAGAGGTGTGTGAATAAGTTTGGTAGTAACTTGTCCCTTAACAAAGTGAATGCTAAGATGGACAAGATGTTTAGAAGATATGAATGATGCAACCCTTAACAAAGTGAATGTCAAGATGAAAGTGTGTGAAAGTGATTGAAAAACTTGACCCTTGACAAAGTAAATGCCAAGATGGAAGAGAGGGAAGAAGATGGAAAAATTTTCAACCCATAGAAAGAATGAGTGCTAAGAGGAAGAAAAAAAAAAAGGTTAATCGAGTGCCCATCTCTTAACAAAATGATAGTAAAGAGAAAAAGGGATGACAAGAAGTTAGATGTGCTCTATTCCGTAACAAAAATGAGTGTTAAAGGAAAAGAGACTTAACAAGGTGGACACGATCAACTCGTAATCAAAATGAATGATAAGAGTGATGAAGAAATGTAAAAATGGTTAACTCCTAACATGGTAAGTGTTAAGAGAAATGAAAAAGGGGGAAAAGTGAAATGTGCTCGACACTTAACAAAATGAATGTCAAGGGAGACAAGACTTAACAAGATGAAGGTGATCAACTCTTAACAAAATGTTTGATAAGAGTGATGAAAAAGAGGGACTTCACAACACCTAACAAAATGAATGATGTTAAGGTGGAAGATGGGTTGAAATGTTAGTTTAGATGATTCTTAACAAAGTGAGTGTTAAGAAATATGAAGAGGTTTGAAATGATTTTACGATCCTTTACAAAAGTGAATGTAAAAGAGGGAGAGAGACAAAAGGTTAGTGCTCAACTTGTGACAAATTGTAAGTGTGACAAGAGGAGACTTTAACACAATGAAAGATGCTCAACTCTTAACAAAAATATGTTAAGTGAAGAGACTTAGGAAAGAAAATGATGGATTTTCTCAACTTTTAACAAGATGAATGGTAAAAGGGGAGACTTAGGAAGATGATGAAATGTCAACTCTTAACAAAAAAAGTGTGTTAAAAGATAAGACATGACAAGGAAGTGAAAGCACTAAAAGAATGAAAAGGTAAAGGTCATCACAAGAAGTGAATAAACGATGATAAAAAGGTCGAATCTCACAAAAATGGAGATAAGAGACAAGGGGGAAGTGATGGATTAGTGACCTCAAATTAAAACAAAGTGAATGCTTTAATGAGAGAAGTGAAGAAATAATGAGGATGTCAACAATGCAACAAAATGATTACAGAAGTATGACAACGTAAGATGATAGGAAAAAAATGGAAGACGTCACAACTCAACAAAGTGGATGTGAAAATGTGATGACGTAAGAGTGAGTAGAGAATGATAGTGAAGAATGTCAATAAGTTGAGAAAGTAAATGTGAAATGTGATGATGTAAGAATGGGGAATGCTTAGAGTTCAACAAAATAACGTTAAACTTAAGACTTATGATAATGAAAGATCAAGGTGATCAAGAGAGTGCTTGACTGTGATAAAGTGAGTATCACAACGTCAAGACTTAGATGAAAATGAAAGTGCTTAAGTGTGAATATGGATGTCCACAACTCAAGACTTAGACATGTGTACAAAGTGACAAGATGGATGAGAGAGAAAACATGAATGATGAAAGTGAAACACAAGTGTGTAACATGAGAAAAATGAAAAATGGTGAAGTGAAAGTTGTGGCCTCTATCTTAGATTGGCTTGGACAAGGCATGGCTTCTGGGTGGCTCTCTCAACTAGGTGTTAGAAAAATATCCGAGTGAGTGTGATGCTATTGCTAGCTGATGGCTTTACTTTACCCCCTTTGAAACCCTGAGCAAAGACCTTGCTAGAATGAATCGCACTGGGGTCGCCACTAAGGATATTCCGTGACTCTAACTCACAAAGGCTTTACTAGTCAAGTAGGAGAAAAGGTTCCCATTTCATCCACCAGTTCCCTCAAGGTGTGGACTACTTTGGGGTTCCTAGAACCACCCCCTTTGTTGTAGCTTAAGGCTTATGCCAAGGGGGTTATGTTCTAGTTAAGCGGTCGAGTCCGTAGCTCTTAACCGAACCTGCAAATCAAGTGTTTTGATGTGTTTTTTTAATCTTTTGATTTAGGTGTGGTTTGGTTGAACTCCTTTGAAACCTGTAGTTAGTAGTTTTCAATGTTTTATCCACCTTGTGTGAGAGTGGGTCCTACAAACAATGATTAGAAATTTTTTAGAATGAGGTAAAAAAATAAAAAAACAAATAAACAAGATGACAGAAAGTGAACCCACATTTTTTGATTTCCAAGATCGCTTAAAAAAGTGTGAGGAAAGAGCATACGTGTGGGTTGGATTTGGTTAAGTGAAACGTTAATTCAAAAAAAACAAAAAAGAAAGAAATGACCACATTTTGATTCCCAAGATCGCTTAAAAAGTGTGAGGGAAGAGCATACGTGTGGGCGATTTGTGTTAGTCTCACAAAAACAAAAGAAAATGATAAAGGAAAAGTATGCAAAAAACATGTGACAAAGTGTTAGTCTCGGGTTAGAAAATGATAAAATGTGTACAAAATGGCTAAAAAGTAGGAAAAATTGGACCGAAACGTCCAATAACACTAAAAATTGCAACATTTACAACAATTAGCAAAAGTACTTAAAAGTTTTGAAAAAGGAAAATGTCCACGAACCCTACAAAAAAGGAAATGAAAAAATTAAAAAAAAAGAAAAAAATAAATAAATAAAATAAATAATAAATAAAAATAAATAAAATAAATTAAAATAAAAAAAATAAAAAAAAAAAAAAAATAAAAAAAAAAAAACCTAACCCTAAAACTAAAACTATAAAATAAAAAAAAATAAATAAATGGAAAAACCTAAATGTAAATGTTATGTGTGTGTGTAAAAACTAAAAAAGAGTAGAGGAAGTTGTGGGAAAAAAGGTGGGAAGGTGGCTAAAGGGAAGGGGGTAAAAGTAAAGGGAAGGGAAAGTGGGGGAAGGGAGGCTGAGGAAGGAGGTGGGAGGGGAGGGAGGGGGCGAGGTGGGGTGGAGGGTGAGGGGGGGGGGGGGGGGGAGGGGGTCGGGGGGGGGGAGGGTCAATTAGGGAGGGGGGGAGGGGGAGGGAGGGGAGGGGAGGGGGGGGGAGGGAGTCGAGGGGGGAGAGGGGAGGGAGGGAGGATGGATGGGGGGGGGGGTGGGTGGGTTTGGGGGGGGGGAAGGGGGGGGAGGGTGGGAGGGTGGGGTGGGGAGAGGTGGGGTGGGGAGGGTGGGAGGGATGGTGGGATGGGGGGGGGAGGTGAGGGTGAGAGGGAGGGGGGGGGAGGAATGGGGTGAGGGGAGGGGAGGGAGGGGGAGGAGGGGGGTGGGCATGGGATGGGTGGGGGTAGGGAGTGAGGGAGGGGGGGATGGGGGTGGGGGGGTGGGGGGTGGGGAGGGGGGTGGGGGGGGGGAATGGGGGGGGATGGGGTCTGGGGTGGGGGGGGGGGGGAAGGGGGGGATGGAGGGAGGGAGGGGGGGGGGGGAGGTGAGGGGGGAGGGGGTGGGGGTGGGGTGAGGTAGGGGGAGGGGGTGGGGGGGGGGAGGTGGCTTGGCCAAAGTTAAGCTTGAGGAGTAGAAGGGGGGTAGGGGTTTAGGGTTTTTTTTTTTTTTTTTTTAAATTTTTTTTTTTTTTTTTTTTTTTTTTAAAAAATTTTAAAAATATTTTTTTAAAATTAAAAAAAAAAAAAAAAAATAACAAAAATATATTTTAATTAAAATAAAAAAATAAAAAAATTATGTTTTTTTTTTGTAAAAAAAACAAGAAATGAAAAAAAAAAAAAAAAAATGGAAATGAAAAAAAAAAAAAAAAAATAAAAAAAAAATAAAAAAAAAACAAAAAAAAAAATAAAAAAAAAAAAAAAAAAAAAAAAAAAAAAATAAAAAAAATTTTTTTTTTTTTTTTGTAATGGTGAAAAAATGTTTGCTTCAAACTTGCAAAGTTTTGCTTCCAAACCACACAAAAACAAAAAACACTCCAAAAACAAAAAAAATAAACAAAATGAAACAAAAATGAAAGAGGAGGGGTGCGAGTCCCACTAGGCGTGCCAAAATGTAAACAAAGAAAATTACCATAAATGAAAGAAAAAACAAACATGCAAACCTTTCCAACAACCTTCTATGCAAACCTCAAATAAGGGTCTCCTGTGAAACCTTGCAGAAAGAATGTCAGAAGTGTTTTGTGGGTGCTCTTGAGTGCTCTCCAAGCTTTGAAGGAAAATGCTATAGACACATAGTTCAACAGAGTTTTTGTGCTTCAAATTCAAGAGGATTGGAAGGAAGGTAAGCTTGTAATTTATAGAAACAAAAGGTAGTTGGAATTGGTTACATGGATAAATGAACATGCTAAAAATAACATTATGGGAAGTTGCAATAGTGTTGGGGGCAATAATGAAATTAATTACAAAAAGTTGCATCCGGAAAGGTGGTTGTACGTGCATTTTAATTGCCCCCACCTTTCTAGGATTCTAGAAGTGCAGTTAACTAGGGTAGTCAAAGTGGAGTCTAAGTGGAGTTTGATCAAGTGGCAGATGACTAGGATGTGCACACACTTAATTAATTAATTATTTAATTAATAAATAATAATTAATTTAGCCAAAGGGGTACAAAGGGTACATGGGATTAATTTAATTAATCCAAAGGGGTACAATGTGTATTAATTAATCAATTTAATTAATTAATTGCAAATGGGTGAATAACATGGTGTATTAGCATAATACTGGGAACAAGTGGAAACATTGTCAAAATTGGTATCTACGCCACTAATCAAAGCATCAACTAATATAGGTGATGTTTCAAATGTTTTGAAACCAATGCCATGTCTCTGGGATGTTTTGTGTAAGTTATCAGATCCAAATGACCTTGTTCATTCTTTCCAAGTCCTTTACCTTTCTAGTGCATGTTTCTCATTATCCTATGGGATTTGGTAAATTGAGGGGATTCATAGCAAGAAGTGATTTCATCATTATATAACCATGATCTCGAGGAACTTGGGATATGTTCCTCATCAAGATATCCAAACATTTTCCATACTAACGTACCTAGGTTATAAGTGGGAGGAATTTTAATATGAGAAGCATTGGGTTTTCCATAGCTATGTGGGGATGGGAGTGAGTTACCGATGTGAAAAGAGTTTTAAATATTTTGGAACTAGTAGTCACTATGCAACCTTTATCGATGATCTTGAATGCATAGTGGAAAAATTGGATTAGTGTTCTTAGGAGATTGAGAGAATGGATTATAGGAAAATGGTTGATTATTAAAGGATGAGGATGAATTAGAGGAAGAGGCTTGATTAACAAAGGAAGGGGGTGGTTTATCATAAAGGGTATTATTAGATGAAGAAGGTTGATTAGATGAAGAAGAGGTTTATTAGCGAGAAGAAGAAGGATTATTAAATGGAGAGGGTTGGTTAGCAAACTCATGGTGGTAACTCTCAGTGTGGGATTTTGGAACATGTTTGGGATCGTATCTAGATCGATACATGTGCTCCCAAGTGAAGGGGATTATACGTGGAGGAGTTCATTTTAGGCATATGGATAGTATTTTGTGTGTTTATACCTTCCTTCAAGGATGAAACAATACTCAAAGGCTTAGGTCTCGACACACAATGTGAATTCTTTATCCATGTGAGGGAATTTGATGCACTGGTGATATGTAGATGGGACAACCTTCATGGTATGAATCCATGGATGACATAGGAGAATGTTATATGGAACTTCTAAGTCCACTACATGGAATAACATGTCCAACGTGGACTGGTCCAACCTTAAGTGGTATTGTAATAGTGCACGAAGATTATCTTTCATTATCATCATATTCGTGAATAGTGATGATATCATTTTGCAATATTTCTTCAGTATAGCCAAGACACCATAATAGTTTCATGGAGTAAATATTCAATGTTTATCCATTATCTATGAGTACATGCTTGATATCGTGATGGGTTATAAAATCTTCTCGCGTACAACAATTGATTGTTAACGATGTTTGGGTTGAAGTTCATTAGGACCAAATAAAAAATGATTAGCTGGAGAAATATTCTCAATTAGGGCTTAGAACTATTGGGAATTAATATATTTTTAAACATGGGTTTCATTTAATGCACATCTAAGGATACTTTGAAAGCATAGGAGAGGATTTAAGCAATTCTATAATGGAAATTTTTGTTGTAGTTTTCTCCAATAGTTTGATAATATTGAAGGAATTGGAAGAGGAGGTAGACTGGGAAGTAGAAGTGTTTGTTAAATTAGATGTTGGATGATGGGATGACTATTGAGAGGGAATAAAAATTTATTTAGTTAGGAATCTAAACTTTCTTTTGCCTAATTTTGACTACACAATTAGCTTTAATTTTTATTGTAGCATCTAGGTCTTGATTGTAATTAATAGTTGATATGAATGAGTCATGCTCAACATTGTTCGATGATTGGCCCTTGTCCTGTGTGGTATTTGAATTTTCATCATGTTTAGGAAAGGGATTTTCAAAAAAAAAATAATTTTTCGATAGGGGTTTTAGTGTCGGAGGTATGTTCGACCTCTATATCACCGTGCTCAATTAAATCTTGCACATAATGACGGAGCTGCATACAATGGTCTATATGATGACCGTTAATATGATGGTATTCACAATATTTATTTTCTCTATACCATTTCAGTTTAGGTTTCCCTTCTTTAAAGGGTTTGACAATGGGATATGTGATCATGTTTGTGATTCAATTTAATTTGAATTAATTAAATCTATATTGCAAAGTAACTACTGTAAATAATTATGTACAAATGATAAAATAATGTAAATACACAAGAAAAAGCAGTATGTGATTAACTAAAATTAAGATATAGAGATAGTTAATCTAATCTAGAATGACATGTAAATGGAGTAAATAAATAAAACAAAGAAGTATATAAATGACCCAATCAACTATGTAAAAGTAAATGATAACCCTAATATGCAAGAGAGAAGAGGAATTAAATAAGTCGATTAAAGGATCTCACTAGAATGTGTCATAAAGGTGACTGGAGGGAAAAAAATAGGAACAATCCGTGAGGAAGATCTCGAAAAGGATGGATCTGGAGCATCTAGCTGGACTAGGTGTGCTGAGAGGGATTGAGGTGACGCAAGCTTTGGTTTACAGTATGGGCACCCTGGTATATGTAAAATATCTGGAATCATTATTAACAAGGAAAAGGAGGTGGTCCATAACCCTCGTTGTGTGTCGCATCAAATTCTTTTCCTACACCGATGTCATTAATAATCAAGATGAATAGAAACTGCGCATAAGACCACAAAGAAGTATCAAAACCCTAAAAATAAAAATACAAATGAATGGGTCAGACTAACCTCATCTGCCACAACAATGGGCTTACTAACTAAGTGTTGCACTACATTTCAAACCCAAATGTAGTTCTAGTGAATGTGTGCATAATGTGCCCTAGGTGCTCTTGTGCTAGTCACACTTTGTGAAGTAGTGAGCAATAACTAAATGTAGAAAATGTAATAAAATGTGTGCATGGAATAGAATAAAATCCCTCCCCTATGAAGTGTGATGTAGATGAACCAACCTTGTCCTATGTGATGGAGCTAATGGATGCAAATGATCTCCAAGTGGATGTAACTCTAGATGGATGATAGTAATGACTAGTGTTTGGTCCCTCATTATGGTCTCATAACTTTATATTTATAGGGTTCTCTTGATCTAATTTCTTAATTAACCCCAAAATGGCCAACCACTAAAAAGATAAGATGCGAGAAATAGTTAGAAAGAGCCCAAAAAGTGGTGAGAAAGTTCAAAAGTATTTGGGCATCCCATGATGGGACCAGGGTGCCCATGGGCGCCCAATACTAGCTTGGGCACCCCAATCAAGTCGCAGAATAACGGGAAGTGATGAATGTTGATTGGGCATGTGGATGTAAGAAGTCGGGAATGAAAAATAAAATAAAAGAAGATGGCCAAAAGATGGGGATTAATCAATACTTTCTTTACTCAATAACCTTCTAAATAGTAGTATGAAACCGAGATCAAATAATATCCAAAGTGCATGATTTTATGACTACATTTTGCCCCCACTTTATTTTAGTGAGTGGTAAGCTTTGTAATATAAAGTAGATAGAGATGTGTACCTAATGTCCATGAATATTGTAGTAGAAAACATGTTGATGGACTAGAAAAAGCGTGGAATGACAAAAATATGGTGGAGCGTGGAAACTAAAGATGAAAATGCACAAAAAAATGATGAGAGTGAACCTAGAGTAGAAACACGTGTGTAGTTGCTGATGTGTGTGATGTACCTACATGGTTAGTAAAGTGTGTGTTTTGTGAAGTGTTTTGATGTTATTTTTATCCTTGTTGATCCCATTTGACTGTTTGTTTCTCATATGGTTGAACCTGCAAGGAGAAAACAATCAAGTAGTCAAAAATATGTATGTATGTGTAAAAATGCAATGTAATAGATGCATGTAAATGTAAAGTACAAAAATGAAAAAGTGTAAATGGAACATGTACACTGATCCATGTCAAGAAAGAGAGTAAAATAGGATATCTTCACTTGCCGAGTTTTTTTAGCGATCTAATGCCATAGGCCAAAGAAGTGTAAGGAGAAATTTTGTTGTATCCTCTAAGCTCTAACTACTTCCCTGAATGTGTGTGAAGAGATCTTTGTACACCCCCTATAGCCAAAGTAGTGTAGGGAGGTACATTTATTGTAACCTCCAAGCCTATAAATGCTTCCCAGAATGCTAAAGACACCATGTCTTGTAAAATCCATTGTGTATGGGGTTCATAAACTAGTCTGAATCCACTCACTATATGTAAGCCAAAATGCCAAGGCGAGAAAGTGCACCGAACTAAACCAAAGTGTAAATGTGTTATGTTATTCTATAAACCCCCAAATTATTCCCCCTCTTGGGGGTGCACATGACGTAGTTGATAAGAGAATACGGCCCTAAAAGAGGACCAACCACATGAATTGTACCCTAGAAAGTGCTTGGTAGAAACCAAGGCACACTCAAACAAGAGGTTAGCCAAAGACAAGTATTCGTACAAACAAGCATGCATATAGAAAACAATTTATAAGCTACAAAGACAATGTAAAAGTTATCAAGAAATGTAATAAACAAGCAAGAACACAAAGTAAGCTGCACAAAGTGGGATACAAACATGGGACATCACTCACGATGTCACAAGACACGCAAGGCCGTCATGGCCACAAACAACAAACAAGTGTGCACACCAAACAAAGGGAAAGGCCCACAAAAAGAGAAAACAATATAAAATAATGTAGCAAACAAGTATGGAAGCATATATCCTTGCGTAACAAATTTTACACATGAAGCACCCATTATCATGTTAGAAAGATAACTAGTATTTCAAAAGTATGTATAACCAAGTAATCTAAAGTACTAAGTATGAAATGAAACAATAGCACATGTGAGAGATGAATGTGGATGCCCCCAATGACTAGTGTAGGAAGGGTAGAAGGAGAGCATCCATGTTACATGTAAAAGACATGTATCTATGATCACAACTAGAAAAGGATGTGAACACACATGTGTGGGTGATGTAGATAAATGGCATACAAGTAAGATAACTAGCATGTGTAATAAAGTGATCATGAACAAGAAAAAGAAAGAAAGAGTAAAAGAAACCATAATATGTAGTATGTTGTGGATGAATGGAATGGAATACAACATGGAGTGATAGGAACCGCATGCCCCCGAGTGGATGTAAATCTATGTAGTGAGGTTCATTTAGTTTTCCCCCTCAAAGTAGTCAAGAATGGACCATAAACGAGAGTGTGTCATCGGGAAATATTCAAATAGTGTGTGATATGTCTAGCCTATTGCAATGAGTATGTGTGCATAGTGATGATGATATGCAACATATAGAAGAGATGTGTGTGAACCTTATATCCGAAGTGTATATCACGACAAGACAAATGTAGGGGTGATGATGTAGCCTAAGCATATATCGCTATTAGATGAATAAAATGGAATGGTGATGAATCCTAAAGAGTATACCACTACAAAATGAATAGTAGGGAGTGGTGATGTAGCCTAAAGCATATACCACTACAAGATGAATAGTAGGAAGTGGTGATGTAGCCTAAATCTTGTAACACTATAAGATGATAGATCAAATGATGATTTGGCCTAGAGTGTGTGTCACTATCCTAGAAATGTCACATAATGAAAGGTTGAATGATAAACGCATGATGAATGTAAGGTCCATTTGATTTGTAAACCCTCGGTAATCAAGTATGGACCGAGGAACTAAAGTGTGTCATCGGGTAGTGAGTGCAGCATGCGTAGAAGAGTATGTAATGTGTGTGATAATAGATGACCATATGATGAGTAGAATGTGTAAATATGCTATGTGTAGAATGCAAATGCAATATGTGTATAATGTGTAAAATGTAATGTATAGAGTGGCATGTAATGTAAGTAGATAGACTAGTAATGTAGTATGAAGGATGAGTAGTGTGTGATGCTAGATGCTTAGATAATGATGTATGCATAATGATGACTAATATGATGTATGTATGATGTACATGATATGTGAATACATGCGGTGTGTAAAACCTAATGTGCAAAGTGTGTGGGGTTCATGTGTAGTAATCCCTCAATAGTCAAGTGTGAACCGAAGCACAAGAGTGTGTCATACGATAGTGACAATGCTAAAGTATGAATGAATATTGGAATGTTATGAAATTAAATAATGCAAAGATTAGATATGAGTAGACGCTACAATGAGGTATGCGTAAATGCTAAGAGTGTGATGTTGTAATATGCAAGGATGTGAATGAATGATAATGCAAAGATGATAAATTTTCCTATGAGGATATGATAACAAGATAGGGGTGAATGAGATGTAATGCCCCTAAGTATACGTAAATGTGTAGGCTAACCAATGACTGTGAAGGATGAATGTCCTCCATCTGACACATGTGATGGTGAAAATGTATAACTATTCTCTAACAATGGAGGTATAGTAGATATATGATGTGTCGGTGAATGAATTCTATGTGCATGTGAGGGATGAATGTATGAAGAAGGTTGTGGCATCACAATATGCATCGATGATGGGGATCGTCGCGATGCAAAATGTAAAGATGAAGAAGACCTACTTGGAATAAACCGAGGTGGTGACGTATGTCGAGATGTAGTAACTGTGCAAGGAATGGACCTATACTTATGTGTAGGACTAGTGGAATGATATGATCATGTAAGTTAGACTTGAGTAGGTGAGATAGGAGTAGACTGTGCTTTAAGCAACATAGAATGTGATGTGCTAGAAGAAGCATGTGGTGTGCTAGCTACTATGCAAGGAGATGGTAACCATGGAGTGGATGGAGGGACACCATTGATAGAAATGACTTGATTGTTGTGAATAAATTTAAGATGTAAATGATTCATAGAAATGATAGATTGAGATAAAATTATCCAATTAAGACCCAAAATCATGTCACATCCATCAACTATGTTTCCAACAAGGAAAGGAAAAATCGAGTAAGAGGACCTATTGTAACATGTAGCTTAACAATACCAAAGGGTTTTTGAAAGGGTACTGATTTATGGTAGAGGATAGCTAATATCATTGAGAAGTTAAAGAGAGCATACACTAACGATTCATGATGGGTCAACCTTAGTATTGTTAATGGAGATCAATCCAATAGATGCATTGACGTGTAAATGATTAGATGTGAAATTTTCATGATAATCAACGTTGGAGAAAGAAGTGATAGGTGGTGAAACTACAGTGTTAGCAACTAAGAAGTCCAAAGCTCCTAATCTAGGAAGAGGTAATCGCATGATATGCATGATTGGTAGAAGAATCGTGTGTCTTCTTTTCAAGTTGTTGATATTCGTTGTTAAAGATATTGATTTTACCTTTGTCGTCATTAGGTGGAGAGTTAGTAGATTTTAGAAACTCTAGTTTGTTGTCATCAATTAGGTCTTGAATGATTGTATGGAGTTTGAAACACCTATTTGTAGAATTTCACACATCGATGATAATCACAATGGAAATTCTCATTGTAGTTCCTACCTTTAGGGTGTGATGGATCTAACTCGAATCGTAGTATGGGCACTCGGTCTATGTAAAAGATCTAAAACTGAATTTCATAGGGCTGGGAGGTGGTTCATAACCCTCCCTATGTGTCACATCAAATTCATTTCCATGCACTAGATGTCACCAATAATCCAAGATGAATAGAAAACCTACATAAGACCACAAAGAAGTATTAAAACCCTAAAAATAAAAATGCAAATGAATGGGTCAGATTGACCTCAGCTACCACAACAGTGGGCTTACTAACTGAGTGTTGCACTACATTTCAGACCCAAATGTAGTTTTGGTGAGTGTGTGCATAATGTTCCCTAGGTGCTCTTGTGTCAGTCACACTTTATGAAGTAGCGAGAAATAACTAAATGTATAAAATGTAATAGAATGTGTGTATGGAATAGAATAGAATCCCTCCCCTTATGAAGTGTGATGCAGATGAACCAACCTTGTCCTATATGCTAATGGATAAGTAATGACTGGAGTGTTTAGTGTTTAGTCCCTCGTTATGGTCTCATAACTTTATATTTATAGGGTTCTCTTGATCTAATTTCATACTTAACCCTGAAATGGATGACCACTAAAAAGAAAAGAAGAAGAAAGCTAGAAAGAGCCCAAATAGTAGTGGGAAAGATAAAAAAGGATCGGGGTGCCCACGGTGGGACCAGGGCACCCATGGGCACCCCGGTACTAGCTTGGGCACCCCAATCAAGGCTATAATAATGGGAAGTGATGAAAATAACTGGGCATGTGGATGTAAGAAGTTAGGAATGATGAAATAAAATAAAACAAGATGGCTAAAAGATGGGGGTTAATTAGTATTTTCTTCAAGAACCTTCTAAATAGTAGTATGAAACTAGGATTAAATAATATCTAACGTGTATGATTTTATGATAATAGCATGTATAATGTGAAACCCTAAGAAAGAGAATGAGATAAGAAGACTTAGTTGGTGTTCAAACAAGTTGGAGGTGATATGGGTAGGTAAAAGTGCTCAACAAAATGTAGACATTGTTGTTGATGCACACCTGGAGATTATAGAACTTAGAAATGGTGCACGACAGAGTGCCAGGTGCTAATGACTGGATATGGGTGCTAATGTCTAGACAAGTGATTAGGTTCCAAATTTTTACGGGTTAAAAGGTCTTCGCTCCAATATTCATTTTTTCTCTACCTATAAAACAAATTGTCTACCTGCACATGTCCATAAACCACATCAAATATAATAAAAATATACATAATGTGGAGTTGGAATGGTCACCCAAAGAGTGAACTTATTTCCAAATGTTGCACTACATCTCATACCCCATGTAGTTCTTGTGTGTGTGTAGAAATGACGCCCTAGGATGCCCTTTTGTAAGTTACACTTGATAGTAAGCTATATCTATAATGTAGCAATGTAGTAGTATATGTGGATGGAATAGAATAAAATTCCCCTTCTATGTAATATATACAAAAGTATGCATCCTTTGTCCCTTGAATGGATGTTATATGAATGCCTTTAAAGTGATTTAGTGTGTTTAGAATGTAAGATTAGGTGATGATGGTAATGCTTAGTTTTGGTCCATGATTTTGAACACATAACTATGTATTTATATGATTCCCTTGTTTGAATTTTGTAATTGACAACTGGAAGGCCAAACCATAAGTGAAAAATATGCCCAAAAGATAAAAGAGACCCAAAAAGAGCGAGTAAGGTAAAAAAGGGTCAAGGGTGCCGGGAGGGGAGGGGTAAGAGTGTTGTTGTCTGGGCGTTGGTGTCTTAAGCCATTAAAAATAAATAAGTAAAGTTATGAATGGGATGTAGGGTGTGTAAGACCAAAAAAGAAAACAAAAACAAAGAAAAGAGGTCAAATATAGTTATCAACCACTAGTTTTCTTGCTTATGAATCATGTAAATGCTAGCATGATTTTAGACCTAGAAATGTACCCAAATGTGTGATTTTGTGTCTACATTTTCCCCACTTTATGTTGTTTAGTGAATACTCGATAACATAAAGTAGATAAGAGATGTGTGCCTTATGATCCTATAGAGAGTGTGGTGAGTGGACAAGTGAAGCGTGGAATGATTGTGAAAGTGAAGCGTGGAGACTAGAAAGAAAGGGACCCTAGGGGTGAAGCGTGTGTTGTTTTATGTTGTTGTGAACATGTGTTTGATTATGTAAGTTGATCCTTATTACATATTAAGGAAGGACCTACTAAAAAGAAGAGAAAAAAAGAGTAGTCAAAGCTCTGTATATGATAAATCAGAGAAAAAATGTGTATAAGTATGTAAAAGTATGTAAAAGTGAGTAAAAAGGAAAGTGTGCACCTGATATGTGAAAGAATAAGAGATAGAAAAGTGTCTTGTTGTTTTGAATTTGCTGAGAATGTTTAAGGTGAGGTTTTTAGGTGATCTCATGCCAAGGGTGATTTTTTGGGCGATCTCACTGCCATGTGCAAGTTTTTGGGTGATATCACGCCAATTACATTTTTTTGGGTGATCTCATGCCAAAGAGCAAGTGTTGGGGAGAGAGGTCTAGTTTTACTCTCCTTCCATGACTTTTCCAATAAGCACCACTGAGATGGTGCATCCTTGATTTGTTTTATATTGTCTTGATTTTTCAAATTAGTTCTATTTATGATTGATAGGAGATAGAATGCATTATGTGACTAAAGAGGAATGTACATGTAACTATAGAAACTGCTCTCATGAACTATTATAAACTGTGTTATGATAAGATAATGATTGTATTTTCCCAGGGACATTAGCACCTAGGGGAGGACACAAGCACCCCTAGTGCTAGTGTTATGATTATGGGTGTTGGTGTCTTCCTTGTGATGCTAACCCATGTCTAATTCTAGGACATTATGATTGTGTTCCTTTACTATTCCTTTGTTTTTTTATGTCGAACTATGTGTTGTAGCTCTAAGATGTTGTAGGGGTGATTTGTTCACCCAATGTATCCCCCTTCATTTGGGGTGCATGCGATAATAGTAGGAGAATGCAACCCAAAGGAGAGGACTTGATGTTGTGATGAAGTGGATACCTATAGGGGGTAGGGATGTGCATGGTATAAACCAAGGCACATGCAAAAAATGGCTAGTAACATGTGTTAGTAAAAACATAGCTAGCATGCAATAGAAAACAATGTAAACAAGCAAAGTGTGTAAAAAAAGATGGACATGAAAAGTGGGTTTCAAACATGGGACATCGCTCACAATGTCACAAGAAAATAAGGATCGAAGTGGCCAAAAGCATAAAATGATCACACAAGACATAGGGCATAGCCCACAAACAATAACATATAATGGAAAACAATGGAAAAAAAGTGTATGACAAATAACCATGGTGGTAATATAGTCCTCAAGGAAAATGCTACACATGAAGCACCCATTAGCATGTTAGAAAGATAAATAGTATGTCAAAGTGTGTATAAATCGGTGAAAATTAAGGTAACTTGTAATGAGAAGTAGTGAAGAATATAAATGTAATAGAACCTCGAATGTGTGTATAATGTAGAATAGTGAAAGTAGATACCCTCAGAGCCTCGGTGGGATTGGTAAAAGGTACAGTTCCAAGCATCATTACAACATGTAAAACTCTAGAGAAGAGATCTACATTCACCTCAAAATACCAAGTGAATGTGCATGTGTATATATGATAAAAATAATGACATATTAAGTATCCAGCTAACATAGCAAAAAAAAAGTGTAACATGTAACATGTAAATAGAAAAAGCTAGAAATAATAAACTGACCAAGATATGAAAATGCAATGTATGAGTGTGATGGTATGATATGAAAATGTGTGTGATGATAGGAGAAAGACGTTGTCCCCTAAAAAATGTGTATGAGATGAGGTTCATTTATAGGAACCTCAATAGTCAAGAATGAACCATAGAACAAGAGTGTGTCATCGAGTAATGTGTGTGTGAGAGTAGATGCTAGAAAGATATATCATGAAGCACAAAGCATGAAATGTGTAGATAATGTGGGGTTCATGAAAGAAGTGATGCCCTCAATAATCAAGTGTGAACCATAGAACTAGAGTGCATCATAGGGTAGTGATGGTACAATGTGTGTACCAAAGGTGTAGGAGTGTTGAGAAGGATTAGTCATGAAGCACGTAGCATGTGAAGTGTAGTAGTAGACACTAGAGATAGTTGATCGGGAGATGTTGGCAAAAAGATGTGATCATTGTGAACAAGAGTAGCCAAAGTATGTATAGTGCATGCAAGGATGTATACCGTATATAGAAAGTAGTATGTGTACCATGAATAGAAGGATCCATAAGTAATCATGAGTATAAAAGCATGTATGGAGTAGTATAGGAGCATAGAGAGATGTAGCAAGGTGTTCCCATAGTGTAGATATGAGAAAGTGTTGCTAGAAATATTGACATGAATTACAAAGCAAGAGTAATGTATAGATGTGTATGTGAATAATATGGATAGAAATTACTTGATTAGAACATGTGACTATGAAGGGGGAGAGTTTGATGCCCCCCAAGTGTGAGTGATGGAGATCTATTTGAGGATGGAAGAGAGACCATGCCATGGTGGTGGATGTGGCAATGTGTCAAGAGTATTGGTATTGGTGTTAGGAGGAGTAGGTTTTCCAAAGTAAGTTGTAGTATGGAGAACAGATGGAAATTTCTTTTTGTGATGGTGAGTATGTGAAATAGTGTAAACCTCAAGAGGAGATGTGGTGGAATAAAAGGAGAAAGTGGAGGGAGATAGCCAAGGCTAAGTTTAGTGGATTGTGTGGGAATGGAAAGAGGTTCTTTGACTCCTTTTACATATTTTCCTAATCCAATGCTATTGAAACCATAATGAAGCATATACCGATACCCAAGACCATACTTTTTGAAATTGGGAGGAGGGGTGGCGAAGTGGGGGATTCAGGTGAATGATCGATAGTGTTGAAAAGGAAAATGGGGAGGGATATCAAGGCCTCATAGACCACACCTGGTATAGGAATTTAATATGTGTGTGAAGTGTTGAAGGGACCACATGCATGACATGGATCCAAGGCCATCGAGGAGAATATTATAATTAATATTGTTAGGCATTACATGGAATGGGACAGGAAAAGTGCATGGCCCAACAAGTAATGGGAAGTGTGATTGTACCTAAGAATTTTTTAGGAATATTATCAAAGCCACGAATACAAATAGATGAGGGTGTTAAGGATGCTTTGAAAGGCCAAGTTGTTGAAGGAATGGTAGGTTACAAATGTTAAGGCTGGAGCCATTATCAACTAAATCTTGTTTAACCCCTATGTTATTGATACAAACATGAATATAAAGAGGGGGATCATTATCTAAAATAGATTGAGAAGGAATTTTACAGATGTAAAAGTAATGTGTTCTTCCTTAAAAGATAATGTTGTAGTAAATTTATGATACACATATTCTAGAGAAGTATGAGGATGAATATAAGTGTTGGACAAAAATATTGGATTTTAGTTTGACATTCAGATTGGCCCACAAAAAGGAAGGGATGGAGACACTCATGGTGACAAGATTCTAGGGTATCGAAGTTGGAAACAAAGAAGGAATTAATAGTGTTTGAATGAGGATACGGGTTCACCAAATGATTTAATTTAATTTGAATTAATTAAATCTATATTGCAAAGTAACTACTATAAATAATGATGTAAAAATGATAAATATAAAGAAAGACACAATCACTGAAAGCATGTAAATGTGAAACCCTAAAAAGAGAGTGAGATAGAAGGACTTAGTTGATTTCAAACAAACTAGAGGTGATCTAGGTAGGTAAAAGTTTTGAAAATTAATGTAGATAATGTCATTGATTCTCATTAGAAATTATGGAACTTAGAAAACAGAATGGGAATGCAAGGTGCCCATGGAAGGATAGGAGTCCCTAGGCACTAGTGACCGGATCTTGCACTAGTGTCTGTGACAAGTGCTCTTGTTTTGAATTTTTTTTAGGTCGGAAGGTCTTTCTCCAATATTCATTTGATCACTCCAAATTTTGTTGTTAAGGTTTCAATCACACATGTAACCTAAAAAAAATGTCTACCTACACATGTCCATAAACCACATCAAATCTAATAAAAAAAGATACATAATGGGAGTCGGATTGACCCTGGTGGTCACCCAAAGAGTGAACTTATTACCGAGCATTATGCACTACATCTCAAACTCCATGTAGTTCTTGTGTGTGTGTGTGTGTGTAGAAATGATGCCCTAAGATGCCCTTGTGCAAGTTGCACTTGATAGTGGGTTGTAGCTAGAATGTAGCAATGTAGTAGTATGTGTGGATGGAATAGAATAAATTTCCCCTTCTATGCAGTGTATGCATAATTATGTATCCCTTATCCCTTGAATGGATGCTAGATGGATTCTTTAGAGTGCTTTAGTTCCTTTGGAATGCAAGCTTAGGTGATGATAGTAATGCTTAGTGTTTGGTCCTTGATTTTGAACACATAACTATGTATTTATATGATTCCCTTATTTGAATTTTATAATTGACAATTGGAAGGCTAACCCATAAGTGAAAAATATTCCCAAAAGATAAAAGAGACCCAAAAAGAGTGAGTAAGGTAAGAAAGGGTTAGGGG
The DNA here is from genome assembly GCA_018340775.1 of Taxus wallichiana var. yunnanensis. Lineage (NCBI taxonomy): Eukaryota > Viridiplantae > Streptophyta > Pinopsida > Cupressales > Taxaceae > Taxus > Taxus wallichiana. Next base: position 786,743,784 of record CM031240.1, on the reverse strand, counting down.
TTCCCAAGAGGGACAGGAGTTCTGAAAGCTAGGGTGTTGTCCTATGAAATATAAACCGGGTGGGTTGGTGTCCAAAGAGAATCTATGAAATATAAACAATTAAATTTCCGAATGGGCTATAGGGTGTGTAAGACCATTTCCAAATGGGGTAAAGACTCCACAAGAAAATAATAAATAAATAAAAGAGGCTAAAGGTAGTTGTCAACCACTAGTTTTCTTACTTAGGAATCATGTAAATGCTAGCATGTGTGAAGTGACGCAAGACACTAAAAAGACTCTCAAATGGGGTAAATTGTCTCTGCCTTTAATTCCTGAGGAGAAGCCTCCATTATCGGGAATAATGATTGGTTGTTTATTGGGTTTAGTAATTTTAGATGGATTGTTTTGGATGTTTCAGACATACCGAGAATCAGTATCTCCATCATTTACTACATTTTTATTTTGATTGAAAATCTTTTACTTAAATTTTAGGGATTTCCCTTAGAGGTTGGTCTTGAAAGGGTGTTTTAAGTAAGCCTTTGGAAATGATGGATCTTTCAATTTGCATCCCTTTTTGATAACTTATTTGAAGTTAGTTAAACAATGCATTTGCATTTGAAACGAAAAATTTTGTGTTGAGATTAGGAATGAAAATGCTTACTAATTATCTTTCAGGTATAGAGCAATGGAATCTACTTTCAATCCCTTGCCATCGTTGAAGAAATGATATAAAATTTTCACTTTCTCTTTGTTTAGTGTTGCGAAAGATCGAGCATGGTCACTTCAGAGTCTAAGTTGAAGGAGAAGTGTTTAACAAACTTCTTAGATAAATCTACGAAGGTCGTGATAGACCCTTTTGGAAGATGTAGAAACCAATATAAATCTTGACCTCCTAAACTCTTAGGGAACAAACATAAAAGGTAGACATCGTGATAGGCCACTTATTGGTGCTGCATGAAAATTTCTTAACATGCTTGCATGGATCACCCTTGCCTTTGTATTTATTAAATTTTGGAGTTTTGAAGGATGAAGGTAATGGTAAATGTAACATATCCTTTTCAAATGGATAAGACAAAGTTCTTGAAATTGAATTATTTTGTTTGTTTTTGTAACCCTAAATTGTTTCTTTCATACTCTTCCATTCTTGTTGCAAATAGAGATTTTTTTATGGGGTATGAAGACATCATTAGTGTTATGGATAGGTTGTTTTGTTTTTTGATCATGTGATTTCTCAACAACCTTGGAGGCCATTTTTGTAAGTTATTTTGTTAATTCTTGAATTTTGGTGTGTAATTATTCATTGGAGGGGTTATTCGTGTCATCATAGTTATGCTTACTTGACTTAGGTTTTTCTATAAGTTTAGTCAAGTTTTCTATACCAAAATTAGAAGGTAAATTTTTTCCCATGCTTAAGATGTGAAGTAGGTATTTGTTTTAATTTTTTTGTTTTTCTAGTTGTTCCTCTTCTTCCCTACTAAGTTCTAGTTGTCTAACTTCATTGTCGTCATCTTCACTATCAGAGTGACCAAACATAGGGTTTTTGTGACTGCACATGATTACCATGGTGTAGATAGGTATGTACCGATTAAGCTTAAATAAGCTAGGAGGTTTGGTCAAATGTGATATAGCTCAAGCTATTATGGATTTTTTTTTATTTAGCTTAAACAAGCTTGACAAGTGATGATGTAAGGAGTGAACTCAAAAAAGTTACTCGATACATGTATGATATATCTCAAAACAAGATAATATGAACTTGTTTTCAATTTAGCTAAAACAAGCTTGACATGTGTGTGATGTAAGAGTGAACTCAAACAAGTTAACTCGATACAAGTGTGATATAGCTCAAAATAAGCTATTATGGATTTGTTTTGGATTTAGATTAAACAAGCTTGAAAAGTGATGATGTATGGAGTGAACTCAAACAAGTTACTTGATACAAGTGTGATATATCTTAAAATAATTTATTATGGATTTATTTCCCATTTTATCTTAAACAAGCTAATAAGTCGGGATTAATGTAAGAGTTAGAGTTTCGTTGCTTGATTGATCCAATTTGTGGATGTTGAGGAAGTTTACAAGTATGTTTTCTTGCTTGTATTGGATTTGTGTTTTTGGAACATGACCTAGAATTCAAATTTATAATAGAAACATTCATATAATCAAAGTTTAATGAAAATTAATATGGAAAAACTAACTTGTTTAGAAACAACAAGATGCCATGTTCATGGAACATTTTGGCTCAAGTGGAAAATCTTTTGGGAAGAACCAGTGTTTTGTGAATCATGTGACAATCAAAATGTTATGGAATGGGTGAATGCATGCTCTTATCACTCCATATAGATGTGTCTTCTGATATATCCTAGTCTTGATATACCCAAATCTATATGGGGACATAAATGGTATGGGGAAGCCTTAGAATACCTTTGGAAGAGACTCACCAATTCATTACTAACCCGATTAAAAGTGAACCACCACTTCCTATGTAGGATTTTTTTGAAAAGGTGGAAGGTGATGGGGAATGAAAATGTGTGTGGTGTCCTTATTACTCTCCTAATATTTATATGGACGATGCCACAAACATTTTTGTTATATATTTAGGTGTTACTCATAGTAGTCCCAAAGAAAACATTACCAAGTAGACCAAAGGCAAGGTAGATACAAAATGTTGTTTGAGACTAGGTCTCAAGTGTAATGCTAATGCGAATGTAGTGGCGCGTGGTGGTGAAATACACGTCACCGGTGTAGCGTGGGTGGTTATAAAATCCACTTACACTACATGTAAATACAGATGATAAGGTGATTAATAACAAAGTTATTTCCAATTAGAAAGGAAAACACGAGCAAAAATGACAAAGATAACTTAATGTAGTGTTTTGTTTTTTTGTTTTATAGCAATTTTGAAATTATTCTCTAACCAAGGTAATCCTATGAGAATTGTTAGGATTTTTGTTTTTCATTTGATAGGAATTATGAGTGATGTGGTTCTATGTGAAACAAATTAGTAGTTATCCTGCACACAGAAGGTGAAAATAAAATAAGTGATCTTGGCCATTTTTATTTTCAAGATTGCTCAAAGCGTAAAAAAATATCATAAGTAGTTACGATCAAAAAAATGTTAGGAATGTAAATAAATCGAGTAATGATCAAGATGATAGTTAGATGAGAAATGAAGTTAAATCTAGTAAAATATAGTGATTAATTAAGCTATTTGCAATGGAATTATTAGTTAGCACACAATGTGGATTCGACTTTTAAATACTTCTTTGAATGAGGAGTTCTACAAATAAAGTGTTAGAAGTTGGTTTACATAATAAAAGATTTGAACAATGAGGTCATATACGAAAGAGATTAGTAGTTATCCCTGCACACAAAGTGTGATAAGAAAAATCAAACAATCATAACTATTTTTATTTTCAATTTTGCTTGAAAGTGCAAGAAAAGAGCATACACGGTGAACGATCGAAAAAATGTTAATAATGTAAATGATCATCTGGGACAATTAGATAAGAAAATAAAAGCTAACTGAATATGCTTGCAAAATTAACTAGGTTGTTTTAATTTTAAATGATTAGTCAACACAAGAAATTTTGAATAATATATTACAAAATTTTGGTCACACTTGATTGGTGTAGAAAAATTTGGATGGAAGGCAAAAATAAAAATCAGCAAGGCCTAAGTGGCCTCCAGAGTGCAGAATATCTTAGAACTAGGAAGATACAAAAGAAACCTCTAAAAAGGACCTCTTTTTGTGTTACGTTGGATGTCCTAAAAATTGATGGCTAGAAATTTTCCGCCTTGAAAAATAGTTTTGTCACAAGAACAATAAACTTCTAAGAAAATGATGTTGTGTAAGAGATGGTCACTAAAAAGTGTCAATTTTTTCCCAAAAAACAACTAAAACATTAGATGATCCTAGATTTAGTTTATATATGGATGGTTTGATTAAAATAATTGGATCAATAACGTTTGGTTAAGATCTAATGGATAAAAGAAAGCTATAATTAATTGAAAATTTAATTAATGAATTGATCAAAATAAAATAATCAATAAAACACAATAGATAAGCCCGAAATTTGAATTAATTATAGCCAATGAATAACATACACTTGAATTATAGCATATAAAATAACGGTGTTATAATCTTATAACAAAAATAACAAAATAGAATATAAAAATTATCACATAGAGTAAATTAGGTATTTTCCGAAGTTTTTGACTTAGAGTAAAAATTTATCAAACCCCTAAAAGTTGAGATGTGGTTATGTGTGCAATGATGGAAGCTTAGGTTTTGAATGGAGGAATTGGTGAGACCGATTGTGGAGGATGTATGGAGTTGGTGCAAGATCAATGGTGGTGGGTTACGGCACCAAGAGGATGAGATCAAATATGGATGGGATTCGGGTTATGCAACGATGAAGGGAGGTGAACGTGGTCGATGGTGGTGAGAGATAGGATGTGAAGCAAGTAAGGCGTGGATCGGTTTGAGTTGGGGTAGAAATTTTCATGAACAATGGAGAGAGCTTGAATCGATGGATTAGAAAATCTTGTGGTGAGTAGATCGGGGATGAGGGTAAAGGGAAAGGAGGGTAGCTTGATCATGAATGATAGGAGGTCAATGTTGGTGGTTGTGTAAAAATGGGTAGGGGATTAGGTGAATGGGATTTGGTTCGGTGAGCCAAGGTGGATCAATTTGGGGTAGGGTGTATGGAGAGATGGGTTAGCTCGAGATAGACTGGTCGAGGTTCCTATTCGGGGTTGGTGTGGGAGGGGATGTGAGGTGAAAGTGGGGGTGTGTAGCTTGGTGAGTCAACTCACCAAGCCGGGAGGGGGTTGTGAGGAGTTGGGAGGGTAGAGTGGGTAGAGGGTATTAGAGTGATAGGTGTGTGTAGGAGTATCTCGGGATGTGAGGGAAGAGGGGAATTTTACTAGGATTTATAGGATTTTAACATAAATTTTCTATATTTTATGGAGGATGTATGGAGATCGTCATAAGATCAATGATGGTTGGAGTTACTGACACCAAGAGGATGAGATCGGATATGGATGGGATTTGAGCTATGCAATGATGAAGGAGGTGAGTAGCGTGGTCGATGGTGGTGAGAGATGGGATGTGAAGAAGTAAGGTAGGGATCAGTTTGAGTTGGGGCGAGATGTTCATAAAGGAGATATCTTGAATTGATGGTTAGAAAAGCTTGTGGCGAGTAGATCCGGGGATGAGGGTAAAGGTATGGAGGGTAGCTTGATGATGATTGATAGGAGGTTGATGTTGGTGGTTATGTAAAAATGGTGAGGGGATCTCGTGAATGGGATTTGGCTTAGCGATGGTGGGGTGGCTCAGTCGAGGTAGGGTGTATGACGAGATGGGTTAGCTCGGGCAAGACTCGGTCGAGATTCCAGTTCGAGGTTAGTGTGGGAGGGGATGTGAGGTGACATTGGGGGTGTGTAGCTGGTGAGTGAACTCAACTCGTCAAGCTGGGAGGGGTTGTGAGGAGTTGGGAGGGTAGAGTGGGCAGAGGGGATAGAGTGATAGGTGTGTGTAGGGGTATCTCGGGATGTGAGGGAAGAGGGGAATTTTACCAAGATTTTAATAGAAATTTTCTATTTTTTATTTTTACCAAGTGTATTAATAAAATGTTAGTTATCATTAAAAACACCACTAAAAATAGAGGAAGAACACTTGACTATAAAATGCTATTTTTTTACTATTTAAATCAGATTCTTAGCTTCTAAAGCATAGTTTCAAACACCTACAAAACAATAAGAGTAAAAACAAAAAGATGTTTTGTTTTGATTTGTTTTTAAACTCTCACTGATTTTCCCTGGATCTTACAAATACAAAGCAACACAATAAACAAATACACCAAAAAAGACACAATGTTAATCGAATAATGCAACACACAAGTGTTAGTAAAATAGAAATTTGTACTAACACATAGTAAAATTGTTAAGCAAACAACAGGATGAATTTTCCACGATCACTAAAGAGAATCACTTCCTTATGTATCTATGATTAGCCAAATCTAGGATGAAACTCTACACAAACACCGGTGAAACAACCGTAGTAAAACACCAAGCTTTAAGGGATTTAAGGATGGGATGAACACCAGAGATCAAGAGAAATTTTTTTCTATTGTAACTGCGCACAAGTGCCAGAACACCACCAAACAAGAGAACTTCCCAAAATGAAAACATTAGCCAAAGGATTCCATTTAGTACATAAATTGAAATAATAATGATGGATAATAGTAAACACAAAATTTATAAGCTCAATAAATGTGAAACTAAGGCTAATAAAACATGGGTAAGTCCACCGGCATGCATGCCAAAATGTAAGCAAGGAAAACTACTATAATATGAGAAAGTGAAACAAATCAAATGTATACCTTCTCCATCATTTTTCCTTTGTGGACCTCATAATGGGTGATGACTTGGATAGGCACGAAAAATTAGAATGTAGTCACCTCTCCAACATGGGTTAACTTCGTTTCACAGATGATTGATGATGCTACTTTACACCAATCAAATGGAGGACAAGGGATTTGGGAATGGGTGATTTGAGAAATTATGCATGCATTAGGACAAGATGATAGTATGGATGCTCTTCACAAGGAGAATGCAAGAGATTAGGTTGGATATATCCCTTCTTGTGTGTTTGAAAGGGAGGGGAAGGGTTCTATTTATAGCCTAGAAATTGGATTAATTTGAAATATTTAATTAATCGCAATTTGAAAAAGTAAGTATGATTTGGTGAGTGGGGGACATGGAGAGTGGATGAGAATTAAACTTGAATTTTTAATTCACAAGTGAGGGGACATGGAGAATAATGACATGTGAGGTAGATTATGATGTGGAAGGCTTGATTAGGTAATGATAAGGATTAATTAATTGACTAATGTCAATTAATTCTTCATGGATTTTTGTGGGAATGGGGTGGGAAAATTAATTGGTTAAAAGGGGTAGTAAAATTGGGGTGTCTACAGTTAGTCAAAGGGTAAAGAGGACTGAATATACAAGAAAATCTTATAGTGCTCATAGATTCATCAACGTATCTCCATCACGTTCTTTTCCATTTCCTTAGCATTTCAATCATGTTTAAAGTTATAAGTTCCTTTTCGGCTCCATTCTATGGAAAAATAATGCATGTCCTCATCAAGGTACTTCAATCCATTTTCTAAAAGGCATATAGTCTTAATATTGGGAAAATTTTAACTATGAGAAAAGTCTTGAAAAGACGATACGTGGGCCAATAAAAGGAGTCTATGCTTTCAAATAGGAGTGGGTGTTAAATTAGAGAAAGATGACTCTTCCTATTTTATGACAAGTGACCCAATAAAAAGGTTGTGTGTTTTTAATATAGGAAACATTGAATAAATGCGATGTTTAAAGAGTTTATGTAGATCTTTATCAAGATTTCACTATTTGTAACTAATTAATTTATTTGTAATTCATAAAATAATCCTATGAGATAATGCAATATTATAAATATATATATATATATATATATATATATATATATATATATAGTCTCGAATCATTCAAAACATAGAGAAATCCAATATCGAGAAGGCATTTAAGCATAAAAAGATAGAACATTTTTAAAACAACATGCCAAAAAATAAGACTCTAAAATATGAGTGAATCTACACTTTATATTGCCCTATTGATCAAATAGTTTTGATTACATTTCATGGGTTTATAAGCACATGTCAAGAAAAATGTTTACTTCGCCTATAATTTCTTTTGGGTCTCTCAATTAGACAAATTGATCAATTATTGATATCAACCATTGATCAATTTCTAATCACGCAACCCAAAATAAATTATGGGATGAGTACTGAGATATCCTTCTACACTCTCTTTCTCATCATGGATCAAGTGCACATGTTCCATTTACACTTTTTCATTTGCATAGTTTACATGTTTTTTACATTTATATGCATGTGTCTTTTACATTGCATTTTTACACATACATACATATATACATATATACATATTTGACTACTTGATCATTTTCTCCATGCAGGTCCGGACATATGAGAAACAAGCAGTCAAATGGGGGAAACAACAAGAACAACACTCTGTGACAACACACACTTTACTAACCATGCAGGTACATTACACACCTAGCAACTACACATGCATTCCACCCTAGGTTCACTCTCATCACTTTTTCTTTGCACATTTTTCATCTTTAGTTTCCATGCTCCTCTATCTTTTTGTCATTCCACACTTTGTATATTCCTTCGGCACATTTCTACTATACTCTTCATCTGCATCAGTCGCATGCATCTCTATCTACATTATGTTACCAAGCTTTCCGCTCACCAACATAAAGTGGGGGAAAATGTAGTCACAAAATCATGCACTTTAGACATTATTTATCCCAATCTCATACTATTATTTAGAAGGTTCTTGAGTGAAGAAAGTACTAATTAACCCCCATATTTGGCCATATTTTTTTATTTATTTCATCATTACATACCTCTTACACCCATATGCCTAGTCATCTTCTCTCATCCCGTATTATTTTAGCCTCTACCTGAGGCACCCAAATTAATCTGGGGTGCCCTAGTCCCACTAGGGGCACATCGGTCCTTTTCACACTTTCCCACCACTTTTGGGCTCTTTCTATCCATTTTAGATCCTTATCTTTTTGGTGGTTGGCCATTTCAGGGTTAATTACAAAATTAGATTAAGAGAACCCTATAAATATAAAGTTATGAGACCATAATGAGGGACCTAGCATCATTCACTACTATCACTCATCTAGATTTGCATCCATCTATTGCATTGGAGATCACTTGCATCCACATAGCTCCATCATCAAGGCACAAGGCTAGGACATTTGTATCACACTTCATAGGGGAGGGATTCTATTCTATTCCATGCACACATTCTATTACATTTTCTACACATAATTATTTCTCACTACTTCACAAAGTATGACTAGCACAAGAGAAACCTAGGGTATGTTCACACACACTTGCACATAGAACTACATCGGGTCTAAGATGTAGTGTAGCGCTTAGTTAGTAAGTCTGCCATTGTGGTAGTTGAGGTCAGTTTGACCCCTTCATATGTATTTTTACTTTTTAGGGTTTGATGCTTTTTTGGGGTCTTGCAGGTCTTTCTTTCATCTTGGATTATTAGTGACATCTAAAGGATAGAAAATCTAATATGACACACACAAGCAAAGGTTGTAGATCATCTCCTATCCCTATGAGAGATCAGTTTTAGAGATTTTGCATAGACCAGGCACCCAGATTGTAGACAGAGCTTGCGCAGGCCCTTGATCCTCCTCCAGGTGCTCCAGTCAGCTAGATCCTCCAAATCCATCCTCTTTAGGAATTCCGCATAGTTATTCTTGCTTTGTATTCTCCAGTCACCTCTGCGACACATTCCCATGAGCATATGTTATTCATTTGAGTTCTTTCCTCTTCTCTCTTACATATTAGGGTTATCATTTCCTTTTGCATAGTTGTTTAGCTTATTTACATACTTCTTTTTGCATTTATTTACTTTATTACAGTTGTTCATAGCTTAGATTAACTATCCCCATACTACATATTTAATTTTAGTTAATCATTTTGGTGAACCTAACACTTTCAACACTTCCTTTTGGTCATGTCGTCTCCTTATCAAGTCATGGCTCAATCTTCTTATCCTACCTTTTACACCAACTAAGGTCTCAAGCATAATTACTATCGTTGTTGATTTCATGTGTGTGTACCCAACATCCTCCTCACTTTGTCACACCTATAGCTAATCCATCCATTAATGTATTTACTACTTGTCATACTTTTCCTAATCTACCTATGGCTCCACCCGCATCTATCCCTCCACCCATTACTCTGGAATCTCCCCCTACAACTTCTAAGGGTTATGACATCATTGAACAACTTAAAAATATGCCCGCTAAGATATCTCTTTATGACTTGTTACGTAATGCTCCCGATTTTCATAACACACTAGAAGCTACCTTCATGCCATCCACATTGAAAGTGATAACTCCGTGGTAGCCTTTGCACATCTTATACAATCTCTTTAACCTACCTCATGTTATATCTTTCACTGATGAGGATCTATCACCTTTTCTAAAAGCAATATGTGCTCATTTTCTTATCATTGTCATTATTAGCACTACTTGCATTAAAAGAGTCCTCATTGATAATGGATCAGCCATCAATTTATGTGCTCACTCACTTTTAAAGCAATTGGGTATTAGTGATGATTTAATTTCTAAGAATTCTACCCTCATTCACTGGTTATGACTCTACCACTCGCTCATGTCTAGGTACTATCTCATTACATATTCATGTTGGGCCTAAGACTATTCTCACTGAATTTTATGTTATGACACCTCCTTTCAGTTTAATCTCTTGTTAGGAAGGCCTTGGATTCATGCAATGCATGTTAGTTCCATCTACTTTTCATCAATGTGTCAAGTTCTTGCATGATGGTTATGAACATACCATCATCATTGATCTTGAGCCATTCAAATATTGTCACATAGATCCCATTACTTTTATGCCCATACCACCTTCGCAACGCATTCCATATAACAGCCTTGACACATATGACATTGGTCAATCTAGCGCTTCAGTCTCCTTCTACCACTTGCAATGCTCTAGCTATATCCACTCACACAATGACTATTATTTCACCTATAGTATCAATTCCTACTAGTGTTCCTTCTCAACCAATTATGACAGCACCCTCTACCACTCCACCTATGGTGCCACCTACCAACATCCTTGATAATTCTATACCACATGATGATGTTCACACCGATGATTCTAAGGATTCTGATGACAAAGTTGATGCTATCAAACTTACGGATGAAGCATTAAGAAAACTTGATTTTACCCCTCTAGGTGTAGATGATTCTTATTTGAAGAAACCTTTGTGGCCGATGGCCCAGGAAAATATAGGTTTAAGAACCCTCCATCTACTAATGTTATGGTATTATATCATCAGATTTTCCACAGTGTTGATGCTATTTCATCTTCTCCTCCACAAGTTATAGCTCCATGCCTCCTTTTACATGCACATTATTCATCAATAGGACCTTTTGGCAACACATCCCCCATTGACTCTACATTCTTAGAAACTATTTGTACATGCGTGAAAGTTTTAGCTAGGTTTGGCATAACACTCAATGAAATTTTACCACCTCTTCATTCACCACATCTCTATCATGGCTATTTTCACACTACGACATCTTATGGCTTATGTGTCTTTCATCTGATGGTCTTTTTTTTTGTGCACACCCTCATGACTCTCCACTCACACTTGGATAGTCTTGGATTGATTATATTGGTGGTACAATAGACTCTCATCACTCTCTTTGCTCACATTTCCTATGCCTTTCAAAAATATTTCTATCCATAATGATTCTTCTCTCTGCTTATGCTCCAAATATCTCTCATTGGCATGCTCACGGTTGTCCACCAATCACCTTTACTAATGAAGAATATGCAATGAATGTCTACACACTCCATCGTAATGGGTCCCTATATGACCCTCCTCACTCTATAGCTTATCAAGTTTTTGATGTTGCCCCAACATAGTTTTGATCATGACAATGATGATCTCCTTGATAGTGGCACATAGTCATCTTTTATATATCATACACTTGGGGGAATAACATCTTATACATCCCCCCAATCATCACATTTACACATTTATTATCCTTTCATACATTTTTAAATCTTCTCACATAGGCATCCTCATCATACATTCTAACGTCATTACCCGATGACACACTCTTGTGCTTTGGTTCACACTTGATTGTTGAGGGATTACTACATGAACCCCACACACTACACTATAAGACTTACACACACATTTCATCATATTCACATCATTACATCATACACCCATACATTCTACATTCACTCTACAAAAATTTTCCATTTGTGCATTTATACATCATACATCATACTAGTCATCATTATCTACATTACATCTTACATCCTACATGCCACTCATCCTACATACTATTATCTTACTATTCCATCTACGTACATGCCATTTACACATTACACATCTTGCATTTGCATTTTACACCTAGCATATGCACACATTCTACTCATCATATGGTCGTCTATCATCACGCATATTACATACTCTTCTACGTGTTGCACTCACTACCCGATGATGCACTTTAGTTCCTCGGTCCATACTCGACTACCGAGGGTTTACAAATCAAATGGACCTTACACTCATCACACATTTATCATTGACCTTTCATCATGTGATATTTCTAGCCTAGTGACATACACTTTAGGCTAAATCATCACCTATTCTATCATTTTGTAGTGGTATACACCTTAGGTTACATCACCACTCCCTCTTTTCATCTTGTAGTGATATACGCTTAGGGCTAAATCATCACTCATCCATTCATCTTATAGTGATATACGCTTAGGCTAAATCATCACTTATACATGTTCATTGGTCATGATATATGCTTTGGCTATAGGGTTCATGCACACATTGTTTCTAGGTCACATATCATCACTACACCTACACATTCATCACAACACGTTAAACACAACACACACTTCGACCATTTCCTGATGATGCACTCTCATTTACGGTTCATTCTTGATCTGCTGAGGGGAAAAACAAAATGAACCTCACTACATACATTTCCATTCACTCGGGGGCACATGGCTCTATCACTCCATTTTGCATTCCATTCCATCCATCCACAACATATTGCATATTATGGTTTCTTTTACTCTTGCTTACTTTTGCTTTTTCATGGTCACTTTATTACACATGCTAGTTAGCTTACTTGTATGTCATTTATCTATATCATCCACACATGCGTTCACGTCTTTTTCTAGTTGTGATCGCAGATACAGTCTCTTACATGTAACATGGATGCTCACCTTCTACCCTTCCTACACTAGTCGTTGGGGGCATCCACATTCATCTCTTCCAGGTGTTATTGTTTCATTTTGTACTTAGCACTTTACATTACTTGCTTATACATGCTTTTGACATACTAGTTATCTTTCTAACATGATAATGGGTGCTTCATGTGCAACATTTTTATGTAGGATATTTTCTTCCATATTTTTTTGTCTTTTTTTTCTTGTTGTATGTGGCCTTGCCCTTTGTTTGGTGTGCACACTTGTTTGTTGTTTGTGCCATGATGGCCTTGCATGTTTTGCAACATCGTGAGTGATGTCCCATGTTTGCAGCCCGCTTTGTGTGGAATTACTTTGTCTTCTTGTGTGTTTACATTACTACTTTGTTTGGTAGATTTTTTTTTAGCTTAAACATTATTTTCTATATGCATGCATGTTTTACTAACACTTGTCTTTGGCTAGCCATCCTTGTTTGTGTGCCTTGGTTTCTACCAAGCGCATTCCTTTCCCTCTGCAGGGAAAAGTTACAGAGCACATGCGATTGGTCCTCTTTGGGGCCGCATTCTCCTATCAATGACGTCGCATGTACCCCCAAAGAGGGGGCATCATTTGGGGTTTTTACATACTAACACAAATATTCTACACCGGTTTGGTTTAGTTATATACAGATGAGTGGGTTCAAACCAGTCTACAAACCCCATACACAATAGTTTTTAAGACATGGTGTCCTTAGCATTCTAGGAAGTAGTTACATGCTTGGAGGTTATAATGGGTGTGCCTCTCTACACTACTTTCGGCCAGTGGCGTCAAGATCACCCAAAAAACTAGGACATATAAAGATCTCTTCACACACATTCAGGGAAGTAGTTAGAGCTTAGAGGACACATAACATTTCCTCCCTACACTTCTTCGGCCTATGGTGGTGTGAGATCACCCAAAAACTCACAAGTACAAGATATCCTTCTACACTCTCTTTCTCGACATGGATCAGGTGCACATGTTCCATTTACACATTTTATATTTTATTTTTACATTTATATACATGCATCTTTTACATTGCATTTTTACACATACATACATATTTGACTAGTTGATGTTTTCTCCTCCGTAGGTTTGGCCGTATGAGAAACAAGTAGTCAAATGGGGCAACAACAACAACAACAACATCAATGTCAACTAACAACACTTCATGACAACACACACTTTACTAACCATGTAGGTACATTACACACCGCAACAACTACACACGTGTTCCGCCCTAGGTTCACTCTCATCACTTTTTCTTTGCACATTTTTCATCTTTAGTTTCCATGTTCCTCCATCTTTTTGTCATTCCATGCTTTTTCTAGTCCTTGGCGCATTTCTACTACACTCTTCATGGACATCAGGTATGCATCTCTATCTACTTTATATTACCTAACTTCCTTCTCACCAACATAAAGTGGGGAAAATGTAGTCACAAAATAATGCACTTTAGACATTATTTATCTCGATCTCATACTACTATTTAGAAGGTTATTGAGTGAAGAAAGTACTAATTAATCCCCATATTTTGGCCATCTTGTTTTATTTTATTTCATCATTACTAACCTCTTGCACATGTATATGCCAGTCAACTTCTATCATCCCACGTTATTTTAGCCTCGACTAGGGCACGCAAATTAGTATTGGGGCACCTGTGAGCACCCTGGTGCCACCAGGGGCATACGTGGGTGCCGTGGTCCCACCATGGATACACGTGGGAACCCCCGGTCCCACCAGGGGTGCCTCGATCCTTTTCACACTTTCCCACCACTTTTGGGATCTTTCTATCCATTTTAGATCCTTATCTTTTTAGTGGTCGGCCATTTTGGGGTTAATTATGAAATTAGATCAAGAGAACCCTATAAATATAAATTTATGAGACCATAATGAAGGACCTAGAATCATTCACTACTATCACTCATCTAGAGTTGCATCTATCTATTGCATTGGAGATCACTTGCATCCACATAGCTCCATCATCAATCCACAAGGTTAGGATATTTGCATCACACTTCATAGGGGGAGGGATTCTATTTTATTCCATACACACATTCTATTACATTATCTACACATAGTTATTGTTCGTTACTTCACAAAGTGTGAATGACACAAGATAAACCTAGGGCATGTTCTCACACACTTGCACATAGAACTACATCGGATCTCGAGATGTAGTAATAAGTC
This sequence comes from Taxus wallichiana var. yunnanensis, assembly GCA_018340775.1. Taxonomy (NCBI): domain Eukaryota; kingdom Viridiplantae; phylum Streptophyta; class Pinopsida; order Cupressales; family Taxaceae; genus Taxus; species Taxus wallichiana. The sequence continues at coordinate 786,728,716 of CM031240.1, read as the reverse complement.
CACCATTTTGGTAGCGAGGTCAATCAGCTTTAATAAGTCCACCATTCTTTCATGGTAGCTAAGGTCATTCTAACCCTTTCATATGCATTTTCCTTAGATATTTTTAGGGTTTGATGCTTATTTTGGGGTCTTCCAGATCCATCCTTTTCAGGTCTTTCTTTCATCTTGACCTATTATCCCATGAGTATTTGACGAAGGAACATTTCCTTTTTGCATAAAATCTAATACGATATACTTTATTGAAGGTTCCATATCATCTCCCTAACCTTTTTAGCAAAGATCATTTTAAGAGATTTTTCATAAGACATGGCACCAAAGATTAGTAGGAATCAAAGAGAATACCCACAAGATTTGTAATTGTATTATGTAATTTTATCGATTAGGATCTAATCACCTCTTTCCATGGTGCTCTAGTCTTTGAGAGCTAGATCCTCGTAAAAGATCCATCCTTTTCTTGGCTTGTTTGCTAAAATGGACTCGATTTCCTAATTGACATTTGGTGTTCACCAATAAAAATTTATTTCTATTGGGTCAATAATTCTCTAATGACCTCTCACAAAGAACATTTTGTGACACATTCCCATGAGTATAATGTTATTCATCCCTTTAAGTGAGGCCCAATTTGATTGATATACTTTTCTTTCCTGCATACATGATTAATTAAGGAAAGCGTTAAAGTAAAGAAATTACACAAATTTCCAAGGTTAGCATCGGATTGAATTTACTAGAGTAATAATCTCTGCATATTAGGGTTATCATTTCCTTTTGCATAGTTGTTCACCTTATTTACATACTTCCGTATTAATGCACTAATAATAGTTCTTTGTGTTTTTATAAAACAATTTATTTACTTTATTACAATTATTAATCATATCACATTAGATTAAGTATCCCTATTACTACCTATTTAGTCATTTTTAGTTAATCATATAGTTAATTAAATGTGCATTCCTCTTAAAAGAGTGGTAATTTAATAGTCATGGAAACATTCATTCCCAAAATTTAAAAATAAGTAGGAATGTCTTTGATTTTTGTTCCTAATACATATTGGATCCTACTGAATATAACAAATCTCACTATACTTTGGATTGTGAGAGAAAAACAAAAATGGTAGTTTTGGGTTTTTATGGAAAACCAAGTTGGGATCCTTTGACTTACCCAAGATAATAAATATATCTTATGGAAATAAAAATGGTAGTTTTCTTTTTATAAAATAGTTGGGATCCTTTCCCCAAGATAATAAATATATCTTATGGTTCACTATAGTTTGGATCCCTTCCTCAATCACTATTTGAATAGCTTATAACTATTGTTTTATAAGGAGTGTGATTCTTTTCTACTTTCCCCTTAAAGTGTAACAAAAAATTGAGGTTTTGTTGCATAACTTGTACTTAATCCCATATTTAGTTACATTGTGAATATACCATTGAATGTGTTTTGTAATTTTTAATGGCTCTCATGGGGGTCTGCCAATAATATGATCTAAAGATTCATAAAAATAAATACTAGGACATGTTTACCAATTGCATGTAAAGTGTCCCATCAATTAAAGGAGGAGAATGTGTGTTGAAAATCTTGACCCTTGATTGAAAAGGATTTGGTGTAGACTTATAGTCCTCCATGTTGAATTGACATAGAATATCGTGAGTATATTTGGATTGAGAGCTGATAATAACTTTTTCAGATTGTGAAATTTGAAGACCTAGGAAGTAATGTAGAAAACCCAAATCAGACATCTCAAAATACTTCTTCAAATGTGCTTTCAAATCATGAATATTGTGTGTAAGCTCTTGTGATAATTAATTAGTCTACATAAGACAAAAATGGGGAGTTTTCCATCTACTTTCTTAGTGTAGATAATAGGATCAGAAGTAACATTGCGTAAAACCAATAATGATAAGAAATGTGTCTGTGTTTTCATACCAAGATCAAGGAGTTTATTTTAAGCCATACAAGGACTTTTCAGTTTCTACACATAATTAGAATTCTCTCTATCATCGAACCCTAGATATTTGACATGTATATTATTCCTACAAATAATCATGCAAGCATGTGCTTTTAACATCCATCAACTGGTGGAATTTCCATCTATGTGTCACAAGTACAACCAACAAGATTACAAGCCAAACAGAGTTAATTTTAGGAAGTGGAGAAAAGGTTTCATGGTAATTGAAACCTTCAACATATGAAAAGCATTTTGCTAAAATTCAAGCTTTTACTTGTCAATGATCCATACACTACATGTTTACTTCGATACATCCATTTTCACCTCACCATTTTTCTTCTTTTTGGAATTAGAACCAAATCCCAAGTGGTGTTCTTTTTCAAATAACTAATTTATTCTACCATAGCTACCCATTATTCAATATTCTTGTAAGTTTGATGGTAAGTCTCGGGATTTTGTGTTATTGCCAATCGTGTCAAATGGGTAACACTATACCGCGTTAGGATCTCATCCTACTTAGATCTCTAAGATATCCTACCAAGGCACCTTTGGTCTCTTGGCATATTGTGCAAAACCATTTTGGTTGATGTTTTGCGGAGTTGAGAAGGTGCATTTGAAATTTCTTCTAGCAATGGGGTGGAAGTATTAGATGTCCCCACGTGATTTATTTTCTTAATTGTAAGAAATATTTGAATGGGAGTATTTAAAATGAGTCTTTAAAATTGTCATGTTCATCATAAGAAGATTAACAAGTGATATGAGACAACTCTTGGGGCTTAGAAAATCTGGAAAATATATTAGTCCCTGGTCATACTCGTTCAAGGTAAGGATCACCTCTTTGTCACCAAAATATCTTCTTGTATCCCTCTCTGAAATGTTTTGTACGTTTCATTTACACTTATTCCTGTAATGATTAAGTATATGGTTTGTGTGTTATTCTTATATAACTTGGTTGCCCCTAAGTTCTGACTTTATCATATACTTATGCTTGCACAACAAAAAGATGCAAAGATAGGTTAATAATTCATGTTGAAAATTGATATTTAGCATTACCTGGATCGATTATGAGAACATATTTCTACCCATTAACGCGGATTCCTTCAATAAATTCTTTCATTTATTTCTAAGACAAATTCACTAGGTTCATAGTGAAAGCTTTAAAATAATCCATATAATCAATATTTTTCACATAGCTTCAAGATGTATTTTTTCCTAGACATATCCAAATACAATGTATTTAAGGATTGAAATGTTTTTATAACGATGCTTGCATTGGTGAAAACATGTATAGTTGAATCTAAATATATTTATTAGAAAGAGTGTGCATTCAAAGTTACGTCTTCATACTATAATTACGCTACGAGAAGACATGGTCAAAAGCATTAAGATTGTTCCACTAAATGCAACAAACATATATCTAACCCGATCAACTCACCTTTGTAAATATATTCACGACTTGTATCAAAATAATAACGTCAAAACAAGGTATGGACATCCATCAAAGCATAAAAAAAAATGTTTTTGTTAAATGTTGTAGTTCCGGGTGCCTTGACGGATATGAATAAAAATGTGAAATTATATACAAAACACATGAACTATTTGACAAAATGCATCAAAGAGATGTCATCTCATAGAAAACAATGATTTCAATAATAGGGCACAAGAACTATTTGACAAAATGTCTTGCAAAAATATGTCATCAAGGATTGTTGTGATGGTAGGGTATACACAAAATGGAATTGTTAAAAGGGCCTTCAAAATATGAAGCAAATGCAATTGGAAGGTGTAAAGCTAGACTCGAAAATTCTTGCTAACATACTCCCATCCCGAGTGAAAATGGGAGCTTCAAAGCAAAGTATAGACATAACAAATTATAATGGAAAGGGCATTTTTGTTAGACACTATAATTACCAATTCTAATATTTCTCATTTTTAGGTTTTGTTGTATTAAATAACTTTGATGGAAAAAATTATTCAATTTATGGCTAGAGAGTGTAAATACAAACTCCACAACATTTGCCAACATACTCCCGGCCTATGCCAAAATTGGAGGTTTAGAGAAAAGGTATGGGCATAGAAAATTATAATGGAAAGAGAATTTTTGTTAGATGTCATAGTTTCAAATTATGTATGTAAAGTGTATTGGTATCGTTTCGTCTTATTTATTCTTGTCTTTAGTTACCAATTTTCTCTACCCTTATATTTCATCTTTACTAGTTACATGTTCATTGCCTCATTCTCTTCCTTACCATCAATTGGTGGCTAACTTTTTAACATTACTAGGAGTTTGACTATATTGGTATCCAAATTAAGCTTCCCTCTTCTCCTTGAATTCCAAAAAAACACATTCACCTCGTATTTAGTTATCAGCATAACCATTACACCACATCTCTATATTAGTACACCTCAAAAATACATCTAAAAATTTAAAATCTCTTATTGTCTCTAAATATTTGTGACAACATTTAATATCTTAAATAGTAGGTTATAGCTATAATAATTTATTATTATATTAAACTAATGAAATGAACCTTCAAAAGAAACTTAACTATAGATCTCCTATCTTTTTGTATATGTCATTAAACCTTACAAAAGATCCTTATTAAAACTCCCTAAAGAGCATTAAGACTCCAAACAATTATAAACAAATTTCGATACAATTTTTTCCAAGTAACAATAACAATGAATTTTAATTTGAATATTATTTTTACCTAAGACCCAACACATCTGCCTTTTATAAATTATTTACATGTTGGATCATACACATAGAATTTATAACATTAAATAAAAAATAAAAATGTATGTCCATATTTCAACTAAATGAGTTATAATTAAGAAATTGCATATGCTTTCTTCGGCTCTGTTAGGGTTTCATACGTTTTCTCGTGTCACTCCCTTTTTGGGTTGTGCCTCCATTGTCATACTAGGATATTCTTAGAGGTCCTACCATAGTTTTATTCATCCTTTTCCCTTCCTTTAAGGCAATGAGTATCCCATAAATTGTTGCCTCTCCATCTATCGCAACGACTATTGCAAATGGTGGTGGAAATGGCTCCCAAGTATGCTCAAAATTTTGTGTCTAAGGTCTACGATGAGGTATGGACTCTGAATCATCCCCGGATGTTTTGATTTCTATTGAGTTTTTAGACCATGTAGTTGAATGGTATCGTAACAACTACCTTATTGCATATTTTTGTGGTTGCATTCCCTCGTAATCCTATCTACAAAACTATATTAAAAAACCAATGGGATTCCAATGGTATCCTAGTTTTAGGCATCTGTAATCTCACCAAGGGATTTTATCTATTTTCATTTTATGAACCTTCACAGTCCAAGCCCTCCCTCTTAATGATGCATATTAGTATTTAAGAAACACCCTTTTGGTGCTTTCCCAGTGGACTCTCGAATTCAACCCCACCCGGCCTAGGTTTCATTGAAAATCCTAGTTTGGATCGAGCTTCCTGGACTCCCGTTCATCTCTAGTCTTTCCTTCCAGAGATTGTTAAACCCATTGGTAGGGTGATATGCCATGAACATGATCATTTATTTTACACCCGACCCAATAAATGAGTTTGTGTCGAGGTTGACCTTGTGAAATATCTACGGGACCATTTAGATATTCAAGTGGGGTCCTTGTGTTTCTCTCAGAAGTTTGTTTATTTCAACTTCCCCAACACTTGTTTTTGTAGTCAAGCCTCGGGCCATCGCATCTACGATTGACATCTTCCGGCTCGATCTAAACCATGACTTCTCATTACCATTGTGTCAAAACCCAAAGGGGACCTACCAACTGATGGTTGGATTGCAGTCAAGAATAAGAAGGGTTCAGGTTCAAAATCCACTTTTCTGGTGACCTCTGCTCCTTCTCCTTCCCCTCTTTTATCCAAGGATAAGTCAGGTCTGGGTCCTTCCCCCTCGTATGTTTCCATTCCTTCCCAACCCTCATAGAGCCAAGTTTTACCTTTGCAAACAAAGGATTCTAGGAATTTAGATTCAACGTCTCAACCTCACGTCGTCATTCACGAAGTCCACCCTAGGAGGTGTCCCATGGATCGCAGGGGAGAAAATGGGGCTAAACGCCACTCCATCCATGTTGAGCTCTCTAATTCAAACCAAATCCCACTTGCTAATAATTTTATAATTATTGACTCGGAGGATGTTATTCCAGATGGTCAAGGGGAGTTTGACATGTCTGATTTTTCATGAATTTCATCTCTTAGAATGTTCGGGGTCTCACAGAGCCCTCTCGTAAATACTCTATGTGGTTAGCTTATCAATGATTTAGTAGCTTGGATATTATTTGTTTACAGGAAGTTAAAATTTCTGGTTTTTTTCTTCAAAATATGCTAACTTGTATTGCTCCTGATTTTTTGCATTTTCATACTCTACATATTGATGGCAAAGGTGGTGCTAGTATTTCATTATTGTGAGATTTTCGACCTTAATTACCTCCTTGGGCCACGATCCTTCAAATCAGGTTGTGTGGGTGATTATGGTGATTAATGATCTTTCTTTTGGTATTCTTAATGTTTATGCTTCTAATGATGGCACGGAAAGAACGACATTATGGAAATGGTTAGGTGATAACTTGCCTCTTTCCTATTGGTTGGTTTGTGGTGACTTTAATATGATTGAACATCCTGACAATAAACTCGGCACCCTCCCTATGCATTGGTGTGTCGGTGAGCATGTTGTTTGGTATTACTTTAAAATTCGTTGGGGATTTCCAATCCTCTACTTGACGATGGCGGTAGGAATTTAAGTCTCAAGCTTGGTATACTTGGACCAATCTTCAAGAAGGATCCGATTGGTTTTCAAAAGGCTTGATCGTGTACTTCTCTCTCAGCAAACATATCTTTGATTTTGACATGCAAGGCCTCTCCCTTATCATGGTGTGGTCTAATGTTCTTTTTCAGATCATTGTTTGATCTCTTTCAAGATTATCTAGCGCGAGGCCCCTTTCAAAGTCTTGTCTAATCAATTCTTTCTTAATTTTTCCTTGTTAAGTCACTGGGGTGGTCCCTCTTATTTCCAAAGTTTGGAATATGGTGCCATGTCCTCCTTTTGTTTCTAGATAGCTAGATTGGTGGAAGGTAGCAATAAATCACACCACTCGATTCCTCCACCAATTTGGGAAATAGGTTGCACTTGAGTATGCAAACGTGTGGACTCAACTCTACACAAAGAAATTTGGCATGTTTTATTCTCCTTGAATCTAATCCTTTTGACACCCCTCTTCAATTGCAAGTTGCTAACATTCGGCATAGACTAAAGCTAATAGAATCTCACTCAACACGTGGAGCCTAGATCCGATCAAGGATGCATTGGCTCAAGGTGGGAGACAAAGTGTTCAAGTAGTTTTTTCAAATCCCTTCATGTCAAAAAGCTCGAGAACAAGATAAATCTATTCAATTTTCTCATATTCAACTCACGAAAATGCCTAAGATCACTAACGCTTTTATGAAACACTATCAATTAGTTTTCCAAGTGCAATAGTTCACCAATGAGCGAGTGTTTGTCATGCAATAATGTATTGAGGTGGTTCCTGTCAAACTTTATCCTCGTGATCGTGCTCGATGCAATGCCCCTCTCTCTTTAGACAAGTTATGTGTTGCTCTTATGTGCTTAGCTGATGATAAATATCCTAGGTTGGATGGATTTCCTTGTGAATTATACAAAGTTACTTAGTCTTTTTTTGGCCCCACTCTTTTTAGTGTCTACAATGAATCCCTTCAATCCAATTCATTAGGGAGCTTCATCAATCAAGGCAACATCAAGTTTATCCCTAAAGTAGGCAATCTTGAACTGATTACTAGTTGGTGTCCTATCACTTGCTTCGAATGTTTCTTAAAAATTCATGCCAATGCCCTTTCTCTTTACATTGTTGATATTTTACCTCAAATTGTTCGACCATAACATATGGGGTTTGTTAAAGGGTGCTACATTTTGGATAATCTTATGGTATGGGAAGGAATGGAATGTGCTCGGATGTCTTTTCAACGGCCTTTATTTCTTAAAATTGACTTCAAGAAGGCTTATGATCATATCGAGTGGCCTTTTATTCTGGCCATGCTCAAGGCATTAGGATTTGGTGATTTTTTTACTTGATTGTCAAACGTTGTTTTCTAATAATGTGTCTGCTTACCTCACTATCAATGGTCAATAATCCTCTCGTGATTGGCCTCTTCGCTCTATTAGAAAATGGTGCCCTCTTACGCATGCTTTGTTCATCTTAGAATCGATGCTCTCGAGTATCTTATTGTTAAGCATGCTGATCAAGGTCACATTCGGGGCATATTTTTGCCGGATCATTCTACTCAACTCATTAATGGTCACTTCGTTGATGATTCTTTTCTCACTCTTGCGAAAATGAGTAGAATTTTATTGAAGTTTTTCAATGTCTTGACATCTTTTTCTTGCTTCAGGATCCAACATTCAGATGGCTAAAACCTTGGGCTATCGACAAAGTAGTTGGCCTATGCCTAATTGGTTAAAAGCTTACCCCTAGAAGTGGATTGGCCACGGAGAACAATTTAAATTTTTGGGCATTCCCTTTGCCTTTGATAGTGATTCTGCCACCTTATGGCAATATGTGATTGATAGAGTTGAGCATAAAGTCTCTCGGTGGGCATCTAAATCTCTCTTTAGTAAATTTTCAGGTGTGCACCAAGATTCTTGCAGCCACCCATGTGTATTATTTTTCTTGTTGGTGCCCCTCTCGGGCTTCCCTTTGCCAAACTTCTCTGGGATTACCTTTGGTCTAAAAGATCTAGTTCTAGGGGATTTCATCGGGTCACTTGGGATGTTTGTTTTTACCCGAGATCAAGGTGGTATGGGAATTATTGAAGTTCATCAACAAAGCATTGCTTTATGTTCTAAATGGGTAGTGTGTTTCCTTTCGAGTAATCAAGCTTGGAAAATTTTCTTTGCCATTGCATTACCTCAGGTTTCCTTATGGTAAAAAATGTTGGAATAATGTAGGGTTACATACCTTAATTATCACCAAGGCGCTGTTAAAATTATTAGCACGTTCGTCGCCAAGAGTATATAGAGGATTTTGAAACTATGAATCCTTTGCTTCATTGGATTGGAGATGGATTTTACATCAGGATTTCTTTCAACTCCTATAATATCTAGTGGTTTCTTATTATCATGGAGGATAGTATCCCACTTTTTGAAACTTTGGGAATTAAATCTCTCCATTTATCTTGAAAAGGAATTCACACCATTCAAGATTTGGTTTCCTATAGAGACTGGATTCCCTATCCCGAGCTCAAGATGAAATTCAATCTTGCCAATTCATACCTTTCGTCTATCCACAAAATTCAAGAGTTGATGTCGGATGTCATGCTTCACAAACTGGGTCTTAAACCTCTAGATGTTTGGTGGCGGGATTGGTGGTGGAATCATAATATTTCTTTTTTCATTATAATGCAAGAGTTATTTACCAACTTTTGAGTCCTATTTCACCTGCCATCTCCAAGCTCAATGCTCGTTGGGGGCTTCAATCTGCCCCAACTACTTGGCTTCAACATCTTTCCCGTGCCTAGAACCCTCTGTTAGAACCTAAAGTCAACCATTTTTTGTGGTGTCTCATTTATTAGGGTCTTCCTTAGGCAAACGGCTGGCTCAGTCACATTGGCATTCCCATTTACCTTGGGATTTCCATCACGCATCCATCAAGATGAGTTAACTCGTAAGAGTTAGCCTCCTTGCATAAACCGATAATGTATGGACCACTCCAAAGTACATCAAAATTTGAATGGCACCTGGTTTAGCTTTGTCAAGCATCCCATTTCAAGACCAAGTCCCCAACTTTGAAAGCTTAAGGCCTAGCCTTTACACAAACCATTTCTTTGTTGCTTTTTTATGTCTGCTTTCTAGCTTGATCATGACAGAGTTCCTTAATTCTTCAAGATCAACCAACTCAGCCATTCTAATTTATCTCTAGTTTGCACCTTCGAGCTCTAGTTGATGGGAAAGCGCCAATGAGTTCAACTCCAGTGTCAAAGGAAGGGTAGCTTCCTTGCCATAGACAAGCTTATAAGGTGAAGTTCCCATTACTTTTTTAACTATGATTCTATCTACCCAAAGTACGTGCGTGACCTTTTTATGCCACTACCTTTGGCTAATGTTCATCAGGCGCTTCATGATCCTGATTAGGTTCTTGTTTGTTAACTTTGCCAGACCATTTCCCGAGGATAGTAGTGGAAGAAGTATTAAGATAGATTCCCGATTTAGAGCCCAATCAATGATTTTAGTACAAAGGAAGGCTTTTGCATTATCAGAGATAATGGTTTGACGAATTTCAAACCTTGTGACTATACCTTTGATAAATTCAAGGATGAGTGGCTCATTTGATTCCTTAAGCGCAACAACTCTGTCCATTTGGTGAAGTAATATGTAGCTGTCATGCGAACCCACTTGTGTCCAACGCTTGAAGGTGGATTGATCATCATGGCTATGAAGTCGAGACTCCATTGCAAAATGTTGATCCACTTGGATTGGTCGGAGGGGAAGCGTTGTCAATCTCTTCTTTCCTGCAAAGAAATCACATTCTTTACATTTTGTGACCTACTTGTGTGCATCTGCAAACAAAGTAGGCCAAAAGATACCTACCTATGATTTTCATTGTTGTATTCTTGGCAAAAAGTGTCAACCAAAGAATCCATCATGAAATTTTGCTAACACTTTTTCGCCTTTGCACGTCGTTGATACACCTTTAACAAGACGCCATCAAGATTCTTCTTGAAGAGAATACCATCAACCCAAACATAAGGGTAGATTGTAACCTCAATGTCTTCTTTTTACCTTGTTTAAGCCAGGAGGGTATGTGCCCTCAAAAAGGAATGTGATCATGTCCTTCATCCAATCGTGCACGCCAGATCTATATTTTGCTCAAGTTATGCACGCAGGAGAGCTTCATCAAGAAACAATGAAGTCTCATATTCATCGTGCGCATCCTCAAAGCAAGTTATTTGCAAAGCACCCCGCCTCCTACCAACTTTGTGGCTTTGATTGTCACATCATACTCCATGATTTTGGTCACCCAACTTGCTCTCTTCTCATTGATTTCTGCTCCTATGATGAAGTCTCTGACGTAAGAAAGGGAGACTAACACCTTGATATGATTTGTGGCAAGCATACTTTTGAACTTCTTGAGTGCGCGCATAATGGCATAGACTGTTTCTCCATATGAATATATCTCAATTCATAATCCTTCAATGTTTGACTGAAGAAAACCATTGGTTGTTCCATCCCTTTTTCATTTTCTTGTGTTAGGACAACAACAACACTCGCATCAACACCATAAGCATAAAAGATAAAATCCTTTGAGTAATTTGGGTTGATGAGTGTTGGCGCACAAGCAATCTCTTACTTGATTTTGTTGAAGCTTTCCTTTCCTTCTATTGTCCATCTGAAAGTTATGTCCTTCTTGAGCATCAAGGTGATGGGTCAAACCAATCCTACAAAGTTAGGAATAAAATGCCTAACAAAATTGATCTTACCAAGGAAGGACTGCAAGGCCTTTTTGTGCGCTTCAGAAAGGAAAGAGCTAGGATGGTTGAAATGTGCTCAGGATCGATTGTGATGCCATCCTTTGAAACCACATGACCAAGAGCTTCCCGAGCCACTACAAAATTACACTTCTTGGGGTTAAGAGATACCCCATACCTTCTACATCTCTCAAAGAATTTCTCCAGTATGTGTGTCATGTGATCTCGTGCTCTTCTTTGAGAAGATTGTAATGTCATCAAGGTAAACCAAGATGAACTCATTGATGTAACCTTTGAAGGCAATGTCCATGGCGCGCTAAAATGATGTGCCTATGTTTCACAAACCAAGGGGATATTCCGATACGCATATGTTCCCCACTTGGTCAGTCAGAAAACGCCATTTTGAATTGATCCTCTTCTTTGACTAGGATCTGATTAGGCCTACAAATGCCTCCTCATCAGGAGGACTTCACCTTTGGGTGAGCCACATCCAAAGATAGATGAGACAATCAATTTTGATGCGGTGAACAAGCACTGGCAGTAGTATCCATCCAAGATTGAGAATATTGCGCGGCCACGATCTACAGAATCTTCTCCATAGAAGGCAAAGGATAATTATCCTTTAGAGATGCCTTGTTCAAATCTCTAAAATCAACATAGAGTCTGATTTCACCGTTCTTCTTGTGCACCAGGAACTAGATTCGCGACCCAAGTAGAGTACTTAATGGGAAAAATAATCTTCACCTCAATGAGTTTGGATAACTTCTTTCTCATGAGGGGCTCTATCTTTGGATTGACTAGTCACTACTTTTGTCTGACGGGCTTGATATTAGGATCAAGGTCAATGGAGTGTTGAGCAACACTTGGATCAAAACCTTTGAGGTCTTCATACTCTCATGAGAAGATATCACTATATTTTTGAAGATAGAGGTGAAGGCATGTTTTTCATCATGCGCATTGCAAGCTTTACTCGAAAAGCATTTGCTTTCTCGCGCGCAATAGTGAATGGGGAGAAAGATTTCGCGCGCACGCATATACCTTTCTTCACCCTTGAACTCATCATCAAGGCTAAACATTTGTTCTAAGGTGACCATCCCTTTAGGCAACTTATTTGACTTGATTGAATCACTTGGTCACCATAGGTATCATGCAAATCGGCTTGCATGCTTGGTGAGAATTCAGCTTTATTTGGATGAACTCGACGATCTACGCGCACACCGCATTAAACACTTTCGCCACCTGGTGTTATTATATGGGATGGATGGTCTAATCACCATCTTAATGTGTTGAGTGTTTCCTTTAACAAAGTCCTCAAAGAAGATGTAAGAAGCTGCGAACCAAGCGCAACCATGTAATCATCTTCCTTATTCATGTTGTGTGGCACTACTGCAAATTTAGAGCAATTATAAGATTTGAGAAACTTATTCTTTACCTGGCATTTGTTGGTGACCTGGTGGATAACCAATTTTGTATCCCCAAATATCTGCAGTGCCTTAATCCCTTTCTTCTCAGTAATGAGAAGGCCATGCACCAATGCTTCATATTCTGCTACATTGTTGGAGCATGTGAACTACAACCTGTGCGCGAAAAAGAACCTCTCATCCTTAAGAGAAATGAGAACAACTCCTGCACCTACGCTATTTTTGCTTCTAGATCCATCAAAGTATAATTTCCATAGACCAAGGTTCTCTTCAATTTGTTTGAGCACGCTGTAAGAAAAAGAAGACAACTTATTTTTCAAGAATGCAATAAGTACCAAGTCCAGTTTCATAAGCTTCCACTCTTCTAACATATGGGTCAAATTTATGGTGCCTCTCTACCCACTCATCAAGTACTAGATCAGGAATAGAAGGTGGAAGAGGTTGCTCTTCAAACTGAAGCTTGTTCTTCTTGGATTAAACAGTTGGCTTGGAGAGGGGATGGGACATATGACTCTGCATGATAGGAAAATATTGGCTCAGCTTGTATGGTAAACGGTACCATACCTTGTCTTGAGTAACATATGGGTCCAATCAAGAAGACAAGTAACCACCCACTTTAGCGGTAAAATCTCTTGACAAACATAAGGCAAACAAAGGGGGTAGATCAATGATTGACACATCTTGAGTTATTGTTAGACTTGGACATGCATGGAGGGTTAACTCAAGATCCTTGATGATTCCTATGGTAGTGACAATTGAACCATCGAGTTGCAGGACTCCTTTTGTCAGGGGGCTATACTTAAGACCTAAGACATCAACAATCTTCTTAGGCATGACAGAAGTACTAGCACCGAGTCAATCATACTAGTTATGGACAAGATGTTTGCCTATGATCAAAGACATATAGAAGGGTGGGGTTTTAACAACTTTACTTACTTGCTTCTCCTCTTCTTGGCAAATATTGACAAAAGCGTGCGGCTTTTTACGATCGGATCAATGCACGGAAGTTTGAGTCGGAACTTCATGCAACAAGCCACGCTGAGATGGAATGGTCAGGGCATCCCACATTGTAACATTTATGTTTGTCTTCTTCATCTAGTCCACAATGCTAAATGGAAAACCCACTGACTTACGCATTTGAGGGACAACAACATCCTTTCTTGGTTTCTTGAGAGGAAAGCAGTAGAGGCGGGAACCTTAACTGGTGCAGAGGCTTGACCTACCAAAGGAGGGGCGCACGCCACTTCAGAGGAGCTTTGCTCGGAGCATCGAGTGTATGAACTTGAGCACTTTTACAGACTAGATGCCTTAGCTACCTCTTTCTGCTTCTGAGGGTCGACTCCGTGTTGTTGGAATTGTGACTGTGCGCCATACTCAAGCATTCTCTTCTTGTATCTTGTGTTGTCCGCAACTTGGGCGTGCGGTCTATTTGCATCATCTGTGGCTTGGTTGATTGCACAAAAGTCCTCGGTGCGAAAAAAAGAATATCGATTTGGCTCTAGAGGAGCTTCGGCCTTTCTTGTTCATCTCCGCTTCAAGTGCACTTGTTGAAGGCGCCACGATGGAAGCATTATGGATCATATAAGCTTCTTGCCGCAACATTGGTGCAATGATATTGACTATGAGGCATATTGCAAGGAAAACACCATTCAGACTCTTGCGCCATGTTGTTTTGGACTGGGACAAGTTCTTGACTTGTGTTGGGCGCTAGAAGAGGTTGTGCAAGAGGAATAACTTGCAAAGGCAAGTGTGCATTAGCATGTCATCTATCATTCTATTGGTTTTGTCTCGTATCTTTGATTCCCATACTGATTCCGCCAAGGTTGATTGTTTTGGCTTTGCGCATTTGATTAAAAATTTCTCTCGTAGGCTCGTGCTTCTGTTGTTTCTCCAATGATATGACCTTGTTGGACAAGTTTCTAATCAGGGCCTTCAATTCATCGTCTTCTTTTGTTATGCGGGAGAATAGGATATAGATGTAACACGGTTGCACGACGATGCCATTTGCACTGCAACATTCTGGGGAAGGGAGCAACAGAAGGTTGGGACGCTAGAGACATCTCTGGGAATAAGGGCACAGGAGGCCTAGGCACCAACTTACCAGCCTGAATGAAATTGTTTTCTACCCTTATTGCAATGTTGTATGCAGCAGAGGTAAGGTTCTACCTCTCATGGATTGAATCATGACTGAAATGTCACTATTCAAAGCCCTTAGATAGTACAAGAAAGCATGTTGGGCTATAGGCCTTACCACTTGAGGAATTATGTCCCAAGTCTTACGGAATATGATGGTGAGATCGGTCATCCGCTCGTTGGGCGCCCTCTTTGTTGTCTTATGGGGGTTGCTCCACAAAAGACAAGTGATCTAACTTGTCTTGAAGTAATTGCATGTGAAGAGTTGTTCAAGCTCATCCCAAGTAGCATTGATAGATGCGGTTCTCAAGCCACGGTACTATTGGAGTGTTTTACCCTTGAAAGAGGCCGTCGACCTCTCACGGTAAAGCAACCTAACATGAAGAACATCATCATGAGTAATCGGATAAACGAGAAAATACATTGGCCACATCTTGAATGTGTTCAAGATGGTGACTTGATTTTCTCCTATGAAGTATGGAATACTCTTGAGCAAATTATTATAAATACATAGAATGAGCTTGTGAGAGATAAATGTATTTTGAAGTCTTTGAGACATCTCTTTTCTTGGATTCATTTTGGATTTGTTAATAATCCTTAAGTGACGGTTTTGGATGATTTACAGTTCTGAAGTGTTTCCCTTGAAAGAGGTTGCAGCGGCGGTCGTTGGCATATCATGTTGGGCATTGAGATTAAGCGGGCTTCCGCCAATGAAACTAGCAAAGTTCCTTGGAGGAGGAGGAGGTTGAAGCGCCATGGTAGGGCGTGTTTGTGCTTTTGAGGAGTAGAGTGTGTGCAATGTGCGAGTATTTGGAGATGGGGATGCACGCGCAAAAGATCTGCTACATGTGCTTCTTGACAAAAGTTGGAGGTATTCAAAGGATCCTTCAACTGCAGCACTCTGTCTAGTATGCACTCTTCTCATAAAAGGCACTCAGGACTGTAAAACAAGAGCTCTGGAAATGTTGGGAGTCGTCAAATGTGTTGAAATAAGCCTCAAAGGATGGAAATAGTAATTTCACACACGAACTTAGCAATACCTATAAGAATTGCTTGCTCACCGGGAGTGCTCCATGCACAATGACTCGAGTCCCTTCTAACCTTTTACCATCGCCACCTCGACCATCATTGCCACACCAATCACCTCCATAAGGTCCGCGTCACGAAGCCGCTCTCACAACCATCACTCCTCTCCTCGAATCGCCCTTCAACTCCATCCTCCTCGAGGCCAAGCCGGAGTCCTCCACAAGGGAAGGCAGTGGCTAGGTCTCCGCAATGGGTCTCTCCTCATAGAACTCAAGCATTTGTTGGCTCTCCACCCCTAGTTGGGGAATTGTGGTGCCTCTACAAATTCAAATGCCTTATCAAATTGGTTGGTAGGTTGATCGTCCATTCGACTAATCCTTCCATTGGAGTTTTCATACCTCCTCAGGATGATCCTCCTCCGGTGCAACAACATGTGCAATATTTCCTAGTTTGATGTTTTAAGGTGGTGCTAAACTTTGCACTCGTGGCACTTGCTTTTGTGTGCCCTTTTGGAGTTTCATGGTGCCTTCGTGGTTTTTTGTGGGACCATGAGTTGTCCAATCACCCCTACTCATATAACTCTATTATATTTTTATTTATGTAATGTGCAATACCAATAGTAAATAAAAATGAAAAATACATGTTCGTATTTCAATTAAAGGGGTTAGTATTTACAAGTATGAAAACTAATTGATAAAATATTTTAAATCCAAAGACAAGATAAGATAGGTGTATAAAATTATTGAGTTTACTTAATAAGTTTGAGAGGTTTTCATTTCTATCAAATTCATTTGAGCTGAAATATCTTCTTATTATGTGGTATCTCTTAGGATTCGAGTTAAGCTGGATGGTCAAGCAAACATCCTTTACACCATCATAAAGATATTAAACTACAACCCATTTGATATTTATTAAAGATTTTACAATCTAACTCACAAAATATTAATCTTTACATAAATTGCAGATATTGTGAAAAACCAGTCCACTAAATTTATTCTCTTTCAATTCTCTCTTCCAATTTTTTAAAGCCTTCCTTTTAATTTTAAAGTCCACCACCTATACTTTTATGCTTCTAATTTATCATTTGGTTTAAAATGTGACATAAAACTCCCAAAATATATATATGAAAAGAGTTTAATGAAGTTGTTAATCCAATTTGTAATAAAAGCATTCCAAGCTCTCCACTCCTAATTAGTACAGCTTTCTCATGCTAATGTAAATTAGATAGAATTAAAAATAGAATTAAAACTTCAATAAAAATATCAAAAATATTTAAGTTTTATTCATCGAATTAATATCAAAAGAACTGAAGAAAAGATTAAATTATGCAATAAACACATATGGAGCTTGAAAATTTGCAACACACAAAATGAGAGAAGAAAATATATAATATTCATTATGTAGCAAAGCTGCCGTACTCTTCCTTGCCAACCAAGTAAAGCGCAAAATCCATTTTCCTTTCCGACCAAAAAAATGACAATCTTCAAGTTCTAGAGGCCTGTTATTTATTCCCTCAATTGAACTCAAATGGGGCTACTATAAATGTCTCAAGGTTCTTGTATCTGTTCAATTTTTATAGATTTACATCTGAACATCTTGACAATTGATGGGTTTCACTCTTGATTCCATCATAGCATATTTACAAATAGCATTGAAGGTTCAGTTATACTATATTTTAGATTACAAAAATTGGAAACATTTTTCAAAAAAAAAAATTGAACAGTGTTCAAATATGGGAAGATTTGTATTGAAAAACGAATTCTAAATTATTGAAACCATAAATAATCTATGGTATCAAATGAGTTGTAGTCCAACAGTGTGTATAATGATGTAGAAGGTGTTGCCTAACCATCCACCAAAATATATATTCCAAAAGATACAAGTAATAAGGGATAAACCCTGGACTGTGCCCACAAAAAATTGATGGAATGGAAACCCTCAATCTTTAACAGTTAAACGTAACAATTCTATGCACATAACTCGTATAAGCTTCAAATTCGACCCAAAAGAAAAACAATCTATGATTCCCAAGATTCCAAACCAGTGGATGAGGAGGGCTTAAGGTTTAAATTAAACAAGTTTACTTGTGCCGCGGACAATTGCCCTCTCATTTGAGTATTGCAGGGCTTTGTTTGGGATGCAATAGGCCACGCATAATGCTGCTCT
Organism: Taxus wallichiana var. yunnanensis; assembly: GCA_018340775.1. Lineage (NCBI taxonomy): Eukaryota > Viridiplantae > Streptophyta > Pinopsida > Cupressales > Taxaceae > Taxus > Taxus wallichiana. Next base: position 786,710,528 of record CM031240.1, on the reverse strand, counting down.
AGAACTGAATTTGGACTATATTGCTGGTCTTTTCCTGCTGGAGTAGTAACAGTAAAGCTGGAAATGTCACAGGACAAAGCCGACGAATCGGGAGAAGTTGCATTACTTATAACTTGCTGAGAGTTTTCATGTGAGTGTAGCATTTCCTGCAATGATGAAGATGGCGATGCCTTCAATTCTGCAGGATTAGGTGCAGCCAACCCACAATCTAAACTGGGCTTCTTCTTGATTACAGATGTTCTTTCTGCTTCAGCAGGCAAATTTCTACATTGTATGAAATAGGGTTATTTCAGTAACAAGCTTAGCATTTAAAAAATCAATTTAGTAATAACATAGCTAAAATTTCACATACCTGAAGATGTATGGCAAGGCTTTCTCTTAGACAGAATGTTACTGCACTGGCCATTTTGTGGTCCAAAAGCTTCTCTGAAGAGATCATTTTGGCAGGTGGGCGAAAGTATGTTGGAAGGCCGTGCAAAGATGGGCTTCAGATCCCCAAAATTTTGAAGAAATTCTATGGGCGGATTTGTGAATCTGTTCTCAGAATTGCCAATGACTGGGAAATATATAACTGGGTAAAGCCCTGGATGTTGAGCATAGACAGGGCTTTGGCACAAAACAGGACGATAATAATATACAGGTCTGGTAGTAGGATGATCTGAATGTGCATGCGCATTCGTTATACCTGCAATGAGACAAACTGTAACGAAAGAGACTGGATACAAAGCAATTGACTTGTATTAACATTCGCATATTGCCCAGATGAGTCAATGGGATGATGGAAATTCATAGCTGGTTTAGAATAATCAAAAACCTTTATTAAGCTTCAAATGAGAAACCAGAAAAGTCACAAGAATAAAAATAGAACTCCATTAAATTTCAGGAGGAGAAACCAAAAAGACCATCATCGCTAAAGGGATGAATAAATTTTCTGAAGATACTAAAATAAGGGTTAAAATCTCATTATTGGTGCAACTGATACCAACCAGAGATTGGGTAATGAGATTGGGCACATCCTTATTTGATCCATTCCAATCTTTTGGAACAATTGGGTATAGTGGAGTCAGTGGAGGTCATGGGTTTGAATCAAAGGACATCATAAATTTCTATAATCATTAAAAGAGAGAGAGAGAGAGAAGCATGGTCCCATGGACCTGCTCCAGCTCCTATTTTCTGTTGCAGATGGTCCCATGTTGATTTTTTCAACCAGCTACAGGAAAAAACCAAATCTTGACCTGGAAATCAGGAGTTCCACATTTTTTGCCGTGTGGTACCAAAAATGCAATCCAGCCGCTAATTTTTGGTCATTTTGGAGGGAAAATTGCAATGGGTTCCTAAAATATCTCAGTAGAAATTGTAGAGGAAAATGATAAAAACATGAGACCTTAAATTGACTAAAATGTTCCTGAATTTTCTCAGCAGCACCTGCCGAGATATATATGAAGCCACATTGGTTAGATTACACCACAATGAACAAAACAATCTATAAAATGTTAATTGTGCACACACTTTGGATTATAGAGTCTGTTTGTTCTTCAACTAGATGTAAAATAATCTACCCTCCATTGTCCACATCTTAAGGGAGAATTAAGCACAACATTAATGGATGTAATGGCTACTGAAGGATTGTACTCTATAGAAAACCAGTCCTATAACTTTTGAGGAAAGAACACTAGAAAACCAGTCCTCATATAACCAGTTCTAGGTGATGGGTTCCGATCCAAAGGAAGTTTCAGATTAAAGAACACATTGTCCTCGTAGCACAGAAAAACTCGGATTTTTTTATTCAAGAGAAGTTTTTTTAGTTCAGGGCAGGCTAGAACTTATTGTTTGGCTTGGTTCAACCGTTCAGGGCAGAAAATACTTACTCTTTGGCTTGTACCTGGATCCTGTCTCTAAGAACCTCGTCACTTCTGCTCTGGAGCGAAACTTCATACCATTAACAGGTTCCAAGTAATACTGAAAAGTTACAGAAAACATTGCCTTAACTTCACATTCAAAGTTTTAAAAAAAAAATTGAAATCTTTTACACCTTAAAAAAATTTAAAACAAATTTCAAACGTGTTCTGAAAATGAATGACTGAATGTTCGATAAACAATTTTCCAATGAAATCCTGACATAAATTTATTAAAATATTTTGAACCTTGTCAACATGCCCCGCAGATGAACCAGATTTTCTGATTTTTAGTTCAGTTATCCAGCCGTTTGGCAGCCACTGTGGATTTGCAATGACCTCGCCCGGAATTTGATTTGTTCGCCTCACAAAAACCGGTTCAGACAGATTTACTTGCAGGGGAAGCAGCTCATTGAAAGGATCGTCCTTAATAACTATCAACTCCTTGCAATCCATTTTTATTCTGCAACAAAATTCTTTCAGCAGCCTGCCCAACCTCGAAACGTCGGATTAAACACAACACAGTTACGTCAAGAAAATTCTTACAGAGTCTGACCCTGTTTGAGGCAGCAACAATTCGAAAAATCATCGGTGAAATTTGAATTTTCGCGGCTTTTATATAATTGCAAAGCATTTGAAATTTGAAGTGAGAAGGCGCGAGGACCAAATCACAATTTAAACTCAAAAAATAACATTGCTCACGTAATTATTTAAACTCTAGTTGCACTTGCACCCTCTTGAAGATGCATTTGCACAACCTATAAATTTCACCTTTTTATTTGTACAATAAAAGTTAAATGAATGACACTTTGGAGGTTGGAGCCTTCAAAGAGTAGGAATTGAGAGCCCTTAAAAAATTTCCACTAGGGGAGAGACATCATTTGTGGTGCGGGGCCCAATACTCGAGATGGTGTTGGAGAAAATAAATACCTTTTTAAAAAATTACTCAAAGCCAAAAATGAAGCTTTAAAAACTCAACTAATGATATTACTATTATTTAAACAAGCCTCCTTTTAAAGTAGTCAACATCATCCCATTCATTGATATACTTTCAAATTTATAATAAAATATAAGTATCAACTACCTTTTGCATAGCAAAAGACTCTAACAACTCATATGATATCTACCCGCACACATGGTGAAGGCAAAGCGTTGCTCGAAGCCCACCCAAAAATGACGTCATGCAGTCTTTGCCCCAGGTTTGCGCACATGACAGGCTTTTGGAAAAGTGTTGCTCTGTACTGAGAGGGCTTATGTGTCCGTATATGATTTGAAATTGTTATTAAAATATATTTTACTATCAATTTACAGTGTTATCTGTCACCATCTGATTTAAAATGTCTGTGAAATGATGTTTTACTATTACATACCCGGACGTAAATCAACCTGGACTGGTTGCACCGATGCTTATAGCAAAGTTGTGTACAGCGGAATTTTGAAGAGCTTCGAGCGCGCTTTAGCGTCTAAAACGCGTTGCATGTGTGGAGGGTGTGAGAGTATTTAGCTTCTACATGTACAACATATCTAAAACCACCACTTCTGAAGTCACTTGAAGAGTTTGTACACCAAATTACAATAACATTATGCTCATCTATTGATATAAGAATGTCCAATCCTCAATTAACCACCCACATGACAATCAATCACATTATGGTCAAACTTACCTTGCTTAGCATTTAAAAATTTAGTCCCATGTGAGAAATAAATTGTGCAATTGATTTAGCTAAAGTACTAATTTTTCAAAAACAACATGAAAATAAGTCAAAATAAACTATCCATCGATTAAATTTCAAATAATTTTAAGTCGTTCTCTTTAAATTCATGTTTGGATCCATGTCAACCAAAATTAACCAATCAAAATTCAAGATCATATTATAAAAGGTCAGTGACCTATTACAACTTTGATGGTTCCCTTAGTTTACCTTGCATCTTCAAGGTAGAAGTAGCGCAACTCAAGTAGGGAGATAATGTTGAACTCTATAAAATTTTTGGGTTTATTTTATCACTTGACAATGAAAATATTTGTTCTTGTAATTCGTAGATGTATGCATTTTAGTTCATTTTTTTTTTTCAAATAACAACGATGCAAATTGTGTTTCAAAATTCATTGAACCCAAACTTGAGTGATTGGAGTGTTTATGGTAGATTTGATTCACTTTATTACATGGAACAAATTACCAAAACTCGAAAAATAGCAGGTTTAACGATACATGTGTTGACAAACTTCGAGATGTATGGGTACAAACGGTGCAAGAGACTCCTTCTTCCAACGAATGAGGGAAACCTACACACCTGAATAGATAACTTGACAAGAAAGATGTTAAATAACAATATGACGAGTTGCTTGGCAAAGACCAATCCTAGGAACCAAGGGTCTTCCTTTGGCAGGTGTCAACTCATTTTTAGACAATCAAGAGATAAATATTGATAAACAACGGCTATACAAACAATGTGAGAGAATATGGATATAGGAGCTTAGTGATGTCCTCGATGATAAGTTGGGGAGGGTTGAAGATTTTCTCTCAATAACAATTGGCCTTGTCGCTTTGTTAGAGGATGACTTGCAATTGTTGGGTAATATCAATGCCCTTCGTTGGTGTTTAAGCCAAGTTAATTAGCAAAAGTCAGTGCCCTAGAGCTGTTTAAACTCTCTGTTTTGCTCGTTTTAGAAATTCTCCATTTCTCGGTCATGCACGTAATATCCTCTTCTTTGTAACCTCCATTTTTGATGAAATTGTTCACTTGTTTCTATGGCACATGGGTTGGGTCAAATCATTGTTTTGCCTCCATGCCTCTGGTTTGTGAAGGAAATTCAAAAATTGGACTCAAAATGATGAAGTTTTCTTCCTCTGTGTATTTTCCATAGTCGGGATGATGGGTGTCTTTTCCCCATCAAATTTTGACCCCAATGAATGTAGGTACGTGGTCAGATCCTATTGGATGGGGAGGAATGGGATTTTTGGTGAACTTAACACTTTTGGTCACTTTTGGCAAAAATGGTAAATTTGCCCCGTGGACCCAAAAAAAAAAAGCTATAAAGGAAAAAGTCAAAGTTGAATTCACAAAAAAAAAAAAAGTAAAAAGGTGAAAAGCATTGTCAAAAAGTCAAAAAATGTAAAAAGCTAAGTATTGGAAAATCAAGGGGCACTTTTGGAAATTTAACCAACTTTTGAAAAAAAAAAGTGAAGTGAAAAGTAGAGCTCGATTGGGCTCATTGAAAGTTGAAAAGTCAAAAGTGATGAAGTCAAAAGTCCCAGATTTGAAAAGTCAAAAAAGGGAAAAGAGCGGGCCAGCGGAGAAAATTTGAGTTTTGAGCCTCTTTTTGTAAAAAAGGTGAAAAAAAAAAAAAAATTGTCCTTTTGAAAAAGCCCCGATCAGGCTATAAAGGAAAAAGTCAAAGTTGAAGCCCACAAGGAAAAAGTCAAAGGTGAAGCCTTTGTGTTGAAAAGTCAAAGAGAGAGTGGGCCGGCGGAGGAAATTTGAGTTTTGAGCCTTTTTCCACAAAAAGGTTAAAATGTTTAGAAAAGAGCATGACCCCATCTCAGCCAAAATGTGCCACGTGTCCTAGTCAAATCGGAAAATCAAAGGAGGAGGGTGGAGGAAATTGAGTTTTGAGCCTTTTTCCAAAAAAAGGTTAAAATGTTGAAAAAAGCGACCCATGACCCCATTTCAATAGAAGGGTGCCCACGTGTCTAAGTTGAAAAGTCAAAGCGGGGGTGCGGGCCAATTTGTTCCAAATTGCCAAATCTCTAAAAAATCACAAAATGCAAAGGCTTCCCCCTGTAACCACTCCAATCCCTTCTGCCACGTGGATGGACCCGATTTCAAAGTTAGAGGAGCAAATCAAATGGTCTATATTTAAACTGGAAAATCAAATGTAATGGTTACTTTGCAAGATCTGGTTTTTAACCCGCCATGAGTGTTTTCTTCACAATGAGAGGAATTTGAAAAGGTGTTGAGGATTTGTGAAGTTGTAATGGTTTCTTGCAAAGAATATAATGGCTTCTCGAGCGTCATCCAAAAGGGTTGGAGCGATTGATTTTCAAAAGACTAGAGTGCTCTGTACCTGGAAAAGATAAAAAAATGCCATTCTTCTTCTATTTTCTCTTCTTCCTCGAATTTCTTCCATTCTCAAGCTATGTACAAACTCTGCTCGAGCTTCAATAATAAAAAGAAGGAATTTTGCCTCTTTGATTGAGGAATTAATTGGTACTTTGTGACCAATGAGTTTCATTCGGTCTTGTAGCTTCTCTGATTTGATTTTTTTTCTTCTGACTATAAATGCATGTAAATGAAATTTCTAATTAATGTGTGTGGGCATCTGATATTCTACTCACAACATTAGTTTCTCCTACCTCCATTCTCACTCCCTTTCCCCTTCTCAGACAAAGTTCTTCTCTAGTGAGAAATTGCTAGCTTTTGCCACAGGGTCAGTGGAGTGCCCCTGTTGGATCTCTGGTGAAAGGCCACCATTGAAATCCACTTTTTCATGCATGCACATACGGAAGCTGCACCATTCAAGTAGAGGGACTTAGATTCCCATAGCGTTGGCTTGAAACCCACCAATTTGTCCACAAGACAAATTTTCTTGCCAACAGTTTTTGGTGCCCACCGTGGGGTAGATTTTGCAGCATCTGCACCTAAAAATGACCTCAGGGTCATAAAATAAAAAAAAAGATTCTAGAAGAAAATTTTTGGAGATTGAATAATCACACAAACTACATGGATGTAAATCATGGCTATTAGGAAAATCCTCTATTGAGAGACTGATTTACTCTTTCACATCCAAGAAGACATTGCTTTCGATGAGAGAAGCTATTTGGCATAAGAGACAAAGTGTCAATCAATACTTCATTGCCATAAGGATTTTGGACCTGGAAGAGGAACGTGTTGTCGAATTGGAAAGGTAGAGACAAATTCCAGCACCCCAGAGAAGAGCATAAACTTTCAAGTTGGCTGATAGAAGATACACATAGAAGAGACAAGGAGGAAAAATGACCCCATTTTTGAAGAACTTCAAAGAAGACAAGAGCTTCTCAAATTAGGGGCCTCCCCTTCATCAAGCAACCGGTCACGTTGAGAACTTGAGTGTTGTTAATCCTTTGGATGGTGAATTTCCATACATCAATGAGAACCTTGATGATTTCACTGACGTAGAAAGAAGAAGAAGTTAGAAGAAAGAGAAGCAAGAGTGGAAGAGGAAATAAGGGCTCAACTTGAAGAAATCGAAAGAGAATTAGAGAGAGAGAGAGAAAAGTAGATAGAGGCCATAACTTTAGCAAGGTGGGAAGCTAGAAACAGAAATAGAATGGGGGATCATGAGCGTGATCGTGATCGTGAGGCCCGTAGGCCTAATGTACCATGGGGAGGAAATATTGGTCCACTTGCTCTTCCACAACCACTTCATGACCTCCCAAGAGGCTCAAGAAAGAACTTCCCAAAATTCAAAGGGGATGGTTCTCAGCTCCCTGAAGAACATGTAGCAGCATTCATCACTACTTGTGGAGTGTTGGGAGTTGAAGATGAAGATGTTTTCAGTTAGGCTCTTTGTGGAGTCACTCCAAGAAAAAGTTGTTGAATGGTTCTACATGTTGCCCCCAAGATCTGTCACATGCTGGGAAGATATAAGAAGTGCATTTGAACATAGGTTCAAGAGCACAGAAGATTGTCAGGATCTGTTGGTCAATTGGTTCAGATGAAGAAGGAGACCTCGAATCAATGAGAGATTTTGTAGCAAGGTATGATAGGTTGGCAAGAAGGATCCCTAGAAGATGTGGTACCCCTGAAAACAACTTGAAAAGGTTCTTCATCAGTGCTTTGCCATCAGAAGTTGGTTTCTTCCTCAGAAGAGCCCAACCGAGAACATTGAGGGAAGCTAAAGACTTTGCAATTGAGACTGATGATGATCTAATTCTTTTTGGAAAAGTGAAAGGACCAAATGGGAAGAAAAAAGGTCTAGAGTTCAAATTCAGTCACCACTTGATCAATGTTCCAAAAAATGGCAAATGACCTAGTTGCTTTGAAGAAGCAAGCTGTCACAAATCACAATGAGGAATGCTCCAAGGAGACCAAATCCTCTGATAGACCAAGAATTGCTCCACCTCCTCGTAGGCTTGCTCTTGAAGCACCACCAGTCAATGCCATCTGTGACACTAGGGAATCAGAAGAAGGAACAAACATTGAGGAAACTGAAGAAGAAAGCATGGATGACTATGAAAACTATCTTGAAATTGAAGAGGTTGGCATGCACAATGGCCTGATTGAATACGTTGATGATGAGGAGGAAGGTGATGAAGAAGCTCCAAGTTTTTCATGTGTTTTTTTCACTGTGCACAATCCAAGAATGGTGTTTCAGCCTCAGCAGTTGCAACTGAGAGTAGGAAGAACAAAGAAGATAGCTCTCAAAGCCTCCACTAAACAAGATCATCAGTAGGGGATCACCATTACCACCTTCCATGGAATCAGCTAGAGAGAAATCAGATTCACAGTTGTCGAGGATCACTTTTGTGCCAAGTAAGTTATCTGATTCTTCTCCCAACTCAAAAGTTGTTAAGAGCAATTCTCTTCTAAATGTTGGTTTTGCAAGAACATCTAAATTTCAATCAAAGGCTACACCCTCACCTCCTTCCAAGCCAATTGCTACATTTGAAAAGGAGAACCCAACACCAAAAGTAACAAAACCCTATCATTTAAATCCTCTCCCACTGTTGGAACCTCTTCCTCATCTACCATAACTCCATTTGACTTTGTGGAGCATGCAAGCAAAACCAAAGTTCAGCTCTCTGAGATTGAATACCTACAAACACATCCTGCCCAATTTGACAGATTCATCAAGGAAGTTCGTGGTAGTAACCCTTTTTCTTCAAGCCCAATCTCTAAAGGCCTATTACCCACACCATCCATACCACCTTCTCAAAACATGTTAGCCCTCAGTGCCTCCACCACCAATAGAGTTGAGCCTTTTTACCTGTCACTTCTCATCAAAGGTTTCAGCTGAACAATTGCATTATAGATTTAGAGCCTCGAGATAATGTGATGCCAACAAAAATTTACAAATGCTCTTGGCCTCACTTTGACCGGGTAAATGGCACATGCTACTCAATGGAATCCAAACAAGTTCCATTGGTAGGAAGGATTAAGGATGCTCAGGTTGCACTAGTTGATTACCCTGATAAGAAGATACTCTTGACCATTTTGGTGGCAGACATCCCAACATCTTTTGGTATGTTTTTGAGTAGTTTTTGTAGAGATCTAGGTGGAGAAATAAAAATGGATTGGTCATCTGCAACTATCCCAGTGAAAGGAGAAATGAAGAAGTTGTTGCCAGTAGGAAAATGAAATTCACAGTAAGGAAATATGATGATCCAAGAGCTAACATCCTCTTTCAAGATTGTGGGCTAGGAAACTACTTCCTTACATCACAAAAGGAAGAGAACTTGCCACTCCTCATGGAGGAAGAAGAAGATCAGATTTGGACAATGGAGTTTGATGGCAGTCATTCCAGAGTAGGTTTAGGAGCTGGTGTAGTATTATACTCTCCCTCAATGAGGTATATCCTTTTTTTGCCTACAAGCTGCAATTTGATAATACAAACAATACTATAGAGTATGAAGCATTGCTCTTAGGCATGAATGAAAGAGGACATGGGAATCAAGAAGCTGAGATGCAAAGGTGATGCTGAGATTGTGGTGAAGCAGGTCCTGCCAACAATATCAGGTGAAAAAATCCAAGGCTCGGGCACTATAGAAACAGAGTGTGGGACTGCATTGAATCCTTTGATGCATTCTCCATTGAAGCTATCCCTAGGGAGACAGAATGAAAAGGTTGATTCTCTAGTAGTGTCAACTTCCTTAGTGACACCTCATCCTTCTTTTGGCAAGGATAAAGTGACCATTGAGATGGTGTTTAGACCCAACATACCAGACAATGCAAATCATTGGCAAGGTCTTCAATGATGACAATCAGATCCTAGCCTTCTTAGAACAAAGGGATAACTTCAATAATTTGTTCTTTGAAGGAAGTGAAAACCCACACCGTGAATCAAGTCCCCAAAGAAGAGAAGGAAGGAATTGGGAATTGATGAAGAGGAGTAATCAAACTGAAAGGAAACAAAATCCCCAAAGGCCTAGTTTCTTTGGAAGACCTCTTTGACAAGCATGATAGGTTCATCCAAGAGAAAGAAAAATAGTCTTCTCGGTGTCCATCTGATTTTGATCAAGAAAACATTGGCACTTTAGAGAATCCAAGGATGGTTAACATTGGTAAATGTTGCTCACCAGAAGAGAAGAGAAAGTTTGTTGCTCTGCTAAAAAAGTACTCAGATGTCCTGGCCTACTCCTATGATGAACTCAAATCTTTTCAGCCAAAGGAAATGCATCACTCCATTCCTTTGAAGCAAGGAGCTAAGCCCTTTAGGAAAAAACAAAGGCCCTACAATCCAAAGATTGTTGATGTTATCAAAGAAGAGGTGACAAAGATGCTCAATGCTAGAATCATCTTCCCCATCCACCATTCAACATGGGTGGCTAACATTGTGCTAGTAAGGAAGAAGAATGGGGAAATAAGGATTTGTGTAGACTTCTGAAATCTGAATCAGGCATCTCTCAAGGACAACTACCCTCTTCCAATCATGGATCATATTTTGCAAGTAGTCATTGGATCTGAAATGCTCTCTTTGCTTGATGGATTCTCAGGGTACAACCAAATCAAGGTGGTAGAAGAGGATTGCAACAAAACAACCTTCACAACACCTTGGGGCACTTTTGCCTACAACAGAATGCCTTTTGGCTTGATCAATGTTGGAGCCACTTTCCAGAGAGAGCAATGGACTTGGCCTTCAAAGATTTGAAACATTGCATTGTCATTTACCTTGATGACCTCATGTTTTTTCAAAGAGGAGGGGAGATCATATCAGTCATTTGGAGCAAGTCCTTGCAAGGTGTAGGAAACATGGCATTTCTCTAAATCCAAAGAAGTGCATTTTGGAGTCACAGAAGGTAAGTTGTTGGGACACATTGTGAACAAACATGGAGCACACATTGATCTGAGAGGGTCAAGAGCTATCAAGCACTAGCCTTACCAACCAGCAAGAAGGGAGTTCATTCATTCTTTGGAAAGGTAAACTTCCTTCATCATTTTGTGCCTGAGTTTTGAACTGACTAAGCATATAACTTCCATGATGAAGCCTCAAGCAAGTTTCAAGTGGAATAAGGAAGGAAAAAAAACATTTGAGGAGATCAAGAAAGCCATTGCCAAAGCTCCAACTCTTGTATCTCAGATTTCAACAAGGAGTTCATCATGTATTGCTATGCATCAGAACATACACTCTCTGTTGTCCTTGTTTAGAAAAATGATGAAGGTTTGGAAGCACCCATTGCTTTCATGAGTTGTCCTTTGAAAAATCATGAGCTAAAGTACAACCAATTGGAGAAACATGCCTACGTAGTGGTCAAAGTTGTTAAAAGTTTTCAGATTCTACATTCTCAATTCCCATATAGTGGTGATGGTCCTGGAAGTGCAATCAAGTCCATTTTGACTCAACAAGATCCTGGGGCTAAGAGAGGAAGTTGGATTGCAAAGACCCAAGAGTATGACTTGGAGATTAGACCCTCTAATATGGTAAGAGGAAATGGTTTGTGCAAGCTGATTGTTGAAGATGAAGCTCTCAAAGCTCAGCAGGGAGAAAAAGATGGTGTTTTCTCAACTTGTTTAGGAGACAGTCCACAAGTGCACTCTTTGTCACCACTACTGATGAGTGGTATGTTGACATTGCTTACTACCTCACTTATGGAGAATTCCCTCCTCATCTTGATTACAAAAAAGAAGGACACTCAAGCTAAAGGAAGCCAAGTTTGTGATCTGGAATCATGCACTTTACAAGAGAGGCCTAGATGGTTGTTTCCTCAGGTGTGTAGATAAGGAGCAACAAGAAAAGTTGCTCAGGGCATATCATGATCAAGCTTGTGGTGGACAATTTCTCAGCAATGGTCACCACACATAAGATCCTCAGAGGGAGATATTATTGGCCCTCCATCTTTGTAGACACTCAGGATTGGGTTTCCAAATGCAAAGCATGCCAACAATTTGTTGGAAAGCCACAACTAGTTGCATTGCCACTCGGGCTGTGGTGATTGAAGAACCATTTCAGCAATGGGGGCTAGATTTTATTGGTGTTTTGAATCCTCATTCTAGTGCGTAGGGCATACTTATGTACTCACTGCAACTGATTACTTCACTAAATGGGTGGAAGCCATCAACAAGACCAAGCAAGCCAGACTACGAAGCAGATCTGCTGACTTCATCAAGGAGAATATCATTGTTTGTTTTGGAATACCACAGAAAAATTGTTGTAGACAATGCCACCTATTTCTCTTCCAAGGAGCTCACAGAGTTTTGTTATGGCTTTGGAATCTCCCTATCTCACTCTTCTGACTACTACCCATAGGGAAATGGGCAAGTTGAGTCAAGCAACAAGAACATTGTGACCATTTCATCAAGTTGGTAGATGAGAATCAAAGGAACTGGCACAAGAAGTTATATGATGCATTGTGGGCTGATAGGATCACTCCTAAGAAGGAAATAGGTATGTCACCTTTCCAAATGTTGTATGGAGTTGAGGTAGAGATTCCCCTCACAATTGAGATGCCAGCTCTCAAGTTCTTTGCAAGAAATAGAAGATGGTCAATACAAAGACTCCATTGACAAGAGGATCCTCTTCCTGGAGAAGCTGGGAAAAGTAGATGCCAAGTGGTGGATAGAATTAAAGAACACCAATTGAAAGTGAAGAAGATCTTTGACAAGAGGGAAAAGGCAAGAGAATTCAAGGTTGGAGATTTTTTTCTGCTTATGGGACAAGAGAAGAGAACCAAAGGCAGCCATGGAAAGTTTGATTCATTATGGCTGGGCCCATTCCAAATTCATGGAGCTTGTGGTGAGAATTTTTTCTCCTCTCATACTTGGATGGAATGCCATTGGAATTGCCTCGAAGTGGGAAATACTTGAAACTATATCATCAGTGAAAGTGGGTTGTCCCCGCCTTGTACCATAGGTGATTTCGTAGGTGTGTTTTTCCTTTTTTTGTTGTGTGGTTTTGGTTTAGTTTTGTTTGGTTTTTTTGTTGTGTGTGGTTTGGCTTGTGTGTTTCCTCCTTCTTCCATTCTTTCTCAGAATTGTACATGACTCTGCAAGGCCCAATGGATAAGGCACTGGTCAACGTAATATGTTTTGAAACTTGAGATTTTGGATCCTCATGTCGTGCCCTAGCCATGCCCAGTTCACGCCATGTCCCCAAGCTAGAGCCAAGTTGTTGTCTCTTAAAAACTGCTCTACGTTTTCATAGCCAAATTCAAATTTTTTGAGCTCATGCCCTTTCGTTGGTGTTTAAGCCAAGTTAGAGATTAAGAAATTAGCAAAAGTCAGTGCCCTAGAGTTGTTTAAACCTCTGTTTTGCTCATTTTGAGAAATTCTCCATTTCGGTCTGTGCACGTAATATCCTCTTTGCAACCTCCATTTTTGATCAAAATTGTTCACTTGTTCTATGGCATAGGTCGTCAAATCATTTTTTTCCTCCATGCCCTACTGGTTGTGAAGGAAATTCAAAAATTGGACTCAAAATGATGAAGTTCTCTTCCTCTGTGTATTTTCCATAGTCGGGATGATGGGTGTCTTTTCCCCATCAAATTTTGGCCCCAATGAATGCAGGTACGTGGTCAGATCCTATTGGATGGGGAGGAATGGGATTTTTGGTGAACTTAACACTTTTGGTCACTTTTGGAAAAAATGGTAAATTTGCCCCATGGACCCCGAAAGTTTGAATTTCCGTTGAAAAGTTTAAAAGTGGAAGTTTTGTCATGTAAAGGAAAAAGTCAAATGAAAAGGACCAATGGAAAAAAGTCAAAGATGGAAGAAGCCCAGTTGTTGAAAAGTCAAAGTCAGTAAAGAAAGGCCATTGGGGCACTTTTGGAAATTTAACCAAATCCCCAAAAAAAGTAAAAGTTCAAAAATGCTCCCAGCAAAAAGGGGTTGAAAGAAAAAGCCATTGAAAAGTCAAAGAAAAAAGGCGAAAAATGGAGGAATTTGTGTTTTTGAGCCTTTTTGTAAAAAAGGTGAAAAGTTAAAAAAAAAATTTGAAAATGACCCGAAAAAAGCCCTTTTTCAAAAAGGAAAAAGTCAAAGTTTTTGAAAGGAAAAAGTAAAAAAAGGAAAAAGTCAAAGTAAAGCTGCCAAGCCCCCGTTGAAAAGTCAAAGCGGGAGAGCGGGCCGGTGGAGGGAATTTGAGTTTTGAGCCTTTTTCCAAAAAAGGTTAAAATGTTTAGAAAAGAGCCATGACCCCATCTCCAACCAGAACGTGCCACGTGTCCTAGTCAAATCAAAAAAGGGCGGGCGGTGGAGGAAATTGAGTTTTTGAGCCTTTTTCCAAAAAAAGGTTAAAATGTTGAGAAAAAGGGTGACCCCATTTCCAATCAGAAGGGTGCCACGTGTCTAAGTTGAAAAGTCAAAGCGGGGGTGTGGGCCAATTTGTTCCAAATTGCCAAATCTCTAAAAAATCACAAAATGCAAAGGGCTTCCCCCGTAACCGCTCCAATCCCTTCTGCCATGTGGATGACCCAATTTCAAAGTTAGAGGAGCAAATCAAATGGTCTATATTTAAACTGGAAAATTGAATGTAATGGTTGCTTTGCAAGATCTAGTTTTTAACCCACCATGAGTGTTTTCTTCACAACAGAGGAATTTGAAAAGGTGTTGAGGATTTGTGAAGTTGTAATGGTTTCTTGCAAAGAATATAATGGCTTCTCGATGTCATTCCAAAGGGTTGGCGATTGATTTCAAAAAAAAAGACCAGAGTGCTCTGTACCTGGAAAAGACAGAAAAATGCCATTCTTCTTCTATTTTCTCTTCTTCCTTGAATTTCTTCCATTCTCAAGCTATGTACAAACTCTGCTCGAGCTTCAATAATAAAAGAAGGAATTTTTCCTCTTTGATTGAGGAATTAATTGGTACTTTGTGACCAATGAGTTTCATTCGGTCTTGTAGCTTCTCTGTGGATTTTTTTTCTTGACTATAAATGCATGTAAATGAAATTTCTAATTAATGTGTGTGGGCATCTGATATTCTACTCACAACATTAGTTTCTCCTACCTCCATTCTCACTCCCTTTCCCCTTCTCAGACAAAGTTCTTCTCTAGTGAGAAATTGCTAGCTTTGGTCTAGTGGAGTGCCCCTGTTGGATCTCTGGTCGAAAGGCCACCATTGAAATCCAGGAAAAAGGTTTCAAGAGACTACACAATCCAGATTGATAAACACAGGATCCATAGGATGAATTTGGTTTTTAAGAGGGTCTTAGGGCCCAAAAAGGAAGCACATACTTTAAAAATGTGTAATTTTACGAGGGATGTGTAAAGTCAGTAGGACCGTTGAATGGGTCAAAGGTGTAGAAAAGGTATTTATGATCAAAATCGAGGTTTTGACAAGTTTTGGACATCAACTAAGGATGTTTTGGATGATGGGGATGTAATCATGGTGGAAATTACCCAGTGGTCACAAATGATTTATGCAATCATCGATAATTAGCCAAGATCATTGGCAATCCGGACGATGGCAAAGCAATTGATATAAATAACACATGAGGGTAATTTGATATTATTGTGATTTTGAGAGAAAAACGTTTGGTATACCTTGTTATTCCAATTTTTAGTGTTTTTAGAATGATGGAGGCATCCAGAGGTGCTTAGCGACATCAAAGACCTACCCTAGTAGAGGTAAGTGATTTTTTTGAATTTTTGAATTTGTTTTTGTTGATTTTGTGTTTTTATGATAAATGAGGAAATCATATTGAAATAACATGCAATTAAAATGAGTTGTCAACGATTTAATAGAATCTTGGTGATTCTAGTGATTGGTAATAAGAAGCATGATTTTAAGATTTGTTGTGTGATTTTGATGAGTTGCTTAATAATTTGTTGTTTTTGCTATGGATGCTAACAAGGTATCGATTGACTACATGGGATCGGATCCTAAAGTTATTGAATAGTGTTCGTGAACATCTCTGTTAGAGGATGCTTCACAAACACTATCCAAGGATTCAACTTGATTGGATAAATTCTTCACCAAGGCCCTAAGGTCATCATTATCATCTTACTTTTTGAGAGGATAAGATATGGAGGTAGATGAGGAAATATTTGGCTCTGGAACAGAGTGAAAGAATGTTGGATCCTTTGGGGTAAATTAGGAAAAAGAGGAGCAAGAATCTTGGAGGTTATTTTTCCAACTTGTATTAGACAATTTTCAGCGCTAGAATGACTATTGCATATGCATCGATTATGTTGTAGAGCTCCCACATATTGAATCATTACTACAATATCATAATTAAGAGCTCTTAAAAAATACAAGAATGCACCTTGAGGAGTTGGTTTCAGAAGAGTTGGAATCCTATTCCAAGTTCTCTAAAATCTAAAGTTGAAATATGTCATTGGTTCTATAGGATCTGTTTTAATAGTTGTTAGTTGTTCCAACAAGGAGAAGTTGTCTACTTTTTCTTCAAATTGTCGATAAATTGTTTCTCCAAGCTCAACCCATGAATGAATTGAGGAAGATTGTAAACTTCTATACCATTGAAGTGCTTTTCCTGTACGAATGAAGCTAAAATACTTATTGCTACATCATCCCCGTTAAAAAATGAATTGAACACACATTAGTAATATCTTGGATGTGCTCTATAGGGATGGTAAGGTTTTCACCGGTAAAAATGGGATATATTTAAGGCAACAATTGGTATATCATTGTGGGCAGCCAAAGCTAAAGGACTACCTCCATTGAAGGTCACAAAATGTAGGTTTATTTGATGAGCCATGAAGGGGGTAGTCATTAAATTCCCGAGGGGGAAAGAAGGATCTACTGGGAGGTGGAGTAGAATAAATTTTGTTGGAAGGTGATGGAGACCTCCGAGTTGGTATTCCCTTTCTTCTTCTTGGTGAGAGTTTTGGCTGTTCAACTAGATCTCCTCTACTCAAAATTTATATTATTTGTATTCTTCTCATGAAAAATGGGCATTATAATGCTTCAAATAGTAGATCTAAATTTGGGAGTCACCATGTGTTAAAATATGCCTCAAGAGGTCAAACATCACTAAGATACACTAGTCCTAGTGAAAAATGATTGGAAGTGAGCTATAAGTGACTCAAACTTGTCCCACCGTGTGTGTCAAAACCGTTGTCACATGATATTGCAAAATTTGCTTGAGTCTAAGTTCAACACCTTAGGAAAATATGGAATGACCTCTAAAGTGTGTGAAAATGGTACCTTTGATGTCATTGTACAGATAAGGTTGGTTCTTTATATTTTATCTCGTTGCAATCGATATAATCAACATTAAACTATCGTTATCTAATCCTACACTAAGAATTCCAAGGACCGGGGGTTGTAGAAGGAAGAAATGTTGAAATAAATAAATATGATGCACTAAACAAAAATAGGGTTCGATTCTAGATCCAAAGACATAGATATAATGTTGCATGCAAAGTTAAGAAAGGATATGCAAAATAACTATGGGAAAAATAAATTGGATGAGACTAAAAATTGTAAGAGGACCGAGGTATTCACATTAAACACTAACAATTCAAAGGAAAGTGATCACACTTACATATACCATTAATAACTTATCCATTTATAACTCTACAAAGTAGAGGTGTGTGAAACTTCATAAACGTGTTACGAGAGGTCCATCAGAAAAGATTCAAAGCTAAAAAGGACATATCTTTATAACTTATCGAAAAGACCGTTTATGTATACCCAAACACTTACATTTATAGAAAATAGAGAGAAGAGAAGAGAGAACCAGATCACACCCAACATTTAATAAAATCCAGTGAGTCTTCCAACCACTAAGGAATAATTGGCATTCAATTTGTAGGCCAAGTATGGGCATTTGACATTGTTCCAATCGCATGCCATCATATCGTTAGGAAAAGAGGGAGATGTCATTCAAGATTTAATATTGGTGGTTAGGTTGGTTGGGTATTTGATCTAAGTTAATGGATTTTGGTACGTTCTATTGGTTTTTAGATAATTTAGTTACTTTTTTCTCCCATGACTTTCAAAAGCATTTGGCAAATCCCAAAGGATCCACATTTTTGTTTCGCATCTTTTACCATATACCACAAATCCTTTATTATGCAGATTTTCATTTTTCTCTCTATGCTCTATATCTTCTTTTTCACTTTTTGGTATTGTGTGGCCTCTTTCGTCCCACAATGTATACATCTACGACCTTTCTTCTTTACTTTTTATATTTCCAAAATTTGCGGTACATTATTTCTTCAATCCACGATACACTATGTTACTTCATTCCACAACCTTTACTATTCAAAGCCACTTAAGACTAGGATTTGGATCAAGTTGTTCAAATAAGCATGAGTACTTAATTGGGAAACAATTTCTATGTCATATTATCATGTTTTGAAATATTGATTTTGTGTTAACATGTTTGTGTGTTCATATCGCATGATTTTTCTCCTTACTTGTGGCTTTTGTGCCTTGACTATCTCGACATCACATCTTTATTTTTGTAGGCCTACAAGCCTTGATTGTCTCATGACATCACATGGTTGTCCCATATTTACATGCCTCAAAATCCTTTTGTATGCTCTCACATCTCATTATTTACAAATTTATTACATGTATGTGTTTATGTTTCTCTACATGTGTTATTTGAAACTAGTTGTTTTTAGTTTTTATTATTGTTGCTTGTTACTGGCATTGTTTTTTTTGTGTAACATGTTCTTCAAGGTGGCCACCTCTTCAACACTCAACATAGTATTTTATACATCTCCCTTAGTAGTATACACCTACTTATGTAGTTGGCTCCAAGGAGTAAACTCCTCCTCATATATGTGTCATGCCAAATTTTCCCCAAGCGACAAGTTATATAGTCTGATATCCTTAAGCCATGTCCCTCCCATCTCTTTTGGTAGGATTTTTTTCCTATTTTGTAAGATAATTTTTTTGTTTCTCCACCCTCCCACTCCATAGGAAATGACAATTATGTTAGCTATTTTATGAATTACTCCCACCATTTTTTTGCAATAATGAGAAGCGATACATAGGGATATCATGCACTACATATTTGATCAAAACAATTCTACCCACCATGCTTAGTTATTTATCCTTTTGACCCACCAATCACGCTTGAATTTTATCAATTAGATTCTTCCAAATTTATTTTCCTTCCCAAGTGAATAAGGGTACCCCAAAATATTTCTTAGTTAAAGTTCCAATTCTAATACCTAATATTTCAAGAATCTTCTTTTATCATTCCCATGGGTTATTCACAAAGAAGACTTTTGATTGACACAAACTTACCCACTAGCCTAGGACCCATTCATAGGATTCCATTACCTTATTAATATTTCTTCTTTTACCTTTGGTTGACCAAAAAGAAGAAGGTAATTTAAAAATTTTAGGTGGATGTTAGCTTAACATATATCACAATATTTCAAACATTTCAACTCTCCACCTTCCATTAGCTTTGTAAGAACCCTACTTAGAGCCTCCACCATGATGATGAAAAGATAAAGAAAAAGAGGATCTCGTATGCCTTAAAATCAACACGTGATCTTAAGTGCATGCAACCTCCCGAGGTCGTGCAAGACAATCGGGATTTACAAGATTGCGGGAATATTGATGGGCAACTATAGGAGAATCAGAGACTAAGATCGGGTAGTGTGAGTTCCTAGTAGTTGAATTGGCAAAAGGGGAATTAGAGGCTATGTACAAGTAGCGTAAGTTCCTATTGTTTGTTTGTTTGTTTGATTTGATTTGAATGCTAAGCTACGTTGAAGGTTCATTTTATTAATTAAGAAAAGTAAATCTAGCTTAAATAAAAGACAAGTGTGTTTTAATCTTTTAATTAACTAAATTCATTCCCGATTAATTAACCAAAACAAAATAACAAACTAATCTATTCTATTTGTCTGAGAAATAAATTAATCAAAAAAAACTAATTAAACAACTAACATCTTTTTGTATTTTTCATAATTTAGATTAAAAAAAAAAACTATTCTACAGACACAAGAAATTAATTAAAATAAAATACTACTACTTCTAATAAAATAAACTAAAAACAGAGAATAGTCGGATGTGGCTATTCCTCTGTTGCAGGGTTGTCTGAAAATTCTATTCTAAAAGAATGTATTCAAAATTATTAATCTAAATAAAATAAAATAAACTTCTTCTAGAAAAGCTTCTACCTCAAGTTTTCTAGAAAGGAAAAGCTTCTTAGAAGCAATTTCCTCTTTTCCATATGAACTTTCCCGGAAGAAGTAAATCTAAACTAATTAAAATAAATAAATGATGTGCAAGGATTTCTTCACTTCTTCCTCCAACTAATTTCCGAGAAGATCCACAAGGATAAGTCGGGAAGAAGTTATCAAGGGAAGATGTATGCAAGAAATGTTTTGAAAAGGAATACTAGAAATAAGATAAATACATTTGGGAAGTGATGAAATCTTCCACTTCTACAATTATACCAACTTAAAACAAATGCATTCTTTCTATTCTAACAAATACAAATTAATTAAAGCTTCAAAGAATTCAAGTACAACCCCAACCTAGTTACTATTGTATTGTGGTAGCTTCCCAAAGATGAGATGTGCTTTTTCTCCTTAGCTTTGTATCCTCTTCCAAATATGAAGTCCAATTGATCCAAGAATGCATAGATGCTGGTTGGTAGCAAAGAAAATAAAATATTGGTTGTGGTTGGTTGGTGCAAGAAATAACTGAAATTAAATGGTAGGAAAGAACAGAGAAAAGAGCTAGTTGTTTGTGTGGTTCCTCTCAAAATTTTAGCAACATAACTTAACCTCAAGAATATGAAAAATCCAACCTATCATACGGGTAAAAGTTTGGCTTTTTATAAAATATGGGAAAGAAGAAGTCAATTACATGTGTCAATGAAGAAGTGAAAAATCAGAAAAAGGAGAGGTATTCAACATTCTAAACATAGCCAAAGAGGAAGAGAAAATCAACACGATTCCAATGAGTCCAAAAATAGGCAAAATGGTTGAGAAACAAGTGAGAAAATCACTCCGAAATCCAAACGTGCGTAAAAAATGCACATTTTAAGTCTTTGATTTTAAGTGACAAGACCGTTGTTGAATGTAGAGAGGCGATTGCATGGTTATGCATCATTGTCGATTACACAACCGTCGGGTCGGTTGCATAAACCGCTATTCATGACAAAGAAAAATCTAAAAGTGGTTTTACAAGAAAAATTAAAAGACAAAGAAAAATTAAAGTTTGCGAGACAAAACAAAATGGTTGATTTGAGTCAAAGGAGGGATGCAAAGAATAGAGGGAAGGATTTGGACCTCATTTTTACCTTGGAAGAAGTTTTTATCATCATTGGAGATTTTACGGTTCCAACAATATAGTACCGTGTAATTTTGGGTGAGTACATGATCCCCTTGTTTGATCCCTCTTGAATTTAAAAACTCATAGTGATTCCATTAACAAGGATAAAGAATAATAATCCTATAACACATCGCAACACCCATGAGATCCATTCGCACCAATATCAAATTCCAATAACAATTTTGTGAGAAATTTCCATTTTACTCTATCATATACTTTTTGTATATCTAATTTTAACAACATCCCCAAATTATTTTATTTTTAAGGTATGAAGAATCTCATGAGTTATGAATACTCAATCTAAAATATATTTTCTATACACAAATCCCTTGTTCTAGGGAAATAATCAAGGGTAGCTATATCTTCAAACGTTCATTAATTACTTTGAAAACTATTTTATATATGGTATTATAGAATGTAATGGGTATGAAATCTATATATGTCTCTAGGTTTGGATTCTTAGGTTTGGATTCTTTTCTTGTATCTCTTCTATTCGGTGACACCCTTGTGTTCTCATTCCAAAACTTTACAAGTAATTCTTTTATAATATCATATGTATCATTGTCTTTCCGTGGGAGTCTACTAGAGAATTCCCAATAGTCAATGTTATTGGTTGACTCAAGACTTTTGTGTCTCCATATTGCTTTCATTAGTGTTTTTCTTGTTTAGCTTCAAAGCTCTACTTATTTTTCTAATCAAGCGTTTATTAACTATTTTATCACTTACTATACAATTAGTAAGTGCACGCCATGTAACATTACTATCTTTGAGTGCGTTTGTTGACACCTACAATATGGTATGATTTATGTATATTTTCAACAATTGACACATTTCGATCATCAACATTAGATGTTCTTAACCCTAGGGTATTCATTGTAGGTCTCATCTTAATTAATTTCATCAACGTAACAAATAATTGACATCTTTGTGTATCATTTAATTTCTCAAAGTAATTATCCCAAATTCCCATAGCTTTTCTTCTCACATTTCTTTCAGACATTTTGTTAGGCATTGGTTTTATAATGTTTTCATCAATTTCAATTAAGTGAATGGGTTTTCTATGCAAAATGGAAGGAGGTGTTCTTAGAGGTAAATATTCATTAGCAAGGTTACTTTCTTCATTCAATGTTTCCATGCAAATTTCAAGATTAACATTTGGATTCTCAGGTAAAGGTTCAACATTTGGATTCATACCAATTTCTTTATCCATACCAACATTATCATTTAATTCATTATCAATATTCATTGCAAAATCATTATTCTCCTCATTTTCATTATGTATTTCATCCTCATTTTCTAAAACATTAGGTACATTTGATATAGTAGATGTACCTTGCCCTCCACGAATTTTTTGCATCCGCTTCACTTTCTTTATTCTCATCTCTTCCAATTGCTCGATGTCTTGTTCTTGACCTTCTTCATGTCCTTATGTCATTTTTTATCCCCCATGATTACAAAAATATAGATAGTGGGGTAGGGGACAAGCTCAACTACTCAAAATTCACGCAAGAATGTATATGAATGTGCAAAGTAGACAGAAAGGGGACAAAAATCCCATGAAAGAGGTGGAAAAGGACGTTGGAGGGCATGAAGTATATAAAAACATAACGCGTACACGTTTTCTATTTCCTTATTCCAAGGCAAACCTCTTGGCTTGGATCTGGTTTGGATCCCCAAGCCTGAGGCATGGACTTGCTAAAACACAACAAACAACGTGTTTTTGAAGAAAATTGGTAAAATATGTCTTCCTCCATAATAAATCCAACTAAAATGATCAACAAATTTATTAAAAATATGACTACGAGGTCGAGTAAACTTTATTCTTTCTAAAATATGATTTTTAAAAATTTTCGACTAATATAAGGTTTTCATACTAATTATTTTCTATGTCTTTTTGTAGCTATTTTTTTGAGTTTATACATGTTTATCTTTCATCATGTATATATTTTTGACTCATTGAAATTGAATAAAATTTTACAGTCCCAAACTAGGACTAATTCTATACATATTAAAAAAACTAATTTTCGATATTTTTGAGGTAGTTAGGGGGAGGCAACATTGGCTATCTCTGTTATTTTTCAAAATTTAAAATTTTTGTACTGAAAAATCATTAAAAATACTTGCTAAAAAAATCTTAAATAAAATCTATCCCAAACTAGATGCTCTTATATATATTTATACTAAAGAGTTTTCAAAAATATTAAATAGTACTAAAAAAATTGGGGGGGCACAACCGATTGTCTACTATGTTTTTTAATAAAAATAGGAGCACTTATTAGCATTTTAGACTTTTAACCCACTTACACTTAACCATTTTCAAAAACACTTAGTAGTTAGAAACTAGACTCAAAATGCTACAATTCATGTTCTTATAACATTTTCAAATTTTGAGTGTAACTATCTCAAATAACTCGTACAAGTTGAAGATTTTTATTTTTCGAAAAAAGTGTCCACTTAAGACCCCCTTTTGGCCCCCCAACTTGGTGCACTTACCCGTAAAATGAATCTATTGGTGAGGATTTTTATAGTTTAAACAACAATATTATGTGCCAAGGAAGGTGGATCAAACCTTTGGCTAAGCTAAATAGAGGACCGAGCCCAAGTTTCCAAGTCAAAAGGATGTAGAGTTCGTCACTCTTCAAAGCTAGAGCTACATTATTAAACTAAATTATTTCACAAAACAAACCCAAGACAAAGGAACCTCACTTGGAAGAGATAAACTCAACACAAGAGTTTTCTAGTCAAGGCTAAGCTTGTAAAGCATAATATAATTTTCTCATACCAAATATTTACTCTTCACTCAAACAAATATGAGTAGTAAGTAGATCTTTCTTCTTTTGCAACCCGAAAAGTGTAAATCAACACAGAGGTATCCGGAATATATGATAACATATAGGATTAGCCTTTAGGATTTTTGTAGGAACTCCAACAATGTATACATAAACAAAAATACTTTGAATTATGAAAATATAGAAAATGAGAAATGTTTATTATTCAAAAAAATTATTCCATCATTCCTTATATGGGAGAAGAAAAATAAAAAAGCTTTAAACTTTTTACTCTCACCTAACAAATAGATGGGGTAACTTACTGACAAAAATGTATACATAAACAAAAATACTTTGAATTACGAAAAATATAGAAAAGAAGAAATGTTTATTATTAAAAAAATTATTCCATCATTCCTTATATGGGAGAAGAAAATAAAAAAAGCTTTAAACTTTTTATCCTCACCTAACAAATAGATGGGGTAACCTACAACAGGAGAAGAGATACCTCCACATATCATGTAGATTATAAATAATATCAACTAGCTCACAAATAAAATATGTGTGAGTTGCAACAACTCACCCAATAATATTTTATTCCAACAAAAAAAACTAAGCTCCCTAAATGAATCTTACTAGTGTGAAAACTAGGAGGAACTAGTTATCAAGTGGATTGAACTAGTACCTAATGTTAACATGTCACACTAACACATAAAACAAGACACTTTAGTCTATACAACTGTTAGTGTTGAAACTTTGTAGAAACTTACCACAATATATGTCATGAATATAAGAAAGACATGCTTTTAAAATAGAAAGGATTGTGAAATAGTATGAAATGATATGACCTTATATAGTGTGATTTTAATAAAATACACGCTCAATACAAGACATGGCCATTAGGAAAAGGGAAATTCCAACATATAAAAGTCATATATGATCTTGCATGTCTTATATCATTCTCACATACTATGTGAAACACGTGTAAGGAAAGAATAAATTATGTTATCTACCAAATCATGTGATAAATAACATATGTAAAATATAAAATTAGTAACGTAAGTCATGCTCATGTCTTGATTTTTAAAGTTTTTGGATCTTTTTGTTTTTTTAGTATCTTTAAATTTTTAACATTGGATTAGTATGATGAAGAATACAAAAATTCATTTGCATTGGGATCATATTCTATTGGTCCTAGAATAGCCATGTGATAAATATTTCTAAGGAAATGGGTATTTAAGTACCCTACTTCTCGAATATGGATTAAACCCATAATGTATTCTTTATTCATGTATGATGTATCTTTCTCTACTACAAATGTGTATCAATACATTGTTTTTTCATGCACGAGATGATTGTCATGTTGAATTGTAACTACCTTGACGAGGGAATGTAACATATTGATTGATTTTTATCAATAACAGTTCTTATGTGTCATAGCCATGGTTTTCCACAACAAAGTGGGCCATACTACATAGGTATTTGTACCAATGATGTTGTTGCACAAGACACTTGTAATGAGAAGGATAAGAATCTTAAATAATTAACTACACTCTTATAATGTTTGAATGCTACATATATTTTTGAGTACTTAGTTATTATTATTGATATTTATTGTAATTATAAAAAAATTATGTTGCAGGTGCTTGTGTATTTTGTGTGTATCTTTAGAATATTATCACTTAAATTGGTAATTGTATTTGCTTTGAATTCCCTTTGATTATTTGGAATGTACATCTATCCATGAGATCTTGAATTGTTTGACATTGATTAGTGTAATCACGATAAGGTTTTATACCTTGTTGCTTTGATAGTATACCAGTCATGCTATGACACGTAGATAGATCTGTTAGTATACGTGGCACACCCTGCGTGGAGGCGAAGACAAGTAAGTGTGGAGTTATGTAGTAGTTTGATTTCTTGTACGTCGGTGGTGATAAACGGCCAAGCGTAGAAATTTGCGTGTAAAAAATATGCTCGTGCCAAAAGCAAAGAACAAGAAACTTTGGCAGCGACCTATTTATTTTGCAAGAGTTTTTGAGTGAAATCCTGGACTAAGAACATTGGCGTGAAGACTAAAATCACTGGTAGAAACGACATTAGTCCTGATCCAGTTCCTCTAACGACTGTATCAAGACAAGGAAAACATGGAGGCTCGTGCATTTATCTACAAACTTCCTGATACGGTCTAGGTGGAGACTAGGATGAGCCATCAACTTCATTTGTTCCGAACGTGTAATGCCTAGAGGAGAAGCCCAAACATCATGTAACTTCGCAGCACACTTAGCAAAACTCAAACTTGCAACCTCCCACGTACAATGCACACGCCCAACCACTGTATTGCATTGGTTTTTATGTAATTTTTTGTCTGACGTTGACCATAATGTTGTTTGCGAACTTACTTGATGTTTAGGCTCCTCCTGCCTGGAGATGCTAGTAGTATTGCAAGCAACCATAGAGATGTGCAACTATTGAGACCGAAGTAAAGTCCAAGAGAGCGCCCGTTTCTACTTTGCTTTGCTTGAAAGTGTCCAAAACTTGCAATTCGAGGACATAATGCATCAAGGACTGCTTGACTGAGTTTTGTTTGTCAAACGGTGCTAGAAGGGGAAGATTTGTGCCAATCTCGAAGACAACTATGATATAGACGACAAAAGCGAGATGGAATGACCCAAAAGCGTCGTGTCTCACTACACGAGCATACTAAGCTCACTTCTTCCTCCGTAACTTTGGCAACGAGAGAACATCCGGATGTAGGGATTCACAAAAATCTAGACATCATCCTCACCATAGGAAGTATAAAGGACACATTGTGACTCAACAAGATGATGACTCAGAAGAAGAAATACTAGTATTAGAAGAAGATGATGATGTTTTGGGGGTACCTTTGTAAAAACAATGTAATAAGGGGGAATGTTAGCGAATTATTCCATTGTTCTCCTACACCATGTTTTCTCCAAGTGGTCTCTTTACCTTCCACATCTTATCACTTGGTATGTTCAAGACATTTGGTGTCCTCTCTATCCTTGCCATGTATAAATGGACCTACTGCAAGTCTAATATGTATTGGATATTAATTCAAGCTTATCTATTATAAGTCTTATCTTACTTTTCTAATATTTGTACAAATCTAGATATGTCAACATATTCAATAATATTAGCTAGGTTATGCATTTTCATTATGTTTGAGGAAATAATGTATACTTATTCTTTTCTCTAGTAAGACCTGATTTAATAAATAATTTAATCAATGATGATGTAAGGTGAGAGTAAAATTTAGTAGATATATGATTACAATTTGACATGGATATGAATTAATTTTCTTTATTATTGGCCTCTTGAGTGTAGTAGGATTTTCTAGAATACACCGTATAAGAGTTATCTTAGTATTTCCTTGGACTAGTAGAGATGAACAAAGAGTGGAAAAGAAAATTTGATGCAGAGGTGGAAAATATTTTACCATTTCACCCTGAACAAATTGTTTTATATGTAATGTGAGCCCATTTATGCAAGACATACCTTCAAGTCTACTTGGATTTTTAAGAACAATGACTTCATATCACCTTTGGTTGGTGTTTCCAACCTTCCTCAATAAGTTTTGTTCACCTTCTTGTGTCAAACCTGTCAATACAACTCAAAAATCAATTTAAGAAACATATAATTTGATTATAGGTTACTACCACTTCCAAGAGTCAATTCCCTTCTCTGTATTTGAACTATCTTACACTTCTTCCTCGTTGTTCTTCAATGCTCCTACAATTCATGAACTCTTATCTTTCCCACATGCACCCTAATATTCTCAACACCCACACTTCTATGTTTTCTTATTGACCTCACTATATATTTTTTATCATATGATCAACTTGAGTGTCCCAATAACCTTCTACAAATTATTCATAGTGTAGTCTCACTTCCTCCAACCATGAATGAGACTCTCAATTCTTTGAATCCTTACTAAGTTTCATTTACATATGAGCATGTGGTTTCAATGCTTTCTATATACCCATTTATTCCTTCCTTCAATAATGTTTTCTAACTGTGTTTGGGTTTAGTATGATCATAAATAAAAGACTTGAGACTTTTACCACAGTCCCTAGAGTACACTTCCTATATAGGAGCTCGATGATTTCAATTAAGGAGTATCTACTAAGCACCACGTTACCTTTGTCTTCTACTAGAACCCATGAGTTATGTAGATTTATAACCTTCACATGACTTGCCTTGTTTTGATAGTTATTCAATAACTCTATTTCTTTGATTTAGAATTTGAAGTTACTTCCTTTTGTTTCTTAATTGTCATTTACCCCTATCGTTTTATCACTTTGCACTCTCAATATCTCACTATTCTTAACAAGAAATTACTTCTTTTCTTGGAAACTTTACCCTATTACTACCTAGACAAGGACTATTAGAAACTTTATTAAGCTTGTAACCTCAAGCAAAACTCAACTACCAAACTCTATTCCAAGGTTCTAAAAGGCATTAGTCACCTTCATTATGTTCACTTATTAACTATAGATCTGCTCTAAAGTTGAAAACATAAGGAATTTTACAAATAAGGTTTCTTTACTCTTTACCCTGTTCACACAACCTAGTAGTCATATAAGACATGTTTTCCTTGATAAATTTTCTTAAACTTAGTTTCTAAAATAACCAAGGAACTTTTTAATACCATTTAAGATGATTCCTTTGAACATAAAAGCATGCAACCCGACACTCAAGAGAAGTATTCCCAGTTCTAGAATGCTTGTTCATATTAGGTCACCTTTATACCCTAAACATGTCTCATCAAAAATATGACATTGTACAACACCAAAATAATTCAAACCTCAAAAATATCTCTCCACACCTTGTTTTGATGCTATGTATTAAGATTCAACTAATTTCATCTAAGGGAATTCAAGTTATACTCATTTTAGTATTTAGCCCTAATCTAGAGTTTCACGAATCCGAGAGAGACAATCTCTCATAGCTTGAATAAATAAAGGAATACAGACCTAAAAATTATATTTTAATCTTTGTATGAGCCTCCTCTAACTTTATTCTTCTTACTCCAACCCCTAGAAATGTACCAAAAACTCCTAACAATAAGCTTTACATTCTTCTAACTTAAGAAGTCTGTGTGTTACTTACACAATCCATCAATCAATCACTCAAATCCATTTTTCTATCATGCTTCACCTTTAGAATGCACTCTTATTCATGTGTATGCTAAGAGGCTTTATTCCCACATTATCCAACCTATTTCTCACGTTCTAATACATGTACATTGCTTATTCAATGTAAAAATCTTAGCCCTTACCAATTCAACACACATAATCATCCATTGAACAAGTCGTTCCTAGAAAATGCCCGACTAATGCAACAAGACCAACATTTAGAAACCATTTAAGGAATCAAGTCCACCACAACATACCATTTCAAACTCATTGAATACAATCATACACATATATTTCATAAAAAGACTCATTTTATTCATATATACAAGAATCATCCATCATTTCTTTACAAGAACCTTGTTTTACAAGTTTTCCATGCCTAATATCTCGTGGGGTCTTGCCTTATTAAGGATCTTCACCTGTTCTTAAATCTCTAACCCCTCTTTCTTACTCTCTTCTTCCTTTTTCCTATTCAAATATTTCCATGATCGTGGCCTAAAAGTTGAGAGAAAGTAACTAATTTTCCAACCAAACCATGGTGGAGACTAACCACACATGGTGACACTTGCTTAAGGGTTGAAAAACACCTTAAATACATCATATATAGTCCTTTAGGACCTTTTACAACCTTTAATGACTTCACTTACAAAATTACACCTATTTAGACCTTTAGCTTACAAATTCAAATATTAAAATGTTCATTTTTTAGGGAAACTCCAAAATGGTCATTAAACAATCACCAAGGGAGTTAAGATGGTAGAGAAGGATTCAAGAACACTTGAAAAGACTCCTAAGACCTACAACAAACCAAAACTCATTATAAACCAAAACTTGCATATGTACAAGGTTGATGCTCCTACATTAGAATTGTTGTCTTTGATATTGCTTAAATTTTATTTTCATAATTTCTTGTCTAACACATCTTATACATCATTAAGTCACTATCATACCACTCTATTAATATAAAATTATTTTGTTGTAAATTGACTAATAATGGTAAATCAGGGTGCTTTTCCTATTTTTAATTGAATATTGGTTTCTTATGTTGATTGATTTGGTCGTAAATTTGCTTTATTTTATTGTTCTTTTTACAATTTCCACATGTATTTATTGTTATGCTAATTGTACACATGCCTTCTCCAATTGTTCCTTTATGGTCCTTAATTACTCTATGATTTAACAAAAATAGAATTCAAGCTAAACCTTATATTGCAATGTAGCAACAAATGAATAAGCAATAAAGTACATATTTGTCACAAGCAAGTAAGCTAATGAATGTAAAACCCTAAGTGCAAGAGGGAGGAAAGAAGACTTAGCTGTTTTGTAATAATCCTGGAAGTGTACAAAGCTAGAGAAGCTGACAAAAAATAAGTGAAGAATGTCGCATCAATTCCAAAAAATGCGAAGTGTCGGATTAGGGTGGATCAGGGCATTTGGATCGGAGCCAAAGGTGCCGAGCACATGTAGACCTTGTTGGGCACCGCGATCGCGAAAATGGTTTAAAACTAGTTTCTTTAGTGTCACTTCTATGTCATTTGCCCTTTGTTGTTGATCACTTGTATGTCACACTAAGTCCACAAGATTCACCTATAACCTAAAAATAGAAAGAACACCTACAAAACCCCAAAACACATCAAATCCTAAAAAGAAAAAGATGCAAATGGGGAGTCAAATTGACCCCGACAGTCACTTGATTGAGTGAACTTACGATCCGGGTGCTACACTACATTTTAGACTCCATGTAGTTCTACATGTGTGTGTGTAGAATCGTGCCCTAGGTGGCTCTTGTGCCAGACACACTTGAATAACAAGAAATAGCTAGATGTAGAAGATGTAAATAGATGTGTGCATGGAAAAATGAACTTCCCCTCTTATGCGTGTATGCAAAAATAGTAGTCCCTTGTCCCTTGTGTGAAGCTAGATGGATACTTGAATGCTCTTGTAATGGCCTTTGGATGCAACCTTAGGTGATGATAGTAGATGATTAGTGCTTAGTTACGTATTATGGCCACATAGCTTTGTATTTATATGATTCCCTTGTTTGAATTTCATAATTAACCACTAAAAGTCCAACCCATAAGAAAACAAGATGCCCAACAACTAAAAAAGACCCAAAAGATGTGAGCAAGACACAAAGAGGTCAGGGGCGCCCGGGAGGATGAGGGCGCCTAGGCACTTGCATCCTGGTTGGTTGTCGGTGTCCGGACTCATAAAAGCTACGAACGAAAGTCAAATTGGGTAGTAGGGTGTGTAAGACTAAGAAGGAAACCAAAAAGAAATCAAAGAGGCCAAAGATAGTGGTTAATTAGTACTTTTCTCGCTTAGGAATCATATGAATAGTGGTATGTGATTAGGACCTAGAAATGTACCCAAAGTGTGTGATTTAATGTCTACATTTGCCCACTTTATTTTTTGAGTGAATACTTGATAACATAAAGTAGATAAGAGATGCGTACTTGATAACCGTGTAGATCGATGATAAAAAGCATGCTGAGGAGACAAGAAAAAGCGTGGAGTGATAAAAAATGAAGTGTGGAAGTTAGAGAAGAGGAAGTGACCCTAGGGGTGAAAGCATATGTGTATATGTTGTGTTGTACCTATTGTTGATGTTGATTGATGCTTGATGATGTGACTGTTTCTTCCCATAAGGATGAACTGCAAAAGAGAAGAGAAAAAGAGTAGTCAAAGTCATGTATGTGAAAAATTTGATCCAAATATGTAAAAAACATGTAAAAGTGTGTAAAATACGAAAAGAAACATGTGCACCTAATCCGTGATGAGTGAAGAGTGTAGAAAGGATTCTAAAAAATTTGTAGAAGGAAGAGTTTATTCAGGCAATCTCATGCCAAAAATGAGTTTTTGGGTGATCTCACACCAAGTGTGAGTATTTTGGCCAATCTCACGCCATGGTAGAAGAAGTGTAGGGAGAAAGGTCTATTGTTATTATCCAACCTTTGACTATTTCCCAATGATGTATACACCATTACAGATGGTGTGTTCAAATCTGATCCATTTCGATCCAACGGGAAAATAGAAAAAGGAGAAAACATGCATGTTGGTTGCTGGAGGACTGTTTTTGTACTGAGAAAACCGTTGTGTAAACTACTAAAAATTGTGTCGATCTGAGATAACTTTTATAACTGCCCCTGGTCATAGGCACTTAGGAAGGGTTAGGGGTGCCCAAGTGCTCATGTTTATGTCTAGGTGTTGGTGTTCGTGTTGCGCTCAAGACCCAAGTCAGATCCTGGGCCGTTTCTATGACTGAAGAATATGTTGTACATGTACTAAACTATGTTGTATTGTGACTATAGATTCTTGAATAGGGTGATTGATTCACCCAATGATTGATTCACTAGGAACCATAGAGATGTGCATGTAGCCTTTGAGAGACTGAAGTAAAGCCCAAAAGAGTGCCAATTTTTACTTTGTGTTGCTTGAAAGTCTCTAAAACTTGCAATTTGAGGACATACTGCATCAAGGACTACTTGAATGAGTTTTGTTTGTTGTACAATGCTAGAAGGAGACGATTTGTGCCAATCTCAAAGACAACTATGATACGAGATGACAAAATCGAGATGGAATGATCTCAAAAGTGTATGTGCCTCACTACACGAGTATACTAAGCTCTCCTCTTCATCTCAGTAACTTTGGCGGCGAGAGAACATCTAGTCACGGTGATTCACAAAAATCCAGACATCATCCTCACCATAGGAAGTATAAAGGACACATTGCAACTCAACAAGATGATGACTCGGAAGAAGAAATACTAGTATTAGAAGAAGATAATGATGTTTTTGGGGTAACTTTGTAAAAACAATGTAATAAAGGGAGAATGTTGGTGAATTATTCCATTGTTCTCCTACACAATGTTTTCTCCAAGTGGTCTCTTGAACTTCCACCTCCTACCACTTGGCCTGTTCAAAACATTTAGTGTCCTCTCTATCCTCACTATGTATAAATGGACCTACCGTAAGTCCGATATATATTGGATATTAATTCAAGCTTATCTATTTTAAGTCACATCTTACTTTTCTTATAAAGCTAGATATGTCAACATATTCAATAATATGATCCAGTTATGCGTTTTCATTATGTTTGAGGAAATAATGTATGCCTATTCTTTTTCTCTAATAATACTCGATTTAATAAATAATTTAATTAGTAATTATGGAATGCAAGAATAAAATGTAGTAGATATATGATTACAATTTGACATGGACATGAATTAATTTTATTTATTATTGGCCTCTTGAATGTATTAGGATTTTGTAGAATACACCGTATAAGAGTTATCTTAGTATTTCCTTGGACTAGTAGAGGTGAACAAAGAGTGGAAAAGAGAATTTGATGCGAGAGGTGGAAAGGATTTTACCATTTCACCATGTACATATTGTTTAATATGTAATGTGAGCCCATTTATGCAAGACATACCTCCAAGTATTCTTGGATTTTTAAGAATAATGATTTCATCATCACTTTTGGTTGGTGTTTCCAACCTTCCTCAATAATTTTTATTCACCTTCTTGTGTCAAACCTATAAATGCAACTCAAAAATCAGTTTAGGAAACATATAGTTTGATTATAGGTAGTTATCACTCTCAAGAGTCAATTCCCTTCTTTGTATTTGAAATATCTTACACTTCTTCCTCATTGTTCTTCAATGCTCCTCCAACTCATGAACTCTTATCTTTCCCACATGCACCCTAATATTCTCAACACCCACACTTCTATGTTCTCTTATTGACCTCACTATATTTTTTGTCATATGATCAACTTGGCTGTCCGAAAAACCTTCTATAAATTATTCATAGTGTATTCTTGCTTCCTCCAAGCATGAATGAGACTCTATTTTTTTGAATCCTCACTAACTTTCATTTACATATGAGCACTTGGGTTTTAATGCTTTCTATATACTCATTTATTCCTTCCTTTAATAATGTTTTCATTGGCTGTGTTTAGGTTTAGGATGATCATAAATAAAAGATTTGAGACTTTTACCATGGTCCTTAGAGTACACTTCCTATATATGAGCTTGATGATTTCACTTAAGGAGTATATACTAAGCACCATGTTACCTTTGTCTTCTACTATAACCCATGAGTTATGTAAATTTATAACCTTCACATGTTTGGCCCTATTTGAGTAGTTATTCGGTAACTCTATTTCTTTGATTTGGGACTTGAAGTTACTTCCTTTCTTTCTTAATTGTCATTGACCTCTATTGTTTTATCACTCTATACTCTCAATCTATCACTATTATTAACAAGAAATTACTTATTTTCTTGGAAACTTTACCGTAGACTTGCTAGTCTAGGACTGTTAGAAACTTTCTCAAGCTTGTAACCTCTAACAAAACTCAGATACCAAAATCTATTTCAAGGTTCTAAAAGACATTAGTCACCTTCAATATGTCCACTTATTAACTATAGATCTCCTCTAAATTTTGAAACATAAGGAATTTTTCAAATAAGGTTTCTTTACTCTTTACCATGTTCGCATAACCTAGTAGCCCTATCGGTCATGTTTTTCCTTGATAAATTTTCTTAAACTTAGTTTCTAAAATAACCAAGGAACTTTTGTAATACAATTTAAGATGATTCCTTTGACCATAAAAGCATGCAACCTGATACTCAAGAGAAGTATTCACAGTTCCTAGAATTCTTGTTCATATTAGGTCACCTTTATACCATAAACATGATTAAAAAATATTAGGTGTATAACACCAAAATTATTCAAAACTCAAAAATATTTCTCCACAACATGTCTAGATGTTATGTATTAAGATTCAAATGATTTCATCTAAGAGAATTCAAGTTATACTCATTTTAGTGATTTAGCCCTAATTTAGGGTTTCACAAAACCCGAGAGAGATAATCTCTCATAACATGAACAATAGATAAAGGAATAAAGACCTAAAAATTATCTTTTTATCTCTGTATGAGCATCATATAACTTTATTCTTCTTACTCCAACCCCTAAAATGTTCCAAAAGCTCCCAACAATAAGCTTTACATTCTTTTAACTTAAGAAGTTCATGTGTTACTTGCACGAGTTCATCAATTAGTCACTTAAATCCATTTTTCTATCATGCGTCACCTTGAATGCATTCTTATTCCTTTGTATGCATGCTAAAACTAACCTCATCAACTAATTCATCATTTCCTTACTTATTTCCTCAATCTTACTCAAGAATGCACAAAAGATCATACATGTTTGGCTTCAAATTGAGAAATTCCTCTTTTATTATCACCTTAGAACCTAAGAGGCTTCATTCCCACATTAGACAACCTATTTCTCATGTTCTAATACATGTACACTTCTTATTCAATGAAAAAATCTTAGTCCTTACCAATTCATCACATAATCATCCATTTAACAAGTAATTCCTAGCAAATGCCTGACTAATGCAACAAGACCAACATTTAGAAACCATTTATGGAATGGACACCAAAATTATCATTTCAAAATCATTGAATACAATCATACACATATATTTCATAACAATACTCATTTTATTCATATATACAAGAATCATCCATCATTTCTTTACAAGAACCTTGTTTTACAAGTTTTCCATGCCCAACATCTTAGGTTCTTGCCTTATTGAGGCTCTTCACCTATTCTTGAACCTCTAATCCCTCTTTCTTACTCTCTTATTCATTTTTCCTATTCGAATATCTCCATGATCATGACCTAAAAGTTGAGAGAAAATAACTAATTTTCCAACCAAACCATGGTGGAGACTAACCACACATGGTGACACTTGCTTAAGGGTTGAAAAACACCTTAGGTACATCATATATAGTCCTTTAGGACCCTTTACAACCTTTCATGACTTCACTTAAAACATTACACTTTTTTAGAACCTCGGCTTACAAATTCAAATATTCAAATGTTCATTTTTAGGGATCCTCCAAAATAGTCATTAAACAATTAGCAAGGAGTTAATATGGTGGAGAAAAATTCAAGAAATCTTAAAAAGACTCATAAGATCTATAACAAACCAAAACTCATTGTAAACCAAAAGTTTCTTATGTACAAGGTTGATGCTCCTACATTAGAATTGTTGTCTTTGATATTGCTTAAATTTTATTTTCATAATTTCTTGTCTAACACATCTTATACATCATTAAGTCACTATCATACCAATCTATTACTATAACATGATTTTGTTGTAAATTGACTAATAATGGTAAATCTAGGTGGTTTTCCTATTTTTAATTGATTATTGGTTTCTTATGTTGATTGATATGGTCGTGAATTTTCTTTATTTTATTGTTCTTTTTACAAATTTCCATGTGTATTAATTGTCATGCTAATTATACACATGCCTTCTCCAATTGTTACTTTATGGTCCTTAATTACTCAATGATTTAAAAAAATAGAATTTAACCTAATATTTTGTCAAACCAAAATATGAGGTTCAACCACGTATATGGGATAAAATCCTCCTCAAAGACAGTGAGGCTGCCTGCTTATTGCTAATCTAAAACACAATAAACAATATATACAGTATTCACACTAATCTAACCATTGGGGGTTGGGATGAAATCCCGAAATCCACATTCACACGATTCAAGGATATTGCTTTCGTAAATGAACTAGGTTAGAAACTGTTACAATGAAAGAAGCACAGTAGAAAGGAAATGGGAGAAACGTATTTTCTTTCGAGTAAACACAGAGCACGAAATAATCATACGAGTTTTAGATCATAAATATAATGTCCGAGATAATTAGAAACACTAAGATTCTATGCAAAGAATAGCTTAAGATCATGAACATAAGAACACTGTCTTAAGTAAGATATATTCCACAACACAAAGTCTGTCAAATAATATCCAATCCTATTGTTCGAAATGATTGAAAGAAAACACAAAGTTTTTCTCCTTTCCAATAGCCCCTAGATATTCCAAAAATTCTCGACCCTTTGGAATGCAAAAGCATCCCTTATTTATAACAAAAAGAAGTAGAGATAAAATAGGGCAGATCCTAAAAAGTAGCAATTTAACTAGAGTTCAGTTTTGCATGATTCTCACACAGGAGATCAAGTCAAAATATTGATTCAAAAATGTGACGAAACAGAAATGAAAAAGACATGTCAATTTCAAGATTGAAATGACATGAAACGTTGGGACTTAGTCTGAATCGTCATCCTTTGCTACTTCCTCTTTTTCTTCCTCCAGCTGAGACTGTTTGCTCTGAAATTCCTGGAACTTCCGAATTATGCCTTGCATTTCATTCTCATCAGGCGCAGTGGAATGATCATTCCAAATTTCGCAGGTCTCATGAATGTCGCTGGCATTACCGGGAAGCTTTTTCAATCCTTTGCTGAGTTTCCTTAAGGCCTCCAAAGTATGCTCAACCCTTACAAAACGATCGATGATTTCAAGACCAAATCCTTGTATTGATCCCTGCTGAACAGACTCTCGAATTTGGTTGAAGAGATCATCTACTGATAGGATACCTGAGTTCCCAACTAACACCTTTGGACAAATCTTCAACAACTCTTCTTCCAGATCACTTTTCCCATCGATCAATTTATCCCTTGATTCTCTCAACTTGCTGCAGGCTTCATTGAGAATCTTTATTCTGAATCTGATGGCCTTGGTCAGCTGGAAATGCTTATCTGTATGTGGAAGAACACCTTCTTCTACCAAGAGATGTGCTGGGATTTGCTTTAATACATGGAGAGCTTCAAAAGTCAAATCAAGCTGTCCAATCTCCTGAGAGAATTCTTCATCCATCTTCTCTCCCTCCTTCTGAATGTCCCCTAAAGACTGATGAACTTTCACCACGTCTTGAATCACTTCCTTCCCCTGTTGGAGCAACCTTTGGATCCATTCATCAACCGCCCTTCCTTGTTTGGAAATCTTTTCAATTGTGGGCACTGATGAGAAATCGAATCCAACAGAAACAGAAGAAGGTGGTATGGATTCAAGGGGTTGTGAGAGTTTAATCAAAACCTCTGTCAATTGCTCCACTTTTCTCTTAAGCTCATCTCTGCTGTCCTTTGTTTCTTTCAACTTTTGGCACAACACGTTTATGGAATCCCGTGCATCTTGTTGCGCCCCTTCTGCTGTCACTTTCCCTAGAGCCACCCTGGTTATCTGATAATCAGAGGCTGTTACATCCTCTCTAGTTTTGTCAGCCGAGGGAGTGGCAATCTCTGTGAATTTATCTCCTGAAGCATCCACCAAAACCCTTGAAACTGTTTTGGGTTTCTTGGCTGATTTCGCAGTAGAAGCCTTGAGTGAGCTGAAATCAAAGGCTGGTAGGGGTACAATCACCTTCCTCTTCCTCGGAGTTTGCTCGAGTAGCCATTGTGGCGTATCAGAGGAAATTGCCCATGTTGTAGTAACTGGTATTCTACTCTCAAGAGGAGAAGATTCTACTATTGAAGGGGGAACAGTTGTTAATGTGGTAGTAGATTCAATAAAGAGAGGCACAGTTGTGGGGGAGTGTTGGTGATCACTTGGGTTCCAGCAGAGAGGGGTGAGAGTCCAGAGAAAATACCGGCCATGCTTGAAGAAGTGGATGGAGAATGAGGAGGTAGGAGTGGTTGTTGAGGGGGAGGCACAGATTCAGATTCCAAAGCCTGAGATGTAAGAGACAAGGTCTCTTCGGTTTGATAATCAACAAATGATGAAACCAGAAGTTGGCTTCCTCCTTCTTCCAAATTAATTTCTCCTATTTCTGGTGGTGTTGGTGATTCTGGCACATCCACCGTTTCAGCTGGAGAAATAATTGAAGAGATTTGTCTTTCTTTCCTCTTCTTGACAATCTTGACTTTTATAGGCGCCCTAAAAGATCTCTTGTCCTTTTCCTTTTTGGAGGGCCCCGCCTCTGAAGCAGCCAACTTTGAAAACTCATCATCTTTAAAATTCATTCCCCAAGAGGAAAGCCATGCTTTGGTACGAGCAAGGATTAGAGCGACCTATCTCGTAATAGAGGCTTTCTCATTTGGCCGACCAATCAATAGATGGGAAAACATATTGGTCTTCATTTAGTCCATCATAGGAAGGATCCAAAACACTTTCATTGTCACTCTCCTTCCGAAAATCAGCAAGCTCCAAAGTGTTTGAATCTCAAGCAATAGTTAATCTGCTATTATCTTTCCCGCGAACAAAGAACCTCATTATGCAGATCAACCCAAATATCCTCTATGTTTGGCCTATGCAGATGCTGGGTTCCATATGCTCGAGCACTCCTCGGATGTCAAAACCATCTCGAGGCTTCATATGCTTTTTCAATTTGTCCTGAAGTTCGCATTCAACATTTTTGGCCTTTATTACTGTTGAGCAAGTATATCTCCCAATAGAAATTGGGAAGGACACAAGGCCTTATGTTTGCTTTGTTGGAATTTATGAAAATCCAACAAGCTGCCTAACCAATTCTATTAATATCAGTCTATCCCCTGGATAGCGGGGCAAGTGAAAAGGTTCCCCCGAGTACATGACTGTCCGAAGATATGTAAACTTCTTGAATTGTAAGAAGATACATCCCCATTTAGAAACTTCGGCCCAAGCCTCGTCTGAGACTCTTGTCTTCCTCAGCTCTGGGTTGATCCTGCAGATATTTTCATAGAAGAAGGCATCATTTACCCTTCTGAAATGTTCTTTAGACCCCTTTTTGGTCAATTGAGGGAAATATTTATAAACCGGGTTCACTGCTCTGCTTCCTTAGTATCCAGCCCGGGATAGTTCCTCATCCCTACTGCGCGATGCGACATATGAAAGCATATAAAACTTCCCAGTTGACAAGACCGTTGTCATTTGGGAATCAATCTCATTGCTGATGAGAGTGCCCCAGTCAATCCCTTGCTGATTTTTCTTGATGGTGACCATAAATTGATACATCCATCCATGAAATACATTCGATTCGGGCAAGCCAAAAACCCGACTCAGCAGGGTGATAATATCATTGATTTCTTGGATGAAATCACTCCTGGGGATAGTCCTTGGAAATCTAGAGACCGCCGGTTTGGCCTTGATCAGGAACTTCTTGTTTACATCCTTGATGCAGTCTTCCTGATTGCTGTCCTAGGCCTTCTGAGCTGACTTGATGTTCAACTCCCCATATTCTTCAAAATTAGGCAGTTTTAGGAGATCATCAAAGTAAACTCCATCCGGCCTGACATTACCTCACCTGATCGACTCTTCACGTAACGAGAAGCCGAGTCATAATCTGGATGCACAAGCTAAAATGAATTCCAGACATTGGGCGGACATGGGAAAACCGCCGCGAGAGGCAAGCCACGTCACACTATAGCTTTCATCCATGGAGTTTGGGAGGAACTCCTCACCCTACTCCAAAATCTTCCATGTCTATATTTCCGAGTTCAAAGTGTCTCTCGATGTCATAGTTGCAATCAATGTATGATGGAGATTCCGCTTAACTTGTATTTCATTCTCGCTGACTTCTCACCTTTTCCCGAGATGGACCAGTGGTCCGACATGAAGGACGTTGAACGAAGAAAGGTTCGAAGCTCAGGAGATGTTGGCCACACTGAAAATCCCGATCTGCTGAATATGCCGGAAGAACAAAAGAGTCCGACACGCTGAGGAGGATGTCGGAATATCCTGAAAGTCCGATGTGTTGAAAATGTCGGAACTTCTGAAAAACCCGACACACTTGGTAATGCCGGAACTTTGGGAAATCCCGGCACGTCTGATACTGTCGGAACTCAGGGAAAACCCGACGCTTGCGTTGATGACGGGAACTCTGGGAAACCCGCACTCACTGTGGAGATCGGAACTTTGAGAAACCTCGACGCCTCAAACTTTCGATACACTTCAGGTCTTCGACTCTGCAAAACAATCTTCAAAACCCGAGAAGAAAAACAGGGTTTTTCATTGAATTCCAAAACATGCAATCTCCTTTTTTGTCATTCATGTTCCATGCATATAATAAAACTTGGAAGAAATAGCACCAAGTGGTAGTCTCAGAAGAGATAAACCCTAGAACCTAAAACCCTTTTCAAAATAACTCCAGAAAGAAGAAGGAAGGAAAACCCTCAAAACCCGGTGAGAAATTGAGAAGAAACCGCGTGCAATCGATCCGTAAAAACCAAGAACAAAGAAGGGAGAAAGAAATACCTTCAATCAGAGAAATGGAAAATCGAAAACAGGTGATTCAATCGGGCAAGG
The DNA here is from genome assembly GCA_018340775.1 of Taxus wallichiana var. yunnanensis. Taxonomy (NCBI): domain Eukaryota; kingdom Viridiplantae; phylum Streptophyta; class Pinopsida; order Cupressales; family Taxaceae; genus Taxus; species Taxus wallichiana. Next base: position 786,669,156 of record CM031240.1, on the reverse strand, counting down.
CGAGCTGTCGGGTTTCGAAATCGGAAGAGCATGCGCGAAAAATCCATGAATTAAAAATAAGTCCGGTAAAAATGACGTGGAAATCCGCGTATTTATAAGAAAATTGGCAATTAATACACTTGGGCTCGGCACGTGCCAATTCACCGACAACTCGGCATGAATGCCATGTCAGCATGTTTGAGAGGTCCGAAAACCCGACACGAGGGGACTTAGTGCAATTCGGGTTTCGGGTATCGGAAAGCATGAGGCACAAAACATGAGGTGTTTAGATGTTACATAGCTCCGAAAACCCGATACAAAGGACTAAGCGGACTTCGGGTATCGGAAAGCATGAGGCGTAAAACATGTTTTAGGTAAGGCATGTTCCGATGCACCGGAGGTCCGAAAACCCGATTTTCACAATAGGAAGCGGGTTTCGGGTTTCGGAAGACACAAGACATAAAGCATGTTAAAACTCATGTCGAACTGTTGGTAAAACCCGAAAACCCGAAATTCGCTAAAAGAGGCCATAATGCAAAATCAACTTCAAAAATTTCGTATGGGTTATCTAATCGTTTTGTCGTAAACTCAAAACGAGAGATAAAATGCTCTAGTCTGGGACTTTCTTTGTAATACCAAAGGAAGAGAACTCAGAATCTCTGGTCTTATTCATTGGGCTACGGAGAAAAGAAGAAACCAAAACAAAATGAAGAAAGAAAGAAAGAAGGAAAACCAAAAGCAAACACACAACAAAAGCAAAATATGTACAATGCAAGAGAGCATCTTGCATCAATGGTGGAACAGCTTTAGATGTTGTCCACTGAAAGGTAAAGGGAGTAATCCTCCATCCAGATATGATAGAAGGAAACTATTTTCACCATTCAGCTCGTGGATCTTGAAAGGTCCTTTCCATAAAGAATCAAACTTTCCATGCATTCCTTTCTGTTCTCTCCTCTTATCCCAAAGCAACACCAGGTCTCCAATCTGGAAGTCACGCTGCTTTGATTTCTTGTCAAAAATTTTCTTCACTCTGCTCTGATGATCTGCGATGCGATCAACTACCTTGATTCGTTCTTCTTCTAGCCTGGTTAGGTACATAACCCTCTTTTCGATAGAATTCTGAAAAGCTACATCTTCAACCGCTTTCGCCAACTGCAAGGCCGGCAATTCTACTGAGATAGGAATTTCAGCATCAATCCCGTATAGCAATTGAAAAGGAGACATCCCTATGGCTCGCTTTGGAGTGATCCGATCAGCCCACAATGCATCATACAATGCTTTGTGCCATGTCCTCTGATTTTCATCCACCAGTTTCCTGATTATAGTAACCAGATTCTTATTGCTGGACTCAGCTTGCCCATTACCCTGAGGATAATAATCAGATGAGTGAGCCAGAGTGATGCCGAATCCATAGCAAAATTCTATCAACTCATGTGATGAGAAGTTAGAGGCATTATCAGCTACGATCTTATGAGGCACACCGAATCTGACGATTATATTTTCTTTTCAGAACTTGCAAAAAATGCTTCGTAAGTTTGCTTGATCGTGCTTGGCTTCTACCCACTTGGTAAAATAATCTGTGGCAGTCAGCACATAGTTATGTCCGGCACTGGAAGTAGGATTCAATGTTCCGATAAAATCAATCCCCCATTGGCGAAAAGGTTCTTCAATCACTACAGGCTTCAGAGGAAGAGCTGCTAGCTTGGGACGACCAACGAAATGTTGACAAGCTTCACATTTAGACACCCATTCCGCTGAATCTCGGAAAAGAGTAGGCCAATAGTACCTAGCCCGTAGGATCTTATATGCTGTTACAGAGGATGAAAAATGTCCTCCGCATGCTAGGCTATGAAAGGACTCCAATAACTTTTCCTGTTGTGATTTATCAACACAACGCAAGAAAACACCATCAATACCTTTCTTGTATATTGCATTATTCCACAAAAGGTATTTTGCAGATCTCAACTTGACTGTTCGCTTCTCCTTTTGATTTAAATGCGGGGGCATTCACCATAAGTTAGGAAGAAAGCAATGTCCGTGTACCATTCATCGGTCGTATCATTTCAATAAAGCACCATAGGCAGCTCAAGAAGTATCTTGAGTCTTTTCACACTCTGCTTCGGCATGATTTTCTGCAATTAATTGGCACAGGCCCCTTCCTCGTACCAACTTGGTAGGCTTGATGTCCAAATCATACTCCTGAACCTTAGCTATCCAAGTACCTCGTTGACTTCCCAGCTCTTGTTGAGTTAGAATGGATTTAACAGCAGTATCAGGAACAAGAACGAGAGTATGGGAATTCAGCACATAGTACCTGAAATGTTTTACTGCTCGTACCACTGCGTAAGCATGTTTTTCAATCTGTGACATCTTCAACTCATGTTCCTTCAGCGGGAAACTCATGAACGCGATAGGAGCTTCGATGCCTTCTCCATTTTCCTGCATCAGGATGGCTGACACTGTGTGGGCAGAGGCGTAACTGTACATGATAAAATCTTTCTTAAAGTCCGGACATACTAAGACAGGAGCGCAAGCAATTGCCCTTTTGATTTCTTCGAATGCAAGCTTCCCTTCTGCACTCCAACGAAATGGAACTTTGCCTTTCATCATTCCAAGGATATCCTTGGTTTTGTCAGCAAAATCAGGTACAAATCTTCTCAAGAAATTGACCTTTCCGAAGAAAGAATGAACTCCTGTTTTACTTGTGGGCAAGGTAAGGCTCTGAATAGCCTTTACCCTTTCCGGTCAATTTTGGTTCCTTCCTTAGTCACAATATGACCCAGCAATTTTCCCTCGGTCACCCCGAACATGGACTTCTTGGGATTCAATGAAATCCCGTGACGTCTGCATCTCAAAAGTACCTGTTCTAAATGATCATAATGATCACTCCATTTTTTAGAGAAAACAGACAAATCATCCAAATAAAAACAACTAACCTTGCCCATCGATCTCGAATGCTAAGTCCATAGCTCTCTGAAAAGTGGCTCCGGCGTTGATCAAGCCGAAAGGCATCCTCCTGTAAGCAAAGGTACCCCATGGGGTCGTGAAGGCCATCTTGTGTTGATCCTCTGTGGTTACCTCGACTTGATTATATCCTGAAAATCCGTCGAGCATGGATAGCATTTCTGATCCAGTAACAGTTTGTAATACCTGATCCATGATAGGCAAGGGATAGTTATCCTTCAACGAGGACTGATTCAAGTTTCGGAAGTCAACACAGATCCGGATCTCACCATTCTTCTTCCTGACAGGAACAATGTTAGCAATCCAAGTGGAGTGATGGATTGGGAAAATAATTCTAGCATCTAACATCTTCTGAATTTCTGCCAGGATAGTTCCTGAGATCTTGGGATTGTAATGTCTTTGCTTTTGTCTGTACGGCTTCACATCAGGCTTCAAAGGGATACTGTGCTGTACATCTTTGGGCTTGAAGGATTTCAAATCTGCATAAGACCAGGCCAACACATCGATATATTTCTTCAAAAGCGAAGTGAATCTTACCTTCTCTTCAGAGAACAACATTTCCCGATATTCACCATCCGAGGTTGATCAGACGAACCTAGATTGATTTGATCTACTTCAGAGGAAGAAGCTCCTTCGACTTGCCTTTTGTTTTGAATAAAACGATCATGCTTATCGAACAAACCTTCCAGGGAAACCAGACCTTTCGGTATCTTGTTGCCTTTCAGCTGGATGAATTCACCATCAACCTCTTGATACGGATCTGAAATAGTTTCACGAAAGGCTGATTCCGAACCTTCAAAATATAATTCGCTGAAATTGTCAGCCTTTTCTAGAAAAGCCAACACCTGTCGATCATCGTTGAACACTTGCCAGTGAGTTGCATTATCTGGGACGCTAGGGCGGTACACAATCTCGATAGAGTATGTATCTTGCTTAAACTGAGGATGAGGAAGAAGAAGAGATGCAGACACGGCCAAAGAATCAGCCTTGTCATTATAATCTCTTAAAACTGCCTTGATAGAAAATGCATCAAAGCATTCTATACTATCCCAAACTTTATTCCGGTAATGTTTCAACCGATCATTTTTCACCTGATATATACCCCTGACCTGATTGACAATCAGTTCCGCATCTCCCTGAACCTTGAGATTTCTGATTCCCTTCTGTCTGGCTAATTCTAATCCTAATAACAGGGCTTCATATTCGGCCGTGTTGTTAGTATTATCAAATTGCAACTTGTAAGCTGATGGGAAAATCTCGGAGCTAGGAGATATAAGGACAACACCAGCGCCTGATCCAGAGGTTGAGCAGCTACCATCAAATTCGAGCATCCAAATAGCATTGGGATCTTCTTCTTCAACATCTACAATGGGTATCTCTGAAGTCATGAAATAATTCCCAAAGCTAGCATCTTCGAAAAGGATCTGAGCCTTTGGATCATCTGATTTGGTCACCAAATACTTCGCCTGTGGTTCAGGATGAAGAACCTGATGAACCCCATTGACCGGGATCTTAGCTTTGGTCCAATCCATATTAATTTCTCCTCCGACGTCTTTACAAAATCCTCTACCCAAGAGGATACCGTAGGCTGCAGGAATGTCGGCAACCAGAATAGTCATTTTCACTCTCTTCTCAGGGAAAGCAACAAATGCAAACTGTGCGTCCTTGATTTGACCAATCAGAGGGACTTGTTTAGTTTCCATGGAATAGCACCGTCCATATGACTTAGTCAAAGTAAGCCCAAGGGCATGAGCCACTTTTGCGGGCATAACATTATCAGAGGCCCCTGAGTCAATGATGCAATTGCTGAGTTTGAACCCATTTATAAGTAGAGACAAATAAAATGGTTCAATCTTTCCTGAGGAAGAAGCAGAGGTCAGATTATTCTGAGGTGGGAGTTGAGTAGGATTTGGAAGGAGACCTTTAGAAGGTGACGGAACAGCCGCTTTACTTCTGATGAACTTAGCCAGCTTTTCAAATTGTTCAGGATTCGACTGAAGGTATTCTGCTTCTGACATTTGAATCTTGGTTCTCTTTGCATGATCAATAATGTCAAAAGCAGTATAAGAAGGAATGATGGTAGGCTCAGTTCTAATTACATGAGCTTGTGCTGAGGCACTGATCTTAGGAGAAGCAGAATAAGGAGCAGCTGCCTTTTTAGTAACCTCTCTTTCAGTCTGCGCCGAAATAGGAGTACCCCTCTTAACTATTGATATGGGAGGTTCCTTATTTTTCTCCTTAGTGTTTTCAAGAGTTTTCCTGGGATTCTGAGATTGGGACCGAGTGAACACAGCAAATGACTGACCATCTGGCTCACATTCATCTTCATCATATTCCAAATACCCAATGCTGGAGTCGCCAGCTGACTCGTCATAAGACTCATCAGCATATCCTGAAGCTTCGAAAGCCTCACGGGAATCTTGTTCTTCTGGTTCTTCATCTTCTTCAATTAGTTCTACTGCTGCATTGACGGGAGGAGCTTCAATTGCTAGTCTTGGTTGAGCAGGAGTTAACCGTGGCCTATCTCTGGCAGGAGCACCATTGTTGTTATTAAAATTCCGTCTAGGGATATCCCGATACGGAACGTTGTTCACCTGCTGGGACATTTGCTTCTTCAAAGCAATCAAATCATTAGCCATTTTTTGAAACATAGGATCAGTGTTACCTTGAGAAGAACCTTGATTTTTGAGTTTAGGCACGTCTTTCTTGATCCTTCCAGCCAAGATGAGATCATCCTCTATTTCAGTAGCCATTGACTGAGCAGTAGCCAAATCTGGGATAACCGACCTTCTTAATAAAAAGCTTATATCAGGAGGTTGAGCATTGATAAAGAAGCATTTTTGGTTTTCCAGAGTAGGAACAGCTATTTCGGAATCTTCCGGATCAGCTTGTTGAACTTTGCCACGAATTCCCGCATAGGTTCATGCGACTCCTTCTTCATATGCGTGAGCTGAGCTAACAAAGCATGAGAATCTTCAGCTGGTTTGAAACGTGCTTCGAACTTAGTCCGCATGGTAGCCCAGTTTGGGATGCATGCATTCGGGAGGTGATAAAACCATTCAGCTGCTGCTCCCTGCAACGTTTCGACGAAGAGTCGAACGGAGACATCCTCGTGGGCTACTCCGAGGACACCGCATGCAACAAAGAAAGATGCAATGTGCTCATCAGGATGCTGTTTCCCATCCCCATTGAACTTGGGAATGTTTTTACGAGATCCACGTGGTAACTCATTCAATGGAGGAGTCAAGGAAAGAGGACCAATAACTGCACCCCAAGGCACAGGTTGAACCGCCATCCTTCTGAAAAGAGTGCGTACAGGGATCCGAGTATCAGACAAGAGTAGTGCACGACAAGTTGCAGATGCTTCCCGTTCCTCAGGGATCCGGTTTCTCCGAACAGGCGAAGAACTTCTGGTTCGGTTAGAGACAATGCTGTTGGGAGAAAGACTGAAATTGTGTTGTTGCAGTAACTCAAAGAGTGGATCAATTTCACCTTGAGCTCGGCGAGACCGAGTGAAGATCTTCCTGGCCAGCTTGAACTGAAAGGAGATCTTATTGAAAATAAGGCAAATATGGAGTCGCCAGACACCGAGAGGATAAGCTTTATACTATTGATCAGGATTCCCAGCGGAGTCGCCAAAAACTGTTGGTTGGATATTTTGTCAAACCAAAATATGAGGTTCAACCACAGTATATGGGATAAAATCCCTCCTCAAAGACAGTGAGGCTGCCCGCTATTGCTAATCTAAAACACAAGAAACAATATATACAATATTCACACTAATCTAACCATGGGGGTTGGGATGAAATCCCAAATCCACATTCACACGATTCAAGGATATTGCTTTCGTAAATGAACTAGGTTAGAAATTGTTACGATGAAAGAAGTAGAAAGGAAATGGGAGAAACGTATTTTCTTTCGAGTAAACACAGAGCACGAAATAATCATACGAGTTTTAGATCATAAATATAATGTCCGAGATAATTAGAAACACTAAGATTCTATGCAAAGAATAGCTTAAGATCATGAACATAAGAACACTATCTTAAGTAAGATATATTCCACAACACAAAGTCTGCCAAATAATATCAAATCCTATTCTTCAAAATGATTGAAAGAAAACACAAAGTTTTTCTCCTTTCCAATAGCCCCTAGATATTCCAAAAATTCTCGACCCTTTGGAATGCAAAAGCATCCCTTATTTATAACAAAAAGAAGTAGAGATAAAATAGGGCAGATCCTAAAAAGTAGCAATTTAACTAGAGTTCAGTTTTGCATGATTCTCACGCAGGAGATCAAGTCAAAATATTGATTCAAAAATGTGACGAAACAGAAATGAAAAAGACATGTCAATTTCAAGATTGAAATGACATGAAACGTTGGGACTTAGTCTGAATCGTCATCCTTTGCTACTTCCTCTTTTTCTTCCTCCAACTGAGACTGTTTGCTCTGAAATTCCTGGAACTTCCGAATTATGCCTTGCATTTCATTCTCATCAGGCGCAGTGGAATGATCATTCCAAATTTCGCAGGTCTCATGAATGTCGCTGGCATTACCGGGAAGCTTTTTCAATCCTTTGCTGAGTTTCCTTAAGGCCTCCAAAGTATGCTCAACCCTTACAAAACGATCGATGATTTCAAGACCAAATCCTTGTATTGATCCCTGCTGAACTGACTCTCGAATTTGGTTGAAGAGATCATCTACTGATAGGATACCCGAGTTCCCAACTAACACCTTTGGACAAATCTTCAACAACTCTTCTTCCGCATCACTTTTCCCATCGATCAATTTATCCTCGATTCTCTCAACTTGCCGCAGTTTCATTGAGAATCTTTATTCTGAATCTGATGGCCTTGGTCAGCTGGAAATGCTTATCTGTATGTGGAAGAACACCTTCTTCTACCAAGAGATGTGCTGGGATTTGCTTTAATACATGGAGAGCTTCAAAAGTCAAATCAAGCTGTCCAATCTCCTGAGAGAATTCTTCATCCATCTTCTCTCCCTCCTTCTGAATGTCCCCTAAAGACTGATGAACTTTCACCACGTCTTGAATCACTTCCTTCCCCTGTTGGAGCAACCTTTGGATCCATTCATCAACCGCCCTTCCTTGTTTGGCAATCTTTTCAATTGTGGGCACTGATGAGAAATCGAATCCAACAGAAACAGAAGAAGGTGGTATGGATTCAAGGGGTTGTGAGAGTTTAATCAAAACCTCTGTTAATTGCTCCACTTTTCTCTTAAGCTCATCTCTGCTGTCCTTTGTTTCTTTCAACTTTTGGCACAAAGACGTTTATGGAATCCCGTGCATCTTGTTGCGCCCTTCTTCATTGTCACTTTCCTAGAGCCACCCCGGTTATCTCGATAATCGAGGTCTGTTACATCCTCTCTAGTTTTGTCACCGAGGGAGTGGCAATCTCTCGCGAATTTATCTCTCGAAGCATCCACCAAAACCCTTGAAACTGCTTTTTTGGGTTTCTTGGCTGATTTCGCAGAGAAGCCTTGAGTGAGCTGAAATCAAAGGTCTGGTAGGGGTACAATCACCTTCCTCTTCCTGAGTTTGCTCGAGTAGCCATTGTGGCGTATCAGAGGAAATTGCCCATGTTGTAGTAACTGGTATTCTACTCTCAAGAGGAGAAGATTCTACTATTGAAGGGGGAACAATTGTTAATGTGGTAGTAGATTCAATAAAGAGAGGCACAGGTTGTGGGGGAGTGTTGGTGATCACTTGGGTTCCAGCAGAGAGGGGTGAGAGTCCGAGAAAATACCGCCATGCTTGAAGAAGTGGATGGAGAATGAGGAGGTAGGAGTGGTTGTTGAGGGGGAGGCATGATTCGATTCCAAAGCTCGAGATGTAAGAGACAAGGTCTCTTCGGTTTGATAATCAACAAATGATGAAACCAGAAGTTGGCTTCCTCCTTCTTCCAAATTAATTTCTCCTATTTCTGGTGGTGTTGGTGATTCTGGCACATCCACCATTTCAGCTGGAGAAATAATTGAAGAGATTTGTCTTTCTTTCCTCTTCGACAATCTTGACTTTTATAGCGCCCTAAAAGATCTCTTGTCCTTTTCCTTTTGAGGGCCCCGCCTCTCAAGCAGCCAACTTTGAAAACTCATCATCTTTAAAATTCATTCCCAAGAGGAAAGCCATGCTTTGGTACGAGCAAGGATTAGAGCCGACCTATCTCGTAATAGAGGCTTTCTTTGGCCGACCAATCAATAGATGGGAAAACATATTGGTCTTCATTTAGTCCATCATAGGAAGGATCCAAAACACTTTCATTGTCACTGCTCCTTCCGCAAATCAGCAAGCTCCAAAGTGTTTGAATCTCAAAGCAATAGTTAATCTGCTATTATCTTTCCCGCGAACAACAACCTCAACATGCAGATCAACCCAAATATCCTCTATGTTTGGCCTATGCAGATGTTGGGTTCCATATGCTCTGAGCACTCCTCAGACGTCAAAACCATCTCGAGGCTTCATATGCTTTTTCAATTTGTCCTGAAGTTCGCATTCAACATTTTTGGCCTTTATTACTGTTGAGCAAGTATATCTCCCAATAGAAATTGGGAAGGACACAGAGGCCTTATGTTTGCTTTGTTGGAATTTATGAAAATCCAACAGCTGCCTAACCAATTCTATTAATATCAGCCTATCCCCTGGATAGCGGGGCAAGTGAAAAGGTTCCCCCGAGTACATGACTGTCCGAAGATATGTAAACTTCTTGAATTGTAAGAAGATACATCCCCATTTAGAAACTTCGGCCCAAGCCTCGTCTGAGACTCTTGTCTTCCTCAGCTCAGGGTTGATCCTGCAGATATTTTCATAGAAGAAGGCATCATTTACCCCTTCAAATGTTCTTTAGACCCCTTTTTGGTCAATTGAGGGAAATATTTATAAACCGGGTTCACCGCTCGCTTTCCTTAGTATCCAAATGGGATAGTTCCTCATCCCCTGGCTGCTGCGTATGATGACATATGAAAGCATATAAAACTTCCCTACTGACAAGACCGTTGTCATTTGGGAATCAATCTCATCACGATGAGAGTGCCCCTACCAATCCCTTGCTGATTTTTCTTGATGGTGACCATAAATTGATACATCCATCCATGAAATACATTCGATTGGGCAAGCCAAAACCCGACTCAACAGGTGATAATATCATTGATTTCTTGGATGAAATCACTCCCGGGATAGTCCTCGAAATCTAGAGACCGCCGGTTTGGCCTTCGATCAGAACTTTTGTTTACATCCTCGATGCAGCTTCTTCCCGATTGTCTGTCCTGTGCCTTCTCGAGCCGACTTGATGTTCAACTCCCCATATTCTTCAAAATTAGGCAATTTTAGGAGATCATCAAAGTAAACTCCATCCAGTCTGATTACTACCTCACCAGACTGACTCCTCACAGAACGAGAAGCCGAGTCATAACTGGATGCACAAGCTAAAATGAATTCCAGACATTGGGCGGACATGGGAAAACCCGCTGCGAGAGGCAAGCCACCGTCATCGCCTATAGCTTTCATCCATGGAGTTTGGGAGGAACCTCACCCTACTCCAAAAATCTTCCATGTCTATATTTCCGAGTTCAGTGTCTCTGATGTCATAGTTGCAATCAATGTATGATGGAGATTCCGGCTTCTTGAACTTGTATTTCATTCTGCCAGACTTCTCAGCCTTTTCCTGAGATGGACCAGGGTCCGACATGAAGGACGTTGAACGAAGAAAGGTTCGAAGCTCAGGAGATGTTGGCCACACTGAAAATCCCGATCTGCTGAATATGCCGGAAGAACAAAAGAGTCCGACACGCTGAGGAGGATGTCGGAATATCCTGAAAGTCCGATGTGTTGAAAATGTCGGAACTTCTGAAAAACCCGACACACTTGGTAATGCCGGAACTTTGGGAAAGCCCGGCACGTCTGATACTGTCGGAACTCAGGGAAAACCCGACGCTTGCGTTGATGACGGGAACTCTGGGAAACCCGCACTCACTGTGGAGATCGGAACTTTGAGAAACCTCGACGCCTCAAACTTTCGATACACTTCAGGTCTTCGACTCTGCAAAACAATCTTCAAAACCCGAGAAGAAAAACAGGGTTTTTCATTGAATTCCAAAACATGCAATCTCCTTTTTTGTCATTCATGTTCCATGCATATAATAAAACTTGGAAGAAATAGCACCAAGTGGTAGTCTCAGAAGAGATAAACCCTAGAACCTAAAACCCTTTTCAAAATAACTCCAGAAAGAAGAAGGAAGGAAAACCCTCAAAACCCGGCGAGAAATTGAGAAGAAACCGCGTGCAATCGATCCATAAAACCAAGAACAAAGAAGGAAAAGAGAAATACCTTCAATTGGAGAAATGGAAAACCAAAAACAGGCGATTCAATCGGGCAAAGCGAGCTTTCGGGTTTCGAAATCGGAAGAGCATGCGAAAAATCCACGAATTAAAAATAACTCCGGTAACAATGACGTGGAAATCCGCGTATTTATAAGAAAATTGGCAATTAATACACTTGGGCTCGGCACGTGCCAATTCACCGACAACTCGGCATGAATGCCATGTCAGCATGTTTGAAAGGTCCGAAAACCCGACACGAGGGGACTTAGTGCAATTCGGGTTTCGGGTATCGGAAAGCATGAGGCATAAAACATGAAGTGTTTAGATGTTACATAGCTCCGAAAACCCGATACAAAGGACTAAGAGGACTTCGGGTATCGGAAAGCATGAGGCGTAAAACATGTTTTAGGTAAGGCATGTTCCGATGCACCGGAGGTCCGAAAACCTGATTTTCACAATAGGAAGCGGGTTTCAGGTTTCGGAAGACACAAGACATAAAGCATGTTAAAACTCATGTCGAATCTGTTGGTAAAACCCGAAAACCCGAAATTCGCTAAAAGAGGCCATAATGCAAAATCAACTTCAAAATTTCATATGGGTTATGATTCACCTATAACCTACAAATAGAAAGAACACCTAGAAAACCCCAAAACAAATCAAATCCTAAACAAAAATATGCAAATGGGTAGTTAGACTAACCCGACGGTCACCCAACTGAGTGAACTTACAATCTGGGCACTACAATACATTTTAGAATCCATGTAGTTCTACGTGTGTGTGTGTGTAGAATTGTGCCCTAAGTGGCTCTTGTGCTAGACACACTTAAATAACAAGAAATGGCTAGATGTAGAAGATGTAAATATATGTGTGCATGGAAAAATGATCTTCCCCTCCATGCATGTTTGCAAAAATAGTAGTCCCTTGTCCCTTGTGTGAAGCTAGATGGATGCTTGAATGATCTTGTAATGGCCTTTGGATGCAACCTTAGGTGATGATAGTAGATGCTTAGTGCTTGGTTATTTATTATGGTCACATAGCTTTGTATTTATATGATTCCCTTATTTTAATTTCATAATTAACCACTAAAAATCCAACCTTAAGAAAACAAGATGTCCAACAACTTGAAAAGACCCCAAAATATGTGTGAAAGATACAAAGAGGTTGGGGGCACCTAGGAGGATAAGGGTGCCTGGGCATTGGAATCCTAGCTGGGTGTTGGTGTCTAGACTCAAAAAAGCTAAAGTAATGAAAGTCAAACTGGGTAGCAAGGTGTGTAAGACCAAGAAGGAAACCAAAAAGAAATTAAAGAGGCCAAAGATAGTGGTTAATTATTACTTTTCTTGCTTAGGAATCATATGAATAGTGGTATGTGATTAGGACCTAGAAATGTACCCAAAGTGTGTGATTTAATGTCTATATTTTCCCACTTTATGTTGTTGAGTGAATACTCGATAACATAAAGTAGATAAGAGATGTGTACTTGATAATCATGTAGATCGATACTAAAAAGTGTGCCAAGGAGACAAGAAAAAGTATGGAGTGATAAAAATGAAGTGTGGAAGCTAGAGAAGAGGAAGTGACCCTAGGGGTGAAAGTGTATGTGTATAGTTGTGTTGTACTTGTTTTTCATGTTGATTGATGCTTGATGATGTGACTATTGCTTCCCATAAGGAAAACTGCAAAAGAGAAGAGAAAAAGAGTAGTCAAAGTCATGTATGTGAAAAATTTGATCCAAATATGTAAAAACATGTAAAAGTGTGTAAAATACGAAAAGGAACATGTGCACCTAATCTGTGATGAGTGAAGAGTGTAGAAAGGATCCTAAAAATGTTGTAGAAGGGAGAGTTTTTCAAGCGATCTCATGCAAAGAACAAGTTTTTTAGGCAATCTCACACCATGTTCAAGTTTTTGGGCAATCTCACGCCATGCGGAAGAAGTGTAGGGAGAAAGGTCTAGTGTTATTCTCCAACCTTTGATTGCTTCCCGAAGATGTATACACCATTGCATATGGTGTGTTCAAATCTGATCCATTTTGATCTAGTTTGATCCAATGCGAAAATAGAAAAAGGAGAAAGCATGCATGCTAATTGTTGGAGGACTATGCATGTACTGAGAAAACAGTTGTAAACTACAAAAACTATGTTGATATGAGATAAATGTTGTACTGCCCCTAGTCCTAGGTGCTAGGAAGTGTCAAGGGTGCCCAGGTGCTCATGTCTATGTCCTGCTTGGCGTCCATGTTGTCTTTGAAGACCCAAATCAGATTCTAGCCCATTTTTGTGACTGAGGACTCTGTTGTACTGATACTAAACTGTGTTTTACTATGATTGTAAACTGCTAAATAGGGTGACTGATTCACCCAATTATGCCCCCCTCATTTGGAGTGTTTACGACGTCGCTAGGAGAATGCAATCCAAAGGAGGACCAACCACTAATTTTTGACTGATACCCCGCAAGCGGAGGGAATGTACATGGTAAAAACCAAGGCACACACAAACAAAGTGGCTGAAAACAAGTGTTAATGCAAACAAGATAAACACGCATATAAAAAACATTGTGTAAGCTAGCACAAAAGAAGACATAGTAGAAAAATGGGTTTCAAACATGGGACATCACTCACAATGTCACAAGACAATCAAGGCTGAAGTGGCCAAAAGAATACAAGCAAACAATGATCAAGAAAGATAGGGAAAATCCCACAAATAATAGAAAACAATGACAAGAAATGACAAAAATAACAAACAAAGTAACATACAACCATGGTAGAAAATATACCTAAAAATAAATGTTGTGCATGAAACACTCGTTAGCATATTAGAAATTTAAACATTATGTTAAAGCGTGTATGATCTAATGTAAATTAGTGTGCTAGTAATAATAGGTAGTATAAATTGAAACGCAATGTAACTTGTAGTGTGTAATGAAAGTAAATGCCCCAGTGCCACCATGGGACCTGGTAAGAGCTACGAGTGTCAAACATACATGTTGTGTTTAAATATCTATGTAAATTATGCATTCACAATTAGAAGGAAAGTGAACACACATGTGTATATGATAAAGATAATGACATACAAAGTATTTGTCAATCATGTATAACAAGGTGTACATATAAGCATAATAAAGCAAGAGTAAATGCAACCAAGATATGTAATATGTTGTGAATGTGAGTGGAATGGAATGCAAAGTGAGTGTGATAGGAGTAAAATCTCCTGAAAAATGCAAATGAGTATGCACATGATGAGATTCATTTATAAAATAACCCTTGGTAGTCAAGAATGAACCATAGAATAAGAGTGCATCATCGGGAAATGATTTGAATTGTGCACTAGAAATATGTGATTGAAAAGGCATAGAGGGTAAAGAGTTATTGAGTGTGGTGAGGTTCATTTCAAATTGAGACCTCTCAACTATCGAGTACAAACCGTGGAACTAGAGTGTGTTAGAGGGAAGTGTGTTGTGATGAAAGTGTGCTAGAAAAATGTGTCGTGAATGCGATGAGTGTGAAATATGTTGTGTGTATGATGTGAGGTTCATGAATGTAGTGAGCCCTCAACAAGTATAGTGTGAACCGTAGCACAAGAGTGCATCATAGGGTAGTGATGATATAAGAGTGTATAAAAAGATGTGGATGATGTATAAGAAGGAGTAGATGCAAAAAGTGAGAATGCAAAGACACCTTAGAATGCTAGAAAAGAGGAGGAAGAGTAAGAATTATGCCCCCAAGTGTATGAGATATAGATCTGGTGGTCAGTGTTGTAAATGTGTCTAAGCCTTCAATGTAAGGAATAGTTCACTTGACAAAACGATTAGTTGTTAAAGTGGAGAACATGAAGGAATCTTGAAGGTGGAATTCGAAAGAGGCCATCTAAAGTTGATTGATATTGCTTAGTGAGTGGTTTTTTGTTTGGAATTAGTAATGCTACGGAAGAATTGATAAGAGAAGAGAGTGAACTAATTTTGATAGGTAGTTATGTAGTTTGACTTGGTTATGTGGTAGAAGACTTAAGAGGAGGAGGTGTTATATTTATTTTGAGTGGATTAAATAGGTAGTGATTGAGTCTTGGAAGAAGAAACTTTAGAAGTGATGATATGATGCTCATTAGAAATATATGAATTAGATTTAGGAACCCAATAAGATGTAGCGATTGGATATGGGAATGTATTATAATGTTGTGCAAAAATGAGAGAAAAACCTGATGCTCAAGGTACTTGATACTTCATTGTAAATCATAACAATCATTTTCATTATGTCCATTGATTTGATGATAATTGCAATATGGAAGACCTTGATATTTTGCAAGTTGATAAGGAGGATAGCAATGAGTAGATGACAAGTTGATTAATTGATGAGTTATGATCTGTGGAAGAATATCTTGTTTCTTAGAATTGAGTGTAAACTTGAGAGGCACAGGAGAGGAAATGTTTGAGGTTCACTGATATGAGCACATGTAGAAGACATAGAATGAGGATGAGATGTAGAAGGAGAACAAACATGAGCCTGAGAAGCATCCTTAAGATGTTGGATTTCAGATTTAAGAGATATAATCATGGATTCCATAGCCTAAAATTTATCTTAAAATAAAGAATGAAGATATTGAATGGATTTACAAATAGATTGATTGGAATTAGAACCAATAGAGTCATTAGAAAGATGATTGAATATAGATATGACTTGAGTCAATGGCGTATTCATATCGAAAATAAACCCATGCTTATTTTTGGCTAACTCCTCCTCCTTTTCCTTTTCTGGTACTTAAATGAATTTTTGGCATGCTTTAGGGACTCAAAATTTATGGGTATGATTTCATCAAATAGAGAATTTTTCCACCTTTCCAGAAAGGTAAAGAAGTCCTCCTAACTCCTTGTATTTTTTGAGTTATGGCTCGGTGGAGTTTGGAGGGGAAATTTTCCCTAGGCGGGCCCACAGAGGTAAGGAGGAAAATTTGCCAAGAAAAATTGGCGGGTTGGCGGAGACAGGGAGATAAAATTTTCACTTAGCCCTTTTGGGGTTAAAAGGCACAAAGGAAATATTTTGCCTGCGGGCCCGACAAAGGGAGGAAGCAGACTCGCAGGGCCAGGGAGATAATTTTGGCACTTAGCTTTTGGGGCAAAAGGGTTAAAGACAAAAATCAGCCCGTGAGCCCACAAAGGAGAAGAGAAAGATTTGGGCAATATCTCCACACCAATCAAAAGGCACCACATGTCCACATCAAAGTGGAGGTCAGCCGGCAGAGGATTTTTGGAAAATTTTCCCGAAGCGGGCAAATGAGGCGAATGTTATTCAAGCCCATGGATGAATCGAGAGGCCGCCACGTGTCATTTTTATGACATGTCATCAATGCATCGGTGGGGCACGGATTTTTTTGGGAAATTTTCCCAATTTGAAATCAAAGGGAAAAATTTAAGGTTTGACCCCGCCGACCCCAATTTTGACCCGTTTTTCACCATTTTTGCCCTAATTTGGCCGTAGAATTTCAAAAGGTCATATCTTTTAATCCAGTGGTCGAAATTCATCAAATTTGGTACCATTGGAAAGCTATCAATGCCCTCTACGCCATGGAAGCTTCAATTTTGAGTTTAAATTCTTGGACATGGGAAAAAATGCATAACAGACATCCAACCACCAAAAATTAATGCAGTATGGCACCCATTTTTCTCCAACATGGTTGAATACGTTGGAAAATGGATTTACAAAGGTGATCTTGCCATTTTAATGGATCTTTTCAGGTGGTTGGACCTTCAAATTAATTTTCCCGTGTTTCTCTCTCCTCTATTCTCTCGCTTCATTGATATATGCCAATTTTTGGCTCATTGTAAAATGTTGGACGTTCTTGCTCTTGCAAGCTCTTATTTTCTCCTTAGCAGGTGGATTTGAAGGAGTTTCAGACCTCCCATGAAGACTGTAGCATGTTTTTTCCTCCTTGCTATTGCAATGTATTGTATCAAACTTGGAAATGATAATGTATGTTCTGTGATCGATTTTCAATCCTCTCATGCATTTATTATTATCTTCGATCCTTCATTACATTCTGGTAATCTGTGCATGTTTTGGTGTTGCATCTCCATGATCTGTGTCTATTTTGCAAAACAAGAAGTTCAACACTCCTTTGGTGTATCACCATTTTGTTTTTTTGCTTAGTTTTGTTTCCATTTCCATGTTTTCTCTCAACCTTGTCTCCTTGGTAGTTTTAGAGTAGGAATTTTGAATCAAAACCTCTACAAAAATTGCATGCATACACCTAAACAGAGGAGTAGGAACCAACCTCAATCTAGAGAGTTTTCCCAATTTGTAAGGTCCCACACTTAGGGAAAACTCAATGTTGTGCATTCACACCAAATTGACCATTTGTCTACAAAGATATCCGAGGGTCGATTTGGGGTGCTTGTGAATTTTCTCTAACAATATCTTTAGGAAGATACATGGTTTCTAGAGCTTTTGAAGAACATATTTGCAAGATGGATGCATTTGAAGTAATTAATGGAAAGAGATTTGATGAACCTTAGAAGTCGTGGAGAGAACAAAATGAGGATCCAAGAGTGTTCGAATGAGAAGGGCTCACCAAATTATTTAACAAAAAAATAATTTAAGCTAAACCATATATTGCAATGTAGCAACAAATGAATAAGCAATAAAGTACAAAATTGACACAAGCAATTAAGCTAATAAATGTAAAACCCTAAGTGCAAGAGGGAGGAAAGAAGACTTAGTTTATTCGTAATAATCTAGACTCAGAAAATATTAAGTAACGAAAGTCAGACTGGGTAGCAGGTGTGTAAGACCAAGAAGGAAACCAGGAAGAAAGCAAAGAGGCCAAAGACATTGGTTAATTAGCACTTTTATCTCTTAGGAATTATATGAATAGTGGTATGTGATCACGACTTAGAAATGTACCCATAATGCATGATTTAGTGTTTACACTCTAATTTCTCACTTAGTATATTATTTTGTAGCAATTTATCTTACGTTGATTACATGACTATTTGACTTTAATTTATATCTCTCGACACACCGACCTTATAAATGTGTAACTTATGAATTGGAATAGGTCATGTGATGTAGGTGTAATAGATAGATATTGACATGTTTATTTTTCAAATATATAATTTTAAAAAGTTTCATCATCTATTGTAATGGTGGATTGATGTCCATCATGTGCAAATTTGACACATCGATGGAGCATAGACGGTATTGCCTCTATTTCATGGATCTAAGGTTGACCTAATAGAATATTTTAATGAAAGGTGTTTTCCATAATTTGAAATGTGGTGGGCATTATTTTGGGCATGAATAGAATTTTTCCTAATATAGGACATGTAATATTTTCATATCCTTTCATAACAAGAGATTGTTTTTAATAGAACTCATATGTATGCCCACTTTTTGTAGTAAAGAACTAGGATGAATATTCAAGGCTGATCCATTTTTGATCAATACTCTCTTAATTAATAATCCTTGAATCCAAATTGTGGTGAGTCTTGGTTGGTGTTGGCCCCGATATGCTTAGGAGATCAATTTGTATTGTTAAAGGTAATGGCCTTATCAATTATCTTGAACATATTCATAATAAAAGAAAAATAAGTAGGTTGTGTGTTGTTAAGTAATATTCTATAATGGTCCATTTAAGATGTCCTTATACAAAGTTATTATCTTTAAAAAGTCTAAAATAGAAATTGTAGAAGGATTAGTTTTTAGCCGATCCACTATATCACATATCTTTGGTTGATTAGCGTGTTGAGTGAGGGAAGTAATATGTAGTGGAGGGGTTCATTTGATTCTCCCATTTGGTGGCCTTATTCATCTTGTATTGAAATGTATTCATGGGTTGACGATTCCAAAATAATCCTAGGAAATGTGGAGGTAAAATGGTAGTTGGTATAGTAGTGAGATTGATGGGGAGGCATGGAAGTAGGTTTCATACAAGATCTTTGGTGCTAGGAATTACATCAAGCTGAATATAATTGTGTAGCACCCACCCAAAAGGGATCCAAACACAAGATCAAACATATCAGGATATTTTTTTTATACTTTCACATTATTTTATACAACTGCGTGATACCAAAAGACTCACAAGAGTTTTCACGACACCACATGTAACATTTACACCAATATGTAGAACATGAAAATGTCAATATGACACAATGTGTAACCAACATCCATATTAGATAAATGAGCAAGTATGAGACTACAACACCATCATGACAAGAACATCATGAATTGGAACCTTCCACACTATCACATTTTCATGGTTCAATATTTTTCGTGTTCACATTCTAATTTAAGCCTTAAAGGTTTGAAGAGCATATAGCATGAAAAACATACATTTTCCTTTTTCTCTAGATTATTTTTCCGAGCCAAAAATGGATCAGGAATAGCCCAATTCTATGTATTCTCTATATTTTATACTTGCTTTATAGGATCTCACTAGTTATGTCTTCACAAGATGGTCTAGCTAGGCTAGGGGTGATCTAGACACCTCCAATGACATGTTGGGCCATTTATGTTTTGTTTTAGGGAATTTCTATTGTCGGTTACATGACCACCCTGACGGTTATGTAACCACCACTGCGGTTGAGCGGCGGTTGCACAACCACCACAACGTTATATACATCGAGTCTATATTAAGTGGTTTCCAAAATACATCCAGGAAGCACAAATGAATAATGACATAATTGTTATAACAACATAACAATTATAGTGTTTTGAATATGAATATAATAATGGTTATATGGTTAATAATATAACCATATAACATTATAATAATAATAATTAATTAATAACAATAGTTAAATAATTAATTATAAAATGCATAATTAATTATCCTAACATTCCCCCTTAATTTTGCATTGTCTCAAGGGATGAGGAGAGGAACTCTCTGAACAACTCGAACTTGTCACGTGCAAGTGACTTTGTGAAGATATTTTCTCTTTGTTCAGTTGTTGGAAAAATTGAAGTTGTATATTGTGCTTCAACACATGCTCGCATATGAAATGAACATGTACCTCAATGTGTTTTGTTCTTTCATGAAAAACTAGATTGCGAACAAGTTTGAGAACACCTTCATTGTCAACATACATGGTGGTTGGTTTGTCTATGGTATTCCAAGTCCTTCGAGTATGCGACGTAGCCAAATCACTTCACAAACAACTTCTCTGTAGAATGATACTTGGCTTCTATGGAAGAACGAGAAACAAAGTGTTGTTTCTTTCTTCCCCATGATATTGGTCTAGATCCCATAAAGAATACAAATCCTGAAGTGGATTTTTTGTCATCAATATTTCCTGCATGATGAATCGAATATCCTGACAAGAAGAAGTTTGTCATTCTTCTTGTATTCTAGACCAAGATCCATTGATCCTTTGAGATATCTCAAGATGTGCCTTGCTTCCTTCCAATGACAAACTTTGGGTTCTGCATGAACCTGGATAGATAGCTTACTGCAAAGATGATATTTGGTCTAGTGTAGGTTAGGTAAATGAGACTCCCAATCAACTGCCGATAGAGAGTGGCATTTACCTCAGGAGATGGATCTGAATGAGATAACTACAATATATTCTCCATAGGTGTAGCAATCGGTGTGCAATCCATCATCCTAAATTTCTCAAGCGTTGTCTTGGTATATTTCATCGAGAAACAAAGATGTGATTCTCTTTCTACCATACTTCAATCCAAGACAATAGTGCATTAGCTTGAGATCTGTCATGTCAAATGATCGATTAAGATCTTTCTTTGTTGCATCGATCATCCTCATTGAACAGTGATGACTAGATCATCGACATAGACAATGAACAATCACAATCTCCCCCTTACTTTTTGAGGTAAAGATTGGGATCGTATGGATTTCTAACAAATCCATGTTGTATGAGATGCTCATCAATTTTGATGTACCATGCCCGGGGTGCTGTTTGAGGCCATATAAAGATTTCTGAGTCTGCATACCTTTTCTTCTTGACCAGGTACTACATATCCCTCAGGTTGAGTCATATAGACTTCTTCTTGTAAATCTCCATTCAGAAGGCACTTTTTACGTCCATCTGATGGAATTTCCAACCAAACTATGTAGCTAGAGAAAAGATCATCTTGATCATTTTGATCTTAGTTGTGGGAGAAAATGTCTCCTCATAGTCAATGCCTTCTTTTTGTGCATACCCCTTTGCTTTACTAGTCTTGCTTTATACTTGTCCATTGTCCCATCTACTTTGTACTTCATTTTGAATATCCATCTGCATCAATGGGTTTCTTCCCTAGTGGAAGATCGACAAGCTTACCAAGTGTTATTTTTCATTACTGGCTGATATTCAAGAGTCCATGGCATCTTTCCAAGCTTTTGATTGTAGGGCTTCTGGACTGTAGAGGGCTCATCAGACTCGATAACTCTACTCATCAAAGCAAAGTTAACTTCTTCTCTTGCTTTACTATGAGTTTGTGGTCTAGGGGTGGATGTATCGGTGGAGCATCCATTCTTGCATCTTGTAATGTGCTAGTACACCACTTGGGCATATGTTGAACTTCCCATGGGTTGTGGTTCTATCAGATCAACACCATCATCCCCATCATCACTTTCATCATCTGTGGGAACATCAGCTTTATTTTTACAATTGGTGAAGAATCTACATCAGGTGAGTCTGGAGGAGGAGACTCTGCTTCCTTCTTCTCAAAAAAACTCAACATCTTTGTTGGTGTAGACTTTTCTGGTCTTTGGATCCATCAATTTGTACCCAAGAGTCTCTTCATTATACCCAATGAAGATGATTTTTTGTGACTTCATGTCAATTTATTTATGTTTTTCTTGGGTATGTGCATACTTTGCTTTGCACCCAAATACTCTAAGGTGTGTAATAGATGGTTTCCACTTTGACCATGCTTCTTGTGGTGTTACTCCATCAAGAGCAATTGTGGGCACTCTATTCAAAAAAATACATTGTTGTCTTTGTTGCTTCTCCCAGAATGTCTTTGCAAGTCTAGAATCATCGATCATGCATCACACCATTTCCATGATAGTATGATTTCTTCTCTCAACAACACCATTCTATTGTTGGTGTGTGTGGAGGAGGCATTTTCGATGAATCCCATGAGTTTGTAGGTAGTCTTTGAACTCATTATTGGTGAATTCCCCCTCGATGAGTGGAGAGTTTGATGTGATGACCAGTTTCATTCTCAACAACTACTTTGAACTTCTTGAAGGTTTCAAAAGCTTCACTTTTCTTGTGAAGACAAAAAATCCACATTTTTCTTGAATAGTCATCAACACAAAGCATGAAGTACTGAAATCTAGAATGACTTGGTTGCATCGGACCATGCAAAGATTGGTATGAACCAGATCAAGCTTACCATGAGCTTGATATGTACTCTTTGGAATGAAGCTCTGTGTTGTTTTTTCTCTTTAGGTAGTGAGGACACTTGTTTGTATCCTTTTGAAGAGATGGTAGCCCATGTACCATATTATGCCGGTGAAGTGTCTCGAGATACTTGAAACTAACATGACCAAGTCTTGATGCCACAACTGTGCTGAGGTAGAGTTCTTAGCCACAAGTTCTTGATCATCTCTGTGGAAAAATCAAGTTGGAACATGCGTCCCACATTGGAGGCTTTTGTAACTATTTTGAGCCTCGTGATTTGTCTCGAATCAAACACGTTTTCTTTCGGAATGACTATCAAAGTCAATTTTTAAGTTGTGATCTAGGAGTTGACTGATTGAAAGTAGATTCTTTGTCAACCCAGAGGACATATAAGACATCTGATAGTCTCTGTAGTTGCGTGAACCAAGGGGTAGAGAAATGTTCCCAATCCCTGAACTGTATATGAAGAATCATCTCCCAACGAAACATGGTTTTTGAAGGTGTGTCCCTCATTGAAGTAAACCAGTCTCTGTGGCTGGTCATGTGTCGAGTGGCTCCCGAATCAACATACCAGACATCACTAGATGACGTGGAAGGTTCACTTGATCAAGAAGTGTACAAGAAGTCTTCATTATCTGAATGTTCTTCTTGTTCAACAATATTTCCTTGTTGATGGGGTCTTCTTTTCAGTTCCCTTTTTTTGCCCTTGATTGTAGTTTGTATGTCCCTTGTGAGATTGTTGGTGTTGAGGTCTAGAGTTTTGCTTGATGAACCTTTCTTGTAAGTATTATACCAACAATCTTTCAATTCATGTCCTCTTTTACAAATTGGACATTGCTTCTTCTGTTGTTTGTCCCCTTGATGTTGATATTGATTTGATGTTGGGAATTTTGATAGGAATTAGGTTTTCCTTTACCTTTTCCTTTCCATTTTTGATGTGAAGAAAGTTCTTGCTCCTCTTCATCATCCTTATTATGCATGGCTTCCTCTTGTTGTAGTAGGTTTACCAACTTGTCAAAACTAACTATGTCGTATCTGACACGTTTAGTGTTGTTACAAAAATGTGGTAAGAAGAGGGAGTGCTCTCAGAACAATGGGAATGAGAGCATCATCTATGTGACCGCTTCTCCTAGGGCTAGAAGTGAAGCCCTCAACTCTGTAACTCTTCTTAAGAAAGCTTCAATTTTCTCATTTTCTTGAACTTCAGTGTGTGTAATTGACTCTACAAATTTAGTATGACATTCTTGTTTTTGGCCTCATATATTGTGCTCAACTTATCCCATGCTTCTTTGGTTGTTTTGGCATCTTGAATGTGGGGTTGCACATCGTCGGACACTCAAACAAGATGATGAGTTTGGCCTTCTGATCTGCTTTATCAAACTGTCATTGTTGTGTTGTATCAGTAGTTGATCTGGTCAGAGTACCATTCATAGGCCAGATCTCTTCAAACTCAAGTTGTGTCTTGATTTTTGTCTTCCATGCAGCATAGTTGTTTCCTCTGAGTAGTTGTGAATCTGGAAGAAAAATTTGGGGGCATTGGTGCCCATTTTGTAGAAATCACTGATCAGGGTTTGGCTCTTATCACTCTAGGTATAAGGTCTCCCAATCTATATACCATCTCGATATACAAACCTTTCTATATACGTGCCCTTCGATATACCGGTGGTACGTGGAAGAAGCTCACCCTTTCTATATACCCGGTGGTACGTGAAAGAGGCGTTAACGTACGTGAAAGAATTCAATACATGGTACCAAGATAATATTGAAAGGGTCTATGTGATTATTGACATTGGCTCAAAGAAATATCCTCATATGCACATGTAACTTTGCTATATACTTGGATAATTTCTCAGTCTGGATTTATGTCATGTAATCATTCACAAGATGGATGGGATGGCTCATAGTGTGTGTGCATTGTGACCTTATTACTCCCCATCGATTTAAAGGGTCGATGCCCAGATGACATTGTTGTAGCTATATTAGGTGTTAAGTGTAGTAGTAGTCATGATGGCTTTACCGTAAGTGCTTCCCAGAGGCACTATATATACCGAATGTTGTGAATGAGATCTAGGATCTCGTGAGTGTTTTAGAACCAATTTTTACTATTTTTTATTACAATATTCTACCGGTTTTGAGTAGTTACAAATTTGTGGTTGACTATGGACAACCTGAAAATTAGTACAATATATTAAAGCATGCAATTACATTCAAAAAATTTGGAAAAAAATTGAATGGCAGGCAAATTTTTTTTGTTTTACGGGCCCTGGTGGCCTCGGAGCCCAAAATGACCCTTCAATGCAAAAAATTGCAAAAAAATTAGCTTAAAATGAATTTTTGGTGTACCCCCTTTTGGAAAATGTTGTCTCGGAATAAAAAAATAGGCCTATTAGGAGATTTTTTTCCCCTATATTAGGGTTTTTCTCACTAAAATTTTAGAGGCTGTTTAGTTATAACTAAGTTGTTTAGTGGAGGTTTTTCCGCTAAATTATCCTCCAAACTTGGTGGTTTCTCCAAATGTGCCACTAAATTCAAATTGGTTTAAAAATCAAGTTGGGGGTGGGGTTTAAACCCCAAACCTCATTCACCCAAGTCTTTTCCTCTAACCACCTCATCTCTTATGAGTGCTTGATATAGAAATGAAGCAATTGAAATTTAAATAAACTCAAAACATTGCTAACCTTTGAAAAAATGCGACTTGGAAGAGAGGAGTCCACATGGATGTGACTTGGAGTAGGATGTGGTTTCTCTTTTTCATGCTCAAAAATGGATCTCTCTTTTATTTATCTCCTTTTTTCATCTTCTATACTTTTGCTATTTGTTTGTTTTTTTGATTTCACCATTTTTATTTTTCACACCACCTTGTTGATAAGTTCGCACACGTGTATTTCATTTTTTTGGCTTGTGCGGAGTTTTTTTTAATCGCCATATGATTGATCCATTTTTGTATTGTTTTTTCAGCATTTTTATCTCTCCACCGCTTTTTGATTTTTATATGGAGATTTTTGATTGGAGTTTTCGTGAGATCTTTGCTTTCAGCTTTCAACTTTTAAAGCAATGCAAGATCTTTTTGATGCGAAGAAAATGGTGGGAGAAGCCGGTTATTAGGGTCTTTTCAGGATGTGTGTGGGGGACTTGGTCCGGTTGTTGAAAACAAGTAACACACCTTATTTTCAACTCGATCGTGTAGGTCTATGAATTCATGCCAATCAATTATATGGCATCCAATGATCAAAGTAGTAAGATGCTCATTTAAGATACAACACGACCTTTTACTCCAATTAGCTTAGTCGGCTTGCTGAAGCCTTTGTGAATGAAGGGCTCGGTTTGGCTGTAACTCCACACCCTTTAGACATTCAATCACCTATACAATATACAATTATTAGAGGAGCTTGATTCTTAAAACCGATGAAATAATCACAACTCGCCATAAATAGGTGACTCGACCGGTGAAGAGGAGAATAGCTTGACCTTCAATATGTTCACTCCACAATGCAAATTGATTCCCTCAAAATAAGAGCTACTTAATGTAGTAGTGATTAAATGCTCCTCTAAATTAGAGGTAAAACCCTTGTTGGGAAAAAATATATATTTTTTTTTTTAAGTTTCTATACAGCAAAAATTTTTTTCCTAGTGTGCGAGGTGCACTAGTGTAAAAAAATTTGTTCCAAACACGGAATGAACAGGAGGGTTGTGGGATGTAGGGATGGGGAGGAAGTTGCAGGAGGCAACACAAGGCTCTCTGAATTGCTGAAAATTCTTCTCCAAGACTCTTCTTCTCTCTTGACCTCTCTCTTGACACCTTTGATCATTCAGGAGTTTAGATTCATGCTCTGGTACTAAATGTAGTTTCACAAACAGGGACGGAAGCCTGTATATTTTATTAATGTGAAATCAAAAATACAATAGTGTAGGATACAATATTTATACATATTGGATAGCACTGGATAAAAAATATAGAGTTTAACTATGCAACAACAAACTAAAATACAGTAGCTTCCAAAATACATCGATAGGAAGCACAAATGAATAATGACATAATTGTTATAACAACATAACAATTATACCCGTGAATATAATAAGACAAATATGGTTAATAAAACCATATAAAATAACAATAATAATTAATTAATAACAATAGTTAAATAATTAATTATACAATATCCTAGGTAAATAATAATTAAAAAACATAAGGTCAGATCTTTGAGATTTAATGTTTGATTTTCCACAATTTACGTTTGTTTTACCTTTCCATGCTTGAGATGAGCATCTAGGTTTAAATACAAGCCTTTCCAAGGATTCAAGCAAGTGTTTTGGGTGAAATCCTAGTGTGAGCAAAGTTAGAGAGTTGGATTCTTGTTTGAAGGTTTGAAGAGTTCTTTGAGAGAATTGAGATATTTCAGATACATTAGAAAGATTTCATCTTTATGAAGGCCAATTAGGAGTAAGTTTATCATATTTGAGATTACAAAAATAGTGATGGGGAGATAGTTTTCTCACCCAATAGAGTTTTTAACCCCCACATTGGGTTTCTGGGGAAGGATAAATCTTGTCTCATTCTTGTCTCTTCTCCTTTTAATTTGTAGTTTAATTTTGGTTGATATTACACAATAACTAGTTTAATAAAGAACTTATATATTTCATTCATATTCATGAGCATAATGATTTGTTAATTGTTAAAGTTAGGCATTTTGGAAGAAGCAGATCATTTCCCTTACTTTTTTTAACACTTAATTTAAGATGATTTCCACTTCACTACCATTTACATTTCCTTATTTAACCTTATAGGTCTTGAATCCATTAATCATGAGAGCATGTAGTTTCATTGGAACCCCAATATATATTATTTATTTCATTTATTTCACTTATAACAAGTACACTTAATCACATGAAAGTGTTAACATTGGTTTAAAGAGAATTAACATGCAAGGTATGAATCCCTCTTCTCAAAACTTAATAACTCTATTACACATCATGAATATATTAAAATAAGTGTACACTAATTGGTTCACATTTCAATTGCCATTAATTTGCAAAACCCAATGTTAGTTCCAAACATTTTGAACACATATATGTCACCCAACACTCATTCTTAGACTATAATAGATCTTAAAAACATGGTTACTCGTCATTTACGTAGAATTGCAAGTCAGTATGAAGGAAAAAATCTCATGATGATAAGAGGAGAATCTTAAGCTAATATTATGCTTGCGATACATCTAAAGATAGAGATGATTGGGAGAATTTATAAGATAAAAAAATAAACCTAGGGTTAGTATTCCAATCAAGAGTTAATGTTTTAGAATATCATGTTGAGTGAAGGAGACATCTCATTTTATATTTAATGTTAGAAAAATGGAGACCTAGCAAGGAGTTAAATATCAAGTCACAATTTTCATATTTCCCTGGTCAACATCCTACCAATAAAGGCCATAGTATAAGTTTATATATTAGAATTATGTGATACATAAGTAACTATTAAAAGGTCATGTTAACCAGGTTGTTATTTATCCTTTTATTTGTTTATTATGATAATTATTACACTTGGGTTATCCCTACACTTGTTGGGTTGACTTATCTAGGTGTCTAGTTGTGTGGAGTTAGCTTACTTGTTGTGTTGAGTTAAATTCTCTAGTTATGTGGAGCTAGCATTACTAACAAAGTGGAGTTAAATCAAGGAGAAAGATCGCGGTTAATGAGAGTTCTTCACCACTGATCTAGGTATTATTTGCACTTCCCTCCTCCTATAGGTACATCCTCATTATTGAGAAATGTAATGTAATACCATTATGGATTATGATGGATTTCCATATATGATATTTTAGATATTTGTTTTTAAATCATTTTGTAAGGTTATTCGGTGAATTTCCTTCAACTTATCAAATGTGATTCCCTATTATCATCTAAGATCTTCATGTCTTGGAACAATATTCTTATCGATCCTTTAAGTGTGTATTGAAGTAGTAGATGATGTAGACATCCATATGTAATTTTTTTGCAAGCAAGGGTTTGCTTGTTTTAATATATTTTGGAATTTGTTAGCACTTAAACACCCTCCATGTCCATTTTACTCAAAATAGAGGGCTTTGTTGGATTCCAAAGGTGGCAAAACCGTAGAAACAACTGTAAACTTGGCCATTGAAGGAGACAATTTATTTTTTTGAGTTTGTTTTGGTTATGTAGAGATAGACACGATACGCATGAGATCCACTTGGAAATCCATTCCAAGAAAGAAATTCGTGTTGGGGAAGTAGAAAGTCTAGAAAAATGGTTTATGGGGTTTTCACGTTCAATATTGGGTTTTTTTCTTCCGCTTTGTAGTTCTTTTGGAGAGGATAAGAAATCTAAGAAATCTTGTTGGGAAAAAAATATGTGTTGGGGAAGTCTAAAAAGTTTAGAAAAATCATTTTATCTAAGGGTTTAAAGATGTTCTAATGGGTTCTTCTTCCGCTCTTAGAGTTCTTCTAAGCAAGATGTTGAAATCTTATAAATTTGAGTTTATGGGAAATATATGTTAGGGAGGAGAAAGTCTTACAAAAATGCTTTCGGGTATTTTTGAGTCATTTGGTAAAAAACAATTTTTATTTCTCTTTGTAGGTGAAAATATCACTCGAGGAACTTGGAAAGATGTGATGGTGAAAATTGAGATTCTAGAAAAAATACTTTGGAAATTTTTTTCTAGGGTTTTCAGGGTTGGGAAAATGGTATTTTTCTCACTCCCCCAATTCAGACACTTCATAACTAATCCATCATTCTACAATGCATGCTACACTTAGATCTATGAAAGAACAAGTTTAAACAGTAATCATGATTGAATCAATAACATGCACTACTCAATTACACACATAGAATGACACTTAGATTCAGCCAATATCTTCCATCTATTAATAAATACATAGAAGCTCCTTATAGTAATGTCAATCTATACCAATGTGTATGATGGATCGATATGATAATTTAGTCATATGTGTATATCTCTATACCTCCATACATCCATCACACTCTCACACACTCATATATCTCTATTACACACTACTATGTATTTACATCATATATATATATAGGGTGGGGACTTTCCCTTCACCACTTATCTATTCCAGAAATAGGCCACATGTTATTAATAGCCACACGTCATGTTTATCAGGCATAGCCACACATGCAAGTGTGCTATCTATAGACCTCTTGCAGTTAACTGAAGTGTCAATCCTATTCTTAGCTCGTCTCCATGCAAAAACTTGATCTGATCCTCAAAGATAGACAATGCATGGCACACATGTCTCTGCATCGTTGGTGTGTTTCGCACGCCATCTTCTAAAAATAGGTCTTCATGCTCAAAATCGGCTAAGTCTGAAAAAGTTGAACTTGCCTTCCATGCGTGGGTCCTTTCCCTGTCCTCCATGCGCCCTTGATCTGGCCTTTCTCCCATGTGGACTCCTTGTGTGATCTTTGACAAGTATTCTTTGATCAACATTACCCCACACTAATCTCATTGTCATCCGACAATGGGTATCTCAAAAATTGAAGTAAAGAATAGAAGAATGGAAAGAATAAGAATGAAAGAATGTAGATAAATAAAGAATTTTATGAGGTTATGAGGTAGCCTCCTCTGTATCAGTTTGAAGTATCAACTCTGGATACTCCTCCTTTATTTTGGCCTCCAAAACCTGTCATTCAGTGAGTGCTTGTTCTACTTTTTCGGGATGTCCACAACAATGGATTCCAACTCATCCCTCACAATCTCTCCTTTTTCATTTTGTAGAACCAACACAATGTTGGACATTGATGTCATTCTTCCTTCTAAAAGATCCATCTTCTATGTAATTAGCTTCCCAAGCTCTTCTAGCTGAGTCTTGTGTGGCTCTTGTCTTTGTTCTTTCAGGGCCTCATGCTTTCTGTTTAACCATTGAAAATCTTTCTGCATGTGGCCCAATGTCTCATCCTTCATTGCTTCTGGACCTCATTGTTTTCTTCTAGGGTCTTTATGTTGATAAGCACCTCTGGAGCTGTGCATATGTTTAAATCTGGTCTACTTTCTTCAATACTTCTTGTAATGCTTGCAACAACCCTTCATAAGATGTAATCTTTCACATCACTGATGCTTTCTCTCATTTGGCATCTTTCTCTGAGCTTCTTGGTGCTTGGCATGCGTAGAGGTTCATCTTCAAGTACCAAGTCCACCAACTTTCCTACATAGTGTATCGTTGAAGGAAATGTCTGTGGTACCTTGGCCTCCAAGTGTGGCCTTGCTCTGATGACATTGTCCCCAATCTCCTCTGTGATGTTGATAAATACTTTTTTTCTTCTTCTGCATGAAGTCCCTCTCTTGTGTTATGTGCATTATCTCTGCATCCTTTGTCTTCAGCTCCTCGTGCAATGCTCTGATTGTTGCAGCTTTGTCCATGTTTCTTCTAGCAACTTCAGTAGAAACCTTCACCAATGCATTGTTGACCTGCTCATCTGACATGATAGTAGGCTTTATTGTCATGTGTCTAGCTTGGGGTGCCTTCTTAACCATCTCAAAATGCATGACTCTTCACATACATCAAAGTCAGGCTCATCCATGTGGGTGTGCATTGACCATGATAGTTGCTTTTGAGTGTGCACAGTCACCATATCCTCATCCATTAGCTCCCAACCGAATAAATCCTTCTGTGCTATCGTGCTCTGGAAGAAGGGTGGGCGAGATAATTTTACCTGCGTCCTCTGCATACCCCATGGCTGGTGGAATGTGCTCTCCACTTGTTCTTCTAGACCATTCTTTGCTTAGGGACTTTAGCTTCCAAATTTGGGACTTGTGTCTCCATGTCCTAAACATTCTCTGTAGTTGTCTCCTCTGGTCTTTTCTCATCCTCTTCTTTTTCCTTTGATTCCTCACCTGTTCTTCTTATGTTCTCTAGAAGTGTAGGAGAATTAGGCATGCTTTCCTCTGACTCTTCCACCTCCTCATTTAACTTAGTTTCCTCCTTCTTTACATGGTTGCCTCCTTTTGTGGAGAGAGATTTGGGTGATCTGCGCAGTGGTTGGAGTAGCACCTTGGGTCCTTGTTCTCCTAAACACCCTCTTAAACTATGCTCCCCTTGGACTGCATTCAAGTCCTCATCATCCCCCTCTTGTGGCTTGAGGTGGTGTAATGGTGTGCTCAGACTTCACCCTTATTTGTAGGATGTCTCCTACCTCTATGCTCCAAACCACCACTATCTTTGCTCCTCCTCCTCATCCTCCACTTCAATTGGCTCTGTGGGCTTAGGCATTGGGATGTTCTCCATTGTATGCTTTCCCTTTGGTGGTGCTTTGGAAGTGTGAACTCACCTTCCACATACTTGTTATTCTCCATCTTTGGCTTAGATTGAGAGATACACCAATGCTGCCCCTACATCTACTACAACCAGACTTATTGGCTTAATATTCAACACCTCTGAAATGATCCTCTCGGTATAAGCACTTCTTCCAGGATACACATACTTCTTCCTCAACGTATGGTAGTCACAGTCTACCTTATCTGCATTGAATACCAGTTGACGTGTGTCTATAAATCTATGAACAGATGCTTGGAAATACCTTGCAGTGAATGCGTAAGGCAATTTACACCAAGGGCTCAGACTCCATCTTTCATTGGGAAGTGTGTGATGTAGAAATGTTGATATACAAAAAACTGGACTTGTTTCCCTACTACTACTTGATGGTAGGTCCTTTGGGATGTGCCACTCTTCTCCCCAAATGCGTGGAGCCTGTCATACCATTTCTCCACCCTTTGCTTTACGTCATCTATCATGGCCCCTTTACATAGGTACTTGTTGAACCTTTCAGTTGGTGACTTGTTCTCCATGGGGTATTCCCATACTTTTTCCTTTGGTCCATCTGGTACTCAATTTCCATGAATACTAGTGATAGTAGAACAACCCCAAAGCTGATCTTCCCTCATGTGTGTGCTTCTTGACTATTTTATTCTGCAATATAGCCTATAATGTTGTAGATTTCCCCTTCTGACATCTTACGTGCACATGTGTAACCACATAGTATTTACTGTGACCACCACTCTGATCATTCAACTTTGTAACAAGGTGTGTTTGCTTACACTTGCACAACTAGATAGTTCTTAATTTGTCTATATCCATACCGTGTGGACCCTTTAGTACCCCAACTCTGTCTGGTCTTTAAAATCATGGCTTTATCTATGAGATCATTTTTATGTCCTCTCTATGGCCTTCAAACCTGTAACTGATGAGATAAGTGCAGATGAGATTCTAACTCTCGTGTCTGCAAAGTAGAAGAAGTCCTCGTGCACTCTGCTCATGAGCCATTGATACAAGGGCTCATACTTCCCGAAATATGGAAGCTCATATAATTGGTAGACCCCAATTCTCTTTAGAAGCTTCTCACCTACATCATCATAAACTGGCATGTCATCCATGTACGCTTGTTCATCCTAGTAGTGAGCAAGGAATCGAGCTCCTTCTTGTTCTCTGAAGTCTGTGATTGTATTCACTTACTTTTCTCTTTCTGATGGGTGAATCCCATTCTGGCGATGATGACTCCTTTTGGATATTGCATTTCTGAAAAATCACTTTTGGGTGCCATCTCTTCCTCCTCGATGACCACCTTCTTCTTTCCTTTTTTTTTGCTATTGCAGATGCCTTCTTAGGTGCCATTTTTACCTTAAAACATGTCTCCTCTTTAACTCTACAACTTTGTGAATCAAACCCTAGCTCGATTCAATCATGCCCTAGGTGGAAACTTTGTGACCTAACTCTTTTCTGTCTCCTGCTTTGCTCAAACCCTTCACCACTGGGGATGCAAGCTTCTTTTCACATAGATCTGGTTGTCATGCTTGGTTTCACACCCTTCGCACCTTAACTCGATCACTCGGCTCTTCACACTTGGCTCTTTCCTCAAATACTCTTAGTTATAATGGTAAAAATGAATCACATTCCATCCTTATATAATTTTTTCAAATTTTGATGCATTTATTGCTCCTTCACCTACAAAATATCCCCTCATTCATTGACCAAATTTGTTCATTCCGCATTTGGTACATCTTCACCCCTAGCTATAACCTTCTAGTGTGCCTTCCTACCCTTTGGTCACAGACTTCTCTTCAGTGCATGCCCTTGCACCTGAGTACCTCATCATTGTACCTTCTCTGGTAGTTATCATGGCCTCCACTTACCTCGCGTTATATTGTTCTTTCATTCATCTCCATCCTTGGTCACTTTTGAGAAGCAATCTTCTTTTGACTTAAAGCACACCCGTAGTAACTTATTCCTTTCACCTTTCAATTCCCACAGTCTTTTACTTGGATAACTACAACCACCCCACACTAAAGGTATGTGTAGTCCTCTACGCATAAACATTCTTCACATAGTAATTAGCTTCATGTGCATAAGCGTGCTTATTACACAAGAAACAACAACTAAATTGACAAAGCATAAAAAATGAAGGAAATACATTAAGGAAATACATAATTGAAAACCTAATCTAAATGGAAATACTTACCTTATTACAAACACCAAGAAGACTTATTTATAGTAGGGCTTAACCTACTCCCGTTAAAGTAACGGGTAGCCGTGTTCCATCAAGTGCTTTAGCTTGGAAAGCACTTGATTCAAGTATATAAGTGATGACATACGACCCCAACCAATGTACTTTGAGCTTTCTGGATGGGCAAGAACTTTGAGTCATAAAGAAGTACCATTTGTCAATCTCAAACTTCTTATCCCTATATGTTTTTATCATGCCATGCCTTTCTGCCTGGCCTTTTCCTACTTCTGACTCCATCGTGTTATGGCTCATCGCTGCTCATCAGTTGAATCATCTTCTCGATATGCTCTTCTAAATCTGTTCATCAGCTAGACCTCAGTGCATGTGCAATGTGCAAAGAAGGTAACATAAATTCTATAGGAGAATGAGCTTCCATGCCAAACACCAACTGAAATGGTGTGGCTTTGTTCAATCTCTTGTAAGTTGTTCTATATGCCCAAAGAACAGCTGACACTTTGTCATCCCAATCCTTTCTTCCAACATCAAAATTTTTGTCAAAGTCTGGCTCAAAATCTTGTTGAAAGCCTCAATAGTTCCATTTTCTGAGGATGGTAGGGTGTAGTTTTATGGTGTGCAACCATAAACTCATCTAATAGGATCTGATTGTCTCATTCAAAAAGTGTGTACCCCTATCACTTGTCAAGCTTAAAGGACATCCATATCTTGTAAGAACATTCTCCCATAGAAACCTAGTTGTTGTAGCTATTGTTTATGAGTCCTTCTTTAGGTGTTGCTTTGCCCACCCATGTGTGTGAGATAATCTGTGCAAGTAATGATATAGCGTGATCCATTTCTACGTGTGGCTGGTGAAATAGGTCCTACAAAGTCAATGGCCCATTTCTCAAATGGTTTGGCACTAGTAATTGTCTCAAAGGCATCTCATCTCTTTGCCCTAGTTTTCCTAGGTGCTGACAATGATCACATGCCTTACAATATTTTTGAGTCCTTATCAATGTCTCCCACCATAATCCAACAAGTAGGATCTTTGGAGGAAGTCGCATCACCTGCATAATGGCCTCTCTACAATACCACCATGAGCTTCTTCCATAATATCCTTGTGCTCATGCTCTAATACACAATGACGTAATACTTCATCTCTGCCTAGCTTGTAAAGGTCACCATTGATTAACATAAATGGTGCCACATGTATAGCAAGTTGTTTCTTTTCTAATGCTTTCATTCCTTCTGGTGCCATACTATTCGTAGAAAGACAACAATGTCTTCTAATTCCATGATGGGTGCGCATGTTGTAACCTATATAACTGTGCATCTGGCATGGTTTCTTCAATTTTTGTGCTTCCTCTCTGAATTGATTCTAGATAAATGGTCTGGTCAGAATTACTTTTCCCTGGCTTCACCACAATTGTGAAGTCAAACTCTTGAAATAGGAGCACCCATCTGCATATGCCCCTGTAAGATGGGCTTGTTTACCAAGTACTTCAATGCCATGTGATCTGTATAAAACACAAATGGTGTTGCTAACAAGTATTATCAAAACTTGTGCAATGCATAGATCATTGACAAAGCTTCACGCTCTGTAGTTGTATAATTCCATTCAAGTAGAGTCAACTTCCTACTAGCAAAACAGATTGGATGATCTACAATACCTTCACTAGGTTGAGCTAACACAATGCCAATGGCCATGCCAGAAGCATCCACATGCACATGAAATGGTTTATCCCATGAGGGAAAGCATAGAATGGGTGTGGTAGTAAGTTTCTCTTTTAATATCTCAAATGCATGCATTGTTGTGGTTCTCCCCAATAAAATGTACCTTTCCCCTTTAGTAACTCTTCCAAGGGTGCAACAATTTTGGCATACCCTTTGATGAATTTTCTATAATATCTGTATGACCTAAAAATCCATGCACCTCACTTTGACTGGTAGGTGCTTCAGGCCTAAAATGACTACAACCTTAGTTGGATCAACCAACAAACCTTCCTTACAGATTATATGTCCTAACAATATCCCAAATGGTGTAGAAAATATGCATTTCTTGATGTTCAAAGAGATACTCAATTTTCTGCACCATTCAAACATTAAGTGTAGATTGTCACTGATGATCTTTCACAAGCCCATATATACTATCCAATCATCTAGGTAGACCTGTAAGAAGTTGTGAATAAAATATTTGAATGCCTGAACAACTATGCGTGAGAATACAACAGGCACATTTTCAATCCAAAAGGCATCATAGTATAGGAAAAACTACCCCATTTAGTAGTAAATGTTGTCTTTTCTTGATCTCTCTGAGCAATCCTAACTTTGATGATACCGGAAAACCCATCTGTGAAGGAATATATTTCGCACCCCCTGACTCCTTCTAGTATTTCCTCAGTGAATGGCGTAGGGAATGGATCTGTGATGCATGCAACATTCACTCCCTGTAGTCCACACATATTCTAATTTCATCCATCCTTCTTGATATTGATCACCATTGGGCTAACCCATTCTGACTCATCAAGGGCTTGATAATTCCAGATTTCAACATTTTATCAATTTCTTCTTTTACCT
This sequence comes from Taxus wallichiana var. yunnanensis, assembly GCA_018340775.1. Classification (NCBI taxonomy): domain Eukaryota; kingdom Viridiplantae; phylum Streptophyta; class Pinopsida; order Cupressales; family Taxaceae; genus Taxus; species Taxus wallichiana. The sequence goes on along the minus strand of CM031240.1, from coordinate 786,632,492 downwards.
TTTCACACAAATTAGGATTCATTCTATAAGGTCTCTTTCTAACTGGTCATGCACCATCCTTAAGTTTTATCTTCATTTCCCCAAGTGATTCATGCATGCCTTTAAGTTCATGATACCCTCGAGGGAATAAGTCTTGATAATCCCTGAGTAACTCAATGATCTTTGCTACCTCGAGTCTGACCAGTAGTCTCAATTATGGCCTCCTTAGGCTCACCTCGAACCTATATTCACCTTCTTTGTCTTCATGGGTTTGTGATAGGCACGTATCCTTTTCTGCATTATCCAAGACCTCGTGCACACCCCTTGTGAATGTTCAATATCTAGGTTCTCAACTTCCTCATCATCCATGATGTAAACCATCTTTCCTTTCTCTTTCTCAAGGAAAGTGCATTCAAGTAGTATGGAGTCCATTTCTTCTTCCTTCAAAATGTGCTCTCGGACTCTACTGTCTCACCAAATAATTCCTGAATATGCTCTTCTACTTTTGCACTATCTCCCATAGTTAAGTGCTTGACAAATTTTAATGCCTCTTCTATTGGAGGTTTAGTCAAGAAGTAGTCAAAGGTCTGGATCATTCTGCAGTCAAATTTTGCTAGTTTCCAGTCTCTCGATGTAGTTCTGCATATACATACTAGGTGTGTGTGCATCCTTGTAGCGTAGAATACAATCTATGCACCCAGAGTGAAGGTGGTAATGCTTCTGTCCTGTTGTCTAGAGTCTCTCACGTTTCTTGAATGTGATGTTAAATACGGGTTGATCACCATGATAAGTGTAGATCTGTGTAGGTGCATTGTTCCTTACAAACCTAGTAGACAAAGTGACTCCAATCTCTTCCCAGTTTATAAGATTATCTCTATGGACTACCCACCACAGCATGCGTTGTTGTCCTGCGTAAGGTATATACTAACATATCTCTTCTCTTAATTTGATTTGTCCACTGTGTTTCCATGGCCTTCAAAAATGTAGGAAGATCTTCTACCCTTGTATACCAAGGTCTTGTGCTACCTATCCATCAAATTGAACAAAGTCCATTCTTTGTGCATAACCACACTTTTCACCTCGCGCCCTACTAATTCATATGTACCATGAGCCCAATTTGTCACAAGCAATACTCGTAGTATCACTAATAGAATGAGAATCCTCCCCTTTGTAGGATGCCTTCTTTTGATGGCTCATTGACCTCTGGGTCCTGAATAGCACGTACATAAATTCTATTTAAGTCCTCCTCACTTAGAGGCTCAACATATGGTGTAGAACTTCCCATCTGTCAAAGGTATCACAACCCTTTCCTCCTTGTTTTCAAAGCTGATATACCCCTTATTGAATCTCAAGTCAACATTATTCGCATAACACCAAGGGCATCCAAGCAGGGCTGGAAAATTGTCTGCTTCTGCAAGTGCTAATACCTCAAAATCCCCAGTGAACTTGGCCCCTTGTATAGTTATAGATGCATCTTTCAAAACTCCTATGGGAGTGGCCTTAGTCAGTTTTCCATAAATAACACATTAGATGATGGCTATAATGGAGGCCTCCCCATTTGTACCCATGCATCTAATGTAAGCACATTTACTTTCACACTGTATCAATCAATATGTTGCTCAACAACCACCCATCCACAACAACATTAGAGTAATTTCTTTGTCATAGTCAATGTTATCAGGGGGAAGATTTGCATGTAGAAAATCTATCATCGGTCTCAAGACTTGTGCGTGGAGTGTTCCCTTTTAACCAACTTCCTAATAGTGGAATAATGTTCTCTCTGGTGCAACATTTTACACACCTCTCATAGATCATCGATATCAGTTTGGACTATCTCTGATGCTTTCTTCTACTCCTTTAGGTATTGTATCTCACCCTGAAGATTCCTTAGCACTTCCATGGTATCTGGTAAACTTCCTTCTGATGAGTAGGATCTGGGTACCTTGCATGCAAAACCTCCTCCTTGGTGATCGTAGGCTTCTGGTGCAATGCCTCTCTTTACGCGTGCCACTTGTGTGTGTAGTAATCTTCTTTATCAATGCCTCGAGTCCTTTCTTGTTATCTTGGGCATCCACTGATCTTCTACCATGCGTTTGGATTCTAACCATCCGGTGCCTTTGTTTTCTTGCTTATGTTGCTTACTCAGATGCTCATATAAGTCAGGCACTCTTCATAGCTATGGTTCTTTCCATAGAAAGAACATGCAATATTCTGAGGACATTCATGCCTATAGTGGTCAGGAGATCCACATGTATAACATGTTCCATGAGGGAACTCACCTCTTCCTCCACCATGGCCTCATCCTCCATATCCACCATGATATCCACGTCCCCTTCCATGACCTCCTTCAAAACACCCCTCATTCTGTCATAGCATGTTTGATTATGATCCCGATCCTGGTGCTCATTCTTACCCTTAGAATTATCTATTATACTTGTCTATCATACCCCAATGTCTATAGCATCTGGATCTGACCAACCAATCAATGAAAATCCTTAGTATCATGGGTCGTGGACCTGTAAATCTTGCAAAAGCAAGATACATTCTTCCTTATCACATGCATTGTAACAAAGGACAATGACTAGCATCATGATTCAAATGAAAAATCTCACAATCCAATAGTAATGAGTGTATAGATCATGTGGAAACTATCCTTGGTGTGACCTTCCACTTCACAATCTATACACCAAATTCCTGAGCGTGTTTCATGGGCTGAATTTTTTGATAGCTTCTCTAACTACTTTTCCATAGCTGCAATCTATGTGCCTCTAAGAATGGACTAATGCTAGTGTCAATGCTCCTAACTACCTCAGCACACAAAAGCTACTTCCAGTGCTTTGTGTGGATCAGTGTATGTCTTATGTGACAATGCCCTTCTAAATGGTGTAATCATCCTCAATGAACCATTGTGCATGTTGGCTAGCGTGAATATCATAAGATAGCTTAGATAGAAGTGTCTTAAAATGAGCATCATACTCACGTACACTCTCAGTAGTGCCTTGCTTGATATCCTTGAGCGCACTTATACTCTTCTGCTCAAACTCAGGGATATGGAACTCTTTCAAGAAAGCATCCTCAATCTTTGCATAATCCATGCAAGTTTGATCAGGGTCAAACTTCCTATACCAACTATGTGTGCATGTCCCTGTAATGTAGTAGTGAATTGACTTGCCTTATGCTCAACATCATGATCCCTTTAGCATGCCACAAGATTTCACACATATGCACATGTTTCGGCAGCATCCTCTATACCTCTATATTCTAGGAGATGAAGAGACATCTCCATATAGATATTTTGTGGTTCTTTTGTGGACCTTGACCACTGATCCAGAACCTCTTGTGTTCCCTCTGCCTCCTAAGAACCACGAGATCACTAGAGAACCTAGAACCACCTATACCTCATGATCCTCCACCTGTAGTTGGAATAGGACCTATAGATGTACTCCCTGTGCTCGATAGTAGTACTATACTGAACCCCTACAATTTGTGAGGTAGTTCCACTTCAGAGGTGAATCCAACATTTTGTGTGCTCACATTTTGTGTGGATGATGTGCCTAAGAATGTTCCTCCAAATAACATTGAAGTCATCTATCTTGCCATTGATGTACTTGATCCTGACTTACTCTCTGCTCTCCTACTTCCCAAGTTAGCTTGTTGGTTACTTGTCGTACTAGATACTGGAAAACCAAGTGCAAGGGCTAGGTCACTAGGTGGATTAAGATGTGTGCCCGGTCCAGGTAGTCTCTGTTGGTGCACTTATGTGTGAGGCCGAGGGGGATCTCTATCATGCTTTCCAAGATGGGGGAGTTCTTGATGCTCTGGCTCCACGTCTTCTACGTGAGTTGTAAATCCTTCACGAGCCATCTCTCTCCAATGCCATACTTTCTGTAATGGAATGTTGCTTCTCTATCTCCCTCTCATGCCTCATTATACTTAAGCCACCTTTCCTCTCTCTGCCTCTCTTGCTGCTAGGTCTGCCATCTTTCACCAAACTGTTCCTACCCTCGCGCGTGGTGAAGTTTAGTTAGCCATTGGTTTACTCTCCAGGTTCAAAGTTACCATCAAGATCTTGATCGCCAATGGAATACCTTGCAAATATGCTCCTCTTGGATACCACAAAACTGGAATTCAGCTACCTGGGAAAGAGTACGTCAAAATTGAATATTCTAGAATATAACTATTTAGAACACCATGAAACCACGTATCCACAGCGTGAGTCAGATCAGATCAACATCATAAAGGGCCTGAAATTCTTCTTGTGTCCAAACAAGTGCGTGATACCTCCAATTCCATTGAGATGCATAAGCAGTAAGCCACTCGTATAGTTCTACTGGAAAGATAGTGAAAAATCTCTCATATAAGTTGTCATATAGATTTTGTTCTACCCAAGTGCGTGCGTTAAACTCAGATCCATTGCTGAACCGCCATGCATATTCTTCCTCCAGATTGTGTATCCATTCCTCAATACTTGCTAGAGTTAACCGATACGTCTTCATCATGAACCATCCTGAAAACAACTGAAAAAGAGGTCCGGAAATGGAACCAATGATGCAGCCTAGAATTTACTAGATAACACCCTAGTGCATTGGCACATCACTCAGCCTTGACTGAGTGCTCACCCAAAGCGCGCAAAGGTACCAGGTCCCTCTTTAGGGTTGTTGTAGTAGGATGTTAGCATGATGAAGGAAGAAACATATAGATTCATAACTAATCCATCATTCTACAATGCATGCTACCCTCAGATCTATGAAAGAACAAGTTTAAACAGTAATCATGATTGAATCAATAACATGCACTACTCAATTACACACATAGAATGACACTTAGATTCAGCCAATATCTTCCATCTATTAATAAATATAGAAGCTCCTTACAGTAATGTCAATCTATACCAATGCGCGTATGGATATGGATCTGATATAATAATTCAATCATATGCGTATATCTCTATACCTCCATACATCCATCACACACACACACACTCATATACTCACTACACATACACACACTACTATGTACTAACATCATATATATAGGGTGGGGACTTGCCCTTCACCGCTTATCTATTCCAGAAATAGGCCACATGCTATTGATAGCCACACATTGTTTACAAGCATAGCCACACATGCAAGTGTGCTATCTATAGACCTCTTGCAGTTAACTGAAGTGTCAATCCTATTCTTAGCTTGTCTCCATGCAAAATGCTTTGATCGATCCTCCAAAGATAGATAATGCATGGCGCACACGTCTCTGCTGCATCGTTGGTGTGTTTCCACATGCCATCTTCTAAAAATAGGTCTTCATGCTCAAAATCAGCTAAGTCTTGAAAGTTGAACTTGCCCTCCGCACGTGTGGGTCCTTCTGTCCCTCCGCGCCCTTGATCCTGGCCTTCATCCCATGTGGACTCCTTGTGTGATCTTCATTCGAACAGGTCTCTCTTGTGGGGAGCTATTCTAGTAAATCCCAATGTTAGTTTGTTAGTGTTTGAGTAGTTGTTTTGACAACTCATACAGATTGTAGCGTTCTATACCCATTCAAAGACTATAAGAGGGCATGGTGATTATACTACCTTTTGGGTTTTGTGTCCTTGTCTTGTTACCTTGGCTTTTCTTGGATCGTGGCACTTTTAGTTCTTTAGATCTTGAGTTCTTTCCTTGTTGCCTTGGTTATTGCTCTTGGATCATGGCACATATATTTGTAGTAATTAATCCTATTTATTTGGATCTTGTGTCCTTGCCTTGTTGTATTGGTTATTGTTCTTTGATCGTGGCACACCTATTTGTAGTAGTTGATCCTACTTCTTCGGGTATTGTGTCATTGTCTTGTTACCTTGATTTTTTTTGGATTGTGACATTCCTATTTCTTTGGATCTTGTGTCCTTACCTTATTGCCTTGGTTATTATTCTTGGATCGTGGCACACCTATTTGTTCCAGATTAATCGAATTATGCTTTGTATTGTTTTGCACTTCGACATCACTCCATTTGTAGTCTCCTTGTATGGAGCTATTGCGGTGAAGGCCGGTGTCAGTTGTTTTTGAGTTTTGTGATCGAGCGGTGAATTCAAACCATAGTGCACACCAAACTTCTTTAGCATTGTACAATTTTTTTGAGCGGATCTTCTTAGGATGTCTTGGAGTGGGTTTTCTCTCTCTACTTTGTTATTACTTGGTTTGGGTTCCTTGTGGTGTTCCCTTTTTCCTAGTTATTGCACGTGGGTACCTCATGTAGGGAGCCTTATTGCTTTGGGACCCACCTTCTTTTCGACTAACCTAAGCTATGCTTACGAGGGGTATTAATGTAGGTTATTATTTATCCTTTTATTTTTTATTAGGATAACTATTACACTTGGGTTATCCCTACATTTATTGGGTTAGCCTACTTATGTGTACTAGTTGTGTGGAGTTAGCTTACTAGTTGTGTTGAGTTAACTTCCTAGTTATGTGGAGTTAGCTTACTAGTCTCGTGGAGTAAACTTAGTTGTCATTATCAGTTAGTGGGATTTCTTCACCAATGATCAAGGTAGTAGTTGCACTTCCATCCGCCTATAGGTACATCCTCATTATTGAAAAATTTAATGTATTAACATTATGGATTATGATGGATTTCCATATATGATATTTTAGATTTTTATTTGCAAATTGTTTTGTAAGGTTATTATGGTGAATTTCCTTCAACTTATCAAACGTGGTGTTCTATCATCATATAAGATCTTCACGGCTTGGAACAATCTTCTTATCGTTCCTTTCGGGTCCTAGGATTAGTTTTAAATTTATTCCCATTTACCCCAAGGGATCTATGCCTTACTACAGGACAAAGCTAGTGTTCAACAACTTAATCCCCCAAGACCTCTAAAAACTCAAAGGTGTTTCTATAATTAAAATCTAAGGAAAAAAATTCCATTCCTAAGGCGTAGTGATGTCCCAAGTGGTGTTCGGTTCCACTATAGAAACAAGGCACGAGGTTAAGCTCAAAGGGGACCATTCCATACCACAAGGGTTAATATTTCAAACTATAAGTTTGGTTGACGCTTTCCACCCAAAAAGGAAGCACACACACATGCAATTTGTTATGTTTTTCTTTGAAGGCTAAGATATTTCCTAGGTCAATACATCCCTAAGATAGATGAATTATGCCATTACCATATTACTACCATCAATTTTGTTGGTACAATCACATCCAAAATTACGATGATACAAATAATTTTAAATAACATGATTTCAATTTCATTCTCCTAATGATGATTTAGATATAATAAAATGGATCCTCTTACATCATTTTCTAATGCAACATGATACAATCCACTTCATTTACCTAACCAAATATAATTAAATATAACTAAGTGTGGAATTAGTCAAACATGTAAAAGTACAACTATGTAAGAAAATAATACATTTCATCAATATGCAACAATATGGTATGCATCATGGAAATAATAAAATAATGCATTCTATTCATAACAATATGACTGATATATTCTATTTAATATTAAAAGTATATTTCAATGATATCTCATATTACAAAAGCACAAGAAACCCTACCATTTTCTTCTGGTCTCACGTACTTGCAACCATCATATAGTTAACACAATTGTTGTCATTGCATCAAACTATAATCAAGAAATATTTATTTTTTCACAATTTTCTAACAATAATGAAACTATATTTATCACACTTCAAAGGAGAGTAAGAAAATACAATTTCCATTTCATTTCGTTTTGAAGCCAAGGAGAGAGATAGAGAGAGGAGAGAGAAAAACACCATTTTCCACAATCAGTTTCTTAACAAGAAAATCTCAAAATAAAGTTTCCTACAGTCATGTATTCATGTTTACAAGGTTTTTCTATCGTTATTTTGCTTGGATAAGTTCATATGATAGTTTTCACCAATTAGTCGCAAGTTTCAAAATGAGTATATGCATATATATATATATATATATATATATATTTTGTACAAAAATTTTCCACGGCTGCTTCTGCACCCAAGGGTTTTTTTGAATAAAAAAACGTCAAATTTAGACAAGTTGCTCAAAAATCAACATTCAAAAACCATCTTTGAGACTCAAAAAACCATGGAAAAAAATTCCTACCTATTCCCCTATATATAGGGAAACACTTGGAGTTGACGGAACCAAAACTGACAAACAAGATTAAAATGGTGCTCGTCTTTTCAGAGCTACCGATCGTAAATGCACTCAAGCGACCTTGTTGCCCAACGACCGGAGGCCTATAAAACCTATCAGGAAAACTAACTTGTGGGATGTTTTTCTCCAAATTGAGGGTTTGTAGCAATTTTCTCATAGAAATATTAGAGGTATGCGAAGTAAAAATCCATTTTGACACTCAAGGTTGAAACGACGGGTTAAAACCAAACTTATCTTGCAACAACTATTTAAAGTTGCAAAGTAGCCTTTGGGCTCCTAAACACATTATAAAACAAGGTAAAATAGACATAAAAGGAGCACATTAGGATTACTCACACAACCAAAACTTACTTTTCTCATTTTAGGTTTTACAATGATGTTTTGCATCTCATTAAAAACATATTTTATTTAGGTTTTACAAGGTTGCTAAGGAGTAGTTTTGACTAACATTCAAGTTTAAATCTGCCAACCACATGGCTTCCATAATTGGTACTGATATCAAGTTTTTACAACCATCTTATGAGGTAAAAGAGTGTATTGTTTACGTTCATGGTTATTTATCTAGTTGTGTACAAAATAGAGGCAAAATTTACTAATAGATAACATGTCCCGTTTAAATTGCCTAACCAATTGATTTTATTTATAATGAACTACAACTCCATTTAAGTTAAGAAAACAAGAGATGTTAAAATCATGCAAGAGAGGGTAAGACGGCCATCCTGGTAATCAAATCGACGAAATACAAGGATCAATCATAATCAAGTTTGCGGTCGTCCAAATGCCTAACCTTTATCAATAGCTCAAGTGCCATAATACAAGTAGTTCGTAAATCCAACGAAGTTGGAAAATAATTCAAATCAATAACCAATCTCAGGAGGTCAAGCTACGCCAAGCAAAGCAAATACTGACGTTGTCCTTTGACCACATTTTCTTCAGGCATTCTGTCAAGAAATTCACGTGCCCGCTATATGCATCCGCATTTAGGGATAAAAGAAAAAGATCATATAATGCCAAATCCATCCACACCACTCTCAACCTTGAAACATTAGTAAGATCAGTCAGTTAGAGGAGGTGCTATGAAACTATAACCATTGCAAGCCATAAGGCCGCATCTCAAAGGGCCATTTTGTCAAACAGTTCGCAGCCCTGTGCAAGGCCATGTCATTCCTCTATGTGGCATTCCAATTTTAATATAAATTGTCCAAGGAGATCCCATCCTCTCAAGGTAAGTTAACAAACAACCCACATGAATTTACATTTTACACTTGTCACAGGCAGAACAACCAACTCCTATGTGCCCCATGAAGTCTATGCGCACCACATTTCTTCCCAATGCTCTACACAAACATGCCAACGCACTTACACCTGCTATATCAGACAAAAATCCTCTTTTCCACACTTGACACTACATTTTCTTTAAGTTTCTACATCTTAAAAAAAAACCATTCTATGAGGCACTCTACAATCCCCACAGCCCACACGACCAAATTTTTAGAGTTATTTTAGCAAATAATTTGTAGTCCTTACACAACTAGATCTAATAATCTGCTCCCACACCTACAATCACAAAACCAAGTCACTTTCACTAACCATATTCACCAAAAGAATGTACTTTCTAATTAAAAATAATAATGTTTAGACGACTGTGTCCTATTCCAAGCTCCCAACTTGGCATTGGCAGGGATGGATGATGGAAGAGGTCGTGAAGTTGGCTTTACAGATGTCAATTGTGTGTGTGTTTGAAGTTTCTAAGATCACTTCCATGTATCCCCTTTTAGCAACACACAACACTCAATGCAATTTTGTTAGCCATATTTTTGGAGGAGAAAACACAACAAACAATTCATTGGGAGAGAAAAAGGTGAGGCATTTGAATTTAAACTTGGAAATTTCATTTGCAGAGCAACCATTTCTCTTTCCACACTGGAACACGCCCAAGAAAATAAACAATCACACCAAAAAAATTCATGGGCACTAAAACCAAAAATCCACACACCCAAGAAGACAACAATATTCATGGAGATTTAGATACCTGGTTGCCTCTTGAAAAACATAGACAAAACATAACACCAAGATTTACACAAAAATCTATTACGCTAAAAAAGCCCGCACTCCAATTTTTGGCATGGTAGGGGAAAAATAAATCCGACAAAGATGGTGGCACTTGGCTTCACACTCGTCAAATGCATTTTCCTAAAGGAATAATTCCTTTTTGATTGGATCTTGCAACAAAACTTAGCTCAAAAGAAGGCACAAACCAGACCCACTAAATCATATCTCTTTGGCATACATGCATGCCCAAAACTTGCAATGATATTCCCTGACCCAAAATTAATCTCCATAATCCTCTCACGGATGCTCAAACATTGAAAAAAACATTCTCACAATTACCCAAAATTCTATTATTTCATTCTTTGGAAAGAGGTTTGGCACATGCTCCAATAATTGGGAGAATTTAGAAATATCAAAAATATTTTATGATTTATTTAAACTCCCTTCTATTGTGGATTTCATGCTTTATTTTATTATTTTTAAAATTTTGATTTAACCAGACCATAATAGCTCCCCCTAAGGCACTTACTTACCACACAACTATCTTTATTTGAAGGTTATGTGGATTACCTTTATTGATATCAAAAAATGATTTTATAATAAAGGCTACATACATATCTCAAAATCAAGCTTCGAAATTCTCTCAAGTTTATCTAATTGCAAGGCAAATGAAACCACCTCGAGAATTAAAAACATGCGAAACACTTAAGCCGTAAGGACGTATTTCAAATTTCCCTTATTATTTTAATATCACAATTGCATAGTTTATTTCATCGCCAATTTTATTTATGATCACTTCGTTGATGGTTAAAATACAACCCGACATATCACTCACTTTGAGTCATTATTTAGTCTCGGTCTCATACTACTATTCATATGGTTCTTAAGTTAAAAGATTAATAACTAACTCATGTCTTTGGCCTTTTTACTTTAATTTATGTTGTTATTTTAGATCTTAAACCTATAGTTACACAATATGTATTTTCATTGCATTTTCCTATTTTTGGTGGGGCACTTAACCAAGAATGGGGGGTGCCCTAGTCCCCTATGGGGCGCCTTGATCCTCTTTACACTTTACTCTCACCTTTTGGGCACTTTCTAGGCATTTGAGCTTTCTATCTTTTTGATGTTCTACCTTTTGGGGTTAATTAGGAAATTAGAATAAGATAACCATATAAATATAAAGTTATGTGACCATAATGAGGGACCAAGCACTAAGCATCTACTATCACCATCTAGAGTTACATCCATCAAAGGAATCTAAAGCTACATTTGCATCCATCTAGCTCCATCACAAGGCACACAAGGTTGGTTCATTTGCATCACACTTCATAGGAGGGAGTCTATTGTTTCCATGCACACATTTACTACATTCTACATCTAGTTATTTTCTCACTACGACAAAATGACTAGGCACACAAGAGCAACCTAGCACACACACACACACACACAACACATTGGGTATGAACTACATTGAGTCCGAGAAGTGCTCGCTTAGTAAGATAAGTCCACCATTGTGGCCATTGAGGATAGTCGACCCCTTCATATGCATATTTATTTTTAGGGTTTTGATGTTTTGTCTAGGGTTTTACAGGTGATTCTTCCATCTCTTATTCATAGTGACATTCACACAGTTCAACAACATTAGTGTGACAAGAAGCGAACAAAGGTGAACATCCAGGGACACCTCCAGAGGAGGTTTTCTAGCCATTTCCATAGACCAGGGCATCTCACAGGTGCCCATATGCCCCTATCCCTTTCAAGTGCCCCAGTCCAGTCAGATAGCTCAAATATGTGCTTTCTTAGGATTTTCTGTGGTCGTTTCCTCCTCTCCTGTTCACTTCACTGGTCTACACTTGACACATCCCAGTTATGTGACATCGTGAATCAGCTAAGGATTTCTTAACCCTTCTTGCACATTAGGGTTTCACATTTTCTAGCTTAGTTTACTTGGGTATATTTTCTATATTTTATTGGTCATTCATTTATTCAGTATTTTTTACTGCTCCTATAACATTAGATTACACTAGAATATTTCTATTTTAGTTAATCATTTTGGTGAACTCATACTCGATCTTCACGCTTAGGATCCTCATTTTTCCTCTATCATGGCTCCCAAAATTCCTCAAATTTCTTTATTTGATTTACTTAAGATGCATCCTAATTACCAAGTTGTTTTACAAAAATCCCTAGACACCATATATCTTCCTAAAGATATGCCGCCACATGAAATAAGTCATATATTCAATCATTTATTTGATGACCCTAGTCTTTGTGATCCTCCATCTAATCAATCCATGTTGGACTCAATTCAAGCTTTGCATTATTTATTTCAAGACAAATTTAAGGCTATGGAATCCATGATTACATCTCTCAAATATAAAATCCAACATCTTAAGGACGTTTCTCAGGCTCATGTTTGTTCTCCTTCTACATCTCATTCTCATTCTATGTCTACTACATGTGCTCATATAAGTGAGCCTCAAGTCATATACCATTTCCAGAGACCTCACCTTTGATCGCAATACTAAGCAACATGACATTCTTACTGAGCTCTTAGTCATCAATTGATCACTTTACCACCTACTCATTACTATCCTCCTTATCAACTAGAAAAATATCAAGGTCATCCATATTGCAATTATCATCGAATTAATGGACATAATGACAATGATTGCTACGCTTTACAATGAAGAATAAAACATCTTGAGCGTTAGGGATTTATCTCATTCATTACACAACATTCTATTGCATTCCCATCTACAAATTACATCCACATGGGCTCCTAAATTTGTTCCTTTTAATGAAACATCATTATGCCACCATTTCTAATGTGCCTTCTTGGTCAGTCAAGCATCACTTATTCAATCCACTAAAACTAAGAAACCGATTCTCAAAATTTGTTTTACTCAACCTCCTCTCAAGTTATCTCTGAGATAGATACCAAGTCAAACTAAGAAACTTCCCTCTAAAAATTAGTTCAACCCTCTTTCTAAAGTCACACTAGGATTTCTACATTGTTATGTAATAATACACCACTTTCAATCTGACTAATCATTTTTGTCAAAAACCTTCGTCCTTCTCCTACTAATGGCCAAGACACATTTCAAATTCCATCACATCACATGATCCTCATTTACTTTTTATCAACATGCTTTACTCACCCTCACACAAACTTGGTCTTTGGTAGGTGAATCTTGTCACTCTCACATTCCTCATGATGACACAATCTTGTGCTTTGGTTCACACTTGATTGTTGACGACATTCTCTACATATGAAACCCACACATTGCACACTATTCACTACACACTTAGGCACCACATATCATCATACGATCCTACATCATCTACACATTACACACTACATTACATCACATTACATAGTGCATGTCTCCTTACATACACATACACATCTACACTACATACACATGCTTACACATTACACCATATATACATACATATTGCGCATCACATCATACATCATACACATCATCTTACATTACATTATACATCCTTCACCTTAAATTTTACATCTACATCTTACATATACTATCTTAACATGTCTTAGGCCATCTACACATCTTGCATTACATACCATACACCCTATATGCACACATTACACATTTTACATACACTCTCTTACATGCTACACTCACTACCCGATGACACACTCTAGTCTCATGGTCCATACTAGATATTGAGGGTATATACATCAAAAATGGACCTACATCACACTCATACAGGTTCATCATTCATCTTCTTTTTCTCATCATGAAATTCCTAGGATTAGTGATATAATCCTTTAGGCTATAGGGTCACTTCTTCTAGCATCATCTCGTGATAGGCTACATCATCACTTTCATTTACATTGTTTAGTGGTATATGCTTTAGGATAAATCACCACTCCTTTTCTATTCATCTTGTCATGATATATGCTTAGGCTACAGAGTCACACATACTTCATCTTCATCTCTATGTCACATATCATCACCACACACTCATCACAACATGCTACACACAACACATAGTTTGACCATTTCTCGATGATGCACTCTCGTTTATGGTTCATTCTTGACTATTGAGGGGGCATACTAAATGAACCTCACTACATACAACTCCATTCACTCGGGGGGCACACATGGATCCTATCATCCACACTACATTCCATTCCATCCATCCACAACATACTGCATTTTATGGTTGCATTTACTCTTTCTTGCACTTGCTCTTACATGTTCACTTTACTACACATGTTAGATAGATATCTTGTATGTCATATATTTTACCATACACACATGTGCGTTCATGTCCTTTTCTAGTTGTGATCGTAGATACAGAGCTTCTACATGCAACAGATGATACTTGATACATTACCTATTCTGGGGCATCCACACATACACTACTATAGGTGTTATTGTTTCTTTTTTGTTCATAACACACTACTTTGGTTTATACACACTTTGACATAATTTTTATTTTCTAACATGTTAATGGGTGCTTCATGTGCAACATTTGTTATGCAGGGATATTTTCTTCCATACTTGTTTGTTACATTTCTGTTATTACTTGTTATTTTTACGGGATTTTCCCTTTGTCTTTTGTGTGCACACTTGTTTGTTTTTCACCACTATGGCCTTGAGTGTCTTGCGACACCATGAGTGGTGTCCCATGTTTATAACCCACTTTTTGTGGCCTACATTGTCTTTTGGGGTGTTTACATTATATGTTTATGTTCTAGCTTACACATTGTTTGTTTGGCTTACACTTGTTTTCTACATGCACATGCATGTTTTTACTAACACTTGTTTTCTCTACCACTTGTTTTTTGTGTGCCTTGGTCTTTACTAAAGCACATTCCCTTCCCCCTATAGGAAGAGTTTTAGTTTATGTGGTCGGTCCTCTTTTGGGGCTGCATTCTCCTATCCATGACATCACATGTGCCCCCAAAGAGGGGGCATCATTTGGGTTTACACACTACAAATACGTACTGATTTATAGTTTAGTTATAGTTTTATTCCATGACATAGTGGGTTATACAACGAGTGGGTTCAGACCAATCTACAAACTCCATACACAACAAATTTTATAGGGTAGATTTGTCCTTAGCATTCTGGGGAGCAATTATAGGTTAGAGGAACATTGGAATTTCCTCCCTACACTTCTTATCCAGTGGCGTCGGATCACCCAAAAAAACTAAACAATACAAAGATCTCTTCACCACTCTCAGGGAAGCAGTTATAGTTAGAGAATAACACAACTTTCTCCCTACACTTCTTCACCACAGTGGCATGAGATCACCCAAAAAAATCACACTTCACCAATAATTATATGATATCCTTTCTACACCCCTTTTGTCTCATCACGGATCAGGTGCACATGTTCTTTTTTCATTTCATTTTACTTTTTTTACATGTTTCTTTACATATATACATGTGTTTTTACACATATACATGCGTATTTGACTAC
The DNA here is from genome assembly GCA_018340775.1 of Taxus wallichiana var. yunnanensis. Taxonomy (NCBI): domain Eukaryota; kingdom Viridiplantae; phylum Streptophyta; class Pinopsida; order Cupressales; family Taxaceae; genus Taxus; species Taxus wallichiana. The sequence continues at coordinate 786,616,855 of CM031240.1, read as the reverse complement.
TTGATCATCTTCTCTTTTTGCAGTCCATGTCCGTATGGGAAATAAAATCAACAAAAAACACACACATGGTGGGTACACACACACACATGATACTAACCATGCAGTGTACACTACACACATTAGCATCTACACACGCACTTTCCACCCTAGGTTCACTCTCATCACTTTTTACACTTTTGTACATCTTTAGTCTCCACGCTCCATTTTTTATCACTCCACGCTTTTTCTAGTCCTTTGGACATGTTTTTCTACATCACTCTACATGGATTATCAGGTACGCATCTCTATCTACTTTATGTTACCAAGCTTTCGCTCACCAACATAAAGTGGGGAAAATGTAGACACAAAATCACACACTTTGAGTCATTATTTAGTCTCGGTCTCATACTACTATTCATATGGTTCTTAAGTGAAAAGAGTAATAATTAACCCATGTCTTTGGCCATTTTTACTTTTTTTTGTCATTATTTTAGATCTTACACCTGCACTTTGCCTAGTCTATATTGTCATTTATTCTATTTTTTCTTATTTTTACTAGGATGCCCACTAGGACACCTGTGAGCTTTAGAAGGGCACCCTAGGCACCCTAGTCCCTCTAGGGGCCCTGATCCTCTTTGCACTTTACTCTCACCTTTTGGGCACTTTCTAGCCATTTGAGCTTTTATATTTTTGGTGGTTGACTTTTTGGGGTTAATTATGAAATTAGAACAAGAGAACCATATAAATATAAATTTATGTGACCATAATGAGGGACCAAAGCACTAAGCATCTACTATCACCATCTAGAGTTGCATCCATCAAAGGCATCTAAAGCTACATTTGCATCCATCTAGCTCCATCACAAGGCACACAAGGTTGGTTCATCTACATCACACTTCATAGGAGGGGAGTCTATTGTTTCCATGCACACATTTACTACATTCTACATCTAGTTATTTTCTCGCTACTTCACAAAGTGATTGACACAAGAGAAACCTAGGGCATGATTTGCACACACACACACCTATAACTACATTGGGTCTGAGATGTAGTGCAACGCTCAGTTAGTAAGTCCACCATTGTTTTATTGAGGATAGTTTGAACCCTTCATATGAATCTTTATTTTTAGGGTTTTGATGCTTTTATGGGGTTTTACATGTGATTATTCCATATCCTATTCACAATGACATCCCACAGTTCAACAACATTAGTGTGATAGGAAGTGAACACATGAGAACATCCAACGACACTCTAGAAGAGGATTTTCTTGTCATTTCCATAGACCAAGGTGCTCAGATTCAGACTATGGTGCCCACAGGTGCCCTATCCCTTTCCAGACACCCCAATCTGGTCAAATAGCTCAGATCTGTGCTTTCTCAAGATTTTGTGTGGTTGTTTCCTCCTCATGTTCACTTAGTCTACATTGCGACACAGTTTTACGACATCTACGAATCAACTAAGGCTTCTTAACCCTCTCTTACACATTAGGGTTTCACATTTTCTAGCTTAGTTTGCTTGGGTATATTTGCTATATTTTTATTGGTCATTTATTTAATTATTTTACTACTCCTATAACATTAGATTACACTATTTTATTTAATCGGTATTCCTTTAAAAAATGGTTAGTCATGTTTAATAGATATCACGTTTACCAAATGATTTTCCCTAAATTAGAATGAGAAAAGACCAAATCTGATATATGGTTAAAATCTAGAAAGTATGTATATTCATATTGTTAAATTCAACATTAAAATAGAGATATGATATATAGTGTATAAATTCTATTGAGTTAGATATTTATTGAGGTTTTCCCTCATTGAATATTTTTAAAAACTTTTTTTTTTATTACCAATGAGAATGTGCATTTTAAATAATTTATTAATCTTCATTGTAGAAAATGGGTAAAAGAAAAGAAGTCATTCCATCAATGAAATGAAAATACAAACCATATTCACTTTACCATCAAAAGGTTCTCTTGGAGTGAGTTCAAAGGGATTTTTACTCCTTGGATTTATTATTGAATACATTGTATGCTATTTAGAAATCATTTTCTCTATGATCGTGTCAATGTTATCTTAAATCTAAGTTTGTGAAAAACTTGGGTGACTAATTTCACAACCATAAATAAAATAGAGTTTGAAATTGTGCATTTCTACTTGTATTGTAATACAATTTGTAAATTACAATATTCTTTTGTAATAGAAGCATGCGAGTGGCTATCAAATGTAATTATTTTTAGGTAGTATAAATAAACATATCATAATGATAAGATGAATTATTATTACAAATTAAACTATTTTTTTATCACACATAAATACATCACTATAATTGAATTATCTTTTTATATGTTAGATATTTTTATCCAACATCATATATAAAGGATTCATAGTGATATAGATGCATTAGATACGTACACATCACAATCATATGTCTCCTTTACATCTTGGTGTTTTTATCCAACATCATATATAAAGAACCAATAGTGATAGATATATACTTTATATTGTGTTGTCTTTCATTAGGTAACTTCCAAAATAATATACATAACTTAATGTCTAACTTGAGATTCACTAGGAAAACTTCTTAACCTAAAAACTTCATCCATGGATCTTAACTACTAGATTATCACAATCTATCCGTGATGGACTTTTCATCCGCTACTAGTATTTTTCATACTCATCACCATGGAAATTAATTATATTAAGTAATTTTTCCAAAAAAATTATAAATATCTATAAAATGTTGGAAGGTATAAACTTCCCTTCCCTACATACAACTTGACTTAGACGGTGCATATCAAAACATTTAATGTCCTCATCTTGAGCCAAATAAACAAATATTTAATATTATGGTAATTTCTAGATCATGTAGAAATCTAAAAATAGTTAATGGCTTATAAAACAAGTCACACTATTATATTGTATTATGATAAAAACATCTAGAGTAATAACTCTAGCAATAGTGAGAAATAAAAAGCATTACGGGAGCTATAACCGAAATAGGATGAACAACTCCAAAATAGTGAAAAAGAAACAATAGAGTTGGGTATAAGAGAGCATAAAAAATAGATAAGAAGAATAACCACCGGTGTTGCGAGATGAACACAGATACGTTGCAATAACATGTTTTGATAATGTTATAAGTGAATACTAAATGTGCATTTTGATACATGAACAACAGTTCAATTTTAATAAGTTTCACTAGTGTGTACATATTAATCACCATTAAAAAATATCAACATGAAACGTATCTCGATGTAATTAATTTAAGTATTTAAATCAAGATAAGTGTGAATAAATTATTTAATTTTCAAGCATTCATTTTGGCATGAAAACCACTATAAAAGAGACATTGAGTATTACATTGGATTACGTGGTTGAAGCATTATATTATGTAAGAGGTATGTTGTCTTCAATATTATACATTATTGAAGGATGTCATAAATATCAAGGAAGGTATGTTCTAATTTTATTTACTACAATGGACAAAATTGTAACGGTACATCCTAAACAACACAACCTCATAAAAACACCTGTAGACACCAATTTTTGGTACGTTGTGCCCCCATCCCGTGATCGCCGCCATCTTGTACATTTGTCCCATCCTTATTATTCTAATTTCTAAATGCTTATTTCCCACCTAAGTACCCATTACGCCTACCCATTATTTTAATCACTCCATCCCATTATCACCCCATATTAATAATATTTTATTAATATTTGATTTCCCTCCATTTAATGCCCTTAAATTTCTCACGTACCTCCACCGAATTTCTCCCAACACAATTATGCAGCCATAAAATAGCCCGCCAACTCAATTTTAGCTGTCATAACATCCCATTCTTTGAAATAAAATCTGACTGATTGGCAATTTGCTTCGATCATCGGCGACTCATTTGGGTCACCGTCAACTCTATATATTCACCTTCATGCCTCCTCTCAAAGAATTTTTTTTTTTATATCCGGTATGTTGGAAACAATTTCCATTAGATCAAAACCTACTTGCATTAATCTCTGATACAATCGACATAGTTAATGAATCTAAGTGAGGCGGTTAGTCCATCCATGGGAGGTAGTTAGTCCATGTCACGAATCCCATGGGGAGCATGAATGTTTTTCAACAAACCCCCACCTTACCCGAGGGGATTCAAACCTATGGCCTTTCACTATGATACCAATTCTTGGAAACGATTGTTGTTAGACCAAAACCTACAAGAATTAATCTCTGATACAATCACCGAATTAATGAATCCAAGGGAGGTAGTTAGTCCATCCATGGGAGGTAGTTAATCCATTTCATGAATCCCACAGGGAGCACTGATAGTTTGGAAAACATGGTATCCTTGTGTGTTTTCTACCTCCTTCCTCTTCCATGGAACTACCTGTCATCAACTAGAATCCATCTCGGCACTCTTGATATGCTATCATTGGATCTTCATATGTTTTAAAGTTTGTTTGGAGATCTATTTTTGTTTCGTTTCTTTTCTTTTGTAGGTGTTGATAAGAGAAAACACTTAGTTGAACTTGTACACAGAGTCCGTGCGAAAGAATAGCATAGGAGAAAAAGCGCGAAGGTATAGGAAGACATCACGCGGAGGTGTAGAGTTATAATCTTAAGGACTTAGCTGATTTTGGGGATTAGGTCTATTCTTAGAGATTGGCGTGTGGAGCACAAAAAGCAATGCCGAGACTTGCTCGCCACTCTTCGTGGAGATTTTGAAGGACATGCCAACTCACTCTTGCATGGGCATAAGTTAAGAATAGATCCATCACTTTAGTTAACTATCAACAATCTATAGATAGCATACTTACATGTATGGCTATAATTGTAAGAAGGTGCATGGCTATTATTAGCATGCGACCTATTTCTAGTAGAGTTAAGTGGTGAAGGGCTAGTTCCCCTCCCTTTATATATATGTAATGAATTACTTAGAAAAAATATAGACACATATAGAGATACGGATGGAAACATATGCTTTGAAGAATGGGAACACACGAGCACATGTGACTGGATAGTTGTAATGAGATCCATGTGCGCATTCCTCGGTATCATATGAAGTTTTTGTATTGTTGGTATGATGAATAGATAAAGGAAATTGGCCAACAAACAATGTTTGATGTGTTTTATCAATGCATGTTATTATTTTCATGATGATTTACCTTAAAGCGCTTATAGATATGGTTAAATATAATGATGAATAGATGGATTAGTTCCTAAAATATATGTTTACTGCTTTATCATACCACCATTCTGCTACTACAACTCTTAAGAGGGACCCGGTACCTTTGCGCACTTCGGGTGAGCACTCAGCCTAGGCTGAGTGATGTGCCAACCCGACTTAGCGTTACCTAACAATTCTAGGCTGCATCATTGGTTTCGTTGCCGGACTACTACATGAAAGCTATAGAGAAGAAGCAACTTTCTATTTTCGTGACACCATTCATGCTAATTAGTGGTGATTTGTACAAGCTAGGAAGAGATGAGGTGTTACTTGCTGTTGTGTCTTGGAGCATGAACGAAAGGACATAATGGAAGAAGCACATGGTGGTATTGCGGGCGACCACTATGCAGGTGATGCAACAACACGCAAGATCCTCCTTATTGGTTTGTGGTGGGAAACATTGTATAAGGATTGTAAAAATTATTACAAGACATGTGACCATTGTCAACGTCTTGGTCAACCAGGACAAAGGGATGAGATGCCCCTACGACCAATTACAAGTGTAGAACCCTTTGAGAAATGGGCAATTGACTTTGTCGGGCCTATTTCACTAGCCACGTGTAGGACTGGATTGCACTATATCATCACTTGTATAGATTATCTTACTCGATGGGCGTAAGCAACACCTATAAAGGATCGGTGGCTACAAAGCAAGACACAGTTCTTATGGGAGAATGTTCTTACAAGGTATGGTTGTCCTTTAAGTTTAACAAGTGATAGGGGCACACATTTTTTAAATGAGACAATAAGAATTATTTTAGACGAGTTTATGGTTGCCCACCATAAAACTACACCCTATCACCCTCAGGAAAATGGGACTGCTAAGGATTTTAACAAGATTTTGAGCCACACATTGACCAAGATTTGTGATGTTGGAAGGAAATATTGGGATGATAAAGTATCTACTATTCTTTGGGCTTATAGAACAACATACAAAAGATTGAACAAAGCCACACCTTTTCAATTAGTGTTTGGCATAGAAGTTGTTCTTCCTATAGAATTTATGTTACCTTCCTTACACATTGCACGTGTTGGAGGCATAGTTGATAAGCAAGCCTTGGAAGAATGGATTGAAAAGATGGTTCAACTAGATGAGCACCGAGCCATCGCACACTGGAGTCAGAAATAGGAGAAAGTGCACCAAAAGGCATGGCATGATTGACACATCAGGGATAAGAAACTTGCAGTGGGCCAAATGGTACTTTTATATGACTCCAAGTTTCGTGCCATCCAGGAAAGCTCAAGGTGCATTGGTTGGGGCCATATGTTATCACTCATATACTTGAGTCAGGTGCTTTCCAGTTGGAAACAATTGATGGCACAAGGTTGCCCGGTTACTTTAACGGGAGTAGGTTGAAGCCCTACTATAAATAAGTCTTCTTGGTGTTTGTAATAAGGTAGTATTGCCAGATAAATTAGGTTTCCCTTTATGCATTTCCTTAATGTATTTCTTTCATCGTCGCTATGCTTTGTCAATTTCAGCTCTTGTTTGTGTAATAAGTGCGCTTGCGCGCATGAAGCTAACTACAATATGAAGCATGTTGATGCGTAGAGGACTGCACATCCTTTTCATGTGGGGTGGATTATTGGTGACTCTCAGGTATATGTTGTGAAGATGTCATGCTATGGGTGTTGAGAAAGAAGGTTGCTAAGGGTAACTGACAAAAGATTGCTTCTCAAGATAAGAAAGGATGAAGATGGATGGGGGAAAGTATAACGTGAGGTAAGCAGCGGCCATGGTAATTACCAGGAGATGGTGCAGTGATGAGGTACTCAAGTGCTAGGGTGCGCACTGAAGAGAAGTCTGTGAAAAAGGGTAAAGAGGTGCGCTAGAAGGTTATAGCTTTGGCGTGAAAATATACCACGTGGAAATGATAAAAATGGGTCATAAATGAGGAGAATTTGGTAGGTGGAGGAGTAATTAATGTAAAAAAAAGTAGAAATCTATATAAGGATGGGATGTGATTTCATTTTTACCCTTGTGACTATGAGAATTCGACAAAGAGCCTACATGCGAAGAGCATAAAGCTAACTGATTCAAGGTACGAAGCAAGCGAACTAGGCGCAGAGAAGAGATTTGTTTATTAGAAGGGCTTGGATCCCCTAGGAAAAGGGTTTGACGAAGCAGAGTAATAAAACAAAGCTAGGGTGTACAAGTTTGTGATTAAAATTAGGGCACGGAAGAATCGGGTTAGGGTTTGAGGCAAATTACTCAAAACACATAGCAACTGATCTACAAAACAAAACCCTAAAAGAAGAATGACACCAAAGAAGAAAGTAGCACCAGTAAAAGAAAAGAAGAAGGTGGTGGTGGAAGAAGAGGAGGAGATGGCCCCAGAGAGAAATTTCTCCAAAATGTAGTACCTTGAGGAAGTTATTGTGGGGCAGGAGTGGAATACCCACATAAGACAAAGTAAGATAAGTGAATACAATCACCGAACCAGTGAAAACCAGAAAAAATTAGACGACCTGCTCACTTCTCGAATGAACAGGTGCACTGAGGATGGCATGCCAATATATGATGATGTGGGGAAAAGCTACTCAAGGGAAATGGTGTCTACCAACTTTATGAGCTTCCATACTTTGGAAAGTATGCACCCTTATACAGATGGATGATGAGCTGAGTCCATGAGGACTTATTCTACTTTGCAGGATGGAGGGTAAGGCTGAAACCCATCCTTATTACCACGCCATTCTTGGATTACGTGCAACGGGCGAAGACATTAAGACTGACTTAGCTGACAAAAGTGCCATTTTGGAGACACAGAAGGTGTTGGGCTATCAGAAAGGACCGCGCAGGATGGACATTGACAAATTGAAAAATTGTCCAGTAGTACAGGCAACAACACATCTAACCACAAAATTGAATGACCAAGAACGTTGGTCACAAGTTAATTCTATGTGGCTGCATGTGGCAAAGCGCATGTCAGAAGGAACCACTTATAACATCACTTGGTTTCATTGTAGAGTAGATAGTAGAGGAAGCATGTGAAGGGAGTAAGATAAGTTTTGGCTGCATCCTACTAAGTCTGGTCTTCATGGAGATTGGGGTACGGACACATGGGAATACCCCATGAACCACAAGTCTCCAATCGAGTGATTCAGCAAGTATCTTTGCAAGGGGTTGATGACGAGAGGAGGTGAAGGAGCGCGTTGAGATGTGGTATGATAGGCTCTACGCGGCGTTTGGAGAAGAATGGCGCATACCCAAGGATTTTCCTCGGTCCTTGGGAAACAGGTACAATTTGTAGTCTACCAAAGACTTTGTATTGTGTGCTTTCCAATGATAGATGGGTCGTGGAGCCCCTGGTGTAAACTACCATATGTATTTCCCGCACAATACTTCCAAGCTGCAGTTCATCGGTTCACCAACACATGGAGGTTGGTGTTTAATGCGGATAAGGTGGACTGTGAGTATCACACCCTGAGGAAGACTTATGGATATCTAGGGAGGAATGCATACAATGAGAATAACATCTCAGAAATCTTAAGCATTAAGCCAGAGATAGTGGCCATTGCAGGATATCGGGCCGTGCTAATATACCTCCAACTGAAGCCTAAAATGGAGAATAACAAGTACATGGAGAATGAATTCACACTTCCAGGGCCACCGAAGGGAATACATACTATGGAAAACATTCCTGAACCTAGGCCCTCTACACCCACGCAAGATGATGAGGAAGAGGATGAAGAACATGAAGATAGTGGTGGCCTGGTTCGAAGGAGGAAGCAACTATCCGGCCGGAGAGGAGCACGTAACAACTCCCGGGAAGAAGGAGTTACAGGGGAGGAGTAGGGTGACCAAATATTTAAAAAGGTGTTTAAGCGCACAAGGGCGTAAGGAGGAACCCCGCAGGTGAAGGAGCCAGAGGAGAAGAAATGAAGAAAACTCAGGCTAAGCGAGGAAATAGAAGAGTCTGAGGAGAAGGTGCCTTCCTCTCTAACTAAAGAAGAGCCTCAACACGAGGAGGAGAAGATGGAAGGAGAGGAAGGGGGTCAATTAGAGGCTACACAGGACAAGGGTGGGGATACATCTGGTATTCCCAACCTTGATGTAGCCATTCCAAGAGGACCCCGATCCCATTGAATAGGGGAGGATGCCAAGGCACATACCATGGGGTATGTAGAAGACCCAAAGTTGATTGTTCATGCTTGGTTCTAGAGCACCATCGAGTAGAAATATTTATTCGGATGGATGAGGGAAAGGTGACTCGCACACAAAGAAGCAACTCTCATGGTCTATGCACATGCATATGGATGAACCCAACTTTAATGTCGGTGAAGAATCGTGCACATCAAGGAGGTTGAAGAAGGCACGTAAAACACACCACAAGACAATCAAACCAACGGTGATGTCAGATGGGAAGGTGAGCAATGACTTGGTCAAAGTATCCTCCAAAGTAGCAAGAAGAAACATAGATAAATCTGCTACCATCAAGGTGCTGACAGAGAAATTAAAAGCCAAGGATGTGGAGATAGCGTGCCTAGTACAGGAAAAGGACTTAATCAAAAGAAAATATGACACTTTTGTCAGTATGGTAGAGGAAATTGGAGATGATGTTCTAAAGGTACACCCACATCTAGAATCTCGGGTACCAAAAGAATTTCCTTCTGCAATGCATTATGTAAAGACAATAATAACAGTAGTGTTGGAAGATGAAAAAGTGCACATATCCTCACAGCCCAAGGACTCTAGGGAAAAGACAGAAAAGGCATAGGCTATAGTAGCTAGGAAGATTGCTACTTATGAAGGCCTACTGCAAGCCACCCATGACAAATGAAGAAGGCCGATCATGTGCTAACAATATGCATCAGCCCCAGATGCACTGATTGCGGTGAAAACATTGGAGGAGGAGAATGAGGTCCACAAGGCGATGAAGGATGCTTCCCTAGGCCGTGCTGAATGCTTAGTCCTGGTAAAGAAAAAGTGTGAGGCACTAGCTACGGTGTAGGCACCACATAAGGAGAGGTTGGAGGAGCTTGGGAAGCTCATTTCTCAGAAAATGGATGTATTGGAGGGGGTGCAAACCTCTATGTCAAGCGTAATGCTTGTGATACAAAATGAGCAAGGAAAAATCTCCATGGAAGAGCTACAGTCCATCATTGTAGATGTGCCTGAGACAACAGAGCAGCGCTAATGGCATGGGAGAACTTGGAAGTAGATATCAAAGAAGAATATCCGAGTTGCTACTTCAAGATGAGATGGAGGGGCCTGAGGCTTAAACAGTTTTGTTAGTTGTGTATATCTTCTTCAAAATTCTTATTCAAGATTCTTATTCAAAATTCTTTATTCAACTATTCTTTATTTATCCATTCTTTGTATAAGTTTTGGGCATCGCCATTGTCGGGGTGACAATGAGATTAGTGTGGGGTAATGTTGATAAGAGAAAACACTTAGTTGAACTTGCACACAGAGTCCGTGCGGAAGAATAGCACAGGAGAAAAAGTGCGAAGGTATAGGAAGGCGTCACGCGTGGAGGTGTAGAGTCAGACTCTCAAGGACTTAGCCGATTTTGGGGATCAGGTCTATTCTTAGAGATTGGCGTGCGAGCACACAAAGCAATGCCGAGACTTGCGCGCCACTCTTCGTGGAGATTTTTGAAGGACATGTCAACTCACTCTTGCATGGGCATAAGTTAAGAATAGATCCATCACTTTAGTTAACTATCAGCAATCTATAGATAGCATACTTGCATGTATGGCTATAATTGTAAGAAGGCACGTGGTTGTTATTAGCATGCGACCTATTTTTGGTAGAGTTAAGTGGTGAAGGGCTAGTTCCCCACCCTATATATATATGTAATGAATTACTTAGAAAATATATAGACACATATAGAGATACGGATGGAAACATATGCTTTGAAGAATGGGAAAACACGAGTACATGTGACTGGATAGTTGTAACAGATCCATGTGCGCATGCCTAGTATTGTATGAAGTTTTTGTATTGTTGGTACGATGAATAGATAAAGGAAATTGGCCGACAAACAATAGTGTTTGATGTGTTTTATCAATGCATGTTATTATTTTCATGATGATTTACCTTTAAGTCGCTTATAGATCTGGTTAAATATAATGATGAATAGATGGATTAGTTCCTAAAATATATGTTTACTACTTTATCATACCACCATTCTGCTACTGCAACTCTTAAGAGGGACCCAATACCTTTGCAAAACTTCGGTGAGTGCTTAGCCTAGGTTGAGTGATGTGCCAACACGACTAGATGTTAACTAACAATTCTAGGATGCATCAGTAGGTTTGCATGTTTTCCTATATATCTACCCGGCCATTCAATAGTCTCGATCCTCTACATCTTCTTTTTCCTACCAATCTAGCTTGTTAAATCTTAAATCCTCGATCATTCGCCATCAACCCATCTTGATTGTCATCGACTCACCTTGTGATAACCTTGTTCTCTGTCTCGCACTACCATTTGCTTCTATGCCATAGTTTCACTTCAATCAAGAGCACTTATTTTCAGTCACCCATATATTTATCAACCTTTAATTTGATCTTCTTGGCCCAATAATTGTCGACCCGACCTAGTCACCATCAAACCTACCAGATCCCACATTAGATCCGCTTCACAGTCGCATCATCTCTACTCATAAGTGTTTCTACATCATATCTAACATCTCTGTACTATATCTATCTTTGTTCATGTTCTTCATTCAATCAGCTTTGCACCATTTTCCATTGACCATACGGTTATACGGGTTTCGTCAACCCACTCGGAGTTTGGTTTGTTTTTAACATCCTTCATTATCCAATCATCATTTTAGTATCTATAGCATATCAATTTTTTTAGATTGTTATCTACATCTTTTCATCTATTATCACTTATACATCATTTCATAAAACGTGGGTTAACATCCATCCTAGGAAGCTTTTCATTTCTTGGGACTGACCTTGTTAGGAAACCCAACATCCTATTTTACTAATATTTTTGTGTTAGCTTCTCTTTGTTGTGTAGGTCATCAAGTTTGCAGCAGATAGGTTCTTTCACACCCATACCATCGTCATCACCATCGTCGTCTACATCAAAAGGTAGCCTTAAACCCTCCTATAGTTTTGATTTCCTTGGTTTCTTATACTCCTTGCATTAACTTGTAACAGAAGCAGGAAATCTCATAGAACATTCTAGCATGATCGGTGGGACTCAAACTTCCTCCTCAAACGAGTCCTCTATTTTATTTCATTTCATTTCAATTTCATTGTATTCCATTTCTTTCTTTCCACTAACCTCGCAGGTGAGATCTTCTCTTGCTCACGTGCATGGTGGTTTACTTGAATGTATCAAAATCACACTTGCTAAAACTAAATAAATAAAAAATAAGGAAAATAACGTTATCTAGGTATTCTTATTTTTGTTCCCTATTTTCTCCTTTCTACATCTTCTTGTGTGTGCTCTCATCAAACTTCACATTTCATTTTTGGGCCTAAAAATAACACTTTCATTCTTGCTTGCTCATCTAGACTAAGTAAGAGGTAATATGTGCATTTAATTTTCTCCACACACATCTAAACTCGCACATAAAAATTACATATCGAAACATCTTCTATCAGGTGGAACTATTGGAATTTCATCACCTAATAGGAAATTTGTCGTGGTGTTTTGGCCGTGTTATAATTTTTTTGGCTATTAGTATATTGGATAAGCACTCGACACCATTATCGTTGCGGTGCATGAAGTGTGGGGTAGGCCCCAATATCAAACCCTATACTTGGTATTCATCACAAAGTTTTACCTCACATACCTTAGGGTATATCGAGGATTCCATGCATAACATATTGAAAGAAACCTTAGATCAAAATTTTCCTAGGTTCCCTCTTTTCTTTTTCTTTTTCACATCTTATAATAAACAACATAATTAAAACATTGGTGCTTGTATTATTTGTTTTAGTGACATCTACATAGGTTGTTGTTTGTTTCATGCCCATTCTTACCAAATATAAAATCAAAAATGGAAGAAACTACCTTGTCTAACATACCCACCTCCAACAACCTATCCTAACAAACATCGCCCTTGATGCTGGTTCTTCTCTCCTCCGATCACATACTCTTCAATTTCCCAATCCATCATTTCTATGAATCTTTATAGTGATCCCTTTTTTGTCCATATTCACTCGAGATCAAAACAAAACATTTTCTCTACCACCATTCACTCCCTTCTTGAATAGCTACAGATTACATCCATCATTTATTTGGAGACCTTTGAGCCTCCCATTATCCCTGCAGAGATCCTTGGAGTTCCTGGAACTCCTAGACACTAACCCTATTACTCTTTATGATTACCTCCTCCGTAGATCTACTAACCTTCCCATTGACGAACCCCCTCTTCAACAAATCTATGAATATCATTCTCATCAATAAACCACTTAGGTCCTCACCTCCCAACTCATTATTTTTCCCCGAGCCATGAATGAGCTTGCCATGGCACAACATAATCTTGGCTCCCATTAATTTTCTACTTCAATCCCTAAAACTCACCAATCTAATCAACTGGTGGCTCCTATTCCATCCAATCTTACTCACATCAACACCGCTCCCTCTTCTTCCATTCCCATCACCTTTTCATCCACCATTGTTATTAACACACTAATTAAAATTTACGGGAATCTGTCTCTTCCTTCCACCACTTGAATAACATGATCAAGATTTTGTCCCAATCTCCACATCCCAAATCCATGCTAATTCCATCACCTTGCAACCCCATCCTTCAGAATTAACCCAATCCCATTAACCTCCTCTCTGGAATGCCTTCCGCCATATCTGTCCCCATCAAGCTACCCAAGTATGCCAACATTCTCATTCCTACATCCCCACTCATCCTACGTAGATCCAACCTAACATTTCCACTTAACAACAAACACAATCACATCCATCTCATTATATCCATGTCTCTCAACAAAACCCTATTTCCCATCCTATTCAATCACATCCATTTATATATTCCCCCTCATCAACCACCTCCATAGAAACCTACCTATCCTCAACACTATCAATCTCATCCTCAACCCAACCCTTCCACATCCTATGATTCATAACCTCACTAATCCATCTCCCATCTGTCTCACGACCCTATGCATGATTTGTTAAATAGGTTGGAAAACCTCAAAACCACCACCTTGGGTCCCAAAAGCTCATTTACCTATGAAAAAATTTGTAATGATCCCATCCACCCATTAGTTCCTATCAAACCATATCCTCCACACTAGGAACTCCCTAAATTCTCAAAATTTAATAATAAGGAGGACCCCCAACAACACCTTTGTGCCTTTAGGCATGCTTGCTACCTCATTGTACATGACAAAGACCTCATGATCCATACTTTTTCTATGTCATTGGATGGTCCTACCATAGACTAGTATAATGGAATTCCACAAAACTCCCTCTTTTTATTCACCCAACTCGCATAATTGTTCTTAAAAAATTTCTCCATTAATATTGTGTGTAAGATAACCATCACTAATATGTACACCATTAAATAATACGACGATGAATCCATCACATAATTCATTGCTAGGTGGCGTGGTCTCATCAATTAGTTATCCTTCTCCCTTGCTCAAACCGATCTTGTTAATATTTTCTCCGGTCATGCACCAAGTACATCTCATCAACCCTCTAGATCCAATCCTTCATGAGCTTCAAGAAGCATTCACCATGGACCGTAAACTAAAATCATGCACCCTTGAGCAAGGCATGTCAAACATATATCAAACAAATTGAAACCCTGAATTCACTAAGACATCCAATCAAAACAACAAATCCAAAATTACTGCTAATGTCATCATTATTAAATCTTCCACCACATCTACTTCCCATATAGATCACCCACAAAGGGTTCATTGACCTAATCCCAACTATACCCCCTTAGGGAGTCATATAGTTCAATATTCAATAATCTCATAGCCACCCATCTTATCCAACTTCCTCTTATCCACCTCGTCGATGACACACGCCCTAAACCCGCATGGTATCATGAGGACCACTATTGTAAACACCATCAGGTCCACGATCATGAAATTGAAAAGTGTCGAACTTCAAATATCTCATCTAATGCCTCATCAATTGAGGTGATCTCGGCTCGGATAATCCTAACACCCCTCCCAACTAACCTTTAGACGTATTCAAATAAACATTCTCTAACCAATCATCAAATAAACAAATAGATCCTTCCACATCCCAATAACCTAAAGCCCAAAAATAAACACCTTAAATCAAGAATCAACATCATCATCCATTCCCATTATCCCTCCATCTACCTTACCCACCTCTATTCCTTTAACATCTACAACTACACCAACACCCACACCCATGCCCACATCTATCTAATCCACATCCACCCTATCTACACCTATTACGCCCACATCCCTTGAATCTACATCCAAACCCACCACATCTACATATTCTATACCGTATCTATCACATCCGTACCTATCCCTACATTAATACCTATCTCTACATCCACACCTATAACCCATTTTCACCCACACCTTTGGTTGAATCCACATCTATACCTTCGAGTTGTGTCCACACCCACATCTACTCCCATGTCCACACAACCACTTCAAACAACTACTACACAAACATCTACCGATTGAGGCTTTCTTGGAGATCTATCGAATCAAGCATTAGATGTCATCACCATATCACCCCAATCCAATGGGTATGTAGAAGTTACAAACAAAGAGCTAGAGAATATTTTAACCAAAGTTGTCAATGCAGATAGAAAAAAATGGGTACCAAAACTCCTAGAAGTGGTTTGGGCCTACAATACAACCTAGAAGACCACTATTGGTTTCTCCCCATATGAACTGGTGTATGGGAAGAAGCCACTTGTTACCCATTGAGTTTGAATTACAGACTTGGAGGACAAAAATGAAAGTTGACATTAATTTGGATGAAGCACAACGTGAGAGGGTAATGAAACTAAACGAGCTTGATGAAATGAGGATCGAGGAACTTCAACAAACTAAGATTCTTCAACACCAAAGAAAATCTTGGCACAACGCTCATATAAAAAACATGAAGTTCAATGAGGGAGATTGGGTCTTACTTTTTGAATCAAAGTATAAACAGTTCAAAGGAAAGCTGAGGACGAGATGGTTGGGACCATACCAAATCAAACAAGTGTTTGATAATGGATCTGTGAGATTGGTGCCAATTGAGGGAGACAGAAGAAATCTTCTAGTGAATGGACATAGATTAAGGATGTATCAATGTCATCTAGATAAAGAAACCTTCAACAAAGATATGATGCTATGCGAGGAAATGGATTCAAAGTGGACGAGACTGGCTCTCCCCATCATGAATAGTCATTTTTGAATTTGAATAAAGAAATATGATCATTATTTTGATCTTCTTTCCCTTAGATTGTTTTTTTTTTTCATGCTTTCAATAAAGGTAGGCATGTCTATTGTTAGAATGTACACTAATCACATTTTCTCTATGAGCGCAAGATGTGGAAATCTACAAATATCGGGAAGTTGAGCTAGCAAGGGTAAGTGCATTTTACTTCGCTATGGATATTAACTTTTGAAGCACTCCCCATTGCATTTACTTAGCATGATTAAATCAATACACAATTTTCAATGCATTTATTGGGAATATCATTCAAAATCTTGTGACATAGAGTGGGGTGTAATGAATCATAATTAACAAGGATACCACATGTGTCAAATTTCTAAGAAAAGGACATGATGTTTTATAAGGACAAGTGGAATTATTATTCAATATGATAGGGTGTGTGCCGTACCATGCATTAAAAATTCCCACACATACTTGGTCCTGTAAAATTTTCACTTGTTGCCAAATTTTCATCGACCTAAGGCAACTAAAAGATTGCGGTATATTTCAAATGGTCACTCACCAAACACTTAATGCCATTGCTCTATGAGTTTTAACATAGTATTGTTCTTCTTCACAACTGTTTAAATTCATCTATACTATGGGGTAAAGAAGAAATATGAACTAGACTCTCTAGACCCACTACTCTAGAATGTTGTAATTTCCTAGGTATTTTATGATGTTGGCTAGCTAGAATTTATTAGGAAATTTGAGGGCTTCGATGAAAATTTAGTTGATGAGTTTCTGATAAATTTTGAAGCCACCTACTCACGAATTGGGGGAAAAAGAGTAGAAATAAGTAGTCAAGTTATTTCTGACCTATCTAGTTTACCAAACTTGATCTCAAGGTTATGACAAATTCTCCTCTTAAAGACCTAATTCCCTTGTTTCATGAGGATGGTGAAGCTCTTCCGAAGTAATCCTCACTTCATATGGTACTCAGAAGGGGATTAAGTGGGAAATTTTTCTGGTATTTGGAAGGAAGTTGCTAAATGGGTCAATAGGTACTTTATCTATGACAGACAACCATCTATGCTTGGAGGGATTCATCTGAAGATTTTAATTCATTTGAAGAAAGGCCACATAAACCTTGCACTCAAGGTGAATTTACCTGAATATTTAGCTGATGTAGTCATTAAAGTGGGACAAAAATATAAAAATGGAGGTGATAGGGCTGCATTGAAATACTCAGGGCTTATTCAATTGATTTGTTCACATCAGGTTTTCTACAGACCTAAGAGAAGGATTGAAAAAACAAGTGTAGGGAGAGTTCCAAACAAAAGAAAATAAAGAAGGGACCATCTCCCATTATTCGACCTAAGCTCGAGTCGCCTCCTCACCCTTCACAGGAAACTGTGAAAGAACCTGGTAGTTAGGATAACCCATCTTCTATGCCATAAAATTCTAAGGGTAAAAGCAATTTACCAATTCCTTCTTCTATTTCGTTGAGGCCAAGAAGGTCTTGTACTTTGTAGAGACATGAAGTTTCTTGGCCGGAAGTTTTTCATGAAGATTCTACTCCCATTGTGGAGGATAAGGAAGAGGTTGGTACCTTGAATGTCCCTAATGAACAATATAAGGATGATATATTCACAACAAATATCTCTGAAACACAAAGTCTAGATATTTCGTAGTTCCAAACCGAGTTAGAGCAGAAAGGCGAGTTAGAAGCTCAGGAAATTCCTTTGAGACAACATATATAGATCCCAACTCTTGAATGAATTCTGATACAAGTTGGAGGCCGGGAACCACATGAAGATGATGTACTAAGGTCTTATTGAGATGAAATTACCTCCCTTAATAAGAAGTCAAAAGGTATGCAAGAAACAAACTTATCTTTGCAAACTGCATTTACACAACGAACTCTAGAAAAAGTGAGGGAAATTCGCTTTAAAGGTAGAGGTTATCGAGTCTCAAGAGATAACGAGATATAGGACTTAAAGAATGGGATGATTTAAATCATTTATCTCTTCGAATAAAGCATTAAATTTGGAAAATAAAAATCTAAAAGAAGAGGTTGATGACAGTGTAAATGAGAAGAAGAAATTAGAAT
Source organism: Taxus wallichiana var. yunnanensis (assembly GCA_018340775.1). Lineage (NCBI taxonomy): Eukaryota > Viridiplantae > Streptophyta > Pinopsida > Cupressales > Taxaceae > Taxus > Taxus wallichiana. The sequence goes on along the minus strand of CM031240.1, from coordinate 786,598,249 downwards.
CTATTTTATACTCTATTTATCCCTTGGCTTGTAAGCTTTTGGCATGTAGGAAAGCTTCCATAGTCTATAGCATTTTATTCCAAGAGAAATTTCATGCACGGTGGTTAATGACAATGTGCAAATCAAGAACCTCATGAAGCCCCTGATGGCAAAACCTTTTTGTCAATTTATCAAAATAGTACCCTTGAGATACAAAATCAACTATGTGAATTTTACCTCCACAACATGTTGGTCACCAATGTGCTTGATTTATTTATTAATCTATTTGTGGGATATTTTTAGTTGAAGGCCTTTCAATCCTTTCTTAGGAACCAAATTACATGGGGTGAACAAATAGATATTTTCACTCAAACAACTCGCACCATAGGTTTCTACATTAGGCCTACCCATCACAATGATGTGATCATGAAGAAAAATTTCTGATCGCTTTATTATTAGGATGGTGTTGGGGAAAATACTTCAAAATTTCTACTAAACTGTGTGCAGGATTTTGAGGCCTATAGTCATTAGTAGTTTGGGGAAGCAAGACATGCTTGTGATAGGAGGTGGAAAACCTTAAACTTGCCATCAAAATGGAGGGAAGTTATCCCCCTCGAATATCATTTTGTGGATGTGGAAGGGTGATACATTGGTTACAATAATTCAATAGTTGTCTAAGAAAAATTAAAAGGAATACAATGATGAGTGGGTAGGAACACAAGTGAGGCCACATCTTCTCCAAAATCTAATTAATACAGCGTGAACATCACTTCCTAGTCACATGATAGTTTCACGGCTTAGGTGGAAGTTATTTCAAACAATATGGGATGTAAAGGGACTAGGAAAAAATATGCGAGATCAGTTTGAGGAGTGTGACAAGGCATATCAACTTGGCCATAGAGCAGGAAAAGATGAGTTCGCATAGGGACATGCAACATGTAAAGTGTAAGTGTTGAGTTGTGGAGCTCAATTACTTCAGTTTAGCATGCAATGTGAAACTTGTTGGAAAATACAGTAACCGTCATCGGTTAGGGGGAACCGACATTGGTCACCCAAGACCGACATCGGTCAGGAAAGGAGGAACTAGCATTAGTTAGGGCTAACCAACATCGGTTACTTGTGTGAGGATGTTTTAATTAAATCTTGGGAATTAGATCTATTTTTATCATTAAAGTATATCTATTGATTGTAATTACATGAAAAAGTGCCCTAAGTCTATAAATGACTATATAAGAATGAAAGCTAGGGTTTAGAAGACACGATTAATAAGAATTAAGAAGAACTTGAAAAAGTTGGTGAGAGAGATAATTCTTGGTGATGAGGAAAAAGCTTGAGAGAAAGAAAGTACTATACATCTGAGAGGTGTGGAAGATTGTAAATATTCATTGTATATCTTGTCAAAGCTTTGGATAATAGATTGGCTTGTTTCTTGGTGGACGTATCCCACACTGGGTGAACCACGTTAAATTTGGTGTTAATTTATGTCTCTTGTTTTATATATTTCTTCTGGTAGAATATATGCTTTTATTTACATGTATGCTTAGATATGATATATTTTCTATACAACTGGTGTGCTAACCCCAACAATGGTATCGAGATCTTTGTTTGGGGTTTTTGTGTCTTGACAAATTTACTCACAAAGGATTTTCTGATTGAGTGGGAGCTACAACAATGGAAAAATAAAAAAATACAAGGTAGAGAAATTTGACAGTTGAAATTATCAATTATGGAAGATGTAGATTGCGGATTATCTGTATCAAAGAGATTCGTATTTACCGTTGGATGAGAAGTATAGACCTATGAAGATGACTGATGAAGAATGGAAGATTCTTGACAGAAAGACTTTGGGATCTATAAGATTGAGCTTGACAACATCCGTGGCTTCCAATATTAAAAGGTGATTTTTCTATGGTAGAGTTAAAATGAAATATCTTGCTAATTTATATGAAAAACCTAGTGCTTCAAATAAAATTTATTTGTTGAAAAAAATATTTAGTTCTAAGATGCATAAAGGTGGATCTGCATCTAGTCATTTGAATGATTTCCAATCTATTGTAAATCGAGTTAAAATTGGTTAAAATACCATTTATGATGAAGTAAAAGCACTTTTATTCTTATGTTCTTTGCTTGATAATTGGGATAAATTGGTAATGGTTGTTAGTAATACAACATTTGTTAGGTTGTGGAGCTTGTTTTCATTTGTGAAAGTGTTGAAGACTATACACTAAAGTCTTGTACACTTTTCATGTATCCTCGTTGGAGTTTAATGGCCGGGGCGGGTGAAAGAAGCCTTAAAACATGCCCGAAATATCGGGAAATGTGATTTTCTCATATGGAAAAGGATTTTGACCCATAGGTTTATGGAATGGTTTTTTCCCATGGTTTTGATACCCACGGTTTTGTAAAAATGCTTAAGTAGTTGTCTATTTATATGGTTTTATGCATATAATAGATGTATGAAGAACATTTGAGATGTGCTTTGAATTTGGGTGTGAATTCTATAGAGTTTGTTGAGCATAAATCCAAGTAGATCTGGGTATTGTATTGTGAGAGTGGTGGCTTGTAATAAAATCTAAGCAAGTGATTCTTGGTGGATGTAGCTAAAATTGGGTGAACCACGTTAAATACTATCTCTTTGTGTTGTGTTATTTTATTTTACACTTTTATTTGAGATCTTTAATATTTTCGCATATTAGTCTCTATCTATGTGCGATTTAGTCTTGTGAGGGATTATTCCACATATTTTATCCCTTATTCCCTAACAACATCTACTAATAATATTTTGAAGTTTGATGACGTGGTTAGTATAGTCTTGAATGAAGAAATTCATAGGAAGAGTACAAAGGAATCATCATCTAGAAATGCTTTTAATGTAGAAAGCAGAGGAAGGCAAAAGGAGAGATCTAAGAGTAAGAGTAATGGGAAATCAAAGTCAAGGGATACTAGATCTAAATCTAGAAGTAAGGGAATTACTTGTTTGAAATGTAAAAAGAAAGGACACACAAAGAAAGATTATTGGTCAAAGGAAAAGAGAACCAACAACTAAAAAGAGGTAAAGAAGAAAATCTTACTACATCAAAGGTAATGCAAGATGCTCTTATTATTTTTTTGGATAATAGAATTGAATCATGGGTTTTAGATTCAGAGATCTTCTTTCCATGCAACCTAATAAGGGTTATTTCAGAAATTATGTCTAGGAAATTTTGGGCATGTTTATTTGGGTGATGATGAACCTTGCAGGTATTACTGGTAAAGGGAAGTTCATCTAAAATTGTAGAATGGAAATACATGGGTATTAAAAGATGTGAGGCATGTGCCAAGCCTCAAGAGGAATCTTATTTCTACAAGGAAACTAGGTGAGTCAAGTGGTTGCATGGTTATTTTTACAGGAGACTCTTGGAAAGTCACCAAGGGTGCTCTTGTTGTGGAAAGAGGTAAGAAGGTAGGAACATTATATTTATCTACATGTATTACTGATTCCTTTTTTGTATTATCTACTTTAGATTCAGATGCATGCATGTGACATAACCGGTTGGGCCATATGAGTCAAAAAGGAATGCAAATCTTAAAGGTTAAGGGTAAGTTATCAGATTTGAAATATTTAGATCTTGATTTCTGTGAGCATTGTGTCTTTGGAAAGCAAAAGAGAGTGAGATTTATCAAAGTTGGGGCAACTAATAAGGATCATAAGTTGGAACTTGTACACTCAAATGTGTGGGGACCGGCTCAAGTAGCTTCTCATGGAGGATCCCAATATTATGTTACTTTCATTGATGATGCTACAAGAAAGGTATGGGTTTATTGTATTAAATGTAAATCTAATGTTTTTGAGACTTTTAAAAGATGGAAAGCCCTTGTAGAAAATGAATCAAATTCTAAGTTAAAGTGCCTTAGATCTGACAATGGTGGTGAATACTGGAGTAAGGATTTCAATGATTATTGTTCAATGAATGGGATATGTAGAGAAAGAACGGTTCCAAGAACACCACATGAGAATGGTGTTACAGAAAGAATGAACATGACAATCATGGTGCATGCTAGAAGTATGAGGATACATTTGGATTGCCTTTGCAGTTTTGGGTAGAGCAGTTGATACAATAGTTTATTTGATTAACCGTGGGCCTTTAAGTTCACTAGATGGAGGAATACCAGAGGAAGCTTGGACCAGAAAAGAGGTAGATCTTTCTTTTCTTAAAGTTTTTGGTTCAGAAGCTTTTATGCATATTGATAAGGAAAATAGAAAAAAGTTGGATGCAAAATCCAAGAGATGCACTTTCATTGGTTATGGATCTGGTGATTTTAGTTTCGTTTTTGGGATTTAGATAATTCTAAAATTATTAGGAGTCGTGATATTGAATGGAATGAAAAGAGAATGTATAGGGATCAAATTTTGGTACCCAAGGATGAACCGATTGAGAAGTTTGTGAATGAAAATGAACTCTCAGATTTAAAAGTATTACCGATAGGGTTACACAAGTAATAGGTGTCGGTTTACCCCCGACATAACCGTAGACATAGAAGACCATAGAAGAACCTAGTATCGATCGTTATAGATGACCGCATTGGTCATATCAAAGATTTAGATACAAATATCTAGAGGCCTAGATTGAGCCTCCGGTACCCCAAAATCTGTGAGAAGGTCACAAAGGGTAAGTAAACCTCCAAAAAGATTTACACCTTCTCTATTTTATTTATTATTGACTGATAATGGTGAACCAGAAAGATTTGAAGAAGCAATGTAGGATAAGACCCACTTTCAGTGGGAGCATGGCATGGATGAAGAGATGGACTCCTTGGAATAGAACCAGACTTGGGATTTGGTTAAGTTGCCAGCAGGTAAGAGAACATTGTAGAACAAGTGGGTTTACAGGATCAAGGAAGAAGAGGGTGGACAGAAAAGGTACAAGGAAAGGCTTGTAGTAAAGGGATTTACACATAAAGTAGGTATTGAATTTGGTGAAATATTTTCTCTTGTTGTTAAGATGAATTCTATTTGTATTGTATTGAGCTTAGTTGCAGTAGAAGATTTACATTTAGAGAAACTAGATGTGAAGACAAATTTCCTTCATGGTGATTTGGATGAAGAGATTTATATGCAACATCCGCTTGGGTATGAAGTCAAGGGTAAGGAGAAATTAGTGTGCAAGTTGAAAAAGAGCCTATATGGGCTCAAACAAGCTCCAAGGCAATGGTACATGAGGTTTTATAATTTTATGCAAGAGCATGGTTACTTGAGATGTGGATCTGACCATTGTGTTTATTTCAAGAAGCTTGGAAATGGGAGCTATATTATTTTTTCTTGTATGTGGATGATATGCTTATTGTAGGATCTAGTATGCAAAGACATTAGTGAGCTTAAGGAAAGCTATCTCACACATTTGCTATAAAGGATTTGGGAGCTACAAAAAGAATCCTTAACATGCAAATACATAGAGACAGAAATACAAGAAATTGTATTTATCTTAGGAGGATTATATCTACAAGGTGTTAGAAAGGTTCAACATGCAGATTGCAAAACTTGTTAGTACACCTATGGTTGGACACTTTAAATTAAATAAATATCAATGTCCATCATCACATAAGGAGGTCAAATACATGACACGAGTGCCATATGCTTTAGCAGTTGGGAGTCTTATGTATGTTATGGTTTATACCAGACCAGACATTACACAGGTAGTGGGAGTTGTGAGTAGATATATGGTAAATCCAGGTAAAGAGTATTGGAAAGTAGTCCAATGGATATGTTGTATATATCTTTCCCCAGGTAGATATAGACAAGCAAAATATTATCGAAATCAAAGAAGCTCAAATCCCTGACATTTATCGCTTTGGCTCACGGAAATGGCGCATGACAATGAGTGTTGACACTAAAATGTATGCGCCAAGGCGTAGGAAAGTGGCACACAGAAATGGATGTCGATAGGATAAAGGATGTAGCCTTGGCGCACGGAAATGGTGCATGACAATGAGTGTTGACACTAAAATGTATGCGCCAAGGTGCAGGAAAGTGGCGCACAGAAATGGATGTCGACAGGGTAAAGGATGCGCCCTTGGCGCACGGAAATGGCGCATGACACAGAGTGTCAACAGGGAAAAATTTGCACTTTGCACATGTAAGAGGATGTCGACACACACACGGATGCGCCTATGGTGCACCTTCCAGGAGGTGCAACATTTTGAGCAAACTTGACGACAGAAGAGCACTCGCGCAGATATGAGATATTCAGACGGCCATAACTTTTGACTGGGAGCTCGGATTCATGCAAGGTTGGAATTTTCGGAAATCTTACGAGGTCGTCTGTCTAACTACGAAGAATGGATATCTTTAATTTGGTGAGAAAAATTCTTAAAAATGCAAAATACAGTTCGCCACTTTTGGGCTTGCTTTGGGGTTCTCACCTACCATCATAATGAGATGAATTAAATGCAACTTAGAGGTGGTTGGGGTAGTTTTGGAATTCCTCTCTCTTTTCTCTCTCATTCTTCCTATAAATTGTAAGGAGGGGATTCTTTCTAAAGGTTGGACATTCTTGTTTTGCCCCTCCCTTCTTCTCTTTGGCAGGTAAACTTGTGGAGTTCAAACCTCCCATTTGAAACTGTAATGCAACTTTGCCTCTTGGCATTTTGCAGTGTGTTGTATCAATATTTGGAGAAAATTAATGCATGTCGTGGATGATTCTCAACCCTCTCTCGTGTTCATTTACATCCTCCCGATATTTCATTGTGAATCAAGTTATCTCGTGCATGATCTTGCATTGCGTTTTTTTTTATGGTTTGTGTTTATTGGCAAGACAGGTGTTCTTCATTCCTCGGTGCATCACCTTTGTAGTTTAGGTTTTATTTTATGCATCTTCTTACCCTGTCTCCTTGGCAAGTTAGATTAGGTTTTTAGTAAACCCTCTGCATTTTACGTATGCATCTGAACAGAGGAATAGGAACCGGCCTTCATCCGGAGAGCTTTTCCGATTTCGCAAGGTCCCACACTTGGGAAAAGCTCCATGTTATGCAATCGCACTGAGAGTCTCAAACCATCGAGTTGTAGAGACATTCATGGGTACTGCGATTCGCCATCAACGGGATAGTCAAGTATTTAAAAGGGACATCTAAAGCATGCGGTTATGCTATGGAGGTTCAAATATTTCATTATGTGGCTATGTTGATTGAAGAGATGTGGCTAAGATATGGATGGTAGAAGGAGCACTCTCTTTGGATATATTTTCAAAGTGGGTGGGACAAAAATTAATTGGATTTCAAGATTGTAGAATGATGTGGCTTTGTATACTACAAAGGCATAGTATGTCTGTAGCTATAATGGGTAACAAGGAAACAATATGGATGAGTAGGTTCATGGAAGAGTTGGGAAAGGAGAAAGATTATTGTAAATTGTTCAAAGTGACACTTGTGAGTGTAATTCACTTGGCAAAGAACTCAGCGTTTCATTTGAGAATGAAACACATTCAGTTGAGGTATCACTTCATATGGTAGGTATTGGAGGATGGACAATTGAATCTGGAAAATATTCATATGAGAAAGAACCTGTGGATATGCTAACAAAGCCATTAATAAAGGATAAGTTGGAGCTACACTCCACTTCTATTGGTCTTCGAGTTTGAGACTTGAAGAGGAAGAAACAAATCTAAGGAAGGATCCAAGAATGATGTTGTATAGGTATGGTGTAGTAATTAATCTCCAAGTGGGAGATTATTGAGTTGTGGAGCTCAATTACTTCAGATTTAGCATGTAATGTGAAACTTGTTGGAAAATATAGTAACCGTCATCGGTTAGGGGGAATTGACATCGGTCACTCAGGACTGACATTGGTCAGGCAAGGAGGAACTAACATCGGTTAGGGCTAACCGACATGATGGTTAAAGTGCAAGAGGATGTTTTAATTAACTCTCGGGAATTAGATCTATTTTTAGAATTGAAGAATCTATTGATTGTAATTTCATGGCTAAGTGCCCTAAGTCTATAAAAAGAATATATAAGCATGAAATCTAGGGTGTAGTAAGATAAGATTAACAAGAATTACGAACTTGTAAAATTTGGTGAGAGAGAGAGAATTCTTGGTGATGAGGTGAAAACTTGAGAGACGCATTTGAATAAAAAAAATTATTATTTGAATTATTTATATTCTATGTGTGGAATATTGTAATTATTGATTTGTCATTAAACATGATTAATTAGTGCATGGGGATGCTTTATATAGTTATATCCTAGTAAGTTCAATGCATTTCTCTTGTTTTGTTTCATGCAACTTGTTTATTGTAGAACCTCCCACTAATCACCTCTGTGAGTGAAATGTGGTGACATGTGTAGGATAATAGTGGACATTTACTACCAATGCTGGGAATTGTAATCAAGGAGTCTCGAGTCTGAAGCCATCATGGAAGACTTTTTCCATTGACAACCTATAAACATGGATCTTGTTTTTTTAGCAGCTTCCAGTAGGATTTAATGAACTTTAATAGGATCATTAGTGGAGAAACTCAGTGCCTACAATTTTGACATGATATGTAACCAACTATGTCTATATAGACATCTCCTTGAAGAACAATTTAGTAGTTAGTTGATGTTGGTAATTTGTAATACAATTTATAACAATTAGTATCTATTTTCTAGTTATGTACTGAGTATGTTATGAGACTTTTTGAATCAATATATTAGATGTTGTTTTGAATATCTGTGGTGTTGAGATTACCTCCATCCTAAGGAAGAACAAGGGCCCACTCGACCAAGGAGACTGGAGGATTTTACATTTATGCATGCTCGTGGTTTCTGATAAGTTACAGTTTGAATGCAATTACTTATTTCCTTTACTACAATTTCTATTCAATGTGTGTTATTTCCTTTCATGCAATTTCAATTTTGAGTGTGTCATTTCAATTCTACAATTTCAATTCAGAGTGTGTTATTTGAATTTTTTATATTGATTTGGTGTGTGCATTTCAATTCCTAGAAAAGTATTTCCATTAAATGCATTTCATTACAGTAATGTTGTTTCAATAGTTTAACATTACATTTCCATAGATTAGCAGAGACAGAGAGAAACATAACAACCAAAACCCCTAAAAGGAACCACTAAACAATTGAGTTACATAAAGCTTCATTGCATATAGCCTTGGACACATAACCCTAGTTTTATAATGACACTAGTAGAAGAATATGTTAGTTAAATGATTGGAGAATACAATGACCCATCATTTTGGTGTCGTTTCTAGGGACACCATAAGCACAACACACCATTTTATTTCACTTTACATGTTATGGGTGTTAATGAAGTTAATCTATACAACCAAGTAGAAGTCTTAGGCCTTTTTTACATAACCAACCTTGATGCATATGCCACGTGACATTCAAGGGAGATTTATACCTCATAATATTCAAAGAATATCTCCAAATAGAGTACAAGTAGGGAATATTGAAAGTGAAATTGAATCTAATACAACACCTAGAAGCCCTTCTGAACATTCTACATCATCCTATTTAGAACCAAAACAACCTTTAAATGGGAGACAATGGGAATAATGAGAACCAACCCTTGGGTAGAAACTTTACCTATCCCATTGTCTTAGACAAAGATGAGGATGCACCTATGAAAAATATCTCTCCATCCATCCTCCCTATCTTCTAAGGAATGTCTACAAAAGACCTAGATCAGTTCCTATTTGAATTCAAAGTTCTTTTCCAGACATATGACTACATAATAAACAATCAAAACTCAAACTATTCCCTTCCACCCTCAAAGACTCTACTATGAGGTGGTTCATGGGATTGTCCCCTAACTCCATTCATTCTTGGGAGAACATGAGACAAAATTTTTTGAACAAATATCAAGACTAATATAAGGGAAGAGATAGGAAAGAAGAGTTCTTCTAGATAAAGCAAAAGGAAGATGAAAATCTAGAAGATTATTTGGATAGATTTCTCTTTCTCCATGGAGGAGTGGTTATGAGTTACATGCATAAATCACTAAGATAATTTTCCTTAAAGGACTTGATGAGGAAACCAAGGACTCCCTCCATCTTATGGGAGGAGGTGATGTGCACAAACTTAGCATGGAATATATCATTGAGCTATGTAGAAGTTACTCTAGAACACGAGGAGGTATAAGGAAAAGAAAAACATCCAAGATTGCCCTAGGTACCTCAAAAATTCTGGAGGAAATGGATAACATGAAAACAAACATCTTTTCATAATTAACATCAACCATAGATGGGCTAAAAGCCAAGACCAATGTTACAAAAAAGAACCTCTAGACATATATTGCCCTAAATGCAGGAAGAGACATCCTTTGAGAGAGTGTCCTTTGGATGTCATAGACATGTGTTTGATCTGTGATGTCACTAATCATGATACTAACCATTGCACTTTCTTACCTTAGTTGAAAGAAATATTGAATGTTGTGTCTCAAGAAAATGCAGAGGTAAACTTTGTTCAAAGGCCAAATAATCAGGTTGTGTATGTGCCCTAGACCTGCTCAGAACCCCTGGATGATGTCATGGCCTAGTTAGGATCCTCAACCTACTTGGGGACAACCTGAAGTGGACACCAAAAATGGATGGTTTACCCACATCCACCACCATGGATGAATCCATACAATTAGCAGGGTTGGACACCACCAGCCAATGCAAATCCATGGAAAAACCAACAATGGGCACCTCAACAAAATTATAATCAATAGAGGAGGTTCTAAAAACCACAACAAGAGCTTTAATGGCCCCACCACAAAACTATCAACAACATGGGAAAACAACACAAACTCAACTTCCATCCCAACCTGTAGCGAACCCTAAAAATCAACAGACAACTTCAATTAATGAAGCAAGACAAAGTGATACAATGCATGTTAATACTATCAATAATATGTGACTAAGGTTTGGGAGAACAGTTGAATAATCCTATTGTTATCATAGAAATACCTGAGGAAAATGAGAAAGAAGAGACACCTGAGGAAAATGAATAAACTGAACATGTTCCACAAATGCAAGCCACTAGGAATGGTCAAGGAAAAGATAAGAATGCACATGCAGCTCCTTTTCCAAAATGATTACAAGAAACTCAAACCAGAAAGAAACAACACTAGTTCAAGAGTTGAAAAAGATGAACATTGAGGTCCCACTTTTGAGAGAAATAAGGGACATTCCTTGAGTTAAACCAGACCATTAGAGACCAGTGCATAAAGACACCAGAAGAAAGAAGAAATACCCAAAAATGGTCAAAGTGGAAGGGAATCTAGTTGATCTTGTTGTTGGAAAGCTTATTTCACCAAAATATGGGGATCCTGGGAGTCTAGTCATTACTATTTTTGTAAATGGTCAGTCAATATCTAATGTTTTGGTGGATCTTGGTGCTGCCATCAATGTTATAACAACATATATGTTCAATCTGTTGTCTTTAACAAGATTACAACCAACCAATACCATTCTTCAATTGGAAGATCAATCTATTGTTGTACCAGATGGAGTGATTGAGGATGTAATGGTCACACGATTGAATCTTGGGAGTATCCCTGTCAATTTTATGGTCTTACACCTAAAGCTCGGAAGTTGGGATATCCAGTCATCTTAGGAAGGCCCTAGTTGGCTACTGTTGCTGCATATATTGACTGTAGGTCAGGAAAAATGACCATTTTAAATGGGAAAAAATCAAAGAATATTTCATTATATCCTCCTACCCAACCATATGTGGATGTTTGTGAACATGTATGGGTAGATTATTTAGATACTAACCATCTAAGTTCTTCTTATCTGGCCACCATTGTAGTGAAAAATCACATGGAAGAAATTGTTGAGTCATACACAATGTTTGATGAAGAGGACATCATGGCTACGAAAATCAAAACTGAGGCTATGAAAATTGGAACTAAGGCTATGGAACCATTTTTATGAACACAACAGATAATATTACCTTGGTAAGTGACATTTCCAATGAAAATTGTAAAGAAACCTATGCTTATCATGAGGAATGTACAATCATTGATTTCTATTGTCCTTTAGCCAAGGTTATGTCTCTTGAAAATATGACTATTTTGCACATGCTTTAGCCTCATGTTTTCCCTTGAATTATTTAATTTTTGATGTAGAGCTCGCTATTTTGAAAGATACCAAGCAAGTGACTCTTGACATAGGAAAATATCTTACTAGTGGTAATAATTTAGAGGCTAGCCAAGAGATTATGGTTGTAGAAATCTTGAGGAAGCATTCCCAAGATTTTTCTTGGGATTATACTGATATGAAAGGGATCCATCCAAGCATCTACACTCACCATATCTACACCAAGGATGTTAAACCTATGAGACAACCATAATGAAGAATTAATCTAGCACTTAGAGACATAGTAAAAATGAGATAGAAAAATTGTTGAAGGTAGGATTCATCTATCCTATATCTGATAGTCAGTGGGTATCACCACTAGTTATAGTTCCCAAGAAAAATGGTAAATGGAGAATCTGTGTAGACTATAGGGAACTTAATAAAGCCACCAAGAAAGACTACTTTCCCCTGCCCTTTATTGATTAGGTTCTGGACAATCTTGCAGGTAAGAAATATTTCTCCTTCTTGGATGGGTTTAGTGGGTATAACCAAATTAGTATTGCACCTGTTGATCAAGATAAAACCACCTTCACTTATCCCTAGGGTACATTTGCATATAGAGTCCTACCATTTGGGATTTGTAATGCACCTGCTACTTTCTAGAGAGTAGTTTTGGCCATTTTTGCAGATCTTACAAATGACTGTGTTAAAGTTTACATGGACGACTTCACTATCCATGGTTCCACTTTTGATGAATCTTTGAACAATCTTGAAAAAGTATTAACTAGATGTGAGCAAGCACCAACTTTCCTTGAGGCATGAAAAATGTCTTATTAGGGTTGATCAAGGAATTGTCTTAGGTCATCATATTTCTACCAAAGGAATACATGTCAACCCCAAAATATTGAAGTAATTACTTAGTTGCCTACGCCAACAAACCAGAATGAAATCAAGATATTCCTTGGACATGCAGCGTATTATAGGTAGTTTATCAAAAACTTTAGTAAAATTTATGCACCTATGTTTTCCTTTCTGACAAAATATTGTGTTTTTGAATGGTCTCCTCAATGTCAGTAGGATTTCGAGGTTATCAAAGAGAAACTAACCACCGCTCCAGTCTTGAGAGGACCCGACTAGGGACAACCTTTCCATATTCACACTGATGTGTCTAACACAACAATGGGATTTGTTCTTGGACAAAAGGATGAGGAAGATCAAATGTATGCCATTTATTTTATCAGCAAGAATTTGACCCCTATGGAGAGAAACTACACCACTATGGAAAAATAATTTTTAGCTATTGTTTACTCTCTGAATAAATTTAGACATTATATTACTAGATACAAAATCTTTTTTTATACTGACCATTCGACCATAAGGTATTTGATGAATAAACCAAGTAGTAGGGGGCATAATTATTAGATGGTTACTCTTGTTACAATAATTTAACTTAACTATTATTGATAAGCCAGAAAGACTAATGTTGTGCTGATTTCCTTTCAAGATTGAATGTTTTAGGAGAAGAAGAAGTAGTCCAAGATCATTTTCCAGATGAACACTTGTTTTTGTAATATCAACTCAGCCTCCATGGTTTGCTGATCTTGCAAACTACCTAACTATAGGAAGTTTCCAGCCTACTTTACCAATAAGGAACAAAAGAGATTAGTTAAAAACAACTCAACATATAAATGGTGTAACAAAATTTTATTTAAATGTTGTCCTGATATGGTTCTTCATAGGTGTGTTCATGAGGATGAAGTATATGACATAATATGAGAGCTTTCATGATGAGCCTGGAGGAGGACATTACTCAGTGAAGAGGACAATTCACAAGGTCCTTGGAGCTGGGTATTACTGGCCTTCTCTTCACAAGTCTATCAAGAAGTACGTATGGTAGTGTGATGCATGTCAAAGAATGGGAAATCCTACATTGTCCATGGAAATGCCTCTCAACCCTCAGCTGGTCTTAGGACCATTTGAGAAGTGGGGGATTGATTTTGTTAGACCTTTTGATCCCCCATCCTTTGGGAAAGAGTACATGTTGGTGTGCATTGATTATGTCACAAAGTGGGTGAGGTTCAAGCATTGGCATTTGCCAATGAAGATGTTATAGCTGAATTTTTGTACAACATGATTATGTTGAGATTTAATTCCCTTAGAGCTATTGTAATTGATCAAGGACCTCAATTTATGTCTAACATGATTGAGGATTTCTGGAGATCTACCGAATCAAGCATCAGAATTCATCACCATATCACCCCCAATCCAATGGGCAGGTAGAAGTTACAAACAAAGAGCTGGAGAATATTTTAACCAAAGTTGTCAATGTAGAAAAAAATGGGTACAAAAACTCCCAGAAGTAGTTTGGGCCTACAATACAACCTGGAAGACCACTACTGGTTTCTCCCCATATGAACTGGTGTATGGGAAGAAGCCACATTGTTACCCATTGAGTTTGAATTGCAGACTTGGAGGAAAACAATGAAAGTTGGCATCGATTTGGACGAAGCACAACGTGAGAGAGTAATGCAACTAAATGAGCTGGATGAAATGAGGATGGAGGCATAACAAAAAAATGAGATTCTTCAACACCAAAGAAAATATTGGCACGATGCTCATATCAAATACAAGAAGTTCAATGAGGGAGATTGGGTCTTACTTTTTGACTCAAAGTATCAATAGTTCAAAGGAAAGTTGAGGACAAGATGGTTGGGACCATACCAAATCAAACAAGTGTTTGATAACGGCTCTGTGAGATTGTTGCCAATTGATGGAGATAGAAGAACTCTTCTGGTGAATGGACATAGATTAAGGATGTATCAAGCATCCTCTAGATAAAGAAACCTTTAATAAAGATATGTTGCTATATGAGGAAATGGATTTAGTGGAGGATCCTGGATCTTCCCATCATGAGTAGTTGTTTTTGAATTTGAATAAAGAAATATGATCATGCTTTTGATCTTATTCCCCTTATATTGTAGTTGTTTTGTTTGTTTCATGATTTCAATAAAGGTAGGCATGTCTATTGTTAGAATGTACACTAATCACATTTTCTCTATGAGCACAGGATGTGGAAATCTATGGATATCGGGAAGCTGAGTTGGCAAGGGTAAGTGAATTTTACTTCGCTACAGATATTAAATTTTGAAGCACTCCCCATTGCATTTACTTAGCATGATTAAATCAATACAAAATTTTCAATGCATTTATTGGAATATCATTCAAAATCTTGTGACGTGGAGTGGGGTGTAATGAATCATAATTAGCAAGGATACCGCATGTGTCAAATTTATAAGAAAAGGATGAGATGTTTTATAAGGACAAGTGGAATTATTATTCAATATGATAGGGTGTGTGATGTACCATGCATTAAAATTTCCCATGCATACTTGGTCTGTCAAATTTTCACGCCACCAATTTTGCACCGACCTAAGGCAATTAAAATATTGTGGTATATTTCAAATGGTCACTCGCCAAAAACTTCATGCCATTTCTCTGTGAGTTCAAACACAACATCGTTCTTCTGCACAACTATTTAAGTTCTTCTATACTATGGGGCAAAATAATAAATCTGAACTATAATCTCCAGACCCACTACTCCATAATGCTGCAATTTCCAAGGTATTTTATGATGCTCGACTAGAATTTATTAGGAAATTCAAGGGCTTTGATGAACATTTAGTTTATGAGTTTGTGATAAATTTTGAAGCCACATACTCGCAAATTGGGGGAAAAAGAGTGAAACTAAGTATTCAAGTTGTTCTAACATATCTAGTTTACTGACTTTTCTCTCAATCTTATAAAAATACTCCTCTTAAAGACCTAATTCCCCTATTTCATAAGGACGATGAAGCTCTTCTAGAAGTAATCCTCACTTCATATGGTACTTAAGGGGATTAAGTGGGAAAGTTTTCCGGTATTTGGAAGGAAGTTGTTAAATGGGTCAACATGTACTTTATTTATGATGACAACCATTTGTGCTTGGAGGGGATTCACTGAAGATTTTAATTCATTTAAAGAAAGGCCACATAAACCCTACACTCAGGGTGAATTTACCTGAATATTTAGCTGATGTGGTCATTAAAGTGGGGTAGAAATATAAAAATGGAGGTGGTAGGGCTGCATTGAAACACCCAGGGCTTATTAAATTGATATGTTCACATCAGGTTTTCTATAGACCCAAGAGAAGGATTGAACAAATAAGTGCAGGGGAGAGTTCCAAACAAAAGAAAATTAAGAAGGGACCATCTCCCATTATTCAACCTAAGATTGAGTTGACTCCTCACCCTTCACAGGAGACTATGGAAGAACCTAGTAGTCAGGATAGTCCATCTTCTATGCCACAAAATTCTAAGGGTAAAATCACTTTACTAGTTCCTTCTTCTATTTTCTTTGAGGCCAAGAAGGTCTTGTACTTTGCAGAGACCTAAAGTTTCCTAACCGGAAGTTTTTCATGAAGATTCTACTCCCATTGTGGAGGAGAAGGAAGAGGTTAGTACCTTGAATATCCCTAATGAAAATATAAGGATGATATATTCACAACAACTATCCCTGCAACATAGAGTCTAGATATTTTTTGTAGCACCCGTAAACCGAGTCAGAGCTCCCAAATGCCTTCAACACTAGATATATGAGACCAAAACTCTAGATTATGTTACAATGGATGTTGGAATCCAAGAACCACATGAAGATGATGTACTAAGGTGTTATTTGGATGAAATTTCCACCCTAAAGGTGAAGTTAAAAGGTATGCAAGAAATCAACTTATCTTTGCAAACTACATTTACACAATGAATTGTAGAAAAGTGAGGGAAATTACTGCTTTGAAGGTAAAGGTTAGTAGTCTCAAGAGACAACGAGATATAGGCCTTAAAGTATGGGATGATTTAAATCATTTATATCTTCAGAATAAAGCATTAAAAATGGAAAATAAAAAGCTAAAAGAAGAGGTTGAGGACAATGCAAATGAGAAGAAGAAGTTAGAATCTATTTTGCACTCTATTTTTCCTTTGGCTTGTATCCTTCTATTCTGTAGGAAACCTTCCTCAATCTACATCATGTTTTTCAAAGAACAATTTTATTCTGGAAGTTAATGAGAATTTGCAGTCAAGAACCTCATGAAGCCCCTGATGGCAAAACCTTTTTATCAATTTATCAAAACAATTTATCAAAACAATACCCTTGAGATACAAAATCAATCTGTGTGAATTTTACCTCCAAAACATATTGGTCACAAATGTACCTAATTTATTTTTTAATCTATTTGTGGGATATTTTCAATCAAGGCCTTTCAGTCCTTGCCTAGGAACCAAATTACATGGGTGAACACATAAACATTTTCACTCAAGAAGCTCACACCATAGGTTTTTACATTCTTCCTACCCATCACAATGATGTGGCCATGAAGAAAAATTTCTGATCTCTTTATTATCAGGCTGGTGTTGGGGAAAATACTTCAAAGATTCTACTAAAATGTGTGCAGGATTTTGAGGCCTATAGTCAACAACATTTTGGTGAAGCAAGACATGCTTGTGATAGAAGGTGGGATACCTTAAACTTTCCATTAAAAATGAGGGAAGTTATCTCCCCTTAGAATCTTAGTTGGTGTATGCAGAGGGGTGATGCATTGGTTATAATAATTTGACAATTATCTGAGAAAATAAAAGGAATACAATGATGAGTGGGTAGGAACATAGGTGAGGCCACCTCTTCTCCTAAATCTAATTACTACCTGGTAGAATAACGCTTCCCAGTCACATGATAGTTTCACAGCTTGGGTGGAAGTTATTTCAAACAATCAGGGATGTAAAGGAACCAAGAAACAATATGCAGATCAGTTTGAGGAATATGATATGGCACAACAACTTGGCCATAGAGCAGGGAAAAGATGAGTTGCATAGGGACATGCAACAAGTAAAGTGTAGGGGAGATGATGAGTGCATTATTTGACTTGTTTATATCATCTATGTGATTATTGATTTGTCATTAAACATGATTAATTAGTGTATGGGGATGCTTTATATAGTTATATCCTAGTAAGTTCAATGCATTTCTCTTGTTTTGTTTCATGCAACTTGTTAACTGTAGATCCTCCCACTAATCACCTATGTGAGTGAAATGTGGTGACATGTGTAGGATAATAGTGGACATTTATTGCCAATGATGGGAATTGTAATCAAGGATTTTGAGTCTAAAGTCATCATGCAGTCATGGAAGAATTTTTCCATTGACAACCTATAAACATGGATCTTATTTCTAGTAGTTATGTAGGATTTAATGAACTTTAAAAGGATTCCTATAATTTTGGCATTATATGTAACTGACTATGTCTATATAGACATCTCCTTGAAGAATAATTTAGTAGTTAGTTGATGTTAGTAACTTTGTAATACAATTTATAACAGCTTAGTATCTATTCTCCAGTTATATACCGAGTATGTTATGAGACTTTTCGAATCAATATATTATATTTTGTTTTGAATATCCCGTGGTGTTGATATGACATCCATCCCAAGGAAGAGCAAGGGCCCACTCGAGCAAGGTGATTGAAGGCTTTTATGTTCATACATGCTCATCGCTTTTGATAAGTTCTGAGTTTGAATGTAATTACTTATTTACTTTACTAAAATTTCTATTCAAGTGTGTGTTATTTTCTTTCATGCAATTTCAATTCTGAGTGTGTCATTTCAATTTTGTAATTTCAATTCAGAGTGTGTGTTATTTGAATTATGTTATATCGATTTGGTGTATTCATTTAAATTCCAGCAAAGTATTTCCTTTAATACATTTCATTATAGTAGTGTTATTTCAAAGTAGTTTAGCATAAAGTTTCCATAGATTAGAAGAAACCGAGAGGAACAAAACAACCAAAACCCCCAAAGGAACCACCAAAAATATGAGTTGCATAAAGCTTCATTGCATATCGCCTTGTACACACAACCCTATTTTTATAATGACACTAGTGAAGAATAGGTTAGTTAAAGGATTGGAGAATATAGCGACCCATCCATCATCCCCACCAAGGGTAAAACGTCACATCAAAAACCTAAGAACCTTGGTTTTCCCACTTCAAAATCCCCGACCCATCCACATAAGAAGTTGGAACTTCCTCTCTTGAAACCCCGTCAATTTGAGTCTCCTACTATCTAATCATCTATCTTAGGGCCTTAACCTTCTATTTTGGGACCACACCCTTCATCTAAAACATCTATTACTGCCCCATCTTAATCTAAAGCATCTATGCCTCCCCCAAATCCACATCTACATCTAAATAATCCATTCCTCTCCAAAATCTAAATAATCTATTCCCCATTCCAAATCCACACCTAAATAAACCATCCCTCATCCTCAATTTGAATCATAAGTACCTAAATAAAAATACAAAATTAAGGCTCCTACGAAGCCCCACAAGATGAAAACACCCCTTTTACCTTCATCTCCCTCACCTAAACTGAATCATCCTCAGACCCCGCCACTTCACCTTCATAAACCATCATTTTATCTTATACCGAACTCTTCAAAGTTGTCTTCTCCAAGCATCTCGTATTCACCCTTCCCGTATTAAGCCATTCGATCCACACACCCAAATCCCACGTGGTTTGACTCCAACACTATATTTACCTACCATCATGTTACCGAATACCGTAGGTCCCTTTGCACGATAAATTTATCAAAGAATATGATATAATCATCAAAGAATATCTACCCCTCCCTCTACCATCCAATCCACATTTGTCCCCTCTCTTCGATCAATTATGTAACATCCAAGGCCTCTTCCTCATCTAAGTCCTTCGTCAATATCCATCCTCTCAAAGTTTCCTATTTTAAGGATGGTCCTCTTCTCTATATTGACACTATCTACATCACCACCCGTTATCGTCCTCACGAGTCACAACCATCTACACATTCTAAACTAAAAATTTCATCTTTGCTCCCTTTGATGAGCCTATTCTATCACCTTCTTTGTCTAAGGCTAAGGTCTCCATCTTATCCATACCATTGAGTATAGTGTTGTAAGAAAGCTATACCGAGATCCCGTTAAGATGTATCTTTACAATCTTATTCAAATATTTCTTAATCACCGATAGGAATTCATTGAGGCCTTGCAATGAATCCCTCTCTCATTGTAAGAATCCCACCCCTTTACAACCCTTATTGGGGACCTCACCGCTTCCACCACCATTTCCTTTGACAATTTGTAAATTCCAGGACATCTTACCCAAATATCATGACCTTCCCCTTTTCTTCATTATCTATATCAATGACAACATTCATCCACCACTCTATGATAGATAAAAACACCAACATTAAGATCATCTCATCTCACACCTTCAATCAATTCAAACTTCCCAAATCTATCGTCACTCAACCACCCATGGTTCTATGTTCCATTAATGATTATGTGCCCCTTCCTCGGGGAACATTTATCCTTCCCATCCATGTCATTGAAAAACCCCTCATGAAGTTTTTGTTATCCAATTTTGTACACTTATAAAAATTGAATAATTTGGACTGTTAGACCACAGGAACTGAAAAATTCCTTTATGATAACTTCAAGTTAATTTTATGTTTGAAGGGTTTTTACGGTGTTCCAAGAGGATTCAGGATTATCTTGAATTATTTTACCTTTCCTAGGTTTTGGAATCTCATGGTTTGTTCAGAACAAGAAAGTTCCATAAGGGGCCCACATTCACCCGATTCAGGAAAAACATCCAAAATTAGTGTATAAAATTTTTCAAGGGTCTTAATACATCTCCATAATGCCTTGGTGATAGAAGGATTCCTAAAAATATTTAAGGGTCAATGAAAAATTTGAAGGCACCTATTAAAAGGGTCAAGAGTAAGCTTGAGAAAAAATAGCTCACGAGTTGCTAATCGAGTAACTCGGTGAGCTCGTGATGCATTGAAAGAGTTTTCCTAAAATAGCTAAGTCAGATAATTAAAATTGATGAATGGAATATTATCCCAAGAAACTCGACACAAAAATGTGATAATTAAAATGAAAAGGATTTGGATTTGGTGGCTGAACGAGTTGCTCAAGAGTCCTTAGAATGGAGATGAGAAATGACTCAACATTGAGCTTGTGTTTAGCATCATAGATTGGGGGAATCAAATAGATCGAGCTCTTTATTATCTCTACAGATGAGAACCAAGTCACTCAGGGCCATGCCAAACAAGGGAGGTAGTCTTAAAGGGAGACCTAAATACACATTTAGAGCATTGAGTCGATGTTGGGAGAATTTAATGCACCAAGCTATGCATGATGAATTACCCTTGAAATAAAGAGAGCTGATGGAAGAAATGAGGCAATGGATAGCCACTCATAAGGCAATACCAAGGAGATACTTGAGCTCGATGGAGGCTTAACCGGGGTACTTAGAATAGAGTTTAATGTTGGCTTGTATAGAAGAAGATCGAGCTTATTGTTGGGTGAAGCATGGCCAAAGCCAACTTGGCTCGATGGAAAAACATTAGTGAGCTAACATGTCAGCTGTAAAGGTGAATTCGAGCTCAACCTCGAGCTCGATATGTTGAATAAAGTCATGGGATTTCAAAGAGATAGCATTTGGAGCTCCAAAGATGGGCAATAATGGGGTTGAGTTCACGTCGCAGGAGGTCAAGTTCATGGGGGTTACAATGACCAAGTTATGGAGAGGTGTATAGGTATACGAGTTCAAAGTCAGTTATGTTGAGCTTGGGTTCATCTATTTTTGAATGACTCTAATGTGTAAAGGCAGGAGAAAGTAGAATGATGGTCAATGGAGCTCGCAGGTGCACCAAGTGTTGGAAATGAGCTCATTTTTAAATGGACCGATAGAATGGATGTGTGAAGACTTGGTTGGTGACACAACTCAAGGAATATCTCACTGAAGGATTTTGTGTACATAGAAAAGTGAACTTGAGAAACATTTGGTGAGCCAAGGAATCAAGATTTGTCTGAGTTGTTAGTATGGTGTATACAAGTTGGAAACACAACATGAAGATAGGAAAAGGAATGAGTGCTCCATTGAGTCTTTAAACTCGTCTCTTGGAAAATTTGACCAAGATAATGATGTGATAGTTTAACTCAAAAGGTCAAGCTAAGGTGATCTAGTTTGAGTTGTGCTCGGAGCTATGGTCGGATCAGCTCACAATGAAGCATGAATTCAACTTATGATTAATGGGAAAGCTTATTCCTTAAAGCTATAAGCTTTGGAGTTTTAATATAACAAGCTTGAAGATCAAACTCATGTAAGAACGCATTGGTTAAACGAATGAGATGACTAGGGTTAAAGTTAGACGAGATAACTCTGCAATTGTCATGGAATGGGGCTAACTCATAGGGATCTAGCCAAGACAAGCTTGTATCGACCATGGTAAGCTAGATTGAGCTATTTCATAAGACATGCATAATGTCGGCCCAACATGGGAGGATGAGCTCGGTACTTGGTGCATGGCGAGGAGAGTTGCATCATTAAGTCGAGGGAATGAGTCGATTTGCTAACGAAATGTTTGGCAGAGGCTGAGTTGCATCAATGAGGTTGGTGGAATATTTTGGGGCCTCATGGGCATGCAAGAATATTGGGGCCAAGTTTGGGGTTTTGGAGATGGAAAATGAGCCAGGCAACTTAGAATCCTCCGAGGTGACTCCCAAGATGTTCGAAAAATTTATCGATAGAGGCATTCAATATATGACCGAGTCATCGTCGAGTGAAGATGTAAGGTGCTCATTACAAGGAGGTCGTGAGTTTAAGTGGTACCAAGTTATTCACCGAGTTTCCCTTAGTTCATTGAGTTAGAGTCAAGATATGCACTTAGCAAGATGGAGACCGGGTCTTTTTCTGAATGAACATGAGTCATGTGGTGAATTGTGGGGATGACAGGAGTATCAAAGTTGACTGAGTCCAAGCCGAGTTAATAGGGGTAGGTGTAATACCAAATGGTGGTTGATTGTGGCAATAAAATAAAGGCCTACCAATTTGGAGCAAGGTGAGTGTTTCTCGAGGAGCCATTAAGGCTAGTTAAAACCACCATGCGAAGAGTTTGATAAAATTAAGGTCGGCACAATACGTGTCAAACACTATGTGGGTGCATGAAGGGAGTGTGAGTTTCAAGGGACCTGATCCGAGTTACTTGACATCTCCACCATTAAAAAGCTTTGATTTTGGGAAAAATTATTCAATGTAATACATGGTGGATGCAAACCATTTGGAACCCAATGATATATGCAAAAAACCTAGTAAGAAAATTATTTCGACATATAATACATAGAGTAGATCGTAGACCATGAAAATGAGTGCTCGCCATTGAGGTGAAGGAAAGTGACTCGCCAACCAGATCGCGGAGTTGGATGGTGAGCTAGTTGGCCAAGTCAACATTAAAATCCCATCCTCAAGCACAAACCAAACCTTAGGGGTACCACCAAAGGAAAATATTATTTTTATTTAAATAGTGGATAGATTCAAATTTTTGAATTTATGGGAGCGTAGTGGTGGAATATTCTTCTCATGTACAATTAATGATGTAATCAATTATGGAAACCAGTGCCTAGGTTTTAGGCTTCCTCCTCTTTTTATCTCATAGGATTCTTCTATGAATGTAAGTTGGAATCTCATTCCAAGGGGTCGACGGGTTGGACAAGTTAGATATCTAAGACAAGTGCAAAATTTTCAAGAGTCCTCTCTCTTTTGCAAGTTGTCCTTATATGTTGAGAGAACTTTCAAGCCTCTTTTCCAAGACTGTAATGGAAACCATTGCCTCTTTGAATGCATGATGTATTGTGTATGTTGTTGAGGTAATAAAAGTGTGTGTTTTGTGACTAATCTTGGTCTTTTCATCCTTCTATACTTATTTGTTCCTTTTCTCATGCTTGCAGGTACACTGTGTAAGTCCACATTTCTATTGCAGGTTCTTGGAGTTCTATGCTTATCATGTGGTGGATTATTACATGTAGTTGAGTTGTGGTGCTTATTCACCCTTCTCAAGTTCATCCTTCTTCATTGGAAGATTGATAGATTATTTGTCTGATTGAGTTTAACAAAGTGAATGCATGCTTCTAGTTCGTGGTATTTTTACACTCTCTAAGTTGTAGTACGTGAAGTTGACTTGTGGTGCACACACCCTCTTTAAATTAACCCTTCCTGAGTTTGGAAACACCCTTGATTTGGTGCATCACCATTCCTAGTATAGTTTCATTTATTTCAAATATCTTTCCATAAAACCCATGAAAATGTTAGCATAGGTCTAGATATAACCATTTTATTGCACTAGGAATAGTACAACACTTGGCCTTCTCTCGGAGGTTCACCTCGAGCCTAAGTCCCACAGCTTGAGAGGTGATCCCATGAGTCCCAATCACACCAAACGTCATGTTCACATTATAGCCATTCAAAGGGTGCATTGATTTGGCGACAATAGTTTTTGGCATGCCTGGTGGGAGAGAGTTGGTACTTCTCTTCTCACTTACACAAGTCAAAGTACCCGATGACTCTATATCTTTGGATTCTAAATCTCAGTGCATTAACTTATGTGAAGAATTCAGACAAGAACTTCTTCAAAGTAAGGAAATTATTAGTATATTGAACTTTCTTTGTCCCCTCCAAAGAGAAGGAGAAGATGCATTTCAACATCACCAGTTATAGCTTTACCTTGTAGGGGTCATTTAACTCCTCTGTACGAAAGGTTTCCTCCACTAAGGAATAATTAACCTCTTGTTGCCTATTGCATGAAACCAAGTTCTTCTACCTTCAATGCAAGTGGTCCTCTTATGTTGGCTCAATGTGACCCTATACCTGTTGCAAAACTCAAAATTTTACCCTTTTACATAGGGGAAACTCACGTTACTCCAGTGGAACATATTCTTGATGTAGCCAACATTTGTGTAGTACATAATATCATAGAGGACAATGTTGCGGTTAGACTTCTTGCTACCTCTTTCAAGGGAAAAAAACTTCAATGGTTTCAAGGGTTAAGTGTTGGCACTATAACCACTTGGGACGAGTTAGGAGAAAATATTTGTAAATAGTTTGAAGACAAGAGTGATCACCTATCACTTTTGGAACAACTCACTACCATGAAGAGAGCTCCCAAGAATACATGAGTGATTTCAACTTCTGATTCCATAGGACCTGGAATAGGATTCCAAACACTCATAAAGCCTTCTCCAAATAATGCATTCTTGTACTATTTATGAGCCTTGAATAGTGATGTAGTAGTTATGATCCAGTCTATGGGAGGGACTACATTACCTGATGCCTACAAAGTTTCCATAAGAGTGGAAAATTCCTTGATTTAGGCTGGAAAGATATCTCCACGACCGCCAATGCCATTGTCTCCACATCTTATGAATAATCAACCTATCATTGCTCCTATTCCAATAGTCTCTAATCAACCAACTATCTTGTCTTGTCCCTACCTCTTCAAATGATCTATTTTAAGTCAATTCATTACTTTAAACTTTTAGAAACGAGCTCGTTGCACTCAAAAGGAAACAATTTCAATATAATCATCCATATCACCCACAAAATTAGCAATATCAGGATAACCATCCTCCTTTCCAAGGGAAAAATTAGATGAAAAATCAAGCTACAACTCAAGCTATGAATGTCAGGCCTTTGAAATTTCGAAACCCTCTTACTGCTAGCTCATCTAGAGCCATAATACTTGTCCAAAATAATCTAATTCAAGACTACGAATGGTGCTATCCTTGTTCTCAACCCCACAATCAAAATATTTTTCCCAATGGAGTTATTAGCTAGGCCCTTATGGTTCAAAGCGTATCTTCCCCTTTAGAGCTAATAGAAAATTCATCTACGCAAGAAACAATAGATCAACTGCAGGCACATGAAGAAACCACTTTGCTAAATTGGCAAACATAAGATTTTTACGGGTTGAATAGAGAGCAATGAAACCTCAACCTTCCAAAACTGATCAAGCATCCACTTCATAGCCTCAATCACAAGCGGTGGTTGATAAAGATGTGGGAAAGAAACCACCAGAAACACCTATTAGCCAAGCTGCGAGGAAAGAAGGTTCTTCAAGCATCACAATACCCAACAAGAATTTTCCAAAGGAGGATCCCAATGCCCAAAGAAGTGTCAACAAAGTAGGAGTAATTCCCTTCAACATAGTATAAAAAATGAAGAAAACCAATCTAAGTGTTACTATGTGGGACGCACTCTCAATTCCTTCTCAAAGAAACTTGTTGCAAGAAGCTTTGAATAGTTTTGGTACAACTGACAGATCATCGAGTCATGGAGCAGCAATCGCTACAAGTTTTTTTCAAGTAGATGGGAAAAATATTCCTAAGGAAAAAAATCACCACCATTATATATTTCCCTAATCATTTGTGACCACCTAGTGCATAATTGCATGATCAATTTCGGTGCAGTAGTAGCTTAGTCATGCCCAAAAAAATTGCATATGTACTAGGTATACAATATACGCTAGTTCAGTAAGAGGATTTGTTTAATTTGGATGACACAACTGTTAAGAATGTTGAAGTTATTAAAGGAATTCAAATTACCATCCATGCATACCCAATTTTTTTCATTCACCCAAGACATATCAGTCATTGATCTCCCTCCTCTATTCGCCATCTACCTATCATGAAATTTCACTGCCAAGATGGGCGGTTATCTATCAGCTGATTGGTCACATATGATTCTCAAGACTCGATATGGAACCAAAGTGACTATAAGGGAGGAACCAATATGCCATAATCATGTAGAAACCTACACTGTTAGTCCTATAAATGGGAATTACACCATCGAGATCCGGAAGAAGAAGATTCTGATCATGAACTCGACCACTCTCATTGAAGAGTTCCCTGATAATGTGCTAGATGAAGTAAGTGGAGATCATCAGTACAATCCCTACACTGATGTGTTGGTAGAAGAATAAGCTAGTTTGCTACTCTTGTTAGAAGAAATGGGATTGGGTACATACTTTGCATTCATGAAGAAGATATGATCATACCACCACTTGTCAAAACACCAAGCGATTCACATGGATCTGTGGAAATTATTCTTCGATGGCTCGAGAAGTAAAAATGGATCTATTATTAGTGTTATGTTAATTTATCTAAAGGGAGATAAGTACTTCTCATCTTTCCAGTTGTAATTCAGTTGCACTAACAATGTTGCTGAATAAGAGGCCCTTGTGCAAGGAATTCAGCTAGCCCAAAAGAAGGGAATCAAATCCCTGACTATTTTTAGAGATAATGAGTTAGTTGTTCATCAAGTGATGGCATGCAAGTGCATCCAAAAATGATCTTTTAAGATCATACAAGAACCGAGTATGGGACTTGATTGAATATTTTGAAGCTTTTGGGATCCATGCAGTTCTTAGAAATCAAAATCAAGATGCTGACATGCTTGTTACAATTGGCTCACAATACGACATACCTGTTGATATCATGAAAGAAGGGCAGAAATTTATCAAAATGGTGGTTCGACCTGCAGTCCTTGATAATGTGAGTAGCTGGAAAGTGTTCGATAGTGACAAACAAATTGTCCTTTTCCTACAAGAAGAGGCAAATTTTTCTACAAAAAATCAAGATAAGTTACAAGAATCATATGGTGATCAAATCATACAATTGAAAAGAAAAAAACTACCAAAAGGCTTAGTTACTTTGGAATCCATCTTCAATTTAGATGATCAAGCCAAAATACAAAGCTCTAACATGGTGGTCAAAGAAGAAGATTTTGAGGAAGTCAAGGTAGTAAATGAAAATTTTTGAAGATCGGAAAATTGTGTACTTCCAAAGAGAAAGAATATTTTATCGAACTTTATCAAGTGTATCACAACATTTTTACATGGAACTATAAAGACTTGCATGATTTTGATCTAGGTCTAGCACAACATACCATCGAACTGGATCCTAATTTCAAGCCAGTTCGTTAGAAATAGAGGCCAATTAATGCCAAAATTGAGCCATTAATGAGAAAGGAGCTAACCAAACTCATCGAGGCCTATATAATTTTCCCATCAAGCACTCCTCTTGGGTAGCCAATCTGGTGCCCATAAGGAAGAAGAACGAAGAGATTTAGTTGTGCATAGATTTTAGGGATTTGAATCGTGCATCATTGAAAGACCATTATCCTCTTCCATCAATGAAGTAGATCCTTAAAACATAGATCATGATGTATGTCGTTTTGTAGCCTAAGGGGATGTGATCTAGCGGCACTCGATGTTGTGGAGAGATGGATAGCACTCAAATAGGACTTGATCTTGTCCTAACTATTTTAGGTTGTGCCTTTCAACCAAGGTAAGAGGACCTATTTTGTAACCCTCAAATGGTGAAGGAGATGAAGATATCCCTCAATTTGTGTAAATAGTATGAAAAGGGCCTTGGGAAAATATGATCAACACTCCAAATCTGACTTTCACAAGTTGTCACTTCCAGATTATGGAGATACTTTCAATGCAAGGCAAGGGTTACTGAAGACATTTTGAAATCTGATCTTTTTCGCATACTTTAGCAAATGGATTTTTGATCTTTGTGGGTATACAAGTCAAACAGGGGTAGTATGGGGTAGGATTAGTTGTTTAGAATGATTTTTGGTGGGATATTGACAAGACAAACTTGACTATGCCAGATCTTTGACAACCTCTACAACATTTGAACAACTATAAGATAAAATGCTTCAAAATAGTCAGGATGTTCTTTCAACTAGAAGAGATACACAAATGGAGGCCCAGGTTTGCACTCTTCACACAATCTTTGAGACCTCAACACAAAATCTTGAGTTAAAGGACTCAATTAAACATCAAAATCTCTGATCAAATCATGCCTAAGGTACCCCAAAGGCTTACAAGCAATCTCTATCAACAAATGAAGGTGAAGTGATTTTAAACTACTTATTTTCAATGCCAGATGAAAGCTCTTCTGACAAATGAAATTACAAATGCCACTAAACTATCAATAAGGATGAGATCTATGTGATTCCTAAAGATTTCAATGCAAGATTGCAACAAGAACAAGGAAAACTATTTGCAGACATTTAAACATGATAACAGACATCATATTGCCCAAAATAACATAGATTAATTCAAAATCTTGTTAGATTCATCAGCAGGGGAGAGTTTTAGGAACAATCTCAGAGTTGTGTGATGGCTATACACTTGTAACCAACTCAACATGAATGAAGATCTAACACAGAAGACATTAACAGGTTTTTGGAGGGTTTCTCAGAAGATGAGCTTCTCTCAAAATTTTCTCATGATTTTCAATTTCCCGACCTTTTGCATGTCAAAAAACATGCATTATATATCATTTGTTTACATTTGATCCTTCTTTCCCAAGAAAAAGAATATATGGCATCAAGTTTGTTACAAAATTCCATCATGATTCGTAGACAGGGACGTTTAACATATTTGCAACAAAAGTTGCAGGTGTTTCAAAAAAAAGGTGAATCATTGCAAAATTCACATCATTATCCATTGTGGAGGCATGTTTTTCATCTTCAAAGCATGCAGACCCCCTTCCTTTCATTATTTCATCCTTATCCCTCAAAAATTTGACTCTGTAACTTTTGGATTTGATATTTCACGTTTTTGGATGGGTTAGGGAAAAAATTTATTTCAAAAACATCTCTGATCTTCAAATTGATCCTCAAAACCAATTGCATTGGTCCTTGCAAGCACAAATGACATGAATTTTCCAAAAATTTGATCAAAATCGATGCAAAAAATGCATTTCCACACTTCTGGAGCAAAAATGGGTGGTATTAAAACTGAAAAATGCATAGATTACATTGATTTCCTTTCTCCCTTCAATCTGAGCCCTCCACGTGTCATAATGTGATTGGAAATGGGTTTGGGATCATTTTTTGACATTTTAACACTTTTGGAAAAAAATGTAAAAATTTGACATTTTTCTCGCCCCTCCGCCCTTGAGATTTGGCGCTTGACACGTGTCCCAAGGTGGGCCCCATTGGAATCGCGGCTCGATTCTACACATTTCCACCTTTTTGGAAAAAAAAAGGAAAAAAATTTTTCAATTTTCCCCACCCTCCCCTCATTCAACACATGTGTATGATTGTTGATTCATTGGGATCACTGGCTCGATTTACACATTTCCATTTTTTGGAAAAAGGAAAATTTTCAAAAATTTTCCTCTTGACCCCTCCCCCTCTTCATTGATTTTGACACATGTGTCTCCCTTTGATTTCATTCATTGGAGCCACTGCTTCAAATTACCACTTTAACTCATTTTCCAAAAAGGAAACATTTCCTTTTTCCCCGGCATCCCCACCTCCCCTTTGCCTTCGATCCGCCCTACCACGTGTCCTCTCCTGAGTGGCTTGATGGACCCGTGGCCTTTTTCACAACTTTTTTCCCTTTCGCCAAAAAAAAATTTTTCTAAGTCCTCCGCTAGCCTTCCATCCCCTTTTGATGAAAACATGACATTTCCACTCTGATTTCCCATTTTGAGGCCTGACTGTCCACCTCATTTCAAGGGCCACTTTGAAAAATGACCATGTTCCATTCTATTTTCATTTCTATTTCATTCTTTTTTTGGGCCTGCACTCTGAAGCCGCCATGTGTTCCATTCTGATTCATTGTGGGCCCTAGGCATTTTCTTTGTACTTTAACTCTTTTTTCCAAAATGCCTTAAGGCACAAAAAGACCCACCCATCCACCTTCACTCTACTTGTGACACGTGTACCCTCCTGGGGCCTACGGAGCTATGGGGGCAACTTGCACTTTTTCCAAAAACAAAAAAATGTTAAGTTTTTGAGAAAGACCCTTGAACCTTGTCTAATCACAAATGGCCATGTAGGAGAAGATTTTGAGCTAAAATTTGATGGGAAAAGGATGCTTGTATGACCATCAAAAAATGTAAAAATTTCCAGTGATGCCCTAGAATGTTGAAGATGAATTTGATGGGAAAATGACGCTCATCTGACCGTAAAAAAACATAGAAAATGCCAGGGATGCCCAAAATTGATTTTTTTCTTCGTGGGTGAAGAATTTTTGATCAAAAGACAAATGGAAAGTGTTTTTAGG
This sequence comes from Taxus wallichiana var. yunnanensis, assembly GCA_018340775.1. Classification (NCBI taxonomy): domain Eukaryota; kingdom Viridiplantae; phylum Streptophyta; class Pinopsida; order Cupressales; family Taxaceae; genus Taxus; species Taxus wallichiana. Next base: position 786,567,245 of record CM031240.1, on the reverse strand, counting down.
AAATTTACGACCATGGAAAGGAGGATTTTGAGGGAAAATAAGTATAAAATGAACAATTTTGAGCTCAAAAAGGCCGGGAAAACATGGGGAAAAATGGGAAGAGGCATTTTGAAAAAAGGCAAAAATTAGGGCAAAAATGGAAAATTAGGGCAAGGTAATGAGTTTGCAAACAATCCAATGCACAAGAATGGAGCTACAACTTCACATCATCGATTTCATGAGGAAAAAATGTTTCAGAGCACAAAGAGCAAAGGGAAACATGGAAAAATGGTAGAGGATCAAAATGGGCACCAACATCGGCTCCTGCTCGGGGATGGGCACTCCCAGTGAGTGCCACAAGAAAAAAAGTAGACCAAGTGCCAAAATAATCCATTGGGAAAATGGAGTCATGAGCCAAAGCCACCAAAAAAACTAGTTGAGAAACTGACAAAAATGGCTGCCACACACCAAGGCAAACCACAAACCGAACAAAAACACCAAAAACAGAGCAAAAGCCAAACACTATACACTATACAAGTGGTGCATACCTCAAATTTGGGGATTAATCCAAGAAATGCTTCAGATGCCTACCATTAACAGGTAGTTCAAGCAATTCCCCATCTAAGTCCTTGAGAAAAAAGGTATTTTCACCAATTTTGATATCAATGGAGTAAGGGCCCATCCACAATGCATCAAATTTACCATGTTTTCCCTTATCTTCATTTCTGCTATCCCATAACAAAACTAGATCTCCAACATTGAAAGGCCCTAGGAGTGACCTTCTTGTCAAACAACCTCTTCAACTTCTCTCTAAATCTGACATGCCTTTGGTGGGATGCTCTTCTTTCTTCATCCAGCTCAACAATCTGATTAATCCTTGCTTCATATGGGTGACCTCTTGATCTTCAAGTTGTTGAACAAAACTGAAATGAAGATAATTATAGATGTAAGGGCAGCAGAGCTTGAGTTCCATACACCAACTCAAATGGGCTCTTACTAGTAGCTCTTTTGGTAGTGATTCTATCAGCCCAAACTACAAATTTTAGTTGTTCACCCCATTTTCTCTTGTTCAACTCCAAGGTTCTCCTAATGATCTTCAATAAGTTCTTATTGTTGGACTCAGCTTGTCCATTTCCTTGAGGGTTATAGTTTGAAGCATAAGTCAGATTGGTTCCATACTCCTTGCACATTGCCATCAAGGGTTTAGCTCTGAAACACATGGCATTATCAACAACAATCTTTACTGGCACACCAAATCTGCATATGATATGATTCAACAAGAAGTCCATAACAACTTGGTGTGTTGCTTTCTTGGTGGGGATTGCTTCTACCCACTTGGTGAAGTAATCTGTGGCTACAAGAATCCACTTATGTCCAACACTAGAAGGGTCTGAAATCTCACCAATGAAGTCCATTCCCCATTGTTTGAAAGGAGCTTCAATTGATACAGGCTGCAAAGGAAGGGAGCCTGAAGCTTTCATTCTTAGAGAAATGTTGGCAACTTTCACATTTTCTAACTAGCAAGGTTGCATCTTTGAAAGAGTAGGCCACCAATAACCAACTCTCAAAAATTTTGTGTGTTGTAACCCTTCCAACAAAGTGTCCTCCACAAACTCCCCCATGGAAATCAACAACTATTTTGGGAGCTTCATCTTCAGTTATACATTTCAAGAGGACACCTTTCAGGGTTCTTCCAAGCTAGCCCAAAGTCAGTGATGATGTATTTTTGAGAAGCCATCTTGAGGGCTCTTTTCTAATTTTTATTTAAATGATCAGGGCAGCATAGGTGTCTAGAGGTAAAATATTACATCCTTGTACCACTCAAGAACTTACCAACTTCTCAAGAACATCTACCCTTTCTTCCTCTACTTCATTCACTTCCACAGTCTGCAAGTTGCTCTCAGCCATGAGCTTAGCAAGACCCAAACCTCTTACCAACTTTGTGGTTTGGATGTCCATGTCATACTCTGTAGTTTGTTCACCCATCTACATTTTTCTTGAGATCTCCATCTACGATAAGATGTCTTTTACCATGGTGTGGGAACATAAGCAACAACTTTTGAACTTAAGATATAAGGCCTGAAAACCTTTGTTGCTTTCACCAAGGAAAATGCTTGTTTTTCCATGATTGTGTACTTTAACTCAGCAGCTTGTAAAGCCTTGCTAAAGAAGGAAATAGGCCTCTCAGCCCCATCTTCATCCTTTTTGCAAAAAAAACAGATGCAATGGTATTTTTAGAAGCAAAGGAGAAGATTTGGAAAGGCTTCTTGTAATTCGGAGCTGCCAAGACATAGGTGCATGTTTAATGCTTCTTTGATTCCTTCAAAATCCTGAATAATAACCTCCTCCCATTTGATAACTTGGTCTTTCTTTAACATGCATGTAATAGGAAGAGTCAATTCAGCAAAATTAGACACAAACCTTCTAATGAAATTGATCTTCCCAAAGAAGGATTGGATGCCCTTCTTTGTTCTTGGAATTGGAACCTTGTTGATTGCTTCTACCCTCTCAGGGTCAATCATGACACCAGCCTTTGAAACAATATGACCAAGAAACTTGGCCTTTTGCACCCCAAAATGACACTTCTTTGGATTGAGAGAAATGCCATATTCTCTACATCTGATCAACATTCTTTCCAAGTGCTGCAAGTGATCTTTTCTGCTCCTTGAAAACACAGTCACATCATCCTGATAAACTGCAATGAAGTCATTTATGTAACCAAAAAAGCAACATCCATTGCTCTTTGGAAGGTAGCTCCAGCATTCATGAGACCAAAAGGCATTCTTACATAAACATATGTTCCCCAAGGAGTGGTAAAGGTAGTTTTAAATCTTTTTGACTCCTTGAAAACAACTTGATTATAGCGGAGAAACCATCAAGGTGGACAACAATTCAGATCAGTCACTAAGCTATGCAACATGTTTTCCATGTTTGAAAAGGATAATTGTCCTTCAATGAAGCTCTATTCAGATTTTTGAAGTCTACACAAAGTCTGATATCTCCATTTTTCTTTCTGACTGGCACAAGGTTTTGACCCAAGATGAATACCTTGTGGGCTGAATGATCCCTCCCTCCTTTAGTTTCTTCAATTCATCTTGCATTTTCATGGAGAGGAGTGGATTAATTGGCCTCTACTTTTGTCTGAAGGGCTTGGCATTTGTTTCAAGAGGAATCTCATGCTGAAACAAGTCCTCTCTGTATGCTTTCAGCTCTGAATAAGACCAAGCAAGACAGTCCTGATATTTCTTCAATAGTTGAACATAGGACTGTTTTTCTTCTTTGTTTAGATTGCTGCCCAACCAAAATTTTCTTGGTTTATCATTAGTGCCCAAGTTATGCTCTTCCACATCCCTTGAGGTAGACATGTTTCTATTGATGATGCAATCAACATTGTTAAAATTTGACTCAAGTGCAACAAGACCTCTAGGAATGGTGTTAGTTTTCAATTGGATAATATCCTTTCCAAACAAAGTCTCTCTTCCTTCAGTCACACACACCATTGGTTCCCAATCAATATTTTGATCTACAAACTCACCTTGATTTTGTAAGAACCTTTGCACTTGAGCATCATCATTAAACACTTGCCAATGCTTGATGTTGTCAGGGACAAGCTGGCCTAGTTAACACTTCAATATTGTACTCACAATAAGGTGAAATGGTGCAATTTCCAAATCTTGACCCCAACACTACCAACTTGTTAGCAAGCAACATTGAAACTTTTGTCATGATGCACAATGTTGAAGGAATCAAACATCTCAATTAGATCCCAAACTGCATGTTTGTACTATTTCATCCGCTGATTTTTGTAGCATATAATTTTCTTATTTGTTTGACAACTAGCTCTGAATCTCCTTTTGCAATGATGTCCTTGACACCATACTTCCATGTAATTCTCAGACCCAACAACAAGGCTTCATACTCAACAATGTTGTTAGTACATTCAAAATTAAGCTTGAAGGAAAAAACAAACTCTTCAAGCTAGGAGAAATCAGAATTATACCAGCACCATTTCCAAATTTGGAGCAAGCTCCATCAAATAGCAAGGTCAAGGAGAACCTACCTATTCAAGGCACTTTGACTGATCCATCTTGTGCTCCTTACCATCAGCAAACCCAATAAAATTATCAACATCAACATCAGCAAATAATACTTCATAAGAAGCATTGTTTGGATCCTCAATTAGATGCAACATCTTCTTTTCTCCATAGATTTTGACAAGGCTGCCTTCAATGGGAATGGTGGAAAAAGACATATCCATTTGGACACTCCCTCCAACACTTGCAGCCCACTTTCTTGACAATAACATACCCCATTTGGCAGGGCAATCAACAATCACAACATCAATTTTAAATTCCTCCTAGGATAAGATGCAAGTTGCACCACCAGACCCTTCACACAACCAACTACCGACACTTCTCTTGAGTCCATGGTAGTACACTTTCCATAGGTTGTTGTCACTTTGATATCCAACTCATTCATGACTTCTAGAGGCATGACATTACATGATGCATCGGAATCAAACATACAATTGTGAAGTAGTCTATCCTTTATGATCAAAGTTGTAAAGAATGGATCAACATTCAATTGGGAATCAACCAAGGATGTCCCCAAGTATACCTCAGGTGTTTCTCAAGATCCTCTAATGTTGGTGGTGTTTCAAGGTCTGTAATGATTTGAGGAGGAGTTTCAACAATGTTTACATTTCTGCTTGGGGTACTCTTCTCCTCTTTCAATCCCAAGTACTCAAATGCTCTCTTCTTGTGCTCAGGAATCCTAAGCAACTCAATGATTGGAACACTCACTTTGATTTGGCTCAATACCTTGGGCTATGTCATATGGAACACTCTTTGGCAAGGCAAGCATTGGAATGGAGACAAGTAGATTCATTAGATGGCATGGGATTCTTGGCAGTTTGGGCATGAGGAGGACTGTAATTTTTCTTGGGACAACAGAGCTTTTGGCAGGTGTTTCTCTTCTAGGAGCTTCTTTGGGAATACTTGTAAGAAAGGGTGTTTTAGGTTTGGCTTGAGGCCCAACTCCCTTAACAACCTTTCTCCTAGTGTTATACTCTTTCTCTTGAGCCACAACAACATTCATTAACAATTGTCTATCTTCCTCTGAAGGGATACCACCATCATACTTCTTAATCATCAAAGCTCTTAAGTATTCAAAGTCATTGTTAGGAATTTCAAAAGCTTGCACTACATCAACTTCAAGAGTATGAGGGGGAAGAAGGACTTGTACCCATTTGATGCAATCCCAAAAAGGTTGTAGTTGTCCTTGCACTTATTACCTCAGTTGATGTTGCTCCTTCTTGTGAGCTTGAAGAACAACCCACCAAAATATCATCATCAGTACCATCATCATTATTAGCTTCACCATCTTGTTGGTCCACTTCACATGGAGGATGGGGTAGAAAACACCTATCACACCAATCAATATCAACAACTTCCTCAACAACAACAACCCTAGTAGTTAGGGGATCAGGTAACACTCTTCCTTCATGTGCTTGAGGATGTCTATTTGTAGACCCCATGGGTCCTTTCCCTCTATCATCAGATCTTTGATCACCCCTAGGATGATTGGAAAATATATCATGGTTTTGTGCTTTTTTTTGACCTTGTGAAGTCTACCCAATTCCCTTCTCAGCTCTTGCCAACTTGTAGGAAATCTCTTTGATAGCCCCTGCCAAAGTTTTCACCACTTCCTCCAAGTCTACACTCTTGCTTGCTTGAGGTTTTTAGGGTTTATCAACTTTACACCATCTCTCTTGAGAGGTTTTCCAATTTGCCTTAATGTTATTTTCAATCTGTAGTGCCATGGTAAAGGCCTGCCTTAAATTGGTAGGGTTCTTGTCTCTTAGGTAATAGGCTGCCTTCTTATCAAATGCATCTGCATATTTGATCAAGCATGATTGATCACATGGCCTCAAATTAACTGGAAGCCTTCTCAAAGTTTTGTTAAACCTTGTGTTGAAGTCATGAACTGATTCATTGGGGTTCTTCTTGATATTTTCAAATTTAGACAATAGAAACCTAGGATCAGTTTTGTCACCATATTGCAATCTAAATGCATTGTTCATTTCAGTCCATGAATCAATAGAATTATCAAGGAAAGAGCCTTGTACCAATCCCTTGCATCCTCTTCTAGTGTATGAATGAACAATTTAATATACACATCTTCATGCTCAATCTCAAAGTCCTCCATCATGTTAACAAAAAGTTTTGAGATGTTGATCACCTGTTATGGCATTATTCCCTTGGAACTTTGGCAATCTACTTCTAACATCTTGTGGGACAACATTTGGGTAACCATCCATTCCTCTAAAGTTTATAGGACCAAAGGTGTTAACAACAAATGGAGGTCTAGGGGGAGGCTGAGCCATATATTTTGAGGTGGTGATCTTGGGGAGAAACAAAATGATGAGGAGTGAGAGGTCTTTGGGGCTCAAGAATGTGGTTCACAAGATTGGTATTCTCTAGGTGCTGATTTTCTTGGAAAGTTTTACTAGAATTGAAACACACAGGTGTAGATTGAAAAGGAACTCACAGGTACAATAGAAGACCTTTCACTAGTTGAAGTAAACAAGTTTATGAGAGGATTGCTTGAATCAGAATCACTGGAAGAAGAGTGATAATCCTCTACTAAAGGCTGATCTCTCTCACCAATGGATATTCCTTTGCTTGATGTCTGACCTTCAACAACCTTCCAAACTTTTCTTTCCTCTAAAACTGTCTTTCCCAATTCTTGAAATAACTTTCTACTTGGGTCCCTCTGAAGAGAGATCTTCTTCCTTCTAGTTTTGTAGAGATTAGCAACACAAAAAAATAAATGATAGAAAGCTAAGACACTGGTATTTATCAAGATCAAATCAAGCATGGAGTTGCCACTAAGGACTTTCACCCTAGTTGTGCAAATGCACTAAAATACTCTGTCAAATACCTATCAACACTGAAAATCTTGCCAAACTTTATAGATCAGACCTTCCTTTTCTTGAATCTATCAACCACAAATGCAAATGAAGTGCAACTACTACGTTAGAAACTGATAAAATTAGTAGTAGAACTTATATCTTCACTTAATCCTTACAAATCTGATTATAAAATGATGCTTCAACAATGTACTTGCATGTAACATTTGTAAGAAACATTACCAGGGTTTGACATGTATCCAAATATCTCAAATATTTTCAATAAACAACTCCCCGAAATGGCGTTGCACTAGTGTTGGTACCCAAATTTGTTCTCCTTTTAGTCTGAGCAGCATCAAAGATATGGCATGAAGCTTGAAGATAGATAGATCATGATGTATGTCATTTTGTAGCTGGGGATGTGATCTAACTAGCACTCAGATTTGTGGAGAGATGGATAGCACTCAAATAGGACTTGATCTTGTCCTAACTATTTTAGGTTGTGCCTTTCAACCAAGGTAAGAGGACCTATTTTGTAACCCTCAAATGGTGAAGGAGATGAAGATATCCCTCAATTTGTGCAAATAGTATGAAAAGGGCCTTGGGAAAATATGATCAACACTCCAAATCTGACTTTCACAAGTTGTCACTTCCAGATTATGGAGATACTTTCAATGCAAGGCAAGGGTTATTGAAGACATTTTGAAATCCTGATCTTTTGCATACTTTAGCAAATGGATTTTGATCTTTTGTGGGTATACGAGGTCAAAAAAAAGGGTAGTATGGGGTAGGATTAGTTGTTTAGAATGATTTTTGGTGGGATATTGACAAGACAAACTTGACTATGCCAGATCTTTGACAACCTCTACAACATTTGAACAACTATCAGATAAAATGCTTCAAAATAGTCAAGGATGTTCTTTCAACTAGAAGAGATACACAAATGGAGGCCCAGGTTTGCACTCTTCACACAATCTTTGAGACCTCAACACAAAATCTTGAGTTAAAGGACTCAATTAAACATCAAAATCTCTGATCAAATCATGCCTAAGGTACCCCCAAAGGCTTACAAGCAATCTCTGTCAACAAATGAAGGTGAAGTGATTTTAAACTACTTATTTTCAATGCCAGATGAAATCTCTTGACAAATGAAATTACAAATGCCACTAAACTATCAATAAGGATGAGATCTGTGTGATTCCTAAAGATTTCAATGCAAGATTGCAACAAGAACAAGGAAAACTATTTGCAGACATTTAAACATGATAACAGACATCATATTGCCCAAAATAACATAGATTAATTCAAAATCTTGTTAGATTCATCAACAGGGGAGAGTTTCAGGAACAATCTCAGAGTTGTGTGATGGCTATACACTTGTAACCAACTCAACATGAATGAAGATCTAACACAGAAGACATTAACCAGGTTTTTTGGAGGGTTTCTCAGAAGATGAGCTTCTCTCAAAATTTTCTCATGATTTTCAATTTCCTCGACCCTTTTGCATGTCTCAAAACATGCATTATATATCTCTCTATTACATTTGATCCTTCTTTCCCAAGAAAAGAATATCCTATGGCATCAAGTTTGTTACAAAATTCCATCATGATTCGCAGATAGGGACGTTTAACATATTTGCAACAAAAGTTGCCAAGTGTTTCTAAAAAAAGGTGAATCATTGCAAAATTCACATCATTATCCATTGTGGAGGCATGTTTTCATCTTCAAAGCATGCAGACCCCCTTCCTTTCATTATTTCATCCTTATCCCTCCAAAATTTGACTCTGTAACTTTTGGATTTGATATTTCACGTTTTTGGATGGGTTAGGGAAAAAATTTATTTCAAAAACATCTCTGATCTTCAAATTGATCCTCAAAACCAATTGCATTGGTCCTTGCAGGCAAAAAAATGACATGAATTTGCCAAAAATTTGATCAAAATCGATGCAAAAAAATGCATTTCCACACTTCTCTGAGAGCAAAAATGGTGGCCAAACTGAAAAATGCACAGTTACCATTGATTTCCTTTCTCCCTTCAATCTGAGCCCTCCACGTGTCATAATGTGATTGGAAATGGGTTTGGGATCACTTTTTGACATTTTAACACTTTTTGGAAAAATGTAAAAATTTGACATTTTCTCCAGCCCCTCCGCCCTTGAGATTTGGTCTTGACACATGTCCCAAGGTGGGTCCCATTGGAATCGTGGCTCGATTCTACACATTTCCACCTTTTTTGAAAAAAGGAAAATTTTTCAATTTTCCCCACACTCCCACCCTGCCTGTCCTGAACACGTAAGACATGTGTCCTCATATACACATTGGATTTGATTGGCAATTGGCTCCATTTTACATTTAATTCCTTTTTGGAAAAAATTTTCAATTTTTCAACATTTCCTCCGGACCCACACCCTCTTGCCATTTTGTTTTGACACATGTGTCTCCTTTGATTCATTGTGGAGCCATGCTTCAAATTACCACTTTAACTCATTTTTCCCAAAAAGGAAACATTTCCTTTTTTCCTCCTGGGCCCGCACTCCTCCTCCCCTTGATCCTGCCATGTGTCCTCTCCTGATTGGCCCGATGGACCCATGGCCTTTTTCACAACTTTTTCTCCCTTTTCACAAAAAAGCAAATTTTTTTTCTAAGTCCTCCTGCCAGCCTTCCATCCCACTTTTGATGAAAACATGACACGTGTCCACCTCTCGATTTGGCCTTGAGCCGAGGGCCTAACGCTCTTTTTGCCAAAAAGCCACCACGTGTTCCATTCTATTTCATTGTGGGCCTGCACTCTAAAGCTACCACGTGTTCCATTTTGATTCATTGTGGGCCCTAGGCATTTTCTTTTACTTTAACTCTTTTTCCAAAATGCCTTAAGGCACAAAAAGACCCCCACCCATCTACCTTCACTCTTCTTGTGACACGTGTACCTCCTCTGGGGCTGCGGAGCTGCGGGGGCAACTTGCACTTTTTCCAAAAAACAAAAAATGTTAAGTTTTTTAGAAAGAGCAGACCCATCGAACCTTGTCTAATCACAAACAACCACGTAGGAGAAGATTTTGAGCTAAAATTTGATGGGAAAAGGATGCCCGTATGACCATCAAACAACACAAAATTACCAGTGATGCCCTAGAATGTTGAAGATGAATTTTGATGGGAAAATGACATGCCCCATCGACCGTCAAAAACACAGAAAATGCCAGGGATGCCCAAAATCAATTTTTTCTTTCATGGGTGAAGAATTTTTGATCAAAAGAAAAATGGAAAGTGTTTTTAGGAAATTTATGACCATGGAAAGGGATATTTGAGGGAAAATAAGTATAAAATGAACAATTTCGAGCTCAAAGGCCGAGAAAACATGGGAAAAATGACCAACAGAGGCATTTGAATGAAATCCAGGATTCAAAAAATTAGTCAAATTAGGGCAAGGTAATGAGTTTCCCTCAAACAATCCAATGCACAAGAATGGAGCTACAACTTCACATACAGACTATTCAAGCTTTGAATAAACTCAAGCACATGTTGTCCAATAATAGGATTCATCTAATGGTGTCTCATCTCGGTGTCAAGGACTCTTTTTGAACAAAACCATGTTGGATTGATCAAAAAGGTGATGGAGTATGACATACATATCAAAATTACCAAACTTGTCAGAGGTAAAGGTTTGTGTCAAAAACTTGCTATAGACATGGAATCAAAAGATGATGAGGACGTGACGCTCCTAAACATTGATGAGAGTAATTATAAAGTTGATTGGTTATCCCAAATGAAGAAATTCCTTTTCTCAGGAGTATATCCTATGAACATGGATAAAAATCAAAGACAGACTATCCGTCTTCAGTCTATTCCATATATTCTAGTATTTAATGTTCTCTTTTGAAGAGATTTGAATGATGTTCTCCTTCGGTGTGTGGGACTAGAATAGGTAAGTAAGATACTAGAAGAGTTTCACAATGGCATATCTGGAGGAAATTATTCCGCATTTCGAAAAGCGCTATCAAGATCATGTGAGGAGAATACTAATAGCTAGATTTGTTCAAAGATGCCCATCTTTGGGTAAGGAAGTGTGAGGAATGTGCCTTTTTCATTGGAAAGTAGAAATTGGCATCTCTCCCACTACATTCAATTCAAGTGGATCAACCCTTTGTTCAATGGGGTCTATATTTCATCGAAATTATTAATCCTCCATTTAGTGATGGACATAAAGGGGTCCTTACTGCAACAAACTATTTTACTCAATGGATAGAAGTGGTAGCATTGAAGGAGAACAATGAGAAGGTAGTTCTTGATTTATTGGAAGGTATAATGACAAGGTTCGGTGTTCCATTTACAGTCATTTCAGAAAACGCAATGGATTTTATTAGTATGAAGTTTAGTGAATGGGCTATTAGAAATGGGGTCTACCTCAAGACTTCATCCAATTACTATCCGTAAGGAAATGGATTGGATGATTCTAGCAACAAAAACCTCATAAGGATTGTTAAGTGCATAATGGAGACTAACAGGAGGACTTGGCATACACAACTTAAGACTTCCTTATGGGCAGATCAAATCACACCTAAAAGAGCCATCAAGAATTCTCTTTTCATGCTTATATATGTAAGAGAAGAAAAAAGTTTGCTCTCCTTGGAGTTACCTTCTTTGGAGTTGGTTCATGATCTTGAAGTTATGGAGAACAATCCTCTAAGAGTTAGGTTTGAAAAAATCATAGAGTTGGAAGAAGTATGGAACAAGGCTATGAATAATTTGGAGTAACATCGATCTTAGGTTAAGAAATATTTTGACAAGAAGGCATCGGCGACAGAATTTTCAAAAGGGGGAGATTTAGTCCTCAAATAGGATGAAGACAGGGCCAAACGAGGCAAACACACCAAGTTTAACACTTTATGGAGCGGGCCATACATCATAACGAGTTACAAAGAGGTGAATTCATTTCTTCTATCTAGGCTCAATGGAGAATAACTTCCCATTCATGTGAATGGGATACATGTCAAATCTTTTTTTGAGAAGCATTCCACTCCTTGTACAATTTAGTTAGGTGTTTTTCTCCAAGTGCTTTTGCACATTGTTGTGTGTTGTTGTTCATTTTATTTTCTTGTTGTGTTTTTGTGTTATTCTTACACATTGTATCATCATTAGAGGTTTTCAAGGAGAATAAGGTTCAAGTTTCAAAAGAGTTTTAGGATTTCACAATTCCTTAAAAGCTTCATTCAAATTCCATAGTTCTTTGTAGGTGTTAAACGTTTTTAGATTCAATACTTTTCCTACTACCAAGGAGACTTCAGGATGTATCAAATCATCTTCAAGATTCAATATAGACTCCATGCCCAATGGATAACTTAAGGCTACTAGAATCATTCTTAGTAGGAAATCATCCCTGAGAGGTTGCCTTAAAATGTTATCCAATTTTGCACACTTGGAAAAATTGAATAATTAGGGCCTATTAGACCTCTGGAACTGAAAAATTCCTTTGTGAGAATTTCAAGTTAATTTTATGTTTTAAGGGTTTTTACGATGTTCCAGGAGGATTTAGGATTATCTTGAATTATTTTTCCTTTCCTAGGTTTTGGAATCTCATGGTTCATTCAGAACAAGAAAGTGCCATAAGGGGCCCACATTCACTTGATTCAGGCAAAATATCCAAAATTAGTGTATAAAATTTTTCAAGGGTCTTAATACATCTCCATAATGCCTTAGTGATAGAAGGATTCCTAAAAATATTTAAGGTTCAATGCAAAATTTGAAGGCACCTATTGAAAGGGTCAAGAGTAGGCTTGAGAAAAAATAGCTCACCGAGTTGCTAATCGAGCAACTCAGTGAGCTCGTGATGCATTGAAAGAGTTTTCCTAAAATAGCTAAGTCTAGATAATTAAAATTGATGAATGGAATATTATCTTGAGAAACTCGGTGGTCCACTCAACAACGATGCAAGAAATTGGTTCCGCAAACTTGGTTTGAGCCAAGCTAATGCTCACAACGACATGATGCAAAGGATTTGGTGGCTAAATGAGTTGCTCAAGAGTCCTTAGAATGGAGATGAGAAATGACTCAACATTAAGCTCGTGTTTGGCATCATAGATTAGGGGAATTGGATAGACCGAGATCTTTATCAGCTTTTCGAGATGAGAACCAAGTCACTCGGGGCCATGCCAAACAAGGCAAAAGCTAGTCTTAAAGGGAGACCTAGATAAACATTTCGAGCATTGAGTCAATGTTGGGAGACTTTCTGCACCGAGCTATACATGATGAATCTCCCTTACAATAAAGAGAGCTTGGTGGAAGAAATGAGACAATGGATGAGCCACTTACAAGTAAATACCAGGAGATAACCAATCTTGATGGAGGCTTAACCGAGGTACTCGAGAATGGAGGTGAATGTTGGCTTGCGAGAAAGAAGATTGATCTTAGAGCTAGGTAAAGCATGGCAAGAGCCAACTTGGCTCGATGGGAGAACACTTGGTGAGATAACAGTCACCAGAAGGTGAATTTGATCTCAACCTCGAGCTCGATACATTGAACAAAGAGACAAGAGTTTGAAGAGATAGCATTTGGAGCTCCAAACATGGGCAATATTGGTGTTAAGTTCATGTCGCAGGAGGTCAAGTTCATGGGGGTTACAGTGACTAAGTTATGGAGAGGCATACAGGTAGACGAGTTCAAATTCGGTTATGGTGAGCTCGGGTCAAGATATTTTTGAATGACTCTATAGTGTAAAGGTAGGGAACGAGTACAACGATGAAAATGGAACTCACAGGTGCATCAAGTGTTGAAAATGAGCTCAATTTTTAAGGGAGCAATAGAACCGCTGTGTGAAGACTCGATTGGTGACACAACTCGAGGACAAGCTCACCTAAAGGATTTTGTGCACACGAAAAAGTGAACTCAGGAAAAATTTGGTGAGCCATGGAATTAGGCTTTGTCTAATTTGTTAGTATGGTGTATACAAGTTGGAAACATGACATGAAGAGGTGAAAAGGAATGAGTTATCCATTGATTCTTTGACCTCTGTATCTTGGAAAATTTGGCCAAGATAATGATGTGATAGTTCAGCTCAAAAGGTGAGCTAAGGTGATCTAGTTTGAGTTGTTCTCAGAGCTATGGCTGGATGGGATCACCATCGGGATGAATTCGGCGTATGATTAATGGGAGAACTCATTTCTCAAAGCTATAAGCTTCATAGTTTCAATATAGCGAGCTCAAAGATCAAACTCGGTGCAGTAACACATTGGTTGAATGAATGAGATGACCGAGGTTAAAGTCATAAGAGACAACTCTACAATTATCATGGAATGGGGCTAACTCATGGAGATCTAGCCAAGACAAGCTCGTATCGACCATGGTAAGCTAGATTGAGCTATTTCATGAGACATGTAGATTGTTGGCCCGAAATTGGAGGATGAGCTCGGTAAAGGTGCATGGTGAGGAATATTTGCATAGCAAAGTCGAGGGAATGAGTCCGATCGCGGTGAAATGTTTGGCGAGAGGCCAAGTTGCATCAATGAGGTTGGTGAAATATTTTGGGGCCTTATGGGCATGTAAGAATGTTGGGGCCAAGTTTGGGGTTTTAGAGATGGAAAATGAGCCAAGGTGACTCAAAATGCTCCGAGGTGACTCCTAAGATGTTTGACAAAGTTATCGACAAAGGCATTCAATACACGACCAATTCATTCAATACTTGAACCAATTTTTCCTTCATCTCATGCACAGTGTTACACGGTGTCACTTTTCCTTTCCAACCCAAGTGCGCATAGCTTCTCCAACCACATTCTTCCCTTTCTCCATATTCCTACCGCAGAAGAGAAAAAAATTGTTTGAATGAGGAGTGCAGAAGGGGATCAAAGATAATAAAACCATTCGTGCATGCTAAAAATATGTCTACCCTATGTGAATTGATATGGAAATAAATCCAATGCATGTGGAGGGTATGTGGATGTGCCCTTTCATTATTGCTAAGACAGGTTGTACATGATTTGTGCCTATAAATTGTGATCATGTGATAGGCTCATCCTGTTTGAGTAAATCACCAATTTCCTTAATTAGATCACTTGATTGTAATATGACTATGTTTCTATTTTTTAAGATTGATCTCGGACCCCAAACTAGCAAGATTATATGTAGCTTTGTTCACACTTCGAGTGCATGAATAATGTTCCCTAAATTATTTAAGGTGATATAATCCTCCACAATGTGGTATAAGTTCCAATGTTCCATTTTCTCTTATTTACCACATTAATAATTATTTGAGAGCCACCTTCAATAATTGATTAAGCTAAAATTTGAATTTATGCCTAATCTAATCAAGTTATTACAACAAGTAAAATAATAAACAATTAAGTACATAAATTAAGCCAAGCAAGAAAAGCAAGAAAGTATGAAACCCTTAGTGTAAAGAGAGGATAGAAAGCCTTATATTATTCATAGATTATTTCTAGATTGTGCCAAAGTGTTGATTGGATAATTAGAGAGGGAGGAGTATCGCAAGAAACCCCGAGTAAAATTGTGTGAGTTGATGATCTTCTGGACTAGGGTGCCCTGTGGGTGCCCTAGGCCTTTGTTGGGCACTTGTATACGTGGAAATTCTTAGAAAACCTCCTCTAAGTAGTCGTGATGTATTCACTAATATTGTTAACCTTTGGTCGCTATATGGTTGTGCAATGATCGCCAAAGTCTTTGAAAACCTACAATTAAGTAATGACTGTAAAACCCTCAAATAAACATCAAATCCTAAAAAAAGATGCATAATGAGGGTTCATATCACTCGCCTATCACAATGGTGATCTTATGACTGAGAGATGTACTACATCTTAGACCCAATGTATTTCTCTGTGTGTGTGTGTGGAATTGTGCCATAGGTGACTTTGGTACATGTCACACTTGATAGTGAGAAAGTAATGTAGATATACTGAAATGTAATAGATGTGTGCATAGAATAGAATGAACTTCCATCATCCTATGAAGTGTATGTAGAATAACATGCTCTTGTGTCCCTTAGATGGTGCTAGATGGATGTAATGGAGCTCTTAGATGTTTGATGGATGCAATCTTAGGTGGTGGTAGCTATTGCTTAGTGATTGGTCCTTTATTATGATCACATAACTTTATATTTATATGATTCATTATCATGAATTTCGTAATTAACCCTAAAAAGGTGACTACCAAAAAAATTAAAGATTCTCAAATGGCTAGAAAGGACCCAAAAGTGTGAACAAAGTATACCGAGGTCAAGGATGCTTAGAGGGACGAGAGTGCACTGGTGTTGGTATCTTAATTGGGTGTTGGTGTCCAGGATGATAAATTCGAGGTATAAAAAGATAGACTAAGAAAGTACGGGTGTAAGACCAAAAGTGGCAACAAAAAGCAAAGAAAGGTGGCTAAAGACATGGGTTGATTAGTACTTTTATTACTTAGGAATCATATGAATAGTAGTATGTAATCAGGAGTAGATAATTACCCAAAGTGTGTGATTTCATGTCTACATTTGCCCCCACTTTATGTTGGTGAGCAGAAATCTAAGTAACATAAAGTAGATTGATGTAGAAAGAGCATGCCAATGGACAAGACAAAGCGTAGAGTGATAAAAATGTGAAGTGTGGATGATAAGAAAAAAAAGTGATGATGAAAATGAACCTAGGGTAGAAACACATGTGTAGATGTCATGATGTGCCTGTTGTTGTTGTCAATGTTGTTATTATTCATGTTGTGAATGATTTTAACTACCGCTTCCCATACGGATGGGCCTACAAAAGAGAAGAATGAACAAGTAGTCAAATACACATGTATATGATCGAAATGTGTAAAAAGTGTGTAAGGAAAATATGTAAAATATGAAAATGTGAAAAAGGAACATGTGCACTTGATCCGTGATGAGGAAATAGTGTAGAAAGGATCCTATAGATGTTGTAGAAGACCGAGGTTTTTGGGCAATCTCATGCCAGTTGTGCCAGCCGCAATATTTTGGGGTGATCTCACACCAATGTTATGGAAAAAATGTAGGGAAATTTTTTTGGTGTTATCCTCCAACCTTTAATTGCTTCCCACAATATATGAACCACCACTGAGATGGTGTACAAAATTAAAACAATTTGATCCAATGTGAAAGTGTGTAGTGCATGCATATCAAAATGTTAACGACTATTTACCCTATAAAAGTCGTTATGTGGAGTTTTGTAGACTATGCTAAACTACCAAATGTTGTGTAGCTACCCCATGGTTATAGCGTCTAGGAAAGGGTCGTGGATCGTGTTGTCTTAAGGATCCAAGTTTGATTATGATCCTTCAAACTGAATACTTTGTTGTACTGTACTACCATGTTGTGTACTAAAATGTGATGTATGATGTTGTATGGGGTGAGTGATTCACCCAAATTATGCCCCCTTTTTGGAGTGCATGCAACATTGTGGAAGGAGTATGTGGCCAAAAACCGACTGACTATCATTGTGTTGAAATTGTGCCCTGTAGGGGAAGGGAATGTGTTTGGTAGATACCAAGTCACATGCAAACAAAGTGGCTAGGAGATAAGTGTTAGTACAAGAAAAGAAAAACACGCATGTAGAAGAAAAAATGTATGCTAAGAAGACAATATGTAAGCTAAGACATAATAAGATAATTTAAACACACAAGAAGACAATGTAGACCATAAAAAGTGGGTTGCAAACATGAGACACCACTCACGATGTTACAAGACAATCAAGGCCGATGAAGCCTAAAAGCAGACAATGTGCACACAAGACAAAGGAAAAAGCCCGTAAACAATGGCAAATAATGACAAGAAAGAACAAGTAATGTAACAGACAACCATGGTGGCAAATATCCCTGCAAGACAAATATTGCACATGAAGCACCCATTAGCATGTTAGAAAGATAAAAAGTATGTCAAAGCATGTATAATCTGATAAATTTGTGTCATAGGAAAAAAAATGAAACAATAACACCTATCCTGTATAAAATTAGATGACCCTAGAGCCTCTGTGGGTTTGTAATAGGTACTATGCCAAACATCCATGTTACATGTAATAGATTTGTATAATCTGCTATCACAACTAGAAAGGAAAGTGAACGTGCATGTGTGTATGATAAAGATAATGACATACAAGATATCTATCTAGCATGTGTAATAAAGTGTGCATGTAACAAGTAAATGTAAGAAGATGAACGACTAATATATGTAGTATGTTGTGGATGAGATGGAATGAAATACATAGTGAATGATAGGAGACATGTGCCCCCAAGTGGATGTGTATGTATGAGATGATGGGTTCATTTATTTATGCCCCCTCAGAAATCAAGAAAGAACCGTAAATGATAGTATGCCATCGAGAAATGGTTTGAATGTGTGTACTAAAAAGATGTGATTGTCAAAGTGCAAAGTGTAGAGTGTAAACACATGATTCAATAAGTGAGTTTATTAAATGCGTGTGTTTGATGAGGTCCATTTGATATGTATACCCTCAGCAGATGAGTATGGAATGTGGAACTAGAGTGTGTCATAGGTTAGTGACCACAATGTGGAGGAGTGGATATCAAAAGGATATGTCGTGAATGTGTATAGTAGATGTTGTGAGAAAGAGGTGACTATGCGAGATGCAAAGTGTGTAATGTGATGTGTAGTATGTAGTTTGTAGTATGTAGTGTGTTGTGTGTTGTGTGTTTTTTGTTGTGTGTGAGTTTCATGTGTATAGGATGTCCTCAACGTGTCAAGTGTGAACCGTAGCACTAGAGTGCGCCATCGGAAAATAATACGAGAGTATATGATAGATAAATATATCGATATAATGTAGCAGCACATGATATGGTGAGGTTCTTATTGTAATAGATCCCTCAATAGTCATGTAATAATTGTGAGAACATGAGTGCGTCATCGGGAAATGATGGTACTAGTGTGTATCAATACATGTATGTGATAGACTATATATTGATGATGAGAATATAAGATGCATGTGGGCTAGAGGGGGAGAAAATAAGTGTGATGCCCCCCGAGTGCGTGATGGTGAGAATGGTCAAGTTTCGCTGTCTAAAAAATCATCATTGAATCAATTGGAGCCGATTGGAGCTGCATTGGAGACTTGATAGGAAATAGTATGAGGTGGATCATATAAAGAGCCATTACAGTGTAAGGTGTACATAGTAATCATTGCATAATCTTCATCAGTGAAAAGTGTTGGCAGACACCCATGTGCATACCAACGAGTGAGATTTTGAGAATGGCTAGGAGATGAATCACTAACAATAGAAATATTGCGAATGGCATAGGAAAATTGATAGAAGTGTGATTGGAGTCTAAATTTCCCCAATATAGTCAAGCCAAGATTTCCTGAGTGTTAGTGGAGAAGTATGAGGGGTGCGTGCAACAAAGACTATTAAATGAAATACACGAAGACCATAGATGGCCATGTAATGTGAAAATAGCCATGATAAAGATGAGGTGAGTGAGGCGGTGGTAGAATATCATTAAGCGTCAATCCAAGCCTAGCTAAGCCATCATATGTGCAAATAGTATTAGAACAAGTACGATCCACCAGAATATGATGTCAATAATATTTTTTGATTAAGAGTGTGCATGTGAAAGGAGGTTGTGTAAATGCAGACTTCAGGGAAGAGTGAAACAATGTCCAAGATATTGAAAGACCATTGATAAAGTAACATAACATTAGTGGAAGGAGGGGTCTTGAATTTTTATTGACCAGGACCATCGGCCACAAAAATGTCATTAAAATAGGAGTCATCTATATTGATAGGAATGAACTTAAATTTTCCCAATGTTTCATCAGTAAGTTCAACAATATCAAATTCATCATCAAAATCTTTAGAATCGTCAGTGTTGGAATTTTAATGTTGTATAGCCATGTCGAGAATATTAGTGGGAGGAGGACTATATGTGGGAGCGAGAGGAGACTCAACTAACAGAGTATTAGTGTTGAGAAACACATAGAGGGTGGATGAAATGGTGGATTTAGTATGAGTAGAAATAACCATAGTGCTTAGAGTAGTGGAAGAAGATTGTGAAGTGCTTGATTGACCAATGTCATATGTATCTATACTATTATATGGAATATGTTGATGGAGGAATAGGCATAGTAGTAATAGGGTCTATGCGACAGAATTTGAATGGTTCAGGTCTACCGTAATGGTATGTTCATATCCATCATGTAGGAATTTAACACATTGATGAACAATGGATGGAACTTGCTTGCATTACATGAATCAAGGTCTTCCTGGTAAAATATTGAATTGAAATGAAGTATTGATAATGAATAATTCCGTCGAGACATTCTTAGGCCCAACTTGGATGTGTAATGTGATTGTTCCTAGGCATGTGCAAGTAGTTGAATCATATCCCGAATAAGAGTGGAATTCTTAGAAATTAGATTATCATTAATGCCCAATTGTTTAAGAAGGGAATGGGAACATAGGTTGATGGTCGATCCATTATCAATAAGTACATGTTTAATGCAAGTGGTGCCAATAATAGTGGTGATAAGTAAAGGAGCACATGGATTGTCATTAGTAAAGGCGCGATCCGTGTCCTCATTAGATGAATGATATAGCACACATAATTTTTGAGAGACTCGAATGAGGTGTGTGAATGCCACCTAAGAATTATCAATTTATATATGAATATAATAAAGGGCGGCCTCTAATTTTTAATGAAAATCAGGTGCACTATATGCAATAATTCAAAGAGGGAAATTTTGGTGGCATATTCTTAAGTTGTTCAATGATATCATAGCCCTTAGAAGCAGTAGGAGGAGCCGAGCCAAGAAATAAGAGTTGGTGGAATATAAGTGGGTGGAGCCATAGGAGGAGGATGAGTGTGGCGAGTAGTTACTAAATTGATAGAAGGATCAACCCTAGGCGTAATAAAGAGAGGAGGATGTTGAGTATGAACTTGCATGAAATCAACAGTGGTAGTAACCATGCCTGAAACCTTAGTGGGTGTGAAATAAGGATAAGATGATTGAGTCATGACTTGATAAGGTGAAGACATACTTAAAAGGAAGGGTTTGATCGATCGGGTTCACCAAAATTATTAAGCTAAAATGTAAATTTATGCCTAATCTAATTGTTATTGCAGAAATAAAATAATAAATAATTAAGTACATAAATTAAGCCAAGTAAGCTAAGAAAGAAAGTATAAAAACCCTAAGTGCAAAGAGAGGATAGATGATTTGCATTTGTTCCTATATTATGCTGAAGTTTTGATCGTATAAATAAAGAGGGAGGAGCATCGCACAAAACTCTAGAAAAGTGTGTAAGTTGACAATCTGCTTATATTAGGGCACCTGGAGAGGGACATGGGTGCCTGTGGGTGTTACTGAGCTTGTTTAGTGTGCCTATTTCTACAGAAAACTTACTCAAGAAAGATCCTTTGATTAGTAACAAAGTATTCTCTATTTTTCTCCTTTATTTTCTATATGGTCGTGCAATGATCACCAAATTCTCTAGAAACCTGCGGTGAAAAAATGACCTACAAAACCCTCAAATAAACATCAAATCCTAAAAATGAAAGATGCAGAATGAGTGGTTGGAATGTCTTAAGATGTCACAATTGTGATCTTGTGACTGAGCGTTGCACTACATCTCAGTCCCAATGTAGTTCTATGTGTGTGTGCAGAATTGTGCCCTAGGTGGCTCTTGTGCGTGCCACACTTGATAGTGTGAAAGTCAGCTAGATATAAAGAAATGTAATAGATATTTGCATGGAATAGAATGAAATTCCCTCCTATGAAGTGTATTCAGAATAACCAGCCCTTATGTCCCTTGGATAGTGCTAAATGAATGCAATAGATCTCTTAGATGCATGATGGATTCAACCTTAGGTGGTGATAGCTAGTGCTTAGTGTTTGGTCCTTTATTATGATCACATAACTTTATATTTATATGATTCCTTTGCTTGAATTTCATAATTAACCTGAAAAGGATGACTACCAAAAATATAAGATTCTCAAATGGCTAGAAAGGACCCAAAAAGTGTGAACAAAGTATACTAAGGTCGGGGTTACCATGGTGCTTGACATTGGCGCCCCTGGTTGGGCACTAGTGTCCAGGATGATAAATTTCAAGGTATAAAAAGGAAGACTGAGCAAGTAAGGGTGTAAGACCAAAATGGAAACATAAATCAAAGAAATGTGGCCAAATACATGTCTTAATTAGTAATTTTCTTACTTAGGAATCATATGAATAGTAGTATATAATTAGGACTAGATAATTACCCAAAGCGCGTGATTTCATGTCTACAATAATGAGGTTATTCCATCCCTTTTCCTTTGCAATTTTGAGACCACGCCATAAATCCTTAGCCTCCATAAGTTTATTAGAGTAGTGTCTAATAGCCTTAGAAAAGAAAAGGAGGGGGTTTCCCAAGGAGTTACAAAAGATACGACTCGCTTTCGCCCTTCCATGTTCAATTTAGTTGCGCCATCAAAGTTAAATTTGATCAAATTATTATGGGGTGGTTTTTAATTAGCTCAATTTACTTTTTTCCCAATTCCTTTATCGGGATGTCTCAAAGCACACTTTTCCAATTATTGAAAGTGTTAATATCTTCTGGGCTTATTTTCCCATCTTTAGGAGTCCATGTCATGATGAGCTCCTTGATAGTATTCAAAATTTGAGAGAGGGTTGTCTTAGTGTTTCTATTTTCATCTTTGAATATTATTCTATTTTTTCCAAATAAATACTTTGGCATACAATTGTAGGGATATAATTCCATATTTGAAGTAATGGATCATAATGAATATTGAACTCCCAACAGCAATGAGGTCTCTCCGATAGAATCAAGGAGAGCGGGGTAATGTTGAACATTTCAAGAAGAGAGGGCCATTTTTTAAAGGATTTTCCACATTGTAAGAGGAGGTGGTTGCTATCTTCTTCATATTGCAGGAAAAGAGTGCATCGAGATGGGTCATGAAATCCTCGTTTGCAAATATTTTACTAAGTGAGAATCTTATCCTAGTAAGTTGTCTAAAGGAATGCATTAGCTTTTGGTAGTCCATATTTATACCATATATTTTGATAGGGAAAGGGGAGACTGCTCTATTAGAGGAGGAGATAATAGTAGAGTATCCATTCTTTACATTATATTTTCTATATTTTTCTCCCATCCATATTAACTAATCACGATGATTAAATAAATGGAATGGCTTAATGATGTCCATCAAATCCAATTTCACCTCGGTTAGATTTTTGGGATCGACAAATCAATCGAGCCATCTTCATTTTGATTATAGTAATATTTTACAAAAGGTCTAATCCTTTCCTCATACCAATACTTTAAAGTGTTCAGAATTTATGATTATTCAGGGGGAACCGAGGATCCAAGCCTCATTCTAAAAAAATTATTTTCACCCTCAACCAATGTTTAACCTTAGAAGTGGTTTGAGAATAGTCGAAAGCCTAAGGTGGTCATGAACAAGTAAAAATTCATTAAGGGAGCATGTTGTATAAGTATATATATATGATAATGATACTCCTAAACAATATGAGGTTCAATATAAAGTCTCCAATCTAATTTAGCACCAAGTGCCAAATCCATGTGCTTGTTGATTCTAAATCCCAGGACACCCCCGGAAGATGATTTTCCCATTTCACAGGGAATTTGTTTTCATTCATTCAAACCTCCCCAAAGCATCTTTGTTTGAATAGACTTAATATATCTACCCACTTTAGGTGGGATAGGAAGCACATACATCATATAAATGATAACATCTTGAACATAGGAAGAGATTAATTGAATTCTTCCAGTAAAGGATAGCCACTTACCTTTCCATCTATCCAGATTTCTCAAAATTTTATCAATAGTATATTTCCATAAGTTAGGGATTTTTTTCCTTGAAAGAGTAAGATTCCAAGATAGGAACAAGGCATGGATCTAGGTTTGATGTCCAAGGTCCTGCAAATCGATTCTAGGAATACTTGTTTATATTGAAGAAGAACATATTTGTTTTTATTTTATTTACTTGTTGGTCCAAGGATTCTTCAAAGAGATCAAGATATTTTTGAAGATATGATCCTCACCAATGGTAGATTTCCCAACAAGCCCAATATCATCATCAAATCAAGGATGGGTGATTCTAGGAGCAATGTTTAAGACCATAACTACATTTAGCATTCGATTTTATTTAAGAAATGATATCCAATAACATAAGGACTCAACTATAATGATAAATAAATAAGGTGAGAGTGGATCACCTTGTCTAAGGCCTTTGGTGGAATTGAAGAATCTAGAAGGTTCACAATTAATGAGAACTCGAGAACTTAAACAAATTGATGCAATTAAAGATTTTTTTCCAATCTTGATTGAAGCCAAATTTTCTAGAACATTTATAATGAAAGGATTTTTGAATATATCAAAATATTTGGATATTTCCTACTTAATTAACATGTTTCATTGGTTATGGTGTTTAGAAAAATGGATAACCTCATGTGTTATCACTATGCCATCCAAGATTTGTCTTCCATCCACAAACCCACCTTGCTCGGGCGAAATAATATTAAGAGGATGTTTTTAAATATATTAGAAATTAATTTGGAAATGATAATATAAGAGACATTACAAAGAGAAATGGGCTTGAAGGAATCAAAGGAATCGAGTTCTCTCGATTTGGAGATTAGTGCAATGAAAGTGGAGTTAAGTTGTTTTAAAATTTCCATGGTGGATCTAGATTCTTGAACAAATTACACAACATCTTTTCCAACTAAATCCAAATAAATTTGGAAGAATCAAATAGGGAATCCATCTAGCATAGGAGCTTTATCAGGTTTAAATGAGAAAAAATGATCTTAACTTCCTCTTTAGAAATAAAGCTATTAAGCAATTCAAGTATTTTCATGAGAAATGAGAGAATGAATTTGACTAAGAATTTGATTTCGGAAATGGAAATGTCCTTATCAAAGTCACAGTCAATATGTTCTTTAAGTATCTTTCAGCTTCTTTACAAATTTTCTTTTTATTAGTAGTAGATTCACTAGAAGGTAGAGTGATTTTGGAGATATTGTTGAAGTTTCTTCTCATTATAGCAGTTTTATGGAAGAAACCAATGTACTTGTCACCTTCACGAAGCTATTTAATTCAAGATTGATGTTTCCAGGATATTTCTTCTTGGAGAAGAATAAGGTTGAGGTCATCAATCAATAGGCTCTCTTCTTCTTTTAGTTCTTCAATAAGACCATTCTCATATATTTCTCTTTCAATTTGGAGGATATGTCCTTCTAGCTCAACTTTCTTTTCAAAAATATTTAAAAAGGTTTGTTTTTTCCATTCCTTCAAGTTCTTCTTGACCCTTTTGAGTTTTTCTGCCACTTTGTACATTTTTAACCTTGTATATTTGTATTCCACCATATTTTCAAAATTTTCAGATAAAGTTGGGTCCTTGGTCCACATCATCTCGAAATTAAAAGGTCTCCTCACTAGGGGGATGAGGGAGATTGGAAATAAAATAGGCTAATGATTAGAGCCAAATGCCCATGCAATTTCATATTCAATTAATGATTATTGTTAAATCCATGCTTCACTAATGATGAATCTGTCAATCCTTTCCGCCACAAAGTTATTGCCAATCCTTTTGTTTGTCCATGTGAATTGACCATTTTTGAGGGGGATGTCCACAAGATCATTTTCTTCAATGAATTGAGCAAATTTTAAGGTAGATTTGGAGATATTTCCAGACCCACCATATTTTTCCAAAGGAGAGATGACAGTGTTAAAATCACCTCCAAATATCCAATTATCATCAGGGTGCATGGATTTTAGAGTTTTTAACGACATCCAACATAACTCTCTACCAACATTAGTTCATGGACCATACACATTGTCACAAATAAAATACTAATTTGTGTTAACAATATGAAATTCTACTACTTGTTAATTAATACAATCATCCGTTAACGTGACAGAGATATTGGTGGCGTTTGGATCATAGCAAGCACACATAAATACCAGTACCATCTTCGATAAATAAATTACTATTTTTCCAAATTTTATGGACAATTGAGATAAATGAGGTTGAGTCCATTTTGGTTTCTTGAAGAAGAAGAATGTCTGGTTTTTCCTTGTCAATGAAAATCTTTAATAGTCGATGCTTGTGCAGGGAATTTAGGCCACGCAAGTTCCATAAGAAAATTATCATTGAGGGGGTTTGATCCAACGCTATTGCAGGTTTGTAAAAAAATTGGAGATTTCTTTTCAAATTTTAGGGTTGTACCATCTTTCTTTTTCCCTTTTTCTTCATCCCCCAATTCTAGTGGGATCGATTTTCTTTTTATGATCCAATTCGCTTGTAAAGAATTTCAAATGTTTTGTTGGATGTGCTTTCCGATGTTGATTTGAGTTTCTAAATTGTAGGAATTGGAAAGAGGTCTTCTAGGTCTATTTCTACCAAATTTGATTGATTTGATCACATTGTCTTATTCTTCTAATTTTTCCAGATCTTGAACTTTTAGAAGAAACTTGAGATGATCCAAGGAAATAATATATAATCCGAGATCCTCCTCCATACCCTCATCTCGATTCATGAATTTCACCCTCTTCAGATCGACCTCCTCAGATTCAAATTTGAGGGCTCTGTGGTCATGCTCCTGGGTATTTAGATTTTCCTCTAAATTTTCAACGGCTTTAAATCCATTTTGCATAGAATTTCCTTTCAAGTGATTATATGTTTTTTCAATGTACCGTTTTTTCCCATAATTTATTCGTGGAGGGTTTATTTTTCTTGTTAGGTTTGGAAATCCCCCTCATCTTGGTCAAAAGTTTTTCATCTTTGGGTACTATCAAACAAAATGTTTATACTTGTGTTATTTTCAACATCGAAATGGGACATTTTCATAGTCTAGATCCCGCATCCATTTCTTGGTTTTAGATTTAAAATAGATAGAAACAGTAGTGGCTCGTAGATGTCAATATTAATGCATATCCTGGCATAGATAGTAAACACCCCTTATTCTATAGGTTTTTCGTGCAAATAAAATCCCCAAGTTTCCCACTTGAATAAAGGTGTTTTCATTCTAGAGCTCAAATTTTCTAGGCTTAGTGTGAAGTTTTCCACCCAAGGCTTCATGAGCAAGCTATCTCATCACATGAACCAAGGGCCAGTGCAAAAATAATCATCACGGTCAAGAGATATTGAAAGTAATCTAGAAAAAACCTTTCAAAAGAAGTTTTCTAATCAGAAGAGGAGATTGACAATTTTTTTTGTAGCCAATTAAGGAGATATGGAGATTTGGGAAATAATCCAAAAATCTACAAATTAGGTATGCTCAAGTAACTTGTGGATGGAGACATCAATGTCTACATATTTGATGCAAATAATTGGGACACCCTCTACCTCGGGAAGGATACTGCAAGCAACACCCATGGAGGCGCATATGAAAGGCTAGGTATAGAAGCATTCGAGCTCCCCGGCTGTCACAAAACTAGAATAACAATGACAACTTCCAAAAAGTATTGAAAGGTGCGACCTCACGAAAAATTATTGTAATTCTAATTTTTTAACAAATTATAAATTTATAGTATTAATATTATAATCACTAATAATTATAATAATAATTATTTATTATAAAAATAATACTTATTTTAATAGTTAGTATTAATTATTATTATAGATATTAGAATTAGGTCACCCTAATCCCTACGCGTATGTATATACCCTAAGACATCTCTTTATAAACCCATACAGTCACTTTGCCCATTTACCAACCTATATTACCCATTTTACCACTCATTACCACCCATAACCACAAAAATAAAAATAAAAATAAACAACCCAAATAATCCTAACCCCCTAACAAACTCCCAATGCATCTAAAACCATTATAAACTACCAAAACCTCCTAAAAAGGAGATGGTTGGAACCAAATTCAACCATTCTCCTGAAAAAGGTAGAATCAATGCAGATCCCCTAAATTGGTGTTGATTAGTGCCAATTTAGTAAAATGACATCGATCTATAAAAATTGACACAAACCATTTCCCAAGGATCTGAAAAATTTCAATGACATGGCATGGCCTCGAATGAACATTTGAAGAGTTGTTTTTACCATTATTGGTGAGGAGATACACCTCCTTGGTGTGCTAACTCCCTTTAGAGAATACTTCTTTGGTGCTTGATCATCTCAAGTCACCTCTACCAAAAAGGTATGCCATTTCATTTGAATCTATAATTCATCATTTTCAAACTTAAATTATAGCACTATTCACCATATCCAAGTATTTAAACCCCAAAGCACCCCCATATAACCGTTCTTTCTAAAAATTAACTTTGATAAACATTTGTAATTTATATATATATATAAATCGACACTAATCATGTAGATCAACATTCGATCCTCGTCTAAATACCTAACTTTGAAGTTTCAATACATTTTGATATATTTTGTAATAATTTGAAATCATGGCTAATGTTCTTCTATTTATAAGCTTGGATTTATGTTAGATGACCATTAGGAAGAATCTTATGATCCCACTAAAATTTATGATCTCCCCATAGTTCACCAACATTCATGTGGGAATAATCGATATCAACCACGAGTTGAGCATATTTGTCATCATCTTACGCCTAATCTAGATGACATTCTAAATGAACAATTGGATTTCTATTTAAACATCGTGATGAGGCCAATCTCTATTGGGAAAACATTTTCAATCCAACTTCAGCCTATCATTGAGGACATTGATTGAACCCTAACATCCAAGCATTGCATATCCATAAAGTTTTTATCCATATCACTTTATATTATCAATTGTAATCTTATCGTTGATTATTCTTGGCTTGACTATCTAAAAGTGAGTTGACATCCATTAAAGGAAGCCCTTTGGTTTTAGAATTTTCCTTTTCTAAGAAACTCACCTCGTAATTATCTAATATCTCTTTTTTATCAAGTTGTCTACATGTATGCAATTATCCCATTCTTTGAAAGAGGATCTTCTTGTGTGTATTTGGATCTCATCATCTTTCATCACCATCCATGAGGTTTTATTAAACCCTATCATTTCTGAGTTTTAGTGATTTATTTCATAAAGTAAAATTGAATCCTAAAATATACTAAAACATCGACATGCCATGATAGATTCTTGTCCTTTTTATTAAATTCTACATTTATATAGTAGAATCCATTTTTTTTACTTCTTGCAAGTTGACTAAATTTTCAACTCGAGTTCTCTAGTGACTTCTAAGAGTGTAAAACAAAAAGGAGTATTTGGAGAATAGAGGTATTTATCTTTTCCCTTGTTTCCACTCTCCTTTTAATATTTCTCAACCTTTCATTTTGTGTGTTTCCTCATCGAAAGAAAACTTTTCTTTTGGAACTTAAAATGAACTTGCATTTTCATCTCTGCTTGATCATCTAGTCTAAGTAGGGGTTAAAATTTACATTCACCATTTTTCCCCACACACTACCAAACCACTTATAATCAAACTTACATTCTAAACATCCCCTCCTAGGTCTACCTACTTGGATTTCATCACCAAGGGGGAAGTCACTGGTGTTCTGGATGAGTATAAATAATTGGTGGGTGGTATATTGGCTAAGCACCACGACACCCTTATTGATGTGGGACTATGAAGTGAGGGGTAAGCCCCAATACCATGACCTCATACCAACACCAACATAGATACGAGCCTCACATACTTTAGGAATCTTGAGGAATCCAACCTAAACACACCTAAAACTAAGCCTTAGTAGGCCCAATTCTTAGTACCTTCTACAAACCAATTTTTCTTTTCACACATTTCTAAAGCTAATCAAGATAATAAAAATTTCTTATTGATTGTGTGATTTTCATTAAACAACTAAATTAATTTATTATTTGTTTACTATCTCATGGTTCTAACTAGAAAAAATCTCGAACCAGAATATTAAATATATGTCATACCCACTACAACAATCCATAGATACAACCAAGAATCACCACACTCTCCCAGTGTTAGATAGACACATTAAAACTCCCAAACCACCTTCTCCCACAATTATTTTGCTAGTGGGGATCCTACCTTCGAAGAACTCTTGGACACCAACCCTATCACCTTAGTAGTTACCTTACTTCACGGGCTATCTATATTCCCCATCACAACCATAACCCCAACTAGACATAATTTATGTTACTTATAACCCCTCCGACAGTCGCACATTAACCCCACCTACCAATTAGTCATCAAACAAGTCACTCCTTATCCTACCCTCGTCATATAGAAACATATAAACCTATCTCATCAACTATTTTAGTCAACTTTCGAATCTACCATATCATATCATCACAAAAACATGGTTAATTAGCTAATGACCTTGCCATCTTCCTCTTTAGCCATCTCTCATTGTGTGCCACCACATACAAATGTCCCATCACTTATAGTTAGCCACATGGACTTCACTTCTTCCCCTCTCTTGAAATGATCCTTGGTAGTGCCTCGTCATTTTATGGGCTCCTTGGTCACATCCCAGCCCGTGAACTCCCAACAATCCTTCATCCTCAATCCAAAACCTAGTTGTATATATCCCTACATCCTTACCACCTATCAATATGAGTGTTATCACTAGTGCTTCATCCCCTCTCCCAACCAATACCCATGGTTGATGTCCTATAATATGGTCACATTCCTCCTCAAAAAATCCACAACCCTTACATTCATTCCTCAACACTTTTGTCCCCCAATCTTACCAATATATATACTCTTCATCACAACCATTAGGTTCCCAAAACTTATAGTAGGTCAAGGAAACCTTCCCCTTTTCAAAATCCCCTTTACCATATCAATAATACCAATCAAATCCCTTTATCTATGGGTAGACTAATCCTTCACAACAAATATCCAACCCCTCATAATGATCACATGCAAGTCTTGATGAGTAGAATCGCAAGTCTAGAAGTTGTACCATGGGACCCAAAATGTATTCTCTTACAAATAAATTTGTAATGAAACCCATCAATCCAATAGTACCTTTCAAACCATACCCTCCACATTGGGAACTTCCAAAATTCACCAAATTCTACAACAAAGAAGATCCACAACAACATCTCAAGGCCTTTTGACACTCTTGTTACCTCATAGCTCATGATCAAGACCTTATGCTAAGGACATTCCCGATGTCATTAGTTGTGCCCTATCTTGATTGGTATAAAAATCCCCAATATTCCTTATACTCATTTGGGTAATTAGCCAAATTTTCCGTAGAAAATTTCTCCATCAACATTGCACACAAAATATCCATCACCGATCTATATTTTATCAAACAATTCAAAGATGAATCTATCACTAACTTTTCATTATAGGTGGTGAGGGATCATTAATCAATTATATTTTTCTCTACCACAAATTGAATTAATTGAGTTATTCACTCAATCTTGCGCCAACACATATCTTCCACTCTCCAAATCTAATCATTCCAAACATTTGATGAATCCTTTACCATGGTTAAAAATTGGAACTCTAAGCCCTCGAAGATATAAAATAAAACTGATCTAAAAATCCTAAACCTGATTCTTTTAAGAATTTTCCAACAATGACAAGTCCAAAGGCTCGGATAAAAATGTTTTTGTCCTGAAAATCTACATCTAAGAACCATTCATAGACATGAG
The DNA here is from genome assembly GCA_018340775.1 of Taxus wallichiana var. yunnanensis. Classification (NCBI taxonomy): domain Eukaryota; kingdom Viridiplantae; phylum Streptophyta; class Pinopsida; order Cupressales; family Taxaceae; genus Taxus; species Taxus wallichiana. Next base: position 786,535,795 of record CM031240.1, on the reverse strand, counting down.
TGATCTTGACCTCCTGGCAAATACACACCTCTAGGGGAGTCTTATAGTTTATGTCTTGATAAGATTATGGTTGCTTCCCATTTGATAAACCTTCCTCCTATCCAACCTATCGATGAATCCCATCCTAAGCCATCCTAGTATAGGGAAGAATACTATTATAAATATCACTGAGGTTCACGACCATGACATTGAAAGGTTTCACTCCTTTAAAAATGTCATCCAAAACCTTATCGACCACGGTGACCTACAACTAGACAATCCTAATGCACCCCCTAATCAAGCCTTAGATGTATTTAAACAAACTTTTCCAAACCACCCCCTGACCAATAACGTATCCAAACTAATTTAGCATGACCTCATAATCATACCATTGCTCACATTATGAATACTATCAATCAACTCCCATCTTCTAAAGATATGCATACATGTATTTGTATTTGAACACAGTTAATTAAACAAATAGATATCTATTTGACCTTCTTACTAGTGATGCCCCTAATCAAACATCATCTTAGTCAACTATATAGTAACCACTCCCATAGATATCCATGATCTTATCTCTTTGAGATTACAAAAAAAAATCCCATTATGGAAATCATAAGCATTCCTCCCAAGAATAAGGTCCTGCAACACCAGATCAAAAATATTGATAGTCCTATACAAAAATAACAAGTCACCAACTTGAAAAATTAGAAATCCCATAAAACAAACCCAAAATAAGCACACCTAAGGATGTCACATCACTACCTTCTATTATGGGACCTCATCCTTCATCAAAACTTACAATCACCATCATAGAATCCAAACCATTTTTAAATCCACACCTAAGCTCATTACTTAAAACATATTTCCTATATATGTGTCCCTAAATCATCTAATGAAACTAAAATCCCCACAACCTCATCATCATCTCAACAATTTCCATCACATATACTATACCACCATCCTTGAAAATATTGTTCAATCATCAACCATATCACTACCCTCGATCAAACCCTTCAATCCTCATGGATGGAAACCTACTTGGTACAAGTATGACACAAGTTTTACACTTATCATAAATTATCAGGACATCACACTACATATGTAAATCCCTTTGTCGTAATTCAAAATTTTTTAATAAGGATGTTCTTCTAAAAACAAAGATCACCCTGGTCCACCTATCAATCATAAAATAACAAAATCAAAATACCAGGTTAAACCTACCCCTAAAACCTTGAGCTTGACACTCTTAAAACATCACCTAATACCCCATCAAGTAAGGGTGTGGCCTCCTCAATGAATCTCATTTCTTCCAAATTGATGTTATCCACATAGCCACGAGAGCTCATGCCCAAGAATTAAAATCCCATAATCAAGATAGGCCTAAAGTCTCCATCTCTGCAACCCCCACTGAATCATCCAATCCACCATCTTCTAAATTCAAATTCTCCATCCTCACATCCCCTTAGACTCAATCCACAACATCAATACAGAACAACATTATTAAATAGTTACACCAAGCACCCATCAAGATGTCCCTCTATGAACTCATCCAAAACTCCCCTCAACATCAAAAATCTATGATAGAATATCTCCAAGCCATCTAGTATAATCAAGATGAACCTCAACCATTTTCCAACTTTTTCAAGTGCTCTAAAAATGTCTACAACCATCGCATTTGATGACTCTAAGATCCCATCTTTACATCCTAAGGACCATGACCTCCCCCTTTATCACTTCCCAAATCAATGATACCCTTATTAAAAGAGTCATGATTGACAATGGGGATAACATCAATATCATCTCATCCCACACTTTCAAATAGATTCAACTACCTGAAACCATTGTAGCTCATCAACTATTTCCATCTTAGGTGTTTTCAATGATATTATCCCCACCTTGGGCACATTGATCCTACCTATCAAAATAGGCGTGAAATTCCTCCATGAACTCTTCTACCTTGTGGAAGGTGAATTTCAATATAATATATTATTAGGACATCCTTGTATTCATGCCATACATTTTGTCCCTCCACTCTACATTAGTGCTTGAAATATGAACATGAAGGTAAAATATTTATAGTCCTGCCGATCCTAACCCATTCAAAGCATGCCATATGACCTATAGGAAAATGACATGTTTATTCCCTTACAAAACTTTACTTCTTAAAATAAGCTTCCATAATTTCCTCCATCTTTGAATCCAAATTACCCGATGATCAATCATTCAAGAATATGATGCAACATCTCTCACTGGGGGAGTATCGAATCTGGTCTCTCGTAATACACTCCCTACACCAAAAACATATGGGAGACCTGATAAGAAGCCTCTCAATGAACATAATGTTCGAAATATTATTTCCTTGGGTCCTCCCTTTCTTCAAACATAACTCATATATGGAGGCATTGACTACCCCTCTCTACATCTCGATGATCAACACCGTACTAAACTATTCACATTAGAATTTCCATTCCTAGATAAGCCTTAATTTTTCTTAACCTACCTCCATCACTATGCATGGAAGGGTTTTTGGCCTTAGGAAGATATGAGAAAGGTTCGCATGAGCTACCCTTTGAGATTTAAGAAAACCCCATGAAAAATATGGACTCGTCTTTAAAGAACCTTCCTCAAATCCACCACCACCAATACCATAGTTTGAACCCTCCTCCCCATTATCGTTAGACATCCCTTTTAACATATATTACATCATATCCATCCCCCTAACTTTTTTTTAAATAATACAATCAACCTTGGACTATTTACTTATCAAGATAATGGAAAGACCGAGATCCTTTCACTAGTATTACCTAATATGATAGAAGAGGATTCTCCCACTATCCATGTTCTCTAATGTTAAGAATATAATGCCATCCTAACACACATGGATGTTGAAGATCATTATCTCCATACATACCTACCTCTGACACATGCCTACATTCCTCAATGAATCCACCATCAACATCAACATGGGGACATCATAAGAACTATGTATAGTTAAATTTGGTCAAGATTTTGACCCATAAGAGCTCCAAAATTCACCACCTTCTTATTTGATCATAGTCAAGCCTTCACATGGTCTTATATTGATATCTATGGTATTGAACCTAATATAGTTGTCCATAATATTGTCACCATCCCCAATGTTAAACTAGTGAAGCAGAAGCTTCATAAAATGCATCCTCACGTAGCATTACTAGTTAAAGAATAAATTTTTAGCATATTCTCTCTTTCTAATTTCATCCTTCCCATCAATTACCCACAATGTGTTTCTAGCATCGTACCTATAATAAAAACATCTGCAAAACTACACATATGTATAGATTTTGAGACTTTAACCTCGCTTCTCCAAAATATGATTTCCCTATCTAGCATTGATTAAAATTTTGACCTAATGTTGGGCCATGAAATTTTTCTCTTATGAATGGTTTATATGGTTATAATTAAATCCTTATCACACCGAAGACCAACATACGACATATGTTATCACTCCATGGGTAGAACCTTCTATTATAAAATTATTCCCTTTGGCTTAAAAATGGAGGAATAATTTACCGACACACCATGACTTATATCTTTGTGACCTCATCTATAAAACCATAGAAGACTATGTAGAGAATCTCTTAGAAAAGTTTAAACACCGAAAATACCATCTTACCGTCCTCATCGTAATTTTCTCCCATCTAATACAAACTTTTCTCTCTTCGTCTCAATCTCGCTAAATACATGTTTGGGGTCCTTCATCTGGGAAACTCTTAGGACTCATAGTATTTATAGAGGAATGAAGTTAACCCTACCAAAATCAAATCCATAATTGAAATGCCCCCTCCATCTAATATTAAACAACTCCATAATCTACAAGGAATGGATTTTCATCTCCATATTATCAAATCGGTGTCAACACTTCCATCACCTCCTAAAGGTAGGAAGTAGGACATTTATTATATAATTTGTACCCTTACAATTATGAAACCCATTATTCATAAGTAGAAAATTTATGTTGTTCCTTATACTTCACAACTTCCAAACTTCATCATTACCTCCTCAATCACAAAACCTATGTAGTCACAAGAATTAATCCACTAAAATCCATGCATTCTAAGCCATATCATAATGACCACATAACTAGATGGCTCATGCTCATGATAGAGTTTGATCTTGAATTTATTTCTCAAAAATTCAATTAAAGGGAAAGTTATTTCCAATCAGCCTAGATAAGCTCCCCCGCCAATAATCAACTCCTTGTAAACAATTTCCTAACAAATCTATCAATACCCTTGATCATGATAATACTCCTCTCAAAATTACCTTATTCTTTGATGGGTCTAAATGTCGATAGGGGGTGTTAGAATAGTCATAATAACTCCTTGGGGGACTCCTATTCCACTATCTTTTAAATTAAATTTTGATTGTATAAATAACATGTGAGTACAAGGCCCTCATCATGGGTCTTCAAAATGTCCCACTTATTTATGTAAGAATTAATGACATCTACAGTGACTCTCAACTCATCATCAATCAAATCAAAGGAACATATCAATGTAAAAATGAGACCTTACAAAAATATAAAGCCATTGTTGACCATCTCCTAAAATCCTTCGATCATTATGAAATCCAAATGACTCCACACTCATCCAATAAATTTAGATACAATGGCATATCTCGATATATTTCATCCCTTTATCCCTAGATGATTCTAAAATATTTGTCGTTGTACATATACTTGATCAACCATCTCATACCAACACTAATTTTCCTTCCATCAATCATATCGAAGATATCCAATACGTTATGTGGTATGCTCAAACATATCACTATCTTTCCCAAGAAAAATACCCTCATACATATCTAGAAATGGTAATAGGTCCTTCTAATAACATGCATCCCGCTATCTTATATTGGGGATATCCTTTATAAAAGAGGGTTTGATGGTCTTCTCCTATGATGTTTTAATTCTCCAGAGATTTGCCAAGATATCCAAGAATTCCACGATGGAATATGTGGTGAACACTTTAATGGTTTTTCCATCACTAAACAAATCTTGAGATAGGTTATTATTGGCCTACGTTTAATCAATATTGTTTTCAATATGTCAAGAAGTGCATCAAATGTCAAAAACACGCTAACCTTACACACATCGCTAGTCAAGCTCTTCACTGCTCAAGATATATGGCCTTTATCACAATGGGGACTTGATCTCACTGGCCTTATCAATCCTTGATCATCTCAATGACATAACTCCATTATCACCGCTACGGAATATTTCACGAAATGTGTGGAAGTTTTCCCTCTTATCTCCACTAAATCAGATAAGATTGTCGATTTCATCCATCATCACATCATCTGTCGCTTTGGCATCCCCCATAAAATCATCATAGATAATGGTAAATCATTTAAAAATAAAAAATTTCAAAAACTTTGTGACACCTACAATATTAAACTCAATTTCTCCACACCATACTATCCACAAGCTAATGGACAAGTTGAAGCATCTAATAAAACCCTCAACAAAATCCTTACCAAGATTATTGATCAAGATGGTAAATATTGGCATCTCCAAATTTCCTTTATACTATGGGCTTACCGAACTAGCATTTAAACCCCTACGAGCACTACCCCCTTCTCTCTAGTCTACGACACCTAAGATGTTCTTCTTCTTGAAGTCTAAATTCCATCCCTACATGTTTCTCTTATAGATTTCATCCCCGAAGAATAATATCATCAAGAACAACTATCACAACATGAATTGTTAGATAAATGACAACTAACCAACCTCAAACATCTTAATATATATCAATAGTGAATCAAACATGAATATAATAAACATCTTAAAGAATGTAAATTATATATTGGAGATCTTGTCATCAAATAAAATCAACATGGAACAAATATGGAAAAGAGTAAAAGCGGGAAGTTTTCTCCAAAATGGCTTGGAATATATGATATCACTCATAAATAAGGGTCTAGGGCATATTGTCCAACCTCGCTCGATGGTAAACTTGAAAAGGAGTCTCTTAATACCTTACACTTGTTGCCTTTCTACTATTAACATATCTACCTACATGACCTTAGTCCAACTAAAATATTTGATTTTCAACCAATCTCCCCTCACCCTAGTAATAATTTGGAATTATGTGGTCTCTCCTTAATATATTTGATGTGACCTTAAATATAGGCGCCATAACCCTACTCATAGCATATTCCAAATGGAAAATATCCTGGATACAATAGGGGACCATGAAGTCATTACCCCCTTACTTCACCCTATTTACTAACAGATGACATGTTTAGGGTACGTGCATTATCTTGTATATCAAACCCACCCTCTTTAAAATGTCTCTTAGGCCCTCCTCAGCCTAAAAAATCAAGGCCACTATGGAATGAAAAACATCTTATCAAAATATAGACTACCCTCAAAGGACAACCATCGCTCAAAAATATATCCACTATCACCATCAAAATCCAAATATATTATTGTAGACCATTCCCTCAAAGGATGGCTACTCAATCTAAAAAACCACATACATGGCATAAAATTAAAAGCTTTCCACATCAATAAAATTTTGTAAATATGTATGATTTTTTTGTCATCCCAAGAAAGCTTCTCACATTGACCATCTTTCCTTGAAGATTTAGGCTTCCCGCATCAATCAACCCTCACAATCTAAAACAAAATAATGTTGGGGTAAAACACGAGAACCACAAAGGAGAATGAAATTCCCCATACAAGATGTGTGTAACTCCAAAACACGTTAGAAGGAGGTATATAGCCTATCTCATCTCATATTATCTTAAATTAATCACATAATCCTAAATAAACTAACCATTGTTAGTTATATGTTAACACCAATTATGATTACAAGTACATTATCATTAAAATTACCCATATTTATATGTGCCAAGTCAAATAAAGAATCAAACACATCCCATGAAATGATCTTAACCATCATCATACATATCAACAAATGAAACCAACATCCATACAATAATCACATCTAATCCATATAACATTCATCATGATAAATTAAATCATCACATTCATACAATTGTATTGCATCTAAATCTCATCACTACTATAACCATCATCATATCTAAATCTATTTATAACTCATACAAAACATCACATGAAATCATGAAAACACATTTACACATCCATATATTAGAAAAATCACACACACACACACACACACACACACACACACACACACACACACACACACACACACACACACACACACACACACACACACACACACACACACACACACACACACACACACACACACACACACACACACACACACACACACACACACACACACACACACACACACACACACACACACACACACACACACACACACGCACGCACGCACGCACGCACGCACGCACGCACGCACGCACGCACACGCACGCACGCACGCGCGCACGCACGCACGCACGCACGCACGCGCACACACACACACGCATACGCTGCAAGGCGCAAACACACATGTAAATAAATGTGTATCTCAACAATGGTCAAGCTCTCTAGCCCATACAAAAATATAATGTAAACTATACATCGTAAAATCTAGGTCGGACCTCGGGCTCCATCCTCATCCATCGATACTCCTCATGCTTCGTATCATGACACCTTTGGGATTAACTCCTCAACCACACCCTCATAATATTGGAGCCCTGTAATCACGTCTTGATATCAATCTAGGATCGCTATACCTGGTTTCCTCATCTCTCCACCGGGTGCCCCTAGTCCCCCGACCTACCACCCCTACCCATGATCCTCCTAGCCCTAATAGTTCCTATGTACTATTTATTACCCCAAACCTCTCCCTAAAATACTCAAGATAATGGTGGTATCGATCCCAGTCTTGTCATACCTTCCCTAGATTTGTCTCCAAATTTTCCACCCTTTCATCCTTCTATCCCAGCTAATGCACTAACCTCACCAACTCTGCGAGAGTGTTCGATGAGGAAAAATTGGAACCCCATGTACATCTAAGAGTTTTCACTTCAATGGCGACAAGATGCTCCAAGTAATTATCAAAAATTACACAAGAATGGAAAATCATACATAAGGTAAACACGTCTACTCATTATCATGGATAAAAAAGGAGGGTACATATAGGATTGTTGTGTAACTCACTTTCTGGACAATGATTCCCTATAAGAGGGAAAGAGGAGTTATGATTCCAAATAGGGAATTTAAATCCTATGACATCACTGACACATATGACAATGATAAATATTATGAAGAATCTGCCACTTGTCATATAACTCCTAATACCTATGAACTCACTAAGCAAGATGAATCACCATGTGATGTTGACGAGACCCCTAGGATGATGAGGAAAGTCACACACACATCAATATCCACTTCATCAAATATGAGGTAGAGGTCATGGTAAGTAAGAGTGGAAATAGAACTCCCTAGATAACTAAGAAAGATGAAGAGCAGAAATAGAACTCCCCTAGATAACTAAGAAAGATGTGTCAATGGGGCACAAAAACTAAAGGGCCAATAAGGTGCCCATGTACAAACAACATATCTTTGGAAAGAATAAGAGGAGAATAAGAACAAAAAATCTAAAATAAGATGGGAGGCTACAACACACTTCATCCCAAGAAGAGACCGCAAATGAAGAAACTTCACCTTAGTGAAGGACTTGGTGAATATGTTTACAACCTGATCAACTCTTTGACAATACTCCAAGTCAACGATGTCTTCATGTATAAAATCCCAAATGAAGTGCATGTGGATCTTAATGTGCTTCGTTTATTGATGTTGAACTATATTTCTACAAATTGAGATGGCCCTCATGTTGTTAAAGTAGATAATGGTAGGTTGTTGAAAGCGAATACCAAACTCTTTCAAGATGCCTTGCAACCAAACAACTTCTACGGAAGTGTTAACTACTCCTCTATAATATTCCTCTATAGATGATATGGAAACCACATTCTCGCTTCTTGCTGGACTAACTGATAGGATTTGGAACCAAGAGAGAAAGCGTAGCTTGAGTTATATATCCAATGATCTAGATTACCGCCCAATCGCAGTATGTATATACAAACAAGTCAATATTTTTCCTCCTAAGTACTTGAATGGTGTTTTTATGAGTGCCATGAACATAGTGAAGGATCCACTTCGATACTTTCCAATGTAAATATCACCACAAAATTACAGCACCCCTGATTGCTTGTGATTTGTGTGTGAGGCAATCAGTGTAACCTACATAACATGGGATTATCTGCAGTGTGGGACCTTGCAAGTAGGATAATCCTCTGGAGAAAGTCAGCTTCTTCTCCTAACCTAGTGCCAACTTCTCTAAAGTGTAGAGAATGGAAAACTAATCTAATCCTACCCTAATGCTTTCTAAGGAGACAGGGATAGAAAAAATACATAAAAGTAAACCTACTCTAAGGGAAGGTGATGCACCAAGAAAGTATGAAACAATATGATTGACTAAAATACGGGGAAAAGAAAGTGGGAAAGGGAAGATGGAGGCATAACAGTTTGAAATAGTGTTCAATTCCCTATATTTATGAAGCACAAAAATTAGAGATCCTACAAAGAAGATAGAAACATACACAATATACCCACAAATGTAATAGGAGGTAAAGATGCAATATAATTCAAATTAGGGCAAGAAATAGCCACAAAACACAAATTTTATTGATTAAAACATGCACAATTCATTAAAATATAGGCATAAAGAAATAATCCTTTACAAAATGTCTAAATTCAAGGCTTTTGGCTCACAATAGCTCTAGAACAATTTTGATAGTGTCCCTTTGCATTACAAAAAGTCTCTCCTCAAAATGAGGTCAATTTTATAATATATAGGTAAATTTGTGCCACTAACCAGCAGGATGCATTAAAGAGGTATGGGGGCATACAATTTAGGATAACTGAAACTCATGAGGCTCTTACATAACTCTAGACATGATCCCAATAACATATGATAGATCCAACCGAGTGTGAGCTGGGTAAATCAAGAGCCCCACCAACTGTCAATAAAGGGTACCATCAACCAAGGGAGTAGAGAAATCAGAAACCAACTTAACCCAGGAAAGGAAAGGAGTTGGAGAAGGCTTACACTTGGACATGTGAAACTGAGAAAGAAAATCAAGGGAGTACTTAGACTCGTAAAATCAAAATACCTAAGTCATATTGTGAAATATGGACCCTAAGAAAGTATTCAAGTAAGCCCAAGTGGACATGGAGAACTTGTCTACCAAGGAGGTCTTCGAGTAATCAATGATAGAGGAAGAGTTACGCGTGATCAATATACAAAATGAGGATGAGTATGGATTCATCTTTTCGCAGAATGTAAAAATTTTGGTTAGAGTGATACTAAGTGAACCCTGATGCAAGAAGAAAGGATTCCATCTTGGCATATTGTTGGCGAGAAAATTTGTCGATTGGAAAAATTGGTGGATTTCCACCAACTCTCTCGAGACTAGGTCCATCTACTTGAATGGGATAGCTCCATTTATTATGTGTGAATAAAAATAAAATTATTTGGTTTGCCTAGAGGTGGGGATCCGATAGGAAACTCCACTAAACCTACAAAGTAAATACTTGTAATTTCTTGCAAGGGAGGAATTTTCTAGATAGGTGGGAAAAGGGAGTGGGAAATTAGGAAGGGGGATTAATATCACAAGTAGAAACTCATATGCCTACAAAGATTAATCAGAACATTTCAACACACATATTCAGAAAGAAAAACAACCTTTTTACTAACACCAAGACAAGATGGAATTATGAACACAAAGTCTCACTAATTCCCTCATCAAGAAAAGCATGAAACTCCTTTCTTCTTTATTGACATTTTGGAAAATTTGTACATTGAGAGGAATGGAAGAACATATGAGAAGGATAATAGAAGAAAATAACTATCTCTTTTTCTTATCACAAGTAGTTATCTACTCTTGAACATACAAAATTGACAACCCTTAAGAATGGGGAAGTCATTATAATTTATAGGCTTTAGAAAGACTCTTCACCTCCCCCCACATGAATTTTCATTTGCCCTTCATGTGATTTTTTGTATTCCTAGGAATATAATTAATTCCCCTTTTATTAATTAAGGGTGAATTATTACAATGTCAACTATAGTCACATTTAAATGAATAGGAAAAAATAGGAATAAGACAATGAAAAGTGCAACCCCAACGAAGAAATAGAACATGAAGGAGGAGGGGGAAGGGGAGAGAAAAAGATATAGAAGAAGAGAGATAACTAGTCTGATGAAGACACCACCCTTATTGATTCGCTTCATTTTATTGATTGATCCTTGCCAAGCTCAACTGGAAAAATATCCACTCCCTTGAAATCTCTACTATATCGGGCTGCCGTAGGTGCAACTTTCTCAACTTGAGGAATGCAAACACAACTCAAGGACTCAAGCCAACCATCTGAGATGGCATTGATGTTATTTCTTTTAGCAAACCAATACTGATGTTTCTTTACAATGCTTGAAATTGTGGCTCTAATCTCGGTGAGAGACTCCAATGTATCCTCATTAAAATAAAAGGGGTCCCCAACTTATTTCTTGACATACTCCTCAAATGGATTCAACAATTCATCCACTGAGGTGTTCTCATCAATGATGGGCACTCCAAGATTTTGTATTCTAGTGTTGAAATCATCCTGCATCTTAGAGATACGTTCCTCATTATAACAAACCTCATCTATAGCATAATTCAACATTTCATACCGAGAGACAAGATTCCTCGCCCATACATGTGACAGTTCTCAGATGGAGAATCGAACACTTTCCTACTTACCAACACCTGAGAATGAGCATTTCCCATTTCCATCACTAGTGGATGTACTTGATCCCAATGTTCTTTTTCTTTCTCCATTTCTTCCTTGTCATCCGAATTTGTTGACAGTCACACACATGTACCTATACAATGAGATCATTTCTGGAAGTAGTACTTTCCCTTTCTCTATGATCTTGTTCACCCATTTATCATTGGTCATCCCTACATGGTAAAACCCTCCATATTTTAAATGGACTTCAGATCAAAGCTACTTGATGGGAGTAACTTCTTTAATTGGGAGATATGAAGAAGCATTCGGGTCCATGAAATGTTGCACGATACGAGGTGAGTGTTTACACATGGTCTTCCAACTAATCATTTTTTATTTTTACTCATGATTCCTCGTGAGGAGGCAAGTGGAAGCCTCCTAGAATAGATTTCATCTCCCATGTGGCTTGTTGGGCCTAGGGAAATGGTGTTCATCTCATAATCGGTTGAGGTCATTTCTTTAATGGGCTTGATTACCCTTTGCTTGAATACTTCCACATATTTATTGCCCAAGGCACCATTGAAAAATTTAATGGCTGCTTGAGCAAACTTTTTCTTCTTCTCCTTGACCAATGATGATATGGTAGAGAAATCATGTATTATCTCATGTTAGAATGTACGTTTCTCCTTTGTGATCATTTATTGCATCCAAGGAACATTTAGTTTGTCTTAAGCTCAGAACTAACATGACCATTGTTTCTTGCTTGGGGTGAGAAGACACATCTTGTGTAAGAGGAGCAGGAGTGAAAATGAAAGGTGGAAAGCTCTAGGGTTGGTGAGGAACTAAAAGGTGGACTAGATTATCCTCCTATGTTTCATTTCTACTACATGATCATATATTATTATGAAATTCTTTTGCAACCTTTTGTATTAGGGGGCTTCGCTTACACTCCCTTGTGTTTTGAACTCTCTCAAGAAAGAACTGAGCTTGAAGTCCTCTCGATGACCTTCAAAGAAGAATAATGGGATTCTTGTCTTTGAAGAGTGGGAAAATTCCATTATGTAATGAAGTTATCCTTCTTATTTTTAAACCATTCCTTTGATCTCTTGATGACGACCTCAGGATTATCACTTATATCTCTTGATTCGTAGACACTCCATTTCACTTATGGAAGGGGAGAGGCATTTATTGCTTGATATTCTGGATCATACAATTTTTTTCCATCATCTTGAATTCCTTCTTCATACCAATCAAACTTGAATCTTTTCATTTCCCGATGGTCATCCACATGTGGTCTCTTTCCCGACTTCAAAATCATCTATTTCGTTCACCCAATAGTCTTCGACCTGTGGAACATGATATGTTTCAGAAAGGTGAAAAGTGTCTGGATCACTTTAGATGTCGAAGTCCACCCTCAAGGTATATGAATATAATCTTAGAGGTGTGAAGACAACTTCTAGGTGTATAGAAAAAAGAGACATTATTCCTCTTCCAGTTCTTGAGCTTACCATGATCATAGGAAAGTTGTCTACATAACTCAAACAACACGATCTTATCGTTGAGATACCATGGTAGCATTCATGGAGAAAGATCAAAACTGGATAATCAAATGTAGGAGAAAGTGGAAAACTATATGAAATATGACCCATACTTTTTTATTAAGAAGTCACTTGTGGTGAAAACCTTGAGTGATGATTTCCTTCCAATGTTTTAATGGAAAACATTATAAACACATCTTTAACCCTCATGAATTTTTTATTTCTCTCCTTCAAGATCAGTTGTGTGTATCTTTAGAATTTCAAAGTCTTCTGAGAAATATTTTGTGTAAGTGTCAACCCTTTAAATGGCCTCGAGCTTGTAAGAGCATATATCAAGTATGAGGTCATTGATAACTTATTTAAGACCAGATGCAGGAGTAATTGATGATGCAAGTTTTCATTGATGATTTCCTCAATCTATTCACTACTTTCCTTCAATGATAGTGAGCATGAATAAGGCCATCCAATCTTGAAAATATTTCGTGGTTTCTTCTCCCATCACCCGACTAAGAAGGATGATCACATCTGAGTAGCCTTCATGAAATTCACTCTATGAGAGATAATTTGGCACATTGGAAGGCTTTCTTATTTTAACCACGAACCTAGTATAAGGCCCTAAAGGAAGGAGTTTGTTTTGGATCATTCACTTACTGCAACATCTTTTGATATGATGGTCATATTGTTCCTTATTGGAATTTACATTGAGTGAGAGATGGCTTTTGGAGAAAGCACGCCAGGTAATGAGTTATCATCTACTCGTATGGTTTGGGTGTTTGGCTCATAGTGATGAGAGCATGCCAACACTAACTCTACACTTTTTATCGACACTAGATTTCCACCGATGCATATAACATACTCGTGAAAACCTTATCCTCCATTGGCTCTCTTGGCCCACCAAACATTCGATCCTTGAGGTCTTCTAGATCCATGTGGGTGACATCATTGTCCCCCACACCCGAGTATTTAGATGATATATCCGAGCTGGGATCGCGACTTGAAAATTCTAATTTCATGATTAACAATGACACCCCTTCGTACTGGAACAAGGGCTTACTATTTTTAGAAAATTTCCTTTTTCACCTTTTTCACTTTCGACCACCTTTCTTGTTTCCCTGGTTGTTTCCTATGAACACTTCCTTAAAGAAATCTACCCTTCCTAAGATTTTACTATTTATAGTAAGTTATCGTATAAAGACTTACTATTTTTGGAAAGTTCCCTTCCACACCTTGGATTGTGATGAAACCACCTTCATCGAGATAGGTTTCTTCTCTTGATCTCACGCATACAATTTTTAGCTCAATCCAATCACTAGAATGGTGGGAAATTAAAAATACAAAACTAGGGCACAAAGTCGGGGTTTTTTACCATAAAATATTTTTACATGCATGCAATTACAACCACATGTGTCCTGTAAGGCACCTAGAAATGTATAATAATGCAAAAAACCCCACCTCGATTTGTGCACCGGTTTGTGAGATATGAAAATTTCACTTTCGCGGGTTATAGAGTCACTCAGGAGAAAAAATGAATATGAAGCTTTTAAAATTTACAAATTTTATGGAAATATTTCTTTTGCAATCATGGAAACATGGAGGGAGGAATGTAAGAGAATTAATGGAGGTGAAAGATTTTGGAAATAATTTTCCCGAGTTCGGGTAGGTTTTGAGATAAATTGGGGAAGATGAAAAATGCACTATCTCCTTGGTTTTATATGCCTTGGGTGCTGAATTTTTGTCCCCCTTGTCCCCTTGGAAAGGAATGAAGGGGAAAAAAATTTCTCCCTAGCCCCAGGAGGACAAGTAGCAAACATGCACCGATGAAGGAGCAAGAGGAAGCATCTTAATTTTAGCACCCGAGGCTTAGTTTCATTCATGTGAGCAATCAAATGGGAGCAAGGTGGGGGAATTTTTATTTCCCCCTTGTCTTCTTGGAAATGGAAAAAATTCACACAAAATATTCCTCACCTCATGGTGACAAGTGGCAGCATGCAGTGCACAAGGCAGGGGCTAGAAATTGCTAAAAAGTGCTTACGGAGGTCTCTTAGGTTCATGTGGTGGGTATAGAAGGTCAAAGGTGGGGGAAGATTTTTATGTCCCCCTTGCCCCTTTAAAAGGAAAAAGATACATCAAACGCGCCTTATCCTCATGTTGCCACGTGGCACTAAAAATTGACTAAGGACGGAGCTTGTACCTTGGGAAGGAGCTTGAAAATGACATTGTTGGCGCTCCCAAAGGTATTTTTGTGAACTTATTTATATGAATTTGACTAAAGAGTTCATTTTTATAATAAAGGGATGGGTCTTAAGGTCTTACTCATCTATAAACCTCCTCCAAATGTCCTTTTTTTATTGGGAATGCCAATTATGTCTGCCAAGAATGAGTTGTGGAAATAAATGAATGGGTCTTGTGAAAAATCTAAAAGTACCACCATGTAGGGAATTGAATCATATTTCCATTGATATCTTGTTTTACCTCCAAATCATTTTGGATCTCTTGGAATCATCTTCTAAAGCTCATGTGCTTTTTTGCAATGCAAACTCCTTTGACCTCAAAACCCGATTTTGTTGAACTTGCTCATGAATCTCCAATTTTTTTCATAAATCACCTAGATAATGATCTTGGCTCATTAATACCATTCCCTGATGAATTTAGGACTTGAAATATTCTCTAAATAATGTGCACCTGCCTTAGAAAGGATAAAAATAGCCATTCTTAAGCTTGTTGAAAGATCTTCCTTGAAAGACATTGTCTCAGAAGAATATTGTGAGCTTGTTTTCCTCTTTCTAACAATTGGGAAAGGTTGGAACAACACATAAGTACATTGAAAGTGTGGGAATATGCCTAACACAAAGGATGAACTGATATGGAAGGGTATCTGGGAAGGTTTACAATTGAAAATTTTGACACTAGGGTATAGTTATCATGTTTTCAAGTGGAAATTTTCCCTTGAAAAAACACTTGAAAACACATACCAAGCCCTAAGGGCTTATTTAAGGCCATAGAGATACTTATTTAACTTGCAAATGAGGGAGGGATCATGGACATAACATGGAGGATGTTCCATGTAGATATCTTCCTCTAAGTCTCCATGAAGGAAGGTACTCTTAACATCCATCTAATGGACTTCCCATCTGCTTGCGATAACAATGGTGAGGTCATTCAAATGGAAATCATCTTCACAATCGGATCAAATTTTTCCAATTAATCAACCCTAGATACCTGGGAGTAACCCTTAGCTATAAGTCGCACTTTATACTTTTTGACTTATCTATTGGCACCATAATTTTTTCCAATACACCCACTTACACCGAATGATTATTTTTCTTCCTTTTGAAAGAGGGTGAGATACCAAGTATCTTTCTTCACGAGTGAGGAATAATCCCACTCAAAAATCCCAAAATCCTCTCGAAAAGACCGAGGGTCCAAAGTGGAGGTGAAGGAGTATGGTACAATAAACTCGAGCAAGTACGTATATCATCTGAAGGATCTCCAATCCACTCTCCAAAACTTTGTAAAGTATTCCTAGCCCAATGAGGACTAGGAGGATCAAAGCTAAGAGTCGAAGATTCTTCACTTGAGTGAGAAGGGACATAGTCCTCATCATCACTACTATCATAATCGGAAGACTCTAAAGCATGAGGGTCGAGAGGAGTAGGAGGATCAAGAGGAGGAACACACTCAACAACATCATCATCTGACGAGTCAGAATCTGAATTAGAGAGTAGAATAACCTCAAAGGGCGGAGAAGTAGAAGTTGAAGATGACTCATTGAACTTAACACTTCTCTCAATATAAATCTCATGAGTAGTAGGGTTCAACAATCTATACCCCTTCACGCCATCAGGATACCCTACAAAAATACAATTTTTGGACTGTGGTTCCAAGGCCTTGAATTTATTTTTGGGAATCCAAGCCATAACATTAGATCCGAAGACATGAAAGTGTTCTACATCATTCTTGCATCCAAACCAGGATTCAAAGGGTGTCATCCCTCTTACAACCTTGTGTGGAACATGGTTATAAATGTAGCAATCATAGTTCACTTCTTTATCCCAATACTGTAGAGGAAGGGATTTCAAGTGAACCATACAAGTGGACATCTCCTTAAGCATTTGGTTCTTTCTTCCTGAACCTCTGTTTTGTGAAGGGATGTAAGCAATTGTACGCTGCAAAGCAATCCCTTCAGAGGTATAGAAATATTCAAACCTGTTGCTCACATACTCACCTCCATTTTTGGTTTGAAGAATCTTAATAGAATTTTCTTCTTATTTCTCAACAAAAGCCTTAAAGTCTTGAAAATGTTTGAAGATGCAAAACATAATTTTAAGAAAATACTCCCAAGTGTAACATGAAAAGTCATAAATGAAGGTTAGTATATATAGAGATATAATAAATGAAGGAGATGGGAAAGGGCTATAAATATCAGTATGAACAATATCCAAAGGACGATTAGGTCTCTAGTATTTTCCTTTAACATAATGTTTTTCAGTGGTGTTTCATGAGGGAAAAACCTCACACAGATCCTTAGAAAATTTGGCATGGGTAACCTGTTGACCATTTTGTTTTAGCTCGATTGTTCAAGGTAATAATAATTAAGATGGCCAAAACACTTTTTCCATAGCTTATTAACCTCATCTACGTGAGTGAGCAAGGTAACGGGTGTCAAATTATAAGTAAATTGGGAAAAGGTGTACAACAAAGTTGAATGGTGATATGCTTTTCCATCAATCATTGTTTAGTCGAGTTAAGCTCGGAAATAATCACCAAGTTAGGACCAAATTCCATTCACATTCTTCACCAAGGTGAGTGATTTGGTAAACTGATAGGATATTGGTAAAGATATTGGGAACACTCAACACTTTGTTAAATGTTCCGCCATCCACCTCTACCGATCCACTACCAGAAACCGACATTGTAGTGTCATCACCCAACGTGAAATGGTACATGCCAAATGGTTTTATGTTGATGAGCTCAATATCCAAAGAGGCCATGTGGTGTGAGGCACTAGAATCAATAACCCACATTGATGAAGGATCTTTTATAGCTACAAGGTCCTTTCCTTTCTTATTCTCATATTTAGACTCCTTTACTTTGGAAGACTCAGCTTTTGGATCATTCTATTTGATAGACTCAGGAACACTTGTTTTATTTTTATTAAGTAAATGAGTAAAGTGATCGATTGATTTTCTCATACATTGATGCTCTTCATGGCCAGAATCCTTTCAATAGGAACATTTACACTTTTCCTACTTTGCTTTAGGCTCAAAATTTAAAGCGTTCATGTTAGGCTTGGATTGGGTTTGATTGGTCTTGGTTTCCCTCTTGGGTTGGTCCTTTTCTTTGTCTTCTTTTTGGTTTTCTGATCCTTACCCTTATTTACCACAAGGGCATATGAATTGGATTTTAGAGTCCCCATTTGAATGAGTTTGTCATGTTCTCGAATGAGTTGGGACAAAAAAATGTCAAATGAGGGCATTTTCCAAGTACTTCCCAAGGCAGATTTTGTGGCATGGAAAGTTGAAATGAAGACGGAGTATTCAAGACCTAATTTAGAAAAAATTGATAAGATCAACTGAGAATATTTCTTCTCCACTTTACATTCCTTTAGAAGCAATCTAGTATGTAAAAACATTGAGAAGAATGCATGTAGGTTTTCATAGTGTTGAGGAAGTTTCAACATGAAAGAGAAAGTTGGGAGATACATACATACAAAGAAGACCCAAGGCTTCATCACAATGCTTAAACCACCTAGAATTTTCAAGTTTATCTTTAGGTTCAATCTTTATTACCATGGTGACACAGAACAACCCTTTACTATGTAATACCATAGAAATTTTAGATCTCCATTTGAATAAATTGAACGGTGTGAGAAAAGGTACTTTAGAGGAATCCATAGTGAAGAGAGAGAAAGAAGGAATGTAGAAGGAAAGAGAAAGAAACACAACCACCCCATAACAATATTATCACCCCTTGAATTTGGCACTTTATAGTTAAGTGTGTTGATTACAATCAGGTGCGAATGTGCATCGAGAACTAGTCGGTCACTCACATTACAATCAACATAATAAATGTGCAAGAGTGGAGACCACAATCAAATATTGTTTCTCATAGTAGTTTGACACCGTAAGCAAGCACAAGATGATAAAAACATAAGAAGGGGAGAAAACATAGTCATGTGTGAGAGATATCATCTCACGTCATAGTAGAAACCCCATTGTTACAAGACTATGGCGGATGCGCACACTAGTCCGCTAGTAATAAAAAGGGTGATAGAAACTAAAACATGACTTGAAACATGTCCAAAGGACCTCCATGATGCAACAAGGGCTCCTAGAAGTCAAAAATGGATAGAAATGCTACAACACACTTCAAGAAGGATTAGTAGAAAAATCACCCGATAACGCTTAAAATCCCACTTTTAAAAATGCGAATTAGACTAATTTTAGAGAATAAAAGGCTAAGAAGTGATTATATAAAAAAATTTAATTATACAAAAACTTACTAGTAGTCTAGATTAAAGAGCTTAAATTTTTAATTAAAGGCTTGATATAAAATTATAAAATCCACGAGATTAAATTAAATTAAGTTAGATCCTATTGTAGAGTAAGTTCTAATAATATATATTAAACCACCCTTAATAAAACTAACCCCTTAGATTAAAAAGCACCTTACCACTTTATAAACCCCACCCTTAATTAAATACCCACCTTAATTATATATTAAACAACAATGGGGATGAATTAAGGATAAAAATGGCTCTCTCTGTGAACCCTAACCATGGCTCTCCACGAATCCTATCCTCGTTTCTTTTTTTTGGGCGATGGTGATCCTCCCGAAAAGTGGTCATGCAAGTCTTTGATGGTGAGGGTTTGGATGGTGGCGGTGGCTGTGATGGCTCTGTTTGTCCCTCATCTCCTATTTCTGCTCCAGCTTTTGTGTCATTTGTAGAAAAAGTGGGTCTCACAATGGCTCAATCCGCTTTTGGGAAGTGTTTTTCTTGCATGCAGGTGTCTTTTGCTTCTTCAAAACCATTTATGTAGCCAAATATTCTCCGATGGTTTCCTTTGGGGAGTCATTTTTAGATCCTAATTTTTTTCTTCCAGATAGGGTTTGATTTGCCGCTCAATGGCATTTTTCCTAGTTTTTGTTTCTCCACTCGTGGATCTCTTCGAACTGGTGTCCTCTCTTGTCTAGTAGGGTTGACATTTACCCGTGTGCAAGGGGTTTTTTTGTTGTGGATTTTAGTTTTTTTGAAGATAGGGATTCTATTTTCTCCAAACTTTGGGAACTACAAAATCATCACTTGCTAATGAAGTTTTGGTTTCGAATTTCAATCCTCTCACTTCTACTTTTAACATGAAATATGTCCAGATTATTTTACCTCACCTCCCATTTGTAGTTTTGGAGGAGAGTGTTTGATTGCTATTGGAATTACTTTGGGAAAAAAATTATCCATCGATTCTAAAATGGTACTCTACACTCACACTACCTATGCACGAATCTTAGTGGATTCGAGATACTTCTCTTGATTTACCGGCTTCCATTGACCTCAAAGTTTTGGATAGGAACTGGTCACAACCTATTGAGTATGAAGGATTTCCGTTTAGATGCAGGAAATGCTTTTCCATTAGGCATCTTAGTACAACATGTCAGAAATTAA
Source organism: Taxus wallichiana var. yunnanensis (assembly GCA_018340775.1). NCBI lineage: Eukaryota > Viridiplantae > Streptophyta > Pinopsida > Cupressales > Taxaceae > Taxus > Taxus wallichiana. The sequence continues at coordinate 786,514,860 of CM031240.1, read as the reverse complement.
AGAGAAAGTTAAAGGAAAAAAATTCTTGGTGGAAGGATTCCCAACTCAACATGTTGGTTATTGGTAATGATTCAAATTCCTCTTTCAAAGATTTGGAAGATGTTCATGAAGTTGATGACAAAAATATTCAACTACCGGTTTAGCCTCAAGTTTTTCCCCTACGGCGGATTTGGTAAGGTCATAAGAATAGGTCAGAACGATCCCTTTGGCGGCAATTTGTTATAAAAATATTTCCTCAAGGAGTCTAATGTTGAAAAAATGGATTTCTCTGTTATTTAAATTCCAACTCATCCAGATGAAAATTCGGATCCTAATAGGAGTGATGGTTGGACAATCGTAAATATAAAAAGAAAGGAATTTCTCTCACTAAAATGAAATTATGTTCCCATGGTAGGGAGTATCTAATATAAATTGTTTCTTACTATAACTATAGTGGTCGTAACAGATTCTTATTTTTCTTTTCTCTTCTTGTTTATTGTTCTTCTTTTTGTGCCTTTGTGACCTTTGTTAAATTCTATATATGGGCTTCTTCTTTGTCATGCTTCAATGTTTTATCTCGCCTTAAGGGCCTTTTGTATAAGGATGAGGGTCCTTTCAAAACCCCCACTTTAACCTTTTTCCAAAAAAAAAAAACCACTTTAAAAATGAGACCCCACGTATATTATTAAACTCACCACACAAATTTAAAGCCAACTATTTTGAATTTAAAAACCCCACCTAAATTTTAAAGGGGTGTCAAAACACGGGAAAGGAAAGACGAGGGTCAATGAGATGGACCGGTTAAGGCATGGAGGATTGGAGAAGCTCATGTGGAGAAAGGAGAGATGAGTGGTTGTCTCTAGATGTTCAAGGATCTAAATGGACAGGTCAATTAAGTGTAATGAACAGAAATGAATAGTCCGAGCACTAAAAACATAGGGTAAGGCTTGACAATGCATAGAAAACCAATGAAACAAAGATTTGGGAGTTACGGGGGCACGAAAAGAGGTAGATGACCATGAAAATGTACAGAAAGAGTGATCAAGGTAATGCAAATACAATGCATGACACGGCTGCAAACCAACAATACATGCACAAGAGAACCAAAATTCAAGGTAAAGCGCAGTTGAATGCAAAACATGTAAGTTGAAGGAGAAAAAAGGCACGGATAGAGCCCATGAGGGAGAAAGGAAAGCTCGCCCAATGCAAGGGGAAAAGCAATGTGAGTAAATGATAATCTAATGTAACAAGCAACACGAGATCAACAATGAAAAAACATGCAATGCAAAAAGGAAACTAGCTTGACCATACACGAGTCAACTCGACCCCCAACAAGTAAAAAAATGCAACTTGCCCACTAACTCGAGGGGGAACTTGCTGAGCTCTGCAAGATCTTGATTGATTTGAGGAAGGAGAAGCAAGCGGGGTTAATAAGAGAAATGAAAATTAGGCAAGGAGGAGGATCAAAATAGGTCCAAAAGCCAATTTTTTAAAAAAATCACTTCCAATGAAAAAAAGATGATAAGACCGAAAATGAACCAACTTCTAAAATAGCACTTTCCCACCAAATATAACTGCAACCAGCTAAATCTAGTGGAGAAATTTGAAAACCTACACATGCACAAACCCCAAAAATGCACAAACTCTAAAAAATGAGTTGTTAAAACTAGTTAGCAAGATTCCAATTAAACAAACAAAAACTTACACAAGGAACGATAAAATTGAAACCAGAAGTAATTAGTAACCAAAAACATGATTGTACATTTACTAAACAAAGCTCTAATACCATGCAATAGTGTTTGACAAGGATCATTCGGAACCTCATGCACATCGAAGAGGTTACACTTCAACGAAGACTATATGGTCCAATTAATTAACAATAATCACACAATAATGGAAAATTATGCATAAGGTAAACAAGCCTACTCATTCTCATAGATCATATAAAGATGGTACATATAGGAGTGTTGTGTAACTCCCATGCCTAGAAAATCATTTCTGCAAGAGGAATCGAGGAGTTACAATTCCAAATAGGGAATGTAACTCCTCGATGTTAATGATGCATATGACAATGAAGAATTCTATAATGTAATCTACCACTTGTCATATAACTCTTAAGACCTATGAACTCGCTAAGCGAGATGAATCACCATGTGATGTGGATGATACCCCGAGGATGACAAGGTAAGTCACATACACCAACACTCCTCCTCTAGGGTTGTTACTTATGTATATCTCTTAGTTAATCCCTACCTAAACCTCTCTACCTTTTCCCATGTCACAACTAGCTATGCCTCCTATCCACCCCCTACCTATCCCTTAGCATCCTCTCTCACCTTCACATCCTCGCTCACATTGTGCCCTCATGACCTTATCTCCTCGAGCTAACATATGTTCCCGCCACCATGCTACATACTCAAGTGTCACCCGACATCGTCAATATAAACCAATGTTACGTCCTCATATGCCATCTCTTGAATATCTCTAATCTACACTACTAGAAATTGATATCTCCATCAACTCTCCTATAAAAATAGGATTATCTCGTGCATCCCGCATCGGGATAAAAATTTTCTTGACCATCCCAAACTATACCACCTCAATCATCTCCACCCATTGCCCCCGCATCCACCTCTCATGATGCATCATACACAACTCATCTCCCTCTCCCAACCATGTAGGGAAACATACATATGGCCTCCAAATAACATAATCATCCCCCATTTTATCCAAAAACCCCACACAATACTCTAGGCTCGAGATACTACATCTCGGGAAAAGACACTACTCCATCTCATAAATCCAACACAATAAACATGTTCATGCCACCTAGCCCACGGAAGACCTCGTGGTTAAATCACTCGATATACTTGTAATCCCAACACTATAACACAAATATCACATATATCCTAAATATCCTCCATGTGAACCACTCCCATAAATATCTAAAACTTTATATTGGTAGAGCTAGACCCTAAGCAAAAATAGTCGATACTCTACCATATCCACCGTAACACCATAACCAATGATCATGGAAACCGACCCCGTATGAATTTGGTAAAGAATATCAACTAATCCTCACCATAATCATTGTACTCAATGTACTTCCAACCACTCCATCATCCCCAAAAGACTCAAAAGTAAACCCCGTAACATATGCTACATCCAAAACATCATCCCCATATAACATAGAAATAGTTGCACCTTGCCCCACCTTATCAATAGGAATAATGACCTACCCATGGATAGGCACTCAAAAAATCTGATATATATCCTCCAGGGTAATGGTAATCTCCACATTAGGTAACCAAAATTTCCCAGTGGCCACATCCCATCGATCCAAGAATGCCACCATCATCTCTAAATCTCAATGGACATGCCTATATTGACGCATTCCACCCAACGCCAATACCTCCAAAGTACTCCACTCATCATTACTCATGTGATCATGCAACCACTCTAACAATGGTGGAACCTGATTTCTCATCACCATATATCTATTCGCCTACATTCACAAAACACAAAGAGAAAATATTAGCTCCGCAACAAAAATTTATTTCAATATCCAAAACCAACAAATACACATAATATTGGCACCAATCTATGTAATCAACCCCAATTAGATGAATTGGTACCGATTATAAACAAATTGATGTCAATCCTAGCAATCAACATCAATCATATATATCGTATAGAAAAAAACTAATACCCCAAAAAATAAATAAAAATCCCTACCTCTATCTAAGATGGTCGTCACCTCCTTTTCCCACTCCTATTATCCTCCATCTCTCAAAATATAAAAATAGTGATTTTATAGCAATAAACAAAATGAGCATAATGAACTTTCATGATTTATAAGCACCCTCCCTCAATCAACGTCAATTGCTAATCGGTGTAGATTATGCAGAATCGATACTAATCCTACAAATCGATAACGATCACCTATAAAGTACACACTTTCCAAGTTTGTGCTTATTTTTTGTCCCAAGACCCTCAAAAAATCCAAATTATATCCTATTCATAATGAGCTTGTGATTCCCAACCCACCGTGAATTTTTGGCATCCTGGAAGCCTTTTCTCATAGTTTCCTACAAGGCATATGCCTATAGGTCGAGAACCCATTGGTTCTAGTATCACTTGACTTCTCAACCATGTAAGCCCGCCCTTGTGGGAGTATATTTCATGCCCACTCTTGGGGCATCTTGAATCAAGCATATTATCTGCAAGTACAACCTACAAACTCTTATATTTATTTATCCGTAAATCTATTCAAACCGGTGACCATCACTATGTCTCTCGATGGTGCTAATTTGAGGAGGCTCACCTATCGAGCATAAATTCAATTATCTCACTCATTTTTGTCTCGTGGCTTGTACATCACAAACCACCGATAAAAAGGGGAAAATGTAAACATTAGAATTAGGTCACCATTATCCTTACATGTATGTATATACCCTAGAAATCCCTTTGTAATACCATACAATCACATTACCCATTTACCAACCTATATTCACCCTTTTACCATCCATAACCACCCATAACCACAAATAAACATAAACAAATAAAAACAAAAACAACCCTAACTCCCTAACAAACTCCCCACAAGCCTAAAACCATTGTAAACTATTAAAACCCCAAAAAGGAGATGGTTGGAAACAAATTGAACCATTATCCTAAAAAAGGAATCGGTGTGGATTCCATGAATCCAGTATCAATCGGTGTCAATTTGGTAAAATGACATCGATCTTATAAAAATTGACATAGGCCATTACCAAAGGATCCAAATTTTTTTGAACTACAAGTTATATGAATGAACATATAGAGAGTTAAGTTTAAGTTTGTTATTGGCGTGAGGAGATACAACTACTTGGTGTACTAACCTCCCTTTGGAGAAGACTTCTTCAGTGTTTGATGGTATGAGTCATCTCTACTACAAAGGTATGACATTTCATTTGAATTTTTAATTCATTGTATCCAAACTTAAATTATATCACTATTCACCATATCTAAGTATTTAAACCCCAAAGCACCCCCATCTAATCGTTCTCTCTGAAAATACACTTTGTTCAAAAATTGTAAGTTTATATATACAACGATCGATATCGATTGTGAAAATTGACGTCGATCCTGTCTAAATACCTAACTTTACATTTTTAATACATTTTGATATATTTTCATAATCCTTTACAATCATGTCTAATGTTATCCTATTTTTTATTTTGTATTTTTGTTAGACAACCGTTCTAGGAGCATCTTATGAGCCCACCAACATTTATGATCTCCCCATAGTTTCAACCATTCGTGTGGGAACAATCTGATATCAAGCATAAGTTTAACATATGCGTCATCATCTTTACACCTAATCCAGATGACATTCCCGAAAGCAGTTGGATCTTCTCCATAAACACAATGATGAGGACAATCTCTATTGGGGAAACATTTGCAATCCATCTCATCCTATCATTGAGGACGTTGATTGAACCGTAGCATCCACACACTACATATCTATAATTTTTTATCCACCTCACTTTATATTATTAGTTGTAATATTATCTTTGATTATTCTTGGCTTGACTATCTAAAATCGAGTTGACATCGGTTAAACGAATCCCTTTGGCTCCTAGAATTGGCATTTTCAAACAACTCGCCTTGTGATTATTTAATATCTCTTTTGTCAAGTTTTCTATGTGTGTGTAGGTTTACAGTTCTTTGAAAAGAGGAGCTTCATGTGCACATTTGGATCCATCATCTTCCATCACCATCCATGCATTTTTTTAAACATTTTATTTTATGAGTTTTAGTGATTTATTTCATAAACTAAAATTGAATCCTAAAATCTACTAAAATAACTATAACTTTTGTTATTGATAAATCTTGGATTTTGAAGGAATCCAAAACCTGTTACAAATACCAAAGGATATTCAATGATGAAACAAATACATCAAAACAAGAACAAACAATAGAAGAGAGTCAATGAAGCTTGACCCAATAAAAATCAAACAACACAAACCCACATGTACATAATAAAAGCTCACGGTGGCCCTTTCTTTTAGATTTTCGGTTGTGCACTAGATTCCATCCATCATCATCATCATCATCCATTCTATCCATACATTATGACTCCACTACCCGAGATCCAAACATCTTAAAAAAGTAATCTTTGTTATTTGAACCTTCCCAAAACACAAAAACCTTGATGTTATCAACATCACAAGAGTTTGATATAACACCCTTCCTAATCGAGTTTTGAGATAGCTTCCATTTTCCATATTGTTAAAATATTCTTCTAAGTTAAGAATGATTTTAAGGTACCCATTTCGATATGGATCCATTGTAAGAGGTTGAAATGCCTCCAAAAAACATGTACATGATTTTTGAAAACTCTAGAAGCTTCAATATAGGTTTTTTCTCATTCCTAAATCCACACTAAATTTTTACAACATTACAATCTTCCTTTTATTTCCCACTATCTCTAAAAACCCCTAAAATGCCAAGAAACCCTAAAATAAAAAAACTAATATCAAAACACCTCATATGGGCCCCAGATTTTATGTACAAAATATGCCTTCATAAATTAAGGTTTACGTAAAATATTGGCTTACTCTATAAAGCAAAGCAAAAGATATTAAAATTCTAAGTTCTAGACAAACCCAGAAAAATGGTTTGAATCCAATTTTAGACCACTAGACAAAGGAGTTCAGCCCCAAAAATATGCAAAAATGGCACCCAAAATTTTTGAAAATTTTGGTCATGGCATACTAAGAATCAAAATCTAAGACCCTAGAAAATTTCAAGACGATCCGATGGTTGGATCAAAATTTATGGTCTCTGGAAGTTATCCTCTCACATCATTCTCCCCGAGTTGAAAAGAATTATACTCCTGTGAATTCAGTTGATGGAATTCATAAAAAATTCCAATGTCAATATTCTTCATCTCCCACTTATGAATCCAAGTATTTTATTCTTATTGCAAACCTTCCCAATGTACCAAACATTTGTTGTAGTTCTCATTCTTAGTAATGATTGTCTTTTGGTCCAAGACACGCATTACCCTGTCCTTTTTCTTCTTTGACAGTTGTTGTTCCTAGTTTATTTCTTCCTCCTCGTAAAAAATTCTCATGACCTAGAAAATTATATAATTTATAAACATTAAAAATTGGTGAAATAGAAAAAATTTCAAGTAGCTCAACCATGTAGGCATTATCGCTCATTTTCTTCATAATCCTACATGGCCTAATTTTCTTATACTCTACTTAATTATATGTACACTTTGGAAATCACTCCATTTTGAGACGAACCATCACCATGTCTCATTATTAAAATGCATTTACTCTCCTACATGCATTAGTAGTTGCTTTATATTTTTCATTGCCAACTTTCATCTTTTTCCTCACTTCTTCCAGTAATTGTAGCATGTGTTCTACAAATGCTTCTGCATCATCACTAGTTTTATCTTCACCAGAAACACAATCAGATCTAGAAATCCCTTGGGGTTCCTACCATAGATAATATGGAAAGGATACCTCCCCATTGATCTATTTATTGAGATAGTATAATCAAACTCATCCTGTGATAAATCCAAATCCTATTTTTTTGGCTTTTCTCCAACTATACATTGTAGAAGATTTCCCAAGCTCATGTTTACTACTTCTATCTGTCCATCAATCTAGGGTGATATGCACTACTGAACTATATTTGTGTCCCCATTTTACTCCATATATTCTTCCAAAAGTGACTCAATTTTTTTGTCCCAATATTAAGTGATCGTTCTGGAAATCCATTCAACTTAACGACTTCGAAAAAAAAAAACAAATATATAATTCTAGAAGCATCATTAGTAGTCCTACAAGCAATGAAATGTGCCATTTTATAGAAGCTATCTACCACAACAAATATTGGATCATTCCTCGTTATGTGTTAGGAATTATTAACATGAAATCCATACTCAAATCAACCCATGGCCCTGTAGGGATAGGTAATGGCATATATAACCCAATATTTTGTGCATGGCCCTTAGCCATTTAGCACACTCTACATCTTGATATGATCCTACTTATGTCCCTCTTTACCTTTGGCCAATAATACTTCTCTACCACAAGAGAAATTGTCTTACTTATACTAAAGTGTCCATTGCCCAACCCCCCACTGTGTAATTCTTTCATAAACTTTTCTCTCATTGAACCAACATGGATGCACAATTTCTTTGCCTTGAATAAATAACCATCTTACATGAAACAATCAAGAACCACTACCTAATTTAGGGTCCTTACATTGTCTCACAACATCACCAAAATATGGATCACTTTCTGCACAACTCCTTAATTACCTTAAACTCTACTACTTCATTTTCCATTGTTATCAAAAGTGCTACACACCTACTCAAGGCATCAACAACTTGATTTTGCTTACCTGAATTATGATTTAAGACAAAATTATATGTAGACACCCAAATTCCACTTTTGTAATCTTATTTCCAAAAGCACACAAATCACTCTCATTCTTACCATTTTTTTATAATTAGTGATTTCCGCTAATTAGCTAATGTTTCTTATTATTTTGGTCGATAAAATGTGCTTTATTCATTACCTATCCTCTTTCACATTCAAGATGCCTTTGTACAACAAATCGTAAGTCAAAATCCTCTTCCAAATAGACAATTAGCAATTACCCCACTTCCTTCCACAACATCTCGAAGGCTTGAAGCTTATCCTATCCTCCTAATTGACCCTAAGTGGTTGATTAAGACTCCCACATCTTAATCACTTGTTAATTCACTAATACTTATTAGCAAGCCTTAATCGGGATTAACAATTTTTAATCTACTTTGTGCTTTTAGTCCCACATGCACCAAGATGCTAGTTTTTCTCAAAGGAAAAACTATAAAAAACACTAACCACATACCTTTAAACTTCACAACATGCTTTGAATTGCATATCATATAATAAATATGATTAATAGCCAAGCATAATCCTTTCCTTAAGTCTTCAATGGGGTTAGTAGATGGGCATCCAATATGATCTTGTAGTCATTGTTGGAGAGACCATCTCACCTTCCTGAAGTAGCAACAACTCTCAATTTGATTGCTCCTAGATCTATTTAGGTCTATGTTAGTTAGCAATTGAACATACTAGTAGGCATGCTTTAGCTAGGTTTTGAATTATATTCATGTTAGTTGTTTCAAGCATTCCATTAAGATTTTATCTTTGATGTAACTATTGTTAGATTCAATAAGCATTTGCTCAATTAGACTATGTGGTGTTAGTCTTAGCTTTGCTTGGAAACTTTTAGTAGTCTTCAAGTATATTCTTAAAAAATGAAAGCCATTTTGCATGCCTACTATTTAGTTTCTTTTGTGTGTTTACATACCTCAATTATTCATGGTCGATAAAGAGTACAAATTCCTTAGATTCAAAATAATGTCTCCAATGAATTAATACCTAAAAATAGCATAAAATTTGACATTATAAGTAGAATATTTCATCTTGATTTCATTTAGATTTTCACTAAAGAATGTTACAATATGTCCTTCTCGACTCAAGACATCTCCAATCTCGACATGTGAGGCATCGTAATCAACCTCAAAGACCTTGGTAAAATATGGAAATACCAAAACATGCTCTTATGACACTTTCTTTTTCAACAATTAAAACTTATTTTTTGCTTCCTTGGTCAATACAAATTCCTTTCCCTTCGTGCACTCTGTTATGGGTGTGAAAATGTTATTGAAATTCCTAATGAACTTCATATAAAAAAATTGAGCCATGAAAACTAAGAACCTCTATCACATTCCTTGGAATAGGCCATTCCAAAATTACCTTCAATTTTTCCTCATCCATCCTCACCCTATCCTCTGAGATGAAAAACCCAAAAACTAGACTTTTCTAAAGAAATATACACTTCTTTAAGTTTGCATACAAACTCTCTTTTCGTAACAATTATAACACCAATTTCAAATGCAACAAGTGTTCTTCCATTGTCCTACTGAATATCAAAATAGACAACCACAAACTTACCATTATATTCTCATAGTACTATGTTCATAAACCTCATGAATGTACTGGGTGCATTAGATAACCCAAATGACATCACTATCCACTTGTATAATCTATATTTTGTTTTGAAATTTGTTTTCCATTCATCCCCTTCATGGGTTCAAATCTGGTATTACCCACTCCAAAATTCAATCTTACTAAAATATCGGGCTTATGCTAGCACATCCATAATATCATCCAATCTTGGAATTGGGAACCGATACTTAATTGTGATTTTATTTATTTCTCTATTGTCTACACACATTCTCTAGTATCCAAAATTTTTGGAAGTCAATAGTGTTGAGTTGCACATGGACTCATGATTTCTCTCACTAATCCTTTTAAGTAACAGATCCGTCACTTGCATATTCAAATCCTCACTTTATGTAGGGCTCACCCCGTAGGCTTCCCGATTTGGAAGGGCGAGCCTAGGATCAAATCAATATGGTGTTGTATATCCCTCTTCGGAGGTAACCCATTTGGTAGTTCATTTGGTATGACATATTTGTATTCTTTTAGTACCTCTGCTTTCTCGCAACATGTATACCAAAGACATCTATTTCCACCTTCTTTGACATCAATGCATAACACCAACTAAAGTCTTCCATTTCTAAAACAAAATCCTTTATAACCAATAATCCTCACTCTTCTCTTCATCCTCAAGCGTAACAAGACCGCCTTTACACCATCCTTCCAAAAAGTATAAGTATTCCTCCCTCCATCATGTGTGACCTTTCTGTCATATTGTTAGGGCCTCCCTAGTAATATATGACATGCATCCATCAAGATAACATCACACCACACCTCATCCTTATAGGTATTCTCGTTAAAAACTTTATTATGTATATTATATATATGGCTACTTTGTTCCCTTTCTTGAACCATGATATGCGATAGGGATATGGGCACTTCTCACATTTCAGACTCAATTCATCAACCATCACAATTAAGACCATATTTTCATAACTACCACCATCAATAATAAATTTACATACCTTCCTCTCTAAAGGTGCATCTTATAATTTGTTTGTAACCAAGAATCACCACCGTAACTATATTGTTCTTTCTCCTTCCTTGGGATAATCATCATCCTCCTTATCATGAGAGTTTCACCCAAGTCTACAGCAACCTCCATTTCCTCTTCTTCTTTAGCTTCAACCAAGTTTACTCAAATATGTTCTACTTGTCATCTATAATGTGTAGGATAATAAGGACACTCAAAAGCTTTGTGGCATGTGCCCTTCTTCACCACATCAATAACATGTATACTGCCTTTAGGGGCTATTCCAACCCCATCCTCCACCATATCCTCTTCCTCTCTGAAATCCCCTACCTCTTTGGTAGCTACCATGGTCTTGACCAGATTCTTCCTGTCCTTCTATATTAGAGGATTCACCTTTTGGGGAATCAAATCTACCTCTCCCTCTCATTGGAGATGATGATGGTCCTCTCTTCACTCCTCTTCTAAAATTACTCCTCTTGTGATTTTCTTCTACTTTCAATGCAAGTTGATAAGAATCATCCAAGATATGGATCTAGAGCATACTCAATTCATCTTGTATGGTATAACTTAACCCATTTACATACCTTGTAGCTTTATGTGCTTCAAAATCTCCCATTCTACCCATATTAATAGCTTGTAAAATTCATTGGTATACTCTTTAATGCTAAGATCCTTTTGTCTTAGGTTTTGAAACCTTTGAAATAGTGTCTGGGCATAATCTACAGGAAGAAAAATTTCTTTCAACTTCTTCACCATTTTATTCCAGTTTCGGATCTTGTCCTTTCCTTTCCTTTGTATTTCATTTTGCAGTGATCCCACCAAATCAATGCATGTCTAGCCAACTTAGTGCATGAAAACTTAACCTTCTTCTCCTCTAAAAGGGTTTTCCACTCAAATATTTTTTCCATGAGATTCAACTAGCTATCAACTCCATTGGTTGTAACCCTCCACCATAATCATGAACATTAATCTTGATGTGGTCAATGTTTCCCTCTAGAGCTCAAATCATTCTCTCCTCAAATGGCCACACATCAATGTCTCTTCATCTCTCTCACTTTCTTATTTATTTTCTCCTTCATTCCTTAATGAAGGTAATTCATCAAGATTCACTATCTCGGATCTACATCCCCATTTACATGTTTCTGTTTGAAGCGGATAAATTCTCCTTTGAGCTCAAGAACTTATCTTTGTAGCTCTCAGATATGCCTATTTATCCTGGGCATAGCCTATGATCTCTTGCATCTAGTCATTCTTATATAAAATAGAGTTAATAAATCACATAGACAAATGTAATATATATTACCTTAACCATTCCCACAAGATCCAAATCTTACTCTGATACCAATTGATGTGGATCCAACCGTAAGAGTTTGAAATGCCTCCAAAATACATGCACATGATTTTGTAAAATTGCAAAAGTTTCATAAAAACTCTTCTCATTCCTGAATCCACACTAATCTTTTACAACATTAAAATATTCCTTTTATTTCTCACTATCTCTAAATAACCCTAAAATGTCAAGAAAACCTAAAACAAAACAAAAATACTAACAAAAAAACACCTCATATGGGCCCCAAATTTTTTATACAAAATATGCCTTCATAAATTAAGGCTTACGCCAAATCTTGGCTTATTCTATAAAGCAGAGAGAAAAAGATATTAAAACTCTAAGTTCTAGACAAAACCAAAAAAAGGTTCGGAGCCAATTTTAGACCACTATACGAAGGAATTTGGCCCTTAAAATACGCCAAAATGGAACCCAATATTTTTAAAAAAATTGGTCAGATCATATTACTAATCAAGATGTAACACCCTAGAAAATTTCAAGATGATCCAACAGTCAGATCAAAAGTCTCCAGAAGTTGTGCTCCCGCATCACATTTAAAGAAGGCGAAGCCCCCTGAGTCCCTTTCTTGATTTTCTCCATTCCCATGTTCTACATAGTATCCAAAATATTCTCTTCATCAATAAGATCCTCACTTAAATCTTTGCTTGACATAGATTTAACCTCCTCTAGTTCCGTGTCCATCAAACCTCGCAACCCAACATGGGATTGAGCAGAGTAACATCATCCACCTCTATATCAGTAGCTAAGCTCAAATATTTATAAAAAACCTCCTCATCTAAGACCGCCACAACCAAATTCAAAGAGAAATTCAGACCCCATTTGACCCTCAAATCGACCACTAACAAGCTCAATGCCTAAATTAGGGTTTTCTTCCGCCATTCCTACTCAAATTTTGAGTAATTCCCAACAAAATGTCTATCTCTTCTACATCTAACATGAAATACATGTGAGCCTTCAACCTCAAGCTTTTGAACCCAATCACCATACTTGGATCTGAGACGAATGGAGGAAGGAAGGGTGAAATAGGGGAAACATTCACATGTAATGTAGCACTATTTAATCTAGAACACACCATGGTAGTGGAGTCAAAGGACAACAATTGACCAAGAGCTCTGAGAATCCCCCACAACACATCCATGTACCAAAACTCCGGCGCAGAGCATGAAGATTCACCCAGACAAGGAAACAAGGATCTAGATCCACCGAAGGACACCAACATGCCACTAGGTCAAAGCAACAATTGTCTTACCAAAGAAACACGCCCTAGAAGTACCTTGTAGCGATCCATGAACAAAAATAGAAAGAGACCATTGGCAAAGTCGTGACCTACAAAATGCTCTTTGATTGCCATATGCACTGGCCCTAACCCGAACAGAGTTTATGTTGGGTCCGACCCCAATGAAATGTCCAACCAAAGTTTATCGAACCTTTTAAAGATCGCTTTGCTACCGACTCTAGCACCTCTAGCATCCACCCATCCTCGACCCAGAAGGCAACAAACATATGGATCCTCCTTCCCCGCATCATAGAAAGTCGTCGCACTGCAGAGACCCTAGCCACCCATGAAACAGTCTTATCCTTTTCCCACTCATCACTTCGTTCAAAATCATAGGTTTTCTCCTTCATGGTTTCTAATTTTTCTTATGGACCTCACCATTTTTTCCACTTTTTTGGAAGAAATGCAATATAAATAATAATAATAATAATTAATATTAGCAATGTTAACATTATTATTATTATAGTAATAATAACATTTTGTTTGATGAAATAGACTATATTACCTAATAAAAATATTCTGACTATCCACAAAAATATGGGTGGTAAAGGGCACACCCGCTGCTCAAACTAGCCAAGGCTAGGAGTCCAAAGTATCAAAAGGCAACAATGTTGCAAAACAAAAGGAAAATAAACTAAGTTGCTGCAACAAACATAACAAGTAGGGGGCAGTGGTGGGGGCCCTTTGTCCTCCAAAGTTACCACCTAGAAGACCATTTCCATCTGGAAGGGGCAGCTAGCCGGTGCCAACTTCTTCTTCTTCTTCTTTGTCCTGCAGATTAGGCAATATGGCGAGAGCCAACCGAGGGATTTTGCCAGAATCCCATCCATCCCATGTGCAGAAGCGAGGAGTGGTGGCGGGATCCCCAGCCACTGTGATGCGTGGGCCACTGCGGGGACCCCCAACCACCTCGATTAATAGGGCTCCATCAATGATCTTATGCCGGCCCGGGAGAACGATGAATGTGGGTTCGTTCATTCGACCGGCCACGCCCACGGAGACCTCTCAAATGAACACTTCCAGAAGGGGAGGTGGGGGGCTCCCGTGCCACAGTGCAAAGAGCATTGGCCCAGTGATCCAAGAGGATCTGGAGGTGCCACACTTCCAGCTCAACCTTGCAGGCCTGATCCTGGATCTGTAAGACACATTTGAGATAAGTAAGGCCTTATCATAATGGAAAAGAAAGCAAGAAACTGTGGAATTAGCAAAAATAGTATAATTGTGTTCTTTCCATATAAAAAAAGGATCTCCACTATGAAAGTATGCCACACTTGCGCAAAAGCATGGGGAATGGAAATAGAATCCCCAAGCAAAACATGTTGCCAAAGAAAAGGAGCTGGGTGAAACGACAAAAAAATCGTGGATCCAAACCCAAATAGCCTGAGCTTTTGGGTAGAACTAGAACATATGCGTAAGTGTTTCAATATGCCCACAAAAAGGGAAAAGCCAAGGAGCAATCTCGTAATGAGCTAATTTGTGCCCAATAGGGAGGCCTTGAAAGAGCAGGCACCAAGAAAAATAGGCTAGCTTGGGCTGAAGGATGGCCTTCCAAACTGTGTGAAATCTAGCTTCCCAGGAGGACCATCCAAAGTTGAGGGACCACCTGGAATTTAGCAAAGCCACCATTGGCAGCCTGGGGGTGAGAAGAGCATACCCTTTTAAGAATGGGGTATCTGGAAACCATTTCCAATCCTTCCACCAAGGCCTGAGAGATACAATACCCACTTTGTGAAGCATCTCAGCAGGAATGGAATCAAGAATTTCTTGATAAGACTCTCTGTCAACTAAAACAAGCCGAAATTTGGCTTTAGCTTGGGGCCAAGTGAGAAGCATTTTGGATTGCCTACAAAATATGTCATTAAGAGTGTGCAAGCCTCGATGATATAACTTAAGGGCATGAACCCAGGGCACTTGGGCAAGTGGCACATCATGAAAATTAATGAGCGGAGACCACCAGATGTTGTGGTCATTAATGGAAATCCCATTACGGAAGCCATCCCCTTCCCAGATTAAAAAGGGTTTGAGTGACTCCCAGGATTTCCATATGCTTTTGACAACAAAGGTGCCCACAATCTTGACCGGGGCTTTGAGAATGAGCAGACTGTGAAAATCCAACCCTTGCCAAGTTTTGCGCCTTGAGGGGAACCTTGGCAAATACAATTACGAATCAAGACTTTCCAAGCTTTGTTGCTAGTGCAGGCCCAAATGATCCACTTGGCAGCCAATGCAGTCCCCTGGTGGCCAATGTCGGTCAGCCCAAGCCCACCAGAATCCCTAGGGAGGCAACAATATTCCCAGGCAACTCTGTGGAAACCTTTTCCAAGCTCCGAGTTAGCCCAAAGCAAATCTATTGTAAGTTTTTCCAGCTTTCAGAAGGAGGATTTGGCCGACACCCAACATGAAGAATAATAAACATGAGTGGCAGCCAAAATCTTGGAGCAAATATGAAATTTTCCTACAAGCGAAAGGGGTTTAGTAATCCAGTATTCCAACTTGCGGGTGACTCTGTCAATAACATACTGCCAAAGTTGACTAGGGGCAGCATCAAAAGCAAAGGGGATACCCAGGAATTTAAAATTTCTCCATGCTGGATGTACTTCCAGTCAAAACGATTAAGCCAACCAGGCTTGGGGAGAAAAGATTGCTTGAAGCACTGGGTCTTACGCCATTGGATACTGGAACCTAAAGCTAAACAATACATGTCCAAACATTGCATGGCATTGGTAATATTAGTTTCTTCCTCCAGGAGCGTGAGGAAGGAGTCATCCGCAAAATGCCCATTGATAAGCTGAAGGGGAGTCGGGGAAGGGAGTTGAATTCCATACACAAGCCCCTGGTCCTGAGCATGGGCAAGGAGAAACCCAAAACCTTCAAATGCAAGCAAGCACATATAGAGCAGGTGCTAAAGGACATCCTTGCCTAATAGAGCAGAAAATCCCAAACTGCTCAGAAGTATGACCATTTACGAAAGGGAGGCAGAGGCATCAGCAAAAAGCATTTTGACAGAGGCGATGAAGACCGAACCGAAGCCCAATGCTTCAAGCATCACCAAAATGAAATGCCATTCAATCCTGTCGTAAGCTTTTTCAAAGTCAATTTTGAAAAACATGGCAGATTGCTTAGAGGTTCTAGCCCACTCCATGCCTTCCCAAACAGCCAAAATATTATCCAGAATGTACCTGCTCTGTATGAAACCAGTCTGCTCAGGGCTGATAATAACTGGCAAGATGGGTCGAAGCCGAAGAGCTAAAGCCTTAGCTATGATCTTATATGAGACATTGAGCAAGGTAATCGGCCGCCAATTGCATATGAGTTATGGGTCTCCTGCTTTAGGGATGAACTTAATGTGACCCCGATTAATAAGGGCGCTGAGGGACCCTGAGTGGAGAGCTTCGAGATAAACTTGAAGCAGATCCCGACCCACCATGTCCCAAAGGGCTTTGTAGAACTCACAAGGAAAGCCATCCATGCTAGGGGATTTGTCGTTGGCCATGAGGGAGATAGCTTCATATAAATCCTCTAAGGTAAGCAGTCTATCATAGACAACCCATTGTGCACTCGAGAGTTTGCATGGAACCACCGAGAGGCATTTAGTGAGCGTGGCTTGTCGCTCAGGAGACTCCTCCTGAGCTTTGAAAACCTGAACATAGTGCCTAACAAAGGCTTGGACCATCTAAGGAGTGTCTGTAATCCGAACACCAACATCAACAATAGCAAAAATTTACTAGTTTATGTGCTTGGCTTTGAGCCGCTGGTAAAACTCTTTGGTGTTACGGTCTCCAATTTTAAGCCAGTGTAGCCGAGCTTTGATCTGAGCACCCCGTGTTGTGTAATCATCAACAATGTGGATTTGCTACCGCAATTTAGCAACTTGGAGTTATAGAGCCACATTGAAAGGAGCCTGGGCAAGCGCCACCGTGGAGTAGCTCAGCTCAGCAGAGGTGGTGGAGTAAGCTCGCCGCCGAAATTTAGCGAGCTAGACACCGTACATCCGGAGGAATTTAGTTAGCCGAATTATAGCATCCTTCCACCAACTTATCCATCCAACCTTACCAAGAGGGCGAGGTGCGAGGTTCCAAATTTGGTGAATGTGTGCCAAAGTGGGGTCATGATGCAATAAAGTAGTATTTAAATAAAACTACGTTTTTTTAATCTGTGGCAGTTGAAAAGTCCATTCAATACGGAACCGGATCGGAATGTGGTCGGAAAGGACAACGACCAGCAAAGCTTCCACCGGAAGAGAATAACAAGTTGGCAAATTTAAAGAAAGGTCTGTAAAGAGATCATTGCACGATCTAGCCTTTTAAAAACCTAATCTTGGCCATTTCTGAGATTAGACCAAGTGTACCATGGCAGCATATTGGTGTGACGTGAAAAATTGGGGTCATAAAACCCAAATTTATTGCACATGTAAAACCAAGCCTCCCTTTCGCCAGCTGGCCACCTCATGGGTAAAAGACCCAGTTTATCATTGGGCTACTCCACCATATTAAAATCCCCATTAATCAGCCAGTGCGCAATTGGAAGGTCATCAACCACCCACCGCCAAAGTGTCGTCCTTTTTGACATGTCATTAGGTGCATAAACATTGATAATCCCAAAGGAGAGATTTTCAATATTGAATAGCACCCAGAGAATACGGTTGTCAGGGTCACATCCATGATTGACGTAATGCGGCCACCATTTCGAGAGAAATAAATGTGATCATTCCACCTCTGCCAGCAGCATGGTTGCTAGAGATAGCTAAACTGTCAGGCCAAATAGTCCTGGTGTCAGAATCAAGTAAAAAGCCTAAAACTTTGATTTCCTGTAAACACAGAATATCCATATCCAGGAAGCTTTTCCTAAAATCTCACACAATGTATTTGCGAGTGGAGTCTGTGAGACCCCGCACATTCCATGAGTAGCAATTCATGAGGAAACATTATCAAGATGCATCTCTGAGTCTAGCTCACTCAAACCATCAAGGGCTCCAAAACTATTTTGCAAAAACCATTGCTGGTTAACTGAAAAAAAAATCAGACAGTTGAGTAGCCCACCGGCTAGTAGGGCTGTACTCCCCTTCCTCGCGCTCATGAGGAGGGCTGCAAGAACGTTGAACTACCTCTTTTGTGGAGAAACCACTTTGTTAGGTACGAGTAATGGTTGAAGCCGACCCTCATGCTGCAAAGTAGCAGGCTGAGAGCTTGAGGCCAGAGGTGCCAATTTACTTGAAGAAGCCAATACCTTCATGTGGGCTAGAGGCAACTTGGTATCAAGGTTGCTTTGCAGCTAAGATGGAAACATTTTGAGGCACCTTTCCGGCTTGAGCAGCTGAACCATGTTGCGAAGGCCCGATATGAGCGGCCTTGATCTTGTTGGTTTTACGGCCACCCATAGTGTGCCAGCCCTCCTCCTCAGGTTGAGGGGGGATCGCCCATGGGCTTTGAAACGGCGCGGCGAGCGGCCAACAAGGGATAGTCCCTGATTTTATGCTCAGAAGATTGACAATGAAAACAAGTGTTCGGAAGGTTGATGTATACCACCTTCTGAGCAAAAGATACATCACCAACCTGAATGGCAATCGATTCTTTTAGGTCCTTCGAAAGGTCCAATTCAATGCAAACCCTTTTTACGGCCAAGCTACAAAGAACCTAGAAGGTTCTGTGTAGATAACACGACCGAGAGTTGCAGCAATACGTCTAAGAAATGCCAACACGGCATAGGAAGCCCTGGGAATTCAACCCAAATGGGGACTTTAAGGGCCGTCTGGTCAGAGACAACAAAGTCTCTGGTCCAGGGTGACAAAACCAACAGGGAGCTTCTCACATACCAGGTTTGTTGCTTATTCAGAATGAGGGAAGCATGGCTAGGGTCAGCAAATCGTAGGCAAAAAAAACCACGGGTTAGGTTCTAGATGGAATCTAGCTTAATACCGTGCGCCGTCCAAGCATATTGGACCCAAGATTTAAGCATACTTTCAGAGGGAGTCCTTCCCACAAAATATCCTATTAAACAAAATTGTTCTAGCCATTTACAGGCGGAATCAAATTCTGAAAGCGGTAAAACAATATCAGGGGGAGAATCGTTACCTCGTGGAATACTTTCGGCACAAACTTGCGAGGGCACTTCCGGAGCCATTGTTCGCAATCTTGCCGCTCTCCGTCACAGTTGAAACAACTGGACAAGAGTCATGCGAAGTCATATTTAAAGCCCGCCAAGTGGCAAGGCTCTAGAAAAGAGGCCGAATAAATGCGTTAATGGCAATAGATCTCTCACTACAGACGAACTCATTGTTCTCGGCATGCAAAACCCTAGTTTCGCAGCCAGAACCCTAAAAGCTTTGAAAACGAGAGCTCTCTCCTCCTTGTTCTTGATCCGATCCACACACTTTATTTTAATGCATCATGTTAACCAATCGTAATAATAACATTTATAATAATCATACTATTTATTATTTATTATTATAATTATTATTCTATTATTGGTTATTATTAATTTAATTACAATATTTAATTATTATTAATTAATACTAATTATAATTATAGTTTTTATTAATTTAAATAACATATTAATAATACAAATATCAGTAATTAAAATTATAATAGTAATAATAATAATCTTGAAATTAATATTGTTTTTATGATTTTTAAAATATTTATTTTTAACTAATTGAAAGAATTTAAAATCTAATTTATTAAATATCTTACGTTCAATATTTTATAAACATAAGTATTTAAAATTTAAAATGAAAATAACTGAAAGATAATTTTAATACATTTTTTAAGGGCCTACCGGCCACTGAATAGCATCTACAAGAAATAAGAAAACTATTCCAATTTTGTTTTTGGAAATGGTTACGGAACTCCATGAAAGAAATTTAAAAATCTCAGGCTTTCCTCCTCCCAAAAATATGCTGTCACAAGAAAATTTATATTATATGAACGCATTTCAGTGCGTGGAGGGAAAGAATTGGCGGAAAGAGAGGTGCTTTCCCGACTGCCGGCAAGAATTTTATTGGTTGCCGTGAATTCCTTACGGTTGTTTGAATCTAAGCAAGAAACGTGTAAAGCCCATATTTTCATATACTTCCGCCACCTGTTTGAAATGTTTCATCAATGGAGAATTATTAGATGAGCTAAAATTTCTTATATCTGTGCAGAAAATTGGTTTATACCCAGTTTTCAGGTTGCCTGTAATTCGAATTCGAAGAACTGATTGATAAGCAGGATTTCTTATTCTGCAGAGAATTTCAATGGCGGAAGAAGAGATGACATTAATTAAAGAGGAGCCTTGGGATGAATACTTTCCTGTGCAGATCGATCTACCGGAAAAAGATTTAACTGAATTTTCAGGGCGAAGGAAAAATGTTGCCCGAGATATTATTCAAAATCCGGACTGGCTTCCCAGCGGCTGGGCGACTGAGATTAGAACCAGAAAATCCGGTTCACTTGCTGGGCGGACATACAAGGTATTCATTAATTTATTTTGTGTTTTTCAATTTGTGCATTCAAGGTATGAAATTTAAGGTGGTATAAATGAAATTGTTTCTCTGGAATTTTGTAGCATTATTATGAGCCTGTTAATGGCGAGAGGTTCAGATCCAAGCTAGAAGTACAGAGGTACTTACAGACTGGATCTAAAAAGAAACCATTGGGTAAGATTTTTTTTTTTTTCTTGGCAAAGCAAAAGTTACACATTTCTAGAAATTTATTACAGGGAGATCACATATCGAGCCATTTTTTTTTCTAGGCATTGGTTTAAGTTGTTTTGCTGCAGGTATACCCAATGCAGAAGCAAAAACAGATCAGGCTCCTTGTGGTTGCAGTAAGCCTGTTTATTATTATCTGCCAGTAGTGTGTGAAAGCCCAACTTATGCTAAGCATCCAGGCCTGTACCCATTTATTTATTTCCCTGTAATTGGGAATGCTGAGGACAGATTGAAGCACCCACCAAAAAAATTTCTTAAGAATTTGGGGGACCTCAAGCCCATCTCTGCACAGCCACACAATGCACCTTCACCTCCCAGCACCCAAAACGATATCTTGGGAGAAGCTTTTGGCCCACAAAACATGGATTCTAAGGCCAATCCTTGGCACAAGATTTCAGGTATGAGAAGTTTGTATGAACTAGTACCCAGTTGATTTTTTTAAAATATGGGTGATAATGGTACTGAAAATGTATAAATTGTTTCATAAAATGCAGTATGTCAATTACCCAATTGAATTTTTTTAAATATGGGTGATAATGGTACTGAAAATGTATAAAGTTGTTTCATAAAATACAGGATGTCAATTACCCAATTGAATTTTTTTAAAATATGGGTGATAATGGTACTGAAAACGTATAGTTTTTTTCATAAAATGCAGGATCTGTGGGGAAGAAGAAGAGGAAATCCATGTTAGTTTCTGGGTTGGCTACACCAAATGTTACAGACACAAACACAATTTTGTCTTCTCAATCTGAAAAAATCTCTAATTCAGTAAGCAATCCAACTACTCCTAACTCACTGGCTTCCTCCTGTAATAGTTCAAGATTTAATGTTACTGCTACTAAAGGAGGAGTTTTTAGTAACCATATTTAGTATATGCAAAGCTCAGACATGGAGCAGCAGCATGACAATTCACCCAGCACATCCCCAAATCAAGACCAGCCCAATATTCCAGTGCCTGCCGCCATGAGAGGACGACTCTCACCTTCAGAACTAAGGACATACATCCAAAGCACAGGAGCCTCTAACTGTACAGACTTGGTACCTTGGAAACCATGGTGTTTTGATGCACTTGGTAGCTTAATACAGGATCTCAGGAATATTGGTAGTCCTCTCTGAACAAAATTTACCCATTTTTGAATGTACACATTGTATGAGCTTCAAAATGTTTTAAAAATCTAAAACTGCTCCGAACAAATTTTACGCATTTTTGAATGTAGATGGTATGAATTTCAAAATGTTTCAGACATCTAAATCTTCTCTGAACAAATTTTACCCACTTTTTAATGTAGATGGTATGAATTTCAAAATGTTTTAGACATCTAAATCTTCTTTAAGGTTTCAATTTCTCGCCCTTGTAAATTTGCCATAATATATATACTGAAATTTTGAGATGGGCAGATCGCCTATGGGACTTTTTGAGTTTCTTCATATATTCTTTTGTGTTTGTTTGTCTCTATAGTTTTTATACACTACAATATATGCATCTGATTCCCACAAATTGGTATTAAAGTATGTATTAATACCAATTTGTGAGGCAGAGCTTAGTTATGTTTCAGAATGCATTCTAATTGCAGCCATAGCAAGTACGAGTGGAAGTATCTCTCGACCACAAAACTTATTTTGAATGGCAAAAATTATGATTACTGAAGCATCAAAATGAAAATATTGTTCGTCTCCCTGAATGTTCACAATATACGGCCAGAGAAAGAAATGTATGTCCAGAGAAAGAAATATCTGTAATAAGCACAATATAGATCACAATATGCATCAACAACTATGCTAATAGGAAACATGGGCCTAGAGCCTACAAGTGACTAGAAGAAAACATGAGCATGAAGCAAACAAGATCATATAATAATACATTATTATAGAAACATAGAATAATACGTGAACATTGAGCATAAAATTAAGATAGGAACATAGAAGTAAATATGAGCATAGATAATATAAGAGCATTAGAAGAAACATGAGCACAGATAATATAAGAAAACAGAAGTAAATATGAACATAAATCATATAGGAGAACATAAGAAAACATAAAGCATATAGGAGAATATAAGAAAACATTAGCACATAGAATAAATGATGATTATGTATGAAAATATGTATATTAAGAATACAAGAGTGTAGAATAGATCATGATCATAGAATATAGAGGAGTATAGAAAAACATGAGCATAGAGCATATAACATCATAGAAGCAAACATGAGCACATAGAATAAATAGGAATATAGAAAAAACATGAGCATAGAGCATATAACATCATAGAAGCAAACATGAGCACATAGAATAAATGATGATTATGTATGAAAACATAGATATTAAGAATACAAGAGTGTAGAATAGATCGTGATCATAGAATATAGAGTATAGAAAAAACACGAGCATAGAGCATATAACATCATAGAAGCAAATATGAGCACATAGAATAAATGATGATTATGTATGAAAACATGTATATTAAAAATACAAGAGTGTAGAATAGATCATGATCATAGAATATAGAGGAGTATAGAAAACATGAGCATAGAGCATATAACATCATAGAAGCAAATATGAGCATAGACAATACATGATTGTAAAACTGAACATGATCATATATCATATAAGATTCAGTAAATGTGTATCTCATATCATATAAGATTCAGTAAATGTGTATCTATGAGATGGATGATATATGAAGCAAAGTTAAATAGCCAAAAATAGGATACCAAGGTCAATATCAGTTAACTGGTATCTAATATGTAGTAAGTACTAGGAGTTAGTAATCAACAATGTATTTCTAGATCATGCCAAATCTACACATAGACGTAAACAATGTGATCATAGGAAGGACAATATATCACATACCTTAAGAAATAAAGTAGTGCAAGATAAGTAAAAGCATAATTATACCCGCAATGAAATAGTGTATAAGCTTTTATAATAGTGTATAAGCTTTTATGATATATAAAAGCTCGGTAAATAATATTTTCCAAACATAGGTATGTAGTTTATGTGGTGGGTATCCACTAAGTTTTATAGGGTTATAAAACTCCATTCATGTTAAATTATATGATCTAGTTAATCTTGATATGTACAATGCTCCTAGTGTAGGTGTGCCCCAATGTTATGAGTAGCCCCTAAGGTATGTGACTTAACAAGATATAGAATGTTTGTATGATGTTCATGGATTAAGGTATTCTGTAATTGTCTTATTATTTTTATTATGATAATCAAGTGTGAAATTATAGGATGTATAAAGAGTGATAAATATAAATAATCATGATACATAGAATATTTACTATGATAATTAAGTGTGAAATTATAGGATGTATAAAGAGTGATAAATATAAATAATCATGATACATAAATCTATGTAAGGAATAAACATGTCACATACAATTCTTAATTTTTTCATATTGTATTGTTTTTATATTGTTCCATATTGAGAAAAAATTTAGCTTTAATTCATAAAGGTGGTCCTTGGTTATAGGTTGTGGAAAATATTTTTGCCTCAACAATTACATAAAATCCCTAAAATGTGATGTATCATTGTTGTAAAAAGCATAAGACATTGGCATTAGGATAATCGTATGAGGAGTTATGAACAATTTATCGTGTGAAAGAGAGAGTGAAGATATTATATGAGAATGTCTTAATATATCATCAACGGCTTGATCATATAGATTTTCTAAAATATTAGCATTGGTATCTTGTGTGTATGTAGGCCATAGGTCACGAGTAGGTGTAGTAACCTTAGGATCTCAATGTGTATGGGGAGATTGTATTGGTCCCTGTCTGGGAGATTGTATTGGTGTCCCTTGGTATCCCATGTGTTTCTATTGAAATACAATGCATCGGGTATGACCAAGTAACATAGGGTGTACCCAAATAAATGTCATAATATGATTGTGTTGAGGTTGTATCAATGTGTATTAGGTGATCTATCTAGGAATATCGTAAAGAATTTTAATAGCAGGTCACAAAGGTTATTTCCCATTATAGGACCCTTTTTCTTAGGCTAGAGACAAATCCAATATTCGGTAGGTTGAATAGGTTACTCATAAGGGACACCGAGAATGGGGATCTCTATGTTATTGTGTACAAACTTTGAACATCTATGTAAGGTGGAAGGAAAAATACCCATCTAAAAATCTATGGGAATTCAACGAGCATGTTGATTGTGTCATTAGAAGGGAATAAAAGGAGCCAAGTTATTATCTTATTCGTTTAACCTATAAACATAATATTATGCTTTATAATATTATGCCCCCAATTGTGTTGTTTCATTATCCATTGAAGACCTAAACAATCTCTATGGTTCCCAAAAAGTATAATTTGGTATAGCCTATAGATGTAAGTGCCATAGTGCGAGAGGTTGTGGATAGTTTCATTGTCATGTATATGACACTATGGATCACAAAAAAAAAAGATGCTTCCTCATCATAAAAGGAATGCCAAAATCATACATTATGATGGATGTCCTCTAATAAATTTATCTAGTTACTCCAATGATGTAATCAATAGAATGGGGATAAACCACATAGGTTGGTAGAGAAGGCATTGTGAGATAATCCATTCATCAAGCTTGCAATTCTCTTCATGATGTGGTAATAGATTGATGAATAACTTTAGTCTCGTGTTAGGTTGTTCTAATGGAATGTTCATGGGTTTCTCAAGGTATTGCATAGAAACAATGTTGTTGTCATTCAACTCTTGGATCAAATTAATATGTAATGAAAATCACCTATTCATGGAACGTCCATGACATTGATGGTATTCAAAAGACAAATTACTAACGAACCTTATAGGTTGTAGTTTAATCATTTCAATGATAGTGGGTGGAGGTAACTAAATCAAATTACACTCAAGGATTTTTGTAGTATTATGTGAGGAGGTTGTGGAAAATAATCCCATTTATTCTCTAAGGGTTCTATAAAGACTACTATATGTTCCCATTATTGAACATTGACTATTTTTAATTTCTTATTATCATTGGTTTACCTTTTTATGATGAAATTGATTAAAACTTGTTACCACTTCATCTAGACATGTTGTCATATGTTAATATGCCAACTACAAGGAGCTTAGTCACATATATTTTAACAATTTGAAAAGGGTATTAAAAGGATGTGAAGTTATAGAACATATATTTTTCTATGAGTTTTTAGATAAGGATAGAAATGAACACTTCAATTAACTCACCCTCATCAATTTGTTTAGGCCCTCATGAAATCATCTTGTTGTAGTGCAAGACATAACATATGACCATTTCATTAGATTGTTGCATGGCTTGCGTAATTTAGGAAAATGAGAGACATAGATATATGTTGATTGATAAATGAGAGAGAAAAGTGTCATATAGAGTGTGGAATGATCGTAATGATCTTAGAGGAAGTGTATACAACCAATGTAATGTACACTCTTTGAAACTAAGTTGAATTTTTTTCCTAGAAGGATATTATAACTTTGGAGGGCCTCCTCTACTAGGAGGGCCCATCTTGGGCTATTTAGCTTAGTGGTAGAACACGCCCTTGATAATCACGTCATTATGGTTGGGCCGTGAAGGCTATCACCACATTGGATAGTTCAATGTGAGTTCTGTCTGGGGGGCGGCCCAGCCCAGCCCACTATACTGGTGTGACCAGATCGATCCGCTGAGTTCGGGTTGTCCCAAACCCTACCCGTATATGGGTGTGCCTCTTAGGTATCTATATCCCCTAGTTATAATCAGCGATTAGAAACTTTTCACAAAACATTATTAAATATGAAAAAATTAAAAGATTCAAAAATACAAAAAAGTAGAATAAATGAAAATTTAAAACTAAGACCTCATATTGACTTCAATTACTAGTTTCTACTTTACATATGTTGTTTATCACATGATTTCATATTGATTTAACAAAAATAGTATTTGTGTTTTTAAACCCTAATGCAACATATGATAAATAAATACTAAAATACATATTTGACACAAGTAATAATCTAATAGAATATAAAACCCTAAGTGCAAGAGAGAGAGGAATGGACTTAATTGATTTGTACTTGATCTGGAACCGATGCGAGACTAGGAAAATTGTTGAACAAGAAGTGCTTTGTGTTGTTATCACTCTAAATAAATTTTATAGGTCACAAAACAAAGTTGGACATGGGCGCCCACGACAAGACATGGGCGTCCTCAGGCACCGACGACCTCTACTAGGCACCTGTGATCGTGAAAATGGTCGAACCTGATTTCAGGAGTGTCACACAAGTGTCACAAGTATTCACTTTTGATCACTGTGGATCACAATATGATCAATGAGGTACGTGTAATCTACAAAACAAATATTCACCTGCAAAACCCAAAATACCACATTTAATCCAAATTAGAAAGATGCATATGGGGATTGATGACCGGCGGTCACCCGATGGAGTGAACATGATCGATCGCTACACTACATCTCAGACTCCATGTAGTTTTTACGCTTGTGTGAAATAATCATGCCTTGGGATGCCCTTGTGCAAGTGCACTTGATAGCGGGCTATCTAGATGTAGCAAATGTAAATAGATGTGTGGATGGAATAAAGAAACTTCCCCTTCCTATGTTGTGTATGCAGAAAATGTAGTCCCTTGTCCCTTGATTGAATGCCAAATGGATGCTTTGAAGTGTTTTAGGTGCCTTTTGAGTGCAAGCTTAGGTGATAGTAATGATGTTTAGAGATTGGTCCTTTATTTTGGTCACATAACTATGTATTTATATGATTCCCTTATTTGAATTTCATAATTGACAACTGGAAGGCTGACCCATAAGAAAATAAGATGCCCAAAAGATAAAAGAGGCCCAAAAAGAGTAAGGTGGAAAGAATTGGGGGTGTCCAGAGGGGACGAGGGTTCCCTGGTCACCTGGTGTTCGAAGTCATAAAATATAAACAAGTAAAGTACCGACTAGGTTGTAGGGTGTGAAAGACCAGATAGACAACAAGAAACAAAGACAAAAGGCCAAAGACAATCGTCAATTACTAGTTTTCTTGCTTAGGAATCATATGAATGCTAGTATGTGTTTATGGACCTAGAAATGTACCCAAGTGCATAATTTTGTGTCTACATTTGCCCCCACTTTATGTTTTTTGAGTGAATACTCGATAACATAAAGTAGTTAAGAGATGTCTAACTAATAGCCATGTAGAATTTCAAAGTGATAGTGTGCCGAATAGACAAGTGAAGTGTGGAATGAATGCAAAATGAAGCGTGGAAACTAAGAAAGGAAAGTGACCCTAGGGGTGTATGTGATTTTTGTAGTTTGTTGAAGGTGCTTCTTGTTGCGTATTAAGGATGAACTTATAAAAGAAGAGTGAAGAAGTAGTCAAAGATGTGTATATGAAAAAATTGCATAAGTATGTAAAGCATGTGAAAGTAGTAAAATGAAAGTGTGCACCTAATTTGTGAAGAGTGAAAAGGATAGAAAATGTCCTGAAATGTTGTAGAAGAGTGAGTTTTTTTGGGCGATCTCACACCCAAAGTGATTTTTTTGGGCGATCTCATGCCAAGTGCGAGTTTTTTGGGTGATCTCACGCCAAAGAACAAGTGTTGGGGAGATAGGTCTGGTGTTACTCTCCTTCCATGACTATGCCCTGGTTATACACCATTGCATATGGTGATTAACTAAAATGTGGAATAATAACTAATTCTATAATTAATGTAACATTAGGGATAACATTAAATAATAGATGAATGTATAAAGAAAATGACCGAAGCAACTAGGCTAGTGAAAATAGAAACCCTAATGCGCAAGAAGAGTAATGAAATAACTTAGTTGATTCAGAGACTTATTTGGACTGTGTCATAAAATGAATTAAATATTATAGAAGTAGGAATGAACATGCAGAGGTCCCAAAAAGGAGAGATCTCGAGGTGTTTGGCTAATCTGGGGCACCGGGAGAGGATCAAGGTGCCTATGGGCACCCTAGTCTGAGTTCTGAGCACCCTAGTCTATGTAGGAGGTCAGAAACCAAACTTATAGGGTTGGAAGATGATATGAATCCCCCGTTGTCTTTCATGTGGAATTTGTTACTCGTGTCGAATGTCATCAATGATCACTGATGAAAGATAGACTGTAAAACCCCAAAACAAACATCAAACCCTAAAAAAAAAAAGATGGATATGAAGGGGTCGACCGACCTCGACTTCCATAATGGTGGACTTATTAACCGAGTGTTTCACTTCATCTCGGACTCCAATGTAGTTATATGTTCTTGTGTGTGAAATCATGCCCTAGGTTCTCTTGTGTTAGTTGCACTTTGTGAAAGTAGCAAGCAATAGTTATGTGTAGAAAATGTAATAGAATGGTGGATGGAATAGAATAAACTTCTCTCATATGATGTGTGATGCGAGATGAACCAAAGCATTGTCCCTTGTGATGGAGCTAGATGGATGCAAATGAGATCTAGATGCCTTAGATGGGAGTAACCTTAGGTGATGATAGTAGTGATTAGTGATTAGTCCCTTGTTATGGTCTCATATCTTTATATTTATATGGTTCTCTTGTTCTAAATTCGTAATTAACCCTAAAATGGATGACCACAAGAAATACGAAGTGCTCAAATAGTTAGTATGTGCCAAAAAGTGGCGCGAAAGTGGAAAAAGGATCGAGGCACCTGACCGGGATCGGGGTGCCTTTGTTTCACCGATAAGTTATGTACGTAAGAGAAAACAGATAGGGTAAGGGTGAGGAGGAATACCTATGAATGAAGGTGGAAGGTAGAGTGTGCACGTTCGATTTCCCAATCTAGTGTTGATTGTAAGAACTTCATTTTTGCTAGGAGGAACTACTTGCGAATACAAAACAAGACCACAAGAATAATATTAAACAATATATGTCAGTGGATTGCCTAGTGTATGCTAGATCCGAGAAGTGTGATACTTCCTAGATGGTTGTCAATCCACTATTTAAAACAACTTAATGTAAGAAATAACGTAAACCAATAATATCCTACTGTAGTTGATATGATTTAGGTGTCTCATTCAAGTACAATAAGAAAATATAATCTAACATGATAGGTTATGATCAAATCTGGAAGTTAGACAGGTGAATAAGGTGGTTGGGACAAGTTAGGGTCAAGTTTTGAGTGGTTTGGGTTATTTGGGTAAATGTTATGAGGTTGTTGTTACAGGAAGATTTACCAGATACAGAGACCGACGTCGGTCTGGTATGATCGATGTCACTGGAAGGAGACCAATGAGTTTAGGTTAACGGCGTCGGTAGGGTCAAAGTTGATAAAGACTCAATAAATTTTGGTTTTGATGATTCTCTATGATTACACAGAGAATGGTGAGGTTGATAACAATGTTGGGAATACTCAGAGATGTCTAGATTCGGGTATGAAGAGTTGGGAGGTTATAGGTGATTAGGTGGAGGGATTAGCAGGAAAGTGAGAGGTGATGCAATGAAAAGGAGACTAGAACTCCCAAACAGAGATAAAGAAACTGATCTAGATAAGTATGGAGAGGTGCATATCCAAATGTACTTACTTGTACTTGCAGACCTAGTGGTTAGATGGAGGTGATGGTTGATCCATGGAACTGGTGGTCAACTCCGCGATCATACTTCCCGAACGTTATCCCTGAATTTCGCTGCTCGTCGGATCGAGTGCTTGGTGTTGGTTCAGGATGTCTAGATGTGCAAGAGTGCTCTGGTGTATGCTTGCATGCAGATCTCTCTTCTCCAAACTCGAATAATTCTTCCAACCTCTAGCAAAGGTTACCCAAAATGACTATAAGGTAACTAATGATGGTTAGAGGTGACCGGCATTAGTTTAGGGTTGACCGCGTCGGTTAAGGTAGGAAATCCTAGGTTTACTAAAATGACATATCTTGGCAATATTTTTGGCCAGTTTTGTCCATTATCACGGATCAAAATGGAATGTTGCATTTAAATAAGCGGGCATGCGAGTTAGAGGAAGAATAGGCATGTGATTTTAGGGTTGAACTAAGTCTTAGTTAATTAAGGTAAGTAGGACTAAGTCTTAGTTAAAAGGAAACATGTTATGAATAAGTATATGATGAAGTTTATAGGTGATGTGGTGGGGTGAGGTGTCTAGGTGAGGTGGAAATTAATTTAATTAAGGTATTTATTAATGAATATTGTGAGAATGGGAATTAATTTAATTGTAGGTAATTAAATTAATATACATGTGGGGTGAAGGGGGAGTGTGACCCAAATTTGGTGTCTACATTTTGCCCCTTTTTGTCGCGTAGCTTGTATTGGTAAGCGATGCTGACAAAAATAGGAAGTGATTGCCCCATGTGTGGGTGAAGGTGATCCCCCTCAAACTAGGCAATTGATGAGGTGTTATACAGAATCGGTGAGTGGGTTGATAAATGTGTAGTTGGTAGAAGTGAAGGTAGGTGGGGAAGGGTATGAGTACTATGGGAAACGGTGATGGCCAACTAGAGTAATAGGTAATAGGCCAGGGTAAAATCAGGTAATGGGTAATGGCAATCAAATGCACACACACGTATAAACTGCAACACGGTACCAGGTTGAAGAGCTTGCAAACTCTGCATCGTCCAAGGTCAATAGGTTTATCTAAACAAGGGTGAAGTGTGTCAGCTATCCAAGGTATAGGATATGGTCCAAACACACAACGTAGGTCGTGCACAGGAACGCTTAGGTATGTTTCGGGACACCAAAGGTTTGGTTGGGATAAACAACACGGTAATAGGTAAGGTATGGTTGTTAGGATAAAACAACATAGGTAACAACATCACAAGGTATAGTGAGTACATAAGGTCAATGGTCACACCAAGGAGGTCAGGCCCAGGTAAATAGGTCATGACACAGGTAAGACTAAGGTATAGGTAAAATAACAAATCTCGAGACGTAACTAAGGAAATGTAGGGGTATTTTGGGCTTGTGGGTAAGGTTCAATAGGTGTCCGTAATGATAAAAGGTGTTTGAGAAATAATGGTTATAGGAAAAAGAAGCCTAGCATGGGAAAAAAATCTATAAGGGTTGACCGATGTCGGTTATATGGTAACCGACATTGGTTGGCTAGGGAACAAATATGACCGATGTCGGTCATGTCGATTTGGGGCTAAAAAGGAAAATTCTACTTTTTATGGAATCATTTTTCTTGTAGCTATTTGTGGAAAACGACAAAGGAGAAGAGGAAAGTTGGAAAACAACAAGATGAGGTGTAGAGCCTGAGGTGGCAAGCTATGTGGTGGGTGATTGGCATTTGATTGGCGGGTCCACGAGATCGGTTTGAGTGATTTCATTTGTTTGGTGGTGAGGTGTTGATTTGGGCATGGCAGAGGTAGAGAGGGATCGAGTGGTCCATTGGCGCGTGTGGCCAGATGTACCACCACGCAGATGGAATCGAGATGAGGTAGGAGACAATCCCGATCATTTATTTGATTGAAAAGATTTTTGTTGAAATTGTTTGTTTAAAAGTTTGGTGGAAATGTAATTTTGAAATCATGGGTAAAATTAAATGAAACAGGGGGAAGGTCAAACATGGCATAAATAGGGGTAGTAATTAAGCTAGGATAGGTTTGGGTGGGTTGGGGTAGGTATTTAGGTTTTTTTGTGAATTTAGCAAAAAGTAGGGTTGAGGTTTGTGGATTTTGACACACGCATGACATGGTGGACCGAGGACGGTCGAGGGGTGGCCGACGTCGGTTGATCTTGGCCGGCATCGATCAAGTATTAGGTGACTGATGTCGGTTATGATGGACTAATGTCGATCGGCTCTAGAGGAAAATAGGTCAATAAACGAGATAGGGTGGGAGGGAAAGATAGGTAATGAGATATAAAGGTAGGTTTAGTGAGAATGGGTAGGGTAATATGTTCAAATAGGTACGAGTTGAGGGATGTGAAATTGGGATGGGGAAAGGGGTAGTATTTAGGGTTTGGATGTGGTTACGAGGTAGTAAGTAGTAAGGGTCTTGGGAATAGGTTGGTTGGTTAAGAGATATGTTGGGTATGGTCAAGGTTTAACAATGTTGTGGTTTGTTGGATGCAAGCTAGGGACTAGCTGCAGATGAGAGACATAATACCGCCTCTATTGCTAGTGGTACAGTTGAGTGTGACTGCATAGGAGTGGAGGCATGTGATGTATGTCAGCCTGATTGGGATCTAACGCTACAGACATATAGTTCAAGAGCTGAGCTTGATGGTCGCACTCATCGATAGATGGGATTCAATGACCAATACATTTCATTTGCCGACACGTGAGATCACATTCACCCTGGAGGACGTATACGAGATCTTGTAGCTACCTACCTATAGTGGGAGAGTAGGTTTATTATATTTCCTCATAGGCATCAGAGGAGCTGATGTTGGCAGTGTTTGGAGAGGGATGGCGGAGATGAGGTACCATAGCGTGATCCTAAGCTATAGGGATATGTACGTGGCCCATCCTCAGGAGATGAGGTTGGTTTTCCTAATCATGGAGGTAATGTGTTGCTTCACATTACTAGATGTGGAGGGTGGGAGATTCCCACAAGCTATGATGGGGGTTCTCCACGACACGATGGAGGATAGGACCCATTTTTCTTGGGCACAAACATTCTTAGTGCAGTTATACAGAGAGCTATGGGCCTATGGGAGGCTACGGAGGTTCATTTTATGTTGTACCTTTCTTCTTCATTCTTTGGGCATATGAGCATATCGTATGTGTGCATCCAGTTGGTATGCCCCAGCCTAATGCATCTGATTCAGGCTTAGTCCAAGTTGGCTATAGGTGTTGGGTGCCTGCCAGGAGGAGAGTGTAGGGTTGTTAGGGCTACACTTGACGTAGCATATTATAGGCATGTACTAGAGGGTTTGTTAGGAGTTGACATCTTTTGGAGGCCATATGTTGGCTTCCCTTCATACAAGAAGATGGCAGTGGAGTTGGATGAGATACAACTACTTAGATGGATGGAGGGACGATGTGCCGGAGAGCACGAGATGATACCCATGGATAGGGTCAGACGACAATTTGGGTTGCCTCAGGATGTTCCTCCACCATTCCCATAAGTACAGAGAGACGATGTGGAGAGGCCTATTCCTCTACCATAGCCAATGGTGCTTGGCGATGCAGGGGAGGAGCAGAGTAGTGGACCGGTGAATTGATGACACCAGGTTACGAGACATATATAAGCAGTGGTGGACAAAGACGGCTATAGACAACACCACCAAGGCAGGCAGCTTGACCTAGCCATGATTAAATTTCAGCGGGACACCCTACAGGGGCAAGTGGCTACCCTTTTGACATAGCTATGAGTAGTGCAAGGACAACTTACAGGTTCAGAGGCACAGGTTACCATGTTATAGGCACAGGTTACAGCCCTACAAGCCTAGGTTACACAGGGACAAGTACCCGCACAGGGTGGGGATGGTGATGGGGGACAGGTAACCACCTTACAGGTGCAGGTAGCAGGTTTGCAAGGTCATTTTTCCACAACACAGTCTCAGATTATGGCCTTATAGGCCCAGGTCATAGCACAGGCACCCTCATAGGCCTAGGGACAGGGTCCCATTTTACAAGAAACAATGAGATAGGGTCCCATGGTATAGGGAGAAAGGTAGGGTTCACAAGTACAAGCGCCAAGGCCATCGGTAGCGAGGACGAGCTCACGTGTTGTTGCGAGACCTATGGTACCACCACAAACAGTGTCGATGGAGAGATTCAGGGATGCCCTAAATGAGGCTAGATACTATCATGATCATTTGACTATTGTCAGATAGATTTCCCTTCCTATGCAGAGTACAGGGCACAACAAGCCTTGAGTGAGAGGATGAGATCTCGCACGCATAGTGTGCAAAGAGTACAGTGGGGCAATGAGCCCAGAGATAGGGTCAGGGTGAGGCCACTAGTTCACGGAGGCCTGACCCAACTGTAGGCCAGGTGGAGGCGAGACCTAGACCCATAAAGGGTGGAGAGATGATGGCAGGGTGTTAGGCTAGAGGAGAGGAAGAGGAGATATATGAGACCTGCATGGACATCAGATGGGCCGACGATTGATGTTTCTATACATTGTCATTTTGATTATTATTTTTATATATATCGGCCTACATGTCGATGATGGTGAGGCTATATATGAGATTTTTTAGGGACTTATATTATTTTGTATTGGTTTATAGTTTATGGAAACATAGACTTTCAGTTATAGATGGTGAGATTGATGGTTATGGATGATGTACTTGTGTTTTAAAAGTTCTATTGTTATTTGTGTATGGATGGAAATTAGGTGAATTAGGCATGGTGGAGTCAGGTCGGTTTAGGCATGATGGAGTCAAGTCGGTTTAGGCATGATGGAGTCAAGTCATTTAGGCATGATTGAGTCAGGTCATATGCATGGTTGGGTTAGGTCGGTTTAGGCATGATGGAGTCAGGTCAGTTTAGGCATGATGGATTCAGGTTATTTAGGCATGATGGAGTTAGGTCATTTAGGCATGGTTGAGTTAGGTCAAGTTTAGGTATGATGGAGTCTTATTTTTTTATTTTGATTTAATTTCCAGGTTATTGGTAACATGGGAAATAAATGATGAGTTATATGTATGTTATGGTGTAGATTTGAAATCTTTGATATTATGGAAATGTGAAATGATTGATTGGATGTTTTTATGATGTGATAACATGGTAGATATGTATGTGTGGTAAGTTTCCAAGTGTTATATAAAAATGGAAATTAATTACGGTAGAATGTTAATAGAAAATATGTGGGGAAAATGGTTTAGGGTAAGAGTGGTCGAGCTAACCTCCAAGGGCCCCATGCCCTAGGAGTGCTGCCTACATAGCCCCAGAAAAGGGGCCTCAGGCCAATGTAGTTCTCCCATAAGCTAGGGAAGAATATGATGAGGTAGAGGAATGGGTTGGTAGGTTTCAGGCATGATTGAGTCTAGGTCATAGGCATGGTTGAATGAGGTCACTTAGGCATGGTTGAGTTAGGTCACTTAGGCATGGTTGAGTCTTGGTTTTAGGCATGGTTGAGTCTAGGTCATAGGCATGGTTGAATGAGGTCACTTAGGCATGGTTGAGTTAGGTCACTTAGGCATGGTTGAGTCTTGGTTTTAGGCATGGTTGAGTTTTAGGTGATAGTGGAAATCTTTTAAAATGTAGGTGTCGATGGTCTAGTCCTGTATAGGGTAAGCAATAAGTAATGAAGAAGGTGAATGGTAAGAGGTGGTAAAAGAGTCACCTAATTGATAAGAACCCTAATGAGTCTATCATACCAAAGATTGGCTTATGAACGTGAGATCCTAAAGGTGTTGCATAATGGACTATTCTAAGGGTGAAGAAAGTCACATGATCATGAAATGTCGCAGTTATGGCAAGTCCCTTGAGTGGATAGAAAATTAGGGTGAAAAGGCAATGAGGTGAAAATGGGTGGTTTAGCATAACTTAGTGTACGACAACATGTTTACCTGGCAAGAAACCCATGATAAAAAATAGGAAAGTCCATGAAAAAATTTATCATTTTCTTCTTTTGTTTTTGTTTGTGATAGACTAGTCGATGTGGGAATTCTATATGGGATGAGTATATTATCTCCTTGAGGTATTCGTGAAGCTGATCAATGCGGGAAGCTTCTAAATATTTTATTTTTTTTTGCAATGACTTTATATAGTTGTCCTTTGAGGGAGCAGTCTATTTATAGTGGCGAGATAGAGAGAAGAGATGTCCCTTTTGAGGGAGTCATCTCATTGTTGTAATTTTGACTCAAGGATTTGAATCCCATTTTTCTTTTAGACGTTTAAGTCATGGACCAGACTATAGAAGAAGAGTAGGTTCTTGTTTAGAAGACAAAACAATAGCACACAAAGGTTAACTATGAAAGAGATGGTTTCAAGTGATGAACAACCATGGGATTCCATCTTTGAAAAATATGAAAAGTATCCATGAGAATCATGCCATGATTAGAGCCGTGGTACTCATATTGAAGATAAGGCTAAAAGGTGACGGGTAATCACATTATTCTTGTTTAGTCATTGATCCTCAAAACAAGTAACATGGAAGGTGGATGGTGCTCAAAGGATGAGCGATCAATAGAAAGAAGGTGATATAGGACTGGATTTCAACAATAAAATGGTCTAAGATGCAAGGCATTGAGGGGCTCAGGTTTGGGTTTACCTTTGAGTGAAGAAAATGATAAGCACATGATCCATATGTATGAGTAATGATATAGGTTTCGAGCCAATTAGGAGAAAAATTTTCCGTTTACTTTTCTCTTCTTTGGTTACATGTTGATTTTACTTTAGGACGAGGTCACCGACCTAGAAGGTTCATTCGTGGACACGTTTATCATATGCACGCTTGATATTTTTTGGTAGATTTGGATATGATCAAGAGCATTAAGACGACATTCATCTAACAACTCAAGTTGTGTTAAATGGTCCTAGCAAAAGTCATCGTCGTTGAGCATGTCTTGTAGTGAGATGCGGAGAGATGGAATCTAGACTTCGAGAGACAAGACAACCTCGGTATTGTAGACCAGAGAGAAAGGTATGGTGACAGTCGAAGTGTGAATACTAGTGTAGTAAGCCCACAAGGCGAAAGGAATGTGTGTATGTCAATCCTTCCCAGTATCGTCAACTACTTTCATAAGAATTTTTTTCAAGGTTTTATTCGTTGATCCTACTTAGCCATTTATTTGTGGGTAATAAGGTGACGAGAAAATGAGTTGAATGCCAAAAGCGTTGCAAATATTTCATAGATTTTTGTTTTTGAATTACTTTCTATTATCAATGATGAGGCGGTGAAGGACACCAAAGCAACAAATTATGTGATGGTTGATGAATTCACAAATTTTCTCAACTTTTGTAGAAATGAGGGGAATGGCTTCTACCCATTTAGTGTGGTATTTAGTAGCAGTTATAATCTATTGATGGCATTGTGAAGAATTAGGATTGATTTCTCCAACAAGATCCAAACCCCATTGAGAGAAAGGCCAAAGGTCTCGTGTGACCTATAAGGAATGACTAGGTGTGTGATGAAGATTAGCATGTTGTTGGCATTGCACACAATGTTTGACATAGTCACAAAATTCACGGTTTAGGGTTGGCCAATAATAGCTAAGGCAAAGAATGTGTTTAGTGCCGCCTAAGCCACTAAAGTGACCTCAAAAAAATTCCTTTGTGAACTTCCTTGATGGTGTAAGGAATTTCATAACTTATAAGGCATCGTAAAATAATACCGTCAAAGCTACTAGTATAAATAAGACCACCCATGATGACATAGTGAGAGACACCTTTAAGAAAGGTGCGTTTTCCATTACGAGTGAGATTGGGAGGCAAAATGGAAAGGGAAAGGTAGTCTGCAAACTACTTATACCAAAGGTCACGTGGGTCAGGCGCAATTGTTCCGAAGGAGTTTATATCTCGAGATAAATAAGAGGGTGATTGCAACCTTTTTATTGTGATAAAGATTTTGGAGTCGGTAGGTGAAGTGGGTATCTGAGAAGCCAAGCAAGGCCATGGTATCCACAAATTTATTAGTAGAACGTGGGGTGGTTTGAAGTTCGTAACGGTCAAAGGTAGTCAAAAGTATGTCAACATGACATTTGTACTTTTGGAGTATTTTGTTACACTGGTATATACCATTGACTTGGTTTACAACCAGTTGGGAATCACCAAAGATATTAATTGATTTAACATCTAGGAGATGGCAGTTTGAAGGCCTAATACGAGTGCTTCATATTTGGCGATGTTTTTAGTGTAATCAAAATCTAGTTTGAAAGATAAAGGCATGGGTTCATGTTGGTTGGATATTTTTTAAGACCAAAATATGAGGTTCAACCGTAGTACATGGGATCAAATCCCTTCTCAAAGACAGGTGAGGCTGCATGTTTATTACTAATCTAAAACACAGAAGAAATAATATATACAATATCCACACTATTCTAACCATTAGGGTTGGGATACAATCCCGAAATCCATATCAACATGAAATGGAGATGTTACGACTTTAGGAATGGGATGGATTAGAAAGGGAACTTATCATAGATGAAACAAAATGGAAAGGGAATAAGAGGAACGTATTTTCTTTCAAGAAAACACAGATCAAGAAATACTTATACGAGTTTTAGATAATGAGTGTAATATCCTAAGACAATTAAAATGATCAAGAATACTAAACAAAGAATAGCTCAATATTTTAGACGTAAGAACAATCTCTCAAGATAGATGAATCCCACAACACAAAGTTTGTAAAATAACACCCGTTTCTATTCTTCAATGATTAAAAAGAAAATACAAAGTTTTTCTTCTTCTTCACAATAGCTCTTAATATTTCCAAAAGTCCCCTTTAGGAATGCACAAGCATCCCTTATTTATAATAAAAAGAGCAGAGAGAAAATAGGATTAAATCCTAGAAAATAGTCATTCAATAAGAGTCCTATTTTGCTTGACTCTCACGCAGGAGAACAAGTCAAAATTTGCTTCCTATGTGACAAAATGGAAATGAAAAAGACATGTCAATTTCTGGAAGGAAATGACATGTAACATCATTGCTTATTATGTTTCCTCATCCTTGTCTTCTTCTAAAGAATGCCTGCTTATCTCAAAACTCTTGAAACTTCCATATTATGCCTTGCATTTCAGCTTCATCTGGCGCACTAGAATAATCACTTAAAATTTCACAAGTTTCTTGTGTGTCACTTATGTACTGTGAAGTTTCTTCAATCTCTTATTAATTTTTCTCAATGATTCCAAAACATTCTCAATCTTTATAAATTTATCAATGACACTCATATCAAAGACAGAAGTTGGTTCTTGCTTGATTGATTCCTGAATTTGTTTATAGAAACCATCAGCAGGTAAAATGGTTGCGCCTTCATCTAATACTTTGGGAAATATCTTGAACAGATCTTCTTCGATATCGTTGGTGGCGTCAATCAACTGATCCCTGGATTCTCTCAACTTGCTGCAAAATTCACTAAGAATATTTATCTTGAACCTAATAGCCTTGGTTAGCTGGAAGTGTTTATCCCCATGTGGAATGACTCCTTCTTCTACTAAAACCCGAGATGGAACTTGCTTCAGTGCATTGAGGGCCTCCAAAGTTAGTTCGAGGTTTCTAGCCTCCTGTGAAAATTCATCATTCATCTTGTCACCATCCTTTTTCATTTCCTCCAAGGATTTGTAGAGACCTCTCTTTGTATCATCAATGACTTTCCTTCCTTAAAGGAGTAACCTCGAATCCATTCATCCTTTGTTCTCCCCTTCTCATTGATCTTCTCAATAACAGCATCGATGAGAAGTCGAACCTAATAAGAGTAGGAGTAGAAGATGGCGGGGTTGACCGAGAGGGCTTTGAGAGTCAACTATTCCACTTTCTCTTTTAGCTCATCCCCGCTCACCTTTTTTCCTTCATCTTTTGGCATAGCACATTCATGGAAGCTTGTGCATCCTACGTGCCCCTTCTATTGTTACCTTTCCCAGATCCACCCTTGTAATCTGATAATCAGAAGCTGTTATGTCCTCCTTGGTTTTGTCGGCCACGGGAGTGGCAATCTCTACAAACTTATGCCCTGAGGCATCTACTAAAACTCTTGAAATTGTTTTGGGTTTCTTGGCAGATTTGGTAGGAGAAGCCTTGAGTGAACTGAAATCAAAGGCTGGTAGGGGAACTACCACCTTCCTCTTCCTTGGAGTCTAGTCGACCAACCATTGAGGTACAATGGAAGAAGTTTCTCCTATTGGAGGTGTCATGGTTGTATCTGTGGGTGGAGGAATATTTTCTTACGGAGTCGTGATGACTGCAAGTGTAGTGACTGTGGGAATAGACTCAAGAAATGAAGGTGCGGAAGGAGGAGGCATTTCTATAGCCAACATAGGTCCAATAGAGAGAGGGGAGAGATCAGAGAAAATGTTGGCCATGGCTGATGAGAGTGGCGTTGAAATATGTGATGATGAAGATTGGGAGAGAGAAGGTAAATATCCTAGAGCTAAAGCTTGAGAAGCAAGAGAAAGACTTACTTCCGATGAGAAATCAACAAAAGGAGAAATGAGAGGTTGAACAACCTCAACTTCTAGGAGAATTCCTCTTGTCTCTGGTTGAGGAGGAGAATCCAATACCTCAACTATTTGTGTGGGAGTAGATGATTCAGCCCCCTACTTTTCTCCTCTTCTGACAAACTTAAACTTTATTTGTCTTTTGGTAGGGATTTTATCTTTTCCTTTTCTCCCTTAGAGGGTCCCACTTCTAGAGTAGCTATCTTTGAAAATATATTTTCTTTATAACTCATTCCCAATAAATGAGCCATGCGTCGGTGAAAACAAGGGTTTGAGCAGCTCTCTCGGCGATAGAATCCTTTTCAAAGAATGGACCAATCGATGGCTGGGAATCCAAGTTGATCTCCATCCGACTGTTCATACCTAGGTTCCAAGACACTTTCATTATCCATGGTGCCTTCTGGGATATCAGCTAGATCTAATGCTTGGATTTCTTCAAGATTCAATCTGTTATTGTCTTTTCTTGGACGGCAACCTCATCTCGAAGATCAACCCAGATGTCCTCTACATGGGGCACATGCAGATACAAGGTTCCATATGACTTAAGGACTCCTCGAATATCAAATCCCTCTCTGAACTTCATATGCTTCTTTAGTTTGTCCTAAATTTTGTGCACCACATTCTTGGCCTTCACCACTGTAGAACATGTGTACCTTCCAATGGAAATTGGGAAGGAGACAACGGCCTTATGTCTGCTTTGTTGGAACTTGTGGAAATCCAACAGTTGTCTGACCAACTCCATAAGGATGAGTTTGTCACCTAGAAACTTGGGCAAATGGAAAGGAGTACCATGGAACCTTACCACCCGGAGATAGGTAAACTTCTTGAATTGCAAGAAGATGTAACCCCATTTTGACACCTCCACCCATGCCTCATCAGAAACTCTTCTCTTTCTCAGCTCAGGGTCCAGCCTGCAAATATTTTCATAAAAGAAGGCATCATTCACTCTCCTAAACTAATCTTCAGATCCTTTTATTGTTAGCTGAGGGAAGTACCGATATATGTGATCAGTTGTTTGGTTCCCTTTTGCATCCAACCCGGGTAGTTTCTCATACCTACTGTTGCATAGGTGATGTACGACATCATGTAGAACTTGCCAGTAGACAAGACCATTTTCATTTGAGAGTCTATCTCATCACTTATTAAGGTGCCCTAATCAATCCCTTGGTCATTCTTCTTTATGACGACCATGAACTAATACATCCACCCTTGGAATTATTTTGACTCTGGGAGCCCAAATAATTGGCTCAGTAGGGTGATGATATCACTGACTTCAAGTATAAAATCACTTCTAGGGACCATCTTAGGAAACCTAGAAATAGTTGGCTTAGCCTTGATCAATAATTTCTTGTTCATGTGCTTGATGCAGTCTTCTTGATCTTTGTCACAAGCTTTATGTCGACTTAAGATTTAAATCAACATATTCCGTAAAGTTAGGCAACTCTATGAGTTGATCAAAGTAATCTCCATCTAATTTTACTATAGACTCTCCTGTTTGATTTCTCACTAAGAAGGGAAGCTGAGTCATAGTGAGAAGCACATGTCAGAATGAATTCAAGGCATTGGGCTGATACTAGAAACCTTGCTGCAAGTGGGAGACTGTTGCCACTATTGACTTCATCCATGAATTCTGAGAAGAATCCTCTATCCTTTTCCAGAATTCTTCCATGTCTATATTGTCGAGCTCTATGTCCCGGATGTCATAATTGTAACTTATATAAGAAGAAGAATCTTGTCTTCTGATATTTTTACTTCATCTTTCTAGACTTATTTGACTTATCCTTAGATGGGCTAGGGTCCGACATGAGGATTCTTGAAAATTCCTGGAAGAGCAATCGGGTTTGGATGTTTGTTGGACAAGTGAACAGACCCGCCCTACTATTCAGGTTTTGAAACTTGCAAAGCAACCTCGAAAACCCGATAGACTGGATTGTGTGTGTCGGGAAATAGACTATGTCGAACACCTTGAAAAACCTGAAAGACTGGTAGAATTTGGATGATGTCAAGCAGGTGATAATATCCGACACACTGCGGAACTCGAAGAGTGTCGAACACGGTAAAGACCGAAACATTGGAAAAGTTCGGAGGATTTCAAGCACTGGAGAATCT
The DNA here is from genome assembly GCA_018340775.1 of Taxus wallichiana var. yunnanensis. Lineage (NCBI taxonomy): Eukaryota > Viridiplantae > Streptophyta > Pinopsida > Cupressales > Taxaceae > Taxus > Taxus wallichiana. The sequence continues at coordinate 786,471,458 of CM031240.1, read as the reverse complement.
TGAAACAAAGGTGGAACTTGTATGATGTTGAACACCCTGTAAAACCCGAAATAGATGCAATCGGATTTCTATGATGTCAGGACATGAAAAATCCCCGCCATGTTGCTAGTTAGGAATTTTTTAACCCTTTTGAAAACTATAGGGTAACATCTATGGGAAAATAAACAAATACCCTAAGGGTGAATTCCAAACAAAAGGTTCTATGGGAATGTAATAAAAACAAAGAAAAGTAACCCAAAACCCTAAACCAAGAAGGAAGAGAAAAGAAAAGGAAACTCCATTATGAACACCTCAAAAATAACCCAAAAATCATAAAAGCAGAAAGAGGAGAGAAATACCTTCAATAAACTCGAAAAATAATCGAAGATGGATCACAAAATCGATCAAGAAGCTCAATCGGGTTCAGAGGAGGTAGAAGCATGCACAAGCATTCCAATGCATCAAAATCGTACAAAGTAAAAATGACGTGGAAAACCACCTATTTATAAAACCCTAAAATTTATTACACATAGCTCGACACGTGTGCCAACTACCAGACAACTGGGCATTTATGACATGTCATCATGCTTGGAGTCCCAAAACCCGACACAAAGGATTTGGTTCATTTCAGGTTTTGGGTTTCGGGAAACATGAGGCATGAAGCATGAGATGTTGAGATGCTTCCGAGTTCCGAAAACCCGACACACTAGCTTTGTTTCGGGTTGCGGGTTTCGGGGACATGGAACATGAAACATGCGATAGGAAAAGCATGTTCGATGCTTTGAACCTCCGAAAACCCGACACAAAGGACTTAGTCAATTCGGGTTTCGGGCTTTGGGAAACATGAGACATGATGCATGTAAAGAACATGTTTTCATGCAGTGAAAGCCCAAAACCCGAAAATCTCTCTCAAAGGGAAATTTAAGAGATTTTTCCAAAATTTAACTGTGGTTATATCAATTTTAGCTAGAATCACTAAAACGAGATAACACTTCACCATCAAGAGGAATGAGGATAACACCTGCACCGCCTCCATGCTGACATTTAGAACCATCAAATAATAAGGTCATCTGGTAAGTGGTATCATCTAAAGAGAGGGTAGCAATGGATTCGTCTAGGAAATCAAAGTTAGAGGGTTGATCTCTAGAAAGAGGTGTGTCTGCTAGTTGGTCAACGATGGTTTGGCCTTTGATAGACTTTTGATGGATGAATTCGAGGTCAAGGTCTGCAAGAAGCATGAGCCAACGTGTAGCACGTTGATGTTGGTAGGGTTTGGTGTACATGTAATGTAGGGGATCAGTGTTAGTGATGAAAAAGGTTTTTGGTTGAGTAGGTAATGACAAAGTTTAGTGGCGACAAAAACTAAGGCTAAGCAAAGTTTTTCAAAGCATGGGTGTACCTAGTTTCATAGTCCAAAAGGGTACGACTTATGTAATAAACCGCTTGTTCTCTATGTTGCTCGTCGCGATGAGCGAGCATGGCACCTAAGGAATGGTCAATAGCAGAAATGTGAAGTAAAATGGTTGGTCGCGTCTTTAGGGGAATGAGCACTAGTGGTTGAAGAAGGTATTGTTTTAAGGTGTCAAAGGATTTGTGGCATTCATCATCCCATTTGAAGGAGACGTCATTTTTGAGGAGATGATGAAATGGTTGATAGTGGTTAAAAAGTTGTGAAATAAACCAATAGATAGATTGCAACTTACCTTGCAAACTTCAAAGTTGACAGAGATTAGTAGGCGGAGGAATTTCTAGAATAGCCTTTACTTTAGTAGGATCAACTTCTATGCCATGCAAAGAAACGATGAAACCAATGAGTTTACCTGAAATCACCGTGAAGACACACTTCTTAGGTTGAAGGCAAACACAATATTTGATGAGGCGGTCAAAGATAACCTTAAGGATTGTCAGGTGTTTGGCTTGATGTTTGGATTTGGCAAGAAGGTCATCTATGTAATCTTCCAATATGTGATGCATGATGTCATGGAAGATATAAGTCATGTCTCGTTGATATGTAACACCAGCATTTTTAAGGCCAAAAGGCATGACTCGATAGCAGAAGGTATTTTTGTGTTGATCTTTTGGAGCAAGTAATATTTGATTATAACCCAAGAAACCATCCATGAGTGATAGCATCTCATGGCCAACGGTGAGATCAACCAGTTGGCCAAGGCCTGGTAGAGGAAAGTCATCTTTGGGGCAAGATAAGTTGAGGTCATGGAAACCCATGCAAATGTGGAGTCCCCCAGTCTCTTTTGTGACAAAAATGATGTTAGAAATCCATTGGTTATATTCAATGGGTAGGATGAAGGAAACTGAGAGAAGGCGTTGAATTTCTTCTTTGACAAGAAGAGCAATGCAAGGATACATTTTCCGTAGCTTTTGTTTTATGGGTTTGGCATCATGAATGGTTACGATATTGTGGACCACAATGCTTGGGTCAATACTGGGCATATCATCATAGACCAAACAAAAGTGTTGATATGGTCTTGGAGGAAAGAAGTAAAAGCTTCATGTTCATCAAAGATCTAAATATTTACCTATCTTTAAGATGTGTAGGTCATCCGAGTGTTAATGTTGATTCCGATAGTTGATTTGTTCAACATGGTTTGTGTCTCGAAGGTAACAACCAGGTGAATATAAGAATCTTCCGCATTGAGGTAGGTGAGGATAAACTCATCATCCTAAAATTGAACAACGTTAATAGATGGTGTGTCATCATCGATCATGTCGGGATACGGGGAAGGGAAAATAAGAAAAAGCCTCGCCATCGTGTTGATAAGTCGACGTCCTAGGAAATCATGTTCAAGAATTTTTTTTAGGAGGAATAGATTTAGGATCTATGGAATTTGTGGGTGAAGGTGGTGACATTGATGAATGGGGTGGAGAATTTTTGTCTTCCTCAATGAGGTCGACACGGCCCTTCTTGGAAGATGGTGCAACAAAGCCAATGCCACCGTGATCTTTGTGTTTACAGGTGGTACATGGAATGACGGTATGATGGCCTTGTTTATAAAAACCGAAGCCAAATCCTTTCCATGTGCAAAGTGGTGAAGGAAAGAGTGGGTAAAGTGGTGGTTAGTGAGGGATTGGTGGTTAGATGAAAACTTGATTGTGTTTGGGATGGAGGTTCGGGTGAATAAGTGGCAATATCAAGTCCCCCATATGTTAAGTTGGTGTAAAGGTGGGGAGGACCATAAGGGAAAACCTCTCCTATGTGATATTCATAACAAGGGTGTTGGCACAAGTTTCCATACTCTTACAGAGTGAGGAATGTGTTAATATTGTAGAGGCAAGACTCCCCAGTGAGGCGTTGAAAAACACCTTCTAAGGGAATGATGTCGATATGAGGGTAGCAGGGATAGATGAATCACTAGAAAATTTGGCGTGAGGGGTATCGGTTGGTTAGGAAGTAGATGAGTCATTGTAGAGGTTACGGTAGAAATAAGATTAGAAGAGTTAGGTGTGGGAGAGGTGGCAGTAGCATTGGTGGATGGGGTTGGTGAAGGAGAAGTGGGGGCAGTGGTAGATGCCTTAACTGGAACAAGAACATCGTTAGGTCGGTACAACATGTTACAAGTTTTGAATGGTGACGAGTCGGCTGGGATGGTATATTTATGCCCTTCATGTTTGAATTTTACACAATGGTGTAAATTTGAAGGGACATAACCCATGACGTGAATCCAAGGTCTGTCACGCAATAGATTATACTAGAACTCTCCCTCTAAGATAGAATAATTCTAGGATAGCAGTGTGAGGGCCCCACGAATGTGGAGAATAATGGTGCCAAGGTTGGAGGTGATGGAGTTGTTGAAGGAGCGCAGCATAATCGGGTTATTATGCATAAAATTAGAAGGGATGCACATTTGATTGTACACATGGGAGGAGATGATGTTAATACTATCACCATCGTCGATCATGACACATCGTATGTGTATGTTATCGATATAGACGGAAATAAAAAGGGTGGGATCAAGGTCATCCGATCGAGAGGTAAAATATCCTCATCGAGAGAAACTAAGGGTGGTAACTTGATGAATGGGCATGGGGGTAGAAGAAGGAGACGATTTGGTAAGAGAGGCCACGTGGTGAGGGGTGATAATGGAGGCCGTTGATATGGGGTCATTAGGTAAAACTTTGATGGATTGTAAAACCTCCATAAGGGATTGTCTATGAGATTCAAAAGTTTGGATGAGATCATATAAAGACATCTTTAGAGGGGATTGATGTAATTATTTTATCATTATACAATGGGTGACCCAAATCAAAGATAGGGTATCACGCAGTCCTCGAATGGTGATTTTGGGAGTGCAGGTGCGGATGGTATATTGGGCATAGGGTTGGTTGATGGGCTATTTGATTTTAATTTTGATTTTTCATTCGGTGCAGGTGGCAAGTTGGACCATGTTAATTTGAGGCGAGGTGGTAAATGGAGAAGGTGTGGGATGAGTATTGTAATAAACATGAAGGAAAAAACCTAATGGGGGAAAATCCTTGTGAAATGAGTATGGCACACCGACATTTGGGTGGTGGTTTGTCCAACTCTCGATCACGACCATGTTAATCTCAAATTTTGGAGGTGGAAAAAGGGTTGTGGGGGTGGAGATGTAGGTCATTGAAGAAGCGAGGGACGATGATCTGCAGTGACAGTGAAGGTGGAGCATGGTCCTCATCAAGAAGGTCATCATTTTCGAGATTTGTTTTAGGAGGAAAAAGTTAGAGAAGAATGGTTTTTAGAGCCTTACAATTTTCTACATCATGTCCTGGCACACGATGATAGGCACAAATCTTGTTTTCATCAAACCCTTTTGGTTTGGATTTGAGAGGGTCGTAAGGTCAAAGTGGTGGTAATATGATGACATAAGTCTCTAAGAGGTGGGTTAGAATGTTTACGTAGGACCCTGCCAATGGATCACAATGGGAGGTGAGTGTGGGTCCAGGTATAGGTGAGGATGATCGGGAGGGAAGAGGCGTTATAGGAGGAGGGATGGGTTGGACCACTAGTTTGGTAAGTGGTACTATCTTAGGTTTTTATGGCATCTACTTAGGTAAAGGTGTGGTAGAAGAGCTAGCAAGGAAAGGTTTTTTTGGTTTAACTACCTTATTGGAGGGTAGTGGGTTCTTATCTTTGGGTTGCACCTTCTTGGGTAAAGGTGACACGAGAGTACATGATGCATAAGGGAAAGTAGATGGTGGAAGAGGACGGGTTACCCGTGGGGAAATAGAGTTACGGTGGACATGGTTGGTAGAGGCTGGGTGGACGGTATGGGTTGAAGTCATATAGGAAAAGTTGGGGTTATATTAACTAATGGAGGTATAGGTGGTAAGAAATTCATGGGTGAGGGCGAGGGAATTTTTCGTGTAGGTAAATGAGGCATAACAAAGGCTCGTGATGAAGTAGTAGGTTGCTTAGCTTTTGACCGGCCTTAGGTAGGATATTGTTTGGCTATGGTTTATGGGTGAGGCCTCAGGATGGAGAGAAGAGGTGAAGGTGATAAAGTTATGGTAGGTGAGACTCGGCGTATGTGGCCTAGAAGGTTGGGTCTTCCTTTTAGGTGGAGGAATAACTTAGGTACGGGTTTAGGAAGGCATGGCTAAGTTTAATTTGACATGTGGATGGGTAAGGCTTGATGTCGGCATGACACCCAAGGTAGTGATGGGTCTTAATACAAATAAAGATATAGGTTTATGTAGGTTCTTAGTTATTGGAATAGTTTTAGTCGTGGGTAAAGGTTCGGATATAGGTAGGGGTATTGAGGAAGAAGTCGTTTCGATAGGTATGGTCAAGGTCGATTTGGTTCTTTGGGAATACCTTTGGGTAGAAAATTGAAAAGGGGAGCCGAAGACGTCCCCAAAGCATGGAATTATCAACGTAATCAAAGCAATCGGCCATCCGTGAAAATGGGACTACTATAGGAGGGGATGTAGTTGGTTTGGTGGCAATCCTTGTAAAATGTCTGTGAGACAAGGAATTGGCTAGCCTCGAAATCTATGGGTAAAATAGCCGAGATCATATCAATGGGGTCTTGGGATACCGAGGATAATTTCCCGAATATGTACTAAAGCATGTATGAAGAGTCTCCCATGGGTAGGAGAGATGGTAGGTGGGGTGAGGTAGACTTCTCCCTTGGTGGAGGAGAAGGTGATGACAATTCTCCTGTGGATGGGAGAGTTAATATTGTTGACTATTCGGTAGGTTGCGAGGTAGACAGGTGGAATGGCATCAGTAGAAAATGTGGGTTCCTCCATGAGAGCAAGGGGAGATGAAGGGGACTCCTCTGTGGGTGAAGGAGTAGAAGAGGTATGCTCCTCTGTGGGTAGGGGAGCTTGTGCCATAATTTCCTTAATAAATGAATAGGTGAAATTTGAGGAAGGGTTGTTATGATATCGAAAACCACATGGACTTCATAGACATTGTTTTCATTGGACGAAGGTTCACTATTTTGATTAGACGATGCTTTATGGTTAGGGAACTAATTCTTAAAGATGTGAAAAATTTGTTTTGTTAGTGCGTTCAAGTTGTCCACGATGAGGTCTCCATTATTTATCATCTCCTGGACAATGTTCTTAAAAGTTATGTAGTTACCATCACTATGGCCTTTGACACGATGATAATTATAGTAGTCATGTTCCTTATACCATGCAAGCATAGGACGAGTGGGATTGAAACCAATATGAGGTTTTATGGGGGAAGTGTAATGGCTTCAGCTTTAAGAAGTTTTTCCAAGACTGAAGAATATGGCTCTTGAATTGAAGTGTGTTTTTTGCTCTGTCAAACCGAAAGGTCTAGACATGGGAAAGATTGGAAGAAGGTTGGGCTTGATTAGAGGGATGATATGGACCCACCTTAAGAACTACCGTGTTAGCAGATCCTTGGATTTTGAATAATTATTTTGGGGTTTTGAAGATAAAGAAGAATTGTTTGGTTTGAACGGGCGTTCTTGTTTTATAATTGGATTTTCTTTTCTTCAATGGCGTGAATTTCTAGCTTTCGTGCCATGGTGAATGCTTCATTGAAGGTTCGGAAGGTTTGTACCTATAGAGTTGGTGAGATGTGTCTTGAACAAGCTCTAGTGAACAACTCAATAAGTTCAGCTTGAGGTAACTGGAACGTTAATTGGTTGATAAGACTTCACCAACGAGAAATGAAATATGTGATAGATTCGTCATCATATTGTCGTGTCAAATATAGGTCGGTCATGGTGAATTTTTTGACTACATTGATCGAGAAGTGGTCCAGGAATGCTTGAGCCACTTGGTTGAAGGAGTAGATGGAATGTCTAGGTAAACTGTTGTACCAATCTAAGGCGGGTCCTGTTAGGGACATGGGAAATGTTTGTAAGAGCAAAACATCATCATGGGCAATTAGGTAGCACCCATGTTTGAATGACTGCAAGTGTTGTTGTGGGTCCTCTTTATTGTTGAAATGGTTGAACTTGGGAATTTCCCAATGCACGAGTATGGGAAAATAGGAATGGATGGATGAATAGGCTCATTACATATTTCGTCATAGGTCAAGGAGTTATGAGAGCCGGAAACCGATGCTTCTAATGTCTTCATCTTTTTCATCATCATCCTAAGGAGGTAATTGGTGGGTTGTGAGGAATGGGTGCCTCCTGCAAGAAAGGGAGGTTGATGATGGGTATATGATGTGGATGGCATCCTAGTACATGGAGGTGTTGAATATGAAAAATGTAAAGGGGGATAGATACAGGTAGAATGTACCCCGAATAAGTGATAGACGAGATTGGGGGTTGTTGGTGATGTGTGTAAATAGGTGGGGTGGTTGCAACGACTCTCATGGTAATGGGTGGTAGAGACTGAGGGATGGAAAGAACTAGGTTTTGGAATGGGGTGTGGGTTACCGACACTAGAGGTGGTTGTGATGCAACTGGTATATATGATGAAAAGAGGGTAGATGGGATCATGTTCAAAGTTGGTGAAGGAACAGATTGACACCACAAGTGTAATAGACATCATTGGGCCAAGAAAAGATGTGCAAAGGTGGGACCTAACTATGAGACCATAGGGGTAATGTGGATGAGGGCAACACCGAGCTAGTGGTAGCTGATGCGGAAGTGGGTGTGAGGGAAGGAGGAATAGATACAGGCATGTCGTATACTAGTTGTCTTGAGGAGTCTTGGGTAGATGAGTGGGAAAGATAGTATTGTAAGGCCGCGGGATTCTGATCAAGGAGTCTTGTGAACTCCTCGTCACCGGTAGAGAAATTGTGACAAGCTACATTGGATCCATAGGTGATAGGATGGATGACAGCTATGGACTAAGTGGGAGTGGTTGACAGTTGACGTGAAATACAAGGGTGTTAGTTTGGTTGCGAGTCAACACCATGTGAATTAGTGTTGACTGGTAAAATTGTATTTTGTAAATGACATAGAAAATAATAGAAGCAAAGAAGGATGAAATCTAGGGAAATCTGGTCAGTGTTTTGATTAAAAATCAAACACAGAAACCGACGATGGTCAGTATGACCAATGATGGTTAAAGGGGAACCGATGACAGTTATGATAACCGATACTGGTCACTATGGGAAATACCAGTTTCAGCAAATGAAACAGAATTGATGAATGTGAAATGGGGAAACTGTATCTGACAGAGATATCAGAATGTTGGGGATATGATGGTGTCCTGAGGACCAAAAATAGAAAAGAATAGGTGATGAAGGTTGTTTCAGGTAAAATAACCAAAAGAGCCAAAAACTCGACACCGGTTAGATAAACTGATGATGGTCAAATGTAAACTGTAATGGTCACTGGACCGACGCCGATTACTGTGAAATTAGAAGAAATGAAGAAAAATGGATTTTGGGTTAATTATACTAGATGACGGATCAACCGTAAATCTAAGAATGATAAGATGAGGTCCTGACACACTCAGAAACAATCAAAATACTCCAACTATGATGGTGGAGTGTGAAAGGAAGAAGAAAAATGAAGAATCATAACCTCACACCTCACAACGCAAGTCAAGAACAAAGCTAAGAAAACATGCAATCCTAAAAGTGAATTTATGTTTGTTTTAGCTTATGCTATTTAATATTGACTTGTGAATTTAGAATAGAGTTTTTGGTTGAAAAGGCATCCTACGAAGAAGTAAATTCTAAAAGCATGGTTTCAAGTTATGTTATGGTGGGGGTGGTCCTTTCTCTAAGGTGATGACTGGACAGATATAACCAGCTGGGTGCCCATTGTCAATCCTCTTATTGTGTGATCGTTAATAGTTTCTTCCGGGTGGGATGTTGTTTAAGAAGATGTGTAAATTCAAATTTGTGCAATTTGGCAAAGGGAGAGAGAAGAAAGTGCTTTCTACGATTCAATTCTGTCGGCCATTAAGCCGAGCATGACTTTAGGCATATAGGTTGGCCTCATTTTTCAAATGTGAGCTAATAATGCAGCATACAAGGATGAAATGCAACAAATTTTATAACCCAAATCGATAATTATATTCGATGAAGCAAATGATGAATAGGTCAAGAACGTTCTCTTTCACTACTATGTAAATGCAAGAAGAAAGAATTGGTTCTGTTTTAAGCACCAAATGAAAAATGTCATTTAGACAATTAGAAGAAAAGAATATTACCAAGGAGAAGATTAAATGTGTATTTTTCAAAAGGAAAGAAACACACAAAAAGTTTCCCTATATGAATAAAATGCAATGAACCCAAGAGAGGGTCCCACCGGATGCCAAAATGTTTCATTTATAAGTTGCGTACGTAAGAGCAAAACAGATAGGGTAAGGGTGAGGAGGAATACCTATGAATGAAGGTGGAAGGTAGAGTGTGCGTTCTAATTTCCCGATCCAGTGTTGATTGCGATAACTTCCTTTTTTCTAGGAGGAACTACTTGCGAATATAAAACAAGACCATAAGAAGAATATTAAACAATATATGTTAGTGGACTACCTAGTGTATGCTAGATCCGAGAAGTGTGATACTTCCTAGATGGTTATCAATCCACTATTTAAAACAACTTAATGTAAGAAATAACATAAACCAATAATATCCTACTGTAGTTGATATGATTTAGGTGTCTCATTCAAGTACAATAAGCAAATCTAATCTAACAAGCTAGGTTATGATCAAATCTGGAAGTTAGACATGTGAATAAGGTGGTTGGGACAAGTCAGGGTCAAGTTTTGAGTGGTTTGGGTTATTTGGTTAAATGTTATAAGGTTGTTGTTATGGTAGATTTATCAAATACGAGACCAACGTTGATCTCGTATGACCGATGTTGGGTGGGAGGAGACCGATGACAGTTTAGGTTAACCGGCGTCAGTAGGGTCAGGATGATAGAGACTCAATAAAGTTTGGTTTTAATGATTCTCTGTGATTACATAGAGAATGGTGAGGTTGATAATAAAGTGTTGGGAATACTCAGAGATGTCTGGAGTCGGGTATGGAGAGATGGGAGGTTGTAGGTGATTAGGTGGAGGGATTGGTAGGAAGGTGAGAGGTGATGAGATGCAAAGGAGACTAGAACTCCCAAACAAAGATAAATAAACTAATCTAGATAAGTATGGAGAAGTGCAGATCTAAATGTACTTACTTGTACTTGCAGACTGGTGGTTGGATGGAGGTGATGGTTGATCCATGGAACTGGTGGTCAGTGTCGTGGTCATGCTTCCTAGAATGTTATCGTGAATGCTTACCCTTCATATCAGTGTTTGGTGTTGGTTTAAGATGTTTAGATGTGCAAGAGTGCTCTAGTGCGTGCTTGCATGTAAATCTCTTTTCTTCAAACTCGAATAATTCTTCCCACCTCAAGAAAATGTTACCTAAAATTACTATAAGGTAGTTAACTCGATGACATTCTGAGGTGACCGACATCGGTTTAGGGTTGACCAACATCGGTTAAGGTGAGAAATCCTAGGTTTGCTAAAATGACAGATCTTGGCAATCTTTTTGGCCAATTTTATCCATTGTCGCGGATCAAAATGGAATGTTGCGCTTAGATAAGTGGGCATGCAGTTAGAGGAAGAATAGGCATTTGATTTTAGGGTTGAACTAATTCTTAGTTAATTAAGGTAGGTAGGACTAAGTCTTAATTAAAAGGAAACATGTTATGAATAGGTCTATGATGAAGTGTCTAGGTGATGTGGTGGGGTGAGGTGTCTAGGTGAGATGGAAATTAATTTAATTAAGGTATTTATTAATGAATATTGTGAGAATGGGAAATAGTTTAATTGTAGGTAATTAAATTAATATATATGTGGAGTGAAGGGGAGTGTGACCGTGCATTTGGTGTCTCACACTGTGGGCCCAAGACAAGCTTGGGCACCCCAGCTTAAGGCTGAAATGACACAAAATTACAAAAATAGACCGAGTATGTATGTGTTGAAGGTTAGAAGTGACGATGCAGAAAGCAAAGTAAAATGGCCAAAAGACGGGGTTAATTAGTACTTTCTTCACTCAAAACCATATGAATAGTCCTGTATGAGACCAAGGACTAAATAATGTCTAAAGTACGTGATTTTGTGTCTATATTTTCCCCACTTTATGTTGGTGAAAGGAACGATCAATAACATAAAGTAGATGGAGATGCATACCTAATGTCCTTGAAGATTGTAGTAGAAAATGTGTCGAAGGACTAGACAAAGTGTGGAATGACAAAATATGATGGAGCGTGGAAACTAAAGATGCAAAAGTGCAAAAAAAAAGTGATGAGAGTGAACCTAGGGTGGAAACATGTGTGTAGTTGTTGATGTGTGTGATGTACCTGCATGGTTAGTATGGTGTGTGTTGCCACAAAATGTTGTTGTTGACATCGTCGTTGTTGTTGTTGACTACTTGCTTCTCATATGGTCAGACCTACAAGGAGAAGATGATCAAGAAGTCAAATATGCATGTATATATGTAAAAACGCATGTATATGTATGTAAGAGTATGTAAATGTAAAATATGTAAATGAAAAATGGAACATGTGCACCTGATCCATGATGAGAGAAAGGGTGTAGAAAGAGGATATCATGTCCTGGGTTTTTGGGTGATCCGATGCCATAGGCCGAAGAAGTATAGGGAGGAATTCCACTGTATCCTCCAACCTTTAACTGCTTCCCTAAACATGTATGAAGAGATCTTTGTATTTCCCTGGTTTTGGGTGATCCACGCCACTGGCTGAAGTAGTGTAGAGAGGAAGTCTATTTTATCCTCTAACCTATAACTGCTCCCCATAATGCTAAGGAAAACCATGTCCTATAAAATCCATTGTGTACAAGGTTCGTAGAACTAGTCTTAACCCACTCATCAGATAGCCCACAATGTCAAGGGTGGAAACTGAACTGAACCGAACCGGTGTAGAAGCGTTACATATTATGTTAACCCAAATGATGCCCCCTCTTTGCGGTCACATATAACGTCACCGATAGGAGAATACAGCCCCAAAAGAGGACCAACCGCATGAACTCTGTAACTATGCCTTACAGTGGGGAAAGGAATGTGCTTGGTAGAGACCAAGGTGCACACAAACAAGAGGCTATCCAAAGACAAGTGTTAGTACAAACAAGCATGCATGTATAAGATAATGTGTAATCTACGCAAACAATGTATAAGCTACCAAGCAATATAGTAATGTAAACACGCAAGAAGAAAAAGTAAGTTGCACAAAGTGGGTTGCAAACATGGGACATCACTCACGATGTCACAAGACACACAGGCCAGCATGTCCGCATACAACAAATAAGTGTGCACACCAAACAAAGGGCAAGTCACGCATATAACAGCAAACAAAATAAACAAGTACAAATAATAAATAGTCATGGAAGTAAGTAATCCTGCAAACAAATGATGCACACGAAGCACCCGTTAGCATGTAAGAAAGATAACTAGTATGTCAAAAGTGTCCATAGCCATATAATATAGAGTGCTAAGTATAAAATGAAATAATAGCACTGTGAGAGACGAATGTGGATGCCCCCAAAGACCAATGTAGGATGGGTAGAAGACGAGCATCCGTACTATGTGTGAAATACATGTATCTGCAATCACAACTAAGAAAAGTCGTGAATGCGCATGTGTGTATGGTAAAGATAAATGACATACAAGAGATCTAACTAGCATGTGTAATAACCATATATAAGAAAATGTAAACAAGAATAAAAACAACCAAGATATGCAACATGATGTGGATGGGTGGAATGGAATGCAAGATGGAATGATAGGAGTTGCATGTCCCCCAAGTGAATGGAAATGTATGCAGTGAGGTTCATTTGGTTTTCCCCCTCAGTAGTCAAGAATGAACCGTAAACGAGAGTGTATCATCGGGAAATGTTCAAAATGTGGGTTGTGTCTAATGTGTTGCGATGAATGTGTATGTGCGATGATATGCGACCTAGGAATGATGTGTGCATGATCCTTATAGTCAAAGTGTGTATGACGACAAGATGATCGAAAGAGTGATGATGTATCCTAAAGCATATATCACTACTAAATGAATAGAGAGAGTGGTGATGTAGCCTAAAGCATATACCACTACAAGATGAAGGGATAGGTGACCATTTATCCTATAGCGTATGTCACTTAGCTAGTAATGTCGCATAGTAGGTCGATGATGAACGTGTGTGTATGATAGGGTCCATTTGATTTGTAAACCCTTGGAAGTCGAGTATGGACTGAGGAACTAGATTGCGTCATAGGTTAGTGAGTACAAGTATGCATAGAAGAATATGTAGTATGTGTGATGATAAAAGACAACCATATGATTTGGAAAATGCGTAATATGTGATGTATAATATGTAATGCAAGTTATGTAGATAGTCTAATAATGTGAGATTGTGCACAATGTAGTATGTAGGATGAGTAGTATATGATGCTAAACTCGTAGACAATGGGAGTATGTGTGATGATAAAAGACAACCATATGATTTGGAAAATGTGTAATATGTGATGTATAATATGTAATGCAAGTTATGTAGATAGTCTAATAATGTGAGATTGTGCACAATGTAGTATGTAGGATGAGTAGTATATGATGCTAAACTCGTAGACAATGGGAGTATGACACAAACATGATGAATATGAGCATAGTATGTAGGATATGTAGATGCGCCAATGTCAATATCCAAATAATGTAGAGTAAATGCCAAATGCAAAATGCAAGATGTATGGATAGCCTAAGAGTGTGAAGTGTGCCCTATGTAGGAGGAGTAGTATGTAATGTTTGACTCGTAGACAATAGTAGTGTGACATATGTGTGATGAATAGTGGTATGACATGTAGAATATGAATGATGTGTAAATGTGTAAATATCAAAATGATGTAGACTAAATGTAGAATGTAGAATGTAAGATGTAAGATTTGTGATGCAAGATGTGTGAAGAGATGCAAAGTGTAGTATCTATGTACGGTGTGTGGGGTTCATGTGTAGTATGCCCTCGATCAATTGTGAACTGAAGCACAAGAGTGTGTCATTGGGTAATGACGATGCGTAGAGTGTAGATGAAAATGCTAAGATGGGGGGTATGGATGCTATTATCCCCAAGTGTTTGAACGATAGAGTTCTAGTCAAAATATACTAAGTTGATCAATGTAGGAGTAGTTTCCTTAACAAAAGTGATGGAACACTGAGGTGGTAATGGTGTGTGACCATCAAGTGGTTCATTTTCATCGTAAGATTCATCTCGAGTCCCATTCATCGACATAGGAATTATTTATAACAGATGGTGGAATTACAAGTTTAACTATCGAAGGTGGTTATGGAGCATGGTATGGTGATGTTGCAGATACCTTTAATGGAGGAGGGTAGTTGTTTTAATAGAATGAATGAGAAATGGAAGTTGAGTGGGATGATGAGAAATCTTGAATGGTGGAAGCTTTGGCAAAGATTGATGACACTATCGAAGACTTGATAGAGGAGAAGGTTGATTGATTTTAAGGGGTGGTTGCTTAGGCGACGCTTGAGTTTCGTAGAATGACCATTAGGAGTGATGGCATGATGTTCATTACATATAGATGAGTCAAATTTAGGAGCTCATTGAGATGGAGCATTTGTAGATGGGCATGCAACGAAGTGTTGTGCTATGAATGAGATAAGGCCCTGATGCTCAAGATGTTTGATTCTTCCTTGTAAAGCATAAAAATCATTGTTGTTATGTCCATTGATTCGATGATAATTACAATATGAAAAACATTGATATTTTCTAGCCAATAAGGAGGATAGTAAAGAGTAGGTGGTAAAGTGATAAATTGACAACTAAGGAGCTCAGTAAGAAGGTCACGTTGTTAAGTATTGTGATCAAGGATAAGAGGCTCTAGTAATGGTATGACTTGAGGATCATTGATATGAGCACATATATAAGACATAGAATGAGAATGAGATGTAGAAGGAGAAAAAACATGCACTTAAGAAGCATCCTTACACTTGTTGAATTTCATATTTGAGAGATGTAATTGTGGATTCCATGGCATTAAATTTGTCTTCAAATAAATCATGTAGATATTGGATTGAGGCCAATAGGGGTTGATTGGATGGAGGAACACTAGGGTCATCAAATAGACAAGAAAATATACGACTTATTTTGTGTGGCAACGTATTGTCATCAAGATATATCGTGTCTAGGGATTTTTACAAAACAACCTAGCAATTGGGATATCTCTTAAGTAAATTAGCCATGATAGAGGGAAAAAATGAGGATGCTAAACGTGAAAGCGGTCGTGTTCACCAAAATGATTAACTAAAATGTGGAATAATAACTAATTCTATAGTTAATATAACATTAAGGACAACAATAAATAATAGATGAATGTATAAAGAAAATGACCCAAGCAACTAAGTCGATGAAAATAAACCCTAATGTGCAAGAAGAGTAAGGAAACAACTTAGTTGATTCGAGAGGCTGATTTGGAATGTGTCATAAAATGAACTAAATATTATGGAAGCAGAACAAACATGTATGATGGTCCCTAAAAGGAAATATCTCGAGTTGTTTAGCTAGATTGAGGTTTCCAGAGAGGATCGGGATGCCCTAGTTTGAGTTTTGAGCGCCATGGCCTGTAAGAGGTCCAAAATCAAACTTGTGGGGTTAGAAGATGATGTGAAGCCCTTGATGTCTGTCACATGGAATTTTTTTCTATGTGCCAAATGTCATCAATGAACACTGATGAAAGATAGACCTACAAAACCCCAAAACAAGCATCAAACCCTAAAAAAAAAAAAGATGCATATGAAGGGGTTGGATTGACCACAACCGCCACAATGGTGGACTTACTAATCGAGCATTGCACTACATATCATACCGATGTAGTTTTATGTGCTTGTGTGTACAATCATGCCCTATGTGCTCTTGTGTCACCACACTTTGTAAAAGTAGCAGCATAACAACTGTGTACAAAATGTAATATAATGGTGGATGGAATAGAATAAACTTCCCTCATTTGATGTGTGATGTAGATGAACCAGTCATGTCCCTTATGATGGATCTAGATGGATGCAAATGAGCTCTAGATTCTTTAAATGGAGTGCAACCTTAGGTGATGATAGTAGTGACTAGTGTTTGGTCCCACATTACGGTCTCATAACTTTATATTTATATGGTTTTCATGTTCTAAATTCGTAATTATCCTTGAAAAGGCCGACCACAAGAAATATGAAGTGCTCAAATAGCTAGAAAGTGCCCAAAATGTGGCAGGAAAGTGGGAAAAGGATCGGGCGCCCGACTAGGACTAGGGTGCCTGTGGGAGCCCCAGTCAAGGCTAAAATGACACAAAATGACAAAAATAGACTGGTTATGTATGTGCTAAAGGTCGGCAGTGATTGATCTAAAAATGGTACTTCAATTTTCTGTACTTTTAAAAAAATTGGATACTAGGAACTCAACATCAATTTTATGGTTCAATTACTCCAAAATTGATTAATTCCTTTCAAAACATGCACCTCAATATGAATTTCATTCACAACACTGAAATGTGCATTTGTGGATTATGGATATTGAAATTTCCAATCAAGTCCATTTTCTCATTTTTAAAGATGAAATGGTTAACCAAATTAATTAAAATCTAATACTGATTTTATCTGATCAAAAGCTTCATACTAAAAATGCAAATAACATCCACAACACAATTTGATAATGGATTTCACTCGAAGGCTACGTCTCTGGATTCTCGAAAAGAGAATCAATCTATTTAAAAGTCTAATGAAGTACAATAACCCTTCAATAATGAAAAATAGATCATAAAACCTACAAAGAGATAATCTAAGACTCAGTAGAGCTCGCAATTTACTGTAAATTGTTCCAAAGTTGATTTGTGGCTCCTACAAAGTGCTTCCACAATGTGATCCCCCGCAACCGTACTTGAAAAAAACCTACAAATGGTGATTTTTAAATATTTCATGGAAAAAAATTATATCTCTGGAATCCTCATGAAATTCTTAAAGAACTTTCCTTTTACACCATGACCTGGTTCGGCCCCTAAGTGCTCAAAAACTCGAGATCTTTGCTTGCTCCCAAAGTGTCATTTTCATGCAAATGTTATGGAAAATCACCTACACCATAAAATAGGTAACACTTTATAGAAAAAAAATTACATATTGGGATTCCTCTCATAATTTTGAGCACTATTGGTTTTTACACCAAGTACAAATTTGGAGCATAAGTGCCTCAAAATTGGCCTTTTCTGCACCTACACAGTCCCTACACTATCCCTGTACAAAACTCTGCAAGCTTTTTTTATAGCTCGTCTGAGCCCTTTGCCAAGTTTTTTGGGTGGATGCGACTTCTACTGCTGAGGTCGCAAGTTCAAACCTCCCACTTACCATTTTTCCCTGACCACTTTGCACTCAAAGTGGGGATATCCCACATTGTCGTCATGAAAAGAGGGGTAAGGGTTTAATATAGGCTGAACCACCCATATAATATATGACTTCGGTCACACCTCTCTCCATTTTTTTTGGCCACATATACATAGCGAGCTGGCAGTGCTTGGTTCTATCGGCCCTCCGGGATCGGCCGAGTCAGATGTAATATGACCAATGCGTTGGGTTGTGCATTGATCATTTGTTTATCCACAAAATGTGGTCACTGCCATGTGCATTGATTGTTTGTTTATCCGCCAAATGTGGTCGCTGCCATGTGCATTGATCGTTTGTTTATCCACCCAATGCGTCCGTTGCCAATATAGTTTAAACTACCCGTCAATGTTGGTCTACCTAATCATATAGAGTTGTGAATCAAATGTTATCCGCCAACATGATCATCAAGGTAATAGGGGATAGGATAATCCTAAACCATAAGGAAACACATTCAACTCGGTTATTTTGGAGTTAATCTCGAACAATGTGGAAATATAGTGTGATCAACTCGGTGGGGAGTTGATCACCCCACCGAAGCTAAATAATAGCTCGCCTGAGCTAATATCACCCTGTAATGCACAAATCAACTCTCCAAAAACAATAATCCCACATGGGCAATGTTAGAGAGATATATGGCATATAAAATTGTAAATACGATAATGACAATATGAATTAAAAGGTGGCAAAGGCACCCCTCCTACAAAAGAGTGTGTCAAACCTGGTTGAGGGTCCCCGACTAGCAAATAACAAGACCCACCAAATTTTTCATTTTTCAAACATCGAAGCTCGAAAACAAAAATTTTAACCTTTTTCACCTTTTGCCAATCTACCATGTGTCAACGCGTCATTCACCAATTGACCAACTTGGATCGTTTTCAAACCAAAACTTTGACTGCGATAACTTCTGCACCCAGACTCTATTTATGGAGTTTTGCATACCTTCGGAAAGGTCTCAAAATGCTCTATAGCATGGTCATGGTTTAAGGAGGTTTAGGAAAATTCCAACACCCGAAAAATAATCCATATCGTTGATGACATAAAGTAAAGTAAAATGACAAAAAGATGGGGGTTAATTAGTACTTTCTTCACTCAAAAACTATATGAGTAGTAGTATGAGATTGGGACTAAATAATGTCTAAAGTGCATGATTTTGTGTCTACCTATGGTGTGATATTTTTTCCGTGATATCCCTTATTTTTTTAATGTAATGTTCATTCCAATTGAAATGGAGATAGACTACATTATGTTTGCTTAAGGACTATGCCTCTACTATGAAAACTCGCTGCTCTATAAATTGTTGTGAGCTATGTTGATCTAAGAAATCGATTGTGTTCCCCCAGTAAATTAGTGCCTAGGGGAGGAAACAAGCATCCAAGCGCTCTTGTCTGAGCCCGAACGCTAGTATTTGTGATGTGTTAAGAACTCAAATCAAATTATGTTCCTTTCTAATATTGTATGACTGCGCTTATGTTATTGTACTATGTAGGCCTGTAGTGTATCTCTAAGCTAATGTATGGGGTGGTGATTGACCCAATATATGCCCCTCCTCGTTTGGGGTGCATGCGACATCAATAGGAGAATGTGGCCTAAAGAGAGGACCTGATGTTGAACTAAATTGTGTCCCTATAGGGGGAGGGAATGTGCATGGTAAAACCAAGTCACATGCAAAAATATGGCTAGTAAGATGTGTTAATAGTAAAAGCTAGCAAACACGTCGTAGAGAAATGAAGTAACAAACAAGTGTGCATAAAAGATAGATCAGTAAAAGCAAGTTTCAAACATGGCGCATCACTCAAAATTTCACAAGACAATTGGGGCCGAAGTAGCCAAAAGCATACAAACAATAAGAAAACAAGACATGGGGTATAACCCACAAATAATGACATATAACAACAAACAATGGAAAACAATTTCAGGCAAAATGTTAAATAACCATGGTGGCAAATAGTCCCGCAAGGAAAATTTTGCACATGAAGTACTCACAAAGATGTTAGGATGATAAAAAGTATGTCAAAGCATGTATTACCCAATATAAAGTAGTGTTCTAGGAGGTAGAAGTAGTAAATAATGAAACAATAGCACCTATAATGTTTGAGAAAGTAGATACCCCAAGAACCTCGGTAGTACTAGTAAGAGGTACAATTCCAAGAATCATTACAGCGTGGAAGGATCTCAGAAGAAGTTTGCATTCACAACTAGAGAACAAGTGAATGCGCATGTGTATATAGAAAAGATAATGACATATTGGATATTCGTCTAGCATGGAATCAAAGTGTACATGTAAGTATAAGCAAGCAAGAGTAAATGCAACCAAGATATGCAATATGTAATGTATGAATGTAATGGAATGATATGCAATGTGAATGTGATAGGAGAAACATTCCCCGGTGAATGTGTATGTATGAAATGAGGTTCATTTATAAAATACCCTCAACAATAAAGAATGAAACATCGAACAAGAGTGTGTCATCGAGAAATGGTTTGAAAATGCATGCTAGAAAGATGAATTATAAAGCATAGGGCGTGAAGTGTGAATGGGTGATGTCAGGTTCATTTCATATTTAGACCCTCAGTAGTCGAGTATGAACTGTGGAACTAGAGTTCACCATAGGGTAATGATGATACAAGTGTGTGTATCAATATGTGAAAGAGAGACTAGATGCAAAGCACAGAGTGTAATGTGTATGTGTAGAGACTAGAAAGAAATAGTAATGATGGAAAAGGCGGGGATAAAGTGCGATGCCCCCCAAGTGTGTGATGAAAAGTATTTTATCCATTGAGAGTGACAAGCAAGGTTCCTTCACTTGGTGTACGGGAAGATAAAGGCATGTGACAATGCTCTAAGAGTGGTGGTGTATGAGAAGGATGATGTGCATGTGAAGGAAGCCGATGTGGTGAAAGAGGTGGTGAGCACCTATGTGAAGAAGGTTTATGAGGTGAAGGAGGTGATGAGCATCTATGTGAATAAGACTGCGTGATGAAGGAGGTGATGAAAACCTATGTGAATAAGACCTATGAGGTGAAGGAGGTGATGAGCACCTATGTGAAGGACTAGTGGACCTATGAGGATGACAACATCATGTAGTAGGATGTGTGCGAATAGGAGAACTAGGTGTTGAGTATGCCTTAGATTTGAGAGGTCCTGGAGGCCTAGATACTATAGTTGGTGGAATAATTTCATTAAGAGGAGGTAGAGGTAATAGTGTGCGTGGTAGAATGCCTTTAAGAGTGACAACTTGTTTATTATGTATGAACTTGAGACACATATGATTCATGGATAGAATAGCTTGAGCGACGCGGAGTCACTGGAGACCTAAGAGCATGTCACAACCTTTGATTGAAGATGACACAACGAATGAAAAAAGCATAGTGAGAGGCCCAACTATAATGGGCAATCGAATGTAGCCAAAATATTTAGGAGCTAGATATGAAGTAATATAAATTGGGCATTTAATAGCCAGAAGAAGTGCGAGAGAGCACACACAAATATGAGCCCCTAGAAACCTACTTTTTGCTAAGATAATCGAAATCTAGCTTCAAGGGACACAATTTCTATCACACACACACAGTACATTGAATTTGAAATTCCATGCAATGATCTTTAATAATCACATTAGGGTGACCTCTCGAAGTCGGTCGACTCAATCGTTTAGATATTTTATTTATTTTAATGTTTGTTTGAGTCCATTGAGGTAGTTAGGTTATTTTTCCATGTACATGTGTGACAACACAACCAAACAACGAAGTGGATGTGACACAGAGAAAAATGAAGGTGACATTATCAAACACTAAAATAACTAGATTTGCACACCTTGCCATGACACTAACACCTAAGAAATTTTATCCCCTTCGGGAGATCTAGTCTAGACAATCATATATCAGCTAAGTAACTCTTATCCTCTTGTTGGTTGTACTTACTTATCATTGTATGTTGATATATTACATGATTTCGATACATATAATTTATTCTAGTCATCGATTACGATTTAATTTTTGTTAAATAATTTAGTGAACCAACTCTTGCATTCTCTTTATCGAATATATTCTTTTCCAAAACCTTGTGGCTATATGATTTTCATTCTTTCTCTTGTATTCCCATTACCCATAGTGGTCGATTTAATCCTCCATAGCATACCGAGCTCCCCCACTTACTCGTAATCATTCCAATGTCATGGAAAAATCTACACACGTTGATCCTCCCTTCATTCTAATCATGTACCCATTAACAAAATTGAAGCTTCTAATAGTGAACATTCTTATGATGAAGACACTAATGTTGATCAAGAACAACTCTATGCACTCACTAATTTTTTGTTCCACACTACGGAAAAATCCTACTCATGTGCCACATGGTCTAGATGATTTATCGGTTGTCAAACATACTAATGATAATGTTTCTCATGTTACTATGATTCGTAACTTAGGGCTCATTGTTGTTACCACCCCTTCTTCCACTTTCTTCCCCCCCACCAATACAGGGGCATCCACTATCCATATTCCTATTCCCACACCTAACACTCACTTTTCTTCCCCTATCATTTCTCATATCCAACCTAGTTCCTCTTCAGAACCCACACCTTAGAGTCCATATACCATGATTTACAGGCTCAAATTCATCAATTACAACACACCTTTTCTTCTTCATCTCCCTCTCTTGATTCTTCACTTCTCCTACATATTCCTCTTGCACCCAAAGTTTCTTCTTACCCACTTCCCCCCAATTTTATTTCACCCAATTTTCCTCTTTTTGATGATCATGGAGATCCACAAGAGCATCTTAGATCATTTCATGTTGCATGCTTGGACTATGCTTGTGATGATACATTATTGACAAAGTTGTTTCCTAGGAGCTTATAGGAGTATGCTTTATGATGGTTCTATGATTTACCTCTACACTCTGTTAGATATTTCACTCCTCTATAAAATATATTATTGGCACATTTTTCTATGAACATTGGAACTAAAATATCATATGCACAAATGGATAAAATGAAGCAAGGATCTAATGAGCATCTTAGTGACTATGTTTTGCATTATAAGAATAATCTTACTAAAATGAACAATGTATTGGTTGAATCTGAATTACAAGATCTCGTTTATCTAAAGTCTCATCTATTTATCCAAAGTATCTTACCTCCTCTACAAGAATGTGTGATCTTTGATTCTTTTCGTTCTTTTGATCATTTATGTCATACTCTTAAAGAACGTGAAAACAAGTTACTTTCTATGGGCAAGATTAAGTATGGTGATAATACTTCCTATCAATCTAGTAACAAATTCCAAAGTAAATGTCTTTAAGAGAAAATCTAATGAGCCTAAGCCTACTGTTAATGTTATATCTCAACCAAAAAAGCTCCAAATACAACCTACACGATGCATCTTTACTAGATTGCCATATCCACCTCACATCTTGTTTCCTAAGCTCATTGAAAGCAATATGATTTCTCTTCCATCCCCTCTTGAGCTAGATCCTAATCATCCTTGTGGTAATAATTTTGATGAAAACACACATTGTGATTATCATAGATGTAATGGAAATTCCAGTAATAAATTATTTAATCTTAGACATTTGATTCAAGCCTTGATTGATACTTAATGAGCTCAAATTGCTTGAACCCACTATTCTAAATCTACAAATGACAATGAAAAACTCAATATTTTCAATGATCCATTACCCAAACATCACAAAGTGATTCCTGAGTTTTTTTATAATCATACTTATCATTTGGTTCCACCTCCATCATCTTCATGTCATTCTCTTAGTTTTCTTATCGTACTTATTGATATACCCCCATCTATTATTACTTTCATTGATACAAATTTTCATGCTTCTTTTTCATCACATAGATTAAACATTTATGCTTGTTTGAACATAATATTAAGTGCCTATAAACCTTAGTTTATAATTAAATAATTAATAATATTTATATTATTCATTATTCAATATAAACTAAGTTTGTTTATGTTTAATTGATTATTATTAATCAATTTTTAAATCGAGTGCCTTTTTGTAAAGTCATGTCCCGTCACTTAATTGGTTCGTGACCCATGGGGTCAAATAAATATGATCATGGCAATTTGAATTCATGGTGGAGAGAAGTGGGGGGAATGGAGATGTATTAGACTGAGTTTCTCATTAATGGAATGATCTCTTTTCGTGGTTTTTACCCCTTGGGGGTTTTCCACGTTAAATTTGTGTCTATGTTATTTTATTTTATTGCATTTGTTATAATGTTTTTTATATTAATTTAATTAATATTGAATCTTATTTAATGGTTAATGTGTTTAACCCCTCGAATCTGACATGGTATCATAACATATTCAAAAAGGTTTCAAATAAATTAATTAATTTAATCTCGTGTTTGGGTGTCTAGAACTACATTTTAATACCTGAACTATTTTTTCTCTTTTTCTCACATAAAACACCATAAATTCTTGAATTTTATGATGATGCATTAAAGGTCTCAAAGATACATTTCTAGCGAGACCAATTTTTCCTAATTTGGAGTCAGTAGAGAGAAAGTTATGGCCATTTAAAGTTGTGCATCTCGGGAGGAACAAGTCAACTTGTGGCAATTTTTTATTTGCTTCAGGTTTTCCTATATGTGCCTTTGTGATTATTTCCTTCTTTACCTCATTTATAACTCTTACTTTTCCACGTGTCTCCTTTGACTACCTCAACCGCCCGCCTGACACAAAACCTTTTATTTGAAACTCAGTTTATTTCATGACTTGAGGTCCACAGAATACATTTGGTTGAAAATCCTATGGAGTTACGCCATGTGTACTTCCTTTATCCCTTGGTTCTATGACATGTGTCTACCTTGTTAAATCAATTTATACCTTTATATTATTTACTTTCCTTGATCAAATATCATTATATGCGATTTGATTAATAAATTCTAGTTAGTATTTAACATATGTGGCCTACTTAATACTACTAAGTCTTGGTCCCAAACCCGAAGTTGCAATTAATCTCCTTGATAAAGATGGAAATATCATCATCAATTTGAGTATTCTCACATCTTGTTTAGTTGAATAAATTACTTACTTATTATAAGTAATTTTAACCAATTTTCAAAGATGAGTCTTGTTAATGACTAGTTAATGGATTTGAAATCAAGATCTAGTTGAGTATATTAGTATGTGATTATTCTTGCATGATTTGGTCATTCTTGCATATATGTTATCTTATCACAAATTTAAAGGCGTAAAATAGATAATGAAGATATATATGTTGTTGATTAAGAATTTTTAAACTAGTATGTGATTACTAAAAATATTATTATATGCATATCGAATGACACTTGGGGACGCCTTTGTGTTTGTATTGAGACGCGTCTAATACTGATTGCATCTAATATATATTTAATAAGATTAATATGTTGAAATTGTTCAACATATTGGTAATATAACATGGTTAGTTATCAAGCATGTTATTATTTAAGTTTTTATATAACTTGTTTTTTAATATATCAATGTAAAATTTATAGATGGTTAAACGTGAAATCAATAATGATTTATACTACGCTTATTATGATGTCTATATGGATATTGTGACTCTAACCATGCTGATGTTGTGTTAGATATAAAATCTACACTTGGATATGTGTTTAAGTTTGAAAGTACAGTGTCATTACTTAGAGCAAAAAAATGTACTTGATGACAGTCTCCTTCTCTTTTATTGAGACAGAGTATAGAAGTGCGATGGAAGTAGCGAAAGAAGCCATGTGGCTAAAGTGGTTGTTGAAAGAGATACACATGGAATCTAAAGGAAGTACTCCTCTTCTATGCGATAGTCGGTAACTGCATTATTCTTTCTAAAAATCTTGTTCAACATCAAAGAATGAAGCATATAGAGATTCATATGCATTTTATTTGATAGAAGTTCTTTGCAGTTGATATATATCTTGAGTACTGCCTAACTGAAGATCAAGTTGCAAATATGTTTACAAAGCCATTGTGTGCTGTAAAATTCTGCAAGTTTCGTGCAATGCTTGGCCTTTTAGAATTGCCATTGAGGGGAGTGTGCATGGCAATGCCACCTCCTAATGGTCGGCCGTGTGATATCACCTTCTCCTCTATACTTCTACTTCATTGTAAAGTATTGTAAAAAAATATTTTCATGATCTTTGTAAACTTGTCACTCTTAGTTTACGGTGTATAGTCCAAAGTGTATTTCATCCGTTGTAATTTGGAGGTCCTTATGTTGTAAAAGGTTCCTAGAGATGTTGGCCGAGATATTTTCCATGAGAAACCGTGAGATGTAGTCTCAAAAATCATGCTTAGCCTAAATCATTCACTACTAATTTTTAGATTCCAAATTAGACTAACCTAACTTGCATAAATTCTAAATAAATGTAACTAATTCGCCTTGTAGCTAAGGTGCCCTCAAATGAAACTTACATGCATAAATTCTAAATAAATGTAACTAATTCACCTTGTAGCCAAGGTGCCCTCAAATGAAGCTCACATATCTTACAAAGAGTATACACCGTGTTTTCAAACAACCCAGATTGATAGGAAGAAATGGTAAGGGAATGTATTCAAGTAGAATGACACACGAATGATCCTCGAGACAACACCTCTCCTTCAACCCCTTGGAAGGATTGGCGTTGGCTAAACCAAGCTACCATCAGACAACCACATCAAGGGTTTTGTATCTACTCATTCAACATTCGCTCCCACATGAAGACTCTTTTAATACCAAATGGTTTCTTTGATTCTCTATAGTAGAGAATAACCTAACATAATTTGGTAATCTCACTTTGAGGCCAAATGTCGTCTTTTGGGATGGCGAATTCTTCATATGTGTAGACACCTAAAATATGCTTACACTTAGCATTTACTCCCATTCAGCCGATTAACGACACTTCGTTAATTCCCCCTTCTTCGCTCCATTCTCGAATGCCCATTTACAACACCTTCTTAGTCATATTCCTCCTATAATCAGCTTATTTGTCTAATATCTCTCTTATTAACTAAACATTCCTCCTTTCGACCATTCGTAACCTCTCTAGTTCTCTCTAGACCACTTCTATTGGCTTCGTAGGCTATCTATCAGTCATAATTGGTTATCCAGACCCCTCCCAACTCTCAATGAGTCTCAGTAATCACTTACTAATCAAGTTTAACTAGCCTAAACCCTAGTTAACTAGCCTAAACCAAGCTTAACTAAGCCTAAAGCATGTTTATCCTAATCTAATCCTAAAGTGCTTTTTAGACTTTAGTCCCACATGCACCCAAAGTTTAAACTCTTCCATTTGGAAAACTATAAATAGAAGGGTCGCCCTCCCTCTCAACCTTACACCTTGTTTTCATAACAAATCTCTCTCACATTTGGAGATATTGGCATCAGACCTCATTTGCATTAGCTAATCTAATAGATCATTTGATCTTGGCTATCCTCCATTGTTGAAGCTCCTCCATCTTGCATCCATAACTTCATAGTAGGTTAGTAGGAGGGTATCTAACTTGGTCTTGTAGCCATTTTAGAGAGACCTCTTCACCTCTATTGAAGAAACAACAAATCTAATTTGATTGCTCATAGGTTTAACTAGGTTCAATTTATGTTTTAAGTAATCATAGAGTAGTTAGAGATAAAATGATAGTGTTTTAGTTTAATTCATTATTGTAGAAGTTATCTTGTTTAGCACTCATCTCATGATGCATGGATGAGTTAGCAAAGCTTTGAGGTTCTTTATCCTCATTCCATAGCTTTTGCAACTTTCCATTGCATACAATATGAAATTTTTGGTTGGGGTCGGTTTAGCCAAACCGGGACTAGTGAATTTTATTCGCACTTGAATCTATCCCCCATCTCTTATGGCATCACCTTTCCTCCTCTCGGCTCCGGTCTTCCTTCTACTCCTCCTGCTCGGATTTTTTTCCTCACAATTTCAATTTAATAAACACCTTGTTTGGCATTTCCTCCCACTCAACCCATATTGTCATTTGGAACACTTATCGACTGAGTATCCTCTTTCATATTTGGAAAAAATTGTTGCCAACAACTATATAATGGGAGTGACATTGTTCGGCTATTTAGCGAACCATGATTTTTTCCTCTCTATGTTTGCAGATGTATCAATTCACAATTATATTTCCAGAGGTGTGTGATGCAATCGACAAGATAAAAGAGCATACTCGAACATTGTTGTCAAACAATAATTTACACCACCATCTATGATTATCACTTGCATTGACTCTTTGTTTCTTTTTATTTTTATGAAGTTTTTTTATAATGATTATGGTCGTGAACTCGTCCCCTGTTGGAGTCCTATTGGTTGTTCTCGATTAAGATTTCGACTTGTGTAACCTTTTATTATTAATAGAAACAATTTCAAAATCTTTTAAAAAACACCTTTGAGCACGTATTATGCAGATTGGTATGAGAGCCGGTACATAATCAATGTAGCATGTGCAGGCCGAGAGCATGAATAAGTCAAATCGAGAAAACTCAAATCGTAATGTAAACAAACTATCCATTGCCAAAAGTAATCGTAAGAGGCTAAAAACATAGTTGAATGTTGGCCACAGAGTTGTTATTGACCATTGCAAACCCTCACCAAAGATCACTACTGTCATAAATAGGAAAATGCGATCAGGTAAGTTTTATTGGCATAACAGATGACAAAAACCATTGTGTGGCTGCAAGAGGGTCAAAAACAGGCCCCAAGCCCATCGTTGCATGACCACAAAACATGGATTCTAAGGCCAATTTTGGCACATGCTTTCAGGTGTTTAGTTTATATAACCCATGTCAATCACCCATTGAATTATTTTTCTATGTATGCGAGATAATGGTGCTGAAAATATCTTATGTTGTTTCTTACAATGCAGGATGTGCCAAGAGGACATGCATGGAAGAAGAAAAAGAAACCTATGTTAGTTTGTGGGATGTCTGGACCAAATGTTGCATACTTCAACATGCAATCCTCTTCACAATCTCATCAAAACTTGAACCCGCTAAGCAATCCAACCGCTCCTTACCCACCGGCTTTGTTCTCGTAATATTTCTAGCTTTACTGTTTCTACTAAGTGCACATTTCTAGTATAGGCCAAGCTCATTCATGGAGCAAGAGTAATACAATTCACCCAACACATCCCAAAACCAAAACCAACCTAATGGAGTATACCGGACATGAGAGAACAACTTTATGTGGACCTCAAACACACGATATGTAACATGTATCAATTTTGAAAATAATGGTTGAGCTATGAAGACACCAAGGGATTTGGCAAAGTGCAAAAGTTACAATTAGAATAAATAGTCAGAATAATTCTCTTTGTAGACGTATTCGTCTTCTTCCTTATTTTACACACTTGCCACAATCTTAACGTTCTTCCTAGTGACTTAGAATTTCCAATGTTTACAGGTGGTTGTGCTTATTCTTAAAGTTTGTGGTTCAAGACACCAAGTTTTTTTGGTGGTATTGCAAGCATAACATAGTTTTCCACTATTGTATTATGAAAGGCTCAAGATCTACTTAATTCTTATAGATGTCAAATCATAACAGTTTATAATCATGTTGGGTAGCATTTTAGAAAAATCAAACTTTGCAAGTGAATGCTATTCATTGTTATGCAAGTGTCATCCACTAAATGTATGCCATAATATACATCAATTGGAAGGCATACTTTCATACTCCAAGTATAGCACCTAGTGAATGTTTAAATGTAAATCAGCCAATGTACTCAAACTACAAAGGTCTAACTGTGAACAACTTTTAATAAGTGCCCTCAAAAAGAGTTGAAATATCAACAATTCCGAACTTCATGACCTAAGCATAAGCCTTGCACTATAAACTTGCATTATTTATTAGAGGTCATCAATGAAATAAAACATTATAAAGAGGAAGTAAAATATAGGTTATTTTGTATCCCCATACTCCATGGTAAGCTAGAAAATAAAGGAATACCGATGTATTTTGCAAGCTTGGGCTCTTATTGATTGATAACCCATATCTTGACTAATGATGCAGCCAAGGTATGGGGTCTCAACTAAATAAGAGCCCAACCTTGGCTGCATCAAATACTGCTCGTAAGGATTCCAGTCAAAGGCATTTAAGACATTTAAGCTAGGGTGTTGATCATTTAAAGTCCACAGTATCAGAATGACAAATAGGTGGGCCGTTTCTTGGCCTATAACCCTATTTTCCCATACCCTCACTATTTTCCCTTTTTTGTTAACATGGTTTAAATTGGTGTTATTGGGAATTGTCAGTACTTTCCACAAGAGCACGTTCCCCAGCTGATGATGAAATGGCTTGCATCCCTCCCAATAACCTTACATCAACAAATTTTTAAATAACCTAGGCAAAACTTTGACAGACCCTGAAATTCTTACTGATTGGGTGCCCCATTTACAATTTGCTATCGCCACATTGGATGTGTTCCTTCTGTTCCTCCACATCTCCACAGTATTGTATCATGTTCATACCTTGCTGCCTTCATCAACCCTGCCGAAGTCTACAATGTACTTGTCAAATCTCAAGCTTTGTGGGTGTGGTTTGTCTCTTACCACAAATATGTGACGTAGTTCTTAACCACAATCCAACTACATCCTAGGCTTGTTCTCAACCATCTTTCTATCATTATTGCTCCCACCTTTTGCTACATCGTCACACTTGCAAATGGAATACATCGTAGAAGAATCATCATCAATAAGACTTCTAACATTTTGAGATGCCAAATGAAGGTGGTGTTGCGCACTTTCTCCAATCTCGAAATTACAGTGAATCTTGCAGGCACCCATCACGGCTTCCCACAAACCAACATCGAGTTCAAATGGAATGTTTTGAATTAAATCATATAATTGCTCAAATGCCCTTAACAAGAAAGGAGGTCAGCCCCGCATATATAATGCTCCACCCTAGGTGTGATGCCATAGTTTTGACTCATGTCCTCAAAGCATCGGTAACCTTTGTCCACTACGCCCGCATGGCTACATGCAAACAGAACAACAAGCAAAGAGATGCAATTGGGATCCAATTTTGCCTTTTGCATTTTGTTACAAAGTTGAAGGGATTCTTTGCCATCCCCGTTCAATAAAAGTCGTGAAATCATTGTTGTCCAGGAAGCCACATCTTTTTCAGACATTGTATCAAAAACATTCCTTGCAACCTCAATTCTTCCACATTTACTATACATGTCTATAAGGGCAGAACACACAAATGTATTGAACTCAAAACCACTTCTAATTATGTAAGCATGGATTTCCCTACCCTTTTGCAGAGCTTTTAAATCACCACATGCAGAGAGCACATATGTCACAGAATGGCTCAACACCATTCCAATTCATTTGATGAAAAATTTCCAAAGCATTATTGGCATAAATTATAACCATTTAGACCATACTCATGAATCATGGTTATGTACAAAACCACCTCTTTCAAGCACGTTCTCAAAAAACGTCTCATGCAGCCTTTATTTACCACATTTAAAATGCATCCCCATAAGGGCATTCTCAACAACGCATAAACATCAAATCCATTTCTAATAATATATCTATGGATCTCCTTACCCAATTGCAGATCCCCTATTTTACCACATGCAGGCAGCGCAGATGCTAAAGTTACCGAATTCGGTCCCCCATCTTCTATTTACTTTAGCCAAAAGCATTCTAATGCCTGGTCCCAAATCCCACTGTGCCTCATCCCACCATTAATTGCAGTCCAAGTGACTACACCCCTCCGAGACATTTTGTCAAATGATTGACGTGCAATCTCAATATAACCAAAATTTGAATACATATCCACAAGAGCAGTTTCCACATCATCAAACTGAAACTTACATCCAATTATGTGCTCTTGAATCTCCTTACCTTGGTGCAGGTCCAATATGGCACCACAGGCCATGAGATCTGGCGAAAACATATTCTCATACGCCTTCACGCCTACCAATGTCGTTTGGTAATAAAACCCATCTGCATCCTTCTCACATAATCCTTCACCAACGAACCCTCTAATCATAGCATTCCATAGATGTAAACTTGGTTGAGACGTTTAGTCAAATTCTTGGAATGCTTCCACAATGTTCATGCATTTTGACAAGCATAATCCTTAACGACTCATATCTATTAAGCCTTCTTAATCTCGTGGGCATGGGCTTGCTTACCCTGTTCCAATGCTTTTGTTCTTACACAGGCAGGATTTCTTACATGTTGGCATCAACTTGAAAGACTCCTCCAAATTGGGTATTCCCCAGAGAACAAAGATCTTCCTTCACTTTGCCTAATCTACATAGATTGCTAATGTCACCATAGATTGCGGTTAAAGTCTTCTGGCAGTTTGAAGTTCTCAGCCTCATTTGCTTTTGAACACTATTGCGCTCATTTGTTGTTACCCCTGTGGCTGTTGTATTATTATTTTCTGGGTAGGTTTTTTCTTGATTGATTTTTGCTTCAATGAATAAGCCAATGGCAGAATTATAGACCATCTTGATCTGTTTTTGAGTGTTTCTTGGTTGCGATGGTGTCGGAATAGAGCACTGGTGCCAATTCCATGGTTTTCATTAAATTGGAACTTCAAAATTTAAAAAAATTGACAGTGCATTGAGGTTTAGTTTTGTTGTCGTTATAAGCTATGGTTACAGCTCGCACAAATGTGGAAGTTGATTTGTGTCATGGTAGTGATGTTGAACGTGAAGATTTTATTAGCAAGGAGGTACTTGTAAGTGCAGACATGTAATTATGGCAGGAGACTGGTTATTAGTTATTTTGAGCCAATGGTTTAATCAGGTAGGGCAGATCTTGTGTGTCAAGCACACAGAAGTGATAAAATTTGCATTTTAAGGGATAAAGAAGAAAACATAATATAATTAAACTCCGTTACTCAAAATTAATATACCAAATTAATGTGTTTACTGATTATTTCTAAAGTTCAATTTTTATTGACATTTTTTTTTGTTTTATCCAGTTAGGTAGATTTTTTTATTGACTTCTCATTATTTTGCATAAGTCTTATTTCTCCTCCTTCTTCTTTTGTGTTAAAATTTGATGAATGTTTTTATGTTTTTCCTATTTTTTATCTTAAAATATTAACAAAAATTTGAAATATATGTTTCCTCTTATTTATATATTATAAAATATAATTATCATTTTTATATAATTATATTGATGTGCATAATAATATATTTAAAATATTAAATTAAATATATAATTATCTTTTACATTTTTCTTAATAATTTATTGTAGTATTATTTCTAATATTTTAACCAATAACATTAAATAATTAATTATATATACTCCATAGAACAGAATTACTGATCATCTATACAAAATATATGGTTTGCTATGTTAGTTGACTGTTAATTGGGATGAATTGAAACTGGTTTTTATATTGTTAATTTTCATCATTGCTTTCACTGTAGTGGGTTTTAATACAAATTGCAGCTTTGAGGTGTTTGTATTGAATTGGCTTACAAGCATTTTCAAATTTTTATGACGATAGAAAATCTAAAAAAACATGGGAATTAAGTTGTTGTAATGAATTTGGTTTATAAGCATCTTAAATGCTGCATGTATTTTTGGTCATGTAATATGTAATTTGAACTTTTTGTTTTGTCTCAATGGCGTCGCTTCAGTACCGTACTACCGTAGGTCTGTCTAGCTTGCTACTTTTGGATGCTTGTTTTTTCTTGTGTTTGTTTTGCCATGCATTTTTCCGCCTGTTTTTGAACCCATGATTTTTCCAGTCATTTTTTTATTGTAACCATATTGTATTGCAAGTTAATATAATATAATTTGTTAATGCTATCATTTAGATTAGTTCATTTGGATAATTCAAAGTAACCTTGGACCTTAGGAATATTTTTAATTACTTTCCCTCAATCCCAGCTGTGAAAAAGTAACAATCTCCTCATTTCAAAAATTTCAGCATTTTATTATCTTTGTTTAACAGGGCAAGAATAGAAAGAAGACCTCTCGGAATATTTACATATCCATACATTCTGACTTTCATTATCTCCAACCAATCTAAATTCATAAAATGGGTAGAATAAATGCCGATCACATATAATTCTTTCGTAAAATGAAAGAGCATTTACTTAAATCAAGCATTTTTCTAAATTTCTATGAAGATGTGGTATAAAAAAACATTTATGTGAAGATCGAATGAGTTTTCTTTTCAATTGTGATGGTTAATGTTGTAATTATGCTTGACCCAATGTTACACTTGCTTTGGGCCACACTGTACAGCCCATAGGGAAAATTTAATCAACCTAAAGAGTGGGTAGCACGCTATGAGTTAATTAAAATTGGCATCAGAACTGCAGTAGGTAATTATAAGCCTGTCAAACTTCTTCATTGACAGATTATTGTCACCTACCATATTATCTACTTTGAATTATCATCCACATACCGTATCAGAAATACACAAAAAGCAAGCTCACGTTTGCAAGCAGGACCCCTAATAAGATGTAAACTACTCTCAAAATCTATTTCCATTCCCCACAATCAACTAACATGGCAAACCAAGGTTAAGATAAGCTTAGCAGCCCATGTAGTAGAACCATACATTCACCAAGTCAAAATCTCAGAGACAGAAAAATGGCCATGAAGAGTCATTCTCCATGAACTGCAATGAGAGACAATGGATAGATCTGAAGCCTGTGAATTTCGCTCCATGACTGGTGTCCACTGTTTAGCTTAAGTGCATCTATTTCATCAAAATGTTGCTGGCACAAAAGCACGAAGACCTCCAAGGTAGCAAACTTTCGTATGGAGAGTATTATGTGATGGTCCTTAAACATGGAAAAAGACACTGTAAAAAAATGCAATAAATACAGAAAAAAATACTGTCTCACTAAAACTCTCTTACACAATCATTTACACATGCCACCCAATAAAAACATGGAAAATTAGGAGACAGGTGAAATTAGCCTCAAGTCAATTTAATGTAATATTATCACTGAAAAATTAAATTCCCAGTATAATATAACCAGTACACTCCAAAAACCATACCATTTAGTCAGATGGGGTGCCGGTGGCTGATATGATTAAATACCCTGTAATTGTATGGTATACATTTTACCTCGAGTCAAATTTTAATGTTGAAAAATGCCACAGGCTTAGTAATAAAGTCACGTGCACTTATTACTCCAATATAATCCTTGAGAATTTAAATGTATAAGTATCCAGTATTCGCGGAGGCTATTTCATTCTAGTCATTTTTTTCTTTTCATTCACAGGAAAAAGAAGTCTTGATTAAATTTGATCTTATGAATCCATTTGCACATTTTCTCAATATATAAATGTATTTTTCAGTGAGAGAATTAGTTGCCTGTGGAATGACAGAAACCAGAAAGATATAAATTATAAACGCATGTAATAAAACCCAAATTAAAGCATAAGAACCTGTTGTGCATACATATACATATAAAATGAAAATAAGAATCAAAATTCTTTATATCCTTGCAAGTTTCCAGCCAACCAAACAAATTTGTGCAAGAAAACCCAAATTAGAGCTTAATAACCTGCAGTGCATACATATAAAATGGAAGTAAGAATCAAAGTTTGATTCTTTGAACCCTTCCATGGCTCTAGGCCACCAACCGAGTACAGATTTCATTTTTTCCTTTCATCACCGAACAAATAAGAACCTTAAAAGATTCCCATATGTGAAAACCATGCAGACTACTAAATCCCCCATGCAGCTCAAAAATTTCATCACTACTATTACAGCAATTTTACATAAGGTACACCTTGTTGTATATTTACATGTTCAAAAGTTTTGAAATTCATATTTTCAAAACAAGCTAACTTGAGAAAATGGGTAAAACTAATGCAGCACTAAATCCTGTTGTAGAGTACTGCCAAAACTTGAGAGATACTGTTTTAAACTTCTGTGAGGAGCGAGGGGGAATCTTTAAGCTTTCCAAGGTACTAATGCGGCACAGGTGGAGTTGATTTGGCTTTGGTTAAACATGCTTAGCTGTTCAGGGGATAATTGCCCTCTCATGGTACGCATTGGGACGGACTGGGTTTGGATTTGGCATGTAACGGGTGGCTTGTAATGTTGTTGCTCCATGACTGAGCTTGGCCTATACTGAAGATGAGCACTAAACACTCCTGCTGGAGTAGTAACAGTGAACTTAGAAATACTAAAGGACAAAGCCAATGAGTTGGGAGGAAATGCATTGCTTATAGGGTAAGGGTTTTGACGGGGTTGTGGCACTTGATGCGAGGAAGGTGATCTCCTAATGTCTCCAAGGACTAACGTGGGTTTTTCCTTCTCCGTGGTGGATTCTCCAGGCACACTCTCTGCATTATGTTATCAAAATTTCAATACAATAGCAGCATTCTTACAAAGTTCAATTCAGTAAAATACCATGGGTAATTTTTATAAATTTAGATCCAAATACCTGAAATTTTCATGCCCAGCATTGATCCTAGAATTTCCTTATTGAGGACCGAAGGATTCTCTTAAGACATCGTATTTGGAGCTATATGGTGAAGGGGCATTTGACGGCTGTGAAAAGATGGGCTTCAGGTCCCCGAATTTTCAAGAAATTTCGCTGGTGGGTGTTTAAATCAGTCCTCACAGTTCCCAATTACAGGAAAATAAACAACTGGGTATAGCCCAGGATGCTCGGCATACAAAG
Organism: Taxus wallichiana var. yunnanensis; assembly: GCA_018340775.1. NCBI lineage: Eukaryota > Viridiplantae > Streptophyta > Pinopsida > Cupressales > Taxaceae > Taxus > Taxus wallichiana. The sequence goes on along the minus strand of CM031240.1, from coordinate 786,435,081 downwards.
GGCTTTCACACACAACTGAGCGAAAATAATATACAGGCTTGGGACAACCAGAAACTGGAGAATCTGAATGTGTCTGTACATTGGATAAACCCTGCGTTAACGGTGCCTGTGAAGTTGATTTGTGTCATGGTAGAGAGGTACCTTGGAGTGACCCGCCTCATTTTAAGTGATGTTGAACGTGAAGATTTTATTAGCAGGGAGGTACTTGTAAGTGCAGACACGTAATTATGGCAGGACACTGTTTGTTAGTTCTTTTGAGTAGGGCAAAACCTCTCCATCAAGTACACAGGTGATAAAACTTGGGTTTTAAGGGATAGTGAAGGAAACTTTGATTGGAGGAAGATGTAATGTTTTTACTGAGTATTTATAAAGTTCAATTTTTATTGACATCCCTACTACTTTTGTTTTATTCAGTTAGGTAGTTTTTTTATTGACTTCTTATAAGTTTTATTTGTTCCTTTTCTTTCTTCTTCGTGTTTCTTTGGGTTTTGTACTTATAAAATGGAACTAGAGTTGGAGTTTGGTAACTGTTTACACATTTTTCATATTTGTAACTGTAAAATATTAATAAAATTTTGAAATATGTTTCATCTTTACTTATATATAGGAAAATTATAAATGTAATTATTATTTTTATATGAATTATACTAATATACATTATAATATATTTAAAATATTAATTTAAATGTATAATTATCTTTATGTTTTTCATATATTATAGTACTATTTCTAATAATTTAAAGAATAATATTGAAAAATTAAACAATAAATTGTATATACTCCATAAAAATATAGGACAAAATTACTGATACCTATACAATAACATTAGTTTCACATTAAAAATATATAGGACAGACTTATTAATGTCTACACAAAATCATTGGTTTCACTTAAAAAATTAAAACCATTTGACATTTGTATGACTGCTAAAGATGACGGGAATTTGAAATTGGAGTGGAACTATTCATGCCAATTACATCATAATAATAATCTATTAGGCTAGACAAAAAGGAAATGGATTGGTATTTGTTTGGTGGGCTGTTGTGTGGCAAATAAATATATTGACTCTTATAATCATATTATATACATACAGCATTAGCTTCGATCAGAGTTTTCCTTCAGAATTGTATGGTTTCTAGTTTCTGTTATTACACACAACTATTTCTCTTACTCTACTGTTGTCAATTCATTAAAGGAGCTTCCATTTTTATATGATTAATATTGAATTGGGAGGTGAATTGGTTCCCCCTGATTTTCCACCCTTTTATTGGGTGGCGTGAGTAATCAAGTCCAACTGACGATGGAATTGAAACCCAACTAGATTGTTGTGTTTACGTGCTCTGAAAAACACACATTCTTTTAATCCTCTGATTTTATGTTTGAATGTATGTGATTTGATTGTTCTTGAAGTTGTTCTGAATTTCTTTTTTATTTATGGAACTTCAATACCCACTATAAGTGAATCACAAAACTGGCTTTTGGCTGTTGAAAGCAATGGCAGTACATTTTGATGGGGAGTACTCATAAAAGGTGAATAAAATGTGCACACTTGTATTGGAAAGAAATTTAAAGCTTAAAGCCTTCAATTGTATTTTTAATGGTGTTTTTTTATATTGAAGATGTTAACAGAATACATTAGCAGCAAAGGCTGCAGAAACATAAGCATAAAACTAAGACAACAGCAACAAAAGTAGGATAATAACTAATTCAACTTCTGTTAAAGTGTAAGTGCATTCATTTTCAATCTTTCTGATTTGCTTCTTCACTTTCACCATGTGCCGCACTACAACAACATTGTGGAAAAGCTCCTTATAGAGTAACATGAGCAGAGTATGCAACTGTAGACAGCAATTAGAGAATTATTGTTGACTGGTTTTAAAAATCATCACCATGGATTTTGAAATGGCCATTGTTTCATTCTACTATACGGTTCGCTATGTTGATTGTTTGATTGAGATGAATTGAAACTGTTTTTCATATTTGTTAATTTTCATCAGTGCTTTCAGTGTGGTGGGCTTTAATGCTTATTGCAGGTTTGGCTTTCAGGTTTTTGTATTGAATTTGCTCAAACATTTTCAAATTTTCTGTGATGATAGAAAATCTAAAAATTACATTGGATTTTAGATTTTTGTATCGAATTACGTTAAATAATCATCTCATGTTTTCTATGATGGTAGAACATTAAAAACATATATGTGAAGATCGAATAAGTTTTCTTCTGGATCGTAGTGATTTGTTAATGCTATCATTTAGATCTAGTTCATTTGGGTAGTTCAAGGTAACCTCGGGCCTTGGAATATCTGTCGTTACTTTCACTCGATCACAGTTGTGAATTTGTACAATCTCCTTAATTCAAAAATTTCTATCTTAGGACAAGAAATGAAAGAAGACCTCTCAGAATATTTACATATCTAAACATTCTGACTTTCATGATCTCTAAACAATCTAGATTCATAAAATGGGTAAAATAGATGCTGATTTCTTACAAGAGCATTCATAAAATTAAGCATTTCTAAATTTCTATGAAGATGTGATATATAAAAATAAAATTGTGAAGATTGATTAATGTTGTAGTTCTGCTTGACCCAATGTTACACTTATTTTGGGCCACTGTAAAGGCTGTATGGAAAATTGAACTAACCTGAAGAGTAGGTAGCACCCTGGGGTTAATTAAATTTGGCACCAGGGATGCAGCAGCTAATTATAAGCCTGCCAGCTTCTTCATTGCCAGATTATTGCCACCTACCATGGCATCTACTTTGAATTATCGTCCACATCGCATATCAGATATACATAAAAAAGCAGGCTCGTGTTACAAGCAGGCCTCCTAATAAGATGTAGAATACTCTTAAAAACTATTTCCATTCACCACAATCAACTAACATGGCAAACCAAGCTAAGATGAGATTAGCAGCCTATGTAGAAGAACCATGCATTTGCCATGTCAAAATTTCTGAGACAGAAAGGTGGTCATGAATTATCTGAGTAATTCTCCATAAACTGCAATGAGACACAATGGAAAGATCTGAAACCTTTGAATCTCTTCAAGACCAGTGTCCATTATTTAGCTTAAGTCCATCTGTTCCATCAAAATGTTGCAGGCACAAAAAAACACTCTGACCTCTCATAGCGCCCATATGCCAGTCAAATGCACTTATGATGGGTACTTGAAACCCATAAATGGGAAAGAAATTCAATACATATGAAGGAATGATCCAGGAATTGTTCAAAGACAAAATACAAGTATTAAAAAAATAAACATTACTCAAATCAGAGCAGGTAAAATTAAACACAGCAATGCACTTGGATAATGGATTTGAATCCCATCCTTAACACTTTGAACATTGAGAACCATGTAATCCAGCTGCTCTATCAGATAAACTCATTTACACATGCCACCCAATAAAAGCATGGAAAATTAGGAGACCAGTGACATTAACCTCAGGTCAATGTAAATACAATATTATCATTGAAAAATAAGTTCCCAGTTTAATATAAACCAGCACACTCCAGAATCTATACCATTTAGTCAAATGGGGTGCTGGTGTCTGCTATGATTAAATACTCTGTATTTGTATGGTACCTCAAGCCAAATTTTAATGTTGGAAAATGCCACAGGCTTAGTAAGAAAGTCACATGCACTTATTACTCCAATATAATCCTCAAGGAATCAGCTGTATAAGCCCTCATTTTACTCTTCTACTTATGAGTTTCCAGGACTCGTGGAGGCTATTTCATTCTAATCAATTTTTTTCTTTTTCATTCAGAAGTTTTAATTAAATTTGATCTTAAGAATCCATTTGCACATTTTCTCAATTGATAGATGTAATTTTCAGTAAGAGAGGTCGTTGACTGTGGAATAAAGAAACCAGAAAGATAGAAACCATAACCGTGTGCAATAAAACCCAAATCAAAGCTTAATAACCTGCAGTGCATGCGTATACATATACAATGAAAATAAGAATTTAAATTCTTTGTATCCTTGCAAGTTTCCAGCCCACCAAACAAATTTGTGCATGAAAACCCAAATTAAAGCTTAATAACCTGGAGTGCATACATCTAAAATGGGAGTAAGAATCAATGTTTGATTCATTGATCCTTCCATGGCTCTAGGCCACCAAACAAGTACAGATTTCATTTTTTTTCATTCCTCTCACCGAACAAATAAGAACCTTACAAGATTTCCATATGTGAAAACCATGCAGGCTACTAAATCCCCCATGCAGCTCAAAAAATCCATCATTACTATTACAGCAATTTTACAAAAGGTACACCTTGTAGTATATTTGCACGTTGAAAAGTTTTGAAATTCATATTTTCAAAACAATCTAACTTTGAGAAAATGGGTAAAACTAATGCAGTACTAAATCCTGTTGTAGAGCACTGCCAAAAATTGGGTGATCCTATTTTAAACTTCTGAGGTGGGAGAAAAATACTTTATGCTTTCCAAGGTACTAATGCGGTACAGGTGGAGTTGATTTGACTTTGATTAAACAAGCTTAGCTGTTCAGGCGATAATTGCCCTCTCATGGCACGCTTCGGGATGGACTGGGTTTGGATTTGGGATGTGATGGGTGGCTTGTAATGCTGTTGCTCCATGACTGAGCTTGGCCTATACTGAAGATGAGCACTAAACACTCCTGCTGGAGTAGTAACAGTAAACTTAGAAATATTACAGGACAAAGCCAATGAGTTAGGAGCAATTGGATTGCTTATAGGGTAAGAATTTTGACGGGGTTGAGGCACTTGATGTGAGGAAGAAGGTCTCCTAAAGTCTCCAGGATTTGATGCAGCTAACCCACAAGCTAGCGTGGGTTTTTGTTCTTCGTGGTGGATTCTCCAGGCACATTCTCTGCATTATGTTATCAAAATTTCAATACCATTACAGCATTCTTACAAAATATAATTCAGTAGATACCATGAGTAGATTTTTAAGAACGTAGATCCAAATACCTGAAATTTCATGCCCAGCATTGATCCTAGAATCTCCTTTATGAGGGCCAAGGGATTCTCTGAAGAAATCGTATTGGGAGCTATATGGCGGAGGGGCATTTGACGGCTGAGAGAAGATGGGCTTCAGGTCCCCCAAATTTTGAAAAAAATTCGCTGGTGGGTGTTTAAATCGGTCCTCACAATTCCCAATTACAGGAAAATAAACAACTGGGTATAGCCCAGGATGCTCGGCATACAAAGGGCTTTCACACACAACGGGGCGATAATAATATACAGGCTTGGAACATCCACAAGCAGGAGGATCTGAAAGTGTCTGTACATTGGATAAACTTGCATTAAAACTACGGTCAGTATGCTGGGGCAGTGCCGGTGCATTGGACATACTTTCGAAAAACGCACTGGCAGTATGTTGTGTCTGTGCTTGTGCATTGGGTATACCCGCAATAAGATTATCGGTTATAGGGTGTAACTGTGTCTGTGTATTGGATATATCTGTAATAAAACTACTGGTTGTATGATTTAAGCTTTCCTGTGCATTGGATATACCTGCAATAAAACTAAACTGTAACAGAAAGAAAATAGAAAATAGGAAAAAGAAATCTGGGTCCAAATAAATACTAAATTTCCTCCAATTAAAGAGATCTAGAGAGCACAATTTCATGAAATAGGGTCATTTTCTGTTCTCAGAAGAGACAAATCTGGCTTACTCTTGGGTTTATCCTTCGATCCAGTCTGTAAGTACCGCATTACTTCTGCCTTTGAACGGAACCTGCCACCATTACCTGGTTGGAAGTAGTACTGCAAAATCACAGCAAAAACAGTTACATTCATTTTAAATCAAAAACGTCGTCCTCATCAACGCCTCCTCCTCTTCTAATTAGATTTCAAAGTGATTGTACTTTCTGAACTCTATTACAAACTACAAAACCCTAAAAAAACGCACGAGTCAACCTTATCTGTTTGTCCTGCGGATAAACCAGATTTTCTGGTTCTAATCTCAGTTATCCACCCACTGGGCAACCAATCGGGATTCTGAATAATCTCGCCCAGAGCTCTATTCCTGCGTCCGAATAACTCTGCTAAATCGAACTCCGGTGGTATAGTTTGGACGGGAAGCAACATCTCAGGACAAATCTGTTCCTCTTTGACAATTACCAACTCTTTCGACTCCATTAAAACTGTCTGTTTTATTCTTCTCCACAGAACCTAACCTGGATATGTAACCATACCTGCAACCTGAAATTAAGGCATACTTGGAAAGTGTAAATTGCACTCAAACACAGAACCATTTTCCAATGGTGATTAGAAATTTTATAATGAAAAATTGTGATTGATGGTTTTCGATATGCGTTTTGTCTCGATTAGCGAAGCAGTTTTGTTAACAGGCGGCGACGTAAAAACATAGAAAAACAATACGCTTAACAGTCCGTACGGTAAGAAATCCACTGCCCACTTGCGAGCATGGGGGAAACAATAAATATTTGAGCAATATTCATCCGACCGCCTATTTTTGGACAAACAGGATGCAAACATATTTAAATATCTCATCTAACTCCACCTAAGTACGTTCATCGCATAAATAGATTTTAATATATACGACAAGAAAATATAGTAAATGTTATGTGACCTAATAACCATAAGTAGGTATATTTAAGGGAGTGAAGAAATAGCAGATGAAAAAGGATAAGAAATTCACGAGTCTATTATTGTTCTAGTTATGAACGTTCATTCTTGTAGATTGAAGGCAGAAATCTTCTATTTTTTAACCAATATTTTATATTTTAAAGATATTGTCCATATATAGACACTCTCAGTGTCTAATGGTTACCCAAGTATGTACAGGAATGTTGTTGTATGTGAAGTATTTTATGATATAGTGTTATTCTATTTCAGCCTTTTCGGATGTGCAAAAATACATATTTTCTCTTCCCACTCTTTTTTGGGAAATTTTCACCTCCCATCTTGTAATAAAGTTGGTGTGACCCTATTCTTAATTGAAGTCAAAGCAACTTCATTGTCCATAGATTTTGTTTCCATGTAGGTGTTTATGTCATGCTCATAAGTGGGGTTGAACTTGAAAATGTGTGGTATTGCTTTGTTATCCCTATTTGCTTTGTCCACATGCCTAGCTTAAACTTTTCCCTGGCTTAATTCTTTTTGTCTTGATTGGTCAATGGGCATTCATGTATGTTAATATCCCACTTATCTATCCATATTTTGTTTTGTTTCATCCACATCCTCTTTCTTTTGTTCAGCGCTTCTTGTATTGTTGCCTTTGGCCACATATTCTCCTCCATGCCATCTAATTTTTGTTAATAAAGTGACACTTTGTACTCACAATTAGAAGATGTACCTAATTAAATTATAGTTTAAATCTATGTTATAGATATTCATATAGTTTTATTCTCTCGTGTATCTCGCACATGGTGATCAAAGAAGTGAGCCTCGAAGAGTAACAAAGATAATGTGAGCACGCATTTTACTTTTCGGTATGCATGTGTGTATTTTAAACTAAAGAAAATTCACTATTGTTTCTTGTTACATGGCACCATTTAATGCAATTTCTTATTTAAAATGTATGGATCAATCGAGAAAAAAATTAGTGGTAAAAATTTGAGCAAACCTTGAGTGAGCCTTAACTACGATACTTTCTATTGTAGTGCTCGTACAAATGGGCTCACTTGCACTTTTGATGCGGGAGAATAACTTACGGAGACCATAACTTTTGATTCGACCGTTGGATTGTCTTGAAATTTTACAAGGTGGTAGTTTTATATTAGTACTATAATGGAATTATTATCTATGAGTAAGGTTGAAGCCATTTTGGCACATTTTCGGGCCCAAATTCCTTCATCTAATGGCCTAAAATTGGCTCGAACATTTTTTTCACTTTTGACTAGGTCTTAGAACTTTAATAACTTTTGTTGTGCTTGTTAGAATAAGTCAAAAATTTGCATGAGCCTTAATTTATGAAGGTATATTTGGCACGCAAATTTTGGGGCCCATCCGAGTTGTTTTGCTAGTAGGTAATTTTTGGCATTTTAGGGTTTTTAGAGTAGACATGAAATAAAAGGAGGATTGTAATGATGTAAAAGATTAGTGTGGATTCTAGAATGAGAAGAAAGCTATTTTGAAACTCCTGGTTTTTATTTGCAAAGTTGTTTATGTGTGTTTTGGAGGTATTTCAACCTCTTGCAGTTGGATTCACATCAACTTTCAGTGCACTCAAAGCCCTTTTTATGCTCCATGTGTATCCTTCATCAACCAAGTTAGTTGAATGTCATCATATGTGAAGCATTTATGATATAGTATCATTCCATTTTAACCCTACTTGATGCACATAAGAGATATATTATCTTTTCTCTACCCGTATCAAATATACTTTGGTGTGATCTAGTAAAAATATCAATTTGATGGCAATTTACACTTTTTCGGGTTTTTAGCCACAATATACGTGGAAAATTCAACATCAACATCTCTTTCAACTTGCTTATTCAATATATAATCGACATTTTTGCATATATATATATATATATATATATATATATATATATATACTAGTAATCATAATCCAAGTTAATGGGAACATGGATAGAGGCAACGAGGAAGTGAATGAGTAAATATGAGTGGAAAACAAAGCTATGTAAAATGTAATGAAGTGGAAAACAATTAGAGTGTATATTCTATAAAAATGAATCTTTGTTGAACAAAAGTTTGTTATTCATTGGATGCGATGGAAAGCGGTTGGAGTATATATTCTATAACAATGAATATTTCTTAAACGAAAGTTTTTATTCATTGGATATATTGCATCCTATGATAAAAAGATATAAATGATACATTTTACATAGTAGATGCTAGTGTAGATACTTTTTTAAGTCAATTATCCAAAGGTAAAGAGGCTACTTGAGTGTGGCACAATAAAGAATATCATTTAGGGCCTTCGTGTGAGCTCATATGTTGTCTTCAATTTCTCAAACTTGTTATGTTCGTCAAAAGTGTATAATTACACATTACAACTAAAAATTATTTGACAAATTTCATAGAAATGAAAACGATAAGGATATTGAACCCCAATACTTTTCCTACACACGCGTCAAATAAATACATTTTTTTCCATAATTGATTGTTAAGGTCAATTATGGGATTTTAGGATCGCATAAGTAGCAAAACTATGTAATTGTCAAACCCATGTTGTTATTTACACCCTAAATAAATAAGGGTTTGAGTATTATGGTTTTTCCTTATTTATTAAAAGGCATAAGGGTTGTATCGATTGTATATTCTAAATTAATTGATAAACATTAATGTGTAAATAGAATATAACTACCAAAGTAATTTACAATATAGGAATGATAGAAACAATTGCTCCAAACATAAGGAGGGAAGAGTACTTAGCTAAACAAAGAGGTATAAAGATCATTTGGTTGTGCCAAGCGAATGTGCAAACTAGTAAAGATTCGGAGCGTTTCATCTATGGAATTGTTAGTGCAACCTAAATGGGTGTGCAACCATACACATTGTCTTGAGGAGTAGTATAGTTTGGTCCAAGGATGAAGGATCTCATATGGAGAATCAAGATATCCTAGAGATTTATAACCTCTTGTGGTCATTGGTGGTCTAGAATATATCTTTGATGTTTAATGTTAAGGTTCACTAATATGCGACACCTCCTATAGTGACTTTATGATAGATGAAATCATATATACCAACATTAGCACTTCGTGAACACATTTAGACTAAAAGAAAAATGTTTTGTGGTTGAGTTGGACTAACCTTGGTGGTCAATCCCTAATGAGCAATCGAGGCATTGCATTACATCCCCTTGAAGGAAAGAGAAAAATCTATGTTGTTATCTTAATGTATATGCAATCATGTATGTAAATCTAAGCCAAATGCCTATAGTTCCTTTGTGTCTCTTGACACGAGATAAAGAGTGTAACCATAAAGAAAATAGAATGTACCCTATCTAGTAGTAATATAATGTGATGTGCTTACAAATGTTATATTAGTTCACATGACCCTTATAAACTTTATCAATGCTTTGTATTGATTTGTCTTTGTTATGACTTGGTTCTAAGGCATTTGAAGGCTTATAGATGGGGAAGCTAGACTTTTGAACTTGGTTCGAGTGCTTTAGACATGAGTAGTGGTTTTTCTTAAATATGTGTTATTGTTTTAGAAAGATTTGGGAGAGCTTTGAGTGCATTTACACCCTAGTTAGATTATGTGAAATATAATATTAGTGAAATGAATACACTAAAGGATGTAAGGGTTAGTAATAGGAGGTTATTATGATTAATTAACTTCCAACATTAATTACCAATATCATAACAACGCATTAATACTTGTAACTAATGTACTAAACAAGATATAAAATTGAAAACACAAGAGGATGAGTGCACATAGTTGATTATAGATGTTTATAGGGAATTTTGAGTATGTAAGCTACTTAGAACATAGAGATTTGAGAGTGATGGTGCTTTTTTCTGGAACTATAGCTGAAAACTACCATAGTACATAACCATACAATTATGTCGGGACCAATACGAGATGAAAATTGACATGTAACCTTCAACCGCACTCGACCCCGAGGTCGTGCTAGAGCAACCGATGTTGAATGTGTGTAGCTAACTATAGGAGGATCAATGACTAAGATCTGGTAGTGTGATCTCCTAGTAGTTGAATTGGTAGAGGGATATTTAGAGGCTATGAACGGGTAGCGTAAATTCCCTATGGTTTGTTTTCCTAACTTGGATCTAAGTGTTGATCTAATTTGAAGTGTCCAAATTAACTAAGATGAAACTAACAATCTATGCTACTTCTGAAAGGAAACTAATATAAATAAATCACAAAACTGAAATATTACAATAAAAGACAACAATTTATTTCTATTCTAAATAATTAAAATATTTATACACTAAAACTAAAAAAGCGAGATAACCGGTGTGGTTATTCACATGTGGTGAGTGTATGGAAACTAAACTAACTTAAAACAAGGACTTTTCCAAATAATCTATGATATGTAGACAACCTTTTATAGATATTCTCTCCTTCAGATCCATAGGGATGGGAAGAAGAGGATCCATCACCTAGTGTTGATATTAATGATTTAAACCCTCTTGAAATTAACTAATTACTTTCAAATGGAAGGAAATTGATTTTTAATCTATTTGATATGATGTAACAATGCTAAATTACAACAATGAAGGAAAAAAAAACAAATAATTTCACCTGGATAAGCAAGAGCTTTGGCAAATTTGGTTGTATCTATATTTGTCCCCTCAATTTTATCCTTTCTTTCTGTGTGTCCATATGAGTCCAAGGAATTGGGAATGCAAAGGTAGCAACAGGAGAAGGTGCTTGAGCAATGGCAACTTGAAGGCATTTAGGTTGTAATGCAAGTGGAAGAGAGATAACACAAGTGAACAGAGCTTGGCTATGTAATTTCCAGCAGGATTGTGGCAACAATACTATGCAAGATACACAAAATTCTCAGGTCATTTGCTTGAATACAAGCATTGAATATATAGGAATTGGATGGGATGTGCCTTCATGCACAAGGAAACCTTGGAGTGCTAAATCATTAGGTGAAGAGGTAGTTCAACTAATTAAATCTATTTAAAAATAGAAGAGGGAAGGAATACCAAACAATCAAGACTATTTTTAGGAAATTTAGTTCATAAGTTAAGTGAAACAGTGAAGTGTTAAGTGAAACCATGAGTGTTAAAATTACACATGAAGGACTCTAGAAAAAGCATGTAGGACCATCGCCCAGGCAGGGCGGCGGTCCTAACACTAAAGGCCAAAACATGCACAAAATGAAGCGGGAAGTTGGAAGAAAGCATGGAAAAGTTGAATAAGGATGTCTAGGCTACAAATATACATTGCAAATGGGTTTAGGAACTCGAACACCTTCTGAAAGGACATGAATCATCATTGGGGACTTTTGTAACCATTTTTTCCGACAATGTAGCACATGCAATTTTGGGTGCGTACATATTACCTCCTCGGAGAAGCGTCTTAGCCATGAAAAGGTGTAAAACATAGAGTCTCGAGTATGGCATGTTCCCGAAATGGGGAGTTATAAGCTATACCTGACATGCCCGTGTGTCAAAATGTCATCGTCCAAACTCCCGCTACCTACAAAAAAGAGAAGACTCAAGTGCAGATAGATAAAATATCAAAAATAAACACTAAATTAAAATGACAAGAGGACTTACCATTTGTGTGGGGATATAGAAATATACCTACGCCCAACGCTCCACCTTGTGAACATATGCACTCAAAACGAAGTTATAACAACATATATATATCTAAACAAACTCATTTTCAAATTCATTTTTGCGCATATCGACTTGGTGATTTTTGAGCTTTGGACCTATGGTGACCATTTCGTTTGTGAGTATGGTTGAATTGGAATGGATTTAGGAATGGTATTTTGCATTAGGCTTGGCCCTTTTCTATTTGAATGATTTTGACAAGAAATCCTAAGAAATTCGTAGCTAGAGTGGTCATAAGGGGGCTCAAAGGCAGATACACAAAGTGCCTTTATTGCTTAGTTGCCATTTTGTGAGGCATATATGATGTTTTGGTATTTCATGCTCATTGTGAGCGTTTTGACCGCACACCTAGTGTGCGATGGCATTATACAAAACTATGACACACCATGATATGTACATATATCTCTTTTTGGCTCGATTATTCCTTGCATAGAGTTGGATTCCATTTATGATTTGATTCACATGTGTACTCTTAGATATTTAGAACTTCCATTTTTATATGCTTTTCAGAATGTATGCAATGGATATGAATGCTAACAGAATGATTTTTTTTTTTTTGTAATGTTGATATATGATAATGTAATCACATTGTAATGTTGAACTTTAGTTTCTCTAAGCAACTTTTGGTACTTCATATTGTTTTGGAAAAACGTGGCAAAAGAGTGATATGATAAGTGAATGAACTTGCCCCACTCCTAACTCCATGCAACCAGTAAGATGTGAGGGATCAACACCAAAAGCTAGAAAGGGCACAAGTTATGGAAAATTGTTGAATGGTAATGATGAGAGAAAGACAAGGATTTGGGAAAACCAAATTGAGACCCTAAAACCTCATTCTATTCAAGTTTACTTCATAGTTTAAAATGTGAATTGCTTTTGGAACTCTAGACTTTGTAGATGGCCACTTGGTTGACAAAATATGGTTTTGAGGTTTTAAACTCTTTTTGGAATATTGTACATCTAACTCAATTTGTTTTGATTTATGATTTCACAGTATTTAAATGAATTGTTTCTAACTTTCAAGTTTGTCAAAGAGACCCCCTACACCTTGCCCCATGCTACCAGTAGGAAGTATGGGCTCATCACCATGGATAAGGCATAGGCAAGTAAGGGCACTTCTCTCCTTTCCCAACCCTACATCACTAGTAAGAGACGCAAGCTCAACACCGAAGGTTGGTAGGGAAAAGAAATGTGTAAAATAAAAATTTTCTATGGATTTACATTTGACTTATTTATCTAGGAAAAATGTTTAGAATGTTCTTATTTCCAAAGAGATGTATATGGGATAGATGTGACACCATGAAGCTTCTAGAACAGACTATAGGAAAAGACACCTAACCTAGAAGAAACTATGAGTAGAACCAAGTATGTAGGCCTTGGTATGGTTACTATCAAAACTTTGTCTTATCTTGCTTGGATTGATGAAATGATTCAGAAACAATTGATGACACCATGAAGATTTGAAGAGACATGATTTGGATGTTTTGCCAATGTTTTTGAAGTTTTTAGGATTTTATAAGAATAAGTCCCTTGATCACAAATTTTACAAAATGAACTGGCAGATGAAAATGCAATGTGGATGTAGTAATGTACATATGGAAATGTAGGTGAAACTACATGTCATGATGTCTAAGGTGAAGAAAGTTGACGAATATCGAATTCTTTACCCCTAAAAGTACACAACGGAGAACCATGATCCTCAAAACTTCCATTTCTCTGACAAGTATGGGTTTGAACTTACAACCCTTGCCTAGAAGTGTATATGTCCAATCATTAAAATAATTTGTCTGAAAGAGGCATTCGTGCACCTCTTTGTCACATTCTTGAGACATGGTGTGTGGGTGAGCATGACTATGCTACTCAACCTTGTTTCCAATGTAGAGCGTTGTGTTTACTTGTGACACTTGTTGAATGATGAGGCCTTGCCCCATGGATATGGCAAGCTTAGTTTTAGACGCACATGGGTTGAAACCGGGGTTTAGAATAGAACAACCCTTAGAGATGGTTTTGATGGTCATTGTTTCAATCTCAAATTTCCCTTCTTCGTTTGTTAATTCTATCATGTTTACACCTAGACCTAGGTTGTCGGAGGGAAGAGATGTTAAACCGAGAAGACTACCCATCCCCTGTGGTTCAAATGGGAGGAAGATCGGATCGTCACTCTCTAAGAGTTTCATAATTTCCGTTGTGGTTTTAGTGGACATTTTTTCCACATATATTGATTTACCCTTATCTATTTTTGCCACCTCAAATGTTTTTAGGTCAACAACTTCAGCCTTCGACACGCCGGGGTGATCGGGGCTAACTCTTTTGATGGAGGTGGTTTGTTCAATTGATTCACAGGAATTTCATACTCCGTATGGACTCCTTTCTTCTTCTTGAGGTTTTCTAAGTGTATATCGAAGGGCTTAGGATCCCCTTGAGCGATGAAGACCTTCCCCAAATGGAGGAATCTAATCTCCTGGAACAGGGTAGAAGGGATAGCCTTCATTCGATGAATCTAGGGTCTCCCAAGGATCATGTTATAACTTGTTTCCCTGTCGATAATGTAAAACTCTGTCAAGATGGTTTTTAGACCAAGCGTGATTGGAAGAACTATGGTTCTAATCGAGGTTGCTTTAAGATTGTCATACCCCGTAACGTGTTTCTTGTAGAGGAACAATTTGTCTCTCCATATCCCAACTTTTGCAAGAAAGAGAAGGGAACCACATTTATAGTAGCCTCGTCATCAATCATGGATCTCTTAATGCAATTGTTATAAACCCAGACTTGTAAAAATAAGGCAGGATCACCTCTTGGGAAATTTCAGCGTTAGATGGCATCTTATCTATATCAAAAACAAACCCAGTATCCCTATCATTATGTCTCGGAGGATGTATGTCAAAGTCAATATGATTTATTTGAGCACTAGGAGGTGGCGTAACATGTATTAGATGACCAAGACCTAGTGCATTGAGCAATGCAGAATGATGCGTAGGTGAATTCTTCAACAAATCTAGAAACAAAATGTGAGAAAAGGTCTTGTTCAAATCTAATATTAAATCATAGGCTCCTACTAGTTTTGAGATTATAGGAACATCATCTTGTGGAAAGGAAAGAGCGGGTAGGGGTTGTGAAACCTACTCCTTCGTCCGAGTTGTTGCATTAATTTATCGCTCACCTCGTAGCTCAACTAGTCCCAAGATTTTTGTATTGTCGTTTGAACCAAGGTTAGGAGCAACCCGAGAGTTATCAGAAGTTGAGGCTTCATGGTCATTGTTTCCTATAGGAATACCCTTGTTTATATTTTTAGGATTCACTTTGGAATCCCAGGACATTTAGGGTTCACATTTTGAGGTGTGACAAGTCTAGTATGACTATGTTGCGAGTTTGTTTCAGGATTTTCTACGAACATGTCTACAAAGAGTTGCCTTTGGTTTTCGGGAAGTCTTTGCAGAAACTTGTTGCAATCGCGGCAAGTCCTATCGGCGTGACCTCAAACCTTATGGAAACCATAGTATACGTTAGGGTCATAATCTCTTAGCCTTTGATAAGTGTCTTACCGTTGTTGACTATAACCTCGTTATAATTTTGAAATTGATTTATATAACCATGATTAGTTGCCCCTTGGCGAGTTTTGATCTTGGTTTGGGACTTAGGTTTGATTTTTTTTTAGACAAGCGGTTTATGTCAACTATGTTGATGATGACACAATGTTAGGGCCTCTTTGATTTCTTGACTTCTTGTTATTGTTATTGTTTATTGTTCGTGAAACTAGTGTTTTTATCTTGATCCGTAACACCATTCGTGGTAGCACCTTGATTGCGATTCACACCCTTAGGTCCTTGGTTGTTGGCACCATTGTTTTGATAATTTACATTATTTTGATTTGGGGATACCAATTTTCCATTGGGACTATAGATATTACGCCCACTATCAATTTCGGCTTGGTCAATCCAAAGCTCGCCTTCCAAAACTTCCTCATAACCACGAAAGGAAACTTATGGATCTCCTCCTAGTCTCTCGATTGAGTGAGTGAAGGAAAAGATCACAAAGTTCCATCGGTCCATTTTAGGTGCACTTGCAGAGGAATAGAGAACTTGGTGCCATCTCTAGATGAAATGGGTGGCAAATTCATTTTGCTCATGTCTATCTTATGTCTTCGACGCACACGCAGTGGAGGAATGTGAATCTCAAATCTAAGGAAAAGAAGGCCCTCCTAACCTAAATCGGATGATAGATCGGTCGGCAAGGATGACACCTCAAGGCTCCAATCAATATCGAGCTTTAGCTGCGTGATCCGATCTATAGGTTGTGGGATACGTGGAAAATGAATGATGACCTCGGGATGGTTTCGTGTATGTCTCCTCATATAGGTCATATGATGGATGATGGATATATAGTGGATTCTATGGTCGATTCTCTCGGTCTAGTCCAGAAATCTTTAGCTTTGTTAGTTATGTCTAACAAGGATAATTGTGTGATGATGATAGGTGAGTGGAGTAGATCTGAATACTAATGTGCGTAAGCCAACATCTATGTCTGATTGACCTGTGGACTCGTTGGGTTGTGAGATTTGTGGGTCACAACCGTAGATTCGTGGTTGTTGTGGATCTGCTATGGTCATGTGCGGGATCAGTCCCTAATCCCTAGTATCCAATAGTCGTATGCCTTTTCGGCCTCTATGTTTAGAATTAACAGTTGTGTAATCTTCTCAGAGTATCTCACAGGCGTTCTTGCAACCTGAATTCTTAAGCTAGTATCTATGTCTGTGAGAGTGTCTCCTACGTCTGGCTGTGGGACCAAAGGGTCACAACCAAACATTTTCTCTCTTTCAAGCCCTTCTATAGTCATGGATATTTATCTAGGGTAATCTGTAGTTTGGCTGATTTGACCAAAACATGTGTGCTTGGTCATCTTCTATATTTAACCCGCTTAACTGTGAGCTGATCTGTTGTAAGTCTGTTGTTGTTCGGAAGACTTGGATTCTAAGGTTCTGATCTATATCAGTTATTGCCGTAATAAGATTGGGTTGAGGCACGATTGGCTCGAATACGTATTCTCTGGGCTCTCTAGGTCCCGTGATTGTCATACAAAAGAAAATGATATAAAGCTAACTAATGACAGAATAAACTAAATATGCAAGATATATCTACGTATATTTCTAAGTCTGATACTTATTGATAAACTACTGAATAGATTTTAAAGAGCAATTATCTAATATATCTAAAATTGACAACTAAACTAATAACGCAATTAAAACAAACAAAGCAACCGAGTATAGCTACTTGTCTGTGCAATTTGTAGATCTATTCTAAATAACCTGATAACTGATCTACTCTATTTGAAAGACTCTCGATCCTACCTCAGAAGTGAGGAGTGAATCATAGTTTCTCATAAACTATCAATCCCCACAGCTTCCCTGGCAATATCGAAAGTAAAATTAACTGAAATGAAATGATTAGCTACTCTATTTGATATGCTTTTAACTAGAACTTTGAAAGCTAGAACCTGGATTTCGAAATGGTGGCGAATCCGATGGTGTGTGACCTTGTCCCCTCAGTGTGATCTCCTCATTCCTTCGTGCTCACGTGGACCCAAAAAAGTGTGTAATGCTAGCATCAATAGAAGTAGATATTGGAGCAATGGCAGCTTAGGATACAGACTGAATACAATGCGAGTAGGAGAGGGATAGCGCAAGAGTACAGAGCTTGGCTTATGCAATTCCTAGTGGGATTTATATGAGTCATGCAACATAAAATGTCCAGAACCTGAAACTATCTTGTTTGAGAGAAAAACCTGCAACTTTTAATGGCTTCCTTTTGAAAAGCAAACTATCCTACTCCAATTGATTGGATGAAATAATAACAACATTTGCACAAGGAGGATATGTGGCTTTCTGATAGCTAAACAATACTAACCATGCATACAACAAATGAAACTATGAATTCTAAGCAAAAATTGAAAGGCTAAACTATTGAAATGAGAAATTCAGAGGCAAATTTGAGGGGCCATTTGCTTGAGCACAAGCCAGCTATTTATAGCATTTCCATTTACCCAAAGGTAAAAACCAAATTGATCTCTTAAACCATAAACAATGCCAAAACACTATTCCAGGAAACAGAATCATAAATACAAGCAAAGGCGGTGAAAAAAAGCTGGTAAACGTTGAAATTTACGTGAGTCATGTTAAAAAGAACATTCTGGAAAATGCGTGAAGGACCGCGCCCCGAAAGGGTGGTGGTTACAGAGACCGCCCCCTGGCGGGCGGCGGTCACGAGACCGCCGCTGCCAGGTGGTGGCGGTTTCAGAATCAAGAACAAAACACAAAGAAAAGAGGGGAAAAGAGAACAACAAAGCACGCAGGGGCTAAGCGGGACATGCGGGATGTTAACGCATACTTGGAGAGATTTTCCGGATCCCGAACACCTTGCGAGGAGACCTGTATCATCATTGGGGCATGTGTTATGTTGTTCGGTGGTGCAGTACCCTACAATTTTGGGTACGTACATATTGCCCCCTCGAGAGAATCATTTTAGCCATGAAGAGGTGTAAAATGGTGGATCCGAGTATGGCGGTCCCAAAATGGGAAGTTAGAAGTTATACCTGACACGTCCGTGTGTCGAAATGACGCCATCCGAAATTCCCGCCACCTGCAAAATGAAAAGAGGACTCAAGTGCAGATAGACAAAAGAGATCGAATAATAAATACTAAAACATTATGAAATGAGGACGTACCATTTGTGTGGGGATGCGAACTTACCTCCGTCGGCTCCAAACCTGTGAAAAGGGAATTTAAAACAAGTCAGGGTGCTATATATGTAAAAGTGGGCCCATTTTCCTATTCATTTGCGTGTGTTGATTTGGTTGATTTTGAGCTCTGGGACCCACGGTGATGGTTTCTCACGAGAGTATAGTCAAAACATTTGGGACGAGATCGTGATCATGCCTCCACGAGTGGAACACCGACCCGCGAGATCACAGGTTAGTTTTTCTCGATTTACCATTTTTATCCCCAAAAGATTAAAATGTTGAAATCTTTGTCATGGGGGGGTTATTTTTGAAAATGTCAGTTTTAATAGGTTTATCTAGGGGGGCCTACTGGGTAGGCTCTGTTTGAGTCAAAACGGGCTTTATTTGTGTTTTTAGGTGTCATTTAGGGCATGTGACCCGTACGGAAATTCGGGACACGACCGCCGCCCTGGGCAGGGTGGCGGTTACATGACCGCCGCCCTGATCAGGGGCGGTTACAAGACCGCCACCTTTAAGGTGGTGATTACGGAACCGCCGCCCTGCTCAGGGTGGTGGTCCTTCACAGAATGCCTAAATAACACTTATTTGAATTCATTTTTGCATTTTTAGCATCTTTACCTGCTTTCATGATTTTTCTAATGTCATTTGGATACTAACTTACTCTGTTTTGTGTGTTTTTGGGTGTATGCAGGCGAGGGAGGAGTATATTCGATGGAGCCGAGAGAGAGAGTGTGATTGGCTCCATAGTATTAGATGCCCTTTCTCAGGATGAGTAGGACACTCTTCAGAGGGCCAGTATACTGCGCATATCACGGGTTCCGCATGTTGCACCATCTAGTCACATACTCTGTGACTTATTTTCATATTGGGATGCAGATCGGAACACTTTCCGATTACCAGGGGTCCGAGGTGAGTGGACCATTACTTTAGAGGATGTTTACCATATACTGGGGGTCCCGATCATCGGGAGATGGCTCACTCTTGAGACAGCAGGGTCACGGGCTCAGACAAGTACAGTGGGCCTCATATATGGGAGATGCAGTTATCTCCACTGGTTCGAAGAAGGGGGTGAGGGTCCGATCTATTCCTAGCCTGCCTATCCCCTTGATTCGCCAGGCCATCATGGGGATCCTTGCCTCGAGATTGATCGGGGACAAGGGAGGAGACACTTTATTATATTGTTGGTCCCCCATCATTGCATAGATTGAGGGACATGGCCGGATTTATGCCTGGGGAGCCGACATACTTGGGACTACCTACCATGATTACAGGGTGGTCCATTTATAGGGGCAATCATTGAGCCATCCGACCCTGGTTATGAGCTGGGTCTATGAGTGTTTCATCCCCTATGGTAGAGGTGTAGAGGTGGCAGATCCCAGAGCTGTGAGGGCAGCCAGATGGATGACATGTTGGTGCTCAGAGCACCTCACCTCACCACCGGTCACCCACCTTTGACCACCACTGATGACATGGAGGCTACACCTTATCAGGCCATGGCAGGTTTATGGGGTGAGGAGGCTCTTACTTTGATTTCTTGCTCCACCACAGGGCAGCTTGTTGATAGGGTGGGGAGGGTGGAGATACATCCTTTTGGTCGAGTGCCTCAGCAGTTTGGCCTGCCTTACGTGGGTATGCTTCCCCGGTGGTGCTAGTATATAGATCAGTTCGAGAGGCCAGGGGAGGTCCTAGAGGCCGTGGTTGGATAGTTATTACTCCTGGTGTCCCCATTGCAGCTAGGTGGGTAGTACGAGCTCGAGGGAGAGGTGCCCCTCAGGCACCCTTACTTCAGATTGCCACCGGTCCCGCCCCACAGCAGCAACGATGACCCCATTGACATAGACTCTGAGTCCGAGGAGTTCACAGGGGGGAGATGGAGGAGGAGACCGAGGCTGAGGTCAGCGAGTCGGGTGGAGAGGAGGACAGCGATCCTGAGTGGCATGACACTCAGGATATCTTACAGGCGGAGAGGGCAGAGCAGAGTGCGGAGAGGGTGACTCTGGTTTCAGAGGAGCCACTCTCTCAGGGCCTTGGTGGAGAGGATGAGTCCGTAGCGGGATGCTATGTTGCTCCAGCCATGGGAGGAGTACCTCAGTCAGTGGTGGCATCTGTGGCAGGTGCTGACCCTAGGGATCCCTCTTGGAGGCCTGGAGATCCGAGTGAGTTACCATCCCTCTCTTAATATTTGTCTTTAGCTAGGATTTGTCTTAGTTGTTGTCTCTACTCTTGTTTTTTTTTGTTTTTATCTCTTGATTATTTCTAATTGGCTTTTCTCCTTTGCTTGCAGAGACTGCTGATGAGTGGCGAGATCTGATTCACCGGGTATGTACTGATACCCTGATGATCCCTATGGAGAAGACCCATGCGGAGCTATCCGTGGATGTAGGGGAGCCTTCAGTAGGTAGGCATACCGACGTTTTTGCCCCTATCTGGCATGTGGCCAGGATGGTGTCTACCCTCCGTACCGAGCTGGTAGGGTACAGGACAATAGAGCAGCCTGATGAGGAGTCACTCTCATGGTGAGACCGCAGCTGCTCCTCGGGATCGTGAGCCCTCCATGCACTCAGAGCGCCGGCGTAGCCGGAGTCCTAGACGTGGACGTGCACCCTCAGAGGGATCTCATAGGGGTTGAGAAGCCATTTGGCTCTCTTAGACTATTTGTATGATGTATTTTGTATTTCCCGGGCTCTTTGAGCATTTTGACCATGCTTAGCGCATGATGGCATTGTACAGGAAACTTGATCATTTATATATATATATATTATATATATTCTTTTTGGATCAGACTCTTGGCATTTATGACTTTGTTTTCCATATGTAAACTATAATGTTATGTTTATATGTTTTTAGAATGTATGCAATGGAGAACAAATGATACAAATGTTTACTTTCTTTTTGTATTTCGTGATGCTGATATATGATAATGTAAACACAATGTGATTTTAAACTCTAGTTTCTTATAAGCAATTTTTTGGTACTTCATATTTGTTTTGACAAAATGTGATGATAAACTGGTATGATGAGTAGATAAACTTGCCCCACTCCTAACTCCACGCAACTAGTAAGATGCGAGGGCTCATCACCGAGAGCTAGAAAGGGCACAAGTTATGAAATGTGTTGAAATGGTAGTGATGAGAGATAGACAAAGCTTTGGTGGAACCAAATTAGGATGCTACAAGCTTACTCTACTCGAGTGACTCCATAGTTTGGGATGCAACTTGCTTTGTGGTTTATCTAGACTTAGATCCGTAGATGGCCACATGGAGACAAAATCTGGGTTTCAGGGTTTTGAACTCTCTTGGAATTTTGGACATCTGATTCATTTGTTTTTGACTCAAAATTTCAAAAGTTCATTGGAATTGTTTGCTTATGACCTTCAACGTTTATTTGTCAAGAGGACCCCCTACACCTTGCCCCATGCTACTAGTAAGAAGCGTGGGCTTATCACCATGGACAAGGTATAGGTGAGTAAGGGCATTCCCATCCTTTCCCAACCCTACGTCACTAGTAAGAGATGCAAGCTCATCACCGAAGGTTGGTAGGGCAAGGAAATGTGTAAAAATAAAATTTTCTGTTTGATCTATGTTTGACTTGCTTATTTGAGAAAAATGTCAGTGTGTTCTTATTTCCAAAGAGATATACATAGGGGATAGATGTGACATGATGAAGCTTCTAGAACAGACCATAGGCAAGGCACCTATCCTAAGAAGAAACCAAAGATGAGAACAAGCATGCAGATCTTGGTATGGTTACCATTAAGGCTTTGTTATATCTAGCTTTATCTGATGAAATGATTATGACATGATTGATGATGCTATGGAAGTGAAGAAGTATGATTAGAGTGTTCATGCCAATAACATCAGAAGTTGTAATGAATTGCTTTGAGAATGAGTTCCTTGATCACAAAATTGTATGAAACAAGTGGACAAAATGAACCTAACTACATGAAGATGCAATGTAGATATATTTATACAAATAGTGTTGGTTGCTTATGCATAGAATCATTTAAGGTGTAGGGAATTGATAGTTTCACCAAATTCCTCACCTTCCAGTGTACATAAGAGATATGCACCATTTCCATAGTCCTTCGTGACTCGGTATGGGCCCAACCATTTGGGCCGGAATTTCCTTCCTTCACCGATCTTTTTATCGATCCGGCTATCTAGTCTTAGAACTAGATCTCCTTCATATATATCTCATTCATAGACCTTTTTGTTATACTGTCAGCACATCCGGTCAGCATAAACTCTATGCCCCGTTGTTCAACATCTAACCTGGCCTCATCTAGGCTTTCTAGTTGGGAGAGACGTGCTTCTCTATAAGCTTCTTCATCCAGAATCCCTTGTAATGAAATACGGAGACTGGGTATTTCAACCTCAAGTGGGAGAACTGCTTCACTCCGAATACCAAGTGAGAAAGGAGTTGCTCCTGTTGGTGTTCTTATTGAGGTTCGGTGGGCCCACAAGGCCGGGTATAACTTTAAATGCCAATCTCTTTTGTTTTCTTTCACCATTTTGAGAAGAATGGCCTTTAATGTTTTGTTTGTTTGTTGCTTCAGCCTGCCCGTTGGCTTGAGGGTAATACAGAGAGGCCGTATGATGACTTATTTTAAATTTACTGCATAGTTCGTGGACCTCATCATTTTAAAGGAAGTACCATTATCTGAGATAATGATTTGTGGGACACCGTACCTACAAATGATCTGGTTCAAAATGAACTTGGCGATCATGGAACCTGGTATAGTGGTAAGAGGCATAGCCTCTACCCATTTGGTAAAGTACTCGGTGGCCGTGATTATGAAGTTATGGCCATCTGTAGATGAGGGAGAGAATTTCCCTATCAAATCTAGGCCCCACATAGAAAAGGGCCATGGAGTAGCGATTGGTTGTAGAGCTTGTGCCGCATGTGAATCTCGTGGGAGAATTCTTGGCATTTATGACACCTGCGTACAAACTCTACTGCGTGTGTGTTCTAGAGTGGGCCAGAAATAGCCCATCCGGTGTATTTTGTGAGTGGTGGCATGGCCACCGAAGTGGCCTCCACACATGCCACTGTGAGATTCGTATAGAATTTTTTTGGATTCTTCTGTGTCAACACACCTTAGGAGCATTCCATCGAAAGCCTTACGATAGAGCACCTATTCTATAATAACGTATTTAGCTATGATAATGCGTAACCACCTTCTTTGTTGTGGTGTAGCATCTTCTGGATAAGTATGGTCCATGATATAATTAATAATATCAGTATACCAAGGACATTCAGAGATGGGAGGTCTAGTTTCGACGTAGTATATGCATTCATCGGGAAAGTCCAGATCTACTAGATCACCTCTGTCTAATGGGTTATCAGCTAACCAATCTGCAATGACTTGTCCCTTAATGGATTTCTAGTTAACAAAAGTTAATTGAATTCACCCATTAAGGTTATAAAGCGTCCAACCTTTTTAGACAAGGATCCTTGCGTGAGGAAAGTTCAGTAAATGGTCTATTTTTACAATGACTTTTGTTTCTTGATTTAGCATGTAATGTCTTAAGCGTTTGGTTGCAAAGACTATGGCAAGGCATTCTCATTCTGCTTGCGTATAACGTGTTTCATAGTCGAGCAACGTTTGGCTAATGAAATAGATCACACGTTCTCGTTTGTCATCATCTTCTTGGGCTAGCATGCAAGGCTAGCGAGACATTGGTAGCTCGTGAGTATAAGATTAAAGGGTGGTCTGGCTTAGGTGGCATTAGCATGGGTGGTGACAACAAGAAATGCTTAACAACTTTGAAAGCTTCGTTGCAGTCTTTAGTCCAATCGGTACTATAATCTTTCTTGAGTAGATTGTTGATTGGATGAATGGAAAAGCTTAAATCGGGGATGAATCTTCGGATTGCACCGAGTTTTCCAAGAAATGACCTGATTCCAAATTCATCCGAAGGTGGGATCATTTCGAGAACAACCTGGATTTTGGCTGGGTCTACATCGATCCCTCGTGACGATATAATGTAACCTAGGAGCTTCCCTCCTGTCACACCAAAGACGCATTTTTCTAGATTTAGTGTGACTCGTATTCTATTAGACGTGAAAGGATGATGCGGAGTACTTCCTGGGTGATCACAACGCTTCCTGGCCTTGGCCAACAAGTCATCTACATAGGACTCCATGATTTTGTGAATAAGATCATGAAATATGTATGTCATTGCCCGTTGGTATGTAGCACCAAGCATTCTTGAGACCGAATGGCATAACAACGTAGCAATAGGTTCCCCAAGGAGTTATAAATGTGGTTTTGGCTTGGTCTTGTTTGGATATTCTGATTTGATTGTATCCTGAGAACCCATCCATGAGGGACAAAAGCTCAAATCCAGCTGTTGCATCAATGATGACGTCAATGGATGGTAATGGGAAGTCATCCTTGGGGCATGCCTTATTAATGTCTCGGAAGTCTATGCAGATGCGTATCTTCCCATTTTTTTTGAGAACGGGAATGATATTAGATACCCACTGAGAGTAATCGACCGGTTTGATGAATCCTACTTGGAGGAGTTTCATTACTTCTTCCTTTACCATGAGAGCTACCTTAGGTTTCATTGGTCTCGATTTTTGTTTAATTGGCTTTGCATCTGACTTGGTGATGAGGTTATGTACCGCGATGTGTGGTGCAACTCCTGTCATTTCTTTATAATTAAATGTGAAGGCTTTCTGATGCTCCTTGAGGATTCGAGTGTGTATTTCTACTTCTGCTGGAGTTAACGAGGATCCTAGTTTCAAGATCTTTGGTTCATCCTCTGTCATTCGATGTTAATATCAATTGTTTCTTCGATTAAAGAAGCGTTACCTTCTTCAAACTCAGGTGGGGCTGGAAGTAATTCCAGATCGTCTCCATTTTCTACTGTGTATATGTTGAGTTCCTTTTGTGGGGGAAGCTCTATCATGGGATTTCCGAAGTAGGAAGATGAATGTGGGATTAAGGACAAATCTATCATGTGATGGGTGAGATGTAGCGCTGCATAGGTGTTTAAGTAATCCAGAGTGGCTCTATCACTATCAATGTGGTCTAGGATAGTAGATTTGTTCTCATCTATGTTTGTTAAAAGAGGGTTTGACATTTTTTTCACCAATGGTTCAGTACGAAGGGATACCATGAAATGGGTATCTTCCAACTCACTGTTTGGAGTGAAGCGTGATGCTGAGGTTGCTATAGAATCGTGAGAAGATTTTGTTCTCGCGGGATTGCTTCAATTGATATGAAGTCAAACTCTTTGCTCAAATCCAATACATATTTTGTAGAGCTGTAAGTGCTCAGCTCTGGTTTCATACACCTCAGAGACTTGGTTTGCTACCAATTGTGAGTCTCCTAACACCCTGATGTTATTAACACCGATCCTCTTAGCTAAGATGAGGCCAAGGAGGAGGGCTTCATACTCAAGCGCCATTGTTCGTACATTCAAAATTTAGTTTAAAGGAAAATGGTAGGATTTTTCCCTTGGGAGAAGTAAAGATTACACCTGCCCCAACTCCATAATGACATCTAGCTCCATCGAAATGGAGAGTCCAATATTTAGCTGGGAATATGGACGTTGGGATATTTTTGTGTTAACATCTTCTGCTTCGGTTACTTCTACCATGCAGAGATCCTCTGCTGGAAGAGAACCAACACCTAGGGTATATCCCATGCCTACAGAATCAAATGGTAGGAACATCGGTAGATCCTGTTCTAATAATTTGACAATTTTTGTAGTAGTTCCTAACGATATTATTTCTACAATGTTAGCCTCATCCTTGAGGGCTGGGATAGTCTTGATTAGGCTCATAGTCTCAAGATCTATTGTAGGTACCAACTTTTCTTCCGGTTTTGCGTCGGTGGGTTTATTAAGTTGGTTTGTTGGGAGTTCAAACTCTGAGTGAATGCCTGGTCTTTTCTTTAAGTCAGCTAGGTGTATATCGAATGGCTTTGGATCACCTTTGGCTATGAACACCTTTCCTAAATGCAAGAATCTTACTTCTTGAAATAATGTAGAAGGGATTGCCTTCATACGGTGTATCCATGGTCGGCCAAGGATCATATTATAGTTGGTTTCCGATCTATAATATAAAACTCAGTCAGGATTGTTTTGGGTCCTAAGGTGACCGGTAGTATTATAGTTCCAATCGACGTGGCTTTAAGGCTATCATAGCCTCTTAATGTATTTCGAGTCGTGGAACAATTCATTTCTCCATACCCTAGCTTTTGAAGGAAAGAGAAGGGGACTATGTTAACCGCTGCCCCATCGTCAACCATCGCGCTTCACATAATTGTTATAAACCCATACTTGCAAATGTAAGGCTGGATCACCTCTGTGCAATCTCAGCGTCTGTTGGCATTTTGTTTATTTCGAATATAAACTCGATA
Source organism: Taxus wallichiana var. yunnanensis (assembly GCA_018340775.1). NCBI lineage: Eukaryota > Viridiplantae > Streptophyta > Pinopsida > Cupressales > Taxaceae > Taxus > Taxus wallichiana. The sequence continues at coordinate 786,407,739 of CM031240.1, read as the reverse complement.
TCCCTATCCGGCTGCCCCGGAGGGTGGATATCAAAGTCTATATGGTTTACTTGTGTTTGGGAGGTGGAGTGATGTTAATTAAATGACCTAAACCTAATGCCTCTAAAAGAGCAGCCCTGTGGGTAGGAGAGTTCTTCAGTAAGTCCAAAAAAGAAATGTGTGAGAAGGTTTTTGTTAGATCACTAATTAAATCGTAGGCACCCATGGGTTTTACTAATATTTGTTGGATGTTATCTGTCTCTGGCAGGTAACTTGGACTTGGCTGAGAGGAATACTCTCGTGTCCTTGTTATAGCTTCCATGGGTAGTTCGGCATCTAACTCCACTAAACCGACTATCTTGGGTCGTGGCTGACTTCCTAATTGTGGTGCAACTAATGGATTTAGTGAAGTCGAGGCTTCATGATCATTGTTTCCTGTCATTATGCCCTTATTTGTCCCATTTGGATTTAACCTGTTGTTATTGTGGTTTGGGAGCGGATCATTAAAGATTTTGAGGGGTGCATTTTGAGGGGAAACTGCCCCTGTAAAAGTATTTGGTGTTGGTGATGCAGGATCTGCCAAGAACATATCTATGAAAAGTTGTCTTTGTTCCTCTGGAAAATGTTGCATGAATTTATTGTAGTCACGACACGTTCTAGTGTCATGGCCTCAAATTTTGTGGAAACCACAATATGAGTTAGGATTGTAATTCCTAGGTTGTTGGCTTGGTGCATATTGTGGCCCAAAACTCTGATCAAACCATTGCCTATTAGGATTAAAGTTTTGCATTTGTTGTTTTTGGTTTTGGTTTTGGTTTTGATATCCAGTTGAGTTTTGGCTTGGACCCTTTGTAAGGTTTTTTTTGTTGTTGTTGTTGTTGTTGTGGATGATTAAAATCCACTGCATTGATTGTTGGGGTAAAGTTGTTGTTTCGTTGGTTGTTCATTAGTGGTGGAGTATTCACAACATTTACCTTTTTAGCCTGATCAGTTACTCCATCTGTTGTCACTCCGTGATTTTTATTAAGGACTTTAGGTCCTTGATTGACATTTGTGGTAGTAGGGTAAGTCGTAGTATTCTGGTTGGAGGTGATTAACCTCCCATTTGCTCCATACGTCTTGCGACCGCTATCTATTGCCGCTTGATCTATTCGGAGAGTGCTCTCAAGTACTTCATCGTAAGTCTTTAGTGGGAACTTCTGGACTTCTTCCTTCACTTCTCTACTGAGAGAATGAAGGAATAAATCACATAGTTCCATTTGGTCCATGTTTGGAGCACTGGCCGAAGAATAAAGGACTGTACGCCATCTCTGGATAAAATGAGTGACAGATTCATTGTGTTCTTGCTTAATGTGCAAGAATTCCCTGATTCCTGTTCTCAATAGTTTGTTCATGTCAAACGCTTTAATGAATTCTGAAACAAGTTGTTTAAATGAATGGATGGAAGCCTCAGGTATTCTATAATACCAATCGAGGGCGATGCCCTCCAAGGTTTTGGGGAATATTTTAGCAACAACCCCATCCCAAGGGAGCAGTTCTCGAATGGCTGTGGCGTAGGCTTTGATATGTGCATTCGGGTCTCCCTCCCCTTTGTATTTGGGTAAATCGGGAAGAGGTCTTGGAAGCATGACGCTTCGTATGGTGAAGTCTAAGGGCTCTTTCAAATATTCTGAATAAGTCCCTATCGCGTAGGTTTCGACCATTGATGGCCTGCTGAGGGGGGCGGTGGAATGGGTTGTTGATATGGTGTAGCGTATGCATTGGTAGGGGCATAAGGAAACCCCTGTGGTTGAGAAAACATGCCGGGAGAGGAGAACATATCTCCCTGTGGTGATTTGGAGTACATGTTTAAGTATGAAGGGGGATTGTCTAGGAATGAATTATTTTGTACTAGACCGGGAGGTACTGGAACGGTATTAGAAATGGTGGTTCTAGTTGGCGTTTGTTGTGAATATTGAGGAGGCATGCCCAACGTGCCTATTCCTGTGAGGAGGTCTACTTGGCTAGGATGGTGTGGAGGATTGGAACTTCCTGCCTGCATGAATTGAGAATTTTGATTTGCTTGAGCAAGTTCTAATCCTCTAACCTTTTCTACTAAAGTCAAAATGACTTCATTCGGTGAAGTCATGGTATTTTGCCTTAGTGGCGTTTGTTGTATATCCTGATGTTGTATAGGCATGTGATATCCCGCTATGAATTGATCATTGCCCTGCCAAGTTTCCCGAGGGCATTTCCTATATGTAGTGGCATGGAGGTATTTTCTTGAAATGAGATCTCGGGTTGTGTTTGTAAACTTCCTATAGGTGGGTACATACTCCGAGAGTGTTGTTCATTCCTGGCATAATGCACTGAATGCTCATCATCTAAAACCGGGTATGGATCTGATTGTCTACTAATTTGTGGTCTAAGAAGCACCTGAGGAGATGAACCAGATTCTCCTGTGAACGTCATATTGTTCGAGCCTGAAGGCTCTATTTGTTGTGTTTGAGTGAGCTGATCCAACTCCTCTGTTTGGAAAGATGAGCTATATCTAGTCCTTGGAGGTGGAGTTTGTGTTGACAACCGGTTGGCTGAATAATTGTCACCCCATACTGAGAGCGAGGGTGATGACTGTCTATTCAGTTGAGCGTAGTATGCCTCAAGACCTAGGAGAGGTCTGCCATATGCATCGAATCCCGACATATTCGAGGGGTATATGAATACCCATAGAATAATGGGAAGGAGGGAAGGTGGAAGAAAGAGGTAATAGTGAAAGCACTGTGTTTTTCACGTCGGGTTCACCAATTTTGTACGATGGAAAAGTGACAAGCGAGCATGGGAATCTACAAGTAATTCTTCCTCGTACCCGACCTCCCGAGGTCGTGCCGAGACAGCCGGTGGGGATGGAACATACGTGGGGTATAGGAAAACTAGTCAAGCAATCTTATGTCTTCGACACGCACCAGTGGAATCTATGAATCTAAGGAAAAGAAGGCCCTCCTAACCTGAACTGGTGTGATAGATCGGTCGGCAAGGATGAGCTCAAGGCTCCAATCAATATCGAGCTCTGGCGTGATCCGATCTATAGGTTGTGGGATACGTGGAAAATGACCTGGGATGGTTTCGTGTATGTCTCCAGATAGGGTCATATGATGGATGATGGATATATAGTGGATTCTATGGTCGATTCTCTGGTCTAGTCCAGAAATCTTTAGCTTTGTTAGCTGTTATGTCTAACAAGGATAATTGTGTGATGATGATAGGTGGAAGTGGAGTAGATCTGAATACTAATGTGCGTAAGCCAACATCTATGTCTGATTGACTGTGGACTCATGGGTTGTGAGATTTGTGGTCACAACCATGATTGATGATCAATTGATCCTAATCCAACATCGTATGTCGATGATTAACCCGTCTGACTCATTGGGTTGTGAGATTTGTGGGTCACAACCATAGATTCGTGGTTGTTGTGGATCTGCTATGGTCATGTGCGGGATCAGTCCCTAATCCCTAGTATCCAATAGTCATATGCCTTTTCGGCCTCTATGTTCAGAATTAACAGTTGTGTAATCTTCTCAGAGTATCTCACAGGCGTTCCTGCAACCTGAATTCTTAAGCTAGTATCTATGTCTGTGAGAGTGTCTCCTACATCTGGCTGTGGGACCAAAGGGTCACAACCAAATGTTTTCTCTCTTTCAAGCCCTTCTATAGTCATGGATATTTATCTAGGGTAATCTGTAGTTTGGCTGATTTGACCAAAATGTGTGCGCTTGGTCGTCTTCTATATTTAACCCGCTTAACTGTGAGCTGATCTGTTGTAAGTCTGTTGTTGTTCGGAAGACTTGGATTCTAAGGTTCTGATCTATATCAGTTATTTCCGTAATAAGATTGGGTTGAGGCACGATTGGCTCGAATACGTATTCTCTGGGCTCTCTAGGTCCCGTGATTGTCATACAAAAGAAAATGATATAAAGCTAACTAATGATAGAATAAACTAAATATGCAAGATATATCTACGTATATTTCTAAGTCTGATACTTATTGATAAACTACTGAATAGATTTTAAAGAGAAATTATCTAATATATCTAAAATTGACAACTAAACTAATAACGCAATTAAAACAAACAAAGCAACCGAGTATAGCTACTTGTCTGTGCAATTTGTAGATCTATTCTAAATAACCTGATAACTGATCTACTCTATTTGAAAGACTCTCGATCCTACCTCAGAAGTGAGGAGTGAATCATAGTTTCTCAGAAACTATCAATCCCCACAACTTCCCTGGCAATATCGAAAGTAAAATTAACTGAAATGAAATGATTAGCTACTCTATTTGATATGCTTTTAACTAGAACTTTGAAAGCTAGAACCTGGATTTTGCAGAATAGTGGTGAATCCGATGGTGTGTGACCTTGTCCCCTCAGTGTGATCTCCTCATTCCTTCGTGCTCACGTGGACCCAGAAAAGCGTGTAATGCTAGCATCAACATAAGTAGATATTGGAGCAATGGTAGCTTAGGATACGGATAAATACAATGCGAGTAGGAGAGGGATAGCGCAAGAGTACAGAGCTTGGCTTATGTAATTCCTAGTGGGATTTATTGCGAGTCATGCAACATAAAATGTCCAGAACCTGAAACTATCCTATTTGAGGAACAAAACCTACAACTTTTAATGGCTTCCTTTTGAAAAGCAAACTATCCTACTCCAATTGATTGGATGAAATAATAACAACATTTGCACAAGGAGGATATGTGGCTTTCTGATAGCTAAACAATACTAACCATGCATACAACAAATGAAACTATGAATCCTAAGAAAAAATTGAAAGGCTAAACTATTGAAATGAGAAATTCAGAGGCAAATTTGAGGGGCCATTTGCTTGAGCACAAGCCAGCTATTTATAGCATTTCCATTTACCCAAAGGTAAAAACCAAATTGATCTCTTAAACCATAAACAATGCCAAAACACTATTCCAGGAACCATAATCATAAATACAAGCAATCCTCGAAGTAATAATCTTAGGATAGGAATTAAAAATATCGAGGTTGTAGCCTTCATTCTATCCAAATACTCATCTATCTGATGAAGAGGATTTGTTATTCGTGCAAATGTATCATCTTCTGTTGATTGCATGACAATGTGAGGTCTTGACAAGACTCTATGGTAAGAACCTGTTCCATTTGTGATAACAATGTGGTTTGCATTGGGTTGACCATATTGCATGTTTAACGGTTGATCAACCTCCTCCATCCTTACATAGCTAATGGGGTTTGAAGTGTAACTAGGGGAGGTTTGGACGTTGCTTGTGTAATTTTCACCCCACCTCGAAAGAGAAGGGGACTGTTGTGGTTGAACGTTGGTGTAATATCTATTAGATCCAAATGGCCCACCAAACTCTCTTCCAAACATATTTTAGAAAGTATAAAATACCTACTAAAATAGGGGAAGAAATGGAGAGGTGAGGTAATATCAATGAAAGAAAAGGAAACAAGAAGGAATTAATCCTTCATGTTGGGTTCACCAATTTATATGGATGAAAATTGATATGTAACCTTCAACCGCACTTGACCCCCAAAGTCGCGGCTTGAGGAGCAACGATGTTGAATGTGTGTGACTAACTATAGGAGGATCAATGACTAAGATCTAGTAGTGTGATCTCCTAGTAGTTGAATTGGCAAAGGAGATATTTAGAGGCTATGAACGGGTAGCATAAATTCCCTATGGTTTATTTTCCTAACTTGGATCTAAGTGTTGATCTAATTTGAAGTGTCCAAATTAACTAAGATGAAACTAACAATATATGCTACTGCTTGAGGAAACTAATCTAAACAAATCACAAAACTAAAATATTACAATCACAAACAACAATTTGCTTCTATTCTAAATAATTAAAATATTTCTACACTAAAACTAAACAAGCGAGATAACTCAGTGTGGTTATTCACCCGTGCTTTGAGTGTATGTAAACTAAACTAACTTAAAATAAGAACTTTTCCGAATGATCTATAATATGCAAACAACCTCCTATAGATATTCTCTCCTTCGATCCACGGGGATGGGAAGAAGAGGATCACATCACACTGGGAGCTGCTATTAATGATTTAAATCCTCTTGGAAATTAATTAATTACTTGTAAATGGAAGGAAATCGATTTCTACTCTATTTGATATGATGTAACAATGATAAATTATAGCAATGAAGGAAACAAAAATAATTCCACTGGATAAGCAAGAGCTTTGGAAAATCTTGTTGTATCCGTATTTGTCCCCCGGTTTGTCCCTTTCTTTCTCTCGTGTGTCCATATGAGTCCAAAGAATTGGGAATGCAAAGGCAGCAGCAAGATAAGGCACTTGAGAAATGGCAACTTGAAGGCAGTCTGGTTGTAATGCAAGTGGAAGAGAGATAAGACAAGTGAATAGAGCTTGGCTATGCAATTTCCAACAGGATTATGGTAGCAATACTATGCAAGATTCACAAAATTCTCAATCCATTTTCTTGAATACAAGCATTGAATATATAAGAATTGGCTGGGATGTGCCTTTATGCACAAGGTAGCCTTGGAGTGCCAAATCATTGGGTGAAGAGGTAGTTCAAACTAATTAAATCTATTTAAAAATAGAAGAGGAAAGAATATAAAACAATCAAGACTATTTTTGGCAATTTGGTTCATAAACGCGCCCTAGAAGTCAAGTTAAGTGAAACCACGATTGTTAAAATTACACATGAAGGACTTTGGAAAAAGCATGCAAGACCGTCGCCAGGCAAGGCGGCGGTCCTGACACTAAAGGCCAAAACATACACATAATGAAGCAGGAAGTTGGAAGAAAGCGTGGAAAACATGTAATCTAAAGTTTACAACTTGTCAATTTATGTTTTTCTATGTATTTATACGTATTATACTCATATAATTTAATGATATGTCATTGTATAACAATAAACAAGCTAGATAGGAGACCTCATAATGTGTTATGTGGGAATGGAAGGTTGTGTTTGTCTTAACAAGGGTGCAATGTCAAAGAGTAAATTTCCAAATTTGAGTGTCTACATTTTCCCCCTTTAAGTATGAAATGAAATTACATGCTTAAAGGAAAATATACATGAGTGTGTAGACACACTTTGTGTCCACTCGGAGTTTGCTTTGTAGAGTATTGTTGAGCTTATTGTTGGCATGTTCTACGATGAAACCTACAACACAAAGTGTAATCAATGTCCATGATAAAGAATTGAACTTTAACTCAAATGTAAAATGTAACATGAAAGATTTGCATTTGCATAAAAATGAAATGAAGATATATAAACAAGGAAAGAATACACATGTTTAATTTAAGGAGGGATAATATCCATTGCTTTACTTGTATTTGAATATTTGCATTGTTGAATTTGTTGAAGGATTGGGGGTAATCAATTCCTAATTGTGTCGAGGAGAGACTAGAGTGTTAGGTGTATGTAACTCAATGCATAATGTAGAGTAGAGGAGAAGAATGAAGTGTTGAAACACCCTAGTAAGGAAGAAGACTAGGTATCAAATTCATTCAACAACTATGATATATTCCCTTTAAGTGTGTGAGGAAAGGAAGAATTACCTATGAAGAATTTAGTTGCTTTGATACCTTTCGTAACCCTGCAAACCACACCACTTTAGATGGATCCAGACCCAATTCTATGAATAAGAACACACATGACAAAAGAGAATGAGTTCCCCCGTGCCCTTCTCATTTGCCACACAATTAAATAGAAACCATAATGTATTGAAATGTAAATGGAGGAAGGAGACTCGTGTCCCCAAGATTCCTGAAACTGTAGTACAAAATGAATGTCGTGGTGAAGAAGGATTGAAGTACTTCATGCCCTTTACAATTGGTATGAGTTGAGTGAACTAGATCTAAAACTATGCCAAAAACCTATGTATGTAGGTGCAATTTTGAAACCGCTAACAAATTTGATGTAACTACCCCTAGGTAAAAACATGTGGGAGGGTCAAGACCATACATACTGATCCAGACCAAAGTGTACGGATTTGAATATGTGGATTTGTTTCGTATTTTTTTTTACTATATTTTTAGTACATACACCATGTTTGTACCTATATGTTACCCCATAATTTTGCATGTGTTTTTGTAGGTGTAGAATATACTTGGATGAATGTCATTCCCTTGATGCATGTGAAAAAACTATGTTGAGCACGGATTAAAAGAAAATATGTGTGCCTATGCATAATATGTCTAAGAAACTCTAGGAAAGTGTAGAATGATGAATAGGTGGCCACCTTGAAGAACTTATGATTGCAAAAGGAATGTTTTATGCATGGTGCCAACCATGGCATGCAATAAAAGTGCTAATAGTAATAAATAGAAAAATATAGATAATAACAACAATAGTCCGAATTCATTGAGGAGAAGACAAGCATAACAATAGTAAAATCAGATATAAAAGTATGCAAACAATGTCTCCCAAAATTTGTAAATCCATAAACATGGGACATTCATGGTGTCATAAGAAAATCAATTTTTGTAGGCCTGCAAATAAGAGCAAGAAAGAGAAAAGAAGATAAACATAAAGTCACAAACATGAGACACCGATTGTGTCACAAGACAAACACAGAACATGGGTCACAAGTAGTGAAACAAGCAAGTAGCAACACACACACGCAAACAAGTATGCATGAAAATTAAGCATGTCATAACATGATGATATGATATAGTAGCCAATATAGGTGAATATATGTGAAATGAGAGATGCCAACAATGCACAAGACACATGTGTTAGTCATGTTAGCTCAAAAGATAACATGTACACAATATATGTAATCAAGCATAATGAGGAAGTAGAAAGGAACTATAATAAAACAATAACACCTAGATGTAGTGTAAAATAAATGCCCTTATATGTATAGGAGGTTTGGGTAAAGGGTTGAACAACATCTACCATCGTGTACCACTATGTGTATGTCCTGCATCAAGCTTAAAATACCTCATGAACACATGCATGTAAAGAGTAAAGAAGCATACTATATATAAAACCAAAGTGATAAACAACATATATAATGTAAATTAGTAACAACTCAAGCGAAGCATACAGTCCCGATTTTGTAGTTTTACAAATATATGAATGTTTTTGTATTTTTGAAGTGCTTAGTTATGTACACAAAATAGGGGTAGTATTGAGCTACTCGATGAGAACCTTTAGAGGAGGTGGAGAAATAGACAAAGGGGATGCATGCTTAGGCCTCAATTATGTGCAAGAAGGTGAGTCAAATGTAAAAGGTATGATAGTGGTAATGGTTGCAAAAGAGGGTCCAGGGGATGAAGGAGATGTATGAGGAGTGTGTGAAATAGAAGACCTGCATAGAGGGATAGAAGAGTGAGTACTCCTAGATATACCACGAGCACTAGAAATTATTTGGTAAACAAGAGAGAGAGTGTGCACCATAGGACCTAGATAAAACCCTATAAGGGTAAGAGCCACAAGAAAAAATGTATGAAACTTAAGTCCTATCGGAAGACCAATGTAAATTTTAGTGGTGAATATTCATTAATTCATGAATATTTGGGTTTTTTTAAAAAATTATTTAGCTAATTTTGAGGTGTTAGGTTGCTTGCTATTTCACCTAATTTTTTTGTGTATGAGTTAATTTTTTGGGTTATTTCACATAACATTTACACCAATATCTAAATTTTTATATTCAAATCATCTTTATCGTGTGCACAAAAGAGAAATTTACTACTGTGACAACATTATGCTACCGACCGATAACATAATATATTTTTTTCTTGTAGCATAATGATGTTGGTTAGTAGCATTATGCTACCGGTTGTGATTTCTACTAGACAACAACATTTCCTTTCAACTTGTGGATTTTTCCAAGATTTTGAAAATCATTTTTTAGAAATTCGCCAAGTAATATCTATGTTTTTAGTAGTGGTTTTAAAATTTACCTTGCGAGAATACCTACAAGAGAAAGATACGTGAGAGGCATTGTGTGTATAGAGTTAAGAGGTAGTGTGTGTAACCAAAGGCCTAACATGAGACTTAGGAGAGCTAGAGTCATGAGAAGTAGCGGGCGAGAACCACAAACCTAAGAAGAAACACAAGAGGGATAGAAGCTGCGAGGGGTATTATGTGAAACTAAAGACTTGTATGTAGATAAACATGGTGTAGACATAAAATCATTCACTTTAGACATTATTTAGTCCTAGTCTTATACTACTATTCATATAGTTTTTAGTGAAGAAAGTACTAATTAACCCCGTCTTTTGACCATTTTACTTTGCTTTCTATTGTCACAACTGACCTCCTACACATGCATGCCCAATCTTTTTTTGTCATTTTGCATCATTTTACCCCTAACTGGGGTGCCCAGCCCAAGATTAGGATTCCCACAAGCACCTTGTTCCTTTTCCCACTTTATCTCCATCTTTTGGGCACTTTCTAGTCATTTGAGCATTCTATATTTTTGGTGGTCAACATTTTTGAGTTAATTACGAAATTAGAACAAGAGAACCATATAAATATAAAGTTATGTAGCCATAATGAGGGACCAAACACTAAGCACTACTATCATCACCTAAGGTTGTATCCATCAAAGGCTCCATTTGCATCCATCTAGCTCCATCACAAGGAATAAGGTTGGTTCATCCGCATCACAATGCATAGGAGGTATCATCTTCATTTTGGATTTCCAGCGACATAATGCGCAAATCCAGTGAAGCTAGTGCGACAGGAAGCAAAGGCAAGAAACCATCAAACAACACCTTAGAGGAAGGTTATAAAGCTTTTCACGGACCGGGGCACCCATATCTTAGAATAGGGCACCTACAAGTGCCCCTGTACCTATCCAGTGCCCCAGGTCCACTCAGATTTCCTAGATATGTACTTCTTGGACCTCGGCATAGTCATTTCCTCCTCCTGTTTCTCTAGCCATCTCTGCGACACAATCCAACAAGCTCGTCGAATCAACTGAGTTCTTTCTAACTCTCTTTACACTCTAGGGTTTACATATCTACTTTCTTATTTGTTTGGGTCATTTTCTTTACACATATATATGTTATTTAATGTTTTACTTCTTAGATTAACTTATTAAATTCCCATTTTTAGTTAAAAAAATTGGTGAACCCGACTTCTATCATCACTCTTTAGGATCTTCATACTTTCTTTGTTATTTTAGCATCTAGTCACCATGAGCATTTCACTTAATAATTATTTGCTTAGGAATCTTGATTTACTGCGTCGATTCCAACATCTCCTTACTAATTCCCATCACATCCGTAAGCATCCCAACTTATTATATCGAGCATTTGAGGATGAGTTCACACCTAATGACAATACTCAACCCTTATACTTCATGACTAGTATCGGTAATATGCACATTGAGTGTAATTTAGTTGACATTGTATCTGGGCTCAACTTATGCCCTGTGTAATTTATTGAGAACATAGGACTCTCCGCTAGCCATCTTACTACCTCTTGTCTTTCATTACATACATCTGACAGTTTTGTTCATCCATGCCTTGGTCACATTGTGTTACCCATTACTATGGGACCAAAAACTATTAACACCATGTTTTTTGTTATCGATTTTCTAGTCCCTTATAATTGTTCACTTGGTAGGCCATGGATTTATGCCATGCAGGCCATTGTTGTACCTCATGGTGTTAAGTTCCTACATGAAGGTACTAAATACATTATCTTACATGATCATCACCCATTCCAATATTGTGATCTCGCTCCTACTACTAGTCTTCCTATTCCACACACCGATACTACAAATGATCCTCAACCTATAGATGACCTACCTTTTCCGCCACTTGAAGGTGCCATTTGTGTGATAGATTCGTCTCTTCGTGCCACCTACTACTACTACTACTACTACTACTACTACTTGTTATGATTCTTCATCGTGGGCTTGTCCAATCTACTTAAAGTCACTCTATCACCTATACCTCCACATGTACCACTTTTGCTAGCACGCCCACCTTTTGGAGGTATTGGGAACATATTCCATTTGATCCTACTTGTGATGACACCATTTTCTCACACGATGGTCTAACTCGACTTGGTTTCACTTTTAAGGACCTCTATCCTCCTACTCATGTTCCTCATCTATATTATGGCTTCATCACTATTACTGCAGCTTATGGCTCACATGTTTTCCATCTTACAGTCTATCTATCGCGAACTCCTCCCTCTTCTCCACTCAAATTAGGGAAATCAAGGCTTGATTACATTGGGGGCACTTTAGATCATAACCATATAGATATATCTTTTCCCATGCCCTTTGGTCGTGTCTTTATTTGCAATAGTTCTTTTCTTGGCTATTCGCAAAATATCACTCATTAGTATGCACACGGTTGTCCACTTCCTCCATTCACTAATGAGAAATATGCCATGGTTATGTGTGAATTGTGCCCCAATGGCTCATTACACGATCAACCGAGACACTATTGCTTATCGTGTCCTTAATGCTTATCCATTTGAATTTGACGCTAAAATTAAGGATATCTTAGATGATATTACATGATTGAATCTTCACCTTCCACACTTGGGGGCATCGCATTCACACAACCCCCCAACCTCGTAACATCATACATCACAAGGTAACATACTTCTAGCATATGCATATCACATCCTCATCACATTTTTCGCTCATCACACTTATTCCTGTATCACCATTTCCCGATGACACACTCTTGTGCTTTGGTTCACACTTGAATGTTGAGGGCTACAACTACACATGAACCCCACACACTGCACAATAGGTATTACACAATGCCTCCTTTCACACATCTCACGTCATATGTCTTATGCCTTACATCACACACTCTACATTTAGTCTACATCATTTCAACCATCACACATTTACACGTTCTGCATATGCTACACACCATACTAGTATTCCTCATACATATGTCACACTCCTATTGTCTACAAGTCTAGCATTACATCCTACCCATTCTACATACTACATAACACACATCTTCACACTACCAATCTATCTACACACATTGCATTGCATATTATTCATCATGTATTACACATCTTACACATCATATGATCGAATATTATCATCATGCATACTACATTGTCTTCTACATACCGCACTCACCTCCCTATGATGCACTTTAGTTCCTTAGTCCATACTCGATCGCTTTGATGGATTACCAATCAAACGTAACTTATCATACACACACACACACACACTCATTATTCGACCTTTTCTCATGCGAAACTCCTAGGTTAGTGACATACGCTATAGGCTAAATGGTCACCTATTCCTTCATCTTGTAGTGGTATACGCTTTAGGCTACATCACCACTCCCTCTATTTGTCTCATCGTGATATATACACTTTAGGCTACATCATCACATGTTCATCTCTAGGTCGCATATCATCACACACATACACACTCATCACAATGCGTTAGACACAATACACATTATTCGACCATTTCTCGATGATGAAACAGTCTCATTTTTTGTTCATTTTTTATTGTTGAGGGGGCATACTAAATGAACCTCACTACATACAATTCCATTCACTTGGGGGCACGTGACTCCTATCATCCATCTTGAATTCCATTCCATCCATCCACAACATGTTGCATATATTTTTGCTTTTACTCTTTCTTACATTTGCTTGTTCATGTTCACTTATTACACATGCTAGCTAGATCTCTTATATGTCATTATCTTTACCATACACACATGCATGTTCACATATTTTTCTAGTTGTGATCGTAGATACATGTCTCTTACAAACAACATGGATGCTTGCCTCCCTACCGAGTCCTCTACAATGGTCACCTGGGAGCATCCACATTTGTCTCTTTCAAGTGCTATTGTTTCATTTTGTTCATAGCATACTACTTTCTTCCTATACATGCTTTTGACATATGGATTATATTTCTAACATGCTAACGAGTGCTTCATGTGCAACATTTTTTTGCAAGATTATTTGCTTCCATGGCTATATGTTTGTTTGTTTACTATTGTTTGTCTCTTGTTTTCTATTGTATATGAGCCTTGCCCTTTGTATGGTGTGAACATTTGTTTGTTTGCATGTGGCCATTATGGCCTTGTGTGTCTTGTGAAATGTGAGTGGTGTCCCATGTTTGTAACCCGCGTTTTTCGGTCTAGTATTGTCTTCTTGCATGTTTACTTGCATTCTAGCTTATACATTGTTTGTGTAGTGTACACTTGTATTTTACATGCATGCTTGTTCATACTAACACTTGTTTCTAGCCACTTATTTGTGTGTGCCTTGGTTTCTACCAAACGTATTCCCTTCCCCTACATGGCATAGTTTATGTGGTTGGTCCTCTTTTGGGGCCGCATTCTCCTATCAGCAATTTTGCATGTGCCCCCAAAGAGGGGGCATCATTTGGGATTTTATATACTACACAGGTGGCTTCTACACGGTTGATTCGATTCAGTTTTTTCCTTGGCATTGTGGGTTATACAATGAGTGGGTTCAGACCAGTCTATGAACCCCATACACAATGACTTTTACAGGATATGGTTGTCCTTAGAATTATGGGGATCAATTATAGGATTAAAGGATACACCAGATTTCCTCTCTACACTACTTCAGCTAGTGATGTCGGATCTCCCAAAAAACTAGGCGCTCATAGATCTCTTCACACATTATTTAAAAAGTAGTTACTGAGTTGGAGAATAATGTAATTTTCTCCCTACACTACTTCAGCCAACGGCGCGCGATCACCCAAAAAAACCCATGCAAAGTACAAGATATCCATTCTACACCCTTTCCCTAAATCACGGATTAGGTGCAAATGTTCCTTTTGAGTTTTCATTTCCATTACATATTTTTTACTATATACATGTGTCTTTACATGCGTAATTGACTAATTGATCATATTCTCCTTGCAGGTCGACCATACGAGAACAAGCGGTTAACAACAACAACAACAACAATAATGGCATCAACAACAACATTTTACGGCAACACACACATCATACTAATATGCAGGTACATCACACACATCAGAAACTACACGTGTTTCGCCTAGGTTCACTCTCATCACTTTTTCACACTTTTGCATATGTAGTTTCCACGCTTAACTATTTTCCCAT
Source organism: Taxus wallichiana var. yunnanensis (assembly GCA_018340775.1). Classification (NCBI taxonomy): domain Eukaryota; kingdom Viridiplantae; phylum Streptophyta; class Pinopsida; order Cupressales; family Taxaceae; genus Taxus; species Taxus wallichiana. Next base: position 786,392,687 of record CM031240.1, on the reverse strand, counting down.
TCCACACTTTGTCTAGTTCATTAGCACGCTTTCTACATCACTCTACATGGACATCAGGTACACATATCTATCTACTTTATGTTACTGAGCATTTCGCTCACCAGCATAAAATGGGGGAAAATGTAAACACAAAATCATGTACTTTAGACATTATTTAGTCATGGTCTCATACTAATATTCATATGGGTTTTGAGTGAAGAAAGTATTACTTAACCCCTATCTTTTGAAAATTTTACTTTACTTTATGTCATCACTTTCGACCTCGTGCACATGCATGCCCAATCTATTTTTGTTGTTTTGCGTCATTTTATCCCCCGACTCGGGTGCTCGGGCTAGTCTTGGGGGTCCACAGGCGCCTTGGTCCCGGTCGGGGTGCCCGATCCTTTTCCCACTTTATCTCGGTAATGTTAAAATGTCAAAGTTGGGATAAGTAGAGAAGTAGGGTATACATGATTAGGAATTAGAAATATTATATTTGTAATAAGGACAAAGAGTGATGTCATAAATATTTTGTGTATTTTATTTGTGGAAAAGTCTAAAAAGGTGGAACCCATGTGAGATGATAAGGTTTATCTTATCTTAGAAGATAAGCCTACATGTAAAGGCAAGAGTTTAGGCATGAAATATGATTGGTCGGAAGAGATTTCCTATCCTATCTTATAGAGATAAGATGGATAAGCCTAAATTCTTATAAATAAAGAGGCCACCCCCCTCATTTAGCATAGAAGGAAGTAGTGAGAAATATTGTAAGTGTGTAAAGGAAGCCATCATTTTGAAGGTGTGTTAAAGAAGCCATTAAGAAGTGTAATTGTGAAGTTTCTCCCATAGTTATTGTTGGAAGGCAAGTGAAGTCAGTAACACTTGAAGTACCTCATGGGTGAGATTGTAACAATTTCATGTTGATATTATAATTTACACTTATATTTCAGATTTATTGTCATTCCTTCTTATCATAGTCTATGGTATTCTTGTGTTATGTTTGTTGTTGTGTTTCCAGATTCCATCCACCAAACTAAAAGTGTGCATTAGTAAATAATCATAAAGACGAGGAGTTCCCGGTGAAGAATTATCATAGTGCCGGATTGGTGATGACATTTTGGTTCCGTTGCCGGGACCATTCCTCATTGGTGGATTTTCTGGAGAGATATTCCCACTTAGTCAGAAATCATTTGGAGAGTAACCTTGTTTTTACTGTGCATAGTAGTTACCATGGTAAAGTCACTTTTTACCGTGAATAGTATTTACCGCAGTAACGTCACTTTTTATCATGAATAGTATTTACCGCAGTAACTTCACTTTTTACCGTGAATAGTATTTACCGCAGTAACTTCACTTTTTATCGTGAATAGTGTTTACCACAGTAAAGTCAGTTTTTACCGCAGTAAGTCAAGTTTTACCATAGTTTACCGTGGTCATTTCTATTTTACTGTAGAAAAGTGTAAAGTCACTTTCTATTATAGTGATTCCAATTATTTGTGCACATAAGTCTTGTTGATTGTACTTGTGGGTTGGTATTTCACTATGGTTACTTTTGAAAATGGGGAAGATTCCTATTTTTTCAGCTCAATCTAATGAAGATGCTTCCTCTTTCATTCAAGAGTTTAAACGATCTTGTATTTGTAATGGCCTTATAAGAAGGGAACAATGGACTGAATTTTTTCCTACCTTTTTGGATGGTTCAACACTTAGGTGGTTTGAAACACTAGGTGAAAATGTAAAAAACTCATGGGATTTATTAATTGAAAGTTTTCTTGAAGAATTTGGTGAACAATAGAAATATGCAGATCTCATGATCGAGATCACAAAGCTAGCCCAAGGAGAGAAGGAGAAGATAAGAGATTATCATGCTCGTGTTCTAGAGCTAAGGAGGAAGCTCGATGCCCAGATCCGGAAGGAAGGATTAGCGGATGGGTTGATGAATGGCATGGATAATCTCCTCTGTAAGCACTTCATTCTTGGGATGAAGCCAAAGATCAGACAACGAGTGAAGTATGACCGCCCAACTACCATTGAACAAGCAAAGGAGATTGCAAGAAGGCAAGAAGAAAGCATGGAAGAGGAGCCCAAAGAAATTGTTGCTAAAGTAGAGCCTACACCAACACCTTTGGTTCATAATCCACAACCACTCTCGGTGAGCACAAATCTTTCTCCTAGTACATCTACTGAGTATGAAGATCTGCTCAAGAAGATGGGACAGTTAACTATTAATCTTCTTCAAGGAAAAGAATTTAGTTCTCAGGGAGGAGATAGAGGTCCAAAAAGAAATATTTTTGAAGTTGTTTGTTATGGTTGTTATAAAAAGGGTCATTATAAGTATAATTGTCCAGATAGAGCTTCTACATCTGGTACAAGAGATAATGATAAAGGAAAAGCACCTGTGAATTCTTTTGATGTAGTAGATAAGAGCATAAATAATGAAGTAGATGTGTTTGTAACAAAAAGAAAGAAAGAAAAAGATAACCAAGATGGAAATGATCCTAAGAAGATGAAAGGAGAAACTAGTAAGAAACATAGAGAAGAAAGTTGGGTGTGCAGGATTTTCTGATTTCACAGGGACAAGGACCATACTCCATCTTAGAAGATCTATCCAAAAGGCCTGCAAATATTACATATGGTCAACTCTTGGCTATGTCTCTTCTCGAGAAGAGGTGGGAGCTGCGAAGTGGACTCAATGCTCGACGAAGGAAGGAGGTCGAGGTCCCCTTTTGGAGGTAGAGGTGGATCCCTATGCTCCACAAGCCGAGGTACTATGTAATGGTATTTCAATTCATGATGTCTTAGTTGATGGAGGTGCTGCGCTAGCTTAATGTAATGACCGAGTCTCGTAATGAATATGTTGGGTTTAAAATTGATCACCCTCAACACTTATGTTAAGGTCATTAAATAAGGGAAAACTAAACCAGAAGGTGTAGTTTCAAATGTGGCAATATCTCGTTATGGGTGTTGTATGTGTGGTAGACTTTCAGTGATGAAAAATGGTACGTCATGTGTATCCAATGTTGTTGGGAAGACCATGGCTAAGGAGAGTTCATGCAAGAAACTACTGGAATGAAGGCTTCATGACACTTGGACGTGGTAGAGAGAGGGTGAAAATAAATGTGATCCCTCGGCATCATAAGGCAGAACCTGTCGATTCAAGTGATGAAACTGATGATTGGACATCCTCTGATTACTCTAGTACCAGTGAAGTGGACACAGAAGATGAAGAAAGTGAGGTTGATGTTTCGGTCATGGATATCCTTCCAGTCACACCGACTCATGACCCCATAAAATTATCTGAAGAAGAAATTGATGATCGTCTCCAAAGAAATAAAGATTGGTGATGCTGTGATGGAGAGTGAGAAGGAATCCTACCTCCAACTCTTTCGAAGGTACATACACATATTCACTTTTGATTACAAGGAACTCCGTCAAGTAAGTTGGGTAGAACATTCTATTGAGCTGGTAGATGGTGCTAAGCCCATAAAGCAAATGCCATATAGAATGAATCCTAATTTTTCCAAGACTGTAAAAGAAGAAATAGATAAGTTGCTTGATGCAGGATTCATATTTGTTGTGGAGAATTCATAATGGGTTTCTCCCATTGTGATCTCAATAAAAAGAATGGGAAGCTACGCATTTGTGTTGACTACAGGAAGCTCAATAAGGCAACAAAGAAGGATCATTACCCTCTTCCATTCTCAGATCAGATCTTGGACGAAGTAGCTGGCCAGGAGTGTTATAGTTTTGCTGATGGATATAGTGGCTACAACCAAGTTCGTATAGCAGAGAAAGATCATCAAGACCACGTTCACCACTCCTTGGGGAACGTTTGCTTATAGAGTTATGCCTTTTGGGTTGTGTAATGCTCCAGCAACATTCCAAATGCGTTTGATGAATAGGGTGTTCGAACCCTACATTGGGAACTTCATCGAGAGATGATTTTTACATCTATGGGAGCAAGATGGACCACACCGCACTGATGGAGACAACATTTCAAAGGTTAGATGAAGCACAAGCCTCACTAAACCCTACAAAGTGTGTCTTTGGATGTTCTAAAGGTGTTTTGTTAGGGCATGTCAGATCCAGAGATGGTATGGTACCGATCCCGATAAAGTTTCAAAATCAAAGAGTTACCATTTCCTATGAATAGAAGTAAGTTGAGATCATTTTTAGGCCATGTGGGTTACTATAGAAGGTTCATCAAGAATTTCTCAAAGATCGCACACCACTAACCCAGCTTCTTCAAGAAGGATGTTACTTATGAACCAGAAATAAGGCATGAAGCTTTTGAACAATCAAGGAAGCCCCGGTGTCTTCACCTATTTTAAAGAATCCAGATTGAGCAAGCCATTCATTGTGTATATGATGCCTCAGATGCAAAGCACTAGGAAGTACTCGAGCCAAAAGGATGAAAATGGGAATGATCATCCAATTTACTTTGGGAGCAGCATAAATGAAAGCATTGAGGTAAATTATATCAGAATCAAAAAAGAGGCTCTCGCTATCATTTTTGTCAGTAAAGAAGTTTAGGAATTACTTGCTAGGGAAAAATTCCTAGTTGTAATATCATCATCGTGCTCTAAAATATATTGTAAATAAGCCTAACCCATCGTGGGAGGATAAGCAAGATGGATAATTTTGCTACAAGAATTTGAATTTGATATTATAGATAGGCCAGAAAGAAGCATGTCAATGCAGATGCACTCTCTCGAGCCTATGATGGTTTAGGTTCATCTTGTGATGATGATGATTTCCTCGATGCAACATTGTTATCCTCGACACAATCCCTAGTGAATACATAGATATTTGGAATTATCCGAATGAATTCAAGTTTCCCGATGGTGCCAATGCAAAGACTAAGAGGAAGATTACTCAAGCCTACCATCCATATTCTATTCTCGCATGGAGTATTATTTCGAATAGGACTTGATGGACAATACAAGAGGGCAGTTGGACGTGATCAAGGGAAGGAGCTGATAGAAGAATTCCACAATGGTACATGTGGAGGACACTTCTCTGGACAACTTACAGCAAGAAGGATCTGGATGCAAAGTTATCACCGCCCACTTTTTAGAGATTGTTATAATTATTGTAAGACATGTGATATTTGTCAAACACATGGTAACCGTAAGACTTCATCAGCTCCATTATGCCCTATTCTTCCACTTGGTCCCTTTGAAAAGTGGGGAATAGATATTGTAGGTCCACTTCCAACTACCCCACGCCAAAATAAGTATATTGTAGTTGCCACGATTATTTAACTAAGTGGGTCAAGCTAGGCCATCAAAACAACTTCTATGGATGAAGTGGCAAGGTTCATATATGAACGCATTGTCACCAGATTTGGTGCCCATTAGAAATTGTAATGATCAAGGAAGCCACTTCATTAATGAGGTAGTAGAAGCCCTAGTCAATAAATTTTCTATTAAGCACAGAAGGCAACAACATACAAGCCAAGCACAAATGGACAGTGGAACGAACAAATTTTGTGTTGTGTCAAATTCTAGCAAAAGATGCAGAAATTACAGTACATAAGTGGGATAAAAGGATTCATGCATCATTGTGGGCATATAGGGCAACATCAAAGTCAGAACAAGATACTCCCATTTGGGTTGGCCTATGGCATTGATCCAGCTTCTTCCTATTGAGTTTGATATTCCCACCGTGAGAGTTATGAAAATGAAAGGATGGATGAAAGTGATTCAAGAAAAGAAAGGTTGGTACATCTTCATTTGTTAGAGGAAATGAGGGAAATAGCTAAGGATACAAGCTATAAGAAGAAAATGAAGCAGAAGGAATACTTTGATCAAAAGATCCGTTGGTCTCCATTTCATGTGAATGACTTGGTTCTAGTATATGATTCTAGATACAAAAAAAGAAGACAGAAAATTTCTTCCAAAATGGATGGGGCCCTACAAAATAAAGAAATGTGCATGAAAATGGTACGTATCGACCGGAGGAATTGGATGGCACTCCCATTACGAAATGGGTCAACCACGACAAGTCAAGATTTTCCAAGCACTGATTTTCAAACTCATAATAGTCTACTCCGAGGACGGAGTAGAAGCTAGGAAGGGGGAAGATGTCGACACTAAAATTTTCCTCCGTAATTTCTATTTCATTAATGTATGTATTAGGAATAGGATGTTGTTAAGTGTAATTAGTAGTAGCGTCCGATAGAAGATAACACGCCACAGTACGGTGCCGCCAATAATGTAGAGTACGGTAATAGTCAAAGTACAATAGGAATGTTGTAAAAAGTAAATATTTGTCGTAAGTGGTCCGGTAATGTTAAAATGTCAAAGTTGGGATAAGTAGAGAAGTAGGGTCTACATGATTAGGAATTAGAAATATTATATTTGTAATAAGGACAAAGAGTGATGTCATAAATATTTTGTGTATTTTATTTGTGGAAAAGTCTAAAAAGGTGGAACCCATGTGAGATGATAAGGTTTATCTTATCTTAGAAGATAAGCCTACATGTAAAGGCAAGAGTTTAGGCATGAAATATGATTGGCCGGAAGAGATTTCCTATCCTATCTTAGAGATAAGATGGATAAGCCTAAATTCCTATAAATAAAGAGGCCACCCCCTCATTTAGCATAGAAGGAAGTAGTGAGAAATATTATATGAGTAAGTGTGTAAAGGAAGCCATCATTTTGAAGGTGTGTTAAAGAAGCCATTAAGAAGTGTAATTGTGAAGTTTCTCCCATAGTTATTGTTGGAAGGCAAGTGAAGTCAATAACACTTGAAGTACCTCATGGGTGAGATTGTAACAATTTCATGTTGATATTATAATTTACACTTATATTTTAGATTTATTGTCATTCCTTCTTATCATAGTCTATGGTATTCTTGTGTTATGTTTGTTGTTGTGTTTCTAGATTCCATCCAACAAACTAAAAGTTGTGCATTAGTAAATAATCATAAGGAGTTCCCGGTGAAGAATTGAAACTATGAGCTCATTGAATCGAGCTAGTGGAGAATAGTTTGCAAGGCGCAATGTGACGAGAAGCTCAACTCAAAGGTGCTAAAATCAATGTAAGTGGCTTGGTAGTGTGCGAGTTCAGTGCTTGAATAGAAGGCTCATTTTGGAAGGTTTGAAACTCGGTATAGAGCTCATGCAGTTGAATTCAGAATTTCATAGAGAAAGCAAGGAGGGGCCCGATTAAACAATGCATCAACTTAACTCACTTGCACAATGCGGAAGGATCACGGCATAACATTTCGGGAAGGTAAGATTAACTCGAACCCGGTAGAACCGAGGCGTATAAGAGGAAGAGAGCTCAGATCTAGGGTCGATTCAACATGAGGAAAGCTTTTCATAGCTCGAATAATTGTTTAAGTTCATAGCTCAATGAGTGGGAGAATTGTACAAGCAAGCCATGATTGGTAAATCTCAAGCAAGCTTGACTGTTACCTCAGCGACACATCAAGCTTAAGGTGGAAGCTCGTGGTGGACACTTGAATTGTTTGGCCTTGTGGATCATGAACGACTAAATCCACCAATAATACGAGCTCGTGAGCTAAGTTGTAGGCTCGCCGATTGAGTAGTGCACATGGATTATGAGAAGGAGCCGAGAGCAAAGTCCGATTCGCCGAAGCTCGGTGGGTAGAGGCTCGAGTTTGAATTGTTCGACGCAATGATGACTCAATACTGAGATTCAAAGTGAAGCGAGCCCTAATCATTGAGGAGGTCGAGGATGGCTTGGGATCCATCAATGGCTTTGCATGGGTGATGAAAATGGAATTCCCTATTGAGCTCCCGAGATCGGGCTATTTGAAGAATATTGCAATCGGTGGATTAAAGGAAAAAAGCTCGATGATCGCTGACAGGTGAGCTTGGGAGTGTTTGCAGCTCTCATAAATAGCTCAGCAATGGAATTCATGGTGGAGATTGATGCAAACTTATGGAAAACATATGGCGAGCTCGAGATGGATATGCAAGGATTTTTAACTCGATGAGGTTCTAAACTATTTGGGTCAAGCTTGACATCTTCGAGCCGTGGAAGTTGTAAGGAAAATGTGGAGTCGAGCTGATGCTCAAACTCGGATGCTGAGGCCTGATGCAAATGAAAGGGGCTCGTCATTGAATGAATCAGTGCATAAGTGTCAAGCCCAGAAAGAGTGGCTTGGATATCACACAAATGTAGGGATTTTGATATCGGTTAAGTGTGGGGGATGAGCCAATTTATCTCAGGTGAAGCTACATCAGTGAAGATCTCATCTTGGGCTCGCACATGAAGGAAGTTTCAGGATAGCTCGTCGAAGCATAAGCTAGGATGAAGCACGTTATGGAAGATCAAGCTACGTGTGAAGTTATAAGAATAAACCTCGGCAGTGCCAGGTTAAGCTCAACATCGTCAAGATAAGTGTGGAAAGAGACAGTCGGCGAGGCACGAGTAGCTCGAATTCAAGCTAAATGACAACTCAGAAGCAGATTGTCGAGTTATGGATGTTGGAAGAAAGCCCCATCGAGCTCGACATTTGTAATATACAGATTCGTTAAAGCCAAGTCTAGGGGTCACAAAGTTTGTTCGGGAAAATGACAAGCTCGATAGTGAAAAAAACTCGGGGCTTAGCTCGATACACAGGTGAATTCAAAGCCGCATACGGAGGGGCTCGATTAAACAACATGTTGACTTAACCCGCTTGCACAAAGCATAAGAGGTTAAGGGTTTGAAATCAGCTAGAGAGGCAACACAAGTCATCAAATTAGCTGGTGAATGCAACATATTGATGAATTGAGCTAGCAGAGAATAATGTTTGCTAAGGCATGGGATTGAGATCCTCAGCGAGCCAAAAGAAAACAATTGGCAGGTGTAGCTTGGCCTATCCGAGGAATGAATCAAGCTCACTGGGTGAGCATCTTAGTAGCTCATGTCAGTAATTTTGAAGAACAGCTCTCCATGGTCAGTCAGATCGAGCTCGTCGATAGGCTATTAGGCCATGATCGTAACGAAAAAGGTCAAACTGAAGATAAGTTATCAAAGAAGCTTGGACCACAGAAACTGAATTAAGTTTAAGACTTTGTGGCTCGACTTATGCAGGATAGAACTCAATCGTCGATGTTGGCTCAATCGGAAATAGTAATTGTGTGCATATGAACCAAACTCACACATGAAGCATACATGTTAATCATCTAATGACTCAGGTTGAGCCAATGAATTGCAAGTGAATTCAGAGGTGGCTCGAGTTGGCTCGAGAGGTAGAAAGGGAAACACCCAATACACGAAGGCCATGACAGATGTAAAATGGTTGATTCTTCACAGGAGGTAAACTGAGCTCAGCGGCAAAAGGAGGTCCTTTCGGATATGCCCATTTCGGGCTTTCGGGAATTGTGCATTCGTAACTTGCCATGCCGAGTTGGAAAAAGTTCAAGGGAAAGTCTGAAGCCTAAAAATCTGAAACTCCGAAATTCAGAGTTTTAGATTTTTCAGGATTCAGACGTTCGAGCCATTTTGGAGTTATGTCAAGTCGATGCTCAGGTGGCGATTCATGTCATTCGGGCTCCATTTTGTAAAACACACGTGTTAATGTGAGGTTGTGTCGAAGTAAATCCTTGGATAATGATGAGTGGTCATGCTATGACGCCGAGTTATTTAGAAAACACATGTCGTTGGAGACCAGATTAAATGTCAGGTTACTCCGTCATTGGGTGAGGACATAACGATTTACAAGGAGTCCATTAAGGTAACGTCGGAGTTGATGGGTTTCCACATGAAAAGTGGAAATTTTTTCAATGAAAATGACATATCTAACATAATACGGCTGGAGGATTGGCATACAGCTCAATAAATTCTTTTGGATGTCGACCAACATGCACCAAACAAGTCAAGTCTGAGTTATTGTTAGAGATAGGTTTATTGCAAGCGGTATACAACACAGCTCATTGTGATATTCATTAAAGGGCCCGTCCATGTATGATACGCAGAGAAGGCATGTAACTCGCCAAGTGATCCATGTGGACTCTGTATGGGGAAAATCAACAAAGCACTCAACGAAAACATAGGAGGATGACTGTTAGACTAAAACAGGAAGCGAGGAATAGACTATTCGGAAGTGCTCGTGTAAAGTGTAGCTCGGAAAGTGAGTAGAGTTATTTACATGTCGTGGGATGAGGTCAATTCATTGGCTGAGTTAATTAATAAAGATGGTGAGCCATTTTTTCAAATCATGCTACATTAAGGCACCAAATGCAAATCTTGGTCCCACTCCCACTACAAACTATTTGGACTTCTCATAAGAACATTAAAATATTATTTTTATTGAATGATGAGATAATTCAAAATTTTAATTTATGAAATCATTATGAGGAATTATCAAGAGCTGATGGAGCACAATGCTTTGGAGACCCTAAAAGGTGAATTTTTCTCGGAAGACCATAACTTTTTTCCTAGTTGCCCATTTTTCACAAAATTACAGTCGTTAGAATCAGGAGAACAAGAGCTACGCAATGGAATCACCAGAAGATGAATTTTTGGAAGTTTTCATTCCAAATTGCGAGTTTTCCTCTTCCCTTGAGTGGTGCCTCAAAAGGTGGAGGTGTAATTAATGAGGAAAACATGGCCAACAATAGTGATTAATTGTTTCCTACATTCTGGCCTAGATTCTAGGGTTTCTCCTTCTTCCTCTCACCACTCAGAAAGTGCTATAAAATGTAAAGGGGTGATTATACCAAGGAGGTAGGCATTCTTCCAAAGCTTCCCCTCTGTTCACAAGCTAAGATGCTATGAATTTGTAGGCTCTCAAGCCTTTCTTCTAAAATTGTAATGACAACCTATGCCTTTTCCCCCAATTGTAATGATGCATTATGCAAGTGCTTGAAGTAATGAGAATTATGTTTTGTGATCAATTATATGTCCTTACATGATTTTTGTTGCTTCTATTTTCCTCTCTCATGTTTACAGGTGAATTGTGCAACCAATGTTTCTTTTGCAAGTTTTGGAGGTCATTGTGCTTATCAAGGAGTGAAGTACTGTATGTAAATTGGGTTTGTAATGCATGTTCATTCTTCCTCATGATCATCTCTCTTCCTCGGTAAGCAAAAATGTTTTCTAGAAAAACCCTTTCTTAGTGCATCACTTCTAGTATGTATGTTTTATTTCCTTGCAAATCTCTCTCCCTAATCCCTTGAGATGTTAGCATATGTCTAGTTAGCCATTTTTCTTACATTAGGAGTAGTGTAGTGATTAGTTTAGGAAGAGGAAGTCAGCCTTCTCCAGAGGTTCACCTCGAGCCCAAGTCCCACAGCTTGAGAGGTGATACCATGTTACCCAATAAAACCAAATGGCGTGTTCACCTTCAGGCCATTCGGGGGGTGCAGTGATTTGGCGATAATAGTTACAAAGATTTTTCATAGACCAGGGCACCCATATCTCAGACTAGGGACCCCACAGTGCCCCTGTACCTATCCAGGCACCCCAGTCCACTCATATTGCCCAAATCTATAATTTCCTAGACCTCGGCACAATTGTTTCCTCCTCTTGTTTCTCTAGCCATCTCCACGACACAATCCAACAAGCTAATTGATTCAGTGAGTTCTTTCTAACTCTCTTTGAACTCTAGGGTTTTACATATCTAATTTCTTATTTGTTTGGGTCATTTCCTTTATGCACATATATGTTATTTATTGTTTTACTCAGTATTAACTTCCGAAATTCCCATTTTTAGTCAATCACTAGGTGTAGGAAAAGGAATTATAGAAGAATGAGTAGGAAAACTGGGAAAGACCCTCAAAGGGAATAAATCTAACGAGAATACTAAAATTTAGTAAATCATGCTCGAACTACGTCATATGTCCCTAAGCCTATATAAAAACTTATAGCTATACATGTGCAATTATGAGAAGTATGAATTATTTTAGGAATATTACCCTAGGATGAAGATGAAAATGCTCATCCTAGGCCATAGTGTATGCATGATTTTATCACGATGGACAATTATATACCGATGTCAAATCTATTTCTGTTATGTGTTTGAATCTATTTATGAGGATTTATAACACCCATAAAACACATACCAAAACATAAGCTAAAACCATGATATTTTTTTCTTTTACACTTAGGCTCACTTATTGAACCACAATGATGCCCGAAAAATTAAATGACATGCATCACCTATTTGTACAACCAAGAAAAAATATAAGGTGATGTCAACATACCAAAAGACTAAAACAAAAAGCACCCAAGTAATCTAGTGGGTTGTCGAGGGAAAATATGTCATTAACTACACCTTATCCCTCCACTAAGGAAGGTAGACTATCGTTTGGCACCTCCCATGAATTAAAACATACATGTAAGATCCTTTATCTATCCACTAATTTTTTCAACCCATTGTCCCTCTACTAAGGCTATTATAACCGACACATAAATAACACTCTTACATGCAAGCTATAAATACCATCACTAAATGAATTAAATTATTCAATAAGAAACTAACACACAACATACGATCAATATTAAAATTTGAGAGTGAGAAATACATTACGCCAATAAGAATAACTCACACTACTAAGCCTACCTACGAGGCTTGCGAGGGGATATACTATCGGTGTGTACTATCCCTTATCCCTACACCAAGGATTTTTTCTATCCTTTTATTCCTCCAAGACAAACATTAAACACAATATATCATTATAACCTTATCCATCCACTTTAAACATATCCTTAGCCCTCCACCAAGACTAGTCATGAATCCGTTTGTTTCCTCCAATGAAATAACAAACAAATCCTTATTCCTCCGTTCAATTATCACCCCCTTATCCCTTCACTAACCAAAGATATAGTCCCACCCCCATGAATATACACACAAACTTGATAACAATTTAATTTAATTTAATTCCATATTTTCTCAAAAAAGCGAATCACAACACAATAGTAAAATCATAAGAGAGAGGAGGAGTTTTTATCCACAATTTTTATATATTTTTATTGATAATGCTTGGAAAGGATCCAAGGGCCAATACAAAAAGATGATATGATGAAGCTCACAATGAATTGAAAAAACAACAAAGTGCCAAGTAAACTTAGCTCAAACAAAAAACAAAAAGAGGATAACAACCCTCTGAACATGAACAAAACTCATCCCAAAGAAGATGAGTGAGATCTTAATGTCATATGTGTTGGAGCTGAAATCAGCTTCAGAAGAATTTTTTTATTATTCTGTACCAATGTCCATTCTCCCTTATTAGAATCATCTACATCTTGTCCACACGATAGAACAACATTGAGTGAATAAATAGGTTGATATATAAATTTGGGAGGAGAAGAAGGATCCCTCTCCTTAACCAACCCTTCTGAAACATGTGGCATATCCTTTAAAGAACCGTGATGAGGCTCCTGAGAAGATTTCTTAACTTCAGGAGTAGATTCAACCCTTGAAAATCTCTTCTCAGAAGACGAATCTTCCTCACAATCTAAAGGGGATTTTTTTGAAGAATCAAATGAAGGGATTCTGCTACGTAGTGTGAAGGGAGAGACTCCTTCCACCATCCCTTCTTAGACCCATTTCTGATCTTGGATCGCTCACTAATCTACAAATTAATCTTCTCAAGAAGATTATGAGATACATCCAAATCCACCAAAATCCAAGCATAAGAGGTATGTAAAGAATTTTTAGTGGAAGCATCAACTCTAACAAATTTCCCCAATGTATTTTCAATGGCTTCAAAACAAGGGTCAAACCAAAGTTATAAAGGTAGACCAAGTAATCTGACCCAGATTATCATCGAATCAAAAGAATCTATTAAAGGGTCAAACAATGGGTACCATAATTTTGTCATGAGCCCATGATCTCCCCAAAACTAGAACCATTCATGAACAACATCTCAATCTTCATAGAATCAAAAATAGTAATAAAATAAGCTTTTGAACATGGGTAAAGCTCAACCTTACCCTTGATAACAGGTCCCCATTTCTTTTTGATCCATTCGGATAGCTCAGAAAGCTTTGGCCATAGATCTATAAAACAAAAAATGAGACCCTAATTTCTGAAGTCCTTTTCAGGACTCTCCACCTAATGTAAAATATCCACTTCAAGCCTAAGGACAGGGATTTCAGGGGTGAGATCCAACTTCCTTGCCCTTTGTCCATTTTAAATTCTGCTGAAAGGAAACAAGAGTAGTCATTGATTTATGCAGCTACCCCTTGTCAATCACTCCTCCACTGACCATCACCACACACCTTAGATGTGTCGATTCCCTACTTTAGGGAAGAGGAAACAAGGCCTCCCATCCGGCCGCGTTCTTAAGCCCCTGCACACTAGGGTTAGGGCACAAAACAACTTCACAACATGACATATTAAATAATTAAACTTTGGATGGTAAACTTTTTTATTATACCAAATCTATGAACTGGAGTGGTAGAGGAGAACTTTCTCTAAGTGGGACATGGGGGTGGGCTTGGGTCCTTAATGTCCATTGAGCAATCCACATTCAGATCATCCAACTATGTTATGCTTGGTCCATATGGAGAATTTCGACCCCTACCTCAAGGTGTCCCCATGGCCACTTATTGAAAGCATCCAATGAACTCAATGGGAATGGAACTTGGGTTGATGATTACAAACTACTTGTAACTCACCAATAGCCCAAGACCTTGAGTTCAAACTTTGGATGGTAAACGCTTAATTTATATAGATTACAATTAGCTTACACTTATATTACAATGAAAGTCCTTGTTTTAATCATTTGTCTTGTATGATGTTTAATACACATAAGAAGTATAAATATATTATTTCCTAGTTTACTAAATTTCATTCCTTCTTAATGTGTTTCTCTCAAGGAAACACCTAATTTTACTTTTATTAACATAAAAATGTTTGTCACCAATTTTAAGAAGGAACAACTCAAGTTACAATTTACATATTAAATTAAATTTTATTAAGTACAAATTTAGTAGTTGTACATTATGAAATTTCACCCACGAGTAACTTTCTAAAGAGGTCCTAAGATTAAATTCATCCCAACTTGTCATGATCACAACCCAAAATGAGGTCAAAACTAGGGTTATCAAAATATCCTTATTTCATAATAGTTTTACACAATTTAATAGTCTTCAATTTGTTACTTGTAAGAGTAAGGAACACACAAATCTTTCCATTTTAGCTCAACTAGAGTAGAAAGCATGAGGGAAGGAGGATCTAAGTAGTAAGGTCACACTTCCCTCGAGGGCATCATCACATTAGATCTGAAATAATCCTAAGGATCATAAACAAGGTTTGAAATATAACAACTCATAAGCACAAAGATGTGAATAAACATGCAATAGGGTAAGGTTCACACAAGACTCAACCTTTTCAAGTTCTCATACAAAATGGAAAGCATTCTAGTGTGACATAGGGGAAAGATATCAACAACACATGGTGCCCACAAATGAACACCCTATTAGATTGTAACATTTGGTCTTACTCAAGACCCAACTTACATTTATAATCCATTGTTATTTCATGAAATTTCATAGGTTATATTCATATTTGTTTAATATATTTGCTTAATAGTTTTGGTTCCACTAAGGGAACAATAAGTACAAGAGTAAGTTTTAGGAGAAACTTCATTACAATTTATTTTCGATTTCATTTCATTATCTACGTTTACAATTTTCCATGCAAGACTAAAACCACAAGATAATAGGGTAAGTGCATGAAGTTTGGGGGCCAAAAAGCGGACAAGTATCTGAAAAAAGAAAAATGTGTACGCGTTTTGCTAAAATGCGCTCGTGTTTTAATTTGTTTGGCTCGGGAATCACCAAAGCATAATGCGTACATGTTACATAACACGTACGCGTTTTGCGTTTTCTCTTTTCCCAAGCCTTGCCTCAAGGCTTGGGATCTGGTTTGGATCCCCAAGCCTGAGGCATGGACCTATACAAACACAACAAACATCGTGTTTTTGCAAGAAAATGTAAAAATGCCACTTCCTCTATGATAAATCAAAATAAAACAATCGCTCCATTTTAAAAAAATTATACCACAACGTAGAGAAGAGTTTCTTCTTTCTAAAAATATAATTTTTCAAATTTTATGACTAACATAAGGTTTCCATATTATTTAGTTTCTAACTATGCCTTTTTATAGCTATTTTTGAAGTGTAAATATGTCTATCTTTCATTGTGTATCTTTTTTTTTGGGTGATCGAAATTTAAAAAAATTATACTAGCCCAAACTAGGCATAATTCTATACATATTAAAAAAACTAATTTTCGATATTTTTTGAGGTAGTAGGGGGGGCATGGTCGGAGCTCCGTTATTTTTCAAAACATAAAATTTATGTACTAGAAAAATCATAAATAAAAAAATATTCGCTAAAAAAATCTTTAAAAAATGGAGCCCAAACTAGATGCTCCTAGCTATCTTTCTACCAAAGGGTTTTCAAAAATACTAAATGGTGCTCAAAAAATGGTGGGGGCACGAAAGTCACTCTATTATGTTTTTTAACAAAAATAGGAGCATCTATTGGTATTTTAGTTGTTTGACCCACTTAAACTTATCATTTTCAATAAAATTTAGTAGCTTAGAAACTAGACTCAAAATTCTACGATTCATATTTCTACAACATCTTCCAATTTTGAGTGTAACTATTTCGAAAAACTTGTACAAGTTGAAGTTTTTTTTTTTTTTTTTTTTTTTTTTTTCAGAAAAATGCATCCACTTAAGACCCCCTTTTGGCCCCCAACTTGGTGCACTTACCCAATAGCTAGTTCCTAATATTTAGTTAGTTCATCTAGATACAACACAATTTTCTTAACACATGATATTTTACAAATTCCATAATTTATACTTTCAATTTCAATCTTTTCAATTGGTGCACTAAGCATAACTATCCAAAATATAATAATTTCACTTATAACAATCAAGTTTCTCCTATCAAATACATTATACAATTGTAAGGGCTATATTTGTAATTTAACCTTCAAGTACACTAGTGTTTTGTATTTTCATTGCTTCTTCTACCATCTGCGTCAATCAATCAGAGGGGTCAAAACAAAGCTAACATGGATTCCATCTCTCTTATTTAATAGTATTATCAAGCAATTGCATTCATAATTTAGAGAGAGAATGAGATTAATATTTTTCGTAACATTTCATATCATGGTCACTTTTCTATGTTTAGAGAGAGATAAAGAGACAAAGAGTGAGCAATGTTCATTTTCTTCATGCAAACAACTAATTCATTTACGTAACCAAGTGTGAGATAAGAGAGAACAATCAAATTTTTCACACACCTTCATATCATGTTCACATTTCGAGTTATAGAGAGAGAAAGAGATTGTAATTTCTTCACACAACTTCCATTTTCATTGCCACTAAGGAGGTACAAGAGGAGAACACAACATTTTCATGCAATCATAATTTTTCATTTTACATTTTGTTAAAGGTAACCAAAAAGGATATTTTTGGTTCTTAACTATGTTCTTAAACATAAAATTATTCATACCTTTTGTATACACCATATTTTTATGCGTATTAATCATTTCTTTTGTACAAGGTTGAATATTCACATAGCTCCCTTCCATGAGAGATTGAAGGAAACATTTACCAAGAAATAATCTACATTGATACTGAGGAATCAAGGAGATTGAATATTGAGATTCCACTTTTGAGATAAATCGAGACATTCTATAACTTAACCATGTGATTAAAGGTCTCTGCATAAAGACACCAAGAAGAAATAAATAGTACCAAAAACATGCAATTGATGGAAAGTTAGTTGATCTATTATTAAGGAAGTTGCTCTTACCTAAGTATGTGAATCTAAGGAGTCTAGTCATTTTTATCACCATAGATGGTCAAACCATATATAATTTTTGGTATATCTTGGAGTTGCTATTAACGTAATGAAAACATATACAATGAATCTATTGTCTTTTCCAAGATTATAATCGACCAATACTATCCTCCAAATGGCAGGCCGGTCCATTGTTGTGTCAGAGGGAGTCATAGGAGACGTAATGGTTACAGTTGAATCATGGGAATATCTAGTAGAATTCATGATCTTACAACCTAAAAATAAAAATATGGTTATCCAATTATCTTGGGAATGCCTTTGTTAGGGATAAACAAAAATATATGTGGATCAATCCTACATAATCACAATGAATAAGAAATATGAACAAAAATATAGAAACAAAAATACACAACAAGAAGATGCAATTTAATGTGGTTCACCCAATGTGGGATACATCCACCTAGAAACAATTACCTAGATTTTATTACGAGCCAAAAAGAGTATAATCCACTCTTAGATAAGTCTTCCCC
Organism: Taxus wallichiana var. yunnanensis; assembly: GCA_018340775.1. Taxonomy (NCBI): domain Eukaryota; kingdom Viridiplantae; phylum Streptophyta; class Pinopsida; order Cupressales; family Taxaceae; genus Taxus; species Taxus wallichiana. The sequence goes on along the minus strand of CM031240.1, from coordinate 786,374,450 downwards.
GATTAAAATGCACATATCTTGTTTGGAGCTATGCTCAACAAACTCTCTCAAAAATCACACTTGAATTCACATGCCCATATATTTCCCTAACTTATGTCCAACTATATATAAGCACATTAATAGGTAACTGTATAAGTAGTTTTACAATACCATGGGTACCAAAACCATGAGCCCAAAAACCGACCCATAAACCTACGAGTTAAATACCACCCATATAATTAATTCATGAAAAAACCACATTTTCGGTTACTCCCAAAAAAATTCTCATGGGTCATTGCCCTCAAACCCTAACGATAATACACTAAGAGTGTACAATACTTATAGTGTACAATTTACAACTCATCTAACATGAAAAAATATCCAAACCCTAACAATCTCCCACTTGGAGACTAATTTTCACCGAGCAACCTTCTCAATCGTTCGGTGTCATTTATGAAGGCCAACCAAAGATGAACATAGCTTCGAGTTTCTCCCTTATGACCACCTTGGTTATCATTTCGCAGGATTCTAACCGGTATGAATCTTCACCATCTTTAAATTCTCTTCATCCAAAGTTATCCTGATGAAATGGTACCTCAACTATATATGTTTCGTCATAGAGTGGAAAACAATGTTATTTTTAGGTGTATATAAATCGAATATCACTATGTAGCTTCCTTCCTCATACTTATGCCCCAACTCCTCAAGCAACTACTATAACCAAATCATCTTTTTACTTTCCTTTGTAGCAATAACATACTCGGCCTTTGTGGTTGACAAAGCCACAATATTTTATATTCGTGAAATCCAACTCATCGTTATGTCACTACAATTAACACATAACATGTTGTGTTCCTCATGTTGTCCAAATCTCTAGTCGTGTTTGAATCTACATAATCATGCAAAGTGGTATTCGATACAATGCAACACAAAATTGTCCCCATGGTCTCTCTCAAATACCGAAGGATCCACTTCACTACTTTCCAGTGATCTCTACATGGAGTACTCATGAACCTACTCACTTTGCTCCCATTGCATGAGCATTATCTAGCCTAGTGCACACCATGACATACAACAAGTTGCCAAGCTGGCTGATGAGTAAGGTACCCTAGACATCTGGGTTCTCTCTTCCTCTGTCTTAGGACACTTCTCCTTTGATAACTTGAAATGGCTTGCCAAAATGCATCCCAACCGGTTTAACATCCCGCATACTAAATCTCTCCAAGACCTTCTTCCTATGATAAAGTCAACTTTCATTCTTTCCTATCCCGATATATTCTCATACCAAGGATTTATTTTCTACCCCAAAATCCTTCATAGCAAAAAAGGAATCACTAAGTTGTTCCTTGAGTACCTTTATTTCCTATATGTTTTTTTGTTACCGACATGTCATCCATAGATAGACACAAATAATGTAACTTCCATCATAAAATTTATTGATATATACGTAATGGTATGAGTGACACCTGGAGTATCCCTGCTCCATCATAAAACTATCAAATTTCTTGTACCATTGTTGTGGAACTTGTTTCAGACATACAAGCTCTTCTCGGTTGCACAACATGTTCTCCTTCCATGTGACCTAATATCCATGTGGATGATCCATGTATAAACAAACTAAGAAAAAAATAAAGCCGAGGACAAGAATATTCACGCAACTCTCTTTCATGAGAGATTGAAGGAAACATTTTCCAAGGAAGAATCTACATTGATGCAAGAATTAAGGAAATTAAATATTGAGATTCCAATTTTGAGAGAAATCAGAGACATTCTAGAACTTAACCAAGTGATTAAAGGCCTCTGCATAAAGACACGGGAAGAAAATTTAGTACCCAAAAACAATGCAAGTTGATGGAAAGTTAGTTGATCTATTGTTAGGGAAGTTGCTCTTACCTAAGTATGGGATATAGGGATTCCGGTCATTTCTATGACCACAGATAGTCAAACCATATCTAATGTTTTGGTAGATCTCGGAGATGCTATTAACGTAATGCCAATAGATAAAATGAATCTATTGTCTTTTCCAAGATTATAGTCGACCAAAGCTATCCTCCGAATGGCGAGACCGGTCCATTGTTGTACGCAGAGGATTCATAGGAGATGTAATGGTTACAATTGAATCATGGGAATATGTAGTAGACTTCATGATATTGTAACCTAAAAATAAAATATTTAGTTATCTAATTATTTTGGGAAGGCCTTTGTTAGGGATAAACAAAAATATATATGTGGATCAATCCCACAAACACACAAAGTAATAAGAACTATGAACAAAAATATAGAAACAAAAATACACAATAAGAAGACAAGATTTAACATGGTTCACCCAATGTGGGATACATCCACTAAGAAACACTTTCCTAGATTTTATTACGAGCCAACAAGAGTATAATCCACTCTCAGATCAATCTTCTCACAATTACAATGCACATATCTTGTTTGGAGCTATGCTCAACAAACTCTCTCACAAATTCACACTTGAATTCACACACCCATATATATCCCTACCATACATCCATCTATATATAAACACATAAATAGGTAATTGTCTAAGATATTTTACAATACCATGGGTACCAAAACCATGGGACCAAAAATCGACCCATAAACCTATGGGTTAAATACCACCCATATAATTAATACATGAAAAGATTTCATTTTCAGTTACTTGAAAAAAATATCTTAGCGGTTATCGCCCCGAACCCCCGAGAGAATACATGAAGAGTGTACAATACTTTTAGTGTACAATTTACAACACATCTAACCCGAAAACAAGCTAACATAAACAAAAATAAACCTATGGGTTAAATAAAACCCATAAAATTAATACATGAAAAGACCACATTTTTGGTTATTCCCCAAACAAATTCTCGGTGCCACCTCGAACTCCAACGAGAATATATAGAGAGTGTATAATACTTTTAGTGTACAATTTACAACACATATAACATGACAACATGCTCCACTATCTAATAATTGCTGCTACATTTATTGATTGTAGGTTTGGAAATATGACTATCTCAAATGGGTCTAAAGCAAAGAACATTTCCCTTTATCCTCCTACTCAGCCATACTTTGAAACTTATGAACATATGTGGATTGATGGACTAGATCAAGATTGTATGGGCCCTTCTTATTTATTAATGATTGCAGTAAAAAACCATGTGAATGAAATTGAAGAAACATACAAGATTTTTGATGAGAATCCTAGTTTGGCTCTAGAAAGAACTAGTTTGGCTTCATAAAGAACCATTCTGGATCCATAAAGAACCATTCTGGCTCCAGAAATAACCATTCTAGCTTTGGAAAGAACCATTGCGACTATAGAAAGAACCATTTGGGATATTGAAAAGGATAGTACATTTTAGAAGAAGGCAACATTGAAATGCATGATTATGCTCCTTCTCAACCACATGCTTATCATGAGAAGAAAATGTCAAATGATTTTCATTGTCATTTAGCTAGATCATATCTTATGAAAAAACAATATTCTACATATATTGCAACCCCATTTTTGTCCTTTGAATTCTCTAGTGAAAGAAAACAATTAAGAAAGCCTACCCGAAAATAATTCAGCTAAGGAAATAATTGAACATTGGTACAAATCTAAATAGTGATCAAGAAGTTAAACTTATTAATGTCTTGAGAGATCATTCTACAAAATTCACTTGGGATTATACTAATATGAGAGGAATACACCCTAGCATATGTACTCACCACATTTACATTGAAGATGTTAAACCAATCAAATAACCATAATATAGGATTAATCCAACACTCAAAGATATTGTTAAAAATGAAATTGAGAAATTGTTGAAAGTTGGCTTTATCTATCCTACACATCGATAGCAGGGGTTTCCCCACTTATTATTGTTCCTAAGAAGAATTGTAAATGGAGAATATTTGTAGACTATAGGGAACTTAACAAAGCTACAAATAAATACTATTTCCCTCTACCATTTATAGACCAAGTTTTGGATAATTTGGCAGGAAAGAAATATTTTTCCTTTTTGGATGGATTTAATGGCTATAATCAGATTTCTATAGCTCCAGAAGATCAAGATAAAATCAATTTCACATGCTCTGGGGAACATTTGCATATAGAGTTTTACCATTTGGTTTATGTAACGCACTTGCTACTTTTCAAAGGGCAATCTTGGCTATTTTTGTAGATCTTACTAATGATTGTGTTGAGGTATACATGGATGATTTTTTTATCCATGGGGCTAATTTTCAAGAATCTTTGAGTAATTTAAAGAAAGTGTTAGCAATATGTGAACAACACCAACTTATTTTTATTAAAGGTAAAAGGTTTTGGAGGGACCTTACCCAGAAGTACAACCAAAGGCTCAAAAGCCAAGATGAGAAATACAAAGCAATGTGGTTTTTTTATAGGTGGGGCCACACCCCAGCCAAAAAGCAACAAGATAAACACAAAAACTATGGCATGGGCCAAATGCTAACAAGAATCCCTACAACAATCAGAGAAAACAACAAAGCGTAGCATAACAACAACATTAAAACAACTGCACATCAAACAAAGATACAAAGGCACTAACTAACAGATTTATTGTAGACCTTGAGAGAAATCTTGAGTGCATGATAGAGATTCAATGCAGTACCAATGGTTTGGTCTTAGTTAGAGGCTTTGAACTTCTTTGTGATCTTGCCATTCTTCCAGGATGAGGCCGGAATACCACTGAGATCGCAGATCGACAAATGTGAACTTGCATAAGGTCAAGAACTGCTATGTGGATGGCTAAGTAATTGTTATGCTTATCTTTGAGAGCTTTGAATTGAGTGGCAAGAGTGTTAATTTCCTCCCTGAGAACTGGGAATAAAGTCAGAAGTTGAGTCCTTAATGCTAGACTTGAGAAGAAAGTCTACGTTATCTTCAAGTGTTTTCAGTGTCTCAGCTTGCATTTTAAATTTTTTCAGAATAGAGGAGGTGTCCTGATCACAAGTGGTAATAGGATTGATAGTAGGGGTATTTCCTCAACCATAATCTCCTTGTCCTTTTACTGCTTCAAATAATCCTTTTGGGAGGAGGAAGTTTTTTGAAAGATTCGCAGTACATGGGATTCTTGGAGCAAATTCGAGGGTGCTGAGGAGGCAAAGGGGCTAAAGAGGGGCAAGGGTCATTGGACATGACATCAAGGATATACTGATTTATGAGAAAAATGACCCCTTGATGTAGAGGAGTTATCCTCTTATGACTCTGAACCTCCAGAACCAACTTTTCCATGGAATACAAAATATAATAAGACAAACTCACCTTAATCTCCCACCTGAAATGATCGAACAGGACCAAGTGGTGCAGTGGGATAGTAGAGAACCGACCCTCTAGAGTGACATATTGAACCATCATGTGAGAAACTTTATCGAAGGGATGCGGGACAGAGGCACAAATAATGCTTTCCTTCTTAATATCAATGCTTTCACCTTTATCTAGAAAATCCCTTTCCTCAGCCTCTTTATCAATTTTTTTCTAAGAACTTGTTTCCTTCCATGCTTAATCCAGTGATGAAAGAGATGAACTCTTCAGAGATATTGAAATCCCGCCTCTGAACTTAATGTTCATATCTTTCCAATTTTCCAAAAATTGGAGAGATATGTGTTGGTCATACCCCTTAATCCTTTGGATGAAATCTATAAAACCCCCAATGTTAAGGGTTTCCTAGAGTTCCACATTCTCCTACCATTGCAGATCAAAAATAGGCTCGATCCTGCATGGAGCTCCCTCCATTTTGATTAAATCCTATAACTAAGAAGGGTGTAACTTGAAACATCGACCAATAGGCCCGGTAATGACAACACTCCGAGAGCTTGTAAGCTTGTTTGTTGTAGAGATGAAACATGACTCCTTCTCTTGCACCTATTTGGAATGAAAAAATAACTCAATTTTTGAAGTGTGGGATGAATAAAATTGAATGAATTCAATCTGCTTCAAAAATCCAGGCAATGGATTCCACACGTGTAGAAGCCACCGACTAAGAAGCATCGATGGGTGATTCATTGGCTTCATTAATAATGATGTGGCAAACTTTGTGGGGGATGTCTTGGAAATCATACCATTCATTGTAATTATTAATACACACCCCCACATTGGCTAAAGTATCTGTTGATTTATTTCCTTCCCTATACACATGTTGGAATATGATGTTTATACCATTGCATATAGTGTAGGCTTCAATGATAAAGTCCCTAATGGTCCTGCTCGGGGTTTGGGACTTAGAAAGGTTATTGATAATATTCATAGAGTCACCTTCGACAATGATATTGCCCACTTTGAGGTTCCTAGAAATTTTTATTCGTTAGAGAGATGATAGGGCCTAAGAACACCAACTTTCCCCAAGTAATGAGAAAATATCTTTGTTAAAGGTATTCGGATTGATCATAAGAAAATATAAATCATTACTAACTTGCCTATACCAACAAACCAAACTAGTTTTAAGAGAAATTTATGCCATACATGTTACTTTAAAAGGTTTATCAAAGATTTCAGTAAAATTACTGTACCTATATTCTCTTTACTTACAAAGGATTGTGTTTTGAATGGAACTCTCAATGCCAAAAATCCTTTGAAGCCATAAAATATAAATTGACTACTGCTCCAATTTTGAGAGGACCTAATTAGGGGAAACCTTTTCATATCCATACTAATGCATCTAATATTGCAATGGGGGAAGTACTTGGTCAAAAGGATGAAGAAGAACAAATGTATGTAATTTACTTCATCAACAAAACTTGACCCCTATAGAGAAAAATTACACTATAACTGAGAAAGAGTTTTTGGTTGTTGTTTATTCTCTTAATAAATTCAGGCATTATGTTATTGGCTATAAAATATTTGTATACACAGACCATTCAACAATAAGGTATTTGATGAATAAGCCAGTAGTAGGGAAGGATTATCATATGGTTACTCCTTTTGCAAGAATTTGATCTGACAATAATTGATAAACTAGGGAAAGCTAATGTTGTTGTTGATTTCCTTTCAAGATTGAATGTTTTAGGTGAAGAAGAACATGTTGAAGACCACTTTCAAGATGAACACCTATTTACAATTTCAATACACTCACCATAGTTTGCTAATATTTCTAACTATCTGACCACAAAGAAGTTTCCAATTTATTTTACAAGTAAAGAAAGGAAAAGATTAGTTCAAAAATAGTGTTATTTATACATGGTGTAATGGAATTTTATTTAAGTGTAGTCATGATATGGTTCTTTGTAAGTGTGTTAGGGAGGATGAAGTGTGTGATATCATCAGATATTTCCATGATCAACTAAGAGGAGAAAACATTCAATCAAGAGGACAATCCACAAAATCCTTAGAGTTGGATACTATTGGCCTTCCCCACACAAGAATGTCAAAAGATGCATATGGTTGTGTGATGTATGTGAGGAGAATGGGAAATCCTACTTTTTCCATTGAAATGACCCTTAATCCTCAATTGGTTTTAGGACCTTTTGAAAAGTGGCAAATGAATTTTTTTAGACCAATAGAGTCCCCATCTTACAAGAAAGAGTACCTATTGGTATTCACTTATTATGTCACAAAATGGGTAGAAGTTCAAGCCCTTCCTTATGCTAATGAATAAGTTATAGTTGATTTATTGTACCACATGATCATGCAGAGATTTGGAACACCAAGAACCATAATTTCTGACTAATGACCTTAGTTCATGTATAACATGATTGAGGCCTTTTTAGGACTCTATCAGCTCAAGCAGTGGTAGGCATCACCATATCATCCTTAGGCTAATGGACAAGTTGAAGTTACAAACAGAGAATTGGAAAATATCTTGACAAAGGTTGTGAATGCAACCAAAAAGATTGGGTATAGAAGCTTCCTAAGGCGATCTGGGCATATAATACAACATGGAAAACCACCACTATTTTTTCTCCATATGAACTTGTGTATGGGAAGAAGCCACTACTTCCTATAGAATTTGAATTGTAGAAAATAAGGAAATCATTGGAAGTAGGAATTGAGATTGATGCAGCCTAGAAAGATAGGATTCTCCAGTTGAATGAGTTAGATGAGATGAGGATGGAAGCCCAACAATAGTCTACCCTCATCCAACATCAAATAAAGTCATGACATGACTCTCACATCAATACTAGGAGGTTTAAAGAAGGATATTGGGCCCTTTTGTTTGACTCAAAGTACCAGCAGTTTAAAGGAAATTTGAGGACTAGGTGGTTGGGGCCCTATCAAGTACAAAGAGTCTATGATAATGGATCATTCAAGTTACTACCCATTGATAATGAGAAAATAACTTTGCTAGTGAACGTATATAAATTGAGGTTGTACCTAAAGCCTCAAAACAACGACAAGTTTATAAAATAAATTTAATCATGTGTTGAATTTAGTTTCATGGAAGAATGTAATTATTCCACCATGGTGTGTTAGGGAGTCCAAAACTCCAATAAAGGGAGAAAATTGAAATTTAAAATGACAATGTTGGTTTCCAATCTAACACCCCAGAAGAGGCTTGAAATGAATTATGGGACAAGGAGAAAGGGTGGATCTGCCAATGTGTCATTTCGGAGCCGGGGATAGGTCTATACTCACTCATTTGACCATGCCTCTTGTGAGTGACATGAATGCACTTAACTGAGGGTGTGGTTTTCCACCTACTACTTATGGCTCTGCCTAAACTAGGGTGAGAGGACCAAGGTGTATCCTGAAAGATAGAGTGAGATGTTATGATTCAATCCCTAAAACATGTTTGGAAGGTCAATCCGGGACCAAGTGCAACCACTAAATGCATTGCTTACTCGAGAGAGTGGTCACAAAAGCACTACAAACGCTTGGTGGGTCGACGCATGTTACTAAATAAATATTTGGGATGTGATCACAAGTACCACCTCTAAAGAAATTGGTGACAACTTGGTGTGTAATTATGCTTGGGATGCTAATATTTACAAATCAAGGAAAATACACTCGAAATATGTAAGGATAATGTGTGATTTTCTAGCATATCTCATGCGGGATGTGCGGTGGTGATGAGATCTACGGAAGGGGATAGGACAAAAGGATGGATAATGAAAATAAAAGGGGGATGATGGATGTATATGAGGAGAAGGGGATTGAAGGGAAGAAGGAACTACTTGAACCATCTTGGCTTGATATCTCTCTTTGTATCAAAACTTGAAATCAAAACAAACTCATCCTCCCAAGGTTACTTACCTTCATGGACACCCAAGAGAGGCAAACAATGCAGAATAATCCCTTAAAATGCTAACACGAGATACATGAGAATATATTTTCACGTGATGATCATGTCAAATCCCTAAAACCAAAGGACACCCTAAGATAACAGATGTTCATTCCCAGAAAATTGTAGAAAGGAATTTATAACTAAAGCAAATGCTGCAAAGTATGCACTACAAAACAACATTCCTTCAATACCCAAATCAAGAAATCATTGCAAAATTCTTCTCTGTAGTTTTTCAACATGATAAACACAAGATTACAAAGGATTAAAAAGATTCATTCAATTCCAAATCTATTAACACTAAGAAATAACAAAAATGTACATGGAAGCCTTATTTTGTGAGTTCATATGCAAAGAGGACAAGGGATACTTATACATATGCTCCCAAAGCCTTCTAATGGTTTTAAAACTTTAACCACCTTAGCATAAACCCAAAATGGAACCAAAATGAACCTATACTTTATATAACTTAACCTAGAAGAGAAATCCAAATGTTTTCCCGAAATACCACCTAGAAGAATGTCCCTAAAGGATGCAAAAACTCCAACCCTTTCCATAAGTGAGGACAAGACCTCACTTTTATACAACATTTATTTGTCTAAAGCCTAGAATAATATGCTTTACAGATGTTGAATGAAGGGATAAGATGATTATCCATGTGTTTAAGAATGAGATCAATGAATAACCACATGATCAACAATATGGAGGAAGGAAAAATGGCCAGGTGTTTAGTCCACAACACCTTTATCAATTAATCATTATTTGGTGGGGGGAAAGAAGAGCATATCTTGATTCCAAGATCATCAATGTTCAAAAAATGATCAAAATAACATCTCCAACAGTCAAATGCATCATTATATTCCTATAAAATGATGTTTTTCCTCCCAAGCCTCTGCAACTACAATATCTAAAAACATTGCATCATTGACCTCAAATGTGGTCTTTATAGAAATACCTCACCATGAAAGTGCTAATGCATTTTATTTTAGGTGAAATAGATGCCCAAGTTGAAAGTTACACTAAAAAAACCAAACCTAACCATTCCACGCAAAAGCTGCTTTGTTTTGAGACTTCATGAATTTATACCTTTGTTTCACGGTTTGATGAGTGTTTTCTTTATTCCACAAATTTTAATTTCTCCATGGAGTTTTTATTTTTTATGCATACTTCATATGGATAAATCTTTTGTTGTGGATTTTTCTTTGATATGTGGCTCATTTCTTTGTTAGGCTACTTTCGTAATGCCTCATGGTTTTTTACTTATTTGGAAGGTTTTCTTTGTTGTGCGGGTATGAGTGTTCCATAGAACAAAAACCTTGAGATACTCACCTAACACCTCATCTTCATTCCACGACATCCAAACTTTAAGATGCCATAACTTCACCCAACTACATTTTAGACCTCTGTGACATCATTTACTTACATGGTGGCTTCTCCGACATCTCCGGACCTTTTATATGTGGATTCCACAAATATTTCTCAAACTTCCATTCCTTTGCTTTGTGGAATGATTTCGTTGCTTCAAAATCTTGAAACATTTCATCTTCAAGATACAAAGGTTAAACTCCTTATCCTCCACCACGAAACATCAAATCCATTGTTTTGTGGTGCTTTTAGATGTTTCACGGATCACTGTAGCTTGGGAAACCTATGAAAAAAAGACATGGTTTTTCACAGTTTCTACTCATAAGCACCTCAAAATTTCATCACTTTTCTTCTTTTGCGGTGTTACGCTTGAGTTTTCTCCTTGCATCACGGGTTGTGTTGGAAAAAACCCATGTCTTTATTTTCACCTCGAGGAACCTCTTTCTTTAAAACAACCACCTAAATCCCTTATCCTTTGCTCCTTTGTTCGTAGACTTGAAGAGTCCACAGAACACTTCCTTCTATCTTGTGTGACCTTTTCTTGTAAAATCTGCAAAACATTAACTTAGTGTTGCATGACTTACAAACTTAGGTGCATCATAAACTTCACTCTACTTCATTACATAAATTTGCGACATATTTTTTATGCATAGTGACATATCTTAAGCATGATCCACCCTTTGTTTCGTGGAAAAATCCAAGTCCAAAAAATTCCATATCTTCTAGGTTTGTGGAACACTATCTTCTACCCCTTTGTTTCGCAACTTTTAAATTTCCACATAACACTGCAACTTTGATCCACCTCTGCAGAATAGTAGACTTCACCCAATTTTCTAGGGTACACTAGATTTTGCCAAAAATTCCAAACCAAAGGAAAATTTTAAGGTATAAGTTGTAAACCACAGTGCATGGATAAATCATGATACATTTAAGGCACATAGGGTGAAACAAGCTCCAAGTAATTTGCAAAATGAATTGAATAATTAGGAAAATGGAAAAGTTACTTCAACACACCTTGAAGGGAATTTCAAAAAATGGTGTCATGATCTAACAAGTGTAATATTGGTTATCAAAATTGGCTCTAATTGGTGGATGGACACTCCCTAGTGGGTATCAAAATAACCACAAAAAAACTCATGGATGAAATAGACCAGGTGCCTATCCATTGGGAAAAGAGTCAAATGGGAAAACACTTAGTATTTTGCATTGTAAGGATCATATGAGTTACAAAAACCTATATTGGACAACAAAAAGGAACAAAGGGAACAACAAGGGAATAAATAAATAAATAAAGGAAACTATACATTTATACGAAGGTCTCCGAAAAAACTTCCATCGGATGCCTCCGGGATCCCAAACAACAGTTGAATATTTAACTTGTGCATGTAGGCTAAGATAATGTTTGTAAAGTTCAGCAATGGAGATAAAACTGCGTAAAACATCCCTTGTTCTAGGATCTTGCAACTATGTTTCTATAAAAATATAGGTTAATAAGATCAACATTAGAAACAAAAATCCTCAAATCAACATGTATATCAAATTCCAAATGAAGGACATGTTGACCAATGTCTTCTTCATCAATTTTCAACTCATGGTATGACCATGCTAAACATTCTTGGTACTTCTTCAAAATTATGATATAGGTTTGCTTCCAATTTTCAGTTAGTACACCACTAAACCAAACTTCCTTAAGTTCATTGCAAGTACCAAAACCGAATTCGGTGCACTCATTGATAATTGGGTCCAACCCGATCACTTCTTGTACAACACCATCAAAAGAATTTTCAAAACTAATCTTCCCTATTGGAAATGCATCTGATTTTACTTGAAACATATCTTTCTCAAATATGGGAGTTACACTAATCACCAAGTGATCTACTTCACATTTAAACAAGGGGATTGGAGCTGCCCTCAAGCTGGATAACATTTTCTTCAATCAAGATCTCATGTTTTTGTTCACATAATTCTACCAAGGATTCAAAACCAACCAACTAATAAGAAAAATCGGAAAAAATCATCATCATAACTTGTACCAGAAGAGGAAACCTCGAGAAAGTGGTCACAAAATATAGTTAAAAAAAGGGTTTCTGATATGTTCTTTGTCAACAAAAGGTGAGATAAGACAAGAAAACTTATTAGCATATGCAATCTGATCTTCTTGATGATATTCAATGTTAGAATAATAATCAAACAACTTATTTAAATCATAATAAGCTTGGGGATATAAAACTTGTGTATTCAAATCAAATCATAGTGCATCCAAAACATCATTAGGAACAACATAAGGTATATTAGCACAAGATTTCTCTACAAATAATTCATATAACTGTTTTTCTCAAGAACAACCATGGGAACATTAAATAATGCAAGCATATCGTTTTTTAGGGATGAAGGATAAACTTTCCTGTTGTACACCTCCCAAATCAAACTCATTTTAATGATCAATTTCCATATTAGTAAAAATGACCTACCCTCCATTGATATAACTTATTCTTCACATTTTCAACCAATAAATTGCTCAAGTTCTCAAAAATAGAACTAGGTATTTAAAAAGATTGAAACCCTTTAATTTTAACTTTTGAAATAACCTTAATGGGAGGATAACGTACCTTTCTCAAATCTACCAAAAAATCATCTGGTGTCTTTCTGGTCATGAGATCCATGGAGGTATCACCATTCTTAAAATTTACATGAAAATATTACATGAAGGTTTCATTAGAGTCTGATCCACACTCAACAACATCATTAGCTAAATCAACACTTTCACAAGGAACATGAGGCATTAAGAATTCATCACACCAATCAATGATGTGATTTTCTATTTCAATTTGCTAAAACATTGACATCCAAGGAATCAATAACTCATCTACTATTTCTAGGTGAATTTTTTATTTCAATTTGACCCATAGGCCACTTTTCTTTATCATCGCCTCTTTGGTCCATTCTAGGATGAATCACATGTGTGTTTTGAATCTAATTTTTTTCTCTAGATTTGATTTTGAACTTGGGACCCAAAAAAGATCCCCTTCTCAGATTTTTCAACTTGGGAGACATACCCTTAATAACACCAACCAGAGTGCTGACCACTTCTTCCAAATCCAATGATTTCTCAGTTTCCTTCTTCTCAAGACTATTTGACTTCACACCTTATTTTTTAATAGCCTTATCAAATGCCTTGATGTTTTCTCAATTTGAATTTCCATAGACAATGATTGTCTCAAAGTCATAAGATTTTGTCTCTCAAAAAGTAGGTTGCCTTCTTATCAAATGCATCCCAATATCTGATTAAGCAAGATTATTCACTTGGCCTCAAGCTGATTGGTAGTCTCATCAAGGTTTATCAAATCTAGTGTTAAATCCTTGTACGCATTCACTTGGGTTTTTCTTAATGTTTTCAATTTAGATAGGAGGAACCTAAGGTTAGTCTTATCACCATATTGAATTATAAAAACATTCATCATTTCATCCCAATAATTTATTGAACTATGAGGCAAAGAGTTGAACCACTCCCCGAGATTCTCTTTTGATGCATGTAAAAATAAATTTAAGCAAACATCTTCATGTTCAATTCATAATCATCCATGATATTTTCAAATAATCTAAGATGTTGCTCACTAATAATGGAATTATTTCCTTGAAATTTTGTAATCTAATTTTGATCCCATATGGCACCTCATTAGGATACCCTGGCATGCCCCAAAAATTTATAGGTCTAAGGTAATAAATCTGAAAGGGGATCTTAAAGAAGGATGGTCCATGTTTATAACATTTTTTTTTCAATTATGGGATCAAAAGACTATGATAAGATGTTTGTAGAATATTACCTTGTGAAATCCGATCAACAACGTGTTTCCAAACCTATATCCTTCTTCAATGATAAGTATCTAACACAAGGAAGAGTTCTTGGGTAAAATATGATATGAATGAAGACCTAAACACTTCCAATCTTGCAAAGATGAATCACCAACAAAATATAGCAATAATAAACATTGATCTAACCCAACAATGAGATTGGAGTCACCACTAGAGTTTACACTCTAGAAATTATAGATTGACCTTGAAAAATGATTGAACACATTTAACCAAAACAAAAATGATTAGATGATCTAATATGACCTAATAAACCTTGAATAACGAGAGGCTAAGGGATCAAAATTAAACCCTCTTACAACATTTAAACTTTGAGAATAGATAACCTTTCTTTTTAATGGATCTTTTCACAACAAATTAGCCAAATAATTCGGTGCAAAATCTGATTGAGAAATTCTGATAAAACTTACTTTAAGTAAAAGGGTGATAAAAAAACCTTGAATGGACTTAATATCTGTGAAAAAGATTCCAATGAATTTTCGGTGGTGTTGTGAGAAAATAGAGCATGTAGGAACATCACTCAACTTAAATGCTTTGAATAATTCATGATCAAAAACCTCAAAACTGGTCTCAAAATTGAACTTAGACACTTAAGACCCCAACAACAGATTCATCAAAGTGTTGATGGGCATACAAAACATGTAAAAATTCCTATAACTCATGAAACATGAGAAAATATTACTCGAAATCTGATCAAATGAGATAAATCTTATATAAACCTTGAGTTTACGAGTCAATAACCCGAAAACGATCTCGAAGTGAACCGAGAATATGAATTCCTTGATAATGGAACCAACAAAGTGTTGGTTCCTAATCTAACACCCTAGATAAGGCTTGAAATGAATGAGGGAACAAGGAGGAAGGATAGACCCACTGATGTGTCATTTTGTAGCCAGGTATGGGGTCTATCTTCACTCACTTGACCAAGCCTTTTGGGAATGATAGGGAGGCACTTGATTGAGGGTGTGGATGTCCACCTACTACTTTTGGATCTACTTGAACCAAGGTGAGAGGACCTAAGGTGTAGCCTGAAGAGAGAGGGAGATTTTATGATTCAAGCCCTCAAACTTGTTGGGAAGGTGAATCTCGGACCAAGTACAACCACTTGTTGATCAATGTGCTAAAGTTGTTATAATTTATGTCAAGTGGCATCGATGAAAAATGGTTTCAAGGCCATTTAAGAGTCGGGATGAGGTGTCATTCATCAAGAATGATGAAGGTTTATTGGTAGTGAAGTAAGTTGGTGTTATGAGATGTTGTCTTAGTGTTCATGGTTAAGTGCAAGCAAAGGTGAGTATGATCTCTAGAGGTTTTGAAGGTATGTATGAGGTCTTACATACATATTCAGTAGTGTTAGAGGTTTATTGAGGCTTTCATGGTAAAGAACAAGTTGGTTTCCCTGTGTCATGGTTTGAATCAAGCCATTCTATGCCTAGTTCTAGACCTAGTGGACACATGGCATGAAGGTATAAAGAAAGAAGGCCAAGGTAAGTCAATATGAGCATGAGAGGATTTATTTGAAATTGTATAACATATGTAGAAGGATTCCAAGGTCATGGAACATGTGTATAATGCAAGTACAAGGTCCTTTGAAGAAGTAAAAATGAGAACAAGAATAGAAAACACGGGTAATTCATGGTGGTTAGAGATTTTTGAGTATGTGTATACATAAATTAGACTTGTGATGGTTTAAGGAAGTCATGGTAGTGCTATAAGTAAAGTTTTAGGTCGAGAATCAAAAAGGAAAGCAAGAAAATGTGTTTGAGCTCTACCGAACTCTTAGAAATGTAAATCCTAACTCGATAGGAAAGTTTGAACGCTCACCCACATGTGTGATATGTGCATGGGGACTCGAGACTTTATGGATGCTATGACATGGAGATAAGAATATTTACCAAGGGAATGAGGTAAAATGAATGCTAGCTCTTTATGAACCATTCTTAAGAAGATAAGTAGGTCAAAACCATTTCTAAAACTCTAGTCTTGTAGCGATGGAGAAGAAATATTTGGATTGGGAATAAAATGGATTGGGAAATATGGTTTTATGCTTTAGGAATGTAGATTACTCCTATGTGCTCATTTTTTTGTTGGTGGCATGCTCCAGGTGTGATTGTCAAGTACAAAAATATCTTTATTTTGTAAGAATTTGTTGGTATAGTCATGAATAGAAGGTTTCGTGGTGAAATACCGGTATAGAAGCAATTATGGTAAGTTTGATTAATTTCCATGACAATTTTCAGACGTGTTTAGTGCAAGAAATGGGAGAAACATGTCCTCAAATTTTCCCTACCATTAAAGGGTTAGAAGGTGCAAAACTAGTCATGATGGTTTGAGATGAATTTGATGGCTTTTCATGATGTAGTAGTGTTTCATGAATTTTTATAGCATGTAGAGGCCTAATATGATGTGTTTTAATGCTTGGTTTAATATGGAGTGATGCATTTTGGTTTGAGCTTGAATGGCTTAGAGCGCCCTATTAGGCTGTCAAGAAGCTTGTTGAATCAAGTGTGCAAGTGATAGATTATTCAAGTGACATATGGATGTTAGTGTTTGGAGGTATTTTTCAGGTCCTTGGTGAAGTTTTCCATCCATTGGTAGAGCCTAAAAGTGAAGATTGAGGTGATTGAGCTTGATTTCTCAAGACTAGTTCTTGAGTCCTTGAAGTGAGTTTTAGGAATTTTGAGAGTTGAAGTTGTTTCAGTTCCTTGTGCCATGTTTTGGTGAATTACATGGGTTTCATGTGTTATTTGATGTCATTACCTCCCTGATGATGTGTTATTTGTTCTATAGTGAGGTGTTTTTATATGCTTAGTTGCTTGATCTTGGAGAGTGAAAATTAGGTGCTTGAGACCTAATGAGGTTTGCTTGTCTTTTAAAGTGCTTCATTAGAAAGATGGATTTTGTAGAGTTTTTCAAGATTTTAAATGAGTGGGAAAGGATGTTGTAGACATGTAAGAGATGATGGAGAATTAGTGGAGCTAATTAATATGTTTGGAGTTCATATTATGACCGTTGAAGGTGATTCCTTGTTTAGTCCTAATTGAGAGGCTTAGTGTTGTTTATGTTTGATAGGATATTTTCGACCTTTAAGGTCTTTGGAGGTGATTTATATGGTTGTGTAGATGTTTTTTCGTGTTGGTATGACTAACCTTATTTGCATTGGCTGGCCGATATGGTTGTGTAAGATAGATTCATGTATAAAAGTGCATTGAATTTTCTCATTTGAGCTAGTGGAGAGAATGGAGAGCTAAGTTACCTAAAGGAGAGAAGGGTAGAGGTAAGAGAGCTCTAGGTCATAGAAGAGAAAATTATGAAGAGGTTAGAGAGAAGAGAAGAAGGATAGAAAGTTCATTAGACCTAATCAACACTATATGGTGCATGGATGAGCGAAGGAGAAGAAGGTGTGTTTTGAAAAGGTTTCGAGGTGTATGAGCTAAATTAGTGATCAAAATTAGTTTTTTTAGTAACAAGGTCAAGTGGTATTCATCATTAGGTGGTTAAGTTGGTGCTTGATCATCTTGGGTGGTTGTATCCTCCTTTTATGGTGATTTCTATACTAAATAGGGCTTGGTGCTCCTTGTGAAGTGGGTGCTCCACTAAATAAATCTTGCATGATGTGTAATATTCACACAAGTATTTTGAATTGAGTAATATATTCAAAGGTTTAAGTGAGTTTTCTTCCCCTTGAGGTTTTTTCACTTATACTTGGTGTTCTTGTGTACTTGTGTTCTTAATTGCTACTATGGTTAATGGTGTATGCATTGCTTCTTGTTCATAATTATCAATAATTGACACATGTGCATGGTTGATTGATTTTAAAGTTTAAGAAGACCTGATTCACTCCCCTCTCAGTCATTGTGCTTCCAAAAATTAGTATCAAAGCTAGGTTTTTGTAAATAAAGTCTAACTACTTGAAGGAGATCATTGAAGCACATGTATGACATGATAATCTCATTCAAGGTGAAGGCTTACCTCTGGTTAGAATGAGAGCATGTTTAAAAACCTTACGTTTTGACATATGGGATTCCATCCTTGATGTATGCAATTCATCCCCTCCATCTCCATATACATCTTTGTTGAAGAGTTATGCAGTTGAAAAAGAAGATAAGAAGGAGCATGCTATGGTGTTACACCTTGTAGAACAAAGGGAAAAAGATGAAGAATCTCAAATTGCACAAAATTATTTCCATACTCGAGATGAAGACATAATATGGTATATTGATAGTGGGTGTTAGTTATATTTTGGGACAACATAAATATAAATATTGCAGGAAGAGGCACATTAAGTTTAGACAATGGAAAAACTCTAACTAATAATGTCGTGTATGTTTTTTTAATATTGGCAAATAGTTTTTTGAAAGGGACTATACCCTTGAATACAAAATAAGGCCTAAAAGCCGGAATAAGAGAGAGGAGCAGAGTAGCTGTAGCAAAGCTCAAAAGTTACAGCAAAAAACAACAAAGCCCAGAAACAGCTACACAAACGAGACTAAACAGCAAAACAACGGCAAAGAAACATCATCTTGTGACCAAGAAAAATGGCAAAAACAATAAAGAGCAGCAGAAGTATCCAGGACTACTTCTTGGCCGCTTGATCAATACTGATCTTCACTTTTTTCCAAGCATGAAACATGCCCAACGCTGTCATCTGAGCAGCATCCGTCTTATCTAGCTCCTCTCTGGTTCTTTTACTCTCTTTATCATTGCCCCAAAGCGCTGCCGGGACACCGCTAAGATTTGAAACACTCTTGGCATGACCCTCGATGAACTCCTCGATGGCCCTGAAGGCGGCAATATTGTAATCATGCCTAGTCTTCGCCTTCCCAAGGCGGGAGTCTAAGGAGGTCAGTTTTTTGTATATATCATCAATCTGGCTATTGCCAATGCTCCCTTCCCCTTCAATGCTTTTTTTGCCTTTTTGCTTAGCAAGGTTTTTGACCTCATCCTTCAGCAATTTAAGCTCTGCCTCTAAGGCCTCCAATCTCATAGAAGGGTTATCCATGGGTGTCACCCGGGGACTGGCACTACTAATGTTCAGCAGATCACGAGCAATGTCAAGCTCCAAAGGTTCATCCCCCTCAGCAGTAGCCTCAAGATTGAGTCTCCTAGAAGCCCTGGTGACTCGTTTAGAGGTAGAGGCAAGGTGGGTGGCAGGGGCAGCAGCAGGAGGAATAGAAGGAGAAGCATGAGCAGCCGGCAAGGGGGTAGCAGCACCGATGATGGGGGCAGCAGCAGGGACAGCAGGGGAGACAGGACTGGCAGCAGCGGAGCCCATCAAAGGGGGAGCCGGGCTGGGAGAGGAAGGGAGACCAGGGAATTTAACAAGGCAGTGCTTGTGAATAAGCAAAATAAGCCCTTGATGCAAGGGAACCGCCCGGGTATGCTTCTGGAACTCCAAAATGGAGCGCTCAAGAGAGTTTAGCAGATAGTGAGGGAAGCAAACCAACCTATTCCTACGAAAGTGGTTTAAAAAGACAAGGTGCTTGGCAGGGACAGTAACAAACCTGCCTTCCAAGGATATGAAGCGAATCATCATGCGGGTGACTTCATCATACGGTGAAGGAATAGAGTTTACAAGCAGACCCGCTGTGCTGAAAATAAGCTTCTCCTCCTCCTCCACAAATCTTCTCTCTTCAACCTCTTTGATAACCCTCTTGTTGAAGAATCGGTACCCTTCCAAGCTGAGACCAGTCGCTTCGGCTATGAGCTCATCATTAATAAGAATTTTCTGCCCCCCATAGTCGACAGTCCTCTCATTCCACTCCTTGGCAAAGCGAACAGAGATGCTTTGATCATGTCCTTGCACCCTTTCCACAAAGTTGGTGAAGCCGCCGATGCTAAGAATGTTCCAGAGCTCAGTGTTTTCTTTCCAGTCAGGGTCCGCGCACGGCTCAATTTGGCAGGGAGGCCCTCCCATCTTCACTGTGATGTGCTGGTTACAACAATTTCCAGAATACCTTTGGGTGTTAAGAGTAGTTCGTTTCTCACTGTTGAGGGTCGCATAAAAATGGGAACTGTAGCCGTTGGTCCTCCCACGAACTGCTGTATGATTGCCGATCTGAGCCTGCGTGGAGTCGCGCGTGAAAATCCTTTCCCTGTCAGCTTTCACATTGTAGTAATCATCGGTTTTCGTGGAGCTTGGCATCCGAATATCAACAGCTATTGTACTTCCCGCGTACGCTGTTTTTAAATTCAGATATCTCCACTTGAAGTTCCTAAACAAAATCTTGCTATTATTTGAAATAGATATCATTTGCCACGCCAAATATATTAAAGCAGCACGTGTGGAAGAATTTATGGATTTGATTTTCCTCCAAAGATTAAGGCATATCTCTAGAGATTGTTTGCATGTGAAGGTCCGCATGTATGCTGTTGTGAAGCTGATTAGGGATACTATCATTATCCCATATAGTGAAATTTATATTAATGCCATAATTGGCCAGTGCATCCGCCAGCTTGTTTCCCTCCCTGTAAGTATGTATGATTCTGATACTGCTGAAGGTATGACTGATGCTTATGGATTCAGAGATAAAATCTTTGATATTCCAGCTGGGAGATGAGGACTGATTAAGAAGTTTAATAATATTAAGGGAGTCCCCTTCAACAATGAGATTCTGAATATTTTGGGCCCGTGCAACTCTCAATCCCCAGAGAGCAGATAAAGCTTCAGCAAAATGATTGGTTTGGATTCCCATTTTTCCTGCATATGCAGCAATCAAATTACCTTTGTGGTCCCGTAATGCTCCTCCTCCAGCTGCTGTTCCAGGGTTTCCCTTAGAGGCTCCATCAAAGTTCAGCTTGAACCAATTGGATTCAGGAGGATGCCATTTAATCAAAGATCTATCCACACTATTCCCGGGGTTGCTCCAATAACCGATCTGCCAATTGGATAAGATGTGCTTTTCATTCTCAGGATAACAATTGTTCTTGGGAGGTTTGTGATGAAACATAATATTTTCATCATAAATCAAATGTGCAAGAAAGGTTACACCTAACTTTTGATGATAAAGAGTGCAAAATCATGAAAAAGTAATCAGGTAAGCTTATAGGCAAAGCTAAAAGGATAGAAAACAACATGTACACATTGGAGGATATCAACAAGGAGAATTGTCTCATAAGCAAGTTAGATGACAATTGTACGTAGCATAGAGATTAAGACATTTTAAATTTGACAATCTAGTCAAGATAAGATTTAAGGAATGTGTGAGGAACATGTTAAGGATCGAGTAAACCAGAAGATACTTTATGCAATGCATGTCTACATGGGAAACATACAACGAGAAATTTCAAGTCCAAAGAACATTATTCTACCTCAAGACATTTGAAACTGATTCACACATATCTCTATGCACCTATGAGGACTGAAAGCATGACTGGTGAGTATTATTTTATGTTGCTAATATATGATTATACTAGATTCACTTAGGTTACTTTTTCTAAGGAAAATCATAAGCACTTGATAAATTCAAGGTTTTCAAGGAACTTTTGAGAATGAGAATAATAGAAGAATCAAATGCATTAGATAAAATAGAGGAGGTGAGTTTTGGTCTGATCTATTTGATGACCTTTATGAGACTCATGGTATTAGGAGGTAATTCTCTACTGCAAGGACACCTCAACAAAATGGTGTAGTGGAGAGAAAGAATAGGATTGTCCAGGAGATGGCTAGGACCATGCTCAATGAATCCAAATTACCTGATGGTTATTGGAAAGAGGAAATTATTACAAATATCTACATTCTCAATAGATGTCAGATAAGAGTAAATAGTGATAAGACTCCCTATGAGTTATGGAAAGGGATACCTGCAAGTGTAGAAAATTTTAGATTTTTTGGGAGTAGATTCTTCATTAAGAGAACTGAAGAGAATCTAGGAAAAATTGATTCAAGATATGATGAAGGCATATTCTTAGGATATTCCTAAAAAATCATATCTTACAAGTGTTACAACAAAAGCGTTGCAAAATGTGGTTGAAAGTGAAAGTGTAAATTTTGATGAATCCTATCCCATGAGATCTAAATCCAAGTCAAAAGAAACACCACAAGTGACAAAATCTAAAGAAGAAGAAGATGTTGTAAAGATAGTTGAAGAAGAAGGAGAAGATGAATAAGAAGAGAGAGAAGACACCAAATCCCCTCAAGATAAATCAAAAGATATTGTCTTAAAGCTCAAATCCTGGGAAAGAAATATGTTGACATTAAAACTAAGAGGAAATTGGTAAGTCTTCAAAATCAAGAAAATGTTGCTTTATTGTCTAGATTTGAGCCCAAAAATCTTAAAGAGGAAAGCAAGGATGCATGTTGTGTCAATGTTATGAATGAAAAACTTGATCGGATTGAGAAGAACAAAACTTAATTAGTACCTAGACCTAAGAACAAAAATGTCATTGGAACTAAATGGGTGTTTAAGAACAAACTTAATGAGGATGGTGAAGTTACAAGAAACAAATCTAGGTTTTTTTGTAAAGGATATGCACAGGTTGAGGGAGTTGATTTTGATGATACTTTTACACCAATAGCTAGGATGGAATCCATTAGACTATTTCAATGTAAGATATAAAGGCTTTAAGGTGTACCAAATGGATGTTAAATTTACTTTCTTGAATGAAAATCTAGAAGAAGAGGTGTACATTAAGCACCTAGATGAATTTTCATTATAGATGATAAAGATGCTAAAAAGACTATGGACTTATGCCCCTAGGGCTTGGTATGGGAGACTAGACAAGTACTTAACTGAACAAGGCTTCAAGAAATGTGTAGCTGATAGTAATTTGTACATCAAGAATGAAGGAGGAAACCTATTGATTGTAGTAGTTTATGTAGATGACATCATATTTGGAGGGAACAATGAGCATATGACACATGAATTTGTAGAAGTCATGAAGAAGGAATTTGAGATGTCCATGTTAGGGGAACTATCATTCTTTCTAGGTTTGCAAATAAATCAATCAAAGGAAGGCATATTTATATCTTAGGAAAAGTATATAAAGGAGATGTTGAATAAATTTCAAATGGAGGATTGCAAGCCTGTTGGGACACCTATGGTCACAGGATGCAAATTGAGCAAGGAATACAACTCACCCAAAGTGAATCAAATAGAATATAGGTCCATGATTGGTAGTTTATTGTATGCCACTACTTCTAGACTGACATTTTACAGGTTGTAGGTCTTGTAGGAAGGTTTCAAGAGGATCCAAAGGAGACACACTTGCAAGCAGTAAAGAGGATTTTCAGATATCTTAAGGGGACTGCAAAGTATGGTTTATGGTACCCAAAGAAGTGAGAAGTTTGAATTGAAATATTTTATTGATGTTGATTGGGTAGGAAGTCTTGATGACAAAAGGAGAATAGTGGAGGATCCTTCTTTTTTGGTAAGTTTCTTATCTCTTGGTTGAAAAAATCAATATTTAGTATCTTTTTCCACATGTGAATATGAGTACATAACAACAAAATTATGTTGTGCACAAGTTCTGTGGATGAGACAAACCCTAGAAGACTATAAGGTGGAATGTGATGGACCTACTCCTATCTACTGTGATAGTACAAGTGTTATAAGTGTGTCTAAGAACCATGTGTTGCATTCTAAAACTAAGCACATTCTAATCAGATATCATTTCTTAAGGGATCAGGTAAGTGAGAAAAGGATTAAATTGGAACATGTGTCCACCAAGGAGGAGATAGCAGACATCTTGACCAAACCACTCCCAAAAGCAACATTTGAGCTCCTAAGGAAAAGTTGGGTGTGATTCCTGCCCATGGTAGTCACTAAAAGGGTCAAGACATTAAGGGGGAGCAAGGAAAATGAACAATCTGCTCCAAGAAAGTTGTAAAAGTGTCAAGTAAGGGGTGATGTGTAAAGGTATGAGCATATTATGTTGTTTTATTTTAAGGGATTATATTAGTTGAGTGCATGGTCAAGGACTTAGTATGGGATGCAAATATTTTTTATTGAGGAATGAGACAATGTGTTAGTGTTTTTTAGAAGTTAAATTGGTATGCATAATCGAGGGGATATTTTTGCTCTTATTTTGTTGATTTTATCAAAAGTGATGATCAATTCTAAGGGGAGCCTATCAAGAGTATGATAGATGCCAAGAGATCAGGAGAGTTGTGTAAAATTGTGATTAAATAAGAAGTAGGTAATATTATAGTAAAGGTCAAAAATTGTCCTATAGCAAGTGCGAAGAACAAAAGTGGTATGAATGTGTTAGAGGGAAATTTGTGTGAGTGAGTTAAAGAGAGGCTCATGGTTCATTAGTATCAATTGAATTCAAGATGGAGAGTACACTCCAAAGGGGACCAAGTAAGTCTATTTTTGCATTGTTTTGATTGTGTTCATGAAAATTTGTCATAGAGCCTTTTTCATAGATGTCCCAGGGGGGAGAGTGGACTTAGAAACATGAAGTTGAATTCTGTTAGTGTTTGCGTGTGTGGTTCCATAAATGTTTCGATGATGGTTGTCATCAATGAAAAAGGGGGAGATTGTTGAATAATGTGTCAATGTTGTTGTCATTGATGTCAATTAGAATCGACAAAAAGGGTGTCAAGGTGGTTTAGGAGTCAGTATGAGGTGCCAATCATCAAGAATGATGAAGATTGATTAATAGTGAAGTAAGTTGGTGTTATGAGATGTTGTCTTAGTATTTGCATGGTTCGGTGAAAGTGGAGGTGAGTATGAGATCCAGAGGTTATTGAAGTAATGTATGAGGTTTTTCATGCTTCGTAAGTTGTGTCATAGGTATATTGAGGTCTACGAGGTAAAGAATAGGTCAATTTCATTATTCATCACACGAGTTTAATTAAGCCATACTAGGCCTAGTTCTAGACCTAGTGGATGTATGACATGATGGTGTAAATAAACAAGGCCAAGGTAATTTAATATGACCATGAGAGGAGTGATTTGACATTATATATCACATGTGGAAGGAGTACAAGGTCATAGAACAATCATATAATGCAGGTACAAGGTCTTTTAAAGGAAGAATAATGAGGACAAGACTAGAAAACATGGGTAAGTCCATGGTGGTTAGAGAGTTATAAGTATGTGTAGACATAAAATGAGATTTGGGATAGTTGAAGGAAGTCATGGTAGTGATATAAGAAAAATTTAGGTCAAGAATCAAAGAGGAAAGTAAGAAAATGTGTTTTTGATCTCTACCAGAGCTCTTAAAAATGCAAATCCCGGATCGATAGGCTAGTTTGAATGCTCACCCACACATGTGTTATGTGCATGGGGAACTGAGCCTTTTTGGATTTATGACATGGAGCTAGGAATATTTAAAAAGTGGAATGAGGTAAAGCGAACATCACAACTTTATGAACCATTGTTAAGAAGCTAAGTAGGTCAAAACCCTTGTTAAAACCCTAGTCTTCTAGCGATGGAGAACAAATGATTGGTTTGGGCATGAAAAATGGATGTTTTGATGGTTCAAGCATATAGAGGAATCCTTTGTGCTCATTTTGGTGTTGGTGACATGCTCCATGTGTGACTATAAGATACAAAAATATATTTTTTTGAAGAATTTTCTGGTATAATAATGAATGAAAGGTTTTATGGTGAAAGACTTGGTGTAGAAGAAATTATGGGAAGTATGATTAATGTCCATGAGAATTTTAAGACATGTCAAAGTGCAATAAATGGGAGAAATAGGTCCTCTAAGTTTCCTACCGCTAAAGGGATATAATGAAAACTAGTCATGATGGTTTGAGATGAGTTTGATGGATTTTCATGATGTAGCAGTGTTTCATGAGTTTGGATAACATGTAGAGGCCTAATATTATGTGTTTGAACTATTAGTTTTATTTGGAGTGATATATTTTGGTTTGATCTCTAATGGCTTAGACTACCCTATTAGGTTTATTCAAGAAGCTTGTTAAATCAGTGTGCAAGGAGATATTCTTCATATGACATATGGATGTAAGTGATTAGAGGTGTTTTTCATATTCTTGATGAAGTTTTTAATGCATTGGTAGATCATGGAAGTGAATATATAGGTGATGGAGATTGATTTCTCAAGAATAGTTCTTGAGTCCTGAAGCCGATTTTAGTAATTTTTTTGAGAGATGAAGTTGTTTGAATGCCTTGTGCCATGTTTTGGTGAAATCCATGGATTGCATGTGTTATTATGAAATTAATTACTTCCTCATGATGTGTTATTTGTGCTATGGTGAGGTGTTTTGATATGCAAAGTTTCTCGGTCTTGTGGAGTGAAAATTTGGTGCTTGAGACCTAATAAGGGTTACTTGTCTTTGAAGTTTTCATGAGAAAGATAGATTTTCAGAGTTCTTCAATTGATTGTAGATGAGTGTGAAAGGATGTTATAGACCTGCAAAGATACGATGGAGATTTGGTGTATTTTTTTCATAGTTTGGAGTTTCTAGGTCTAATTGAGAGGCTTAGTGTTGTTTATGTTTGATAGGATCTTTCGAACTTTAAGGTCTCTTGAAGTGATTTATATGGTTGTGTAGATGTTTTTTCATGTTGGTATGACTGAACTTATTGGTCTTGGCTGACCTATATGGTTTTCTAAGCTAAAGTCATGTATTAAAAGTGCATGAATTTTGCTCACTTGAGCTAGTGGAGAAAATGGAGAGTTAAGCAAGCTAAAGGAGAGAAGAGGCAGAGGTTAAGAGAGATATAGGGAAAGAGAAGAGAAAATTATGAAGAGGTGAGGAGATCATAAAAGAAAGATAAAAGTTAATTAGACCTAATCAGAAATATATGGTGCATGGATGAGCGAAGGTGAATAAGGTGTGCTTTGAGAAGGTTTTGAGGTGAGCTAAATCGATTATCAATCAATTTGGCAACAAGGTCAAGTGATCTTCATCATCATGTGGTTGAGTGGGTGCTTGATCATATTGGGGGTTGTAGCCTCCTTATATAGTGGGTCTATACTAAATAGGGGTTGGGTACTCCTTGTGAAGTGGGTGCTTCACTAAAGAAATCTTGTGTGATGTGTAATATTCACATGCAAGTCTTTTGAATTGAGTAATATATTCAGAAGTTTCAGTGGGTTTTCTTCCCCTTGAGGGTTTCCCACTTATACTTGGTGTTCTTGTGTAATTGTGTTTAATTTATATTATGGTTAATGGTGTATACATTGTTTCTTGTTTCTAATGCTTAATAATTCACACATGTGCATGATTGATTGATTTGAAAGTTTAAGAAGACCGGTAAATACACTTGAAATATGTAAGGATAATGTGTGATTTTCCAACATATCTCATGTAATATGTGCTGATGGTGATGATATTTGTGGAAGGGGTAGGAAAAAATGCTGGATAGAGAAAAGGAAAGGGGTATGATGGATAGAGATGGATAGAGATGGGAAGAAGGGGAGCTAAAGGCAAGAAGGATTTTATTGAACCGTCTTAGCCTAATATCTCTGCTACATCCAAACCTAAAATAAAAACAAACTCATCTGCGTGGACACCTAAGAGAGAAAAATAATGCATAATAATCCTTTAAAACCCTAACAAAGACACACGAGAATAGAGTTTCACATGCTAATAATGTCAAAGCCCTAAAACCAAAGGACACCCTAAGATAACAAATGTTCATTCCTAGAAAATTATAGAAAGGAATTTATAACTGAAGAAAATGCTGCAAAGTATACACTAGAAAACAACATTCCCTCAATACCCAAATGAAGTAATCACTACAAAATTATTCTCTATAGTTTTTCAAAATGATAACGACAAGATTACAAAGGAGAAAAAAGATTCATTAAATTACAAATATATTAATAGTAAGAAATAAAAAACATGTATATGGCATTTTGATTATGTAAGTTCATTTCAAAGGAGATAAAGGAGACATATACATATGCTCGCAAATCCGCTAATGGATGTACATCTACAACCACCTTATCATAAACCCAAATTGAACCACAATGAACCAATACTTTGTAGAACTTAACCTAGAAGAGAAACCTAGATGTTTTCCCCAAATGCTAACTAAACAAATCTCCCTAAAGGACGCACAAACTCCTACCCCACATAAGTGTGGAAAAGCCCTCAATTTTATACAATAATGTATAAAACCTAGAAGAACGTGATTTGCATATGTTGAATTAAGAGCTAATATGATGATCCATATGCTTAAGGATGCAATTAAAGAACCACATGACCATCAAGATGGAGGAAGGAAAAATGTCCAGGTGTTCATTCCACAACACCTTGATCAATTAATCATCACTTGGTGGGGAGAATTAAGAGCATATACTAATTCCAAAAGCATTCATAATAAAAAAATCAAAATAACATCTCCAAATGTCAAATACATCATTATATTCCTAGAAAATGATGTTTTTGCCTCCTAAGCCTCTGCAATCGAAATGTCCAAAAATATTGCATCATTTTCCTCAAATGTGGTCTATGTAGAAATACCTCACCATAAAGGTGCTAATGCATTTTATTTGAGGTAAAATATATTCCTGAGTCAAAAGTTATGGCAAAAAAACCAAACTCAACCATTCCATGTAAAACTACTTTGTCAATGGACTTCATGAATTTATGCCTTTGCTCCACGATTTGATGAGTTTTATGTTTGTTCCACATATTTTACTTTTTCGCTAAGTCTTTCTTTGTTATGTAGAATTCATATGGATAATGCTTGTTCCACAATTTTTTGTTTGATATCTGCTCATTTCTTTGTTAGGTGGATTTCCTAATGCCCCACATATTTTTACTTGTTTGGTAGGTTTTCTTTTTTACGTGGATTTGAGTGTTTCGCAGAACACCAAAAATTGAGATACCCTCTTAACACCTTGCCTTAATTCCATGGAATCCAATATTTGAGATGCCATAACCCTCACCCAATGCATTTTATACCTCCACGAAATCATTTCTCTACATGGATGCTTCTCCTTGACATCTTCGAGAATTTGCTACACAATTTCCAAAACCTTTCTCAAACTTCCATTCCTTTACTTTGTAGCTTATCGTGACATTATTTCCTTTCTTCAAAACCTTGAAACATTTCACCTTCAAAATGTGAAGGTTGAACTCTTTATCCTCCACTACAAAATATCAAATCCTTTATTTCACAACTCTTATAGATGTCCCATGGAGCACTAAAACTTGATAAATCCACGGGACAAATAAATAATGTTCCACGGCTTCCACTCCTAAGCACCTCAAAAATTCATAACTTTTCCTCCTCTACAACGTTGTGTGGTTTTCTCCCTTAGCCTCTAATCCTTTGTTATGCATACTTGGAGAGTCTATGGAACACTACCTTCTTTTTCACACAACCTTTGCTTATAAAATCCAAATAACATTAACTTAGTGTTGTGTGGCTTATAAAATTAGGTGCATCATAATTTTCACTCTACTTCATTCTGAGACCTTCACGACATATTTTTCATGCATGGAGGAATCTTATAAACATGATCCACCATTTATTTTGTGGAAAAATCCAAATCAAAAAAATGTCATCTCTTCTATTTCCATGGAACACTGTCTTCTACCTCTTTATTCCATGACTTTTAAATTTCCGTAGAACACTGCAACTTTGATCCACCTCCGTGGAACACTAGACATCACCCAATTTTCCGTGGTACCCTATATTTTTATAAAACTTCCAAACCAAAGGAAAATGTTAAGGTATAATTTGGAAACCACACCACATGGATGAAGCATGATGCATTTAAGGCACATATTGTGAAATAGGCTCTAAGTAATTTACAAAATAGATTGAACAATTAGGAAAATGGAAAATATACTTCAACACACCTTGAAGGGAATTTCAAAAAATGGTGCCAAGATTTAACAAGTGTAATATTAGGCACCAATAGACAATATTCTCCCCCCTTATTAAAAAAATACAACAAAAATATGTATTCTGAAAATTCAAAATAACGTGTAGATACTAAACGTAGGTATGATAAATTTCCTTACACACTAACCATAATTCTTTTCAAATGCAAGGATGGAGAACCAAAAATAAAAGGAGACATGTTCAGTGAGGTAAAGTGCATTTATTCCTCCTACCTATGAATTTTTCTTTCTAAAACATACCATACATTAGATTTAAAGAAATTGATGAGTAAAAAGATAAAAATCAAATCGAAGTGATCTTGGCATGATGAAACTTAGTTATGCATAAATTTGGCATGGATGACTAAGGAAATAACTGTTGATGTGGGGTACTTGTCATCTCAGGGAATTTTCCACATCACATGGTGAGTCATCTCACTTAGGTGAGATCATAGGTCATAGGTGTCTTAGGGGTATGACAAATTCCATCAAATATTCCGTCATACGTGTCATTGTGTGTTAGTGTATCATACAAGAGTTACTTTAAATTTATGGATTGTAACTCCTCTTTTCCCTTGTGGAGGTATGATTGGTCTTACATTGGGATTTACACAAAACTCCTATTTTTACCCTTTTACGATCTATGAGAATGAGTAGACCCTTTTATTTTGCATGCACATTTTCATGGTTCAATGCTTGCTTACTACATGGAACTTCGTCGCACTACCATTCGAGTGCAACTTGGTTGATATGTGTACCATCCCACTTGATCCTCATTATCATATTCTCTCACATGGTATCAAACCACGTTGTTGGGATTCAAACAACTCTCCATCTTATGTTGCCTACTACTCTTGGTTTTGTGTTCTTACTAATTTCTTATGCAAGCTTCATAATCATTTTCTATTTGTGCTTTACTTGCATTCATTCAATTTATTTTGGTTTATGCTTGGAGGTATTACACTTGGTTTTTTTTTTTTTTTGGTTATGTGTTTGGTATTGTGTGTTTGTTTTGTAGGTATTTTTGTGTAGGTTCTTGTATGAAAAATTTAGGTTTAAGTGCAATTTTTGAGTTTGTTGAAAAATTGTGTTAAGATCCATTTTAGGCCCAACTCAGCCCTAGTTCACCGAGATGGGAACTTTAATTAAGGAAATTAATTAAAAAAATCAATTATGGGGGGAGTACCTTTTTTGGCTTTGTTATAGGGTTATTGGGATTTTTAGACTATTTTTCTTGGCTCATCTTAATTGTAGTGCTCTTCTTCTCTTGCGAGCTAGTGAGTGCATCCAACACATCCTTATGGAAAAAGAGCCCCCTTATGCGGCATCGGACACTTTTTATCACACCAAACTTGTAGTGCCCACTTCCCTTTGACACTGTTTAGATACTAATTTTGACACTACTGATCATATTTTGGGACATTATTATGTTTTGATGTAGTATGATGTGTATATGCTAGATCATGGGTTATTATGGACATTATTATGTTTTGTTTAGCATGATGGTTAGATGTTAGACTATGGATTAGTATTGATCTGGATTCAATTATTATGCTTGATGATCATTGAGACATTACTATTATTATGTGGATGATGATATACTGGTTGACATGGATAGGTTATTAATGATTGATTTTAGACATGTGACATTTGATGTTATGAATAGCTCTAGTATAGAGATTCATTGGATAATGATATAGTTACAAATGGAATTCAAATGATGATGTTAAATTCTTGATATTGTCATGATTTGGATTTAATCTTTATATGTTGCTTATATCATTTGGATGTTCTGATGTGGCCACGAGGCCGAAGGAGGTATTGTTATTTTGCAGGTTAAAAATCACAACAATGTCGGGGGACTGGAGACTAACCATATTGGAATTCTATGTGAAATCAACAAGGTCACCATGGCAACTATGTTTGATTTGTGTGTTGAGTTGTGTTAGGACTTCCCATGGGGGATTTCCACTATTGTGACCATGGGATATATGTGTTTAATTTTGTGTCCCTTTTTAATTATTGTTGTATGTATTTTATTTGTAATGTGTTCTTTCTTTTAATTATTTTAAATGTGATAGTAATGTGGGAGTCATATAGTTAAATTTTAATTAAAATAATTGGGATGAGGGATGTAAGAATTAAAGTTGTAGTCTTAATTAATAATTAAATTTGATTTATAACCTTATGATAAATAAATAAATCTTTGTGTCAAAGATTGTAATAAATAAATGTCATAGATATTAATGCATGTGTAAGAGGATGTAAAAGAGTGTGTAAGTTACCATGTAAGGATGTGTAAGAATTTGTAAGAGTTGTAAGGTAGATTTTGGAAGGTCAAACACTCCATCTCTTTTGAAATTCGAAATCTACCTTGGAGGACAAATTTGGAGGCTTGTGGGACAAGTTAAACTTGTCCCACACCTCTCAAAAACCTCCACCAACCATGATTATAGTTTTGGAGTCAAAATCAATCCTTTTTATTGCATTTTGATATGATTTTGTGTAAGAATTGATTGCACTTGTCTTACAAATTTTTAATGCATTCCTTTTGGAGTATGGGCTAAAATGAAGTATGTAAGTGGTTTGTCATTCACATTTATTGTGATTTATTTGTTGATGTTGATTTGCATTCTTGGGGAATGAGGAAAAATGATGTGGCAACCCACTTGGAATCCACATCATCCTCTCCCCACCCTCTCCTTTAAAAATTCAAATTCTTCCCTCATTTGAGGTTGTTGAAACTTTGTTATTGCACTCTTGGGTCGAATTTTCTCTTGCCTTTGGAGCTTGCTTTGTGGAAGGAGCTTGGATTGATTCACATGCTTGTACATTGTTGTTTTGGGACTATGTTTTGAGCATCAAAAGACTGTTGTGTTGGAAAAAAAATCTCCATAATGGAGAGGTAGGCTCTTGCCCTTTTTACTTGTTATTTTCCCTCTTTCTTGCATGCAATATTGAATGGTTTTGTGTTTGCATTCTTGGATGGATGGGTAGAATGCTTAGGGAAAGGTGTAGGGAGAAGACTATGAGGTTTTATGTAATGAACCATTACACCAAAACCTCAAGGCATTAGTGAAATCCACACATGAGGATCATAACATCCCACCACGCTTCCGTAGCCCAGACCTTGGGCTAGATTTGCGCCCGTATAGTAGGATCCCCCTTGAGTCCTTTCCAAAAGAATTCTCTTTTTATTCTATGACATGTCTTCAAAAATCCAGAGTGTCCTCCAACAGGTGAGGCATGTAGCTCTACAAGAATCTTATGCTTCAACTTAGAATCTTTACTCAAGTATAACCTATCCTTGTACCATAGGGCATTACCTTTCCACTCAAATTTGTTAGATGTCATAGATCCTTGCTTGATATTATGTATTAGAGATTGTGTATCCTTATCTTGATTCCATTCCAATCTTGCTTCCTCCACCCAATCGGCCATCAACATGGACATTCCACATAGTAAGGCATCTGCGGATGTATCCCTTCTAGATAATGCATCAGCTACTACATTTTCTTTACCCTTTTTGTATATGATTTCAAAATCATAACCCAACATTTTTGCTACCCACTTTTGTTGTTCCTCAGATGATAACCTTTGCTCCAAAAAGTATTTGAGACTATCGTGATCAGTTTTTACCTTGAAGTGTCTACCCATGAGATATGGCCTCCATTGCTTGACTGCATGAAGAATAGCCATCATTTCTTTCTCATAGATAGGTTTGAGCAGATCTTTTCCTTTGAATTGACGACTCTCAAATGTAATTGCTCTTCCTTCCTGCATTAGAACTGCTCTCAATCCTGATCCTAAAGTGTCACATTCAACAACGAAGGTTTTTGAGAAGTTGGGAGTAGCCAAAGCGGGGTGCTTTGCACATGGCTTCCTTCAAATTTGCTCAAAGGATTTAGTGGCTATTTCTATCCAATGGAAGGAATCCTTCTTTAGCAATGCAGTGAGTGGGGTTGTTATTCTACCATATCCCCACACAAATCTTCTGTAGTACCCTGTTAGTCCTAGGAACCCACGCAGATTTTTGAGATTTTTGGGCCTTGGCCATTCCACCATAGTTTTGATCTTCTGAGGATCAACTTTGACACTTTCATGGGATACAATATGACCCAAATACTCTACCTCTTGTACACAAAAAGAACATTTGGATGTCTTTGCATACAGAGTATGTTTCTCCAAAGCTTCCAAGACGTTATTTACATGTTGTAAGTGTTCTTCCCATGTCTTACTATAAATCAATATGTCATTAAAGAAAACTAATACAAATTTCCTTTAAAAGGCCTAAAAAAGTGTTCATCAAGCTTTGAAAGGTTGAGGGCACATTTGTAAGACCAAAAGGCATTACCAAAACTCATAATAGCCCTCATGAGTCCTAAAAGCCGTTTTATGAACATCTTCCTCTTTTATCCTAATTTGATGGCACCCGAACGAAGATATAATTTTGTGAAATAAACAACACCATGTAATTCATCAAGTAAATCATCAATTACTGGAATAGGAAACTTATTTTTGATGGTGTACTTGTTGAGTTCTCGTAATTTGGACACATCCTCTATGTTTCATCCTTTTTACATAACATGACCACTGGTGAAGAATATGCACTCTGGTTATGCCTGATGATACCTTCCTTCAACATTTCCTCCACCATTTTCTCGATCTCACTTTTCTAGGAATATGGGTATCTGTATGGTCCGATGTTAGGTGTTTGGCTCCCTGGAATCAATTGAATGGCATGATCACAATCCCTAACTGATGGTAGTCCCTTTGGAATTGCATCAAAAACAGATGAGTGAGCATCCACAATCTTCTGAAGATTGGGTGGCATCAAGACTCTATATTTTGTATTTCTATGGAAAATAGCTTTGCTATAAAGCCATCCACTCATTTTCTGAGAACCTTTTACATCTAATGAGAGCTAATAATTTGTGGAGACTTAGCTACCATCCCATTCAATTGTATTGTCCTTCCATCTGAATGAAATCGCATGAAAAATTCTTGGAAATTCATCTCAATAGTACCTAAGGTTGTGAGCCATTGGACCCTTAAAACAATATCTGCCCCTCCCATAGAAATAGCAAACATAGGTGAGTCTAACATGTAGTCTCCCATGGAAAGCTTGATACTTATGGCACTTTCCTATGCACTTGACTGTCTCACCATCCGCAATCATAACTTGTATTTACGGAGTGGGTATATAAAACAATTGAGGTGGGAAACTAACTTACTATTTATGAAGTTATGAGTACTCCCCAAGTCAATCAACACATTTACCTTCATTTTTTGAGATAGCCAATAACCTTGAGTGTTTGAGGAGTACTAATACTGACAATGCATGACAAGAAATTGTAGGTTGGTGATCCTCTACTTCATCTTCTCTGGTTCCTCAACCTCTCCTATAATTTCAACTTCCTCATCATACTCATTACCTCCATCAATATAGATCAACTTCTTCTCAAGCACATTTATGTCCCTGGTCCATATTTGCTATCACGGTTAAAACATAATGCTTTTGTTGTCTTTTCTTCCATTTGTTGAGGATTCAATCTAATTGGCCTAGCAAATGAATGGGAAGAGATACTATGGTCTCTGGTGTTAATGAAATGTGGCCTCCTACTACAAAGAAATTTTTCCTCTCTGCACGACGTGCCATGATAATAGAATCGAGAAAGCTTGATTGGATTAAACATTCGTACCTCATGTTCGATGTGGTCCTTAAGACCCCAAGAAACAAGTCATTGATTCTCTTCGGAATATTCTCCACCTTTAAGGATAGGTTTTGGAATTTATGCACATAATCTTTGGTGATCTTGTTTGCCGTAACTTTGCTAATTGACTAAAGTAGTTCTCTAAAACACTGGAACTATAGTGCAATTGCAACTCCTTGGTAAAAACTGTCCAAGTGACACCTAGACCATTCTTTTTCCTCTCGAGCACATAACCAACGATACCAAACATATTGGTGGGGTCAAGATAAAGGGATGCCAATGTCACCTTTTTTCCTGATGGTGTTTGATGTAACTCAAAGAAGTTATCCATTTGATTTATCCAATTCAAGGGATCCTTACCATCAAATTTGTGCATATCCACTTTCGGCATCATGTTCCGTGGTTGCGGATAAGTTTGATTCTGATGGGACTGGAAAAGTGATCCCATATGGTTAGTTTGTCCATGATTTTGAACTGAAGGTCCTCCTTGGTTGATATGGGCTAGATTTGGGCCATACTGGTTACCCTTTACATGTTGCATGATATCATCCAACCGATGATTGATTTGGGCTATGTCTCCTTTAGAGGCCATCTCAGATTGTACAATTCGTAACTCATACTCAAGTTGGCAAACCTTATGATCAACTAAGGTAAACCCTAGTGCTGAGGAATCTATATTTACCCCTTCTGACTCCATCTCTTCAATCACTACCCCATCTTTATCTGGGGTTTTACAGCGAATCTTGGATTCTTTTTTGCTCTTGTGGAAGGCCCCGCCATGATGTCAAATCTTAGGGTTTAGGGTTTTGATACAATTTCAGCCAAACAGGAAAAAACATAGAGAAGATACTAATACTATTTTTGATCGCTTTCGAAAATGTAAAGAACTTAAAATTTTTCCTCAATTTGCACCCTAGGGAGAGATTTTATGAAAAACTCTAAATTTGTAATAACTTTTGTAAAATAAATCAAAAAGTCTGAAATTTTCAGGGAACCTTACTTGAAATTCTTTGCAACTCTGGTAAAAATATCTCCCACCAATTCACTCTAGTTCGCAATATGTGGTGGAAACAAAAAATTAGGGTTTTTGCCATAATTTCAGCCTAGATCGCAGCTCGATACCACTTGTAATGAACCATTACACCAAAACCTCGAGCCATTAGTGAAATCTGCACATGAGGATCATAAAATTTTATCAGAGGAGGGATAAGGGATTGCCAAGGGCACTTGTCTTGTGGAGGGAGTTTTGGTTTGGGATCCACCTAGGAAAAGAATATGCTTGCATTTCTTACTTTTGGGGGCATAAGGGATAAGTTTGGAGGAGGGATAAGGAGGGGTTGAGGAGGGATAAGGTTTATGGGTTTTGTTATGATTTTGGTGGGTTGTTTTGGTGGATGCCCAAATTTCAACAAGGGAGGCATAAGGAGACCTCCATAGATCTTGCTCTTGTTTGGCTTGCTTGCTTGAAGAAGCCTTTGTTTTGTTGTGTTGTTTTTGAAGTAGTTGTGAACTACATCTTGATTGAATTATGTGTCTTTTGAATGTGAAAGAAGCCTTGTTGCTATGTGTTGATGTTCATACCTTATTCCAATATGGTTGGGGCTCGGGGGCCAATGGGGAAAGATGGCTTCTCTTTTCCCATTGGATGTCTTGGTTGGGTGGAGAGCGTTGCCTTTCCCCCTTCCTTGTTGTGATCAAAAGAAGAATGAAGATGAAGAATTCAACATACTGTTGTTTGGAGAAAGAAAATTCCAGTTTTGACAGTCCTACTTCTTGAGTAAATTTGAATGTAACCTTTCCCACTTCGAGTGGATGATTGTATATATATTGTAATGTGAAGTGATTGTATTTTCATTAAGGAATGTAGAGAAGAATTATATCTCTCTATTTTACTTTGGAAAGAAAATGTGAAAGGAGTTTCATACTTTGTATTTTGAAAATTGAAAATCCAATCAAATTGGAAAGGAGTTGAGTTGTAAAGTTGTTTGAATTCAATAAAGGAATGGAAGCTCTTTTTATTTACATTGTTGCAATATTGTTGTTGGAGATCAATGAAAGAAATATATTCCTTTCCCAATTGCATTGTTGTATTGAAATTTCAATGACTGTTATAGTTTTCAATTCTGTTTTGGGGAAGAGAAAACGTATAAAGGAAATGATAGAATTTGATCTCTTTGAAATGAGTTGTTAAAAATTAGAAATTAACATTGCATACTGAATATAAGTGTTTGTTGAATCAATTGAATGTTTGAGAGAGGAATTTTATATGTTTTCCATACTTGAATGTTGCACAATAATTTGCAATCTCGTTGGAGAAAGATCTTTGTTTCAATTTTTAAATTTGGCACTTGAAATAATCCAATAAATGTACAGTTCAGATTTATAACTAAAATTAAGGAATGAAACAATGAAATTTAGATGTATTAATGTTTAAGAAACCTTGTGGGAACTCAATAATTGAAATGACTAGCAAGAACTTCATCAAATTAAATTTCAAACTTGCATATCGATTTCTGTCAAAAGATGTAAAAGTGCAAAAGACAATTCAACTATCAAATTGAATCTGGAAAATATTCCTAAACTTACCTAGGACCACTTCTCCATGTTTAGTTTACATGTTGAGAAGAAAAGAAATCAAAATTGAACCAAACTTAAAAGTTATAAAAATTGCCAGTTTTGAAGTTATAAACCCTGCAGATTGTTTCTTCAAAATTGACCTCCAAAACTTCATCAAATTCCAAAATTTATGACTCCTATGCAAAGAGGACTCTGAGAGCTTTCTGGAAAGTCCTCGTTTTCCAAAAATGGAGTTTTCTATCAAAAGTTATGGCCATTTGAAGTTTCACTTCAAAATGGCCATCCCAAACTGAAAATGAATTAATTTAACCTTAGAAAAATTTAAATTTTGACTTTGGAAAAATTTCCCAAAAAGGTCCGCGGCCCCGCCACCCTCTCATCCAATTAGGTGATGCCACGTGGCATCTTGAGGGGCAGAATTTTTGAAGACTTAGATTTTTTTGAAAATTTTGTCTTTGGAAAATTTTCCAAACTTTCCCGCAACTCCACGGTCCCGCGCCAATCACGTGGTAGGGAGGGCCCGTGTGTAAAAATTGAAAACTTAACTTTTTGACTTGGGAGAAATTTCACATTTTCTCTGCATTCCCGCATCCCTGTACCAATCACGTGCTGACACGTGGCTTGGCAGTCACGCCAAAGAAAACTCCTACTTTTGGTCTTTGGGAAAAATTGCAGTGTTTCCTCTGTAGCCCCACACCCCACGACCAATGGGGTGATGACATGTGTCCCCATGGGCACATGGGCCACGCAAATATTTTGGGTTTTTGGCCCCTTGGGCGCAAAATCCATTTTACCTCCGTTGACCCGTTGACCCGCCCATTACGGGAGGCAACGTGGCCCCTTTTGCGAGGTCGGGATTTGGAGACAAATTTTCCTTGGAAATTTTGGATTTTTGTGTTTGGGAAAAATTCTCAATTTATCCCCATGGCCCGCTGATTCCCGCCTAATCACGTGATGACACATGGCGGTCTTGACCTTGACTCATGTGGTGCATAGAGTTTCCCTTTGTCGGCCCCATGGGCATGCAAAGGCGTTTTGCGCCTTGTGCCAAAGGTGAGGAAAAATTCTCAATTTTCCTCCCCGCTCCGCCAACCCGCCAAAAGGGAAAAAATTCTCCCTAAGCCCATAGACTTCCCAAGGGAAAATTTCCCCTAAAACTCCACCAAGCCATAACTCGAGTTCTACAAGGAGTTAGGAGGACTTATTTATATGGTTGGAAAGGTGAGAGAATTTCCTATCCAATGAGAATAATTTAGGAAAGTTTTGATGACTCTAAATGTGAGAAAAATCTGGTTGAAGTTCTGAGCCTGTTAGAGAGTAGGCATGGGGGTAAATTGCTCCCTGAACCTAAGCAAAACATGTAACCCTAAAATTTGAAATTTATGAACTTGTTATAAGTTGAAAATGGAAATCTTGTGTTGGGTAATTAGAATCTGTTCGGAACTGTTAGTTCAAACTGATGCCTTGCAACTTGGTTGTAGACTCTTCTAATAAAAAAAAATATTCCATAATTTTCCCAGCTAATTCCTAGTTTGTTTCTTGGTCTCAAGTGGTAGTTTGAAGAGGGCATCACAAAACTCTATTTTATCCCCTTGTTCCTTACTTTTTCCCCTTTTTGTTTTTTTACGTGTTGTTCCTCTACTTCTAACCTGAAAATTATTTTGGCCTCCACACTTACATAAATTTTTCCTTTGTAAGGTGAGTGGTCAACTATTTCACGTCACATGAACACACCTTATTGTAACCAACACACTATTTATAAAGTTCCACAAATATGGGGGTTATCATTGTTCTTAGGTGTTGTAATTACATGCAGACACATTCTTGGATGAGTCTAACATCTTACAACCTTGTGTGTATTCTTGCACCCTTATTTTCTTTGCATTTTGGATGCATTTTTGGTGAGTCGATGTATAATTAAGCATGTTTTTCCTTACAAATATTTTTATAGGGAAGTTCTTGCACTTTTGAACCTTATCATCTTGAAGATTGGCTTGACAAGTGTGATCATGTTCTTGGTTGCTTGTTGATACATGTTTCCAAGCCTCTCCACCATCATGTGGTGCACATAGAGTGTCCTTGCACTATTTGGAGCATTCTTGATCCTTATTTGGAGACCCTTCAAATATTGTCATTGCTACTTATTCTTCGATACATTTGTTTCCTTTCCAGATAAAATAAACAAGAGAAAAATAACAAGATTAAAAAGTGGTTCACATTTAATGTGGTTCACCATGTGTGGGCTATATCCACAAAGAAATGGAAAATATTATTATTCAATGCTTTATAGAGGAAATACAATGAAGATATGATGTCTTCCAAGACCTCACAGGATGTTCAATTTTTTTTCCTTACTCACCTACTCTTTCTTACTCACCAAGAAAACTAACATAAAAAACAATTGCTATTTTCTTCTCTCATACCCTCATACAATGCATATATGCATATATATCTATTCTGGGTAACTAACTATGCTTTCACAAATAAGAAATCATCTTTAAAGTAAAATATTTATTCTAATTCTCATCAAGAAAAACAAAATAAAGAAATGTCGCATAGGTAACCATCACATCAGGTGACGACAATCGCCGATCACTACCTAACCATCATCGGTCACTTTCTTATCACTTTGCCAATCACTTACTTGACCTACTTCGTTGGTTGATGATTGACCATCGATGATCACTGATGTCACCATCGCGATCAACATCAATTGGTCACTTTGTCAAAAATTAACATGTAAAAACAAGATTTTGTGAAGCAATTAAGCTCCATACTCAACAATCTCCCACTTGGAGATCAATTGTTGCACTGTATTATGCATCACCATCCTTGGTTCCTTTTCCTTGGCTCGTTTCTTCCTCTTCAAGTCTCAAACTTGAAGACCAACAAAAGTGGAGTGAAGCTCCAACTTCTCCCTTACCAATGGCTTCATTAGCATATTGCAGGGTTCTCATCCATGTATGGATTTTCTCTAACTTCATTTCCCATCCTCCAACACCTATCGTATGAAGTGATACCTCAATTGAATGTGTTTTGTTCTTGAATGAAATGTTGAGTTCTTTTCTAGATGAATCACGCTTTGACTATCACTGTATAATCTGCAATCCTCTTGCTCCTTACCCAACTCTTCCATGAACCTACTCATCCATATCATCTCCTTGCTAGCTTCTGTAGCTATAACATACTCTACCTCTATGTAGTAGACAAAGCCACAACCTTCTACAATCTTGAAATCTAGCTAATTTTTCATTCCACCTATTGTGAAAACATATCCAAGTGGTGCTCCTCTGCCATCCAAATCTCTACCATATCTGAATCAACATAGCCACGTAAAGAAGTATCTGACCCTCCATAGCATAACTCCATACCGGATGTCCCTCTCAAATACCTGAGAATCCATTGGACTTCTTTCCAATGTTCTTTACTTGGATTAGCCATAAACCTTCTCACGACTCCCATTTCTGTGTGCAATGTCTGGTCTAGTACAAACCATGGCATACATAAGACTTCCTACTATTGAAGCATAGGGAACACGTGCCATGTACTCAACCTCCTCGTGTGATGAAGGACATTGATCTTTTCTCAATTTGAAGTGTCCACCATAGGTGTACTAATAGGTTTTGAATTTTGCATGTTAAACCTTTCCAACACCTTATTGATATAAGCCTCTGAGACAAATACAACTTCTTGTTTTTTCCTATCTCGGTGAATTTGCATGCCAAGGATTTTCTTTGCAGCTCCCAAATCCTTCATTACAAATGTGTGAGCTAACCTTTCTTTAAGTTTACCAATGTCCTACATACTAGATCCTGCAATCAACATATCATCCACATATAATAACAAAATAACATAGCTCCCATTTTCAAGCTTCTTAAAATAAACACAATGGTCAGATTCACATCTCATATAACCATGCTCATGCATAAAACTGTCAAATCTCAAATACCATTTCCTTGGAGCTTTGCTTGAGCCCATATAGGCTCTTTTTCAATTTACACACAAGTTTCTCCTTACCCTTGACTTCATAACCAAGCGGTTGTTGCATATAAATCTCTTCCTCCAAATCACCATGAAGAAAATCATCTTAACATCAAGTTGTTCTAAATGTAAATATTTATTACAACCAAACTTAGAATAATATGAATAGAAGTCATCTTAACTACATGAGAGAAAAAATATCATCAAATTCAATACCTACTTTTTGTGTAAATCCCTTTACCACAAGCCTCACCTTGTACCTTTTCATTCCACCCTCTTCTTCCTTGATTCTATAAACCCATTTTTTTTGTAGTGTTTTCTTACTTGTTAGAAACTTGACCAAATCCCATGTCTGATTTTGTTCCAAGGAGTCCATCTCCTCATCCATGTCATGCTCCCACTGCTCATGGGTATCTACCTGCATTACTTCTTCAAAGCTTTCTGGTTCACCACTATCAGTCAATAATAAATAAGAAAAGGAAGGTGAAAATCTCTCTGGAGGTCTACTTACTCTTTGTGACCTTCTCTTATTGAGATTTGGGGTGTCTGGGGCTCATTTTGTGCTTTTGCACATTCATGTCAATCTTTGTTAGTGACTGATGTCGGTCACCTGTGATACTGACCATCGATTTATGCTTCATAACCGACCATGGTTCCTCTTTTTTTGACCGACCAACTACGGTTGCCTTACCGACATCGGTTTGAGGAGTACGAATTTAGTTCCACTAGTTAGCTATTTGTTCTAAACTTGATCCTATTTTCGATGTCGATTAGCCTGACCGACATCAATTTTTGTAGAACCGACATCGGTGTTTGTGGATGTCTGCTTTAGGTCTAAAAATTGATTTTCCTTCAAAATCTCATCAACTTGTTCATGTTTAGGCACCAAAACCTGATCCATGTACATTCTTTTTTCATTCCAATCAATGTCATGACTCCTAACAATCTTAGAATCTTCTAAATCCCAAAATCGATATCCGAAATCACCAGAGCCATAACCAATGAAAGTACATCTCTTAGATTTAGCATCCAACTTCTTCCTATTTTCCCTATCAACATGCACAAAAGATTATGAGCCAAAAACTCTAAGAAAAGAAAAATCTACCTCTTTTCTAGACCAAGCTTCTTCTGGTATTCCACCATCTAGTGTTGTTGAAGGCCCATGGTTGATCAAGTACATTATTGTATCCACTTGCTTCTACCCAAAACTTCAAAGGCAAACCGACATGTATCCTCATGCTTCTAGCACGTTCCATGATTGTTTTGTTCATTCTTTCTACAACTCCATTCTCTTGTGGAGTTCTAGGAACCATTATTTCTCTTTGTATTCCATTCTTTGAACAATAATCATTGAAATCCTTGTTGTAGTACTCACCACCATTTTCAGATCTAAGGCACTTTAATTTTAAGTTTGTTTCATTTTCCACAAGGGATTTCCACCTTTTAAAAGTCTCAAAAACATCATATTTATGCTTAATACAATAGATCCATACCTTCCTTGTGGCATCATCAATGAAAGTCACATAATATTGGGATCCTCAATAGAAGCTACTGAGTTGGTCCCCACACATCTGAGTGTACAAGCTCCATTTTTCTCCTTCTTTGTTGACCCAACCTTGAGAAATCTCACTCTCTTTTTCTTTCCAAATATGTAATGCTCACAAAATTCAAGATCTAATTGTTTCAAATATGATAACTTACCCTTAGCCTTTAAGATCTGCATTCCTTTTTCACTCATATGGCCTAGCCGATTATGCCACATGGTTGCATCTAAAACTATAGTAGATAACACAAAAAGGAATTAGTAACACAGGTAGACAGATATAAAGTTCC
This sequence comes from Taxus wallichiana var. yunnanensis, assembly GCA_018340775.1. Lineage (NCBI taxonomy): Eukaryota > Viridiplantae > Streptophyta > Pinopsida > Cupressales > Taxaceae > Taxus > Taxus wallichiana. The sequence continues at coordinate 786,330,147 of CM031240.1, read as the reverse complement.
TACCTTCTTACCTCTTTCCACAACAAGAGATCCCTTGGTAACCTTCCAAGAATTGGTTGTGAATGTAACCATGCATCCAGATTCACCTAGTTGCCATGCAGATATTAGATTTCTCTTGAGGCTTGGCACATGCCTCACATCTTTCAATACCCATGGATTTCCATTCTGCAACTTTAGATGAACATCACCTTTACCAGTAATATTGCATGGCTCATCATCTCCTAAATAAACTTGTCCAAAATCACCTTGAACATAATTTTTGAAATAACCCTTATTAGGGGTAGCATGGAAAGAAGCTCAGAATCTAAAACCCAAGATTCTAATTTATTATCAAGGAGAGAATAAGGGCATCTTTTTTTACCTCACTTACAACATTTTCCTCTTTACCTTTTTCTTTACCTTTTGTCGATGTATTCTCTTTGTTTTCCTTGGACCAACACTCCTTTACGTGTCCTCTCTTTCCACAATTCCAAAAAGTAAATCTTTGTACCTTGGATCTAGATCTTCCATGTCTTGACTTTGATCTCCCATTCTTCTTGCTCTTAGATGATATCTCCTTAGATATTCCCTGCTTTCTACATTTAAAGTGTTTCTAGATGATGCTTCTCTAAGATTTTCCTACGTATTTCCTCATTAAGGATTACACTAACCACATCATCAAATTTCAAACCTTTAGAAGAAGTTGTTGTATTACTAACAACCATTACCAAGTTATCCCAACTATCTGGAAAAGAGCATAAGAATAAAAGTGCTTTCACTTCATCATCAAACGAAATTTCTACCGATTTTAATTGATTTATAATAGACCGAAAATCATTCAAATGATTAGATACAGATCCACCTTCTTGCATCTTAGAATTAAACAATTTTTTTCATCAAATAAACCTTATTCAAAGCACTAGGAGTTTCATACAAATTTTCTAAAGATTTCATCAACTCTATTGTGGTTTTTGCATCTATAAAATTGAAGCCACTAATGTTGTCAAGCTCAATCTTATAGATCCCAAGAGCCTTTCTATCAAGAACCTTCCATTCTTCATCAGTCATCGTGCTTCGGTTGTCCATGCTCATCAATGGTAAGTATAGATCTTTTTGATACAAATAATCCTCCACTGCATCTTCCATAGTTGATAATTATGACTGTCAAATTTCTCTACTCGGTATTTATTATCTTTCTACATTTTCTGCTCCCACTCAATCAGAAAACCCTCTGTGAGTAAATCTGTCAACACACAAAACCTCCAAACAAAATCTCTGATACCAGTTGTTGGGGTTAAACCATATAATAGTGTTGCATAGATCTAAATAAGATAAAACATACAAGCAATGAATGTGGAAATAAACCAGAAGATAAAATAAACAAGAGAAAGATAACACTAGATTTAACATGGTTCACCCAGTGTGGGCTATGTCCACCAAGAAATAACCAATATTATTATTTAGTGCTTTACAAAGGAAATACAATGAAGATTTGTTGTCTTCCAACACCTCACAGGATGTTCAATGTTTTTCCCTCACTCAGCTACTCTTTCTTGCTCACCAAGAAAACTAACATGTAAAAAAATTGCTATTTTCTTCTCTCATACCCTCATATAATACATACATGCATATATATTTATTTTAGGTAACTAAATATGCTTTTACAAATAAGAAATCATCTTTAAAGTAAAATATTTATTCTCAAGAAAAATCCTAAGGGTAGGAACATTGTTCAATGCGGATGGACCTTCGTATTCTACGGGTGAAAGACCACATCATCGAAACTCTTCTTGGAGACTTCATAGAGTTTCCAATTTCAAATCAAGTTTTGGCTTTAGATCTTCTTCTATCTCCATTGTCTCCTCCCTCTCTTCTCTTTTTTTTTATTCGGAAATATTACAATTTATACATGGGTACCTTATCAGGCCTTTAGTTTTTAGGACCCATTTGATGCATCTTTCTTAGGTTTTTAGGGAGTCTTCTATCTCTTGTAAGTGGATGTTTTTCCCACTAGGTTTTCCTCCATTACTTGAGATCCTTGTTGTACATGGGTACCTCATCAGGCGTAGCTATCGGGACCCATTTCTCATTTCTAACTTTCCACCTCATCCTAAGTTATGATGAAGGGGGTGTTGGTGTGTCATACTTTCCTTATTGTCTCGGGGCATTTTCCACATCACATGGTGAGTCATCTCACTTAGGTGAGATCATAGGTCATATGTGTCTTAAGGGGTATGAAAAATTATGTCATACATGTTAATGTGTGTTAGTGCATCATACATGAGTTACTTTCCATTTTTGGATCATGACTCATCTTCTCCCTTGTGAAGGTATGATTGGTCTTACATTGGGAGTTACACAACACTCCTATTTGTAACCTTTTTTTTGATCTATGAGAATGAGTAGACCATTTTATTTTTCATGCAAATTTTCATGGTTGAATGCTTGCTTACTACATGGAACTCTGTCATGCTACCATTTGTGTGCAAACTCGGTTGGTGTGTGTGCTATATTGCTTCATCCTCTTTCTTTCATTCTCTGAAAATAACATCATAAATATCATTTCAAGTATGTCATAGTTAACTCTAGTATCCCATAAGCATATGTCTTATAAATACATAAAGAATTATTGACATTTCTTGAATCACAATTGGAATTCTTTGAGTGCCACCTAAGGGAATGAAGATTAGATTAAAAATTATTGCTCAGAAAAGAAGTGGTTGTTTCGTTTGAAATTCATTGTTGTTTCAAATATTCCTCCCTACAAACTTCCATAAGATAGGACATAAGAAAAAATCGAGCTGATTCACCGTTTTTGCTCTTACAAAATGCGGCAGATTCTTGAAATCTTCTAAGATGCAAGTTGGCTAGATGTTATCTAAAAAATTGAAGGGTATGATTGTGATTTGGTTAGAGATTTTGTTTTTAACTTTGAAAAATACAACACAAGGGTTAGAGGGATGAAAATTGAGGTTAGAAGCACTGTTATAAGCACCATAAGTGGTAGCCTCAACTTCCAAATCAGAGTATTAGGGTATTCTTATATTAAGGATATCATTCAACTCTTTCTGATGAATATGAGAAATTCCTAAAATCATACTTAACCCCCAAGGGATTTAGAAGGGGATAAAGAGGGAAAATTGTCTTGAATGATGGAAATTTGTTACTTCCTAGATTATAAATTATTTCACTTGTGATGGGAAACACTCTATACTAGATAGAGATGCAATGAGACTTTTAATTCAATTGAAATAAGGGAAGAGAAATCCAAAGGTAAAAGTTAAAATTCCAAGGATTTTTGTATGCCATCTGCACCATGGCCACAAAATACATTTAGGGAAAATCCTCATTGAAGAACCATGGTGTGATTCAAATAATATGTAAGTATCATTTTTGTAAAAAACCAAGAGGGGTGAAGACACAAGAAGCTTTCATGTGAAAAAGTTTGGGAAAAATAAAAGGAATGCCCTTACATGCCTCTTCCACCTGTGAGTTGCTTCAACAGATTGATGACACCCCATGCCAATCCATTCCCGAACTTTATAAATCAAAGAATGAAGAACCAAGCCCAAGTTTTTAGTTGAAGTAAATTTTGATTAAAGATTCATATGATGAAAAAAGTGGATTCTAGTCCCATAATCCCAAGGAAAATGACCAGGGAAAAGATGCCCTCTCAAATATCAGTAAGAAGAAAGAGAAAATATGTTCGAATGATGAAATATCCACCCAAATATTTGAAGAAATGGCCCACACCGAGACACGAAGCTCCATAACCTTGGATACCCGCTCTAGAAACAAATGAGTGAGCTAAAAAAAAATAGAGAAGATTCGAAACAAAAGATCCAGCTTTTAGAAACATAAAGAAGAACTCTGGAAATAAACGAGCCAACTCCATAAATAGAAGGTGGACATCCAAAATGGAAAGTCTTTCTCCATAAATCAAGGAACAAACTCCGAAATAACACAAGAATAATGTAAGGAATAAGAAGAAGGTCCCTCTTTTTCAATACATGATTTTTCTATTCCAAAAGGGAAGGAACCAATTGATTTTGAGGAAGATATTAGTCCTTCCTCTCATGATTAAGAAAAGGAGGAAGAACAAAGACAATAACACATAATCATGTTCTCAAGAGATGAAGCCACCATTAGAGAACAATAACACAGTTGAACTACCGAGAAAAAATTGAAAGGTATGAAAGAAGTTAATGTTAAGCACACACTTGTACTAAGAGGGGGTGAATCAGTATAAGATAAAATTTTACTTACTAAAAATTAATATCCACAATAACAACATTTACACAAGATCTAACAATTAAGAGACACAAGATTTATGTGGAAACCCTTTCGGGAATAAAACCACAAAGAGAAGTTGCTTGGATCTACTGTCCAAATCTAACCATAAAATAAAATTCTTTTACAAAATTTGTAGGCACCAACCTACTGGAGACACCAATCCCCACTGCTAAGCACCAACTTAGCAAGAGACACCAATCTCTTCTTTTAGGAGGCACCGACCTCCAAAGAAACAAAGTTCCACCTTCTGAATGTTGCTTCTTCAACGGATGATGGTTATTTCGATCTCCTTCATTAAAATCTGTTTGTATTTGAAAGATAAAACATTTTTCACACACTTTATCCAACCTCTCTCCACCATTATATAGCCCTTGAAGCCTCTTCATGGAGAGGTACGACTTTTCAAAAAGATATGTCCCTTCATTTTTAAATTTGGATGACTTGTCCCCAACCTTGAGCATCATAATAAATAGGGGTCAGCCAACCCTTTCTTACTCAAATATTTAAATTAAATCATAATAAATATTCTCTTTTAATTTAATCATAATAAATGATTAATATATTAGCACTTGACTATAATTAAATCATCGTGACATTAATTCTCCTTTGACATCAATGACAATATTTCCAACAATATCCCCCTTTATCATTGATGATAACTTTACAAATAAATAATATGTGAATATTGCAAGAACATAATTCTCCCCTTGCTATAATTCTCCCTTTCTATAATTCTCCCCCTTTGACATCAATGAAAAAGGGATGTTAATTACTATCACAAAGAATATTGATCAGGTGATATTTCTTTGATTTTTCTTCTGGATGTAAATCACCAAAGAATCCATAGAGCTAAAATATAATGTAGTGATTAGATCACACCTTTGAATTTATGCTTCTCCTTAAAAACTTAGTGATGAGATGGAAAAGATATTAATCGTAATTTCTTCCGAGATACTCCGAAGTATTTTTGGAAAGGGATTCGTGAAAATATATGTGATCTATTCTTTTGTGGCATTGTACTCAAACTCCGACATGTTATTTTGCTACATGTTATCTTAAGAAATGATACTTGATAGGAATATGATTTTTTCTAGAGTACATAACATTATTATTTGAAATATTTATTGCACTAGTGTTGTCACAAAGTATTGGAGTTGGATGATCATATTGTACCTTAATTTTTTTCAATGTCTGCTTCATCTAAAGAACTTGTGTGCAACATGACATCACTATTATGTATTCTACCTCGATGTGGATAAAGAAATAAAATCCTTTTATTACTTAACCAAGATACTAAGATGTTTCCAATAAAGAATGCTCCTCTACTCATAATATTTCTATCATCAACACTTCCTACCCAATATGCATATGTATACGTTGTTAGAGTGAAATTTTCACATCTCGAATACTACACACCATAGTTCAAAGTGCCCTTTAGATATTTAAATATTATTTTTACTGCTTGCACATGAGTTTATTTTGATGTTGCTTGGAAACATGCTACCATGCCTAGTTGCATAACGTCGGCCTTGATGTTATTACATATAATAGGCTGCCAATGATTGACATGTAAATTGTTTGATTTTATTTAGGAGATTCATCATCCTTGTTTAATTTACATCCTGTGACCATGGACATGATAACGGTGTAAAATATTTCATTCTAATTTTTTTCAACATCTCCTTAACATAATTAGTTTATGAGATAAATATGCCTTAGTCAAATTTAGAAATTTGTAAACCAAGAAAGAATGACAACTCACCAAGAATAGACATCTCAAAATCCTTTTGCATATCTTTTGCAAACTCTTGGCACATTTTTTCACTACTTCTGTAAAAATGATGTCATCTACATAAACCACAACACTAAACTGATTTTTACCTTCATCCTTGATGTATATATTATTATTAGAAATTCCTCTTTTGAATCCTTATTTTTGTAGATATTTGTCAAGTCTTGAATACCAGGCTTTGGGGGCTTGCTTTAGCCCATAGAGTGCTTTCTTCAATTTGCACACATAATATTTATTTTCTAATAATAATAAACCTTCTTGATTTTCAATGTATATATATTCCTCTAAATTTCCATTGATAAAGGTAGAATTAACATCCATTTGATAGAATTTAAATTTCTTGAAACAAACATATGCCAAAAACATTCTAATAGCTTCTAGTCTTGCAATAGGAGAAAAAGTTTCTTCAAAGTCAATACCTTCAACTTGAGCATAACCTTTACAAACTAACCTTGCTTTATTTCTTATCACTTGGCCATCTTCATTTAGCTTATTCCTAAAAACCCACTTGGTACCAATCACATTCTTATCTTTTGGTCTTGGAACGAGTTCCCATGTTTCACTCTTTTCAATTTGATTCATCCCTTCTTCCATAACATCAATCCAATGCTTGTCTTTGCTAGCTTCTACAAATTCATTAGGCTCTATTTTAGATAACAAGGAGAATTTTTCATGTTCAGATACACTTGCTAAACTTCTTTTAGTCTGTACTCTAATATATTTATCACCAAGAATTTGAAGTTTTGAATGGTTCTTGTGGAAAATCTAGATGGTGTCTTTGTATCTTCTTATTCTATTTCTTCTTTTTCTTCTTCCTTGCAGTATGGTTCCTCTTGGTAATCATTTAGTTGTGATTTCTCTTTTTTATGCCTTGATTTATCCACTTTTATAATGGAACTCTCTACGATATTTTTAATCTTTTCTGTAACATCTATAAGCTTTACTTCTTGAGGAGTATTCAAGGAAGATGCCTTCATCATATCCGGAGTAAAATTTTCTAAAGTATTCATCACCTCTCTCTCTGTAGCACTTACTCTCGAACACCTTGAAGTATTTAACTATTTCTGGTCTACCCTTCCATAATTCATAAGGTGTTTTTTGTTATTTATTCTAATTTTCCCTATGTTTAAAATGTAAACTATTGTGTTAATTTCTTCTCTCTAAAACATGTTTGATAGCTTAGATTCATTTAGCATTATTCTAGTCATTTCTGTATGATTTTATTCTTCCTTTCTACAACTCCATTCTATTAGGGACTCCTTACAATTTGAGAAATGCCTCTTTATTCCATGATGCTAAAAGAAGTCTTCAAAATCATTTAAGGAAAACTCACTTCCTTGATATGACCTCAAGCACTTGATTTTTAAATCAATTTCATTTTCAACCAAGGCTTTAAAATATTTAAACTTCTCAAATGCCTCATATTTTTCTCCCAATAAAGTAACCCATGTCATTCTAGAGTAATAATCAATAAACAACATAAACTATCTTTCATGTTGCACACTTTGAGTTCTTATAGGGCCACAAAGGTCTCGTATGGACGAGTTCCAATGGGCTTGTTGTTGATAAATCCTTTGATTTGAAGTTTTCCATAACATTTGATAACACATTTGACTAACACCAAGAATATTATGTTTCAAACCTTCAACATACAACACATTTTTTTCCTTTGTATTTCCATTATCAAGACTAAGAGTGCCTTTTTCAGTTATCATTGTAGTATTATCTCCAAACTTTACAATGCATCTGTTTACTTCCTTTAAAGGGAGAAAATTTATTTTTTCCCCTCTCATGTCGCTTGAGCATCCACCGTTGATGTACCATTTATGTCCTTCATTTTTTGTATGAAATGCATTTTACACAAGCATAGATTTATCCTTCTTCGATTATATTTCTCTTGCTTCTTTTTCCAAAATTTTGTAGATCATTATTTTCATTTAGCAGGGGCATCCACTTTCTTGTTCTATTTGGTAGATTCTATAAACCCTCTTCTACAAAAATGTGTTATATGACCATAGTTATTGCACTTATAACATACAATATCATTCTTATTTTAATATGATAAAGGAGCAAATGAACTCTTGTTTCTATTTAAAACCCATAAGAAATTATATTTTTGTTCCATACAATATGTTACTTTATGACCAAACTGATTATATAAAAATAAATAACTAAAAAAGGAACTCTGGAACCTAGTCATATGAGACCTGTCTTGGAGGGAATGATATTTTGAATATATTTTTGTTGATGGGGATGTTATCACTTTTGTTGTCTTTACGAGGAGTGTTGGTATTATGAGGAATATTATTCTCTTTCTTCTTGTTGTTTTCATTATTGACAAACTCCTTGAGTGTATCTAAGTAGCTTCTAGGAATTTCTGCATTTATCTTCTTTAGTGGATATGTAGTCTTTGATTTCTGATCTTCTTTAGTAATTTTCTGGTTTTTTTTATAGCTAAGACCAATATTAATGAATGTTGACCTTTGGCAATTGAGTATATCATCCAAGTATTTTGGTGTTCTTCTTAAACTTTAAGCTCCTTTTCTGGGTAGTTATTTTCTTTCCTCCCTTAAGGAAAAAAATTTCAAATTCTAACTTCTAGCTTGTCTTCCTTTGTCTTCAACTGAGTTCTCACCTCCTATTCTATTTTTTCACATCTTCTAGTTGAATCTTTAGGTGGTGATAATATTTTTTTATTCTTCAAGGTTTTGTGGCATTTTTGTTTTTGAATCACCATCTTCTTTTTCATATTTTAAAGTTATAGCTTTTGTTTTGATTCTTTTCTTAAGCTTCTTTATCTCACTTAAGGAACAAATGATTTCTTCTTTAAGATCTACTTCTTCTTCATTTTCGATATTTTCTTCCTCTTCTAAATCCATCTTTTGTTTTCCTTTTTCAAAAAGTTTTCTTCCCCTACCACGACATCACTCCTTGTTCCTATTTTCATGAAGAGAGATTCTTATCTCGCCACTATTTGAGATACTTTCATCACTCTTCTCGGATGGGATACTATCCCTTTTGGAATAGAGGTTTTTCTTGTGCTTATTGAAGTTCATCTTTTCATATCTACCTTGTTTGTAGCTTTTTTTGTATTGATGATGTCTGCTCCCATTCTTCTTGTTATGATCTTCTTCATCATCACTATTATCCTTTTATGCATGTGGAAACTTAGGAACAAAATGTCCTATTTTTCCACAATTAAAACATTTGAAAGGTAGCTTACCTTTGTATTTTCCATATACTTTCTTAAGATTTCAAACAAACTGAGATTCCTTTGCATCCAACTCATTACTGGTGTTATAGCTTGATCTAGGCTCTTCATTCTTCACCTTCTTTGAAGATTTAAAGGCTTATTATCGATTTGATGGCTTCTCTTTTCAGTCCTCATTTCATATGCCGTGAGTATCCCATATAACTCATCCAATGTTAATGAGTCCAGGTGATGCAAGAGCATCACTTAGGAAAGCTATTTTAATAAAAAAATCTTTAGAAGTATGTTGTAGGGTATAAATAGGATTGTTGAGGTGTTTAGATGTCTTAGGATCTTTACACTTTCAAATTCCGGCTTAGTAATATTTTTTCCTCTAAAACTTGTTTCAAATTTCTTAAGTAGGAAATTTAACTTTTTGTACAATTTTGGTCTTGAGGAGTAGTCTAGGAGATTTGTGTAGGGTGTTTAGGTCTTTCTTATGTGTCTTAAACACCTACTTGTGGGAAATCTTGAGAAAAAAATAGTTTTTCATAACAAATTGTGTTTGTCCTATAAGCACTCTTTATCTTCTTGAGAAAAGGGAGTTCTAATAAAAAATGGGTGAAAAATAAGAATGTATGGCCGAAGAAATTTAGTTAGGGATTTTTTTACCATTGAGACAATATGAAGAAGACGTGAGGAAACTCTTGTTTAGAGAGGAGAAGGATAAAAGGTATGTTATGAGAGGATTGTGTGTGTGTAACAAGACAATAAGGAAGAAAAATTTTAGAATAAGATTTAATTTATTGAGTTCAAGTCTTGGCATATTCTTTCATTATTTGTTGATTCGAGTTCTTGGTAGATGATATTGTATGTTTTAAATATTGAGAGAGTGAAAAATGTTGGAAAATGTCTCTAAGCCATGTACATGCCTCAGAAGATAATAAAACCCTATTCTTGGAGAGGTAAATCTTTTGTCTCATTCACATTTTCATGAATTTTCTTTTAGTTACCTACTCAAGAGTACGTGAGAGGTCTACAGGACATATAGGAGGAGTTTTAGGGTTTGAGAATTTGTATACTTTCTAAAATGATTTTTATCCCTTATTGGGCCTATAAAGACCCTAGGTAGGGTTTAGAGAAGAATTCATTTTTGGAGGACCTAAACACTAACTCCTTGCCTACTATTTTCAAGAAACCTTCTATTGATTCAATTCCCGAGGCAGATTTTGGATTTTCTAGAAGCATTCTCAAGGCTCTTATAGACTTAAATTTATGACTTTTTGGGATTAATAAGAAGGAGACCTAGTAGAAGACCTAATTGATAAAACCACCTTAGCAAAATCGGGGATTAATTATGAGTTAGGATCTGAAAATTAGTAAAAAAAGATTAAGTTATATAAAGGGTATCTCGAAACTATGCCCACCTTTTCAAGAATCTTGGTAGTTCTTTCCCAAAAAGTAAGACTTGTGTGCTTTGAGGGCTAGTAGGAAGATAGGATGATATAAAGGGAAAATAGAGAAGGTCACATCTTTCCTTGGTTATAGACCTATTTAAGGCTATGGTTGCATGTAGAAATAGGGTTAGAAAGAATATTTAGAGTTCAAACATATCTTGAGAACCCTTTTCAAGCCAAAACACTATTTACAAGACCCATTTATAGTGTTAAGAAACCAATCATAATAGTCAAGAAGAAGGATTTTGCAAGTGAATTTTGACTAACCAAAATATTATTCTTTGTGTTCTTGTAGAGTTATGCATCACTAGGTCCTTTATTTATTCAATGGTAGAAAATTTTACATCAAATAGTAAGAGGTGTGACCTTAGTACCTTTTGCATGATCATTGATTATTCAAAATTTTCACCAAGTCTTATTATGGTGTTGACGATTTCATCCACACAAAGAAGATAGGTCAGAATAATTTCTTTGCCTTTCATCTTCAAGCTCTCAAACTATATGTTGACATAGTGTCCTAGTAGGTGTTGTCATTGATGCAAAACCATATTAATGATAAAGTGGATGTTGTAGGATGATTTTATGACATTTTTCATAGTGCTAACATGTTGGTTCATATGGTTATCGATTCTACAAAGTGGGATTAAGTGATGCATGTTTGCTTTAGCAAATCCATACAAGTGCTTAGGAGGCGTAGCTTAACAAAGTGTGCAATTCTTGATGGCTTGGGAAGCATGTTGACATGTTGGTTAGCATTATTTGAGGGTGCTTGAGCACTCACAACAGTGGAAAAGTGTAGTACTTGGTGATTCTCCATGTTACAGGTGCTCATTGGGAGCAGTATGCTAGCTATGAGGTGTGACAGAGTGGATTGGATCCATTTGAGCTCATGGATGCATGAAATAAGGATTTTTATGTCATATGAGGTATGTTTGTTCCATTTTCATAGGTTTCTTGTTAAATTATTGCATTATTTCAGTTGTCCCTAGTTATTACTATGAGGATCTAGCATGCATGCATAGGTAAGTCTTAATGACTGGAGATATTGGAATATGGAATTGATGTTATGATGATTGGATATGTTAGAGGGATCATTCACAGTTCTATTAGAAAAATTTCAGGTTCCCATGAAGTGTATTTTTCCAGATATGATAGTTTATGTGAGACAGAGTCTAAAACAAGGCAAAATCCAGCTCAAAGTTCAACTTCAGATGCTCGTTGTGAATTGTGTGCTTTACGTGGGACCTTTTGGATTTCAGGTATGATTCTATGGAGATTCTATAATGTTTCACAAAAATATTTAGGTCAGTTGATCACTTTTTACGAACAAATGTTAAGAAGGTAAAGTGGTCTAAAACCCTAGTTAAACCCTAACTAAGAGCAGTTTGCAAAAGATGAAGTATATTGACCCAGTTTTGATTGTTAATGCAAAAGTGATGATTTTATGTTTTATAGGAATCCTTATTATTTCCATAAATGTATGGTTGAGGTCATGGTGGTATGTGGGCCCCACCTAAAAATAGTAGTTTTTGGGAAAGAAGGATATAGAGAAAGATGGTCCAAAGGAGTAGCATGAAAAATTGATGTTGCATGATGAATGGAAGTTTTTATTGATGAAAATGAATTTTTAGGACATAAATATGTATGATTTATGGTGTTTTGAGGCTCAAACAGGTTGACTTGTTAAAAGGCAGTTTTGGGGTCTCAAATAATGTGGTCCAATGATTTGAGCATAACATGAGCTAGAGATGGAATTTTGAGGTGATTAAATTTGTTTTGGAAAGTATATTCAGATATATTTATATTGATATATGTTGTGTCTCATGATGAGGTAATTTTTAGGGTTTCTAGGAAATTCTTTGAGTATGAATGTTTTTGGCAATTCAGACAAAATCTGTTTTTGGTATAAGTTTGAGATTGTTTTAAGCATGAGATGGATTGGGTGATGATTCCTATCACCTAGAAAGTGAATAGGGATGAATTTTGAATCTAATTAATTAATTTTTAGGTATTGAATGTATGTATAATTGATTTTATGAGCTAACATTTGGAAACAACATTTTTGGCAGGTTGATTTGGTGAAGGAAAATCTTGTTGTGGTTTGAAGTAAAAGATGTTTCATGAATTATAACATGCTTAGAAGTGTTTGAAAGGTTCTACCATTTATTTTTAGTTGTCACATGGAATTTTTTGGTTTATTATAATCCCTTTTTTGGAATTATGAAGTTTCCAGGGTGTTGAAGGGTGAAGGAAACAACTATTTTGATAAGTACAAAGAGCTCTAGGCCCACTAAACAAAATAATATGATTGGATGAGATAAATTGAGACCATATATGATGTTTAAATATTATTTTAAACACATGTAATGAATTTTAGAGCTTGAACAAAATTGGTTAATGGGATTAGGAGAATTGTTTCATCCCAATGCAAGGGTTTTGGGATTTTAGTGCATGAAATGAGGTTTTTTTACTAGGTAGGCCTACTTGAGTAAAATGTGACTGTTGTAATGGATTTTCTTGAATTTTCCAAGAATTTATAGTTCAAATTCATCATGAGGGACTGACCTCCCTTGAATTTGAACCAAGGAAAGGCTATAAAAAGGAGTTCAAAGTGCAATGGACCAACTTTTTGAAACCCCTTTTATCTTATTTTGAAGAACCCTTTTGCTGAAAAGAAAAACCCTTTGAGCCTAGCCCAAAACACCTTGAATATCATTCTAGGAAATATTATGGTGGATTTTTTCATGAGGATAATTTGAGCAAGTGAATGTTGGTGTTTTTTCTTTGAGAGCGAGTTGGAGAAGGAGGGAAAATTTGGGTGCTTGAGTTTGGATGCTATCTTCATAGCATGTTGATGTTATTTTCAGGTTTCTAAGGTGTTTTCAGATCTGATATTTAAGTTGAATACCTTCTCATAGTTGTACTTCTTCATATGTGGTCTTGAGACATTGTTGATTGTATTGAGAGCACTTTGTTGCATCTTGTGATTCATTGTTGAAGATACTACTCTTGTGATCTGATTTGAGCATCAATATAAGTTTGTGGATATGATTTGATTAATAAATATATGTGTATTTGATATCTTATTATGTTCTTTGCATTGAGTTTACTTCATTGAAAAGGTTGTATGCTTTGATGTGTTGTATATGAACATGTGTGGTTAGGGTTTGAAGCACAAGTGTGAAAAAGGTTTTATTGGGGACTGATTCACCCCCTCTCAGTCCTTGTCACCTCCAAAACTATATTCTATGAGTTTGGAGCTTGGCCTTATTAATTTTTTCATCTCCTTCATATATGTTTTGAAGTTTGTCCCATATTTATTTTTCCAAGTCGAATGCATTACCATGGTAAACTCGATTCTAACAGTACTACACAAGATAACATTCATGGCTTTTGCATTGTTTTCACTAGTCTTCTTTCCACTTGATATGTCGGTGGAATTGATGGAACTTTATAACAGTTAACTCTTCTATGAAAAATGAACTTCAATAGATAAATTCTCAAAATCTAGATAAAGAAAAGAGCATTTATGAGTTAGTTTAAAAGCTTTAGATTTAAAGAAACAAAAACATATTGGGATACAAGCTTGGACTAAATTAACTGAGGACTGGAGAAAATTTTGTGAAGAAAATAAGAAACTCCTTACTGAAAATAAGATGTTAAAAGAACAAGTTGAGTCTAGTCATGAATCAAAAATGAAGTTATATTTTAATCTTAACATTATTTTTGAATTAGTCCAAAAAAATTAGCCTGTTGAAGGCCAACTTCAATTTATAGCCTATTTATTCAGGAACAATTCTATTTTTGGCAGCTCACCAAATTGTGTTATGGCCTACCTCATAAAGTATCTAATGCAAATATTTTTATGGATGCCTATAAGACCAGTGCCAAGGAACACTAAAATATTCTTTGTGAACTCTTTTTGTGTAACATGGTTGTTCCTAATACACCATATTTCATGCTCAATTTGTATGTTGGGAATATTAATTAAAATATTTCCAATCCTTGTTATATAATCAAATTTTATGGTATAAAAACATTGATGATTTCATGAATAGGGAAAGGACCATTGGGTTCTTCATAAGGCCTCAACATACAAGTGCGAGACAATAAAGCTTACTATTACCAGCCCGAGTTTCTACGTATGCAACCAAAAATTATGGAGGAATGCATGAACAACTTCATCACTTATAGTAGGAAAATTTATGGGGAAGTTCTTGCTACATGCTACACATGATGGGAAACTTTGAACATTCCATTGAAAAGGACGGAGATAACTTCTCATGGAGCTTGAGGAGAGAAATAAAAATTATGTAAATCATAGAGGATATGACACAAGAATAAAATGATGAATGGATGGGAATGAGGACTAGATCACCTTTGGTTCTCATTCCTATGAAATCATGGAAAAATATTGCACCAAGATATGAGGAACAATTTAACGAATGGGAAAACTCATTCTATGAAGGGGATTAAAGAATACAAATTCAAAGGGATATTCAAATCAATATGAAGAATTCAATATGGCACAAAGACTTGAGAAAAGGTTAATGCATTAGTAGTTTGCAAGAGGATTTGAAAATGGTAAGGTGTAGGGGAGATAATGAGTCCATAGATTAACCCAATAAATTAAAAATTATAATAGTTTTACTTCCAAACACATTTATCAATGCATGGGATGGCTGGAATTGATTAGGTCCAAAGTAGGAAATAATGCATTTTATCCTTTTGAATCTTGTGGACTAATGATTACAAAATTTTCCAACTAATTGCCTTGAAGAGATGTGTGATGATGTGTGCAAGGTAATGAATTCATAGTAACTACCGGTACTAGTTGTTGAAGTCTAGATTGTCATGGTCTCCTACACCATAAGGATTAGTTGAAGAAGTTAATGAAGATTAGAAACAAGGAACCTAGTTCTTAAAATTCTTTTATGAATTGTATCAAAATTCTAAAACTATCTTCATATCTAGCCACCTAGATTCCTGGGTATGTGTTGGAGGAATGAGCTATAAAATTGTAGTCTTGACTGATTTGACAATATAGATATAGTGTGTAATAGAAAGGATATATGCAAATGTAATAGAAAGTATATGTTTTAATTCGTTTACAATTATCAGTAAGAAACTCTTCTTGATCCATAAAGGCATGTTGTTATCAAAAAATTGTGTTGATAAACCAAGCCAAGGAAGATCAAGGGCCCACTCAACCAAGGAATTAGCTTGTTGTGTTGGCATTTATGTTCAAAATTTCTTACAACATTGAATTATGAGTGTGCTTGATAGTACCTACTTCCGATATTTCAATATTGTAGTTGAACAAGCATTTATTTCACTTGTATTTTGTTTACACAATACTTTCAATTCTTGAAAATTTCCTTTCAAAGTAATTTCAATTCTGCAAGCTTTCTTTCTGAGTATTTTCAATTCCAGTAAGTCTTGTTTTAGAGTAGTTTCATTTTATAAAATCATTTCCTTTCTGCATGTCAATTTTAGTAGATTAAAAATTGTTTAATTCTATATATATTAGAAGCTATTACATTTAATAGTTAGTTAAATAAGAAAATTACCAAAAAAATCAAACCCCCATAAACATCAAAACTACCACTTTCGAGTTATATATTCCTTTTCTTCTCTACATACTACCTTGGGCACATCCTTGGTTAGAATGACATCAACTATTAGTTAGTTGATTAAATGATTGGAAATCATAACTCATCACCACATGCGCACACAAACATACATTTACACACAACCATACACCCACACATGTACACCCCACTCCCATGTGTGCACACGTGCACATGAACACACACACACACACACACACACACACACACACACACACACACACACACACACACACACACACATACACTCACAAACATAGACAAAAACTCACACACTTACACCCACACATACACCGCACATGTACACACATAAACACATGGACCCACACACACTCACACAAGCACACGAATGCACACATGTAAACTGTTGGATATGTAATTTTTATAAGGGAAAATTAGTGGTTTTCACCGTCGACCATGAGACTATATCCCTCTTGCGAATGGGGAGTCTCCCATTTATTGAGTGCGGGAAAGGTAATATTTATGGTGGTTGTTAGGACAAAGATCACACAGGAATACTCCACTAAACCTATGGAAAATTTATTGTAATGAATACAAGGGAGGAATTTTCTAGGGAGAGGTGAAGGGGAGATAAGAATATAGGGAGAGAGGGTTAAGGTAGTGAGTAGGAATTTGTAAACTTCACTGACATTAATCATAGTAGGTCCACATATAATAGGAATAAAAAATCGTGTAAGCAATAACAAGATTAACAAATCAAAGACACAAAGTTCAATTGATTTATTCCTCAAAGATACAAAGTTATTTCTTGGTTGTTCAAGATTACAATGCTTGCAAAGTTGAAAGTAGGAAGTAGAAGAACATAGACAAGAAAATAGAAGAAAAATATTCTTTCTTGTAGTAGGAGAACAAAAGATATCAACCCCTTTAGAATGGAGAAGCCATCCCAATATATAACTTTATAATGTGTCTCTTCATCTCTCCCACATGAATTTTCACATTCCTACCACTTGTGACCTTTCATATTCCTATAGGAATACATATTAGTATTTTTCTTATTAAAGTGAAAAAGAACTCTTACAATGAAAAATTAAAAGGTTACTTAAGTGAATAAGACAAAATAGTCAAAAAGTACATTCCCAACAAAGAATTAGAACATGGAGAGAGAGAAGAAGAGAGTGATCAATTCGAGGATGAGGAAGTTTCGATGATGAAGAGATAGATCTTTGAGAATTATGAGTCATTTTTATTTCCTTTTAAAACACCTCATCTTTTGTATTCTGTTGAGCCATTTGTAGCCCTGAACTTGTATTTCCCTATGATACTGCTAGACATTTTCATTATAACTTGAACTCATGGCATGGATATTAATTAATATAATTATTACTAGTTTAATTTATTCTATGGTATTATGAGTATGCATTTATTCTTTTGATTGTAATATGATGTTAAATGGTTCTGTATAATGCCAACCTTGTTTGCAAGAAACTTGTTATATGCAGCAACTGACATGTAACTAAAGGAACTCATCCATAGAAAAGGATTCTTCTGCAACAACTAACATGTAACCAAAGGAGGTCACACACATAAATAAATCTATGATTATGAGGAGCTTATACAATGTGGACATCACACCTAAGCTCGCACGTGTTGATGGAAGAGTTAATTATGAGAAATAGGAAAGAACTCAACACCAACATCTGATTATGCATTGCAACTCAAAGAAAAACTAACTAATTTAATTCATAATTTAATAACTAGTTGATCAAATGATTGGTTAGTTAAGTTATGTGATTGTTATGTAAACATCTACTGAGTAGTTTTGTTGCATGCATGTAGTTTTCGGATTGTTTGGTTAAGATATTTTACTTAATCTAACTGGAACTCCTAGTAGAACTCCATCTCTTCACGCCTCTATTGTAATGAAGGATATAAAAAGGAAATGCTAACTCAAAAAGAAGGATCAATCCATAGATAGATAATTTTCTATATTTTCCAATTGTAATATTCATGCTGATGAAATAGAAGTATGAGTTATGTTTATTCGTTGTAGTCATAAGCCATAGGAGGGATTAACAACCAAGGCGAGTCCCATTTGCAGATTGCTAACCCACTCATTTGTTTTTGATTTAATTCATTACATGATTAGATTAGCAGAAGTTCATTCCTTTATCTATGTTCTATTTTTACATGCTTTGTCATTAGCCATAGCATTTACTTTCATTCATAATCTAGTTCATTTCCAGCATTTTATTTCTTAATTTTAGTGATAGCAATTTATCTTTACACCTCCCAAATATATGTAATTGTGCATACAACACTGTCAATATTGAAAGTTTACATCCCTTGGTCTGATAATTAAATGACTATAGATTGATAAAAAACATACTAATTTCTGCAAGTTAATTTGTACCAAAATTTTTGGTGCCATGTAGGGGATCTTGCGCCAAGTTATAAGTTTCTTTGAGAGGTTTTTCATTTCTTATAAGTAGTTTAGATTTTAGGAAATTCACCTCTAACCAACCCCCACTAATTTCCATTGATTAAGTTGAGTTAGTTGATGCATGCACCATCCAAGGGATGCCCATGGTATATTTTTACCTAATCCACAAGTAGCACAAATATCTTCATATAACTCTAAGGATTTTGAAGAATAAATCCTTCCTTCGTATAAGCTCTACTATTTGAAGATCATTTCATAATTGAAAGTTTTGAAGTTGCTCATTAGTAGCCAGATATGGTAGAAGAAGTAGATCAGAATGTTCAAAATGGGGCAACCACTTTTGAGTTTCCCATTACCAACAATGATGTAGCTGCTGCTATGAAGAATATTTCTCCCTCAGCCTTGCCCAATTTTCATGGATCCATGACTAAAGACCCAAAACCTTTCTGTTTGAGTTTGATGTTCGTGCAGGAGTTATGATTATACTACTAATGCACATAAATTGAAGCTATTTCCTACTACACTTAAGGATGTAGCCTTGATATGGTTCATGGGTTTGGGAAGAAAATTTTGTAACCACGTGGGCACAAATGAAGGAGAAGTTCCTCACTAAGTATCAAGACTATTGTAGACTAAGCAGTAGAGGAGGTGATGAAATCTACTGAATGACACAAAAAGAGGATGAACCATTAGAAGATTATTATTCTATGTTCGAAGTCAAGGCACACAAGACCACCACATGAATATCTCATATTACTTTTTTGAAGGGACTCAGTGAGTAGGACATGGATGCTCTGGATCTGATAGGAGTACGAGATATTTCAAAAAATACCTTTGCAAAAATATGTGAAGCCTGAAAAAATTACTCAAGAGCTACTATGAAGAGGGTAAGAAGTGTAAGATCAAGAGGTGGATCAGCTACCAAAACAATTGGGGACATATCCAAGTCAAAGATTGTCAACATGTTTAAAAATATGAAGTAGGAGATTGTCAATGACATGGCCAATCAATTAGATGATCTACATGCCAAAAATAAAAAGGAAGATGCGAAACAATACTCACAAAGTTATTCCATGCACGTAGAAAGAACAAATCTAAGCTGTAGATGTAGAGAATTGGCCAACATTGTTCAAGAAAGGGAGGATTCACCCGAGTTCAAGATGTAGGAGAGAGAGTATGGAAAATTTTTCTATATTGCTCAAAGAAAACCATGGCCACCGAGGCAAGGAGGTATGTCACAAGACCCTATGCCTTCATTTCAAAATTGGTCTAATAATCCATATATGCAACCCCCACCTTGGGATAATCCTCAAGGTTGGGATCCATATCCTAACCAATGTCAAAAATAGTGAGAACCTCAGCCCAAATCCAACAACAACAATGGCAACAACCCCCTCAATCATGGCAACAACCTTGGAGAGGAGGGAAGCAATGGAATAACCCACCTCCTAATTACCAACAATCTTATCAAGAACCTCCTTTATGCATCAATAAGCTTTGATGCCAAACCCCAAGGAGGATATCAACCAAAAGCTATTATATGCACCCAATTTTAGACATGCTACATTGTTGGAATTATTAAAATTCTCCAATGATGATAAACATCTTTCAAATGGTGTTCAAGTCCAATTTCCCACATGCATTGTACATTTATAGCCTAGAATTATTTCATTGTTCATTTCCATGTTTTTCTCACTTTCCTTTATCATTTTACAAGCCTTATACTTATATTTTGACTTTAAGTCATGTAATCGCCATGACGGTTACACAACCACCAATCTGCACAAACTGGCGGTTTTGTGTGCATTTACCCAAGAGTTTTTGGCGTGTTCTAAACGCATGTCAACTCCTTTAAAATCACTTTGAGTGCACGTTTCTTGATCAAATTGGTTGTTCTTGGGCTTGATAGATGCGGACCAACTTCCTCTTCCCCTTTTTTTTAATTCGAGTTAATCCCTCTTTGAGTGAGTTAAATGGCTCGACCATTTCCTTTCCATTTTCTATTAGCCAAGCTTCTACCAGAGTTAAAGCATTCCTCTTTGGAGGATTTTTGTTGTGTGATGTCAAGAAATGAGTTGCAGATGTACTTGGTTTTCTTGAAGCTTTCTTTAATTTCTTTAGATTTCAATTCACAATTTGATTAGAGTATTCAAGTCAATAGAAAATTCATTGTTGTAGTTTCCATTTGTTTGCATAAAGCTTTTTGGTGAAAGATGCTTCCCTTCCTATCCTTGTGGGTTTGTAAGGGAAGTTTTTGGAAGAAAGATCCTACATTAGTTTAGAATCAATTGTAATTTCATTTCAATCTGTAAGCTTTCATTAGATCCTTGATTTCTACTGGGGAAGTTTTCAAGGGAAGAAGTGCTTTTGAGAAGCTTTTACTTCTTCCATGTGTCTCGAGGTAGAAAAAGGAAGTTTTAGATCCACAAATACAAATTGGAAAAGATTTTATTTTATTAGAATAGGCTAGATTCACTTACATGCAGGAAAATAACCACACAAGTTATTTGTTTGTTTAGTTTTATGTTAATAGTATTGTAGAGGCAATTTCAACTTCTTCATATTTCTTTTGTAGATTTCTTTTATTTGTTTCCAGAAAGCATAAAAATCCAAAAATATTAGATTAGTTTAATTAGTTTTTTTTATTTGTTGCATTTCTATTATTCAATTGAAAAGAACAAAAACATTAGAATAGATTTGTTTTATTTATTAAATTAGTCATTTCCTTTATTAATTAGTTATTGACAACATGTAGGTTTAATTAATTTGAGGAAAGTAATTGAATCATTTTGATTTAAATATGCTTGTTTCTATTTTGTTAATTAGGAACATAGTTTAATTAGATGGAAATTAATACATCTCCCCACATGTATCTTAGTTGGCTTAGGTTTAAACATCAACCTTTCCTTTGATGGATACTTTGTGAGTTTATTTCTTTAATTTGATAGTTTGAACATATCCCACATGACCATTCAAGGTCCTCAACAAAGAGATGAAGTATATGATCCCGAGTCCCACAACCAAACACATCTTACTTACACACAGACATTGACACGGGCCTTAGAATCTTGGTTTTTTCCGATCCACACCACTTCCACCTACCATCATCTCACAGTTGAAAAATTGAAACAAAGAAAATGAAATGTTTATGATTTTTTAGTGGAACCAACCTGGATGAAACTAGTTCCCATAATCCACTCACTTGTCCTATTCACATGTTTTTCTCTCTCACTTCCATGACCTTGTCTGGAAAATTCTATGAGGAAAACATAGGACATTTCCCACACCTTCCACAACCCATTGTGATAATTTTTTTGTGAGCTAGATATTGACCACCATTTATGCACTACCATCATCTTAGACCATTCCATCTCACCCACGCGTAGTAAGACAATATTTTTTCTACCTTAGATGAGAAGATTCCATTAGTGCCCATACAAGACATTAGATTTCCTTGATCTTTCCTTATTCACATTTTTTCCCATTCACCTTATATATCTTCCACATATCCATCTATCCATTCCATTTCGGTTGTCCTGACATGACCTCGGGAGGTCAGTGTGCTTGAAAGTCACGTGTTGATTTTTTAGGCATACAAAATTGGTGAACCCGATGTGAAGGACTAGTTCCTTTTCATTTCCATTTTTCTACCTTTATTTCATCCATCCTTCTCCTCTCCCATTATTTATGGGTATTTATATACCCCCCGAATATGTGGGTAGGAATACGGCAAGGCCCATTTTGGGTCTTGAGGTGTATTATTACCACATGGGTATGCAACAATCACCCTCATTATCTGGGTGGGATGATAATTACTCATCTAATTTACCTTCCCCTCACACTCCTCCTCCTCAAGGTGCCAAAAATGGTTCATCATTAGGATTGAGGATTGATCAACCTATGTATAGCCCACAACCTAGAGTTCTCTCAACTCAAACAACATGACATTCATGGGAGAGAAAGGGTCCAATCCTCGGGTCTTGTTTAGAGACCGCAAATCAACATGCAATCTGATTCTCCCATCTTCCTCTTTTCTTGACTAATGAGGAACTCTCATGACATGCTTCCCGAAGTGATGAAACACATTTAATGCAATAGACCAAGTCCTTTGAAAGGATGCAATAATACACTGATGTTCTTCTTAAAACAACTCTACTACCCCTCCTCCTACAATAGAAACACATCCAAAGAGGGGTGGCCTCCCAAGATCAAACCATAGCAGGACATCATGTGCCTTTTTCTTCCTAAGTAAGGACTCAAATCACACCTAAGCCAAATACAACACCATCTTGGGTGATGTAATTTCAACATTGGTGGATAGAGGGTTAGGGAGCTAGAGCTTTCCCAACCTTCTCATGCTACACCTTTTTGGGGAAAGGAAAGATCCCCCACCATGCACAAAACTTTGGTTATGTGCCCTCTGGCACCTTCACCTCCTCTAGTTTACATGGGTGTTCCTAACCCTGGAGACCTTCTTACTAGATCGGGCACATTAGGTATGCCCTCTCACACTTCATATGGGTACCCTCCACAGTGCCAACTAGAAGTGTGTTCTCAAATTCCATTCCAACTGGAAATGTGATGTTCCCTAGTTTTCACACCTTACTACTCCATACCAAAATAATGTTCCCCCATACCTCCACATGTATTCTAAATCACCACAGGGGACATGTTTTCCTTTCTGGCTCGTATGCTCAGCCTCAGGGGATGCCTTACCCCCTACAAATGCTTATGTTATGCCATATCAGCCTCTTATTCCTCCCCACCTCCCCATCAAGGGTCATCCATGGTAGAGTCTTATGCATTGGGCACATATGTTGAATATCTTAAAGAGCCCCTTGACTTTACCATATGAAGTGTAATGCTTCCATGACCACTTCCCGACTTTTATCAAAATTTAAAGGGGAGGGGGACCCAAATGCACATATTAAAGCATACAACTATCGTCAGAGAGCTACTCCCATGGGATGTAGTTGTAGCTAATATTTTCCCCAAGACCCTTGAGGGATCACTCTCGAATGGTACTACAGGATACCGAAGCCTCGATCCATTCATTCAAACAACTCATTTTGAGTTTATAAAGGATTTTGATATGAACAAACTCTTGTGAAACAAGAATCAAGAGAATTCCTCCATATCAAGCAAGAACACAATGAATCTACCACCCATTTCATTCAAAGATGGTGGAAAGTCCTCTACTCCTGGCTAGTGCTCCAAACATGGACCAAAATGCAGAGCTTTGTGACTTGTTCCTTCATTCTCTTAATCGAGAGACCAAGGAGGAGGTCCAAAATTTTCCTCTTAGAAGCTATGAGGAGGTTTTAGAGGGTGTCTCTCTGCATTGACCAAGTGGTGATTGATAGTGGTCAAAAAACATATGTCAAATGGGAGACTGGTCAACCCCTCTCAAGGTAATTCAAACTACCCAAATGGTTCAAAAACAATAACCAAGGACCTAAAGTCCTCAATAAGAACCATGGTGGTGCTATGATAGATGACGTAACTAACCAATCTAAAAAACCAATTCAAACATTTTGTTAACACCAACAATATGAATAATGGTAACAACAATGAAATGTAAAAATCAAAGGAGTAACAAATTTACTCCTTCTATTAATGTGGTGGACTTTAGTCATCCTCCTCCCCCACCTCAACAAGTCTAGGCCCAAAGTGCGGTTCAATACCTGAGTGGTTATCGAACCAATATCAAAACCAAGGCCAAAGGCCCCCAAAGAACCAAATTTTAATTTTAACCAAAAAAAAAAAAATAAAACTATGGGCCACAACAAAACCAAAATCAAAGACCTCATGATTATGATCCTGATTTATATTGTGGTTTCCATAGGGTTAGAGGACATGACTCGTACGTGTCATGATTGCAAAAAATTTATACAAAGACTTTTGGAGGACCAAAGGAACTCTTCTTTGAGATTTTTGGCTAATCCTATGACACCAACAACAAAAATGCTCACATGGGCCTATTTCCCCTCAGAATTCTAACCTTGGGTTTATAGAGACCCCCTTCTTCGATGCATCCCCGAGAATGGAAAATGGAAAATCCACACTCAATCCTCATGGGATAAAAGGGATCCCATAGGGAAACAATGATCATGAAGCATCTACTTCATCAAACCCTTTGGTGGCTCCTCCTTTAGATGGTCAGAATCAAACCAATATGATAGGTTTGGTTGAGTTAGAGACTAGAAACCAAACCGAGGTTAATGTATGACCTATACTCATGATTATTCCTCACAACCTCTTCCCATCTACCCTTCTATGTCGGATGATACATGGTGGCTCCCAAACCAGTAGGGGCCTATGATCTCATTACAGATTTGACCAAGACCTTCTCTCACATTTCCTTTTGGATTTGTTTGAAGAACTCACCACACACATGAGTGGATTTATTAGAAGCATTAGGCCTTGGCCATTTAATTCACGTCACCTCCTCCTGGAGGCCCAAGTTAATCATAGAACTTTGATGTCTATCCTGGGGCAGCCCGAGAGGGATGTTGGTTTCATATTTGACATTAGCAAGATGCCAACTGATGTTGAGTTGGCACATGAAGAGGTGATCTACATTGTACCTCTAGTTTGGATCTACAACAACTATGTTAAGTGTGATGATAGATGATGGATTTCATCAACATAGTTCCTTTCTCATTTCTTCAAAAGCTAGGCTATGGAGAAACCAATTGTTCTTCAAATGAAAACATGTTGAGAGGCTATGATAGCCTCAAGGAAACATCCATTGGGACTATAGTGCTTTGGTTACCCTTGGACCAAAGACTGTGTTGACTGATTTTTACATTATAGATCGGGAAACCAACTATAATATGATCCTCGATTCGACCCTGGATACACAGAATGAAGGAAATCCCTTCTACGTTGTTCCAAGAGGTCAGATTCCTACACCTAGGTAAGGTTTTCATAGCTCAAGGTGACCCAAAGCCATTTGACATCCATTTGGCCAACCTAAAGAAGAAACTGGGATTCATATTGAGTTTGAGCTCCGACCAATCAGTTGAACAAGCCCAAGACTCAAATCCTTGAGTCCCAACTTGTTCCAATGATTGAGTTGGAAACCCCTAAGGAAATTGAAGGGGTTGATTCTAGTGAAATTAAATTTTTTGTAGTAGAAATTATCTCAACAAAAACTACAATAAGAGATAGTTAAGATTTTGGAGAATGATTTTCCTATCATTCTCTCCATTTGATTCCTTGGGCATAGGACATGCTCTTGGGATTGGTTCTCTCCCATCTAGCATCTTTGATGAGATTTGCATGGTTGAGGTTTCAAAGTCAAAGAGGAAGATTCTACAAATGATCAAACTTCTATCTTCCCCAATGATTGTTGGACCTCAACTATGATGGTGTGAAGTGTCACTTCGGTGTTGGGGTAGGGGTGATCCTTACTTCTCTAGAGGGAAGGATCATGCCTTTTTCCTTTAGGTTAAATTTTGAATGTACAAATAACACCATAGAATATGAGGCTCTTCTTCTTGGTCTCATCATAGCAAGAGGATGGGCATTAACAATGTTAGAGTTTTAGGTGACTCCCAACTTGTCACTAATCAAGTCTCGAAGTTTATGAGACTAGAGAGAGCACCTACAACTCTACAAAACCATTGTCTTGAACTTAGAAAAGGTTTTGATTTTATTTCTATCGAAGCCATACCTAGAGAGAAAAACCTCTTAGCTGATTCAATGGCTACTTCTTCCTCTCACTTTTTTCCAAGTGAGGGCTTGAAGGAAACTGAGTTTATGGTCTTAGTTTGATCCAAACCCTTAGTTTGAAAAGTTCCAACCAATGTGATTTTGGCATATGTTGAAATGAGAATGAGCCTACCACTATGGATTTGAGGAGAATGATGAGGAAATCCTAGGATTCCTCAATGCATACATTGATCTTCATCATCCCATGCACACCATAAGAGAGGATTTTCTCTTAGACCTCACCCTTCCTCCTACTTTGGAGATCACACATTGTGTTCTTCCTCATCGGAAGGTCTTGAGATCTATGAGGTAGAGGAAGAAGAGTTAGAACTACCTCCAGCCCCACTTGAGTTTGAAGAGGGTAACCTCTTTGATTGAAGGGACCATAGATATTAATATAGGGATGGAGGAGGAACCTAAGATCTTAAAACTTAGTTCTTCTCTTACTCTAGATGAGATAGAAGCACATATAAAGGTGCTCAAAGAACATTTGAAATCCTTTTTCACCTTAGTTACAAGGAAATGATGGGAATCTCTCCGACATGTGGTGGTTCACAACCTCATCATGAAGCTCGATGCCAAGCCCATGAAGTAAAGTCATGACCCATGAAGCCAAAGGTGGCTTTAATGGTCAAGGAAGAAGTAATGAAGCTTCTTCAGGTGGGTTTCATTAAACCTAGTGGACTATTCCATGTGGGTGTCTAACATCATCCGGTTCTTAAAAATAATGGGAAGATACACATTTGTATCGACTTTAGAGACATCAAAAAAGCTTTTCCTAAGGATGATTTCCATTTCCTTCCATCGATGTCATTGTAGATGCAATGGCTGGCTATGAGTTATTGTCACTTATGGATGGCTTCTCTAGCTACAATCAGATAAGGATCTCTCGAGGAGGATCAAACCAAGACTACCTTTACTACTCCTTGGGAACCTTTTTTTCACTACAGTCATGCCATTTGGCTTGAAAAATGTCCAAGAGCCACCTACCAATGAGAAATGACATATATCTTCCATGATCTTATCCATAAGATTGTGGAATCTTACATTGATGACTTTGTTGGCTAAGGCCAAGAAGCATGTTGTGATCACCCTGAGGTGCTTTGCATTATCCTCTCTCGTCTTATCAAATACGGTGTAATGTTGAATCTGGAAAAGTGTGTATTTAGAGTAATGGAGAGGAAAATACTGGGGTATATCATTTCTTCTTGAGGAATTGATGTAGATCCAAAAATATTGAGTGGTTTGGAGATGACTCCACCTTCAGATGAATCAGGCATTAGGTATTTTTTGGGTAAACTTGGGGCAATCCATAGGTTTATTCCCGATCTAACTTGTGTCATCCATCCCATTAATAACTTTTTAAAGAAAGAGTGTAGTAAAGAGTGGATTTTGAATGTCATGAAGCATTTGAGTCGGTCAAACATTTTCTCATGTCACCACCTACACTCATGCCACCCAAAGCTGACCATCCCTGATCTTATACTCTCGAGCCACCGAGGTTTCACTAGCTTGCATGTTGCATGCAAGAAGATGATGATAATCATGAAATGTTTCATTTATTTCATTAGTCACACTCTACTTGATTATGAGACACATTATACGTAGGAAGAGAAAGAATTCTGGAAATTATCTTTGCAATGAAAAGGTTAAGGCATTATATGCTTAACCAAGAAATGTGAGTGATCATCAAGTCTTGACAACTACAAACTTTCTTAACTCAAGGTGCCTTATCTAAAAAGGTTGGATGTTTTCTCACATTGATGGGTGAATTTGAACTCACCTTCATCAACCAAAAAGTCCATCAAAGGAAAAATTATTGATTGATTGGTTGGTGAAGACAACCCGATAGATTGTGGGGACCTAGTAGACCTAGATTTCCCTGATGAGTGTGTATTTTATGTGGAAACAAAGCCTCCCATTGCATCATGTCCATGGTATTATGATATCATTAATCACATTATGGACCATACATATATCCTGAGGGAGAAACCTCACAAAAAGGTGGTGGCTACGTGTCATAGCTGCCAAGTATGTAATTGTAGAAGAAGTTCTCTATCGTAGAGCCTTTGATGACATGCTTTTGAGGTGTGTAGATGAAGAAGAATATGGAAAATATTCTCTTTGAAGCCCATAATGGAGTCTATGGGGGTCACTGAGGGCATGCTACTACTGGAAAATTCATCGGATGGGTTATTTTTGGCCCACCTTAGAGCATGATGTTGTAGAATATGTATGTAGGTGCCATAAATGTCAAGAATTCATCACATGAGATACACATCCTTGCTCAGGCTCTATAACCGATTGTGACACCTTGGCCCTTTTCTACTTGGGGTTTGGATTTGATAGGGAATTTTTCTCCCTCATCAATAGATGGCCACAACTTTATCATTATGACCACGAAATATTTCACAAAGTGGGTTGAGGCCATGCCTCTCACTACTGTACTGGGTCTGTGATCGCCAAGTTCATTTTGAATAGATCATCTATAGGTATGGAGTCCCACAGGTCATTATCTCGGATAATGGAACATGTCCTTTAAGAATGAAGAGGTGTGAGTTGTGTTCACAATTCAAAATATCACATCACACAACCTCTTTATATTACCCTAGGCCAATGGATAGGATGAGGTGACAAATAAAACATTGAAGTCCATACTCCTCAAAAAATAGTCAAGGAGAATAAGTGTGACTGGCATTTAAAGCTATTTCTAGCCTTGTGGGCCTATAGGACGTTAGTATATGGATGCCTACTATGGGGAAACCCCTTTTCTTTAGTCTTTGGATGTGAAGTGGTCCTACCACTGGAAATCGAGTTACCTAGCCTTCACATATCTTTGCAAAGGCATTTGAGATGAAGATGCATATCGAGAGGCATGATTAGTTCAATTAGAAACCCTCGATGAAGCTGAAACTTAGAGTTGAACAATGCCATAGTGTTTATGTTGACAAGATGTGTCATCAATATAATAAAAAGGTCTATGAATGAGAAATATAGGTAGGAGACCTAGTTTTGAGACTAGATAGCCGGATCGAAAAGAAGACCGATGAAGGATGAAAGTTTAGACCAAAGTGGTTAGGTCCATATCAAGTCATGGAGGACTATAAGAATGTGTGTATCATCATGTGTACTTTAGAAGGTGAGGATTTTGGTGAATCAGTCAATTCACTTCACCTTAAATGTTTTCTACACATAGTTCATTTGCATTTCCACATGTACATTACTACATCCATAATGCATATCATTTACATAATCATATTGTAACATTGTGAAACAAGAAACTTATTTTTCAAGAAACTTTCAAAAAATTTTTCGAGAATTGGAAAAACATTTAATCATACTTCTTCAACTATTCATTATATCATCTCTAGACTATTCAATCTTTTATCATCTTAGCTAGATGAAGTTTTGACATTGATCCTACCATGACCTACACACTTAGTTCTATTCATGGTTGCTTCTAGCTTAGTTTTTTTCCCATAGTCTGTACTAGAAGCTTCTTGGTGTCACATCTTTCCTTAAAATCTCTCTTTTGACAAAAATCAATCTAAAACATTTCACCCGGATTACTTGTTCACCTGACTCAACCTTTGGTGGTGAGCCCTCACATCCTATTGGTTATGTGGGGTTGAGGCTAGGGAAATTATTCCCTCCCAAAAGCACAAGTCAAAGGTTAAAAAGTTTAAAAATCAAATCAAATAAAAAAAATAAAAAAAACAATAAATACAAAACAATTTCATTTTGTAAATAATACTACACTTCTTTTCCCCACCAGTCTTGGTGATGAGCCCATGCTTCTTATAGGTAGCATGAGGTGCTAGGAAAGGAGGGAAGTTCCCTTACTCACCTATTCCTTTCCTTGGTGATGAGCCCATGCTTCTTACTAGTAGCATGGGGCAAGACATAGGGGTCCTTTCAAATAAATCAATAAGTTGTAAACAAGTCAACAAGTAAAAAGTTCTTTAAGTTCTTTAAAATCATAGAAAATGAGTTAGATATAAGTTATAAGAGAGTTAATCCATAAACCATATTTTTTTTCAATCAGGAGGCCATCTATGGGTCTAAGTCTAGTTAAACTTACAAGAAAACTACATTCTAAATTGGATAGTTAGCCTTTCCTAGAGTTGAGTTGTAGTTTCCTAATTGGGTCTTTGTCAAAACCTTATCTTCATATCATTACTTTCATTCATCAAAGTCATATAACTTGTGTCCTTCTTGACTCTTGGTGTTGAGCCCTCACATCTTACTGGTTGTGTGGAGTTAAGAATGGAGTGGGTTCATTTTATTATCATATCACTTTCATCAAATTTTCCAATAAAATAGAAATATCAAATATTTCTTGAAAACCAAAGTTTTAAGTTTATATAATTTATATCATATATCATATGCATATATATATATATAAAAAAAAAAAAAAAAAATCATGTTACACATTTGCATCATCATCATCATCCATACATGCATTCATAAAAGCATATAAAAATCATTGAGATTCTACACATCTAAGAGTACACAGATGAAGCAAGTCATGAACAAGTAAACTCTTAACAAGATATCCAAGTCCAAAAAAAAATATATATATATATATATATAATAATAATCAAGTTTGTATACAATGCCATCACACTAACAAGTGTGGTCAAAACACTCACAATGAGCACAAAATCCAAAAAAATCTATATATGTGTCCAAAAAATAACAAAGCAATAAGGCATATGGCCTATCCCTCCCTATGAGGATCCAGATGAAGGTGCATGCTGGGACTCCTACTACAGCTCCTATGATGATGTGAGTGGGAGCCTCCATGAATGGAATGATGAGAATGACCATGAGAGATGGGGTAGGTGATCTTTCTGGTGGTAGTCTTCTTATGAGAGTGTCCTTGTTGTTGTCTCTCTCAACCTAGTTGATACACAACAAGCTTTGTCCTCATCTTGGTCAAAACCCTCACTAGTAACCATAGGAAAATAAATACAGTGGTGTGTCCCACGACCATTTCCCCCCCCATGATGCCCCACAAAATCTCTCTCATCTTCCCTATGGGAAGGAGCAATGTGTCAACCAAGATCCGATGAATAAAATATCTCATCCATTACATTGGTAAAAAAAACAAAAATAAGACAATGGCAAGTTAGAAAAATTTTTAAAAACCCAAAAATAAGGTAGTGTGTAATCACTAACATTTCTAGTCTATATAGTAGAGTCAAGAGAAGAGTGTTCACTTACTCAGATCTCTCTTAGCTTCCAAGATGGGTCTAATGAGTTGTGGTGGTGGTGGTGGAGCTGCACCAGGCAGAACCTCCTCTCCTCTATCCCCTCCTCCTCCTCCCTCTCCCGATCTCTGTCTCCCCCCCTCCATGAAAGAGGCTCCTCTGAATAAAGAGTCTCATCCCCTCATCCTCAACCCTACCTAAAGCTCTCCCTCTCGAATCCTCTAGATCCCTCCTCCTCTTGACCTCCTACTAGATCCTCCTCGCCTCCTACCCGACCTCAAAATGTGTAGTGGAACCTATCTGTAATAGAATCAACCTTAGCCTAGCTTGCTAGATCTAGGTCATCCTGTGGTGTACCAATCTCCCCTAGTATAATGGAAATAATCCACTTGAGCTTTCCCTATGGGTTGGCTCTATAGCCCTCGAATCATGTCATCTCAAATGGTGAAGTGTGGAAGGCATAATGTAAGGTAACCCCCTTTGGGGCACCCTCGAATAAGATGGACCTCCATCTCGGTAGGCTCTATCTACTATGTGAGTAGGGTGTTGTAATTCCCACCCAAAATGATGATCATCCTCCATAAATCCCATCCATAACAAGTGTAGGATGATGTGTGTGATGAGGATATTCCCCTGAGTGCCCCTTAACAATAACTATCCAGAGATCATATCTGTATGTAGCTCCCAAACCCCTTCGATATATCCCCATGCATAAAATAAAAATGGTAGGGATGCATCATGTATGCTCTTGATAATCGTGAGCCCAACAATAAAGCAACTTTTCATTTGCCATGCCCTTGTATCCCAATAATAAACCAAGCTTGTCCCCACAAAATGCCAAAATGCCAATGATGGCCTTGACACCCCTTAAAAAGGAATAGGGCGAGAGGAAACAGGATAATAATCTCATGCATGCCATGTTTGCACTAGTATCATGTGCCAATGCATCTCCCATGTATGTGGCCCACTGGCGTGACTTTACCATAGAAGTAGCACTTGGATAATATCAATCTCCTTCCTATGACAGGAACCCCCATAATCCTATGTAGACATCCTCAAGAGTGATGTCCACTCTCCTCTAACCCCAGGAAGTCGGAAAGTGTTCCGGTCTGCATCCCAATAACTCAATAGATCAACTAACAAGTAACTTTTGGTGGAAGTATCTATGTCTAGGATATCCTCCATATCCTGGCCCTATGTAATGTATCCCTCTTAGCCTTGAGTGAGTAAATGTCTAAGATGGAGGAATCCAATCACACTCTTTTGCTCTACTCCATCTAATATATGGGCCCTGCATTCACCAAAACACCAAAAAAGCAAGTTAGAAACATCTCATACATAATAAGCTCATCTAAAAACATCATAAAACAACACAAAAACCAAAAAAATCTTCACACTTAGTCAATTTTAGCCTCTGCCTTGACAATTACGCAACCACCCCTCTCGTAGAGGGCAGTTGTGAGCACAAGTTGAAACATCTCATGTAATGCTCACACAAAAACAAAACAAAAATCTTCACACCTCTACGCAGAGTGGCGGTTCATGTAGAGTGGTGGATTTACAATCACCACGGTTGCTACCTCCCCATAGAGTGGCGGTCCCTTCCAAAAAGGGTGGTTTTCATACCCTATGACCTAAAAAGTTCAAAAAAGACAAAAAAATGACCATTTTTGACAAAATAAAAGACAAAGACACCTAGGCACCCCCTTGTGAACATTTTGACTATAGAATTATTGAAAATAACCCCCTTAGGATGAATTTTCAGATTTTTCACATTATAGGTTAAAAATAAATAAATGCAAATAACTCACCCATCTCTTGACCGCTGCTCTCTCTTGGTTGGTGGGGCCGCCATCATGTCTATATGCTCTTCGATTTGACTATACTCACACGCAAAACCATCACAAGTGATCAGAGCTCAAAAAATGCTAAGTGGGTGAGTGAAAATGATTTCTAAAAATAGTGATTTTGGTTATATATAGTGTGTGTTTTAACTCTATTTTTTGAGTGTGTGTTTTGCAGGGCTAGAGTGTTAGCGTAGGTATATTTCTATCCCCACATGGATATGGTAAGTCCTCTTGTCATTTTTTTTAGCACATTTTGTCAATTTTATATTATATTTGCACTTGATTCCCATTTTCTTCTTGTAGGTAGTGGTGGGAAGCTTGGATTGGCATCACTTCAACACATGGGGCATGTCAGGTATAATTTCTAACTCTCCCATTTGGGAGCGCCATACTTGAACTCTATGTTTATGTCTCTTCATGGCTAAAATGCATTCTTTGAGGGGGAAATATGTATGCACCCAATTTTGCATGTGCTACATTTTCAGGAATGATTCAAAATCCCCAATGATGATAATATATTTCCAATGGTGTTCAAGTCCAATTTCCCACATTTGCAGTATATATTTGTAGCCTAGAATGCTTTCCTTGTTCATTTCCATGCTTTTTTCACTTTCCTTTATCATTTTGCAAGATTTTTCCTTAGATTTTGACTTTAAGTTCACAATAATTCATGGTGGTTACATAACCACCGATTTTCCCTAAGTGGTGGTTATGTAACCACCCTGGTGGTTTGTACCATACCCCCTCTACTGCCATCGGAGGTTTTGTGCGCATTTTTAACCAAGAGTCTTTTTACATGTGTATTTGAATGTGTGTCAACTTCTTCAAAATCATTTTAGGCACATGTTTCTTGATCAAATTGGTTGTTCTTGGGCTCATTTGATACATACCAACTTCCTCTTCTTCCTCTTTTTGTTAATGAGAGTTAACTCCCCCTTTCTTGAGTGATGTGGCATCCTTTGGCTACCAAATGGCTTAGACCATTTCCCTCCATTTTCTATAAGAGCCAAGCTTCTACCGGAGCATTGGTTGGAGATTTTTGTTGTGAATTACATTATTATGTTGTTGTAATCTTGCCAAGAAATACACAATCAAGCCCATTCTCTTGCATTGTTATTCTCTTTCCTGCATTGCTACCAGATTTCCTGCAAGCCATTCCTACTCCAACACTTCTTCATTACTTCTTCGCACTACCCAACACAGTTCCTGGATTCATCTGAGCACCAAATTGGAAAATAAGTTGAGGGGACAATAGAGTAAACCATCATTGGGTTTGTCACAAGTTCTACAAATTCTAGGTTGGGGATGTACTTGGTTTTCTTGAAGCTTTCTTTAATTTCTTTAGATTTCAATTCACAATTTGATTAGAGTATTCAAGTCAATAGAAAATTCATTGTTGTAGTTTCCATTTTTTTGCATAAAGCTTCTAGTGAAATTTGCTTCCCTGCCTATCCCTGTGGGTTTGCAAGGGAAGTTTGTCTGGAAGAAAGCTCTGCACTAGTTTAGAATCAATTGTAATTTCATTTCAATCTGTAAGCTTTCATTAGATCCTTGATTTCTACTAGGGAAGTTTCAAGGGAAGAAGTGCTTCTGAGAAGCTTTTACTTCTTCCCATGTCTCTGAGGTAGAACAAAGGAAGTTTTAGATCCACAAATACAAATTGGAAAAGCTTTTGTTTTATTAGAATAGGCTAGATTCACTCTACATAGTAAATAGCCACACCATGTTATTTGTTTGTTTAGTTTTATTAATAGTATTGTAGAGGCAATTTCAACTTCTTCATATTTCTTTTGTAGATTTCTTTTATTTATTTCTAGAAACATAAAAATCAAAAATATTAGATTAGTTTAATTAGTTGTTTTATTCATATATTTTATTATTCAATTGAAAAGAACAAAAATATTAGAATATTTTTTTTATTTATTAAATTAGTCATTTCTTTTGTTAATTAGTTATTGGCAACACATAGGTTTAATTAATCAAGGAAAGTAATTGAATCATTTTGATTTAAATTTGTTTGTTTCTATTTTTTAATTAGGAACATAGTTTAATTAAATGGAAATTAATACATCTCCCCATGTATCCCTAGTTGGCTTAGGATTGACCTTGCCCTCTTGTGGTTTCTTTGTGAGATTATTGGTTTCTTTGATTTAGTAATTTACATACCATGCATGACCATTAAAGGTCCTCAACAACCAAAATACCAAGTGTATGATCCCGAGAGTCCACAAACGAACGCACCCTACTTGTTTACAAACATTGACATGGGCCTTATAATTTTGGTTTTCCAATCCACACCACTTCCACCTGTCATCATTTCACAATTGACAACATTGAATACCGAAGAAGACAATGCTTACAAGTTCATGAAAAATCAGCATGGATGAAACTAGCTTTCACAAATCAATCACTAGTCCTATCCACATGTTTTGCTCTCATGCTTCCATGACCTTTTTGGAAACTTCTATGAGGAAAACTTAGGACAGCTCCCACACTTTCCATAACCCGTTGTGAGCATTTTCTATGAGCCATATATTGACTCGTCATTTATTCGCTACCATCATCTTACCCACCCTACACAGTGAAACAACCTCTTGCTACCCTAGACAAACAGATTCCATTATTGCCCATACTGAGAACATCCATTACCTTAATCTCTCCTTATTCACATTTCACTCATTCTTCCTCTATAGCTTCCACATAGCCATCTATACATTCCATTGTGGTTGTCCCAACATGACCTCAGGAGGTCGCGTGCATTTGAAGGTCACATATTGATATTCGGGTGAATAACTACCCAACTACCACTCATCCAATGCCTAACCCCAAAAATAAATTTTCTCAACCATCCTATTCCATTGAACCAGCTCAATGCCCTACCTATTCTGTTGATGTCAACAATATCCATCTTCGCTTTGGAAAACCACATCCTCCACCAACTAGACCCACCATTACTGAAATTATAGATGAACCATAGTTGTTGCATAACGATTCGTAGAAAACCACAAGACTCTGCAAGTGATCCACAACAACCTGAGAAAAATTCCAGCAAGGGTAAAACATAGGCTAATGAGCCATAATTTCCTAAAAGGTTATAAGAAAAGAATACTGACCTCAAATTAGAATTTGGCTCTTATTTTTTTAACCGGATGAGAGACAGGTTGTGTCAAAATTCCATTGATTTAAGCCATCAAGGATGTGCCCATCTACAATAAATTGGTTATATACCTATGCATAAAAACCGGGAAGGAAAAAGAAATATCCATCTACCTGTACATGTCATCATTGGACAACTAGATGATATTATGCTTGGAAACTCAATTCTTCCCAAGTACATAGATCTAGGAAATCCTTTGGTAAATGTTACAATCAATGGAACAGTGATAAAGAACACTCTGATTGACTTGGGGGAAGAAATTAATGTCATGAAAAATAAAATCATGGATGATTTGAAGTTATAAGGACTAAGACCAACAACCATAGTCTTGCAGCTTGCAGACATATCAACAGTGAAGCTGAAGGAGTCTTGGAGGACGTAGTAGTAGTGGTAGAATCTTGGGAATACCCTGCTGATTTTATTGTTCTTTAGCCAAAAGAAAGCTTAGGAGGATATCCTATCATCCTAGGAAGACCATGGTTGGCCACTATTGATGCATTTATAGGATGCAGATCTAGTAATATGATTATTTCTAATGGAAGTGACACTAAAAAGATCATGCTTTATCCCCTTGCACAATCGTTCAATGAAGAAGATCAAACCATTTGGGTTGAGGAGCCAGAAGAAGACCAAAGTTTGTGCAACAACTCATGATGTTGGAGAAGTCATGTAAAATTGAAGGACAAGAAGAAGATGTTGTTCTTTCCAACGTTCTGCGAAATAATTATGGGAGGAATGAAGAAGTAGATGGTAGATTACGATGTATAAGTTGTCATGTGAACCAAATTCTACTACAACAAAGCACTATGAATGTTCTAGGTAAGAATTGTATCCTTCACCAACTTCTCCCACATGATTACATATTGAATTCTATAAGCAACAATGTATGTTCCATGATTGATCTCTCTAAGCAAGTGGAAATCACTCTGGGAAAGCCACTTAATGTGAACAAAATGTTGAGCATGCAACAAGAGTAGTTGTTGATTTCTCTTTTGTAGAAACACAAAACAACATTTGCATGGGACTATGGTGACATGCATGGGATCCACCCTAAGCTCTATACACACAAGATATACATCAAAGACAACTGCAAGCCAATAAGGTAGACATAAAAAAGAATGAACCCAACAATGAGAGACATTGTGAAAGAAGAATTAAAAAATTATTGGATGTTGGATTCATATATCCAATTTCTAGATAGTCAATGGGTGTCACCCCTTGTTATTATACCCAAGAAGAATGGAAAATGGAGGATCTACGTAGACTATAGAGAGTTGAATGCAACAACAAAGAAGGATCATTTTCCACTCCCTTTCATTGATCGGTACTTGACACTCTGGCTGGTAAGAAATATTTTTCTTTTCTTGATGGATATAGTGGCTACAATCAAATTCAGATTACACCTAGAAGACCAAGACAAGACCACATTCACATGCCCATGGGGAACTTTTTGCATATTATGTTCTTCCCTTTGGTTTGTGTAATGCACCTACTACATTCCAGAGGGTAGTCTTGAGCATCTTCTCATATCTAACCAATGACTACATGGAGGTATACATGGATGAGTTTATTCTACATGGTAGTACTTTTGATGAAGCAATGAAGAATCTAAACAAATTTTTAAAGAGATACAAGGAGCATAATTTGTCCTTAAGCAATGAAAAATACTACATGATGATGTCTGAAGGAATAGTATTGGGGCATTATCTATCATCTAATGGAATTCAAGTCGATCTAGCAAAAGTATCTGTAATTATAAATCTACCAACACCAAAGAAACAAAAGGATGTGAGGAGCTTCTTAGGCCATGTTGGTTATTATATAAGATTTATACAGGATTTCAGTAAGATTGCAACACCATTATTTGTACTATTGGGAAAGGATGATGCCTTTGAGTGGACTGAAAATGTGAGATTGCATTCCAAACTTTGAAGCAAATGTTGACTTTTGCACCTGTGTTAAGAGGACCTAGATTAGAACTTTTCATTTCACATCCATATTGATGCCTCAGATCACACCATTGGATTTGTTTTAGGACAGAATAT
The DNA here is from genome assembly GCA_018340775.1 of Taxus wallichiana var. yunnanensis. Lineage (NCBI taxonomy): Eukaryota > Viridiplantae > Streptophyta > Pinopsida > Cupressales > Taxaceae > Taxus > Taxus wallichiana. Next base: position 786,291,424 of record CM031240.1, on the reverse strand, counting down.
AAGAGTTCTAAAATATACAATCTATTATATCAGTAAGAACTTGTAACATGTTGAACTTGAATATACAATCACAAAGAAAGACTTCTTAGCATTTGTGTATGTCATCAATATGTTTAGGGACTACATCATAGGTTACCCAATATTTATTCACATTGACCATGTTGCAATTAAATACTTGATCAAAAACTAGTTGTAGGTAGCAAAATAATTAGATGGTTACTACTCTTGCAAGAGTTTGATGTCACCATTATGAATAAACCTGGTAAGGACAACATTGTAGCAGACTTTCTTTCAAGAATGGAGACTAATAATGAAGAACATGTAGTGGATGACTCTTTCCTAAATGAGCACCTAATTTCCATTTCCACCTCCACACTACTTATATTACGAAAAGAAACACATAGCTAAGAAAAGTGTGCATTTTTCTTAGATGGCTAGATTTATATTTCACACAGGCAAGATAATGTTATGAGAAGATGCATAGATGATGAGGAAATATATGATGTCCTCAAATCCTGCCACAGTGAACCGTGTGGAGGAAATTTTTTTCTAAAAAGAACAACACAAAGGTGTTGAAATTGGTAATCCTACCAGGTCATATGAGATTCCATTGTAGCCTCAGTTAGTATTATAGCCATTTGACAAATGGGGTTTATACTTCATTGGTCCTATAGATCCTAAATCTCAGCAGAAGGAATACATTTTTGTGTGCACATATTACCTCACTAAATTGATGAAGTGAAAACATTTCCAAATCAGAAGAGTGAGAAATTTTCCAAATTCTTATATGACCACATCTTCACAAGGTATGGAGTACCAAGAGAAATTGTTACTAATCAAGGTACATACTTTACTGTTGAAGTTATTTATGATCTAGCTAAGGAATATGAAATCAAACATAGGAAGTCTACACCTTATCACCCCCAATCTAATGGCCAAGTTGAGGTGAAAAACAGGGAAATAGAAGCCATCTTGACAAAAAATATTGCACTCCATAAGAGATATTGGGCAAGATAGACTTCCAGAGGTAGTTTGGGAATTCAACACAACGTGGAAGACAACAACATGCTTCACACCATTGATCTTTTATATGGTAAGAATGTTGTTCTCCCTATTGAATTTGATCATAAGACACTAAGGACTGCACTTGAACTAGGCATAGATTTGTTTGAAGCTCAAAGGAAAAGGATTCTCCAACTCAATGAGTTGGATGAAATGAGGAGACAAGTTGTGCATAATATAGAGGTAGTAGAAGAAAAGGATCAAATGGCATGACAAGTTCATCAAGATAAGATAATTTCAAGAAGGTGATTGGGCTCTCTTATTTGACTCAAAGTATAAATACCACATGGGAAAACTTAGGAAAAGGTGGCTAGGTCCATATGAGATTGAGAAAATATTTCCCAATGGAGTTGTAAAACTCACCACCATAGATCCTGTGAGATTCAAACTACTGGTGAATGGTCATAGATTGAGATTGTACAAAAATCCAACTAATAGGATCACCTTCATATAACAGTTAAGAGGAGATCAAAGAAGGATGTAGATGAGAACATTGGAGTTAAGATCATAATTTGAACTCGTTGGTTGATCTTGAAATTGTTGAAAATTGAGAGGTTCCAGTGACCTTGGTATATTCAGCTTGCTGAATAATCCAAGGTTGAATAAAATTGATGTGATCAACCCTCTTGGTGATCAATAACACTCAACTAACACATTTTATTTTCTTAGAATTTCTATTTTTTAAGATTTTATGTATATGTTGCAAAAAGTGCATAATCTCTTACACATGGAGATAATGCAAAGACTACATGTTCCACTTTTAGTAGCATGCAACAAAGCTCTACTTTGTTTTCATGTTTGGTAGAACTTATGATTGCATGAAGAAAAATAAGGAACAATCTGCACTGTGAGTGGTGATAAAGATGACTAGTACTAAAAAGTCAGTATTCCCTCCGAGAATTATTTGATTTCACTAAGGATCCTTCAACATGACGCTGCATACACTTGTTTCATTATAAACAACATCTGCAACATCATGACAACCCAACATGCAAAGAAAGGCATAATCACAACAATGCACATGCAATCATCATCCTACGCATACCTCGAGATAAGTGCACTCATTCCACTTTAATAAAGTATCTTTGGTATGATTATTTTTAATTAATGTTTATGCCATGTCATAAATGTATTTAAATTGTTAGGGTGTTAATGTCAAGTGGGGATACCATTTGGTGGACCGCCACTTAGACAACCCCTATCTTAAATATTATTTTTAATAATCTTATTCGGTCTTTCACAGCTTTGAAAAAAGTGAAGCGGTATAACCGCTCACCCATCCTATATAAATAGGATGATCCCTCACGGGATTGGACTGCTTGGTAATCTTACTTTAGCTAATGTGCTAATAGACCGATTGATCTAAGCTTAGATACTTATGTGAGCTATTATACAGTGAGAAAAAAGTCTGCTAATGTTTACTGTGAGATCGAGGAGTGAAGTGGAAGTGCTGGGTTAAATTGATATATTCTTAATATAAGACAATATTTTTCAGTGGAGTTTTTTCCTTCAGTTTCTCCACTTAAATCTGGTGTCTCTTGTCTCATTTACTTTCAACTATTTTTATTTTCTTTCATTCATGATATGTTAATTGTTATATGCATTTGTAAACATATGGTTAATGTATGCACATTATAATCTATAATCCTCAATTGTTAATTCATGGATCTATAATTATTTAATTATATCTTTCTGCATTTGTTCTAACATAAATAATAATTATATATTGTTGCCTTTAAACCTATGAGCTATCACTCCATGTCATCCCACTCTATCACACCACTTCACCTCACACATTTACAACACTCAAATCAATTTAATTCATTCCCTTTTTGTGTTGTGTGTGAGTCGATCGTAGAATTTTTTTAAAAAGTACTCAAAACATTCCTCTTTACTCAAATTATTGCATCATTATTACAAATTGTGTGATTTTCCCTATCAACATTGAAGTAATTTATAGAATTCAAAATAGGGAAGATCTAATTCACCGTGATCCAACTGATCATTCTCAAATCTGCAACCAACCATAGATATTTCAATACTTTTTAGGCGATGGATGGACTACATCAATAAGTTCCAAGGTTTCAATGAATCAATGGTAAGGGAATTTATTGCTACATTTAAGGATGGAGAGGCTACTATCAAGGGTTTAGCAGTGATAGTAGATGATGAAATTTTGGCTACAGTCATGGTGGCTTCCAAGAAAGGTGAACTTTTCCCTGAGAAGGAAAATCTGGAGGCATCTCGATGAGATGTTGTTGATGCAGATGATAACTTCACACTTCCCTCAAACCACTTTGGGCTGATATTGCCAATTATATCATCAAATATTTTACTTGTGAGGGTAGATATTCTGACTGAATACAGTCCATTTCAAGTTACTCAATCACTTGAAAAATGATAGGCATGTTAATGTACCAAATTTCTTAAATGAAAGCTTGAAAAGGATGAGTAGAGAATCACAGAGAGGAGGTCAACTCTGTCCCACCATTGTCTTATCACTCTCATTATCAAACATACATTGGAGAGAACATCTTGAACTGAATTGGGGATATTTTTCAAGGGTTAAGAATATTGATGAATTATTGGGGCATGGAAGGAAAAGAAGAAGTACAGGTAGTTCTTCCACTCATAAATTTGAACCCACACTTCCACTTTTGATCTGTACCCATAATTTCCACTTCTTTTCCCACGATTAAACCCCTATTTCGACAATACACCACTTGCTTAAAGAGAACCATGTTCATGTATCCTCGGAGAGGATCCTCATCACCTGAAACCCTACTTGGATTTTAAATTCTGAATCATCCACCTCAAGGAGTAGGAGAAAATATTCCAATCCCACTTCTAAATCTTCCAATTCTACCCCTACATCTTCCAAATCCACTCCTACACCACCTAGGTGCTCAAATAGACTAAAAACTAAAAGGCCAAGAATCTCCAAAACATCAAAGCCCATAAATCCCCAAACCATATTACTTGATAGTGATAAAGAAGCTGCAGAAGATAATATTGAGGCCACATCAATGGACATAGATCAGTGAGGTGTTGATGTTGAAATTCATGAGCAAAAGTGGTCCTAGGAAGCCTATGGAGGGTATGGAAGAGAAGTGAGGAGAGGAAAGTGGTGAGAAAATAGTTCAAGAAAGCCCTGTTGAACAAATGAAAGAACAGGTAGAGGCAGTTCATGCTAGGGAAACCCATGAGAAGCATGAAGGAGAAGGATTTGCAAAGGAAATTGAAAACACAACTCATGTAGCCACGGATGAAGAAGAAAGGATAGAGGAAAGACATGACCACATAGTGCTTGAGACACAAATTGATGAAATAGAAATTGGGGATGATATGCCCCATATTGTTGAAGAAATTATTGAAAATATTGTTCATGGAATTAAAATAGAAAAACCATATGGGAAGATTGAGAGAGTACATAAGAATGTTCTTGTAGTTATTGAGGGGACAGTTGAGACCATATTGGAGCTTGTTCCACCATTGCTTCCACAAGCTAACATGCAGCCACAAGTTATCATTAGAGAAGTTGTCAAAAATCTTGTAAACTAGTTTTGTAAGAACATGGCAACAAAAAAGACATTGTTAGACTACTGGAGACATCAGTTTGAAACATATGTTAATAAGTTTTAAGGTACATGAGAAAGGGAAAAGGAATAACTTCTCTTCCAGCACCAACAAGACACCAAGGAAAAGGACAAGGAGCTTAAGGCCAAGGATAAGGAGATTACAAGGCTAAAGAAAAAGTAGGAAGATACAATTCAGGTAGCCAATGACATATTGAAATGCATGCCACCTTCTAACATTTATGCCATTTTATTAAAAGAACAGATGTTACAATTAAAGCTCACTTGTATCAACTTAGATATTCCATTTGATATTAGTGCAGCCAGAAGTTTCTTTAGAATATACCTAAAAATGCCTCATGAGATTCAACTACTATTATGTGAATTGTATATGTACAATTATGCCTTTGAATATGATAGGGAATAGATCCCAGTACTTTATATTGGAGATGTTCCAATTAGGGCATTGTGTTCTTATTTTAACAATGAATTGTATAGAGAAAAACAAATGGAAGAATACATGAACTTGTCAAAAGTGCAACCATTAATGATCAGAGGTGAAGTTGTAAATACAAAGGTAATTATTGAAGAGTATGGAAAATACATGGAACACAAGGAAATTAGATAGTGAGTATACCAGATGAGAAACGAAGCTCATGAAGAATCCAGGACCACATTAAATTCAATACACAAGAGATAGAATATGCCTATAGGATGCGCTGGCAGAGATGTCCCCTGAGATGCAAAGAAAATAAATGCACTCTTATCATAATATCATTCCAACTTTCAAGAGGGTAAATGCATACATTGAAGTTTCTAAAGGATGTGGCAAAATTTGGTTTCCCATTGGTTATTATCCCCCAATATTCCACTATCCTATACCACATTGGTTTGGTGAAAAACAACTGGATGATGACATATAGGATAAATTCATGGATAGATACAGAAGGAATGGAGGTTACTTCTTCATAGATGCCTGAAGGAACATCTTCCCGGTTGATTTTAGACGTTTATGCAACATCATTCAGGCAAAGACAAAACAACCTAAGGAGAAGCCAAAGAAACTGAATGAGGACATTCAAGATGTTAAGTTGGGGGTGTGATGAGTCATTTTATTTACTTTTTAAAACACCTCATCTTCTATATTCTGTTGAGCCATTTGTAGCCCTAAACTTGTATTTCCCTGTGATATTGCTAGACATTTTCATTATAACTTGAACTCATGGCATGGATATTAGTTAATATAATTATTACTAGTTTACTTTATTCTGTGGTATTATGAGTATGCATTTATTATTTTGATTGTAATATGATGTTAATTGGTACTTTGTATAATATCATCATTGTTTGTAAGAAACTTGTTATATGTATAAACCGACATGCTTCAAAGGAACTCATCCGTAAGCAAAGGGATCGTCCGCAAAACTGACATGTAGCCAAAGGGAATTATCATAAAGAAAGCATCCATATCCGAAGGAGGTCACACACCTAAATAAATCCATGATTCTAAGGAGCTTGTACAATGTGGACATCACACCTAAGCTCGCACGTGTTGATGGAAGAAGTAGTTATGAGAACTAGGAAAGGACTCAACGCCATCATTTAATTATGCGTTGCAACTCAACAAAGAACTAGCTAATTTAATTCATAATTTAATAATTGGTTGATCAATTGATCGAGTTAGTTAAGTTATGTGATTGTTATGTAAACATCTAACGAGTAGTTTTTTTACATGCATGTAGTTTCTAGATTGTTTGGTTAAGATATTTTACTTAATCTAACTAGAACTCCTAGTATAACTCTATCTCTTCATGCCTTTGTTGTAATGAAGGATATAAAAAGGAAATGCTAATTCATTGTAGTCATAAGCCTTGGGAAGGATTAACACCCAAGGTAGGGTCAATTTGCGGTTTGCTAACCCTCTCCTTTGTTTGTTGATTTAATTCATTACATGATTAGATTAGCAATAATTCATTCCTTTATCTGTGTTATGTTTTTTACATGCTTTGTCATTAGCCATAGTATTTACTTTCATTCATAATCTAGTTCATTTCTAGCATTATTATTTCTTAATTTTAGTGACAACAATTTACCCGTACTGACTCCCAAATATCTATAACTATGCATACATCATTGGAAATATTGAAATTTTACATCCCTTGGGCTGATAATTAAATTATTGTAAATTGATAAACAACATACTAATTGCTGCAAGTTACTTTGCACCACCAGAGAATTACGAGGAAATGATCATGGAATGAACTCCATGCCTTTGATTTCCTTGCTAAATTAAGATGTCATGAGTATCAACTTCTTTACCCACGGAATGAAAACATAACCCAAAGCAATGATCCAAGTCTCGGGAATACCACCAATGGTCTTATATTGTGTGAACCGAACTTTGAGATCGCTTGTGGTATTACTGAGGTAAGACTAAAGTTTTGAGCTAACATCATTTAATATATCACACCTAACACTCATTTTGCATGACGATGTGGAAGATAAGTTATCTAAGATATATGTGAATACATTCTTTCTCACTAAGGAGTGAGAATCAAGACAACTCATCTTAAACACCAATGGGAACACACTATCCCAATGGGCCTTTTATTTCTCAATCTTTTCCCCGATCATATTTACTTAAAAAAATGGCAAGGAAAATTTTGAATAAAGAAAGAACCTTGGGAAATAATATATTTCCCTTTTCCATAATATTCTCCACCCATTTGTCATTGGTTCTCCCCTACATGGTGTATCCTTGAGCTCTTTCGATCACTTGAGGATCAAAACAGCGATAGGAGAGATAGTCTCTTCGGAGGAAGTGGTTATGCATCAAGTTCTAGGAATGAATACACATAATTAGTCAATATTATCATATGCTCCTCAAGTTGTTCTACAATATGATTATTATCTTCATTTCTTGTGAGAAACCAAGTTGCAGACTCTTTAGAAAAATGCACATTTACCTCATGTGTGGCCTACCCCAAGGAGATATTAGTCATCTCACAATCATCATGTGTCATTTATCCCATGGGTTTAATAACTTTCAGGCATATAACTTCCACATACTGATATCCAGAAGCCTTCGCAAAGAAATGATAAGTTTCTTGTGCTTTCTTAGTACACTTAGTTTTGATGTACTTTAAAATGGCCTCAAATTTGGGTGTTTTGGCTTGTTGCACCGTTCTTGAATCTCCTCCAAGTAACTCTTATACCCATGGGAAATTCTCAACTAGTGTAGACACAAAGTCGACATAGAAGAAATCTCAAGTTCTTGATAAGGAACCAAAGCCTACCCAAGATGAGATGAATCAACTACCTCCAAGGAAATACTTGGAATGTGGGGATGGTTATGAGATTGAGATGTGTAAATTTCTCCTATCTCAAATGGATCAATGGGATTTTATCTAACCCTTTCCTTCTTGTGAAGCCTCCTAGGGGAGAAACTTTAGTGCACCCATCTTTCACAAGCTTCCTCTTATAATATTTCTCTCGAATGAGTAGATCATGTGGCCCTTTTAGGTGCATTGAGAGAAGAAGTGATAGACACTAATGTAGGAGCATAGGCTCAAAAAAATCAAGTGACTTTAGGAGATATTTCAAGTGTGTTTCTCTCCATTATATGTGATTCAAACTTTCATCTTTGTGTAAATGTCATGGTGGAGATAAAAATGCTTGTAAATGAGTTGTGAAGGGTGAATTTGACTTAGTAAAGAGTTGTTATAGACTATATAAGGCCATGAAGGCCATGTCATTAGGTAATATTTGTATTGAATGAGCTCATGAGTGAGATAGGATGATATTTTAGCATATCTACATGTTTAACAAGTTGTTGAGTCAAGCTAGGGGTTGTTGAGAAATTTTAGGAGTTGGTTTAGGGAGTCTAAAATAGGCAAAATCTATCATTTGATGAAGAATTCGAATGGAGGAGAGGTGTAATTGATTTTCCAACATGAATAATGCATGTGTGTAGGTTGGGGGAAAAAATCACAGTGTTATTGTGCATTTTTGATGAATTTTGATCATGTTTCTAGCTTCATCCTAGATAGGGCAACACACCTAAAAAGTGATAGTCACACTAACACAAGTTATTTCAATTTTTTGGTAAAAAATAGAGATATAGGAGGTAAATATAAGATGAATAAAATTTATTTGAAGCCTTGAGGATCAAAATTGAGGTTTTTATAGCCAATTCTATGTTTTTGGGCTCAAACTAGGGCAAGACATAATTTTTTTCTAAATAGTGGAATTTTCTCATATTTGGAACATATTTCTAACCCTATTAGTGGAACAATCATGTAAATTTCATCCTTATAGCACACATGTGGAGAAATTTATTAATGATAGAAATAATTAGATCTAGAAAGAGGAATCATGAAGTGGAAAGAGGAATTGCATGCAAGCTAAGAGGAATTGAAGGTTGGTGACCTGAAATCAATGCTAGAGCATCTTGAAGACACACATGAGGTGATCCAATAGGTTTCATGATGAGTTTCAATATTTAGACCCTTGCTGCAATAAGGTAGCATGCTAAAATAGGCCTAATTGGGCTAGGACCAGGTATAATTTCTCTTATACAAAACAACTATATCTCATTTTTATACATGTTTTGAGAGGCCCAAATGGGTATCTAGATTAGTTCTCAGGTTTTTAATATCATGTGTTTAATGAAATTTATGGTCCAAAATGCATTTGTGAAGGGATACAAGGCATTAGGCCTAGTCAAGAGCTAAATATGAGTTGTGAGCATGCTAAGACCTTAGTGATTATTTCATCATCTTGGTGTGGGTGTATGTAGTGTGTATAGGTGGTAAACAACTTTGAAGAACTTCATTTGCATAGGTTTTCACAAGTTGATCCTTGACAAGTTTCTTAACACTATGCATGTTAGTAACAAACATGAAGATTCATAACTAAAAAGGTCATAGTTATCAAGAGTGGTATTAGAGCTACTTGGGCCTCAAACACTTGCATGGACATAGATAATAGACCACTAGATTCAATAAAAGAGGCCCTATTCTACTTGAACCAATATTTTGACCTTTGAATCACTGTCATGGTTCTTTCTTTGATGTCACCTAGACTCTCGAATGTTCCATGGGGTGGGAGGAAGAGGAGAATATTACACTACTTGATATTCAAGATCAAATGATTCTAATCTATCATCCTTCACTCCTACAAACTAGTAAAATTTGAAGTACCTCATCTAATTAATTGTCATTCTCATGTGGTCCCTTTTCCTAACCTCAAATTCATCAGGACACTTAGCCCAATAATCCAAAATTTGTGGAATATGATCCAACCCTGGAAAAATTAAAGTCTCATGATTCTTCCTAATATTAAATTTTGTCCGAGACATGTAGGAATACAAACTTAGAGCTACAAAGGAGGTTGCAATGCTCATTACATCCTTGATACTTTTACATGAGTAGATTCCTAGGGAGATAAAAAAGGATACACCTTTCTTCTTTGCACTCGTACACCTACTTTGAACATTTGAAAACTTCATGCACAACTCAAACATGATGATCTTGTCACTCGGGTACCTTAGTAACCTACGAGGTGCAAGATCAAATCCTTCGACCCTAATATAGGTGAAGGTGGGAAACTAAATGAAGTAACTTCCATATTTCTCGATCAACCCAGTTTCTTGAGATGAAATTATTCACTCAAGTATTTCCTTTAAGTAACCTTATGATATGCATGGTGAATGCATCACTCACCCTAGAGTAGTGAGAGTTAATTTCTTGATATGTGAGTTATGGGTATTTTTCATAGGCTAGTGATTTTTGTGGCACATTAGGTGTAGTGGAGAGACCTCGGAAAGGCCTTATGTATGTGAGGGTGTAAACCATATAAGAACTCATTTTGAACTTCTTAGAAGAGGGAAACTATAGTAGTTATCGATAAATCTTATCGCTTATGATCTTCCCCTATTCAATCATTTGATCTCCTTCGTGACCACCAAAATGAATTGGGACATCCAATATTGGAAATAATTTGTGGTTTCTTTTCAAATCAATCTATTTAGTAGAACAATTGAATCTAATTATCTTTGTGAAATTCACTTTGGAACCAAGTATTAGAAATGTAATAAGGCTTCCTTCCCTATTTGAGCCACGACCCAACTGCCAAACCCTACAAGTATGAATCTATTCTTGCCCATTCTTATGAGGAAAATTCTGAGTGATGATTACCATGTTATTACAGGTAGAAATTTTTAGGCATTGATAAATACCTTGTATTGTGAGGACTGCAAGATTTGAATTGCCATTTGTTAGGATTGTTCTTTAATCTAGTCATAATATTGAGCACAAGCTAGGTCTAGTTTAGTGTTTTTAACAGATAAAGAATGACCACCTTCTCTGAATAGATTGCGCACAATAATATATTTTCCTCCACATGTTCATGAGGTTCACTTAGCATCCTTGATTTTATATATTCCAGGTCCATGTGTGTAACATCATTGCCACCAATTTTAGGATATTTAGTTTTCAATGTGGAAATTGGCTCTAGACCGAGTATTTAACATTCATGGTGGTTGTAAGTGGTGAAACATACAAGGTATGAATAAATATGAATGATTCAAACCCAATCCCAACACTTCCTATTTTTACTAGGTCCTACTCTAGATGTCTATTTTTAGTAAGTTTCTCAAATTGTCACTTTTTTAGTGTTTTTGTCTTGATAGGAGTGATGGTGACAATGACAGATTTTCTTTTCTCGATAGAATGTTTGGAGGGTGTGGAGGGTGTGCGCGTACCGTAGAGAGAGATCAGATCGATTGCGAAGAACTCCTTTTTGTCTGGGAAGGACTACCTGCAAGTAAGAATACAAGACCACCAGATTCTAATTAGACAATAAATGAGGGAACTGCCTTGGGCCCAGGAAGTATTAAACTTCCTTTCGAAGGTGGTCAGTTCCCCTGCTAATATGAATTAACACAAATTATTGCAAAATTACAATTTAATTACCTTGTTAAAACAATAGAGGAAAGGGCTAGTTTTGGTTTTGAATCACAGTGACCGATGCCGGTCACTGTCACCGGTACCGGTTTCTGCTAACCGATATCGGTAGGGGCAGTGGTTTAGGGGCTTTTAGTGAAGGTTGGCTATAAGGTGGCTATGGTGTTTATAAGGCTAGTAAATGATTGGGGATAGGTAATGGGGTGATGGAGAAGACTCAGAGGGTATGGGAGTTGTTCTTGGGGCAATGTAGGGGTAGAGGAATGATAGTTAGATGTAGGGTGTTACCGGGTAGTAGATCTAGGAATAGACTTATAATTGTTGTGATTCAGAAGTTCAAGAAATGTTATCAAAAGAACATACAAGATACTACTTACTAGTTCCTGATGAAGATACAGAGCCAAAGCTGTGATAATGAAGGCAGGGCTCAGGTAGGATGATCGGACAATCAAAGATGAGCTATCTTCTCTCCCAATGCTTGGATGAGTGTCACTGGGCTCTGGTTACTCAGTTGCAGTCTTGGGCTTGATGTCCTTCTCTGCAAACTCCTCTCTTTCCTTCACTTGTCTCTGCTCGGCCAAGTGAATTCCCGATCTTCCAATGAATTCCGATTCGATTCCAGATCCAGATCCTTTGTTTTTGGTTGGGGGAGGTCATTTACAGGGAACCGATGGTGGTTACGTAACCGACGGCGGTCGAGTAGGAACCGATATCGGTTAAGTCAAAGTGGACTATTTTTAGTAAAATAGCCAACTTTCCCTCCTTTTCTCCCGAGGAATTAGTTGTGGGCTTGGTCAAGTCATTATTAGGTTGATTTTGGTGCGGGTGAGGAGTAATTAGTCATGGGTGTGGATGTAGACCAAGTTATAGGTCTTAATTAGGTTAGTTTAGGGTTAGGGCTAGGTCATGATGAGGTGGCGAAATGTGGTGGCAGGTTTGGAGATGTGGATTTATTAATTATAAGGTAATTAATAAATAATTGTGCAAGGTTTAGGTGGTGAGGCTAGGTTGCGAAATGAGATGCGGGGCACGGGGGGTCGTAAGACACAAATTTGGTGTCTACATTAGCCCCTTGTTGTCGTGTAGCTTGTCTTGTAAAGCTGCACTGACAATAATAAGAAGTGGTTACTCCTGTTAAGGGTATAGGTAATCCCCCTCAAATCTATCACAGATTGAGGTAGCGTGAAATCAGGGATAGGGTTGATAAAGGGTAAATGGTGTTGAGATGATGGTAAGATGGTGGGGTAGGTCCAAGGAAGCAGACGCACGTTGAAATGCAATAGTGCGACCAGGGTACATGATTTGAAGAGCAAACAAGCAATTCATAGGCAAAGGTCGATAGTTTATCAAAAGGGTGATATAATCCTGGTATCAAGGCATAGAAGAAGTAGCTCGAGGGGATATAATGGGTAAGGTACAGGAACGTTTAGGCATGTTTGGGTAGTACAAATGGTTGGTTTGGTTGAGATAAACGTCACGGTCTTGGTCTAGGCAAAGTTTGGTCGACTGATCAAGTCAAGTACCCTAATCATGCTAAAACACGAACAGGTGAGCTCGATTGAACAAAAAGCTACATGATGGGTGGATAAAATTGTAATTTGTTGCGGGTTTTGGGTGAGGTATTTAAGTGGTGCGGCCTTAGGTCGGGCGATTGAGTTATTCGGCCTTGGGTAGGGCCTGGTTGGGCCTTGGGTTGGGCCGATTGGTTGGTTGCGGCCTTGGGTCGGGCTGAATGGTTGGTTGCGGCCTTGGGTCGGGCCAATTGGTTGGTTGCGGCCTTGGGTCGGGCCAAATGGTTGGTTGCGGCCTTGGGTCGGGCCAAATGGTTGGTTGTGGCCTTGGGTCGGGCTGATTGGTTGGTGGCCTTGGGTCGGGTGGTTGCGGCCTTGGGGGTCGGGCGATTGGTTGGTTGCGGCCTTGGGTCGGGCCGATTGGTTGGGCCTTGTGGCCTTGGGCGGCCGGGATTGGTTGGTTGCTGGCCTTGGGTCGGGCCGATTGGTTGGTTTGCCTTGGGTCGGGCTTGGGCGGCCGGGCAAATGGTTGGTTGCGGCCTTGGGTCGGGCAAATGGTTGGTTGGTTGCGGCCTTGAATTGGGCCAATGAAGTCAAAAAAGGCTATTTAGCAAAGGAGGGTATAGGCGATGTGGTGAGAAAGGGAGATTGGTGAATAAGGGTAGAAATTGTGGTGAAAAAGGTATTAAACCGATATCGGTTAGCTATGACCGGTATCGGTTAGATGACCGATACCGGTGGTTTAGGGCACAATATAACCGATATCGGTTATAGGTAAAAAACCTATAAAAAGAAAAATACGGCTGTCATTGTCACATTGTCAATTTGATAACCAATATGGCTTATGCAGGTGTTAAAAGTGATTTGTTGAGTTTTGTACGTTGAGTTGAGGTGGTAGTTGAGTGGAGGAGTGAGTGATTGGTAGACCCCAGCGAGTAGGAGGTAGAATTTGATTGGTGGAGGACCCAGCTGAGGAGATTTATAGCCATGGCACAGCCAGGAGGAGCAGGAGGTGCTGGACCAGCTGGACCACCACCACCTATCCCACCACGATGACGTGTAGTCATACCGGTAGGTTCTAAACCTCTAATTATGTGAATTTAATGATTTTAAGTTTAGATTTGGGTTTTGGGTAGGAATCCAAAATTTAATGAAATAATGAATAAATGGATGTAATTTGAAAAATGGAGTGGGTAGGTAGGTTAGTTAGGCTAAAACGGTAGGGTGGGTAGGTTTGTAGGGTTTTCCAGTGGGTAAAAGGGTAGAAATAGGCAAAAAGATGGTTTTGGGGGCCGCGTCGGGTTCGGCTCTGGACCTGGACAGTGACCGATGTCGGTCACTAGGCGACCGGCATCGGTCACCAAATATTTGCACAAAGTGGTTTTTGGTAGACCGGCGTCGGTCGTATGTCGACCGGTGCCGGTGTATATCATGTGTGTAGTAGGGGACCGCGGGCGGTGAGGTGGCCAGTCTAGTCATTTATTTAGGTTTATTTTGTTTTGTTTTTTTTTTTTTTTTTTGTTTTGTTGTTTTTGTTTTTTTTTGTTGTTGTTTTGTTTTGTTTTTTTTTGTTTTGTTTTTGTTGTTTTTGTTTTTTGTTTTGTTGTTGTTTGTTTGTGTTTTGTTGTTTGGTTGTTGTTTGGGGTGAAGAGGGAGGGGGTAGAGTTGATAGGAAAGGTGATTGGGGGGGGGGAAATGGGGTGGTTGTGTGGTTGGTTCGGTTAGGATAGATTAGGTGTTGGGTATGAATTAGGAGGTGTTAAATTGGTAGGGGCATAGTTAGATGGCGATAGTAGATCGGGGTGGTTGGTAGGGTGTGAGATAAGGAAAGGGGATATCGTAGATGTTTTAGGGTAAGATAGGTGGGTGTAGATGTGTGTTATAGAGTCGGGGTGTGGTCGGGTGGGTAAAAGGGGGTATAGAGGGTTAAAGTAGTTGTTTTTGTAAAGGGTAGGTCTAATGAAGTGGGTTGTTTTTGCAGGCACGTCAGCAGCTTACGATGCGGGATCGGATGCCCCCGCTATTGAGACGGATGCGGCCACATGTGTCCGCAGTGCAGTGGGCCATTATGCGCGAGGTGGGACTCGGCGGAGTCCAGCGGTATAGGGCTGTGGATAGGGACCACAGCCTTATGGTTGCCCTCATCGAGAGATGGGATCCGGCGACCAATGTTTTCCATCTCCCTACTGGAGAGATGACTATTACCCTGGAGGATGTGTATCGCATCCTGAGACTGCCGATCGTAGGGGAGGTAGTATTCCAGGTAGATGCGGAGACGGCTATGGACAACATTCTTAGGTATTTGGGGATGCAGCCGCATTATTGACTTATCACAGCGTGAGCATTGCCTATGGGGATATGTATCGCGCACACAGACATGAGACATGGCTTGCCGTGTTGATGATGATAGGTATCACATGCTTCGCCCTCCCGGACTCAGAGGGAGGCCGCTTCCCATGGGCTTTGATGGGAGTGTTGCACGAGATGGTAGAGGAGCATACGTGTTATGCCTAGGCACCAGTATATCTAGTGCAGCTATTCAGAGAGCTGTGGGGTTATCGCCGGATGAGGTGATTTGGGATTTGCTCCACATTTTTGTTACACTGCTGGGCATATGAGCACATCATATGTATACGACCAGTAGGGCTGCCCAGCAGCCAGGGCCACAGATTGTATATAGATATGGCTTTCAGAGGTGGTTGGGGGTCGTGGGCCAGCCACGAGCGGTGCTCGCAGGATGGGATGTAGCCTACTACCATCATATGTTAGAGGGCTTGACCGCGCTAGACATTGTATGGAGGCCCTACAGAGGCCATCAGGCCCGAGGAGGAGCCCGAGCACAGATGCGCTGGATCCAGTATACTTTCTGGATAGCTGGACGGAGGCCCAGAGAGCATGAGCGGATACCCCTAGAGAGGGTACGACGGCAGTTGGGGCTGCGACAGGATGAGCCACCTCCCTTCCCACAGTACCGGAGGGATGATGTAGAGGCCCCACTGCCTGCACCGCAGCCCGTTGACCCAGATTGGGGGTAGCAGAGAGGCCAGCAGATGATATAGTGGATGACGCTGGGTGCAGGTTCATTTTTGGTGTGGTGGGTAGGGGAGAGAGCAGCTAGGAGAGCACAGCCCGCACAGCCAGATTTAGCGGCTGTTATAGTAGAGAGGGACCGGCTCGTAGGACAGTGCGGTTATTACGAGGCGAAGCTTGCTGCTTGCACACGAGCTGATCGGGGTACTACAGGGGTAGTTAGCTTGAGCACAGTGCGTGCACGCACAGCACACCAGCACGGCCACACAGCACCACCACAGCACAGCAGCCAGCCGTGCACAGCACCACCACCAGCTTGGCACCCGCGAGCACGGCGCACACCACCACGCAGTGCACGGGCACGGGGGGTGTACCGGCAGGGCAGGGGCCACTATTATTAGGAGTCGGGGGACCAGCCCCAGCAGCCATGGTGGCATGGGCCCGTTATATGGAGGCGAGAGCGGAGGCCCGGTATTATCAGGATGTCCTTGATGGTACCGGGGCTGACTATCAGCCATATGCGGCGCACAGAGCCGAGACCTCTCGGAGCCAGAGATCCCAGGGGGTGCAGCCACAGCCGGTGGGTCGGTGACAGGGAGGAGGCGAGAGCCAGCACAGGGACCAGCAGGGAGAGGGGCTGAGGGTGGTGGGGAGAGCTGAGACACCCCAGAGCGGAGATGGGTTTTTGTTTTATATTGGATATAGGCACCGGTCTGTGAACCGGTTATGTATATAGAGGCCTGCGTGCCCACATATGATTTATTTATTCATTCTTGTTGTATATACCGGCTGCGAGCGAGTACAGGTTGTATAGTTGATACCGGCTGCGAGCGAGTATATTTGATATGAGAGAGGCGGCTGCGAGCCGAGTCGAGATTTTGACATTTTGATGATAGCGCGGCTGCGTGCGGCTTTGTATTATTTTGAGATCACAGAGGCCCCCATGCAGGGCAAGTTGTATATTTAAACATTGATATATATAGAGATGATGATTTTGATCCACATGGTGTGTATAAAATGTTTTATGTGTTTTGTCGATGGTTTTTGAAATTTAATGTGTATAGATGATGAGTTAGATCCAAATGGTGTATATTGATGGGTTTGATGTAGATATTGAAATGTGTCGCGTATTTTGTTGATGGTTGTTTTATTGTAGATAGATGATGTTGATGAAATTGTGATGATATATTGATGTGATTTTGATGACAAATATTGATAATGGTGTCGTTATGCAGGAAAAAGAGGCGGGCGCCACAAAAATTTGTAAAAAATAAAGAAAAGGCCCAGGTTTAAGCAAAAGGAGACATGTGACCGATATCGGTTAGCTAACCGACGTCGGTAGATTAAGGACCGATATCGGTTAGGTAACCGATACCGGTTATGCCAAAACGAGCTTTTCTAAAAATAGAAAAGCTTGGGCGGCAACTTAAGTTCTTATTTTTAGAGTTCTTATTTTTAGAGTCATGCAACAAGTTAAACGTGAATGCGATGCATTTGTTTTTGGTGATCGATACAGGTAATTGCATGAAAGAATTGAGTGATAAGGAGGAAAGAGACAGGTAAAGTGAGTGTGGGCTGAGATTAAGAAGGTAGAAAGGCAAGTTATATTTGAAGAGGGTGATGAACATGGCTGGACGAGGAGAAACATCCAGCAGGCAGGGACGAGAGGGAAGACAAGTTCCACCCCAAGCTGCTGCATCCCGAGAGGTAAACTGTTTGGTTGTATTTTAATTCTTGCATGTTTTGATGAATAGGATGAGAGAAGGTAAGAGGGTAGAGATGAGAAAGAAAAGGTGATAGGCAAGGGTTTGGGATAGAGTGAGTGTTATGGGGTAGGTAAGCAGGGTGTTCACGTATGTTTATAGGTATAGAGAGGAGTAAACGAGCAAAATAATTATCGTAGGTGGTGGTTTTAAGTAGGCTGTATAGGATTGACAGTGACCGATATCGTTTAGAGATAACCGGTATCGGTTAGTAAACCGGTATCGGTTATCTATAACCGATACCGGTTACTGTAGGAATTTCCAGAATGTGAGAAAAAACACTTGGGGATTTGATTTATTGAATGGTTGTGTGTCGTTTTGATGTATGCAGGCAGAGGCAGGGTTGAGGATGAATGATAGTGTGCCAGCTTTGTTGTCACGAATCCGAGCGGATGTAACACCAGCTGAATGGGCATTGATAAACCATGTGGGGTTAAGTGGAATCCGCTATTATTCACGAATCACATGCAATCATGCTATGTTGCAGGCGTTGATTGAGAGGTGGAATCCGGAAAAGAATACCTTCTATCTGCCAACAGGGGAGATGACAGTGACGTTGGAAGATGTGTTTAGAATTTTGAGGCTCCCAATTACAGGAAGACCAGTGTATCAGGCGTTGCCTAGCGTGGGGGGGGAGCGATAACAAGTAGTATTTGGTTCAGCTGCACGAGATTTGACACAGCGAGGTTTGACATTCACTTATGGTACAATGTATGCAACACACCCTGAGGAAACAAGGTTGGCAGTGGTATTAATGATAGCGGTGGGGTATTATGCATTACCGAGGGCGGAGGGGGGAAGATTTCCAAAAGCATTGATGAGTGTTATTTGGGAAATGATAGAAAGGAGCGTGACTTTCGCATGGGCACCCGCATATCTGGCGGAGTTATACAGGGGTTTATGGGCCTGCAGGTGAAAACACAGGATGACACTGGATTGTTCATACTTATTACATTGTTGGGCCTATGAGCACATTGTTTGTGTGCGACCGATAGGCCGACCCATCCAGTCGGGAGAGACAGGAGTGCAGAGGTTGGGATTCAGACGATGGGTCCAGACAGAACAAGAGGCGAGATCCCAGGCCGTGATAGATGACATCGAGTATTATAGGTAGGTATGGGAGATGGTGACGATTGCGGATATTTGTTGGAGACCTTACGGGAACTATATGGTGACGAGAGCACATAGCTGAGGAGTTGAGGGGTGTAGAGCGATTGAGGTGGATCGCAGGGCACAGGCCAGGTGAGTACGAGAGGATTCCTCTAGATCGCGTGCGGTGACAATTTGGATTTGTTCAGGATATACCTATGGCTTATAGACCATACATGAGGATCGACGCGAGGCAGCATTCTCACCTCCCGGCCAACACCTCCAGAAGGGCCAGAGGAGATAGCGGCCGATCGGGAGGTAATGGATGAGAGCGAGCGAGAGGCCTATAGATTATGGTGGGTAGCGAGAGCTGCGAGGTGTACGTGATCGATCATCCGACATAGCATTTGTGATTACAGCGGAGAGAGATCATCTGCAGGGTTTAGTTCATCAGCTCCAAACATGGGTGAATGAGACCACGGGATTGTTAGCGGTTGCAGAGTCACGAGTGGAGAGACTAGAGGCAAGATTCCTCCACGCGAGAGGACGTATTCGTATGTTACAGGAGATGTTGGCGGATCAGTGGGAGGAACCAATAGCAGTGGCACCTTTGAGGATGGAGAGGCCAAGTGAGTGGCATCGACGATCACGATCACCACCTGATTCGGGAGGAGGCGCAAGGGTCTAAGTGAATTTCATAGGAGTATAAGAATAAATAAGGATGCCGACCTGTGCGTCGATGATAGAGAAGATGTATTTGTTTAACATCTAAATAAAACTAAATATGTATGTTGATTTGAGTTATGATAATAATAAGAATGGTTGTGTTTTGAATGTTTTGTTTTGAAAAAGGATAAAGATGAATGTGAGCAAATAGAAATACACAAATAGATTTATATATACCACACATGATAGGTTATGGTAGGGGATGGTCGAGCTAACCTTGGGAGACCCCATGTCTCCTAAGTGCTGCCTACATAGCCCATTGCACAAAGCAAGGAGGGGCCTCAGACCGATGTAGTTCTCCCTTAGGACCAGGGAGAGGTGAATTCAGGCAATTTGGTTATAGTTAGGCAATTTGTTGGTTGGTAAAAATATTGATATTGGTAGGGTAATGTTGTTGGTGTTGGTAAGGGATTGGCGATGTTGGTGTAGGTATAGGTGAAATGAAAGTTAGCTTACCCAAGTAGTAGGGAATCGTGTCCTGATTAAGGTCAACACATAATCCTAGAGTCGAGTAAAAGAGGCAAAAGTGTCCCGTAGTTGAGAAGAGCTAAACAAACCACATATTAACATAGGATGGGCTTGAATCCCTAGGTGCCTTGCATAGGTGAGAAGTCGATAGGTGAAAAGAGTCGTATAATCACAATATATCGGATATACGTCACGTCCCTTGAGTTTTGTTGTGTTGACGAATGGTGAGGTGAGGTGGTTGGTATAGCTGGGGTGCAGAGAACTTATTATAAGGTGATTATTTTGATGAAAGAGAACCAAACCTAAATAGACAAGTCCATGACTCAAAAGTGCTTTGGAATACTGCTTTTATTTTTCTGGATATAGACTGATCGATGCGGGAAGTCCATAGGGGATATGTATTTTGTTGTTCTTGAGGTCTTCACGAAGTGATCAATGAGAAGCTTCGATAAAGGCTGACTTTGTATAGTTGTCCTTGAGGGAGATCTATTTATAGTAGCGAGATGCGGTTTTTGTGTATATTGTCCTTGGGGGGAGATCTATTTATAATAGTAGAAGTGACTTTGCACATAGCTATCCTTCGAGGGAGTAGTCTATGTATAACTTTAGAGGTCTAGATGTCCGTTTGGCATGAAGCATCTAGTTTTGTAGGAAGTTTGACTCAAGAATATCCCATAAGTGTATAATTGAGAACATGTTATTTTGATACTTTTAAGTCATGGACTAGACTAAAAAGGGGAAGGCATCTTTAAGAGGAGGTAATGACCAAACCACGTGAGCTTGATTCTATTTTGAGATGCATGGAACAAAAGTGTATGAGGTAGTAAATGAGCTCAAGGGACGAGCGCAAGGTAGATAAGAAGTGATATAACACTAAATTCAATAGTAGAATGGTCGAAGATGCAAGGCATTAAGGGGTTCAAGCTCAGGTTTACCATTAAGCGAAGCTAAATGGTAAGTGCCTGATCCGTAAGTATGAGTGATAATGTAGGCCCAATCCAATTAGGAGCAAATTTTCCACGTTTGCTCTTTTCTAGTTTGGTTACATGTTGATTCTCTTTGAGGACAAGATCACCAACCTTAAAGGTACGCTCATGGAGTCACTTATCATAAGCACGCTTGATGCGTTTTTGATAGATTTGAAGGTGGTCAAGAGCTGTAAGACGACGCTCGTCAAGAAGCTCCAATTGGGCTAACCGCTCTTGGCGGAAATCATCATTGGTGAGAATATCCTGAAGAGATATTCTTAGGGAGGGTATTTGTATTTCGAGAGGCAAGACAGCCTCGGTACCATATACCAAAGAGAATGGGGTGGCATTAGTGGAGGTGCGAATGCTAGTCGATAAGCCCAAAGGGCAAAGGGGATGTGATCAGGCCAATTGCTTCCAGAATCGTTAACAACTTTCATGAGGATTTTGGTTAGGGTTTTATTAGAAGATTCGGCTTGACCATTTGCTTGTGGATAGTAAGGTGATGAGAAGCTAAGTTTGATACCAAAGTTGTCACAAAGGTCTTGTAACAACTTATTTTTGAAAGATTTTCCATTATCATTATCGGGCGATGAGGAACGCCAAAAGCGGCGAGATAATGTGATGGTTAATGAATTTGACGATTTTTTCTTTTTGGTTGAAATGAGTGGAATGGCTTCCACCCATTTAGTGTAATAATATTCGGTTCTTTGTGATTATCCAACAGTGACGTTGCGAAGATGGTGGGTGAATCTCACCGATAAGGTCTAAACCCCATTGTGAGAAAGGCCAAAGATCTCGTGCGACCTGTAGCGGATGGCTAGGAGTATGTTGAAGGTTGGCATGTTGTTGACACATAACACAATGCTTAACATATTCAGTAGCAGTCGTTATTAAGAGTAGGCCAATAATAGCCTAGGCGAAGGATCCGTTTGGCCACAGCAAGGCCACTAAAATGTCCACCACAAATACCATCGTGGACTTGTTGGATGGTATAGGTGACCTCCGCACCGGTTAGACATCGAAGGAGGATGCCATCAAAGCCACGTTTATAGAGGAGTCCCCCCATGATGACATAACGAGAAACACTTTTAAGAAAAGCACGTTTTCCGTTACTAGTAAGGTCAGGTGGGAGAACAGAGGTTGTAAGATAGTCGTGAAATTGGTGATACCAGGTATCCTGCGAATTAGCAGACACATTATTTATCATACAAACATCTGAGGTGGAGTAAGATGGGGCAAAGAGTTGTTGGACCAAGATGAATATGTCAGAGTCAGTTGGTGAGGTAGGAATTTGCGAGGCTAAGCAAGCCATAGTATCCACAAATTTGTTAGTGGAGCGGGGAATGGTTTGGATAGAATAATGAGTAAATAAGGTCAAAAGTGAATCCACGTAATGTTTGTACTTTTGAAGTTCCTCATTTTTACATTGGTAGATGCCCATAACTTGATTGACTACCAGTTGGGAGTCACCAAAAATGTTAATAGACTTGACACCTAAGTGTAACGCAACACAGACCCAAAACAAGGGCCTCGTATTCCGCTGTATTATTAGTGCAGGGGAAATCGAGCCGGAATGAAAGAGGCATAGGCTCAGCATTAAGAGGAATGAGAACAACGCGGCTCCACCGCCGTGCTGGCATTTGGATCCATCGAAGAAGAGGGTCATTGGATATGACTCCTCATTGAGTGAAAGAGTGGCGATGAGTTCGTCAGGGAAATTAAAATTGGTAAATTGCTCCCCAGGTAAAGGGGCTTCCGCGAGTTGGTCTGCGATAGTTTGTCCTTTGATTGACTTCTGGTGTACAAATTCAAGGTCGAGGTCAGCGAGGAGCATAAGCCATCGGGTGATGCGTTGGTTTAGATGAGGTTTGGCGTACATATAATGAATGGGGTCCGCGTTGGTGATGACAAAAGTTTTGTGATTCAGGAGGTAGTGTCGGAGTTTGGTGGCTACGAATGATAGGGCTAGGCACAACTTTTCTACATGTGTATACCTAGTCTCGTAATCCACGAGAGTATGACTTATGTAATAAACGGCTTGTTCTCGATGCTCGGAGTCACGATGTGCGAGCATGGCTCCTACAGCATGGTCGGTGGCGAGAAAGGTAAAGGTAGAAAGGGTGATCGTCCTGAGGTGGGATAAGCACGGGTGGCTGCAAGAGATAGGCTTTAAGAGCCTCAAAGGCTTGGTGGCACTCTTCGCTCCATTGAAAGACAATGTCCTTTTTAAGGAGATGATGGAAAGGTTGACATCGATCGAGAGTTGGGAGATGAAACGCCGGATAGATTGGAGTTTACCTTGCAAACTACGCAATTGTTTGAGGTTAGTAGGTGGGGGCATTTCTAGGATAGCTTTGACTTTAGCTGGATCGACCTCGATGCCACGCAAAGAGATGATAAAACCAAGAAGTTTTCCCGAAAGGACACCAAAGACACATTTCTTTGGTTGAAGATGAACACAATATTGTAACAAGTGATCGAAAATAATGGTTAAAACATCGAGATGTTCACTGCGATGTTTAGATTTGCCAAGAAGATCATCGACATAATCCTCAAGGATAGTGTGCATAATGTCATGAAAAATGTAAGTCATAGCCTGTTGATAGGTCGCACCAGCATTCTTAAGGCCAAACAACATGACACGATAATAGAAGGTTCCCGAGGAGTTATGAAAGTAGTTTTATGTTGATCGGCGGGGCTACAAAATTTGATTGTATCGAGAAGCCATCCATGAGAGAAAGCATCTCATGGCCGCAGTGAGATCAACAAGTTGATCAATACTTGGGAGGAAGTCATCCTTGGGCAAGCGAGGTTAAGGTCCGGAAATCCGTACATATCCGAAGTCCCCGTTGCTTTAAGTAACAGTGCGATGTTAGAGATCCATTGAGGATAGTCGATAGGTAAGATGAAGGAAACAAAAAGGAGTCGTTGAAGCTCTTCTTTGACCAAGAGGGCAATGCGTGGATGCATTTTTCTCAGTTTCTATTTAACTGGTTTGACATCGGGTTTTAGGGTAATGTTATGGACAGCAATGTCAGGATCAATTCCTGGCATGTCAGCGTAGGACCAAGCGAAAGCTTGGTTGCGGCACGGAGGAAAGTAGTGAAGGCAGTTTGTTCTGATGCGGTAAGAGATTGTCTGATCTTCACAATGTGAGGATCATCCTCGGTGTGGATGTTGATTTCTATAGTTGACTCATTCAACATGGTTTGAGTATCAGATGGCAAGGCGCGTTGAATATAAGAGTCATCTGCACCAAGGTAAGTGAGGATGGAGTCGTCATCCTGGCACTCAACAACATTAATTGAAGGTGAGTCCTCTTCGATCATGTCTGGATACAGAAGGGGAAGAGAAGATGGGTCTTCATTACGCGTTGATAAGTGAGAGGACCCAGGAAGATAGCGTTTATGAAAAAAAAAAGTTAGGAGGGATAGATTCAGGGTCTATCGACTCTGTGGGTGACGATGGCAAAATGGGTGATGATGGTTCGGAAGGGGTGACTTCGTCGTCTTCCTGGATACAATGGATATGTGATGTTTTTAGTGTAGGGGGTTCAGAGAATCCAAGACCACGACGATCTTTGTGTTTGCGTGTAGTAATGGGAATGATTGTATGTCGGCCTTGTTCATAAAGACCAAAACCAAAACCTTTCCAAGCACAGTGAGTCAAGAAGGTGAGGGAAAAACGATGATTTGTCAGGTATTGAAAATCAGATTGGAAGGGAACCACACCAAGGGGAGGTTCAGGGGTAATGGAGGATGCGTCGACACCCCCATACGTTAGGTTGGTGCGGAAATTAGGTGGTCCGTAGGAGATTACCTCCCCCACACGACGGTCGTAGGTAGGATGCGCATGTAACTGTCCGTACTCCTGTGGGGTATGGAAAGAGCTAACGTTATATAGGTGATACTCCCCCAGCGTAAGGCGTTGAAAAACATCTACTAAGGGGTCTGAGGTTGGGATGTTGTCTGCGGGAAAGGAAGTGGTATTTGCGACAGCGGTCTCATTGGTTGAAGGTGTAGGTGCGGTTGAGGTGGATGGTTGAGGTGTGGTTGAAGTGGATGGTTGGGTTGGATGAATGGGTGTCTTGACTGGTACAAGCACATCATTGGGGTGATATAACATATTGCAGGTTTTGAAGGGGGGAGGGTCAGCTTTTACGGTATAGGACTTCCCCTCGTACTCAAATTTTATGCATCTATGTAAGGTGGAGGGAACGCATCCCATAGCCCGGATCCAAGGGCGGCCTAACAACATGTTGTATTGGAATTCTCCCTCAAGGACATAGAAGAGTTCGGGTAAGGTACGTGGCCCTACACGAATGTTAAGGATCACAGTGCCTAAGGTAGAAGTAATAGCATCGTTGAATGAACGCAGCATGGTGGGGTTGGCACACATGCAGCTAGAGGGGATATTCATTTGTTGGAAGGCTTTGGAAGAGATGATGTTTAGGCTAGCACCCCCGTCAATCATAACACGATGTACGTGGATGTCCCGGACGTAAGCTGAGATGAAAAGAGCGGGGTCAGGATCTTCTGCACCAAAGTCAACAATTTCATCTTCGGAGAAACTGACAGCAGTGGTTTTTTGTACAGGGGAAGTGGTAGATTGTTTGGTGAGAGAGGCAACGTGGTTGGGTGTTAAGATGGAGGTAACGGGAAAGGTTTCATTAGGTAAGACCTCTATCCCTTGAAGGATTTCAACGAGAGCTTGTCGATGAGATTCAGAGGCCTGAATGAGATCATACAGTGTCATTTTTACAGGTGATTGGTGAAGCTGTTTGATCATGGTTCGGTGGGCAACTCCATTAGAGACGGGGTAGGTAGGTCCACGAATAACCACTTTAGGTGGTGGTGCGATCGGGATGGTGGACGGAGAAAGAGAGGCCGCAGGTGTGCTTTCTTTAGCTTTCCCATTGTTTTTCTACCCTCGAGTAGCAACACTAATCATATTGATCTCGTGAACACGAGAGGAGGAAGACGGTAGGGATAAGTCATGGTCTTCGAGAGGTGGGGTTGTAATAATGATAGATCTTGGTGAGGAGGGGACAGGTGGTATAGGAGAGGGGATTGAAGCTAAAGGTTTCTCCCTTCGTAAGTTGTCTTTCTTAACCTTTCTATCTGAGAGAGGTGAGTGACGAAGTATGGCTTTCAACGCTTTGCATCCCTCTACATCATGTCCTGGTGTGCGGTGGTAAGCGCAGATTTTAGACTCATCATAACCTATAGGTCGAGGTTTAGATGGATCATAGGGTCTAAGTGGGGGTAGGGAAATGGTCGCATTCTCCACCAACATAGCAAGGATTTTGGCGTAAGACCCTTTGAGCGGGTCAAAGTCAGAGGAAGATGAGGCTATTGACTGGGTAGGTTTCGGTAATGATTGGGTATGGTTGATTTGTATGGGTGGCGGCTTAGCCAAGGGGTTTTGATAATTGGATTTAACTAAACGTGGCCTCTTTGGCGAAGTTATGTTTAGCTGGTCAGATGACGTGGTAGCAGAAAACAACCACGGAGAAAGAGGAGTGATAGTAAACAAATCCTTTGATGATGGAGTTTGTTTAGGGTTGATAGGTGGACAGGATACTTGGGGTGACGGTGTTGATATACCCTTGGATCTTTGTATGGGTGCAGAAGGTGTAGGTCGTTTTAAAGAAAACGTAGGAGGTATGATGTATTGATGCAAGGTGGAGGGATGAGGTCCCAATATAGAAGGTAGGTGTGACGGTGATGGTTTTAGTTGTGATAGAGACATAGGTTGGACTTGAGGAGATTGGGTCTGTCTCCTAAGTGGATGGATGGCTTTACTTTTGGATAAATCTAACCGTTTAGGTGGGTGTGTTAGACTAGGTATTGGTGAGGTCCCAAGCGTAGGGGAAGGTTTGGTTAGGTCAATAGAGGTGGATGAGGTATTTGGTAGAGATGAGGGGGGTGAAGATGAGGACATAGGCATTTTAAGCTTTTGTAAACACTTCGGGTATATGGTAGAGGCGTCTGGATCGGTCATCTGCATTTGAGTAGAATATGGTGTACTCAAACGTTCCCATAGGACTCGTCTATCTTCTGAGGGGTGACAATCCTCACGTGTGAATAGGAACTTTTGTATGGAAGAAAGGTGGGTTGTGATTCCGGTCCATTGTGGGTGTGATACAGGGGGTAAATGAGGCATTGTATCAATGGGCGTTAAGAGGTCAACCGGTCACTGAAAAGATTTAGGCGATAAAGAACTAATAGGTAGGAGGGCATGTTTGAGAGAATCCGTCATGATTAAAGAATTTGGTGATGTCGGTTCAAAGGGTTTCTCGTCTAAGGATGACGAAAAAAGTGGCGAGCCTTCCTCTTGTACAAGAAGTGGTAGAAGGAGATGTTTGGGAAATAGATAAGTTAGATAACATCCGCTCACAGTCTTGCAGAGATGTGGTGTAAGAAGGCTCATCTGTGAGAAGAGAACTCTGGGCGGTTAATTCCTTTATGGGTAAAGGAATGGCAAGGATTTCATCTTGTCTTGATGGTGGTGAAGGGGGTTCGGGTCCCTGCGTTAGTGAAGAGGCTTGATTCAGAATTTTCTCGATAGAAGTGTTTGGTTGGGAGTCGAAGACCGCATGGATTTCATGAACACTCTCCTCGGCTAAGATATCTTGGTTTATGTTACTGTTAGAAGAGTGGTTTGGGAATGGTTTGCTGAAGATTTTCAAATTTCGGTTAGCAGGGGCGTTAGGATTATCGAGGGTTATATCCCCTGCATCAACCATTTCCTGCACTATATTTTTCAACATCTTGCAGTTTTCATCATATTGTGTTCCCTTCACGCGGTGGAAGTTTCAGAAGTCATTTTCTTTGTACCAAGAAGGTATAGCGCGGGTGGAATCAAACCCGGAGTGAGGTTTAACAGGAGGTAAGGTAATAGCTCCTGCTTTGAGCAATTTTTCCAATATCACACCATAAGTTTCTCCCAAGGGAGTGTAATTGATGGGCTCGGCTTTATACTTATAGGTGGTTTTTGGCGGGGTATTAGATGGTGTTTGGGATTTGACCATCACCGCGTGTACAGCTCCTTTTGATTTCGAAGCAGTCGATGCGTGAGGATTGGTGGTGTTAGGTTTGTTGGTGGAGTCTTGGGTTCGGAAATTGGGGTTTTTGTTGCGCAACCACAATTTCTCTTCCTCTAAGGCTCGAATTTCTAGTTTCGAGCCATAGTAAAGGCCTCGTCAAATGTGCGGAAAGTTTGAATTTGGAGGGTAGGAGAAATGTGCTTAGCGCAGGCCCGCGTAAAGAGTTCGATAAGTTGCCTGAGGCAAGGCATAAGTAAGTTGGTTGATAAGGCCCCGCCATCGTCCAACGAAATCTGCGATAGATTCGTCTTCAAATTGTCGGATGGCATAGAGGTCGGTGATAGATACTTTCTTGGCAATGTTAATGGAGAAATGATCCAAGAAAGATTGGGCTAATTGGTTAAAAGAGAAGATTGAGTCTTTGGGTTAAACCTTTGTACCACTCAAGGTGGGTCCTGATAAGGACATGGGAAAGGTGCGGAGTAGTAAGGCATCGTCATGAGCAATCAGATAGCAGGCATGTCTAAATGATCGCAAATGTTGTTGAGGATCCTCCTTACTATTAAAACGAGTGAATTTTGGTAATTCCCATTGAGGAGGATATGAATGAAGGGGGACAGAAGGATGAATAGGCTCCCGAAAAACTTGCTCGTATGTCAGGGTGCTACGGCTTCCTGAAACAGAAGCCTCCAGATTTTGCATTTTGTCCATCATTTGTTTGATGAAATCAGTGGTGGGATGAGATGATGGTGCGGTTGTTGTAAAAGGTGGAGGATTGGGCCAAGGGCCTCCACTAGACAATGGGGGGCTAAATGTTGATAAGGTATTGAGGATGAATATGTTGAGGCAACCGAATAGGGATGTCCTATATAAGGTGTTGAAGCCACCGGATAAGTGTGTGGAAATGAAAAGGTGGGCGGAGCTTGAGAAGGAAAGCTTGTGTGGATAGGTGGCAGAGAGCAAGTTATGAAAGGAGCAGTCTGCGAGAGAGACGAGGTAGGAATAGTTGGCGGTAATGATATGTGGGGCCCCAGATTAACAAAAGGAAAGCCAATCTGTGCCGTAAGAACCCCTGAAGCCACTGAGTTGGGAGACGGGGCTAAGGATGAAGAAGGCAAGGCGGAGTTATCAAGTGGGGAAGGAGCTAAGTGAGCGGCTATACTAATAGGCATACCAACAAGGAGTTGACCATCGGGTGTACGGTCAGGGGCATGAGACAAATAGTATTGTACAGCGCTAGGATTAGCGTCAAAAATTTCACAAATTCCTTATCTCCTAGGAGGATTTTGGGAACCTCATTTGGTGTCAGTAGGATTCCCCACAGGATGTGAAGGGGGTGATTCAGGCAAAGGCACGGAGCAGGCATGTGAAACCATGGCTGCAGCTTGTTTTCGAGTGATAACAACCATGGACAAGAGTACACAGTAAGGATGCAATCTATCAGGAACAGAAGCAGCAACAAAATGTTGGAATTGGTAGGTTGCTGGTTTTGGGAACTATGAAAAGACGAATGGCGATATCGGTCGGTATGCCGATGTCGGTCAGACTATAGCCGGCGTCGGTAAGTTAACCGATGTCGGTAGAATAGGACCAGTGTAAGAAGCTGTAAGAAGTTGCTGATTTGGGGTTAATGATGCTTAGTATACCTACCAAACTGTTCTGAAGTGATCACAGAAAAAGTGTATGAGAGAAACAGAACTAAAAACAAGCAAGATGCACAAGCAAATTAACAGACTAACCCTAGGATTAGTTTTAATCACTTTGGGCTTATGCCTTAGATGCAAGATGATGTCAATCCTAAACAAGAAGACTTAGGGGAAATGTCAAGTTTGTTTTGGCTTATAAGGTTACCTCAATCGGGCGGAGGAATACCGCGGAAAAGGGGGATGTTTGAGAGTTGTTGTGTTAATTATGATGTGATTTGGTATGTGTTGTGCAGTGAAAGTAAGATTAATTTCTTGTCAATACCATGGATATCACCCCCACGTGTACGACCTGTTACTTAATCTATGTTCACTAGAATTGAAAACAACAAGCAAGAATGTGATGCACGTGTTTTAAACCCAAATCGAAAATGATATTCGATGAAGCAAGGAGATGATTTTCACTAATGCAAAAATGTGAAAGCAAGACAAATTCTTTTACCAAAAGGTAACAAAATATCTTGTGAATATTTTAGAAGAAGAAAATAGCAAGTGTGCTCCCTATATGAAAGCAAGCAAGAAAGAAAGAAACCCAAAATGGGTCCCCTTAGTGTGTGCCAAAATGTTTTCACACAGAGGAATGTTTTCCATTCTAGAATAGAGTTGCTTCTATCCTTTCATTCTTTGAGAAAGCAGAGATAAGGGTTAGGGCTAGGAGGAATACATTGAATGTTTGAGAGGGTGTGCGCGTACCGTAGAGAGAGATCAGATCGATTGCGAAGAACTCCTTTTTATGCAGGAAGGACTACTGCAAGTAAGAATACAAGACCACAGATTCTAATTAGACAATAAATGAGGGAGGCGCCTTGGGCCAGGAAGTATTAAACTTCCTTTGAAGGTGGTCGAGTTCCCCTGCTAATATGAATTAACACAAATTATTGCAAAATTACAATTTAATTACCTTGTTAAAACAATAGAGGAAAGGGCTAGTTTTGGTTTTGAATCACGAGTGACCGATCGGTCACATCATCACGTGTATACCGGTTTCGCTAACCGATATCGGTAGGGCAGTGGTTTAGGGGCTTTTAGTGAAGGTTGGCTATAAGGTGGCTATGGTGTTTATAAGGCTAGTAAATGATTGGGGATAGGTAATGGGGTGATGGAGAAGACTCAGAGGGTATGGGGGGGTTGTTCTTGGGGCAATGTAGGGGTAGAGGAATGATAGTTAGATGTAGGGTGTTACCGGGTAGTAGATCTAGGAATAGACTTATAATTGTTGTGATTCAGAAGTTCAAGAAATGTTATCAAAAGAACATACAAGATACTACTTACTAGTTCCTGATGAAGATACGAGTCAAAAGCTGTGATAACGAAGGCAGGGCTCAGGTAGGATGATCGGACAATCAAAGATGAGCTATCTTCTCTCCCAATGCTTGGATGAGTGTCACTGGGCTCTGGTTACTCAGTTGCAGTCTTGGGCTTGATGTCCTTCTCTGCAAACTCCTTTCTTTCCTTCACTTGTCTCTGCTCGGCCAAGTGAATTCCCGATCTTTCCAATGAATTTCGATTCGATCCAGATCCAGATCCTTTGTTTTTGGTTGGGGAGGTCATTACGAGACCGATGGCGGTTACGTAACCGACGGCGGTCGAGTAGGAACCGATATCGGTTAAGTCAAAGTGGACTATTTTTAGTAAAGTAGCCAACTTTCCCTCCTTTTCTCGAGGAATTAGTTGTGGGCTTGGTCAAGTCATTATTAGGTTGATTTTGGTGCGGGTGAGGAGGAGAAATTTTCTATCCCAAAGTATCCCCTTACACCAAGGAATAAGGGAAAAGGGACATCTAAGGTTAAAAGTGTGCTCAAGCTTGAAACTATGTTGATGTCATCCCAACAACATAAAATTAGAATGTGAAGAGTGCTTTTTGGCCCGGGAGCAAGACACAGAGTTCAAAGGTCAAACCTTATATGATTTTGACTCCAAAATAATTGTTGAGTTCATTCCAACATTTTTAAATGTCAAAATCTACTTATAATTTTATTTTCATGTCCATTCAATGATACAAGAGTATCTTAGGTTTAGTGCAATCCTACACAATTTTGGTTAAGTATGGGTATGCATGAGAATGAAGATGCACGTAGTAAAGAGGAGTAATGCAACATAATAGAAGGGAGAGTGCATATAAGGACACCATTGAGTGGATAAAATGGCTAAGTACTAGCCACATACAAAGGTCGGGGACTACGTGCAAGGGGTGCATGAAGGGTCGCTCACATGCGGGAAGGATCAACGCGTGAAGGTTCACGCATGAGCAGGACTGAATCCGGGACTTAGTCAATTTTCTAATTCACGAGATAAAAATAGCAAATCAAAGAGTGACATCTAAGAAAGGTTTAAAAATAGACAAATACAAGATGGTTTGGGATGCACACAAAGGAGCTATAATTAGAAAAGGCACGTGCGGGGAAGAGATAGAGACCACGTATGTATCGAGCTAATAATAGGATTAATGCATGTAAGATCTGTTCTATATTTCATTTACTCTATTATTAGCATGGGTTGTGGAAAAAGAATGCAAAGCTATTGCAAGCACTCCTATTATTAGGAATGTGTAAGAAAGTAATGAAGGGTAAGTTCCCACCTTTGTATATATATAGGTCATTCATCTTTGTTATTAGTATAGTGCTAGCTCGATAATCTTAGCTCTATAAGTTCTTGTGTTAAGAATTTTTAGGGTTTTGGATTATGTATGAAAGCGCATTGTGTCTTATGCATTAATGTATTCAACTATGATGTATTCAACTCACATATTATTAATTATGGATTGTAATGGATAAATGCTTATGTGTTCTTTGAGATTACTATGTTAGATCATGGGTATTTAGATCTTACTTGTTATCTTCCATGAATGATTTCCTTATTATATGTGTTGTTATCTCTTTCTGTTATGATGTATCTTTTTTTGAAAGGTTGTTTTGATTGAGAATATGATCATACATGCTAACATCTTGATAAGCAAAGAAAAGGAGGTACCTAGTGGCTACAGAAAATTTGGGTGAGCTTTTAAGCTTGTCTAGATGAAATGTCAAGACGCATAGCTATTGGTGGTAGTAAAAATACTACATTTTGGTTCTATTTCGGGACCTATTTTTAATATGTCTACTAGGATGTTGCATGTAGATGGCATTTTGATTGTATTTGAAGAATATTAAAAGTTGGATAGAAGATGACCAAGATGCTTTTGCACAAAGATATAACACTGCACTGATTTTAATGTGCAAAAGTGGGTGGAAGACAATCTATATGACTGCTTGTATGAGAAATTCTTCATCTTCTTCCTAGTAGAGTTGTACCATTGGTTGTAAACTTACACAACAAACAGAGGTGTTTGTCCCGAAAAGAAAGCTTGGATGCAGGAATACTATCAAACACTCTTTGATTCAGACAACTC
The DNA here is from genome assembly GCA_018340775.1 of Taxus wallichiana var. yunnanensis. NCBI lineage: Eukaryota > Viridiplantae > Streptophyta > Pinopsida > Cupressales > Taxaceae > Taxus > Taxus wallichiana. The sequence goes on along the minus strand of CM031240.1, from coordinate 786,258,125 downwards.
ATGGACTAAAGCTATGGATCATTGGTGGGAAGGTGTATTGTGCAACTATACTTTGGAGTATGCAATTTCAACATATTATTACCCAGAGGAAGTAGAGTTTTGGTTCTTATGTGAGCCAAGAGGATCTTATTTGTGTGCAATACCCTTAGTTATCAAGATCTTGATGGTGGAATTGGGAATGGAGAAATTACCTATGGCAACAAAACCCCACCACACATAAGGATTGGAGTAGGTGTGGGAAGGATGTCAATGGCCCTAGAGGAAGAAATAAAAAAGAGGAAAGAAGATTCGGATATAATGATGCACGACAGAGGGTGGTGGAGGTGGCGCTAAGGTCAAGAGGAGTGATGACTGGTGGAAGTGATGAGGACCCCGCAAAAGGTGAGGGACTGTAGTATCATGTCCTCTTGACATTGGGAAAGCATAGTATAGAGACCCCATCGACATCTGATGAGAGTGAGTTTGAGGAAAGAATGAGAACCACGGGTGCACATCTAACCCAACCTATCCTCCTAGCCCTTGCGTAAGGTGTTCCAAATCTAGAGGTAGTTATTGAATATCATCATAGTGAAGACAAGAAAGTGAAATCTCCATGTTGGGTAGGAGACAGGGGTAGACACATTTTCTTTACCACTCAAGAAGCATGATAGATTAAGGACATGCACATGGCAGGAAGTAGGTGCCAATGTTTGGAGAAAGTACTTTTGGAGGTTTTTTTACATGCACATAATTAGGATGAGTGTTAGCACACAAACCATTGGAATCAATCGTATAAGTGTTTTTATATCATAAACAGTTGGTGTACAACCAACACAATAAGCGAGACACAAGGAAGTTCATTTACAAGACCATAGGTCACGATGGGAGGATCAGGTTAGCCTCCACACGGAGGAAATCCTGGTAGAGGTTTGGGTTCAAGATCTAGCCCCATTCTAGGACAAGGGCCACAACAACCACAACATCCATTAAAAAAACTTCCTTAACAACAACAACAACAACAACAACAAACACCTCAAGTCTTCTTTGATATGTATCTTCACTTACTAGAGTATAGAGGTGTAGAGGATGCAACAGATAACATGAAAAAGTGTGAATTGTTAGGGAGAGATAAGGGCATAACAACCCGATAGAAAGGAAAGTCAGTTTTCCACCACACTTCAAAGACACTCATACAACTGGTATAGAAAGTATGATACCATAATACAAAGTGGATTATGATGCACTATGCACTTCCTTCTTGGTTGAATTCTCGCATTCCCGAGTTTGAGCAATAGATTATTATCACATTCAAGGACATCAAACAGGCTTATATGAAAGTGTGAGGGAATATGATGCACGGTTTAATACTCTCTTATCTAAACTATCTTATGATATTTATCGAGATCTAACATGTGCAGTAGTTTTTGGAGGCTTGTTGACTCTGTTCGAAGGGCACTATTACATAAAACATTTATGATATGCGAAAGGCTTTAGAAGCAGCTCTACACGTTGAAGCTATTGGGAGTGAATACATCGGAGTCAGTCCTTTCCTAGAGGTGCAAATAACATCTATTTCCAAATAATTGGAAAATATTTATGCCAATTCTCGCACATGAGATGCTCATTTGGTTATGGTGCACCGATTGTGATATGGAGGGGCATACTAAGGATAGTTTTCCACACAAGAATGTGCATGCACTGTTACAATCTTGTGATATTTTCCACAAGAATCATGATGTCCAAAATTACCCCTTCTTACAAAGATGCAACAACGAATAATGCCTCTATGTATTGTAAGATTTATGATGCACATACCCATGATACAACTGATTTGTCATTTGATAGACCAAATTCATTAGGCATGTGAGACTGGATTGTGACAAACCACTATGGAAAGCAGCTCTCAGGTGCACGAAGCCCTACCTAATGAAGGACATAACAATGGATATTGTGGGTTCCGAGGTGGATATAGGAGAAAAAGACATGGTGGTAGAGAAAGGTTCATGCGTGGAACTTGTTATACACGTGGGTCCTTAGATCATTACCAGTGCGAGTGTCTCAAGAATTAGGTTTGCACGTACTATGGTAAAACGTAAAAAGTTAAATATTTCCCAGAACTCTATGAACATATGTGTAAAAATTAAAATAAGGAAAATGGCGTAGGGATGATCAAGGTGTAGCGCACAAATAATGAATGGTGGACACCTAAAAATATGGTTGATCCGGGACTATAACCATTATTAGTCACTATGCATGTAAAGGCAATGCGCAGAACCCCTTAAATAAAATCCCTTTATCAAGAGGGAGGAAGTTATGCATGTTAAGTATCCAGATGCGGATCATTAGAAATAATTCTACCAAGAAACCATGGGAGTAATCGAGATTTACTAGGATAAATCTAGTGCCCGGCAAAAGGGAATGTACAAATAACATGAGCTCCCATAAAAAGATGTAAATGATTTGAAGGAGGTTAAGGGATGTTGTGGTAGGATAATATCATCCCTTGCTAGGAGAATGGTTGCATGAGAAGGTACCACACACTATAAGCGGGTGAGAGCACTAAACACTACATGCAAATTTACCTCCTCTCGAACCACGAGTATGACAAAGAGATTATATCTGGATACGGTGATCGATGGTTGGTTGGTAAGAAATATTTTGATTTACATAGGTGCAAAGGTGAATGTTTTGAATCTAGACGCTTGGAATAAAATGGAAAGGCCACAATTAGATCCATCTTCTATTGTATTGTATATAGAAAATAAGACAAGGGCCCCGACCATTGGTGTACTCAAGGATGGCTCAATAACTATTCAAGGAGCTAAGTTTATGAGATATTTTGCGAATTGAGCTGGTTAAAGCGAAAACTTCCCGTATTGCTTGTATGTCCTTGGTGTTATGCGAATAATGTTGATTTGTACTACAACAAAAGATATATCAGTTTTGAGAACAAGGAGGAATACATTGTCATACCCCTGGATGATGTGAAGGTTATGCCCTACATTGATCCTATGAGTGAATAAGAGCTTAATAGGATTTATGCACATACAGTGTGTGACCTTGAGAATATGGAACCATTAGAAGAAAGTTTACTTCGGTGGGAAGAAGCACAATCATCGATCGGTGACACTACCAATGTTACTTGTGATGATTCGGTGCATGGAACCTATAAGAAGGTAGGGAATGAGGTTAGGGAAGAGTCATAGGATGATCAAAGTGTTTGCACATGATTAGACATTTGGGAAAAACTCGATTACCCAAGTACATTGGAGAAGAAAAACGACTCATTTCTCGTGCCATGGAAGACCAAAGTGGAATAATGAGGGAGATAGATGGAATATGATGGTTTATACCTTGCACGAAATAACAATGTGCTAGTGGGAAACACACACAAACAATATTTTGGATTAGCATGAGGTGAAGGTAGCCTTTTTAACAAGTTTTACTTAGATTAATGTTCCTCTTATATATGATTGTAATGGAAAGACTCTTGATTTAGTACACATCCACAACTGTGAGAGACAATGGGCGTAAGGACCAAAAGCTTTATCTGTCATATTTTTGGGTTCATAAGTTTTATTCAACATCAAAGGGATGTGCATGTGTTGTTGGGGTGATAATGTCAAGTCGGATTAGCCACTTGGGCATGTCCCAACATGATTACATTTATTCGAATCAAACTTTAATGTTTGAAGTCTTTCACATCAAAGAGTGAAGCAATCATGAAGTGGAATATGATGGTTTATACCTTGTGCGGAATAAAAAATGTGCTAGTGGGTGAAACACAGAGACAATATTTTGGGCTGACGTGAGGTGAAGGTAGCCTTTTTCACAATTTTACTTGGAGCAGTGTTCCTCTTGTATACGATTATGATAGAAAGTATCCTAATTTAATACACATCCACAAATTTGAGAGAGACAATGGGCGTACGAACCAAAAGATTTCTTGCCATATTTTTGGGTTCATAAGTTTTATTCAACATTAAAGGGTTGGGTGTGTGTTGTTAGGGTGATAATTTCAAATGGGATTAGCCACTTGGGCATGCCCCAACATGATTATAGTTTATCTCGAATCAAATTTTACTATGTGAAGTCTTTCGCACTCAAAGACCGAAGCGATCCGATTAATTCACCCACCCAATTTATTGGGTGATCCCTCTGGGATTAACTATCTGACTATCTACAATGGCTATGCAGGCTTGTATTAAAGACTGTGAGCTATATGTAGGATGGGTTGATTAACTGAATGTTTTAGCTATTGAATAAGTAAGAAAATAAGATACATAGCTCTGCAGATGTGTAAGAAATAGCTAAGGAGCAAAGTGGAATGGCTAGGTCAAAATTGTATCGATTCTTAATAAAAAACATTGCTTTACAGTGGAGTTTTTCCTTTAGGTTTCTCCACTTATATCTGGTGTAATGTGTCACTGTTCTTGTTCTTGTTATTTGCTTTCAGCTCTTGCTCATTATTTGCTCTTTAAGCTCTGTTATTCACTCTCTAATTCAAGTTATAGCTTAGTCTAAATCGATTGTACATCATAATCTATAATCTTCGGCCTTAATGGCAGATCTGTGATCTATAGATCACATTTCCTTGCTAAATATAACATGGTATCATAACAGGGTGATTGACGTGTGTGCAGGATCGATCTAGAAGTCTTTTGAATTGAAAGGGAGAAGAAACTTTAAGTTTATTGATGGATCTGTGAGACCCAAAAGTTCCACATTCGTGTTCAAGCTAACCAGGTTTAAACTTCTAGTTCCTACCTAATATTGCTTGAAATATTGATTAAAATGGGCTAAATGGTTGTTTAGATCGTGTTTAAGCTTTTTTTTTCTTAGATCTATGCTTTTGCATCTCATTTTAGCCATTTATGGCTTGAATCATCGTCTATGAGCTATTTTTCTATTTTTCCCACTATAAATAGTCATTATAACCATTTTTGAATGTGGATCCGAAATATTTAGTTAGATCTAATTTATTCAGACTTTTAAGTCTGTCTTGGCTATAAAATCTTTTTTTGCCATTTTTGTTTTTTACGAAGCGTGATCCAATTGTTTTGTGCCATCGGCTTTATATTTTTGGTTATTATCGATTTCATAAAGCTTAGACCAATAATATTGCTCCATGTAGCTTCCTTCTTGTTATTTTGGTGTTTGCAAAGTCGCACCCTCTCTTAGAGTGCCATATGGCTTCAATATGATATATTTCTGTCTTTGCAAATCTTGGGCCAATCCTCTAGTGCCATTTGTCTTAGCCCTGACAAACTTATTTGACTTCCTTTGACTACGAAGCCCGAGCCAATCATATTGCTCCATCTAGCATCACATTTGTTAGTTTTATGAATCCCGAGCCAATAAAAAAGCTCCATCTTGCTTCGTGGTGTTAGAATATTGTTTATTTGATTATTAGTTGTAATCCGTGAGCCATTAAGGGCTTTAAGTGTGTCTTCACGTTGTCATACTTGACTTAGATATTTGGACATTTACGAAACTTGAGCTAGTAAATTTTCTCCAAGTGGGTATCTTTTTGTACCATTTGTCGTATTTGTGAAATGCGAACCATTTAAATGGCTGCTCCACTTGTCTTAATTTTGCTTTAGTCTTTTTGATTGCATTTTACAAAGTGTGATTTAATTACATTTCGACACATATATATCTATCAGTTTTTTTTTGCAGACTTGCAAAGTGCGAACCACTTGTCTGTTGACATGTTTTTTAACTCTCCACGTGTCGTATTCTATCTTGTTTCGTTGGTTTATTAACTTTCCTTTGTACCGCGGGATCTCTAATTTTCTTCATTTCGTGGGGTTTTTTTAAGTTTGTGAATTACGAAGCCTAATCTAATTAAAAAATGACATGTATTCAATTTTTCACACTTGTCAGACTTGCAAAACGTGATTAAATTATTTTTTGACATGTATCAAGTGTCAAGGTGTCGGTCTTTGCGTAGGCTTAGCTACTTAAATTGAGACACTTATCTTATATATTTTCAAATTGGTTCATTTCCTAGATCTTAAGCCCACCTAAGACATTTATTTAAATTTTGGCAGAAAGCCGCTAAGTGTGTATTGTTTAATCTATTAATTTTTTGACAAGTGGCTTGTTTGACTTAGACTTTTCTTTCGCATTATGTCAAAGTGTGAAATGTGATCCAATTAATTAAAGACATGTGTATATGGTTCTGTATTTTAATTAATTGTCAGTATGTCTTATTAGCTGCATTACGAAATGCGAGTTAATTAAAAAGTGACACATGTATTTGTTTTATCTTTTAAATATTTGCATATTGATGTGTGTTTGTTTGTCTTTTGTTGTGGTTTTTGAATCGGTTTTAGACCCAAAGGGGCTTTAAATTTATTTTTTAAGCGTCGCATCCACCCGAGGATATTTTTTAAAGATGACACATGCCTCACTTGGTATTGTTGATATGTGCCACGTGTTGACCCATGTATGAGTTGTTTATTAACTTATTTTATTTGTTAAAGTAGCTCATTTTGAGCTCGTGTAGCTCATTTTTGAGCTTGCTCATCGAGTTGCTAAATAACTCATCGAGCTTTCTTTGTCTCACGAGTTTATTAATTTTTCTTTCTATTGTAGCTTCCAAAGTTTCTTTGTCTTACGGATTCCAAATTAGACCACGAATGAGCTCACAATTTGATCTTAAATCAACCAATTCAAGCTATTTTTAGACCAAATCTAGCTATTTTGAAGATTTGACAAACTGTGCTATGTTTTTAAGCTCATAATTAATTAATTAATTAATTAGCTAATTTTCTGTTAAAATAGTTTGTAATTTGAAGGACCTAGCCTCATTAAATTGATCCAGAATTTGACCAATACAAGTTATTTTTGATCAAATTTGGGTTGTTTGTAGTCGTATAACAAATTAAAAGATATGTAGCTTGTTTTTGTCTCTATTTAGCTTCTTTGAGTCATTTTCTAGCTATATTTGTCTCCATTTTGTAATCGAGCATCAAAAATGGCTAGTTATGCTATTTTTTCAATGGATAAGTCTCATCTCTTGAATTCAACTAACTATAACATCTAGAAAGTACATTTGAAAGCTTATTTTATGGCTAGAAAGCTCTAGGATCTTGTGACTGGCATTGAAAACCATCCCACAGGGAGACAAGCCACCCCTGAAAATCTTATCTCCTTTTCTCAAAGATCTCAAGAAGCTCTATCCATCCTATTGCAAAGCATTAGAGATGAGTTCTTGATGCATATAGGCCATTTAGACTCACCTTCAGCTGCATGGAAGCAATTAGAGACCATGCATGAAGGAAGTAGGTTGTCTAAGATCATTAAGCTTGTTCTAGAGTTATTTACAACACCCATGAAAGGGGATGAGAAAATTGTGGACTATTTAGCTAAAATTAAGAACATAAAAGCTCAATTAGATGGTTGTAATTGTGAACTATTTCAAGATAAGCTGCTATATTTCATTATACATATCAATATACATGAAAATTTTAGAAATTTTATCTCCATTCTTAACTCTAAGTATCAAAATGAGAATGATCTGCCTAATCTAGACACTTTGTCTTCTTTTTTAATTCAAGAAGAGCGTGTTATGGAAAATTTTGATTCCAAAGAGAATGCTACTCAGGCACTTCTCACTCAAGAATCAAAAAGTAAACCTTCTAGATTTAGAAATCAAAAACCATCTCTTAAACCCCCTTGTAAAGATAAGAAATCAAGAAACTTAAGAGTAAGTTTTAATGGTAGATGTCACAACTGTGGAAAATTTGGCCATAAGAAAGAGGATTGTAAATCCAAAAAGAAGTCAAATTTTAGAAATAAGAAATGGAATAGATCAGATCAAAATCAAGATGAAGATGAAGAAAATAATCATAGAGCTAATGTAGTAGCTATATAAACTTCATCTTTCACCTCTGAATAAAAAGCATAACTATAACTAAAAACATGCACATTTTTAAAGTTTTTGCTTCAATTTTTCTCTAACTATTTGTTGATAATGATTCTTTTGTCAAAATAGTCATGATCTCTTAGTAGTAACAAGAATATAATTATTGGAATCAAGAGAAGTAAGACAATGGATCATGTTTTGAAGCAAAATTCACCTAAATCCATGAGTGTGTCCATTGTTTAATGGATCATGTTTTTTCAAGTAAAGGCTCATTACTCTTGAATGATTTGATTATCTGATCAACTCAATTAAGACCTATATTTGTATGATATATATGTTTTTTAAAACATATTTGTTAATTATTAAGCATAAGTGATATGTTAAGTTGTTATACAACTAATGTTTAACCTTTATACTTGGTTAAAATTAAAATCTATATGATTTCTATTATTTTTATTATGATATTTGTTGATGTTGTGTTGGATATGCAACTAGATTTGTGTTCAAGTTTTGATGCAGGTGCCATCACTTGAAGTAGAAAAAGAGCCATGTAGCTAAAGAGGTTACTAGTAGTGATACACATAGGAGCTAAAGGAAGTATTCCTCCTCTATGTGAAGGCTAGATTTATCTTGATAAAGAATCCAGTCTAACATCAGAAATCAAGTTGTAGATATCTTCACTAAAGCCATTGAATGTTGTGAGGTTTTGCAAACTTTTTACCTTTTTGAGCCTATCGATTTTCCCTTGAGGGGGATTGTGTATGAAAATGCCACCTCTTGATGGCTCATTATGAAAGAGTGGATCATGACCACCCACTTTGTATGTAACAAAGTGATCCTGTAAGGATTGGTTACACATGGTTGTAACATTGTATGTGAACTATAAGGCTAGTTCATTGTAAACTTCCAATACTTCCTCCAATTGTAATAAGTAAATGTGTCACTTTTGTGAAGTTACTTGTAAATCCCAATGAAGCTTTAGTCATGGGTATGCCTTATCTTATAAAAGGATCCATGGTCTGATGTAAGTCTTCATATTGTAAAGCACTAGTCTTATGAATCTTTTTTGGGAAGATCTGTGGATTTCCCTCATTGGCATGCTAAGCCTGAATCACTGTTGTTGATTCATGGGTTTAAAACTTGGCATGTCTGATTGTCTTCTCCCACTTAACATTAAGGGGGAGTGTTGGGGTGATAATGTCAAGTGGGATTAGCCACTTGGGCATGCCCCAACATGATTATAGTTTGTCTAAATCAAAATTTAATGTGTGAAGTATTTCACACTCAAAGAGTGAAGTGGTCTGACTGATTCACCCACCCAATTTATTGGGTGATCCCTCTTGGGATTGACTATCTGACTGTCTATAATGGCTATGCAGGCTTGTATTAAAGACTATGATCTATATGTAGGATGGGTCGATTAATTGAATGTTTTAGCTATTGAATAAGAAAGAAAATAAGAGACATAGCTCTGTAGATGTGCAAGAAATAACTAAGGAGTGAAGTGGAAGTGCTGGGTCAAAATTGTATCAGATTCTTAATAAAAGACAATGCTTTACCAAAGTGGAGTTTTTCCTTTGGGTTTCTCCACTTATATCTAGTGTAATGTGTCACTATTCTTGTTCTTGTTATTTTCTTTCATCTCTTGCTCATTATTTTCTCTTTAAGCTGGGTTATTCACTCTCTAATTCAAGTTATGGCTTAGTCTAAATGTACATCATAATATATAATGTTCAGCCTTAATGGTGGATCTGTGATCTATAGATCTCATTTCTCTACTAAACCTAACATGTGCATGGTATGTGCATGTTGAGCTAAAGCAAGAGACTGCAAGTTGGCATGACATGACAGAAGCTATTGCTCACACTTTTGATTATGTTTCTAATAATCCACATGTTTATGAGGCCTTCCAAATCATGAAGTGTGTCACTTTAGGTGATAGCACAAAATTAGAGTAAATCATGGTTCATCTCTTGGGAGATCCCGGGAATGAGGCACGTGAGGATGCATTGGAAACATAATAGATCCATCTAGGACACGCATGGAGAGAGAAGCAAAAGGGAATATGGTGTACCTCATTGACGATGAAGAAGTAGATAACCTAGATATTATCCACATAGAGGGTGTGTGCGAGGTAATGGAATCTGCAGATGAGAAGGCACGTGCATACCATGTACCTATGAAGACTAAGAAGGTTAATATTGGGACTGAGGATGCACCTAAGGAGGTTATCATTGGATATTATTGGTCAAAAGCACAAATTTCAAATATCATTGAGCTATTGTTTGATTTCAGGACTTGTTTCCAAGGGGTTACCATGAATGAAGGGTGTACATCCCTCTTTGGGAGAGATGAATATTAAGTTGAAAGATGGTGTGTGTCTAGTTCGAAGAGGCCTTATAGGATGAACCCGAACTTGCATGTGAAGGTCAAGGAAGAGATTGGAAAATACGTAAGTCCGAATCATTAACCAATCGAGGAATATGAGTGGTTTAGCCCCATGGTGATCAACATCAAGAAGGATGGCCGGATTAGGAACTATGTTGAATACATGGAACTTAACGCTTCATGTGTCATAGATCCTTTTCCCACACATTTACATAGGAGATCCTTGAAGGAGTTGTGGGAGAGAAAATTATTTTTTTACTGATAAATTTTTAGGGTACCACCAGGTGCACATTGTGTGTGAAGATTAGGAAAAGACCACCTTCACCACTGAATGGGTAAGTTTTACATATACTATCATGTCATTTGGGTTGAAGAATGTGTTAGTAGTGTTCTCGCACATTGTTGTTCATGCATTTCAAGACTTTATCCACAACTTTTTATTGGTCTATCTAGATGAGTAGAATGTTTATGGGTTAGTAAAGGAACATTGTGATAATATGATGTTGTTGTTTGAGAGATGCAAGTACTTAAGAATCTCTCTCAATATTAAGAAGTGTATATTTGTTATATGCTTTGACACTCTGCTTGGGCACATCATCCGTAAGGATGGATTTGGTAGATCCAAAGCAAAAATTGCGGTGATACTTTGGGGTTGAATGAACCTATCAATCAAAGTGAAGTGCATGGTTTCTTGGGACATATTGGATATTACAAGAATTTTATCAAAGGATATGCAAAGATTTCCACACCCATGGAATAATTTCTCAAGTCCAAGGAAATTTTAATTTGGGTGATGCACAACAACATGCATTTGAAACATTGAAGGAGAAGCTTACCACCGCACTAATCTTCCACTTCCCTTCATGGAATAAATCTTTCCATGTACATGTTGATGTCTTTGGCATGGCTATTGGTGTAGTTTTTGCACAACCAAGAGAGGGTAATATGGATCATCCAATTTGACACCAATGGATCATGAGGTGGTATCCATGATCTATGCGCTTCACAAATTTTGATAGATAGATTAATCGGCCACACATCGTTCATCATTTACACAGATCATATGGCATTAAAGTACTTGGTCAACAAACCTATTTTACAAGGGCGTGTCTATCTCTGTGGATACTACTTTTCCATGAGTTTGATTTTACATTCATAGTAAAACTAGGAAAAAGTAATCTGGGACCTCGTCATTTTTAATGGATAAAAGCTGGAGAGGATGCACAAAGTATTGAAGACATTATGTCTGATGCATAGTTGTTTAGATTGAATCACATGCCAGTAGATTTGAAAGACATTAAGGTATTTTTGTGCACTGGAATTATTCTAGGAGGAATGAAGGCGTGGAAAAGAAGTAACTTTCTATTCAATCCACACCATATCAACTTATTGGAGGAGACCTATATAAAATGGGTAGAGATGAGGTCTTGCACAAATGTGTTCTAGAGCATGAGCATGAAGCAATTATGGAGGAAGCACATGGAGGCATCATGGGAGGAAACTATATAGGGGAAGCGACCACATGCAAGATCCTTTTGGTAGGTCTATGGTGGGATACATTATATAAAGATACTATGGATTTTGTCAAAGAATGTGATCATTGTCGGAGAATTGGAAAACCTAGAAATAGAGATGAGATGCCCTTGTGACCTATAGCAAGTGTAGAACCATTTGAAAAATGGGAAATTGATTTTGTAGGACCTATTACATCATTTGTGCACGAGATGGGTGCATGATACATCCTCACATCTATTGACTACTTGACCAGTGGCAGAGGCTCCACCTACAAAATATGCACAACAACAACAACAAGTGAGGTTCTTTTTAGAAAATATTATCATCAAGTATAGATGCCCATTGATCCTAACGAGTAATAGAGGAACTCATTTTTGAATGAAACAAATATAATTCTATTGGCAGAGTTTACGGTGGCACACAATAAAACCACCCCTTATCACCCATTGGAAAATGAAAGCTGCTGAAGATTTCAACAAGATCTTGAGACAAAAATTAATGAAGATATGTGATGTTGGAAGAAAGGATTGGGATGACAAGGTATCAATTGTTCTTTGGGCATATAGAACGACCTAAGTTGTAACATGAATATATGATCAACAACATGCAAGAAACCCAAAAAAATTCCCACATTGAAACCAAGGCTTTATTAGGAACACAAATTCCAAATCTTTACAATAAAATTGGTTTTGTTGAGGACCCTCTCAACCAATAAAGCACCCACTTCAGATTCTCCAAGCACCCACTTGAAGAAATCCAAGCACCCACTCAATTAGTTTAGCAAGTTGTTACTTGCAAGGACACCCACCCCCTATGATCTAAACACCCACTTAGAAAGATATTACATACAATTTGATCATATAGATTCAATATTTCTTATATAATGGATTATGATCACCTTGTTATTTCTCTCATTACTCACTCTTCAAATTCATATATCAACACTCTCCTTGTCTCTCTCTTAGTCCTTCAAGCATTCATCTGATTTGATTATCTATTTCTGAAACTCTTATACAATCAGCAACTCTTCATTTGATAACTCTATCTCTCTCTCTCTTCTCTCTCTGCAACTCCTTTTTCTCGAATGCACCCTTTCTCATTTGATTCAACAACAATAACATTCTTAACATTTTGCTTAAATAGACAAGTGAAACTCCTTTTCCTAATTTTTTTTTTTTTTTTTATGTTTTAAAATTTTTTAAAATTATTAGTGAACACATAAGGTTAAAATGAATTGTTTTCAAAAATCTTGATTTTTCTAGGATTTTCCCAATGTTCAAATGAAGGTATTTTTCAAAAATTTTATCTTTTTGAGATTATGTTGTTCTGAAAATTTTGATTTTTCTATTTCATGGGATAGAGGATGAAATCATCTTTCCAAAATTTAAAAATTTTGACACCTATTTTTAACATCATTCAAACATCAAAGAAATGGAGGTACAAAGGTGAGTATATTACCCTTGTGGATTTCTCAACGACCCCAACAACTTTCTTTTCATTTGATCTTTTCTTTCAGAGAATTTGGGTTCCAACCCCAAACAACTTAACAACCTTCAGAAGCGGGTTTGACCACACTCCCAAAACTTCATAGCATCTCAAAGCTTGTTTTCACTTAACTTGCTTTGCTTGGGTTTCTCTTTGAGCATTACTTCAAAGTTTTCTCGCACGTATCTTTGCATAACACTTTTCTTCTCCCTTTCTTTGGGTTTGCAAAACTGATTTCTTAGGTTTATAAGTGTTATTACTTTTGTAGTTGTGAACCCTTCACCCAAAACTCTTTCCACTTTACTCCTCTTTCTTATTTTTTTGGGGTTTTGAAGTGACTTAGCTCAAACTTCGATTCCATTCTTAAAAGTTGTGTCGTGTCATTTTTCCAACTAACACAAACATTAAACCTTTACTTTTCATGTGGTTTGGGATATACTTTTTCGTGAGATTTGAGGCTCCATTAGGAACTAGTTTTGGGACTTTAGCACATCGAATCTTAACACACCGGAAAGTCAAAACTCATTTTCTAAAAAAAAACTAAGCACCAATTTTTTTTTTTTTACCATATAGAGACTTTGTGAGACTTAGGACATATGTAAATGAATTTTATACCTTTAAATCAATTTTACCTAATGTACCAACCTTTTTAATACCTTCCAGTGTGTTCCTATCTCATTATCCAAGCTTTAGCTAGTGTCCTTGTAAATCATCTTGAAACCATCCACGAATACTTAATGAACTAGAGAGATCATTGTCAACCACTAAAACACCTATCCATTAATTATCATAATGTTTGACCACCTTGGGAGCACTCATCCCACACCTTACTTGATTGACTATAACACCTATCAACCCGATGGAGAAGACTCATACCACCTTTCATTACCTTCTTTTTGCCATCAATGCCACTTGACATCAATGAAAACACCAATGACCAAGGTCCAACAAACTCCCCCTTTGTCATTGATGGAAACATTCTCGGAAACTTCATCAAAATCTTGATGAAAAACACATTTTTCATACTTGGTTTCGAATGGCACTCTCTCCCTACTTGGTTCACTGATAGCACTCTCTCACCTTTTGACATCTATGACAAAGTTCAGACTCTCAACACCATGATCAATATGTAATAAGCTTGATAAACCATAATCTTACCTTGGATGAATTTGACTAAAAGGGTACAATTTTGTTGCATAATCTTGCTTCACATCTTTTTCCATTGAAACTCTTTTTGTCCACAATCTCCCCTAGACTGTATTCCTTCTTCTTTGACTCAAATCATCAAAAATCTGACCCATTTGGCCTAATATGAACTACAACAAGGCTCCCCCTGAGCTGATACACTCCATGATGGTCTTCAATCTTGTCATCCATCCAAATTCCATTTCACAACTAGTATAGGAATCATCAACTATGTTTCATGTTTTCTACACCTCTTGTACTTTGGGAAACATTTTGTGATTCAAGATAATATTGTAGAGAACAACATGATCAACATAAAATAATATTCCAAATCAAGACAACAACATGAGCTAGTAGACTAGCTCCCCCTCACATGAGGATTTATTTACACTTTGTAGGAGCTGATATTGCATGAATATGATCCCTTAAGTTGTCTCAACACTCTTAGTTGCTGGTGGGATAGGAATGACCCCCAATTCATTTCTCAAGTGCTCAAATGTTGCTTTAGGTAGTGGCTTTGGTCATTATATCAGCAATCTCTTCTTTTGTACTTACATATTCTAGGTTGATCTTCTTATCATTGACTTGTTCCCTCAAGAAGTGAAACCTGATTGGGATATGTTTGGTCTTTGAGTGGAACACAAGGTTCTTGGAGACACTAATAGCACTAGTACTATCACAAAACAAAGGAATTGGGCCATCAAATTTTACCTTGTAGTCCTCCAATGTCTGTCTCATCCAAAGAACTTGAGTACAACACATGGTTGACATGTTAATTATATATTCTTCCTCACATGTTGAAAGTGCTACTGAAGATTGTTTCTTCTCAACCAAGATACCAAAAATTTCCAATGAAGAATGCACCACCACTTGTACTCTTCCTATCATCATTGTCTCCTTCCCAATCAACATCAATGTATGATTTTATGTTGAAATCATTTTTTGGGGTACCAAAGTCCATATTCAAGTGTTCCCATGAGGTATCTTAGAATCCTTTTGACTTCCTTGAAGTGTGTTTCCCTTGGATCTTCTTGAAATATCCCAACAAGACCCACAACTTGCATGATATTAGGTCTTGATGTAGTAGAGTAGAGTAGACTACCTATCATAGATCTATACAAAGTTTTTTCTACCTTTGGTGAGTTGTCCTCTTTTCTCAGCTTGCAACCCACCTCCATTGGTGTTCCTATAGGTTATGCATTCTTCCATCTTGAACCTTTTGAGAATTTATTTGATGTATTTGGTTTGGGATATGAAGATACCTTGATTTGATTGACTGATTTGTAAGCCCAAGAAGAATGAAAGATCCCCAAGCATAGACATTTCAAATTCTTTTCTCATCACATCAGCAAATTCATGAGTCATCTTATCATGATCTCCTCCAAATATGATATCATCCACATATACAATGAACAATGAGTAGATGATCTCCTTCTTCTTTGATGTAGAGATTACTATCAACAACACCTTTTCTAAAACCTTTCTCAATGAGATATGTGTCCAGCCTCTTTGTACCAAGCTCTAGGGGCTTGTTGAGTCCATACAAATCCTTTTTCAACCTGCACACATAGTCTTTATCATCAATTAGAGAGAATCCATCAGGTTTCTCAATATATACCTCCTCACTTAGATGACCATTTAGGAAAGAAGACTTGACATCCATTTGGAAAATTTTGATTTTCTTATAAGCAACATATGCCAAGAACAATCTAATTGCTTCCATCCTTGCCACAAGTGCAAATGTTTCATCAAAATCAATTCCCTCCATTTGTGCATAACCTTTACATACAATTCTTTCCTTGTTTCTTGTCACTTCACCTTTCTCATTCAATTTTTTTTTTGAATACCCATTTTGTTCCTATTACATTCTTGTCTTTTGGCCTTGTACAAGCTCCCAGGTTTCATTCTTTTCAATTTGGTCAAGTTCCTCATTCATGGCATCCACCCAATGTTGGTCCTTGCTAGCTTCTACCACATTCTTGGGTTCTATCATGGATAAGAGTGTTATGTCTTCATGGTTTTTTGATCTCTTAACTTCCTTCTTGTGAGAATACCTCCTTCTTTTGCTTCCAATGATATGATTTGTTGGATGATCCCTCTTAAATTTTGTCTTGAAGGTGTCTTGGTGTCTTTTCTTTCTTCCACTTCTTCATGTGTACATTCCACTTCTTCATCATCTTCTTGATCTTCATGGTTGTCCTTAGGATGAGTGCTAGAATTTGAAGGATAAGACTCATCAACCTTCACATTTTTTCTCTCAACCACCTTTTTAGCCTCTTATTGTAGCATCTATAGGTTGCACTAACTATTGAATATCCAAGAAATATGCCCTCATCACACCTAGAGTTAAAATTTTCCTAAGTTTTCTTCATCCCTCTTGATGTAACACTTTTTCCAAAGACTCTTATGTGTTTCACATTGGTTGGCCTTCCTTTCCAAAGTTCATAAGGTGTCTTTTTTGTTGTTTACTCTCAATTGAGCTCTGTTTATAAATAGTAGAAATATAAATTTCCTCACTCCAATAGCCATTAGGAAGTTCTAGATTCATTCAACATAGTTTTGGCCATTTCTTGCACAATCTTGTTCTTTCTTTCAACAACCCCATTTTGTTGAGGTGTCTAGTGGATGAGAAGAATTCTTTGAATCCCATGTTCTTCACAAAATTCATCAAATTCATTGGACCAAAATTCTCCACCCCTGTCTGATCTCAAACATTTGATTTTGGTGTTTTTCTCATTCTCAAAGTGAGTTTGAAAGGATTTAAATCTATCCAAAGCTTCATATTTATGCTTCAAACAAGATACCCATGTCATCCTAGTGAATTCATCTATTAGAAGCATGAAATACACATCTCCTTGTATACTTTCAGTTCTTGTAGGCCCAAAATATATGTATGATCAGCTCTAAAGGTCTAGTGGTAGAATACTCCTTGGACTTGAATGATCTTCTTATTTTTTTACCATGTAGACAAGCTTTACAAAGAGTGTTTGTTGGTTTTACAATTTTGGCATATGTCTAACACCATCTTTAGCACTTAATTTCACAATATTTTCAAATCTTATATGTCCCAATCTCTTATGTGCCACAACCATTGTCATCAAGTTTACTTGTAAATAATTTCTCTTTGTTTATTTCTTTGAGAACATACATGTTATTCTTGGTCCTTTTGCTTTTGATACTTTATTTCCTGACTTACCATTAATAATTTCACACCCTTTGTCATGAAATATCATATTGTAACCTTTCTTACACATTTGACTCACACTTAAAAGGTTGTGCTTGAGACCTTCAACATATAGGACATTTTTAGTGATTTTTTTCCATTATCAAGACTTAGAGTTCCTTTTCCCACAATGTTTTTGAATTATTGTCACCAAACCTAACAGCTCTGATGCATTGTTTGATAAAGAGATAAATTTTCTTTTGTCACTTGTCATATGACTAGAGAAACCACTATCTAAATACCAGATCTTTTCTTCATCTTGTACATGAAAAGAAGTTTGTACAATCATAACCAATTCTTTCCTTTGTTGGATTCTTCCTTCACAACATGTACATCAATTTTTTTGTTTAGGAGGTTCTTGATTACACATCATAGCTATGTGACCATCTTGTGGCATTTGTAACAAACAACATTATGATTCATTCTAGTGTTTTGTGAATTGTAGTTTCTTCCATATCCCCTAGCATATCTTCTACATTTAGTATCTTTGTGTCTAAACATGTTACATGAAAATAAATAACCATAGAAAGAGTGTGAGTACCTCATAGCATAGGTGATTCTGGGAGAATTTTTCTTTCTCTTGACAATTTTGGTGGCTTCTTTATTTGTAGCATGAGAGGTGCTTGGTGTAGACTTGTCCTCCTTTTCTAGTTCAACTTCTTTTCACTTTCTTCCTTGAAACCTATTCCTAGATTTGTCATTTGTATCCCTTTGAGTGCTCAGTATATCAATCAAGACATTTGAGCTCTTTCTAGCTTCTCATACATCTTGAGTTTTGCTAGTCATTTGTTCCAATTCAGTTTTTAGATGCTCTAAATCAGAATTTCAGGTTCAAGCATTCATCCTCCTTTTCCTTGTAGGATTGAGAGATCTTTTCAAGATGAGATTCAAGTTCTTTGAGTTCATTTGTTTTCTTCCTCTTCCTTTTAGACTTTGTCTTTTCAAAAATGTGAATTTTTCTTCATAATCTTTCAAAGTGCATCTCAACTTTTGGTTCTTTCATCTTGCATAATTTTAACTCTTCAAGAGCACATACAAGTTCAGCTTCTAGGTTCACATTTTCTTCTTCTTCATTAGAATCTTCATAATATACTTGCATTTTTCCTTTGGTGTTGCATTCCTTAGAGATATCCATGGCCATAAACAAGGATTTAGAATGAGTTTCATCATCCTCATTTTCTGAGTTGCTTGAGTTACTTGAATCAGATTCACTTGACTTCTCCTTTGTGTAGAAGTTTCTCTTGTTCTTGAAAAACTTCTTCTTACCATCTTTCTTCTTGTAATTCAAAATTTTCTTGTTATGTTTGTGACCTTTCTTCAAACTGAGTTTCCTTGTTCTTGTTTGGACATTTTGAAAAATGGCCTACTTGTCCACAATCAAAGCACTTGAATGGGAGTTTACCTTTGTATTTTCCTGAGCCTCTGCTTAGTCTTCTCATGAACATTACTTCAATCTTCTCATCATCTTCTTCATCCTCCAAATCTGATTCTTATTTTTTCTTTCTTGGATTGAGTCTCTTTCTTGGCTTTGAATGCTACTTCCTTCTTGGTAGACTTAGCTCCAATTTTCCTCATTTCATATGCTGATAAGATACTTTGTAGTTCATCCAATGTTAAGGTTTTCATGTCTTTGGCTTCCTCAACAACTGAGACACCTTTGCATCATACTTAGGAGTTAGAGGATCTTAGGACCTTTTGGACTATGACAAATTTCTTCTTTCTTCTCACCTAAACCTTTGATCATGTTGATCACTTCATCCACCCTCTTGCATGTAGGATGCAATACTCTCATCCTCTTTCATCTTTAGGCTCTCAAATTGAGCTTTGTAGGTCTATAATTTGGCTAGCTTGAACCTTGTCATATCCTTCATAAATAATTTGAAGCTTTAGTCCAAATATCTTTGGCTGTGGTATAGTGCATTACCTTCACAAATTTAGTTTCATTCAGCCCACAAAAGGATGGCATTCATGGCTCTTGAATTGCTTTCATATGTTTCCTTGTCTATTGTAGAAGTAATTGGAGTGGTTGGAGGAGTGTAGCATTTTTCAACACTTTCCCATATATCAAAACCAAGTGACATAAGATAAGTCTTCATTCTTATCCTCTCAGAATGCATAATTTGTTCTAGTGAAGAGAGGTGATATGGACATTGATAATCCACCTTGTTCTTGATTGGTTTTCATGCTTGTGAAGAGAGGATCTCCTTGAAGATGTTAAGCTTCCTAGAAGGACTCGCTCTGATACCAATTTTAGAAATCACAAGCACTGAAAGGGGGTGAATCAGTGCAGATCAAAACTTTAAAGCACCTAAAAAAAATTACTTGATTAGAAGAAAGAGTTGTAACATGAATATATGATCAACACCATGCAAGAAGAAAATAGCTCACAACACAAGATTTATAGTGGGAAACCCATAAAGGAGAAAACCCATGTTGAAACCAAGGCTTTATTAGGAACACCAATTCAAAGTTTTACAATAAACTTGGTTTTGTTGAGCACCCACTCAACCAAATGAAGCACCCACTTATAGATCTCTCTAAAGAACCCTACTTGAAGAAATCTAAGCACCCACTCAACTAGTTTAGCAAGCTGCAACTTACAAGGAGCACCCACCCCCTATGATCTAAGCACCCACTTAGAAAGATATTACATACAATTTGATCATATAGATTCAATATTGCTTATACAATGGATTATGATCACCTTGTTATTGCTCTCATTACTCACTCTTCAAGTGTAGATATCTAACACTCTCTCCTTTCTCTCTGTCTTTTCCTTCAAGCATTCATTTGATATGATTATTTGTTTATGAAACTTTTATACAATCAAAGAGCTCTTCATTTGATAACTCTATCTCTCATCTCTCTACAACTCTTTCATATCGAATGCACCCTTGCTCATTTAATCAACTATAATAACATTCTTAACATTTTTCTTAAATAGACATGTGAAAATACTTTCCCTAATTTTTAATTTTCTATTTTTGAATTTCTACGCATGTATTGGTGAACATATAAGGTTCATAACTGTTTCTCAAAACTATCTTTAGTTCCACTAGCCTCTAGGATTTTCTCAATGTTGGGATGAAGGAATTTTTCAATTTTCTCTTTACATTTTTTGAACCTGAAAATTTGGATTTTTCTATTCCATGGGATAGAGGATGAAATCAACTTTCCAAAAAGTCCCAAATTTTCAAATTTTGACACTGGAGCAATAATTATTACACTATGGGTTTCCAACCCTCAACAACTTCTTTTGGCATTTTCTTTGTGGGTTGTTGACCCCAAAAACTTACATGATTCAAAGTCAGTTTCATAACCCCAAAAATTCATAGCTTCAAAGCAATTTTTCACAATTGCTTTGATCGGCTTTTTTCTCTTTGAGCATTGCTTCTAAGTTTTCTCACATTATATCTCTACATAACACCTTTTCTTCACCCTTCTCTATGGGTTTGCAAGAATAATTTTCTCAGATTTTGAAGTGTTATTACTTCATATTTTGTCACCCTAAATTTACTCTTTACTCTTCTTTCTTCTTCTTTGTGGTTTTTTTTGAAGTGACTTAGCTCAAACTTACGATTCGTCATTACTTGAAGTTGTGTCGTGTCATTTTTCCGAATTACTCTCCATCAAACACCTTTGCTTTTGAGGGTTTGGGATGTAATTTTCTCATGAGATTTTGGGGCTCCATTACTTACAGTCTTAGCACATCAAATCTATCCGCAATACACTGGAAATTCAACTTACTCATTTTCCTAAAAAAATCTAAGTACCAAAATTTTTGCTTTTACCATAGAGACTTTGTGAGCACTTAGGACATATGTAAATGAATTTTAGACATTTAAATCAATTGACCCATATGTACTAACCTTTTCAATACCTTCAGTGTGTTCCTATCTCACTATCCAAGCTTGCAGTGTCCTTGAATCATCCTAAAACCATCCTAAATGCTTAATGAACTAGCTAGAGATCATTTTAAACCACTAAAACACCTATCCATTCATTGTCATCATGTTTGAACATGTTTGACCACCTTGAGAGCACTCATCACACACCCTTACTTTCTTCACCATGTACACCTATCACCGATAGGATCACTTCACCATTCACCCTTTTATCATCATCAACCACTTGACATCAATGACAACACCAACGACTAGGGTCCAACACCCTACGTATTGCACACTTAGGTGGATTGGATGATGAAAAGATGTGGATGAGTGCATTGAAATTTTGATGTAATTAAATGAGTGACGATCATCGCACGTTGGAGCAAGACAAAAAGGAAATAAAAAGGCTTGGCATGACATGACACATCAAGAACAAGTCTTTTGATTATCAAGATGGTATTTATGTATGATTTTTAAATTTATGAGTTATCTTTGTAGTGACCAAGATACTATAATTAGGTGCATGTCAATTGCAAGTGCTAGATGGCACCATGTTGCCCAGTTACTTCAATGGGAGTAGGTTGAAGCCCTACTATAAATAAGCTTCCTTTTTGTAATAAGGAAATCTGCTACCTAGATTAGGTTTCCTTTCATGTTTTTCTTTTTTTTTTGTTATAATAAGCATGTTCATGTGCGGGATCTTATTACTACTTATTAAGTTGATGCGCAGAGGACCGCACATAGTTTTAGTGTGGGGTAGAAGCGAGTGTGTGATTGCGCATAACAAGAAATTTTGGGATGTTGGTATTTGTCTTGGAGTTGGTTTAGAGGTGTACATAAAATTACTCTCTAAAGCACAACAAAAGGAAGATGAAGAATTAAAGGCTTTGATCATAAATTTATCAAACAAAGTCATATCATTAGAAAAGAAATAGGCGCAAGCCTATAGAGGCAATTCTAATCAAGTGCATAGCCAAAACAATCAACCTTGGCGAGAATCAATATGGAAACCAAAGATATGCACCCAACCAACAAAATGATAGATGGCATGCTAACGCGAATCTACCCTTACAAGTTGTTCATCTTGTGCCTTCTCTTCCAATTACCAAGTACAAGTCGCGCTCATTCCGATTCGTAACAATTTGATGCAAGAGTCAAAATGATGTTTCCCTTATAATATGCCTCACAATCAATATCATTGTGCTAATGTTGCATGCATGCAAGCCTACATGATCCAAAATGCTTCATCTTGTGAGCCTTCGATAAGTGTCATTGAAGCGTAAAACTAAGGAAGACCGAAGCTCCTCCAAAGGAAAATTTGATGTTCTTTGGCACTGAGGACTTCTGTATAATCAACCAAGTTGCAGATGATACAAGAAGACCACGAGCTCAATTCATAGACAACATGAGATATAAGAAGATAATTTTGGAGTTAGACACATAGGTCACACTCCCAATAACGTAAACTCGACCCTCAAAAGTAGAAAGAAGCGGCCAAGGCATTTAGTAGTAAGAGCGCACAAGTCCCTACACAAGAGGACCCGTGTAAAGCTTCTAAAGTGGCACGCATCCCTCCTTTGGTAGGTCAAGCTCCTGCTTCAGCTAAAACTCTTACTTCCATGCCCGAAGCAGTCAAAAGGGATTTTTACTCAAATTCAAAAGTCGGTGAGTCTTCCATTCAACATTTTTTACCGGATGAACAAGACAAATATAAATGTCACAATGTGGGATGCCTTGAATATTCCATCTCAGTGGGATCTATTGCATGAATCTCTATCGCAACTCCCACACACCGATCCATCCATACAAAAGCCATGCATTTCTATCAACATCTGCAAGAAAATAAGAAGCAAGTAAGGTTGTGAAAACCCCACCCTTTTATATGTCCTTGATTATAGGCAAACATCTTGTCCATAATTACATGATAGACTCGGGCGCTACTACCTCTATTGTGCCCAAGAGAATAGTTGATGTCCTAGGTCTTAGGTATATCCCCTTATCTAAAGGATTCCTGTAGCTCGAAGGCTCAACTGTCACCACCTTAGGATTCATTAAGGATCTTGAGCTAACCCTTCATGCATTTCCATTTTTAACAATTACTCAAGATGTGTCATTCATCGACTTACCTCCTTTGTTTGCCCTATGTCTATCAAGATATTTCATTGCTCAAGTGGGTGGTTACTTGTCTTCTTATTGGTCTCATATGTTACTCAAGACAAGGTATGGTACTCAGTTTATGATACAAGCTAAGCCTATATTTTCCTATCATGTAGAACCATATGTCCCATCCCCCTCCAAGACAATTGTCTAATCTAAGAACAAGCTTCGGTTCTGAAGAGAAGCCTCTTCCACCCTTTGTTCTGACTTAGTACTTTATAAATGGGTGGAGAGGCACCATAAATTTGATCCATATATCAAGAACTAGAAGCTTGTGGCCGGGCTTGGTACTTACCGCATTCTTGAAGAGGAAAGCGTGTTGTCGCGTGCACTCAAGAAAGATCATGTTGAACCCGGTCTATGGAAGTTATATTTTGACAGCCTTCAGTAGAAACAGACAGAGTAGGAGTGGTTCTCATTTCCCCTAGGGATGAGAAATTCTTCTTCGCATATAGGCTATATTTTGCATGCTTCAAAAATGTGGCAGAATATGAGGCATTGGTGCATGGTCTACTGATTGCTGAAAAGAAGAAGATTAAGGTGCTAAAAATATTTGGGGATACAGAGTTAGTCATCCATCAGGTTACCAACAAGTGCTTAACAAAGAATAAGCTTCTCAAAGCTTACAAATATAGAGATTGGGACCTCCTTGAGAGCTTTGATGCTTTAAACATGTAGGTGGTGTCACACAAAATGAACAAGGAAGCTGACCAAATGGCTGCTCTTGGTTTGCATAGATTCTCTCTAGGTGAGGAATTTGTTAAAGGAAACACTCAACACATTACTATGGTGATCGGCCATCAATTCTAGACAACAATACCAACTGGAAAGTGTTTGACAGTGGCATATAGATCATCTAGTTCATCCAAAATGAAGTTGAATTCCTATCAAGCATGAGAGTTGACTTACATGACAACTATGGTGACTAAGTAATACAACTGAAGACAAACAAGTTGCCTAAAGGTTTGGTCACCTTAGAACAAATGTTTATCCTTGATGATGAGTTCAAGGGTGAAGAAAATATATGCACGCTACACAAGAAGACTACTCCCTAGTCACTATTGCGTGTGGAAAGGAGTTGTTGCTCAAAGCAAGCTTGCACGCATGATGAAAAGTAGGCCTTCATCTCTCTTTATCAAAAATACAGTGATATATTTTCATGGGAGTATGAAGACCTCAAAGGTTTTGATCCAAGTGTTTCTCAACACTCCATTGATCTTGATCTGGTGTCAAGCCCCTGATGTCAGGCAGTAGCCCAATAAATCCAAAGATAGAGCCCCTCATGAGAAAGGAATTATCTAAACTCATTGAGGCAAAAATCATTTTTCCCATCAAGTACTCTACTTGGGTCATGAATTTAGTTCCAAAGTACGTAAGAAGAATGGTGAAATCAAACTCTATGTTGATTTTGGATATTTGAATAAGGCATCTCTAAAGGATCATTATCTTTTGCCTTTAATGGAGCAAGATTCTATAGACTGTGGCTAGCGTGTAAATATTTTCAATGTTAGGTGGATATTTAGGCTTCAATCAAATCCTAGTCAAGGAAGAGGATCAATTCAAAATAGTGTTCACAACCAAGTGGGGAACATATGTGGGTATAAGAAAATTCCCTTTGGTCTCGTCAAACGGGTGTAACTTTCCAGTGCACCATGGACATTACCTTCAAAGGTTACATCAATGACTTCATCTTGGTTTACCTTGATGACATAAAAGTCTTCTCAAAGTAGAGTGTGGATCATATGGTGCACTTGGAAAAAGTCTTTAAGAGATGTAGAAAGTATGGGGTGTCTCTTATCGCAAGAAGTGCAATTTTGCGGTGGTGCAGGGAAAACTCTTGGGCCACATGGTTTAAAAGGATGGCATCATAATGATCCCGATTGCATTTTAGCCATCTTGGATCTTTCCCTGCCAGTGCACAAAAAGGCCTTGCAGTACTTCCTTGGAAAGATAAACTTTGTTAGGTGCTTTATTCCTAACTTTACAGGACTGGTAATGCCAGTCACCCTGATGCTCAAGAAGGATATGGCTTTCAAATGGACAATGAAGGGAGAGAGAGCTTCAAAAAAATCAAGCAAGAAATTACATGCGCACCAACACTCATCAACCTGGATTATTCCAAGGATTTCATCCTTTATGCTTATGGCACTTATATTGGTCTTTGTTGTTCTAACATAAGAAAATGAACAAGGGCTAGAACAACCAAGTGGATTTCTTTAGCTTGCAGATCTGTCAAGGATTACGAATTAAGATACGATCACACTGAGAGAAGCAGTGTCTTTGCCATCATGTGTGTGCTCAAGAAATTTAAAATTATGCTTGCCTCAAATAATATTAAGGTGTTAGTCTACCACTATTCTATTAGGGACTTCATCATGGGAGCAGATATCAGTGAAAATAGAGCACAATGGGTGACCAAAATCATGGAATATGATGTGACCATTAAAGACACAAACCTCGGTAAGAGGTAGCACGCTCTACGAGGCATATTTTTGAGGATGTGCAGAATGAATATGAGACTTCATTATTTCTAGATGAAGGCCTTCCACGTGTAGAGCTTGAGCGAGAATACATATCATGGCATGCAAAACTAGATGAATGACATGGTCACATGCCTTTCCGAGGGTGTATACCCTCATGGTTTGAATAAGGCAAAGAGAAGACATTTGAGGTTATAATCTATCCCTTATGTTTTTATTGATGGAATTCTCTTCAAGAAAAATCTTGATAGTGTGTTGTTAAGATGTATTAATGGCAAGCAACTGAAAAGGTGTTAGCATAATTTCACGATGGATTCTCTAGTGGACACTTTTCTAAAAAAACTATAGAAATAAAGATCATAATGATAGGAATCTTCTGCCTACCCTATTTGCAAATGCACACAAGTGGGTGACAAAATTAAAGGAATTCACTTTCTTTATAGGAAAGAAAAAATTGACAGTGCTTCCTCCGACCAATCCAAACGGATCAACCTTTTGCACAATTGGCATGTCCCCTTATTTTCCTCGCACACCCTTACACGCTTTCCTTTCTTCCATTCCTTTCCTTTTATTTTTTGTTCCATCTTCCCCTTGTGCATGTCTTATGTGCATTCACCTTCTTCTTGACATCTATCCACCCTCACGCGATCCCACACATCATCGTGTAATGGTTTTGCCTTGACCATGCGTTCTCTACTCAACAGTTTGCCTCATTTCCATGTGCATGTCACACGCACATTCCTCTATGTCTTCCTATGTTTTCTTCCATGCACCCTACCCTCATGCCCTCCTTTACGCCCTTCTATGCCAGGTCATCCTCTGGCATGCTTGAGTGTGCCACACGTAGCCGATTAAAGCACACTAATAGGGCACCGAGTCATTGCAACAAATCAGTGAGTGACACATGGCAGAAACTACAAACATTTTGCGCATTTGGCCATTATTTCATCCAATTCGTGCACACCACATGTTTTGCATGTGCAAGAAGCTCTAACATCCTCTCGACATCCATATCTTTTGCCACGAGCTCTAATCAACGTGCACTGGACTTGTCGAGAGAGGTGCGACATTAACCACAGAATGCTTTAGACATTCAAATTCAAATTTTGGTGGACCTAGTAGGTGAGAAATGGGAAAATGTCTTTCTGAGCATTAATGAAGTAGATTTGATTGCTTCAACCACCCAATTTGATATGATCCGCCCTCCTTCCTTCTCCAACACATAAAATAGACCTAGGGAAGTGCATTTGATGATTTACGAGGCATTGAATGCTTCTTGTTGGTGGTTGTATTTCAAATTTAGGTTTTCCCTCCTTCTCTTCTCCTTCCACAAATTCATCTATAAATGTAAGAGTTGGGCTCATTATTAATGTTGGATACTCTGAATCCTTACACGTTTTTGCTAAGGACTTCATATTTTCTACATTCTGAGTTGCAGACCTCTAGATCTGGCTCATACATGTGGATATCACCTCTTTCGCCATTGTAATAGCTTTGGGAATTTCGGAAGTAATAGAAGCATCGTTTCTATGACTATTCTCTATCATAATGTGTTTGCATTCCTTCTTCTTGCTTTTTCTTTTGCATTGTGTGTTTGTTATACCACTTCACATCCATTGCAATTCCATATTTAGTTGTGTTGCATGAGAATGATCTAGTAAACATTTTTTTAGTTGTGTTACTCGTGCTTACCCTCCTTTCACGTGTCCCCTTTTATTCCCACTGAATAGATAGTATGCATCCCTCTTTTCTCGGTGCTATCTCCTTTTAGTGTAGTTTATTTTCATGTTATCTTTATATCCCTGGTCCCTTGGCATTTATTAGCTTAGTTTCCCCTTTCAACACTAGGAGTAGCAGAGCAGAGAGAAAGAGATAGAGGAACCGACCTTCTCCAGAGATCCATATCAAGCACACAAGGTCCCACAACTTAGAGACGGTTCCATTGTGATCTCAAAATGACTTGGCTCTTCCGGATCCGAGATACAGTGCAAGTTTAAAGACCAACGGGTTCCAAGATAACTCCCTCCTCATTGATCTCGTGTAACACTATTTGGGCTGATACCCTTTGTCAATTAGTTTCTTCGGGTAAGAAACATGAAAGACTGGATGTATTACGGTTTTCTACGGAAATTCTAATTTGTATGCTACAAGACCAATCTTCGCAATACGTGATAGGGGCCATAATACTTAGGTGAAATTTTGTTATCCTTTTGTTTTTTTTTCAAATACATTTTCTTATATGTTTTAAATGCACAAAAACCTAGTCATCGACTTCAAAATTCCTTTCAGTGTGATGTTGATCAACCTACTACTTCATGCAGTTTTGTGTCATGGCCAAGTTCTCCCTAAGACTAGAGAGGACCTCTTATTGATGTTAAATGTGTTCTTCCACTGCTCTAACCCTTGGTTTTCCTCTCAACGATGATGTGATGGATGGTGGATGGTACCCATAGAGTTCCAAAAAAGGATACATTTTGGATGAAGTATAGAAGGAAGTGTTATACCACCATTTTATAAGCAGCTGACCATTAGACCCATCTCACTTGTTTATCTAAGGTGAAGCAATAGAGATGTCCCTCTAAACACTTATTTACAACTTTTTTTTCCCATCGATCGGGGATGATAAAAAGAGCTACGAGCTAACTGAGTACCCAAACATGAGAATAAATCAGTCCAAAAATTACTAGTAAATATAGGGTCCCAATCACTTACTATAATCTTCGGTGTCCCATGTAGCTTCTGAACTATCCATAAAGGTTGTTATTACTTATGCTTGTAGCGAATGGGTGCGAAAAGGCACAAAAATGAGCATATTTGGTATTCTATTCACCACAACCATGATGAAATTTTTTTCTTTAGATTTAGGAAATCATGTGATGAAGTCTATAGAAACCTCTTCCCACCATTGGCTGGGAATAGATAGAGGTTGTAGAAGACCAAGGGACCGAATTGTTTCACCCTTATTTTGTTGACAAACCATGCATTCACCCAAAAAAAATTGGACATCCCCTTTGAGCCCTTCCAGAAGAATTCTTGTTTGATTCGATGATAAGTCTTCAAGAATCAAGAGTGTCCCCTACTAGAGAAGTGTGAAGCTCGAGATAGAACCCTATTTTAAGGGTGGAGTTCTTATATATGTATAATCTATCTATATACCATAAAGCATCCCATTTCCATACAAATTTTTCAGGCATGCTTGGATCATTCTAGAGATTATGAATGAGGTTTTTTTGTAGTTGGGTCATTTATCCATTCAAAACTTGCCTCATCTACCCAATCTTCATGTAAGATGGATATGACACATAACAATGTTACACTTGATTCAGATTTCCTATACAAAGCATCCTCGACTACATTCTCCTTCCCTTTGTTGTAGATAATCACAAAATCATATCCCAACATCTTTGAGACCCATGTTTGTCGGTCTTCATATGATAAGCATTGCTCCAAGAAGTATTTCATACTATCATGATTTGTCTTCACTTTAAAGTGTCTTCCTATGAGATATGGTCTCCATTGCTTTACTACATGAAGTATGGATAGCATTTCATTCTCATAAGTTGGATTTGACAAATTCTTACCTTTGAATTTATGGCTCAAAAAGGAAATAAAACAACCTTCTTGCATGATAAATTCCCCCATACCACACCCTGATGCATCACATTCACTAATGAATATTTTGGATAAATCTAGAGTAGCCAATATGAGAGAGGTGCACATGGCCTCTTTTAACTTCTCAAATGCTTTGGTAGCGTCCTCATTCCAATGGAAAGAGTCATTCTTTTAAAAAATTTAGAGAAGTGTTGTTATACTTCCATAATGCCTTACGAATTTACAATAATAGCTTGTAATCCCCAAAGATCCTAGGAGATTCTTTAGGGTTTTTGGAACCTACCACTCCCTCATGGCCTTGATCTTATTAGGATCCAATTTAACACCTTCATAAGAGACAATGTGACCCAAATATTCAACCTCCTTAACTTAAAAATAACACTTAGAAGGCTTTGCATAAAGTTTATGTTGCTCGAGGGTTTATAAAACTTTATTTACTTCATGCAAGTGCTCCTCCCATGTTTTGCTATAGATTAATATATCATCACAGAACACAAAAAATCCTTCCTTCATACTGAAAGCACATGAATAACTCTTGGAAGTTCATCTCAATGGTTCCCAAGGTGGTAAGCCATTAAACTCCTAACACAATGTTTGCTCCTCCCATAGAAATGGCATACATAGGGCTATTTAGTATGTAATCTCCCATGGTGAGCTTAATGTTATGGCATTTTCGGAACAAGTAACAGTACCTCCATCAATAATCATTACTTGACATTCAAGAGTGGATAAATAAAACAGTTCAGAGCACTACTAACTTATGATTGATGAAGTTGTGAGTACTTCTTGAGTCAATCAACACTATGACCCTCTCTTTTTTAAGAATCCAACCACCCTAAGGGTTTGGGGGGTGTTGATTCCTGAAATTACATGGAGTGAGATCTTTGTTGGGGATCTCCGACTCCTCCTCTTCCTCGACCATGACCTTTGACTCTTCATCTTCTTCCTTCTCTTCATCTTCACTAGGCCCATCAATGTAGAACAACTTCTTTTCAAAGCACATTTATGTCCTGGTCCATATTTACTATCATAGTTAAAACATAACCCTTTTTCTCTCTTTTCTTTAATTTGTTGAGGTGTCAATCTAACTAGCCGAGGGAGTGTTGGAGGCAAGGTGTTGCGATCTCGATATTAGTGAATTTTTTTCTCTGCTTGAAACCAATTTTTCCTTTGCCTGATGTGCCATAATCATAGAATCAGAAACCTTATGAGGATTAAACATACGCACCTCATGCTCAATGTGATCCTTAAGACCCCCAAGAAATAGGTCATTCATATTCTCTTTAGTAATATTTTCCACCCACAAGGAAAGGATTTGGAATTATTACAAATAAATGATCTCAATATGCAAGTATAATATCTTAGCCACTTCGAGGGGGAAACCTCCAAACCATACAATAAGACTTAAGTGTTCAATATATGCTTAACTACACACTATTATCTCCTATATATACCCTTCCTATGTTATGGCCACCACTGAGGCCAACCTACTAATGATATGAATGAAATATAAAATGATAAGAACATATGAATAACCAAGGGAATGTGTGCCACATGTTGGCATCTCCATCCGATACACTATATATGATTAAGGGCATAGCACTTTTGGAAAGACAGAGTTGAACATAAGGTCGAATTGCAATATGGTGATCATCACCTTCCTCCTCATGACCTCCTTGAACTTCACATTTCACCTTTGTGACAAAGACTTCATCTTTTTGAATGGAAATAACATCAAGATGCTTAAATACCTTCTTTCTCATATGTTACTTATTGGAAAGAGTTTTCTTCTATAAATGGGGAAAGAGGACACTCTGTATTGACTGTTATACTCATCAGACACACTCCCATGCCAAGTCCTATTTGATATCACTTTCCGCATCACTTTGAACATGATGACCCCTTTTAACCTCACAATTCACCTCCATGAAAAATATGTCACCTTTTCGAATGGAAACATACTTAGGATTCCTAGACACCTTTTTTCTCATCTACTCCTCATAGGTATTCTCCTCCAGATAGAGGATCGCTTATCTCGAATGAAAATGTGTGCCTCTAACATCCTGTTAGGAATAAATAATGTGGTTACAATTTCCTTCATCTACAGGCACACTACAAGGCATTTGAATGAGTGTTCAAGAACACTATTGTGAGATTTACACTAAGTGGACCAACGGTGCCTTCTTGATCTTGCAAACATGGTAGTCTTAGGTTGAGGCATATTGGGAGAAATGATGCAAGAGAATAACCTTTATTCATATTATATGCTCAATTCATGTTTTCATAGGTTAAAATATTCCATCAAGATTTTGGTTGATTTTCTTGTGTATTTAGTTTGGATCCTGCATAAATTTGGTCTGGAGCTTCTATATACTTGGTTTGGAGCTTCTTGATTCACTATAGTGATGAAGACATATCCTTCTTGAATGAATTCGACTGTGATGACTCCCTTCTATGACCATTAGGATGAGTTGAATCATCCAAATTCTTGCATTAAAGTGTTCCATATATAATTCACCTCGAGACCGATGTTTCAGGAGCCTGTAAAGACTTTATGTCCTTTTTAAATCACAAGATGACCTCCCAAGCTTGGAATTATGGAAAAAATAAATGAGTTAGGTATGATTTGAGTTAATGCAAGTGATCCAATCCCAATTGCAAGACTTTCAATTTTTAGTAGGCCTTGACTAGGATGGCCATTTTTAGTAAATTTTCATCTTTTGATGGTTTTTTCTTGTTTGGAGTGCATAGTTGATGAAATTAACCATATTTGGAAACTTGATAAATTTAGACATATGAATCCTTTCACACTTAGTATTTTTAGAAAGGTTTCTTCTGGATGTCAAATTTCAATGAAATTGGTCTCAAAATTTTAGTTTTGCTTTAAGACCCTTTGCTCCAGTTTTTGAGGTTTTTCTCTTTCCTGAACTCTATATATCTAAAAAGGAAACCTCTAGGTCTGAAAATTTCACATGGATGTTGTAAATTATATAGATCATCCATGGTAGTGCTCTTACAATCAACTTGAAGGCATTTTCGGAGGAGTGCACTAGCAAATTTTGGTGGAATCGAGTGCACTATTTTGGAGATATGAGCATTCTTCGGTTTTGGGGCATGGATGTCTGGAAAAAATAGAAGCATACATGTACAACAATGGAGGTTTTTGAGGAGATAACACATCATTTTAAATTTTTAAAATGACTAAGTATGTGAGGTGAGGGAGTTAGTCATTTTCCTTGTAAGTTTTAACTCATGTTTTGACCCGACAACTTAACTAAAGTTAGGATATGGTTAAAGTTGAGTTGCACCCATGTAAGAGGGACAAAGGGGAAATAAGGAACAAAAAGTGTGACTTACAATATATGGTGAAAAGTGGAATATTTTGGTTCCTTGTGAGTGAGATGTAAGGGTTGGGAATGAGCATTGTGAGCTTAATTTTTTGTCAATGGGAGCTAGAAATGAGTTTTCAAGTGACCAATAGCTACATGGAAGGAAGGGGATCACACTTTTGTGTCTTCCTTGTCCCTTTTCACCTTAGGGGAAATGGGGGAATCATGAGTGAAAAAGTGTGACCTGAGGGATCAAGTACATGAAAAGTTAGGCTAGGAAACTCAAATCACTCATTTGTTCACCATAACACCCAAAGTTATACTTTCAAGTGATGAAACATCAAAATTGATGGGGAGTCTCATTTTGGTGTCCCCCTTGTCCCCTTTTCACCTCATGGAAAATCTAAGGGAACCCCAAGGGTGAAAAAGTGCAACAAAGGAGTTTTGAAGTGCTAATGTCACCTGTCGAGTGCATTTGAGGGCCCTAAGAGTGATTTTTCCACCCTAAGAGCATGGAAAAGTGTTTTGGGATCAAAACTTATATGATTTTTAACATTATTAGGATCCAAGTATTCCTTCTATTTAATTTTTAGTGCCTATTTCAATCTTGACTAAAAGGGGCAGCTACAGTGTCTTGGATTCTCATAGAAGATTATTGAGTCTTGAAACAAAATTTATGTTCCCATTATGTATAGGGTTCTAAGATATTTCTGTTGATTATTTGTTTACCTCCAAACTCCTTCTCGGATATCCTAGAAACATCTTTAAAACTTATCTTTCACCGTTGGATTCTTCATTCCTTGTGCTCAAAATTACCCGACCTTGCTCAAATTGTTCCTAACTTCACTTTCTTCCACCAAATTTCCCTAAACTTCCTTGGATGACTTCATTGTTCTCTGACATCACCCTCATATGATTTGAAACTTCCTTATATGCTTATGTAGGGTATTTGCTAGTTGCAAAATGGCCGAAAATTACCTTCTTTAGGCCTCCGAGAGTAGTTGTTCTTCATTAAATATCATTGAATTCTTCAATCACCTTAGACATATATCACCGCACATTTAAAAACACTTAAAAATATTTTTATCATGTTCCTCTAAGCTAGAATGAGGGTGAAACTAAGGATAGTCGGCGGAGGAAGAGTTCATAGTGATCGGGAGAGGAAATTTTCAAGTGTGCACTTAGTTGTTATGGCCAAAATTTTCAATTTTGCATGCTAGACATTTAACATGACAACAATTATGTATCAATGTTTATCGGTTAGAGATAGCCTAAAGCATATGGGGGTCCCAAAATACACTGCCCTTCTGTTATCAAGTTGAGACTATAAAGTGTCTTTTCTAGTTTTTCCTTAATGCACAATTTGACTAGAAGTGGATCCATACCCTTTTGTAACCTTTTCTTCTAAAAAAATTCCTTGAACAAAGTTTCTTGAGGTGACTTGACCACGTTTTCTACAAAATACAACATTTTTAGAAAATATTTATGTAGACATATTTCCATATTCAAAAATATATAAATCGTGTTATTTTATTAATTTATTAATGGAAATAAATTTTCATATACCTATAAAGTTAATGTTATCATTGATGTTTTGTTTCAAATCCGGATCTAAGTAGAGAAGGTTCACTTGGGAGTGGAGCATCTCAAGTATTTTTGAATCATTGGGGAGTGATTCGTGTGTTATTATTCAAAGTGCCTCCAGTTATCCCTACTTTGTCACTCTCCTTCTCATGGTGGCGATCGGGGTTTTTGTCATCGTTTATCTAGAAGCAAGGGAATTTCCTCTCCACGTTCTCATCGGTCTTCACCTATCAAAGGAAGTTTTTATTGCATTGGAGGTAGCAATGGTGACATCCGGGGAGCTCTTCCTCATGATAAGTTTTCCCATTTAGATCTTGCAATTTCCCCATCCAAGCATGCCGAGGAAACTAAAGAAAAGCAACAAAGTGATTGGTGGGATCCCATATCTAAGGCTGGAAACCCTCCAGTGTTAATGTAGGGGACAAGCCTAATAGTCCCCTCATTTGGCTACCATATTTTTCGTTGTTGCATAATGTCTTGTTTCTTGTTAATTATGTAATTGATTGTCCTTGTTTTTTTAATCCTTAATTTTATCACTTTTTGATTGAAAAACAAACAAACACACACACCACACACCCACACATCCATGTGCACATACACACACACACACACACACACACACACACACACACACACACACACACACACACATGTATAGATATATATGTATATATACATATATGTATATGTATATATATGCATACATGTATATACGCACATAATGTATGCATATATGTGCATATATACATTACATATATCTAGAAATACATATATGCATGCATGCATACATGCATACATATATATATATATATATATATATATATATATATATATATTAGTACACACACATATACATACATACATACCAGATAATATACATGTACACACACACATGTATGAAAAACATTTTTGATGTTGTTATGATAATTTCTCTAGGCTAGTTTAGTTCGTGTGATTAGCATTCTAAAGTATGATTTTTTCGCATGTTTTCTATATGATTAACATTATATTATTATGTATTATTAATAAAAGTGCACATTTTAATTTTAAAAAGAGTACAAAAATTATAGCATGTGTTGTAACAAAATCTAAAAATACATTTATGAAAACACTAGTATTTCTACGATGCCTTAAAAGATTGGTTTAAATTTCCACGCTACAAGACTTCAATTATGGAACATGTACCGAAAACTATAAAGTTCAATGTCACTTTTTAGAACATATTCGGGTTATCTTCGATATATTTTGTATCTTTAATGAAATGAAATTATTTTAATTATATCAACAAGACCCAATGGTCTATAGGACCACCGATTACACTAATTACTTCCCCTACTCAAATATTCTTGAGGCTTGTGATATCCCTTGAAAGGATTCTCCTCCTAATTTGAGTTAGCAACACCCCAAACTATTTTATTCGTTTTTCCTTAAAAAAACTCAACCATGAAGCCCACTCTTCACATTTCCACATGCTTGGTTAGCATGTCCATATATTAGGGACAATTGAGATTGATTTTTTTCCATTTCGATTTCCCTGTGGTACAAAAAACACAAACCTTGTCTTCCCATTGCTCTTAGAAAATTGTCCATCTCCCCATCTCACATCTAATTACTTGGGGAGTTGGTCCTCAATTGAGCAGTGAGGATTTTTTCTATCCATTCAATTTCAACCCCTACTTGTACTTTTTCACTATGCTCATAGTTCGGGTTGAACACTTAAATATAGTTTTGTTTTTTCTTTCTTGTTTATTTCCTTCACATTGTTGATTTAAACCTTTCATTCATATTGTTTTTATGTCTTACAATTTGGGAATTTAGCTAATTCGATATTCCATTTACTCATCATGATGCAAGAACATCTCTCCTAGCATCCATTTAGGCATGTCATGACACTTTTGGATTGTTAGGTGGGTTAAGAGTCCTTAGGAAGTTCTTAGAATTCATTTCATGTTGTTTTGTTGAGCTCGGATGGTCAAAATTCAAAATTTACATTTTCCCTCCTTTTTAGTAAATTTGAATTTTTGAATTAGTTGAGCCATTTTTAGATTTCTATCATGGTGGTAGAAGTCTAAGAGGTGATAATAAGAATTTTTAGGGGTTTTAGAACCATTATGGTGTCTTAGGAGTCCTTTCATGTTGTATAGTTGGTCATGTGACTCTTAAAGCTTGTTTTTAGCTCCTTTTCTTAAGATGTGACATTGTCTTAAGACCATAATCATTAGTTATGGGTGGATGTTGAGGCAAAGGAAGATAAAATTATGTTTTGTAACTAATTTTAATTATCATTCGAATAATAAAAAGGAATGGAAATAGGATCTCTAAGAAGATTTTGAGAGATTTTTGTTTGCAAACAAACTTTGTAACATTCTAATTTTGTGTTTAGTACTTTGGAGACTTGAAATGCATGTGTTTAAAATTGTGAATCTCATTGATGGTGGTTTCTTAAGGTTGGTAAGAATGCTAGACCCCTGCTCATATTAAGCCATGCATTTATTCTTTGGTTTTATTATTATTTGTTGTGGCACTTATTTTGAACCCTGTAGCAGGCCATTGATAAAACAATCCTCATCGATTTGATGCCCTATAGTGAACAATTTTTTTCTTAAAGTCAATACTGATAAGAGGAAGGTATTCGCTCGTTTGAGTGGAAGGGAGAAATATCATCATAAGTTCAAATTACATATAAATAAGGATTTGAGATTTGTTTTGAAAGTTTGATAAGAAACCCGCTCTAACTATCACACCGAGCAGGGGAGCTAAGTGTCATTTATGGGATTTTCTTGTTGAGTGTACAACATTGATTGATCGGGAAGCTTTACAAGGTTGAGAGGGACTTACAAAAGGATATTGAAGTCTTAAAAAGGACTTTTAAGTGTTTAGAAGAGTTTTGTAGTTGAGTAAGAAACCTTATCAAGGGTTTAAAAGGGTTTAGCTTTAGGAAGCCCTAGACATCTTATCAAGAACCAAGGACTTGTATAAACCATATTCATAGAGCCTCCATTCATATTCAAAATAAATTATTACAAAAGAAGTTCTTAGCTTCTATAAATTCTTGACAATCCTCTCTTTAGTAGTATGTTACAAAGTTATAAGCCTAATTAAGAGCACAAAGCAGTGAATTTGGAGGAGATTTTAAGAAGAAAGGTATTTAGAAATTTTATACACTAATGAAACCCCAAAATGGGTACTCATAAATGTGATTCATTGATTAGTTGAGTCCATGTATCAGAAGTTATACATGTAAAACCCTTAAGGAAGGGCTACAAGGACCTATATTAGGTGAAGAAAGGAGGATGATGAAAAAGTGATTTAGCAAATGAGTTGAGTCATGAAATTGATCTCACGCCTAAAGGAGGAAAATGTGTGCATAGAACTAATTTGAGTTTTTCCTGAAAGTTAGTATATTCTTCCCAACACCAACTCACTAGAGGCATTACTCTTAGGAAGCTAGGAATGTGGTTTTGGGCTAGGTGAAAAATTTGGTGATTTCTTGTGTTTTCCTTCAACGATTGATGATTTAGCATAGAATGTGATCAAAACATAGTAAATTATTAAGAAATGATCAAGGGAATCAAATTTAGCCAATATTTTCTAGTTTGGGAGGTTTCTTAACTTGGAAAAATATAGTTTCCTTAGTAAAGGACTAATTTGGAGTTTTTTTATCAATCTAACTTGTTTAAATGGTTGTATGATTGAATGTGCTATGCACCATCTCCACTCATGGTTTTTTTAAGTCAACGATCTCTACCTTCTATTCAATTCTTCATCTTTTACGATTGTAGGAAATCATGTGTGTTTTCATTATTTCTATTTTTTTCAAGTAACATAATAGTTTAGTCATAACAATCGCCTCTAAAGGAAAAATGCTTGTCTTAGAAAAGATGATTTCATAATGAACTAAATCCTTAATTCTAAAATTGTTCCCAATTAGATATTTTTAGATCATTTTTATTTGCCTCCATTTCAAAATCATTGTTCAACTACTCCACACCTCATAGCCATATAATACCACCAGAGCGACAAGTAACCCAAAAGGGACCGTGGTGATCTTCCAATCCCATAACTCAACATTCCTACATCTATTTTGGAGTGCATAAAGAGCTCTCCAACCATCCTATATTATTTTCATCCTACACATATCCCAACTGAGCTTGTTGTGAAAGTCAAGGACGAGATACTTGTATTTTGACACCACTTTGAGAGACCCTCCTACAAACTAAAAATAGGGTGTTGAACCTCCCTTTTGTTGAAAAAATCACGATTTTGGTTTTTTCGGTGTTTACTGCATCCCTACTTACATGGAAGAGCTCTAGAGCTTGAAGATGGTCTCTCAAATCTTGTATTATTTTTACTCTTAAAATAAGGTCATCAATGTACAACATAAGTTTCACCACATACTTGGCCAAGTGGACCCCCTCTCCCCAAATATGTTTATCCAATCTTCTAGCTTATCAATGTATTACCCAAATAGAGGAGGATAGAGAACAACATTTTTAATGTGTATATCACTTCCAAAACACTTGGATAACCCTACATGCACTTTGATTTTAGCTTTGATATGGTCATATAATTTATGAACCATTGTTTTGTAGTGTAATGAGACCCAAGTTCCTCCATTCTTCTCTATAATTT
The DNA here is from genome assembly GCA_018340775.1 of Taxus wallichiana var. yunnanensis. Lineage (NCBI taxonomy): Eukaryota > Viridiplantae > Streptophyta > Pinopsida > Cupressales > Taxaceae > Taxus > Taxus wallichiana. The sequence goes on along the minus strand of CM031240.1, from coordinate 786,218,793 downwards.
ACTAGTAGGAAATATGTCGAATGTCTTTTACAACTAACAAAACAACAATATAAGGGAGAGGAGCCATTCATCGTGCATTACCCAATAGTTGTGAGGGTAGTTGTACATTTGGAATTTATTTATAAAATATAAAAATACTAAATTTTGAATGAAAAATATCTAATACATGCACATAAAATCTTCAAATAAGTACAACCATTATCCTATCAATAATAGAGCACATTACATAATTTTTAAAAGTAAAATTGAATAAATAAGATTTTCATCATATCATATATTAAAAACTAATTGTATTACATCAATACATATGTGTTTGTATTCCATCTAGATATAAAAGTCAAACAAACCCATCATATCAATTATATAAAACTTTTAATATGTTTAAAACCCCTATAGACACTATATCAAATACATTGATGACACAACCAAAGTACTTTCTTGTACAAAAACATAAATATTTGGTCTCAAGTATTAGACCAAACTCCAACACAATGTAGCACTTATCGATACATTTTTAAATTATATAATCTTTAAAATCATATGCCACTTCAAACACTCGTCAATTTCCCTCCACTTCCCATGCCATCTAATCTTATAAATGAGGTACTTAAATAAATACATCCATATTAAGGCTCAAGAGCTTCAAACTAAAATGCATTTATTTAATTCCAAAAATTCAAATACTTGTAAGAGAAAACATATTCAAAATTGAAATCAAATCTAGCCATTGGATTATAATATTTAAATTCTTGATCCACACCAATCAATGTCAACCAATCAAAAACAAACACAAGGATCAAACATCAACAACACTTCTATCCATCTTATAAATTCAATTCATTTGATGGCTGGGCCAGAATTTTATTCAGTTCTATACTAGAGGAGCACTATTTTACAAATTGCTACATTAAGCCAAAGATCCCTGCTTTATCTAGTGCAGATTACACATGCAAATCAAACTATGTTCTACATACAAGCACATTCAACTTTCTATTCAACTACATCTATCTTTGTAAGTATTCCATACTTATTATAAATTCATTATGATTTATTGAAATTGTTTATTGAAACTATCCCAAACTTCCATGATTTTATTTATTTTTCCTTATTGAAGTTATAAACATGTAGAATGTTGTTGTGACAAATCTTTTTTTTTTGCAAAAATATAAGTTGGTCCAAAACCAAAAATAAAGAACCTGAATATCTATAATCCATCTACAATAAGGAAAATAGAAAATGATGGTAATTTTTTCATAGTTTTTGATACAAAGATAATCATATTTCTGATTTTTTACAAATATTTTCAATTTTTTTCTTACAATGATCTGTTTTGAAAAAAAAATGTTCTAGTGTGTTTTGCAAAATAAACAAGTTACCTAATTGTTTAAGAAACAAAACATCCTGCATACTTCCAAACCTTGGTACAATCCCTTTATCTCAACTATGCATTTTCACTTGTCATCTTTGAAGTAAGCATTGGTAAAATCTTAGACATTGACATCGTATGGCTGCATATCCATTATTTGTTAGGTAAGTTTAATAGGTCTAGTTTTTATTGGTATAAAATTACATAGGATTGACATATTTTTAAAATTTTATTGCAGTTTTTACTATCACCATGAGAAGAAGACAGCTACCAAAAAGAGTAAGGCCAACTATTGCCAAAACCAGAGGAGTCATATTTCCACCAAGTGAAGCACATGAAGAAGAGGCCAACAATACACCAATTCAAGATGCCAACTACACATTTGTTCAAGATGAAAACAATAGTCCACCTCCAGAAGTAAACATCCAAGCAACAAGAAGGAGATCTTCAACTAAAAGAGTAAGAATACAAAGAAATGATTGGAACAAATCTGACATGGACAATGCTATGAGAGATGTTGAAGAAAATGGATTTTCTACATGTTACTCGTTGCAAAAAAATGGGGTATACCAACAAGCACTCTTACTTCTTGGTTGATGGGTCTCACCACCACCAAAAGGAAGGGTCCACCAACAATTCTTACTGATGAAGAAGAACTTGAGATAGTGATTTGGTGTCATGAAATTGTAGACATGACTCATACAACTTAAGGCATATGTGGCACAAATATGTGAAACCAAGTCCAACCCTTTTACAGATGGTCTTCCTGGTAAGTCATGGTGGGCTAGTTTTTAAAAAAATACACCCATAATTAACATTGAGGACAATTAAAGGCCTTGATAAAGATTGGGCAGTGTGTCTTAGGCCATCAATTGTTAATTCTTTCTACATTACTTTGTCCAATGCCTATGAGGCCAACCCATATGGGCCAAAAAAATATGGAATTGTGATGAAATTGGATTATAACCTAGAAGCAATGTGGTACATTAGTTCTTTCTAAAAGGGCTAGTAGAAGTGTCCCATACATCATTCCAAAAAGCAAGGAATGGATTACCATATTATGTTGTGTAAATGTTGTCTAGACAAAGCATTCCAAGATTCTATTTGTTGAAGAGGAAGAAGCAATTACATAATTACATTGCAAGATGTGAGCTCGATGCCTGCATGGAAGCTCAAGCTCATGCATGGATGATGAAATATTTATTCATGAAATGGCTACATCACTTTGCAACATCTATACCTAGTGGCATGTCTTCAACAAATAGACATTTGTTGATATTTGATGGACATGGTTCACATGTTGCTTTAAGAACAATTCAAGAGGCAAGGAGCTTGGGAATATATTTGTTAACATTTCATGCACACACCTCTCATAGATTGCAACCATTAGATGTCAGTGTCTTTGCTCCATTCAAATCTTACTTCAAGGAGGAGAGACACAAATGGATAACTGAGAAGCATGGGATAGATATCAAAAGGGTAGAATTAACGAGTTGGGAAGTAAGGCATTTAGAAAGGCTCTTACCCCGAAAACATTAAATCAAGTTTCAAAAGGACAAGCATATGGCCTCTTAATCCAAATGCTTTGGATGAAGACATGGGACCAAGTAAAACATTTGACACATCTTTTCAAGATGAGGCAAGTGCAGTAGAAAACATGTTATGGTTATCTAGAGTTGATTTGCAGGTTGGAGAAGATGTTGAGATGGTTCCTAACACACAAGTATGCCAAGAATTAGAAGCTCAACAAAATGAGATAAACATAATTGAATGTGTTGATCAACAATCAACACCTTCGACTATGAGTAATCAATTAGATGAGCCACTATCTATGCCCACACAAGCTAGCCCTCCTAAGTGGATGAAAGAATTTGCTTTCAATCTTGGTGTAAACTTGAATTTCAATAATGAAGAAGTTAATCTATCTTTACCATCCCAGCCACCATTGCTTAGTGAATCATATTTGGTGCACTATTATGTTGATACTTAAGTTGAAGAAAATGATGGAACAACACAGTTGGAGGCAACATTTATTTTAGGGGAAAATTAAAACCAAAATCAAGAGGAAAACCAAGGACAAAAAATCTTAGTAAATTCTTAAAACTCCCAATGGAATAAGTCAAAGGCTCGAAAAGGTCAAATTATGATGTTGGAATAAGGTTGAGAAGGGAATCTCAACTTATCATTGCTGATAAGTACATGGAGCTTCTCATGGATAAAGAGAAAAAGAAGAAGGAAATTGATGAATTAAAGCAAAGAAAGAGGGAACAGATTCAAGAGAAAAAAGCATAATGGATTGCTGAAAGAGAAAGAAAGGAATAGGAAAATATTGAAAAATAATATATAAGGTAAACAAAAGAGCATCAAAAATTGATGCAGAGGTAGGAAAGAGAGCAAGAAGAAAGAACAAGAAAGGGTTTAGAGGGATTAAGAAAGAAAGAAGAAGGATCTTGAGAAGGCAAGAAGATATTTTGAAAGTAAAAAGAGACTCAACAATCAAACTAATCCATTTCTTGATGTTTTCATGCATTTTGCAAGCCCAAAAATTAAAAAATGAACCATGACAACTAAGCCAAATGTGAAAATTTGCTTCAAAATCCTCCTAAACCCATCTCTGGGTGATATTTATTTCATTTAATAATCATCCCAACCTCATAGGTCCTCCTAATATGTTGAACAAACATATGCAGGTGTTTGAAATGATGTGATAAGATCAACTTTTTCATTCGGTGAGGTACTACCGAAGACTAGTTCTCCGGCAAGCCTAGAAAGGCCAATTTTATCCATTTCAAGGTAGGTGTGCATCCTCCAAGAAGGTTACAAAATATCATAATCATCCTGAGGTGGTATTTGGAGAGCCAAGAATTTATTTTAATTTATTTAGGAAGACTTAGGTAAGATTTGATGGTTTAGGGATAGAGTGTGCAAAAAGGAGTTTTTAGGTGTAAGGAATGAATGGTCAAGATATGAACCTGAACTTCTCTAGATGATTCCGGGAGATTCATAAGGAGTTATAAGGAAAAAGAATAGTAAATTTAAATATTAAATAATCCTCTTCATTTTTAAATAATCATATTTTTCACGAGATCTAAGAGTTTCTCAAAGAATCTTAACTTTTGTAGACACACCTTGTTTTCCTGATCAAAACATGGCCACTTTTTGGATTTTTAGGCATAATAAAGCTCTAAAAATTGTTCCATTGGTTTTATAATTGTCTTTGGAGTCTGAATCATATAAAATTTTATCTTCAAATACCTTTTCAAGCTCCGGGAACATGGTTTTCAAGTCTTCACTAGTGTTAAGTGTGTTGATCACATACTTAGCCAATTTTCTCACTACCACATGTCAAATTTTCACTACTTTAGCCCAATTTTGTCCATCTTGTACCTTTCCCAAGGGAAAATATGGGACAAAAAATTCCCCTTGCAAGCACCTCTCCTGGTTCCTCATATGACCCTCCCAGCTCCGTAGGGGTTTATTTGGCTATCTTCCACTCTTATGCACTAAACCGAGATCTCGCCAAGTGGTGTGATCTTGTTGAAGCACAATTTTTACACATATTGTCCCTTTTTCCAAGGGGAAAAAAATTTAACCCCATGCAAGCCCTCTTTGTGGTTCTCCATACGTCTAAATTTTTAGCTCTCGGGGCTTACAGTAAACCTCTCCGTCTGCACATTGCTCGAGATCTTCGCCAAGGGTCATCATCTCTCCAAGGTGCCCCATTTTTGCACATATTGTCATTTTTTCCAAGGTGATAAAAGGAAATTAAATGGGTGACCATGTGCAAAACCATCTTTAACTCAGACTTCATTCACCCAAGGTTAAAAATGCACTTAATAAGAAAATATGAAAACAAACCTTAACTTGTTGCTGAGCTAATTTATTTGCACAATTGTGCATATCCACCATTGCTACAACTTATAAACCTTAAAAAAATCTAGGATATGACATACATTCTCCCTAGCCATGAATACTAAGTGTTTCACATGGCTCTCCATCTAAAAATCAAAGCATGAGATCCATGCGTGAAGATGAATACAAGTTAAGCTCACTATTTTCACACAGTTGGTCACTTTGATGATTGTTTTTGTTATCAAATATTCAAACCTCCATTAATTTCTACCATCACACAACAAAAACTTGAAACCCTACCTCCAAAATTTTCTTTTTATTTGCAAGAGTTCCAACGGATAGATCATTGTGAAAATTGGAGCATGGAACCACGATGCGAGAGGTGAATCGAACAATGGTATTTTCATTGCAAACCAACACCGATATGAATAGTTTCTAAAAGTATCATATTCTTTGTACACTCAAATGCTAAAAATATTAAACCTCTCAAAATTTTAAGCTCCAATAACTCAAAACATCCAAGAACGGTGTAAAATAACAAGTATGAGAAAACAAACAATTTTCCCAAAATAACAGTTTCTAAATAAACAACCTACTAAAAATAGAAACTTCCTAAAAACAGTAAAGCATCATCAATGGAGATAATATAAGTGTGTTAAGATCTTTATAATACAAAATCGAAGTATGAGATCCATGTGTGAAGCTGAACATGAGTTAAGCTCACTATTTTCACACGAGTTAGTCACTTTGGTGATTGTTTTTATCGTAAAAGTTTCAAGCCTCCATTAATGGTTGCCATCACACAACAAAAAACTTGAAACAATACCTCCAAAAGTTTCTTTTTTATTTGCAAGAGTTCTAGTGGATGGATCATCTGTGAAAATTGGAGCACGAAACCACGGTGCGAGAGGTGAATCCAACAATGACGTTTTCATTGCAAATTGACAACGATATATGACTAGTTTCTAAAAATAGCATATTCTCTATACACGCACATGCTAAAAATAGTAAACATCTCAAAATTGTAAGCTCCAATAACTCAGAACATCCAAGAATAGTGTAAAATAACAAACAGGAGAAAATAGACAATTTTCCCAAAATAGCAGTTTTTGAATAAACAACCTGCTAAAAATAGAAACTTCCTAAAAATAGTAAAGCCTCATCGATGGAGGTAATATAAGTGTGCTAAGAGATTTAGAAGAAAAAATTTCAACAAAAAAAACAAAAATTCCCAAAATAGCAACTCCTGATCCCACCTGCCAAAAATAGAAAGTTTCAGTTTTCGGTGCAGAAAGTTGTTGTTGGCTCCATTTTCACTCATCTCATTATTTTTCCATCCTCACATGGTTGTAAATTTGTCTCACAACTTAAATGAGAAAATTAACTCTCCAAAATGATCCTAAAGCATCATTCTAATCACAAATCGTGGCAAGGAGCGAGACAAACATATCGATGCACAAAAAGTGAAAGTCGGGGACATCGTGAAGCTAGAATAGGATTTGAAAAAGAGTCAAGAACTTCAGCATAATTAAAATTCATCAAAAGGGATATCATCGAGGATCAAATGAAATTCTAAACCCATCGATCAAGATGAGAAGCATCATGTCTTGAATCCATCATCATCTCTCCGAGAAGCAAGTCAGAGTGAGCTAGTCATTATCGAGTATTCAAGCCATCTTATGTAAAGAATCAAGAGTTCATCCTTCTCCATGGGAGCATTTGAGCACAAACATATGAAAACATTCCAAGTCTAATTTCATTCAAGTACTTTGGTGTAGTGAAGGCTAAATAGGTGATCTCCATGTGTGGCATCATGAATGTAAGAACGAGAAACCATCTAGGCTTCATTTGATGACATTGGCATAACAATGTTCTTAAACACTCAATCAAACTCTTGGTAGTGTGGTCAATCCTCAAATTACGGAACATTGCAAGTTCAACCAAGAGCAATTGAACATGAGCCCTCAAGAAAGAAGGTAAAGAAAATATGACACACAATGGTTCCATATTCTAAAAAGATTCATAATAAGGAAAGGCTCATCGTAGATCCCATAAAGCATCTTGAGTCAGGAAAGAGTGATCCATCGTAGCCTCCTTCCCTTCAAGATATTCCAAGTGTATCTATCTATATGGCAAAAACCTTCTTGTGAGAAACATGTGAACATGAGGTGTTATAGACACAAAATCACGCACTTGGGTACATTTCTAGGTCCTAATCACATACTTGCATTCATATGATTCCTAAGCAAGAAAAGTACTAATTGACCACTATCTTTGGCCTCTTTGCTTTCTTTCTAGTTTCCTTCTTAGCCTTACACACCCTATTACCCAGTCTGACTTTTGATACTTCAGCTTTTTTGAGTTTGAACACCAACACCTAACTAGGATGCCATCACCCGAGGCACCCTCATCCCCTCTAAGCACCCATGACCTCTTTGTATCTTGCTCACCTCTTTTGGGCCTCTTCTAGCCGTTGGGCATCTTGTTTTCTTATGGGTCAGCATTTTAGTGGTTAATTACAAAATTCAAACAAGGGAATCATATAAATACAATGCTATGTGACCATAATAAAGGACCAAGCACTAAACATCTACTACCATCACCGAAGGTTCATTCCAAAATCATTCTAAGAGCATCAAAACATCCATCTAGCTATTATTCAAGGGGTAAGGGAGTAATACTTATGCATACACTTCATATGAGGAAAATTCATTTTGACATCCACACATCTATTTACATTTCTACATCTAGTTATTGTTTATTATTTGAGTACGTGCGGAAAAATATCCACCTAGGGCACTATTCTGACACACGCACACGCGAGAACTACGTGGATTACGAAATGTAGTGTAGCAAGACTGGATCATAAGTTCACTCAGCCGGGTGACCACCAAGATCAGTCCAACTCCCCATTTGCATATTTTTATTTTTAGGATTTGACGTGTTTTAGGGTTTGTAGGTGCTCTTTCTCTTTCGGAGTTACAAGTGAATCTCGTGGGCTTAGTGTGACATACATGCGATCAACAAGAAAGGGCATGACATTGAAGTGACGCTATAAAAATGAAATTTTGAGGTTTAAGAAATCACGGGCGAGACAATAGTGGTCTACAACACCCAGGTGCCCCGACCGATATAAGCACCCGATCCGGCTGTTCGCGATTCTACAAATTTTTGTGTGCGGTTGTGACATATTTCTCCTCTTGTTGACATTTTCTAGTTCGGCAAAGTCCAGGATTAATTGTGAAATCAGCTAAGCATTCTTTTCCTTCTCTAGCACTTAGGTTTTCAAATTTTTCATTTGATTATTGCTTACTAAATCGAGTTTTACCTTATTGCTTATTATTTATCGGTTGTTACACTACAATGTAGGGTTTAGCATAAATTCTATTTTTGTTGAATCATTGTCCCTCTTTGCGGCGAAGACACATGGCACATTTCCATTCACTTTCGGCTCTTTTGGCTTTCCGCGTCCCACGCGTCCCTTTGTCCCAGATGTCCCAAATGAAAGTTCTCTGTTTCGGCTAAACACCGGTGGTTCACGTCCTCTGCGTACCTTTGTTCCAACTGCCCTGATCGATTTGTTTGGGACAAATTCTTCCGAACCGCCCGAAATGGATTGCCTCTGCTCTCTGTTTTGCTTCACCTTTTCACGTCCTTCGCATCCCCACGGCCTAGATGTCCGGCCTTACCGCACAATGACGGTTAATCAATTTTTTCACCTTGGCCGGTTCGCCCTTTCGCGTCCCATGCGTCCCCACGGCTGGATGTCCCTCGCTGCGCTTGACCGTGCTGGCGGCCTTTCGGCTGATTCATGCTTTTACGTCCCAACTGTCCCAAGGACCACTGGGCTAGGACTTAGCCGATTTTCTTCAATTTTTCTACCCCAAGCCTAGTTTTCTGCATTTCTTCCATTTGCTCGACCTGTTGGGATTTCTTCTTGGATGGGAGAGTTAGAAGGAAGCTGAGGACCCAAAAACATGATTTTGGGCCTTGAATCAATCTGTTATCAAAATTACCTTGGGGGAATTTTTGACAACAGTTTGGCGACTCAACGGGGTCACCTGCCTGCTAGGTAGAAGATCAGTGGCCTTTTAACAATCCATTGGGCATGGAGTAATAACCTGAAACCAACCTGATTTCTGATCCCGATCCTGATACTGCAACTCATTCTTCGAGAGCGCTCTGAACTGTAGAAATTCAACCTGAGAGTGACAAAACCTGTGCCAAAGCACTTAGGAAAAAGAAACCTAACTACAACAAGACAATGTGCATACGCACTTAGAGGAACTGAAATCTAGGCTAATATTTACAAGGGTAAACCTTTTCCTTTTTAGTAGCAATGTTTAAGATAGATTACAGTTAACTAGAATCGGGAGTTCTTCTCCATCCAATACGAGACAATTGGAAGGCATAACCACTTTTACATCTCATGACCATGTAGGGGCGCTCCAAATGGCATCAAACTTGGAATGCCTTCCAGGATTTCACTCGATCTGCATCCCATTTGAACTAGGTCCCCCTCCTGGAAGGTCGCTTGCCTGCCTTCTTGTCAAACCATCTTTTACTAAGATTTGATCCTTTTTGATCATCGAGCTGCATGTTCTCTTATTTCTTCCAATTCCATCAACTCTGCGTACCTGGCCTCCATTGGTTTGAACTCAGACAACTCCAACTGCTTCATGAGCTCCAATGTTGGAAGTTCTAATGATATAGGCAATACTGCCTCTTTCCCATAGACCAATTTGTAGGGAGAACTACCTGTAGACCTCTTTGGTGTTATCCTGTCAGCCCATAATGCTGATTTTAGCTTGGTATGCCATGTCCTTTGGTTTTCATCCAGAGTTCTTCTAATGATCCTTAGCAACTTTTTGTTCATGGACTCTGCCTGTCCATTACCCTGTGGGTAATAATTTGAAGAGGTGCTTAAATAGATTCCATTCTTGATAGCCCATTCTGTAATCTTGGAACCTATGAATGCTAATGCATTATCTGATATGATAGTGGCTAGCACACCGAACCTGGTCACTATTTCTTCATAAAAGTCTAGTATGTTAGACTCACTTGCCTCTTTGAGTGCCACTGCTTCGGTCCACTTGGTGAAATAGTCCGTTGCTGTGAGTATCCACTTGTGACCTTGACTCGAATTGGGATTGATGACTCCAATGAAGTCCAGTCCCCATTGCATGAATGGCTGATCTACTGAAATTGGATGAAGGGGCAGCGCTGCTAACCTTCCTTTCCTGTGAAGAATGCACATTTCTTGCACTTTCTTATCCATGAGTAGTGATCATTGAATACTGTGGGCCAATAGTAACCTGACTTTCATGATTTTGAGATTTCATTACTCGTGGGGCAAAGTGGCCTCCTGCTTCCCCATCATGGAACTCGTGTAAGATCCTCTCAATTTGACCTGTCCCAATGCACCTCAGTAGAACTCCATTGATGTCTTTCTTAAACAAAACACCATCAACAAGCACATATGGAATGGCTTGTAATCTAAAGTATCTCCTCTTTGCTTTGCTCATTTCTGGTGGGCATAGGCACATCTGAAGGAAGTGTATCATATTCTGAGTCCAACAGGGAGTGGGCACATCATCATTTTCCTGTTCTTGACCATCCTGTAGTACCAAGACAACCTCTTTTCCATTACCTGCTTCAACTTGTTGACTCAAGGCTAGTTGTTCGCATAGTCCCTTCCCACGTACTAGTTTGGTGACCTTAATCTCGATGTCATATTCCATGACACGGGTTATCCATCCTGCACGTTTCTCATTTAGATCCTTGTTTAGAAGGAAGTCCTTGACTCTCGCATGAGAGACCAATAATTGGATCTTGTTGTTTGAGACTAGGTGCTTGAATTTCTTTAAACTCACGATCACTTTGCAAGTACATGCTTTTTCAATGAAAGAGTACCTAGTTTCGTATTCCTCCAAGCCTTGGTGAAGAAAGCAGCTGGTTGTTCTAATCCTTCTTTGTTTTGTTGTGCGGGATTGCGAGAAATTGTGTCTCCACCACCAAAGGCATATAGCATGAAACCCTTGGAGAAGTCGGATTGACGAGTGGGAGCTTGAGATATAGCCTCTTTTATTGCCTCAAAACTTGCCTTGCCTTCAGATGTCCACTTAAATGCCATGCTCTTTTTTAACATCAGCGTTATTGGCTTTATGAGAGCTACAAAGTTTGGAACAAACCTGCGGACAAAATTGATCCTTCCCGAGAAGCTTTGAAGAGCCTTCTTGTGACTTGTGATAGCAGCGCTCGAATTACTTCAACTCTTTCTGGGTCAATCGTCAATCCCTCCTTTGAAACAATATGGCCTAGAAGTTTCCCCTCATGAGCCAGGAATATGCATTTTTTGGGATTCAATGATACCCCAAATCTTCTACACCTCTGAAATACCTGCCTCAGATGAAAGAGGTGATCCACTGCATTTTTGGAGAATACAGTGATGTCATCAAGATATATCAGAACTATTTTATTGATCAACCCTTTGAATGCCATATCCATTGCCCTTTGGAAAGTGGCTCCAGCATTTGATAGCCCAAATGGCATCTTCTTGTAAGCATATGTGCCCCATTTTGTAGTGAAGGCCATCTTGAATTGATCTTCTTCCTTCACCATTATCTGATTATAGCCTGAATATCCATCTAGTAATGAAAACCTTTACGAACCAGCCTGACACTGCAATATTTGCTCCATGGAAGGGAGTGGGTAATGGTCCTTGAGAGAGGCTCTATTCAAGTCTCTGAAGTCAACACACAATCTGATCTCCCCACTCTTCTTTCTGACTAGAACTAAGTTGGCAACCCAACTAGAATGCTTGATTGGGAATATGATTCTTGACTCAATCAGCTTGTCAATTCTTTCCTCATGAGAGGCTCCATGTGTGGGTTGGTGGTCTTTGTTTACTGCTGACGACAAGCTTAGTATTTGGATCCAATTCGATGGTATCTTTGAGCTAAGTTGGGATTGAAACCTTTCAAGTCTTCATAGCTCAAGTAAACACGTCGGGGAACTCTTGACAATTTGTATGAACTCATACCTTTCTTATTTAGTTGTCATCCTTCCAATTTGCAATGGTTTATTCTCTTCTACCAAGATGGACACTTTGAGTCCTCTCTCTTGACACTGAATGTTTGCTTTCTCCTTTCTAAACTGATCATTGGGGTTAAAAATGGACTCCAAAGTGATAAGTCCTTGGGCAGCTTGTTAGTTCTCGGTATGTACCACTTGGTCACCATATCTTTGTTCAATTTTTCTTGATTCTTGGTTGAGAACTTAGCTTCTTCTCAAGAAATGGATGATTTGTTGGTCATTCTCAAACACTTGCCAAGTGACATTGTTATCTAGCCTTTGAAGGCCTCACAATCACGTGGATGTTTGGGCTGTACCTTGTCTTGTTGAATGCTTTCCACAATGTCAAAGGCTGCCCCCCTACTGCTCAAGCACTGTCGTGACTTGATTCTCTTTCCTAGGAATGGATTTGATGCCAAAACCCTCAAAATCTTCCATGAGGTCCCACACCCTGTTCTTGTAGCACTTGAGTAGATCATTCTTGGCAGCATGTTGTCCCTTGACCTGATTTACAATCAATTCATTGTCCCCAAAGACTTGCAAGTTCTTTATTTTCTTCTTGATTGCCCAATGCATCCCTTGCACCAAGGCTTCATATTCGGCAGTGTTATTGGAGCATGCAAACTGAAATCTAAAAGCTGAATAGTACTTTACTCCTTGAGGTGAAACAAGCATGGCTCCACCTCCTGCACCTTGTCTACTCCTTAATCCATCAAAAAACAGCTGCCATACCTCATTGTCATCCTTGTGATTTGGCTCGGTGATGCTAGGAATAGGTTGATTTTCTTCGTGTATACAATAGACCCCTAGCTCAGATTCTTCCACTTCTTGATAAGGATCAAATGCATATATCTTATTTACCCATTCATCAAGAGTTAGATCGGGATGCTTCAACCTTTAGTGTCGGCCTCATCGATGCTTGGGTGGTCTTCTTGATCAAATCTTGAACAATTGGCATTGATCGACTTGGAGTGTAAGGCTCAATGTGGAAGTTTGCAATAGGTTCGACCTGATTGTAGCCTTAGTTCCATACCTCGTTACGAAACGACATGTGTGACCAATCGGTGAGACAAATATCCTCAATCTTGGTGTGAAGTCCCTTGACAAGCAAAGGGCAAAGAGTGGTGGAAGGTCTATGATTGATACATCTTGTAAAACAACAATATTTGGACATGCATGCAAGGTAAGACTCAAGTTTTTAATCACTCCAACTATTGCTTCTTGCTTGTCCCATCTAGTCTACACTACCCCTTTGGATATTGTTTCATACTAGAGCCCTAGCTGATTAGCTATTTGTTTAGGCATTCTTGAGCTACTTGCCCGGAATCTATCATGTAATTGTGCACTAGCTGATTTCGATGATCAATGAAACATAGAAAGGAGGGGTTTCAACATTTTACCTTGTTGTCCTCCATGATTTCCCTCGGGTGGGCAGCATTTGTAAGTACTTTCTCTTGCCTTGGACTTGTTGATTTGAAGTTGGCGAGTCCTTCATGACTTATAGTGAGATCTCTTTGGCACAGGATAGATAGGGATTCCCACATTGATATATTGATGTTTGTCTTCTTCATCGATCAATGATGTTGAATGGTGATGAAGGATCCTTTGTTGTCCCTTGGTTTGCACATTCACTCCTTGCACGTGTGGGTATGACAACTAGTATTTGAGTTGGCCTAGGAGTTGTTCTTGGCTGCCCTTGTGCATTTGAAATTGGATTTTGCTTGCCCGATCATTTGTGGAGCCATGGAAGGTTGTGGATTGGTTGGGGCTAATGGTTTTCTTCACCCAAATTCCTCCTTTTTGACCTTGTGTTGGTTGCTGACACCTTGAGAACTACTGGTTCATGCCACAAAAATCCTCTGCTTGCCAATTTACCAATGTGGTGTCATTTGGGGCTGATTGTTGTTGGAATGTTTCTTGTTGTTGGTTGTTTTCTTGATTGCTCTCACCCTCCACACCAGTAGTTGTCACCATTAATGCTTGATTCAAAGCACCATTGAAGCACATGGATTGATTATGAGGCTCATTGCATGGAAAACACCAATCATACTCCTGGGCAATGTTGTTTTGTGTTGGCACCAATGCCTTAGAGGTAGATATGGCATTTGGATTATAGGGCTGAAATGGTCTATTGGCAGGAGGCCTTGTTTGATTTATATTTGCAGTTGGATTAGGAGGCCTTTGTGGTTGGTATGGCTGCTGTTAGGCTGAGCTTGGGGTTGATAAGAAGGTCTAAAACCTTGGGCTTGTTGCCTCTTGAGAGTAACCAGCTCATTGCCTAGGTTTTGCAATTGCTTCATGACTTCTTGAAGCTCATTTGGGGCACTTGGAGATGAAGTGGAAGCTTCATTTGAACTCTGATTTCTAGGAGTGGGAGAAGGAGCCAAATTAGGTGCTTGATTGGTGTTTGGACTCTCTAAACTTGGAAACAGTGGCATGGGAGGTCTAGGGGCAAGTTTGCCAGCTTGGATCAAACAATTTTCAGCCCTAATGGCAATGTTATAAGCCATAGGGATAGTTATGCCTCCCATGGACTGAATCAACATAGAAATATCAGAATTTAGAGCTTTGAGATAGTAGAGAAAAGCACCTTCTACTGTTGGCTTGACTGCCATTGGAATTCTCTCCCAAGTCTTTTGAAATCTGAAGTTGAAATCGGTCAGCTGCTCATTGGGAGCTCTCTTGATGGTTGTCAGCTGCTCCAAAAGAGACAAGTTGTCTCCCTTTTCTCCAAATTGCTCATGAAGTGCTATACACGGTGATTCTAATTTGTGATAGAACTAGCTCTCAAGGCTCTAAACCATTGCAATGCTTTCCCCTTGAATGAAGATGCGGTGACTTGATGACCACCGCATCTCATTGATTTCATGGATTGCACAAAGGTTAGCAATATCTTTAACATGATCACCTGGAGTAGTTTGATTTTCTCCAGTGAAGTATGGAATGTTCTTCAAGGCTGCAATAGGAATTGGATGTTGTGCATTGAGGGCAAGTGGGCTGCTTCCTGTGAAGTTGACATAGGGGTTGTTTTGTGCCATTCTAATTGGTCTTAAAACCCTTGTATACTGAATGAAAGGCCTATCAGGTGGAGGAGTTGAGAGAGTTTTGTTTGGTGGAGATGGAGACCTTTGAATCCTTCTTCCTCTTTGCCTTCTTCTTGGAGATAATTGCAGGTATTCAAACAACACTTCTTCTTCTCCAACTCTTGACCTTGTGGTGACTCTTCTCATGAGTTTTCAGGCCTGCACTGCTGAAACCAGTTGATTCTTCCCCTTGGAGTCGCCAGATATGAAAATAATAGCTCTTTTCAAGCAAGAAAATTGCAGCAGATGCACATCAACTTTGCTGTAATAAAAATGAGACCTCTAGGTCCCACCGGGCGTGCCAAAACTGTTGATGCAAAATCACAGCACCCCTGGATGTTGATCAGATTTCTAGTTTGATCACTCTAGCATCCAGTGTGATTGCACAACATGGAATCCTTTCTCCAAGTGTGGGACTTGCAAAAATGAGAAAGGATTCTCCAGAGAAGGCTGGTTCCTATTCCTCTGTTCAGATGCACACAAAAATGTAGAGGTTTTACTCAAAACCTAATCTAATCTTGTCCAAGGAGATAGGGTAAGAAGATGCATAAAAATAAACCTAAGCTAACAGAGGTGATGCAGGAATGAAGAACACCTATCTTGCCAATAAACACAGACCATTCAAATGTGATGCAAGATCATGCATAGATAACAAAATTTGCAGTGAAAGACCAGGAGGATGCAAATGAACACAGAGAGGGTTGAGAATCATCCACAGACATGCATTACTTGCTCCAAAGATTGATACGATACACTACAAAATGCTAAGAGGCAGAGTCGCATTACAGTTTCAAATGGGAGGTTCGAACTCCACAAATTCACTGATAGAGAGAAGAAGGGAGGAGCAAAACAGAAATGTTCGACCTTTAGAAAGAAGCCCCTCCTTACAATATATAGGAAGAATGAGAGAGGGAAGAGAGAAGAAAGTCAGATCTACCCCAACCACTTCTAGGTCGCATTTAGCTCATCTTATTATGGCAGAAGCGGTGAATCTGGCAAAAGCGGCGGTATCTAGCAGAACGGTGAAGCCCCATGCATTATATTAAAGTGGTTGTTGAAGCAAAACGTCATTTATCTATTATTACGTGCGAAGACATTTTCTTGATTTTCTCTCTCAATCTAAACCAAAATGCAATATTGACCCCTAGAATGTGTAGATAATTTCACCACTTTCCATTGATATAAAGAACGTGAAAATCGAGCTCTGGATCGAAAGTTATGGCAATCTGAAGATTTTAGGGCAAAAATAGGAAAAAACGGATTTTGAAAATTTTCCGCGCTTGCCACTGGATGACACGTGTCGGGCACTGATTGGATGAGTAATTCTCTCTCCTCCACCTTTTCGTGGGTTTCCCTTGAAAATTTTGACTTTTCTATAACTTTGGAAAATTTTCCATTTTTTCCCCGCGCCCCCGCCACTTGGGACACGTGGCATGATCGGTTGTTGAGGGACGGGGCGCGGGGTCATTCTTTACCTTTCTAGTTTTTGGCCAAATTTTCCTAAGTCTTTCCCTGGCTCCGAGCTTCCCGCCTTAGGACATGTGTCTGTTCGATTTGTTGGTGGCTCTCCGGATTTTCACGTCCTTCGCGTCCCTTTGGCTCATTTGTCCCAAACCATCACGGGACAAAGTTTCTCGATCCCCCGATTCGGGCTTCCTTGTCCCTCTTTGCGGTGAAGACACGTGGCACATTTCCATTCGCTTTCGGCTCTTTCATCTTTCGCATCCCGCGTCCCTTTGTCCGGATGTCCCAAACAAAAGTCCTTTGTTTCGGTTGAAGGCGGTTCGCGTCCTCCACGTACCTTTGTTCCAATTGTCCCAGATTGTTTGGGACAAATTCTTCCAAATCACCGAAATGGTGCCTTTGCTCTCGGCCGCTTCGCCTTTTCACGTCCTTCGCGTCCCCCACAACCTAGATGTCCCGACCTTACTCGCACAACAATTAGTCAATTTTTTCACCTTCGGCCGGTTCGCCCTTTCGCGTCCCGCGTCCCCACGGCCCGGATGTCCCTTTGCTGCATGGACCACCTGGTGGCCTTTTGCCGATTCGTGCTTTTATGTCCCAACTATCCCAAGGACCGCCTGGGCTAGGACTTAGCCGATTTTCTTCAATTTTTCTGCCCCAAGCCTAGTTTTCTGCATTTCTTCTATTTGCTCGACCTGTTGGGATTCCTTCTTGGATGGGAGAGTTAGAAGGAAGCGAGGGACCCCAAAAAAACATGATTTTGGGCCTTGAATCAATCTGTTATCAAAATTACCTGGGGGGGAATTTTTGACAACATTGCCTTCTCAAGCCATATTAGATAATGATTCCCCCTTTATATTCAAGTTTGTATCAATAACATCGGGGTTAAACAAGCTTTAGTCGATAATGGATTTGGGCTTAACATTTGTAATCTCACATTCCTTAAGCAACTTGGCCTCTCTGAATCCTCTTTAACTCCATCATCTATTTACATTTACGACTTTGATAATGTGCCTAAACAAGTCTTAGGTACAATCATGCTTCCCATTATTATTGGGCCATGCACTTTTCCCATCCCATTCCATGTCATGCCTAATAATCTTAATTATAATCTTCTTCTCGGACGATGACCTTGGATCCATGTCATGCATGTGGTTCCTTCCACCCTTCATACACAACTTAAATTCCTTTATCAAGGAGTTGCCTATGACATTCTAGTGGATCCATCCCCTTTCGCATATTGTAATTCTATTGAGCATTCTACAGAAACCCCTATCTCTTCTGCATCTAATCAACATTTCTCCAACTATGGCCTCGGATATAAGTACTTGCTTTGTTATGGTTTCACTGGCACTGGATTAGGAAAACATGCAAAGGGAGTCAAAGATCCTCTTTCCATTCCCACACAATCCACCAGACTCAGCCTCAGATATCACCCTAAGATCGTTCCTTTTGTTCCTTCTACATCTCCTCTTGGGGTTTATTTCACATACTCACCATCACACAAAGAAATTTCCATTTGCTCTCCATGCTACAACTTACTGTGGTAAATCTACTACTCCTAACACATTGCCACATCCACCACCATGGCATGCTTTCTCTTCCATTCCTAGATAGATCTCCATCACATACTTGGGGGGCATCATGCTTACTTCCCCCCTCTTAGCATCATTAGGTGTCTAACATTTCTACTCTTCCGCTCATGTTCCATACTTTCTATTTCTAAGCATTCATCTTACACAACTTGATACACTTTGTATCATCATTACCCTATGACGCACTCTTGTGCTAAGGTTCACACTTGACTGTTGAGGGCATACTACATCCATGAACCTCACATCATACACATGACACATTTCACACTTAGTGCACTCATAACACATCTCTCTAGCATCGCATTTTCACACATCACACACTACGATGATGCATTCTAGTTCAACGGTACATACTCGACTATTGAGGGTCTGAATATGAAATGAACCTCACCTCACCCTAATTCACTCTTTACAATCTATGATTCATCGATCTATCTTTTTAGTGCACATATTCAAACCATTTTCGATGACGCACTCTTGTTCTATGGTTCATTCTTAACTATTGAGGGGCATTTATAAATGAAACTCGTCTCATGCATACTCATTCACATTCACTTGGGGGCATGATGCTCCTATCACATTCACTTTGCATTCCATTCCATTCCATTCTCATTCACAACATACTACATATCTCGTTTGCAAGAATGTGTTCTTTTCTTATACTCATACATATACACATTGTTTCCCTGTTAGACATGTATTTCATATGTCATTATCTTTCTATATATACACATGTGTGTTCACTTGCCTTCTATTTGTGAATGTAGACTTTCTACATATCCTTACACATAACATCACATGTTTGGCACTGTACCTCTTACCATTCCCATAGCAGCTCCTGGGGGCATCTACTTTCGTACACACTACATGTGTTATTGTTTCACTTTATTCTACTTCATATTCTTACTAGCAAACTACTCTTTTGATACATACACGCTTTGGCATACTTTTTATCTTTCTAACATGCTAATAACTGCATCATATGCAACATTTGATTTACATGAACTATTTGCCACCATGGTTGCCTATTACTTTTCTTTCCATTGTTTTCCATTATCTGTCATTGTTTACGGGCTTTCCCTTTGGTCTTGTGTGCACATGAGTGTATGCTTTTTTCCCACTTTGGCCATGATTATCTTGTGACATTGTGAGCGATGTCCATGTTTGAAACCCAATTTTTGTGGTCTACATTGTCTTCTTGCTTGTTGACTTATACATTGCCTTTTATATGCGTATTTATCTTGTTTTCACTAGCACTTGTTTCCAGCCACTTTGTTTGCATGTTCCTTGGTTTATACCAAGCACATTCCCTCCCCTTGTAGGGAATTAGTTTTAGTGTAGTTTATGATCCTCTCCTTTGGGTTACATCCTCTTAGCGATGTCACATGTAACCTAAATGAGGGGGAATACATTGGGTGAATCACTCACCCTAATCAACAGCGATTCATAGTCACAGTACAACACATTTTAGTACATGATCAACACAATGCATAGTCTCAGAAACGACCCTGAATCTAACTTGGGTCTTTAGCACAACACATCCACCGATTCCCAATACTGAGACATGAGCGCTCGAGCACCACTTGACCCTTCCTGGGTACCTATGACAAGGGGTAGTTACAACATTTTTCTCAAATTAACATGGTTCACAACAATCTACATACATAGCTTTTCTCAAGACAGCACAATCGTTGAGAAATCAACATGCATGTTTTCTCCTCTTTTCTATTTTGTGTTGGATCAAATTGGATCGAAATGGATCAAATTTGAATAAAACAAGATCACACCATCTACAAGTGGTGTATAAATCTTTGAGAAGTAGTCAAAGGATGGAGAATAACACTAGACCTTTCTCCCTACAATTCTTCTTTGCTATGGCGTGAGATCGCCTCAAAAAAAATTCACATTTGGCGTGAGATCATCCAAAAAATCATTCTTCTACAACATTTTAGGATCCTTTCTATCCTTTCACTCATCACGGATCAAGTGCACATGTTCCTTTTCACATTTTACATACTTTTACACACTTTTTACATACTTGGATCAAAAAAATTTATATACATGGCTTTGAATACTCTTTTTCTCTTCTCTCTTGCAAGTTTGTCCTTATGGGAAGCAATAGTCACATCATCAAACACATCAAGTGAAAATGAAAACATGTACAATGTGACATATACAGATATGCTTTCACCCCTAGGGTCACTTCCTCTTCTCTAGCTTCCACACTTCGTATTATTCACTCCACACTTTTTAGTGTCTCCTCGGCACATTTTTACCATGGATCTACATGGTTATTGGGTACGCATCTCTTATCTACTTTATGTTATCAAGTATTCACTCAAAAACATAAAGTGGGGGTAAATTTAGACACAAAATCATGCACTTGGGTACATTTTAGGTCCTAATTGCATACTTGCATTCATATGATTCCTAAGAGAGAAAAGTACTAATTGACCACTATCTTTGGCCTCTTTTCTTTCTTTCAGTTTCCTTCTTGGCCTTACACACCATATTGCCCAGTCTGACTTTCGATACTTCAAATTTTTTGAGTCTGGACACCAAAGGCGCCCGGCCAGGATGTCAACACCTGTGCTCCCTCATCCCCTTTGGATGCCTCAACCTCTTTGTATCTTGTTCACCTCTTTTGGGCCTCTTCTAGCCATTGGGCATATTTTTTTCTTATGGGTCAACCTTTTAGTGGTTAATTACAAAATTAAAACAAGGGAATCATATAAATACAATGTTATGTGACCATAATAAAGGACCAAGCACTAAACATTTACTATCATCACCTAAGGTTGCATTTAAAAGGCATTCTAAGAGCATCAAATCATCTATACAACTATCATTACAGGGATAAGGGATTGCTTTACTTAAGCATACACTTCATAGGAGGGGAAGTTCATTTTTACATCCAAACATCTATTTACATTGCTACATCTAGCTATTGCTCACTATTCAAGTCACGTTTGGCACAAGAGCCACCTAGGGCACAATTTTACACACACACGCAAAACTACATGGAGTCTGAAATGTAGTGCAACACTGGATCGTAAGTTCACTCATTTGAGTGGCCACCGGGGTCATTCTGACTCCCCATTTGCATTTTTTTCTTTTCAGTATTTGATATGTTTTACAGGTGCTCTTTCTCTTTGTAGGTTACGAGATGAATCTCACGGGATTAGTACGACATACATGCGATCAACAGTGAAGGAAGTAACATTGAAACGACACTATAAAAATCATTTTCTGAGGTTTTAAGCAGTCACGGGTGACAAATAGTGGTCTATAGTACCTAGATGTCCCTGAACTGATCCAAGCACCCCAGTCTAGCCTGCTCCTATAGTTCTACAAATTTTTGTGTGTGATTGTGACATATTTCTCATCATGTTCAATAGTTTTCTAGTTCAACATAGTCCTGGATTAATTGTGAAATCAGCTAAGCATTATTTCCCTTCTCTAGCACTCGGGGTTTTCAAGTTTTTCATTTTCTTATTGCTTAGGTCAAATTTGTACCTTATTACTTATTATTTATCATTCATTACATGCGATATAAGGTTTAGCATAAATTTTATTTTTGTTAAATCGGGTGTATAAATAGATTTTGGAGCCAAGAAAAGGAAAGAAGGTAATGATCTTCATTCAGAGCATTATGTGTGAAAGAATGGGTAATCATATTTGTTTCATTGTTGTCACTCACTTGGTAGTGTTCTTAAATGCTCACCCAAGGCATTGTAGTGTGAGCATATCTCAAAAAGGAATAACGCGCCATCATCTCATTCCATTCTAGTCATTGGTTCTCAAGAATCCCATTCAACAAGCAATCCTCAATCTGAAAAAGTGACGGATTATTTCAGTAAGTGAAAGACAAGCATGTAAATTTTCAAGCATCATGGAGTTGTCTCTCGTGATCATTGGAGCCATTTGTGAAAGCCTAAGGAGCAAGAAAGTGATCCTCGATCTAATTGTGAGATCAAGAAGGAACCATCATGAGTGATGCCCTGCAGTCATCTCCAAATTACATTGGAATGTCTCACAACAGTGTTCCTAAACACTCATTCAATAATCTGGAGTGTCCGTGCATCTTGCAAAAGGAGGAATTTGTGAGCATCATGCTTTAAATCAACAAGTTCTTCATCAAAGCAATGGCTCCATCTTCGTCAGACTAGTCAACCCTTCCCTTTCTCTCTTCTCTCCCTCTCTCTCCATATTCTAATTTCTCATTAAGAATGTACTTTTGTTATTTTTCCTATTCACTTAAGTGACCCTTAGCTAAACATTGTAAGAGTCCTTTTTCTAATAATAAGAAAAATACTCACTTCCTAGGAATATGAAAGGTCACAAGTGATGAGGACAGGTGAAGATTCATGTGGGGGTAGATGAAAGGACAATTTGTAATGTTATAAATTGGAATGGCTTATCCATTCCAAGGGGTTAGAAATTGTTGATTGAATGTATGTTGTTGAGATTACCACTTCTACATTAAGCAATAAAAGCTACAATTTTTCTATTTCTTGTCTTATGTTCCTCTACTCTCTCTTTCCAACTTTACATATATGATAATATTATAAAACTAAGAAAGGTGTATGCACCTTTGATAAATGAATCAATGGAAGTTTGTGTCTATGATTTGTTATGTCTTATCATGGTTTACATTATTGTGTTCTTCTAATTGGATGTGGACTTACTCTGGTTATTGTATGTGAAATCTTCTAGTGCCTACTCACAACAATAACACTCTCTCTCATTATTTTGCCAACTCCCCTTTACCTCTCTCTACTAAAATTTCCCCTTGTACTTCATACAAGCACTTTTCCACAGGTTTAGTGAAGTGTTCTTGTGTGATCCCCGACCTATTGGCCACCCCATAGATTTTATATAGTTTAGGTATTTTACATTCAATAATGGGAGCCTCCCATACATAAGAAGGAGGGCTTAGCCCCGTCACTGTTGGTGAAAACTCAATAATTCGTAAAATGATAATTTATTTCACCAACGGTTTTTGGGAACTCCACTAGGGAGAGATTTGCTATCGTGCACTCGTAAATATCTCTATAATAATATATATATATATTCCAAAAAAACAAAAAAAAAACAGGTTTAAAAAAATTAGATTTTGAAGGTGACTCTATCAAGGAACGAATCCATGTCACGTTCATTTCCCGCATCATAATGATGAAGTTTCAAGATTGGTGTTTAGTACCAATGAGTGACAACAACCATGAAGAAGAAGATGACTACCAAGATCTGTAAATTTTTGATCAACCATCATTCTGGACCAACTCTTGCAAAGGTAAGGATTCTAGCACAACGAAGAAATCTCTTGCTTCAAATAAAAATCTACAATCAGCTAAGGGAAAGAATGTTAGTACCATTTCTGTAGTAGTTCATGAAAACAATGTCTAGAATGGAGAAAATTACTACTTGTGAAGATCCTACCATCAAATTATGGTGGCTCTAATTCAAGCATGATTGTTGCTAGAGGAAAGAAAATGGGAATTGCACCTATTGATGATCAAGAATCTAAGAACTTGATGAGGAAGATGCATAAGAGATATGAAATGTTGTATGAAGGGCATGATAAAGAATTTACTAAAGGTAATATTTTCAACTTCACGCAGCTAAAAGAGAAACTCAAAGCCATGTCTTTTATCTCTCTTCCTTTGGATGATTTTCTTGCATATGGAGATGAAGAAATGACAACCTTGAAAAGAGAGTTTTTGTGAAGAATCTTGAGTGTTGTAGAAGAAAATTTTGATCCCCAAACCAATCTTGAGATTTTGAATTATGCCTTGGCTATGCAAAGAAGGTATGAGCATCTTGAAACACTCTGTAATAATAAGGAAGAAGAGATTCATCTTTTGGAAGAATATTTTGATGATTCCCCATATTATGAGGTTTTTGTTCTGAAAGACTCTTATGCACTTCTCATGAATTCTCTGTCCTTGAAACTTCAATGAAATTCAAATCAACACCTTAGAGGATGATGAAGAAAGCATGATAGTTGAACCTCCATTCATAAATTCATTTTGGCTTGAGGCACAACCCTTTGGAGGAACAATGGATATAAGAGAGGAAGATTCTTGTTCCACTAAAGATTCCACTAACTATGAAGATGTTCAAGAAATCAATCCTCCATCCCAGACTCAAGTTCTTCAAGAAGATGACTTTGAGGTAATCATTGATGGATTTATTTCTCATTTTGGTTCTTCAATTGATGAACAAATTCACAACGATGGGATGAATCAAATCAAAGAGTCCAACTTCCTTCTTGATACAATCATGGATGAAAAAATGTTAAATGATGAAATGGAGATAATCAAATAATCAAATTCCCTTCTTGAGACAAATTTGGATGAGAAAATTGAACATGAATTCTCCGAGGAGCTGATTTTCTGTCATCACCAAAGGAGTGTAATGTTGATCACCATAACAAGTATGACATTTTCCCACTTCTTTACAAAGAGAAGACTCTATAAGATATGTTCAAGATAGAGTAGAAGATTATCCTCATGTTGCAGCCCCAACATGGTGTTCTTCCTCGTTCACACATGAGGATGATCTAATGGACCTTGAGTTGAAAGGTGTACCCTTCTCATATAACATGTATCTCTTCTCCCTGTCCAAAAATGATGAAGACCAGGTATTCTTGAACTTGCAAGAAAGTGAGCTTTGAATGAGAAGAAATGTGGATCACAAGGAGGAGGATTTTTCAAATGACTTCTAGCCATGTGAAGATCATATTTCCAAAATTTTCCTCGATGCCCAATATGAATACTTTTCAAATGAAGGTGAAAGTATGTGGCAGATTTGAAGAAGGAATATGTGTAAGACATCTTGAAGATTGCGAAAGAGATTGAATAGAGTCTTGAGATCTTGACACATGCCATGACAATGCAAGATAAGTATGATTTCAATCATGATCCTTATTTTGATACACAAGTACTCAACAACAATATGGAACAAACAAATGAGCTCAATGTTCTCTTTGAAGCCTTGGTGGATGAGAATGAATGTGAAGGTAAGTCTTCCTCTTTCATGTTTTGTGAAGAAGAATATGAATGGAAAGGAAAGGAGATTCTTGAATCTCATATGGATATTTTCAATCATGAAGACAACACCTCTACCATAGAAAATGATGTCAAGGTCAAGTTTTATTTGGTATGTATAGAAGAAAATTGTTTCAAAAAGCAAAGTGAGAAGCTGGAAGAAGCTTTTGAATGGGAAGAGCATCAACTTGTTCTCATTAATTCCAAGTTCCACATTGATTCTAGGAATAATTTCATGTTGTAACCTTCATTCAATAATGGTAAAACCCTTTAAGACAAAAGCAGAGATTCTACTTTTGATAACATGGAGGAGTGGATTCTTATGGTCACAAAGCATCGGGCTTGGAGACTACAAAAGGAAAGACTTTCCAGTAAGTTATGAAGTGGTCATTGAACACGAGAGTTTTTTTCATGAAATATCAATATGAAGATGAAATATTTGTTTCTCTCCTTCTTCTCAAACCATGCAAAGCCATCACAAGAGCATGACATGATCAGATAATGATCTTCGAGCTTTGGAGGTTTTCATTCATCCGTTGTTTCATGATGGTACATACTTTTCCCAACCTTTTGTCAAGTGTGTGTACATCCTTCTCCCGCCTCAATGAATTTCCCTCCCATGTTATATAGTTTCCCTTTTTTATGTTTTTCTTTTCACTTTGTTGTGTTTCCCTTAGTTGGTGTGTTTGTTTGGTTTTTTGTTTGTGTGTGCTCATTGCTTGTGTTAGTGGTGAATGATTGAATTTATTGCCAAATTTGAACAAGGAATTAGTCTCTGCTCACCTAAGAGTGCTATTTTTATCTATATCCCTTTATATTCCAAAGCCTCCGAGTTAGAGCCGGCTATTGTCATGTATTTTTACAAGCCCAAAAATTTAAAACTTGAACCACGAAAACTAAGCCAAATGTGAAAATTTGCTTCAAAATCCTCCTAAACCCATTTCTTGGGAAGTTTTTCTTATGTGTCATGATCATCCTAACCTTGAAGGTCCTCAAAATATGTTGAACAAGCATGTTTAGGTGTTTAAAAATATGTGACAAGATCAAATTTTTCATTTCTGAGATACTAAGACTAGTTTTGATTAGTTCTCTAAAAGGCCAATTTCGACCATTTAAAGGCAAGTGTGCATCCTCATGGAAGGTTCCAAAAGCTCATAATAATCTAGAGGTGGTATTGGAGAGCCAATAAGGTGTTGGAAGTGCTTTAGGAATATATATGGAAGATTTGATGGGTTAGGGACATACCGTGTAAATGCGAGGTTTTTCAGGTGTAAGGAATAAATGGTCAAGATATGAACTTGAATTTCTCTGAATGATTTTCATAGCTCCGTAAGGAGTTATGAGGGGAAAAAATAGGAAATGGAAATATTATATAATCCTCTTCATGATGGAAGAACCATATTTTTCACAAGACCCAATATTTTCTTTAGGCATCTTAGCTTATGTAGACATACCTCGATGTCCAGATCAAAACAAGGCCATTTTTTTGAGTTTCGGAAGAACCAATATCTAAAACCTATGGCATTGGTTTTATAATTGTCTTTGGATTCATTATAATATAAATTTTTACCTAAAAATACCTCTTCAAGCTTCGGGAACATGCTTTTCAAGTCTTCTCTAGTGTTAAGTGTGTTGATCCCATACTTAGCCAATTTTCTCACTACCACATGTCAAATTTTCTTTGCTTTCACCCATTTTTGTCTCTCTTGTCCCTTTCCAAAGGGGATAGAGGGGAAAAAATGGTTCCCCCCTGCAAGCACCTCCCTGGTTACTTGTATGACCCTCCCCAGCTTCGCGTGGGACTTATTTGGTTATCTCGCCACTCTTGTGCACTTTGAATCGAGATCTCGTCAAGTGGCATGATCTTGCTCAAGTGCCCATTTTTGTACCTCTTGTACCTTTTACAAGGGGATAAAAATATATCCCCCATGCAAGACCCCTTCGTGGTTCTCCATACGTCCAACTTTTTCAGCCTTCCAGGGCTTACACATGGCAAACCCTCCATTTGCACACCGCTTAGATCATCTTCGCCAAGTGTCATCATCTCTCCAAGGTGACATTTTTTCACCTCTTGTCCCTTTTTATAAGGGGACAAAAGAGACCGAATTGGGTTCCCATGTGAAAACCCATATTTAACCTAGTTTAATTTACCCGAGGTTAAAACTCGTAGTTAATAAGAAAACATGAAAACAAACCTTAACTTGTTATTAAGCTAATTTCTTTGCACATGTATGCATATCCACCATTGCTGCAACTTTTAAACCTATAAAAACTTCAGAATATGATAGAGATACTCCTTGGCCATGAATATTAAGTGTTACACATGGCTCTCCATTCGAAAATTAAAGCACGAGATCCCTACATGAAGTCAACACAAGTTAAGCTTATTGTTTTCACATAGTTGGTCACTTTGGTGATTGATTTTGTTGTCAAAGATCCAAGCCTCCATTAATGGATGTCATCAAATAGCAACAAACTTGAAACCCTACCTCGAAATTTACTTTTTTATTTGTAAGAGTTCCATCGACGGATCACCGTGAAAATTGGAGCACGAGACCATGGTGCAGAGTTGATCCAACAATGGTGGTTTTGTTGCAAAATGACACTAGTATGACAATTTTATAAAAATAGCATATGATATGTATACTCACATGCTAAAAATAGTAAACCTCTCAAAATTGTAAGCTCCAATCACTCAAAACATCCAAGAACAATGCAAAACAACAAACATGGTAAAACACACAATTTCCCCAAACTAATAGTTTCCAAAAAGAAACTCGTTAAAAATAGAAACTTCCCAAAAGTAGTTGTTATCCAAATAACTCTCCTAGTTATTTGGATAACTTATATTTTATTCTGATTTTGATGTTTCACTTTTCAGGCTACGTGCACTCAAGCTTGACCCCTTGGCACAATTTGTTTGGTTGAAGTTCCTCTACACACCCTTACGCGCCTTCCTGATTCTCCCTCGCATTCTCCTATCTCCTTTCATTTCCCCTTTGCACCTTCCCTTTGTGCACCTACTCTCTTTCCTACCTTGTCATGCATTCCTTACACACACCTCTACAGACTTGTCTTCCAAAATGGCTAAGTCCCTGGCATTCCTCTTGTGCGCTTGCATACACTAAACTCCCGCGCCCATTTTCTTCATGTCTTCGCAGTTGGATGCTCGCGCCCTGCTTCCATACTTGCCTTCTTCAAGTATGCCTTCTTTCCTATCATGTGCATTGCATTTGTGCGCATGACTTCGCGCGCGCACTGCGTATCTTGTTTTTGTGCCTTGTGTCTTTTGTGCTTTAGTCACTATGCCACATCATATGTTTGATTTGAGTGTGCTACACGTAACCTATCAAATCGCACCAATAGGGTGCCAAATCTGGAAAACCAACTGGTGCATGACACGTGGCAAAAAAGACAAAATAGATGAACAATTGGTCGATTTCCTCATCAATCGCCGCACGCCACGTGTTATGCATGGCAGGTGACCTGTAGACTTCTGACAACCATAAATTTTGTTATAGTGCTTAGATAGAAGCGCGCTGGGCCTGTCAGAGAGCTGCGACACAAGTTACACGTTAGACTATTCAAATTCAAATCTAGGTGGGATTTGGTAGGCGGAAAATAGGGAAACATCTTTCTAATCATCAATGCACACATCTAATCGACCTCAACCATCGATTTCAATAAGATCTTTCTTTCTTCCTTCTTCCACACGCCAAACAGACATGGGGAAGTGCATCCGATAGCCTTACAAGTGGATTTGTAGGCATTTATCACTTACTATTGGTGGTTCATAGATTTGAATATGAGTTTCCCTCCTTTTCTCCTTCTTTTCTCTCCTTCTTCTATAAATAATAGAGTTCTACTTTGTAAAAAGGATCCTCTCTATTATAACGACACCATGCCAAAATGGTGGTCGACTTCCCATAGGTTTCAGACCTTGGCATGGTCTTTGTAATGTATTCTTGCCTCCTGCCATGAATTTAAATGATTGTGCATCCCTTAAGCAATAAAATCATGTTTTGTGGAACTCTTGTCTTCCCTTTCTCATTTTCATTGCATCTTGCCTCTCTGTTTGCATTTTCTGGCATGTTGTGTGTATTCCCATTTGTAGTCCCTGTGTTCATGTGTTGTGCGCACTGGAAGGGCGAGCCTACGTGTTGATATGTGGCACACGTCGTCCGCCCTCTTCTCTCACGCCCTCTCTATTTCAATACATCTTCATCTTACATGATTTGGTGTATTATTGTTGAGATCCAGCCTTTGGAGGCATTTTTTCAATACATCTGATGACTCCACTGATTCAAACGCACCCATTTTCTCATTCGTAGACCAGTCTCCCCTTTCTTCCATCCATTTCTCCTTTTCCATCATTCCACCTTTCCTTTTGAAGTCATGCAATCATGACTTATTTTCCTTCCTAGAATTCTCATTTGCAGCAGCAGAACTATTTCCCTCCATCCCCACAGTTTCAAAACCCTCCTCCAAATCAGTTTTTTAAGCCCTGTCATCCTGAATATGCATATAACCTGACCTCTACTCACTCATATGGTTCTTTTTCTAACAAAAGGGTTTATGCATATGATGGTGGTAACTTCATGGCGGACATTGTGTTTGAGAGGCGCAGTTCAAAAGATGGAGATGGACATTATGCAACTCAGAGTCAAGTTCTCCATAAAGGTAGCTAGAGTTGG
The DNA here is from genome assembly GCA_018340775.1 of Taxus wallichiana var. yunnanensis. Taxonomy (NCBI): domain Eukaryota; kingdom Viridiplantae; phylum Streptophyta; class Pinopsida; order Cupressales; family Taxaceae; genus Taxus; species Taxus wallichiana. The sequence continues at coordinate 786,188,616 of CM031240.1, read as the reverse complement.
TTACAAGGTCCCTTGTCCATGGGTAGGCCCTATACTAGGCTTTAAAGTTTTGGTTTAGTGCCCAATAGGAGGGATGATGGCTGAAGAAATGGAGGCTCACAAACCTAGTGTTGATCAACCCTGTCAATGGGGGAACCCTACACTACCATCTCACAAGTCTCCCATTCCTCCGCGCCAACTTACACCATCTCAGCCTACTACCCATGTTCCCAACTTTCTGTGCATTGTCCCCATTGAGATTTCCATTCCTTCACCTTATTCCCTTCATTTCTCTACCATCATCCCTCCCACGTGGGCTTCCACTCCTCTTGTGTGTGCCCGCCTTCCACGCCTTTCGTGCCCATCCTCCCATTTCCTTCCAAGTCCCCTATGTCTAATTGTACCATAAATGAACAACCCCCTACCAACGTGCCTTTCCAACCAACGTCATCATGTTTGATGACTGTAGAATAGTTGAAGAATGGTATGACTCATGTGACTCTAACTGGGAAGAGGAAATCATACGAGCACCTATTTCAGAAGAAAATCAGTTAGTTCCAGAGGGCGCAATTTTGAAGGAGACTGAGTTACTTGTAGAGGCAGAACCTCACGCGCCCCAGCTCTATGTGACCCAACAGGCAAGCAGTCACCTTCAGAAGGAGAGTCTGCAAGAAAATCCCATATGTGGGATTGAGCTTCAAAGTAATGGGAAAATAACAAGGATCGGGTCGTGCTCGATCTCGATATTTGGCTAGTCTAGAGCCAAAGATAGAGTTGCCACCGGTCATGTTTGCTCTAGAACATGAGGTTGAGCTTCAACACGCCAAAGGTCAACAAAAATACCTCCCAAATCCAAGCACAAATCAAATTCAAGATGTATATATTTTGTTTGTTGATACTTTGAGGAGGGTGAAACACCATCTGCAAGTCAGTTTTTCACTCTTATTTCCGACCATGTTCAATGCCAAATCAATTACATGGTCGTAATTTGTGAGGAAGGGAAGCTACTTCTCCTACCTATTACAGGTTTTACTTGAGCACCCTCTTGCCTTTGGTTAGTTTAGGTTAGAATAGGTTTGTTTTTAGTAACACAAGTGCTTGTGCACACTTTGCATGTTCCCTTTGGGACATGTATGATTTTAAGCTTTTGTACATAGTGTTGTGCTTGTTTTGGCATGCTCCTCTGGCACCTTTCCTTTCTTGTTGCACCCACGTGCCCCTTTTTATTGCTTCCTGGGATGACAATTCAATTTTGGCAGAGGCAGTTCTAACGATCAATGCATAGCTTTCACTCTCATCAATCCAATTAAAATATCTTCATATGAGAGCAACAATTTAGTTCAGAGTTCAGATCAGAGCTTCAAGTGACTCCAAGGTATTCTTCAAGTTATAAATCAGATCTTCAAATTAGGCTTGACTCCATGCCTAATGGATGCTTCTAAGGTTACTAGTCTCTTCATCTAGTTGATGAGATGGCTCCAAAAGTCGCTAAAACTGTTATCTAAATAACTCTCCTAGTTATTTGGATAACTTATATTTTATTCTGACTTTGATGTTTCACTTTTAGACTACACACACTCACTCAAGCTTAACCCCTGGCACAATTTGTTACGTGCCTTCCGCTTCTCCCTTTACATTTTGTTATCGTCTTCCATTTCCCCTTTGTGCCTTCCCTCTGTGCACTGCTCTCTTTCCTACCTTGTCACACATTCTTTGTGCACACCTCTACAAACTTGTCTTCCAAAATGGCTAAGTCCCTGACATTCCTCTTGCATGCTTGCATACACTAAACTCTCGTGCGCCCATTTTCTTCCTATCTTTGCAGTTGGATGCTCGTGCCTTACTTCCATACTTGCCTTCTACAAGTATGCCTTCTTTGTCCGCGCACGTTGCATTCGCACACTTGTCCTTCGTGCGGGCACCTTTGCGCCTCTCACTTTTGTGCTTTATGTCTTCTACACCAGTCATTGTACCATGTCATATGTTAGACTTGAGTGTGCTACACACAACCTATCAAAGCGTGCCAATAGGGCACCAAATCTGGACAACCAACTAGTGCATGGCATATAGCAAAAATATAAAAAGATGAACAATTGTCCGATTCCCTCAGTCAATCAGTGTGTGCCATGTGTCATTGCGTGTTAGAGCGACCTGTAGACTTCTGACAACCATAAATTTTGTTGTAGTGCTTAGATCAAGTGCACATGGGCTTGTCAAAGAGTCTTAACACAAGCTACATGTTGAACTATTCAAATTCAAATCTAGGTGGGATTTGGTAGGCAAAAAATAGGGAAACGTCTTTCTAATCATCAATGCACACATGTAATTGACCTTAACCACCAGATTTCAATAAGATCTTTCTTCCTTCCTTCTTCACACACCAACACACATGGGGAGGTGCATCCAAAAACTTTACAGGTAGATTTGCAAGCATCTATCACTTGTTATTGTTGGTTGTAGATTTGAATCCAAGTTTCCCTCTTTTCTCTCCTTCTTCTTCTATAAATAATAGAGTTCTGCTTTGTAAAAAGGATCCTCTATTATTATAACAACACCATGCCAAAATGTGGCTAACTTTCCATGGGTTTAGACCTTGGCATGGTATCTTTAATGTATTATTGCCTCTTTCCGTGAATGTAAATGGTTGTTCATCCCTTAAGAAATAAAATTATGTTTTGTGGAACTCTTGTATTCCCTTTCTTGTTTTCATTGCATCTCACCTCTCGTGTTTGTGTTTCGGCATGTTGTATGTATTCCCCGCTTGTAGTCCCCATGTTCATGTGTTATGTGTGGCTTTGGAAGGGCGAGCTCGCATGTTGATCTTTGGTGCGCGTCCGCCCTCTTCTCTCGTGCCCTCTCTATTTCCTTCGCCACTCATGGAGAGAGATTGACCCTTTCCCTAGCGCTATCACCTTCCTTAGCTTAGGATTTCCCCTTTCTGCACATCCTTCTATCCCTGGTCCCTTGGCATGTTTAGTCTAGGATTTTCTTTCAACATTAGGAGTAGCAGTAACATTAGAGGTAAGTAGAGGAATCGACCTTCTCCGGAGATCTGTCTCAAGCGCGCAAGGTCCTACAACTTGGAGATGGTTCCATGTTGTCTTAAACAACTCGGTTCTCCCATATCTGAGACGCAGATGCACATTTGAATGACCAACAATAATAAAGCATCATCAGTGGAGGTAATCTAAGTGTGCTAGGAGCTTCAAAAGACAAAATTTGAGAAAAAAACAAAAATTCCCAAAAAAACAACTCATGATCCTACATGCCAAAATAGAAAGTTTCAATTTTCAGTGCAGAAAGTTGTTGTTGGCTCCATTTTCACTCATCTCACTACTTTTTGCTATCCTCACATGGTTGTAAAGTTGTCTCATAGCTTAAACAAGTAAAATTAACTCTCCAAAAGGATCTTAAAGCATCATTCTGATCACAATTATGTCAAGGAGCAAGATAGAGCATATTGAGGTGCAATAGGTGAAAGTCGTGACATCGTGAGGTCGATAAAGGATTTGAAAAGAGTCAATAACCTCATCAAAATTCAATTGTATAAAAAGGGATGTCATTAGGATCAAATAAAATGAGAAACCCATTAAGCAAGCCGAGAAGTATCATGTATTGATTTCATCATCATCTCTCCAAGAAGTAAGTCAAAGTGAGTTATTCATGCCATCGGGTATTCAAGCCATCATGTGCAAATAATCAAGATTTCATCCTTCTCCATGGGATCATCTAAGCACGAAGGTATGAAAGCATTCCGAGCCTGATTTCATTCAAGTACTTTGGTGTAAGGAAGGCTAAATAGGTGATCTCCAAGTGTGGTATCATGAATGTAAGAACGAGAAACCATCCAGGACTTCATTTGATGACATTATCATAACAATGTTTTTAAACTCTCAATCAAACTCCTGGTGGTGTGGTCAATCCTCAAAGGATGGAACATTGCAAGTACAACCAAGAGCAACTAAACATGAGCCTTTAAGAAGGAAGGTAATGAAAAGAGGAATCACATTGGTTCCATATTCCGAAAGATTCATAAGAAGAAAAGGCTCATCATAGATCCCCTAAAGCCTATTGAGTCAAGCAAGAGTGATCCATCACATCCTCCTTCTCTTCAAGAGCATACAAGTTTTAACTCTCTCAGTGGCGGAAAACTTCTCGTGAGAAACATGTGAATAAGAGGTGTATAAACAGATTCTGGAACTAGGAAAGACAACAAAGTAATGATATCCATCTAGAGCATTATGTGTACAAGAATGGGAAATCATCTTTGTTTCATTTGCTTCCACTCACTTGGTAGTGTTTTTAAACACCCACCTAAGGCATTGTAATGTGAGTATATCACAATAAGGAATAATAAAGTGTCATTGTCTCATTCCATTCCAACCGATGGCCGCTTCTCAAGAATCTCATTCAATAAGCAATCCTCTATCTAAAAAGTGAAGGATTGTTTCAGTAAGTGAAAGACAAGCATGAAAAGGTTCAAACATCATGGATTTGTCTCTCATGATCATTACTGACCGTTTGTGAAAGCCTAAGGAGCAAGAAATTGATCCTCACTCTCACTATGAGATCAAGAAGGAACCATCACGAGTGATGCTCGTAGTCGCCTCTAGCTTGCATCATAATGTCTCACAACAATGTTCCTCAACACTCGCTCAATAGTTTGGAGTGTTTGTGCATGCATCTTCGCAAAGGGAGAAATTTGTGAGCATCATGCTTCAAATCAACAAGTTCTTCATAAACAATGGCCCCATCTTCATCAAATCAATCAACCCTTCTCTTTCTCTCCATTTTCTAATTTCTCATTAAGAGTACTTTTTGTTGTTTCATCCTATTCACTTAAGTGACCCTTAGCTAAATATTGTAAGAGTCATTTTCAATAATAAGAAAAATACTCACTTCCTAGGAATATGAAAGGTCACAGGTGATGAGGACATGTGAAGGGTCATGTAGGGGTAGATGAAAGGACAATTTGTAATTCTATAAATTGGAATGGCTTCTCTATTCTAAGGGATTGGAAATTGTTGATTGAATGTATGTTGTTGAGAGTACCATTTCTACATCAAGCAATAAAAGCTACAATTCTTCTATTTCTTGTCTCATGTTCCTCTACTCTCTCTTTCCAACTTTGCATATATGATAATTTTGTAAAACCAAGAAAGGTGTTTGCACCTTTGATAAATGAATCAATGGAAGTCCATGTCTATGATTTTTTATGTCTTATCATGGTTTGCATTATTGTGTTCTTCTAATTAGATGTGGACTTACTTTGGTTATTGTATGTGAACTCTGCTAGTGCCTACTCACAACAATAACACCATCTCTCCTTATTTCCCAACTCTCCTTTATTTCTCTCCCTATAAATTCCTCCAATATACTGACAAACAATTTACCATAGGTTCAATGGAGTGTTCTTGTGTGATCCCCGACCTATTGGCCACCCCACAACTTTTAGATAGTTTAGGTAATTTACATTCAATAATGGTAGCCTCCCCATACACAAGAAGAGGCTTAGCTCTATCATTGTTGGTGAAAACCCAATAATTAGTGACACGAAAAATTATTTCACCAACACCTAAACAACACCCATTGTTAAGGGAGTGATGGCCATCCATTTCCCCAGTTGGTGTCTACACTTAAAGTTTCACTTGGATTGCTTCAAGCAAATTCGATACATTCCCACTACACCTAAGAGGGACGTCAACATGGGAAGACAACTAGCAAATTCTAACACATCCACTACAAACATGTCTACATATTCACCAACCCCATTCTCTAGTTTTTGGAAATGATTTAATAGAATGTTTTTGAGTCTTTTAGGGAAGTGTCGAGTATATATATGCGTGCTTACACACACACACACGGGAATAGGAATTTTGATTCGAGGAATACTAAAAATGGACACGATAGATTTATATGTCTAAATCATGTTATGAATATGACATATTTGAGAATATATCAGCTCTCTATTTTTTCTCATAATCAATGAACGATTCACATATATAATGAAAAATATGTATTTGAAATAATGAAGATTAAATCCATGAAGAACTACTCTCAATTGTCAATGTTATTCCATATAATCCATGTCATTCCAAATATCTCATTTCCCATTCATTTCAATACGAATAAAAACTAGACCTATTAAACTATCCAAATATAAGTAACATGTATTGGAAGCAAATAAAAACACAATAAATGAATCTCTATCATTGCCCAGTGAGAGTGGAAACCTCACCAAACTCGGACAAGAAGAACTGGATTTCGCATAAGAGGATGCACAATGGATTTGTAATAAATAGGAAACTTCTGCTGCAACCTAAAACAGGGCATTTCTTGCTTGAAACATGGCACACTACGCTTGAAACAGGCCCCCTCTACTTGAAACAACCATTACGGGAATAGTAGAGAGCTTGTGGAGACGAGCGGTGTTCCTTGTTCAAACGTGAACAAAAAACAACATAGAGGAAAATCGACGCTGGGCAATAGAGGAACAAATGCCCATTAAGGTTGGTTCCACAAAGGCGATGAATAATCCAATGCGGGTGTGTGCACAATAACCGACGGAGTAATGCATTCGAGACATGTCATGAGATGCGAGTTAATAAGTATTAACTTTGTATAGGATGGATTCAATACAAGCCAATAAAGTGTACCCGCAAACCATTTACACTTGTCCCCTTTGCAAAATAACGTGCAAGTGGCTATCAAATACACTCTTGCATATCAATGACAAGCATACAAATATTCAATGGGCAGGGTGAACACACATTAATATTAACGCACCTATAAAAATGTACTTACATAAACACTTTCAATTCTAATAGATTTATATGGTCTACGAGCATATCTTTTAAATTTAGATTGAAGATTTTCAAATAGATAAGTGGGAGACGAATCTTTTGACGTTATTCTTATTCGCGAGGCGTTTCCTTTGGTGTTAGCCTGCTTTAGAAAGTGTTAAACTCCAGCGGGCTTCTTCTCTGTAACATTCTCTGGCACAGTCCATCTCCCGACAATCTTGGCAGGAAACTGATTTGTAACCCTAACATTGAAATTGCCAAGCAAATATGCCACCTATTGCAGCGTAGGAGACTACCGGCCGGGTCTATCACTTAAGGGCTCATTCTTAAAAAGCAGAGGCACCACCTACACTCCCTACATAGGTTTAGATATTTTTTGGAGCTTGTTGGCACACCCTCTATGGATCTTGTCACTTAAGTGGCCACTCTCCCCTCTCACCGCCATGCTTTTGTCCCCCGCCATCATTGCTTATGGTGAAACAATCAATGCATCCATCTCTGCAATAACTACGGAAAATATTTGCTTCTCCCTATAAATGAAGTCTCAATTTTTCTATTTTTAACCATCTGCTTCTACTCCTGCTTCACCTCTTCGCCAATTCGTTCCATTATTATTGTCATACGCTCCCTGTAGAAATGGAATGCACAATTTGAATAAATTGTTGTATGTGATGAATGGGTTCTGTGCCATGGGCTGAAGAGGACGATGCATGGACTGAAGAGGATGTTGCATGCGTTGAATGGGTGCCTGCATGGACTGGATGGCTACAAAAGACTGTGTTGGCAAACCAGGTCGAAGTTGTTGTAATTGTTGAAGTTGTTGAAGATGTTAGAGTTGTTGTTTCTGTATATGTTTTTCTTGCCGCTCCTTCCTCGCATTTTGTGACGCCTGTTTATCCTTTTTCCTATATAACTGCTACAAATTCATTCAATATCAATCTGGAGACCTAATTTGGTTTGGTTTGGTTGGGTAAATTACAAACCAATGTCTCTCATGATGATGAGTGAAGAGTGTTATGTAGCCAGCAACAGATTGCATTGCATTTGCACGGTGACTCCTTCCCACCCATTTCTCCTCCTCCTGCTCTAATAGACAGTGACACAGTTTTGAGAGATTGTCCTTGCGTATGTTGACGGACAACACTTGTTTGACAATGCAAAATGACAATTGGAAGGCGGTAACAAACGGACTGTGACTTCGTCAGTGAAGATATCGGTCCAGTTCTGTGTAAAAGACATTACAGAGGAGTGCGTTGAAGACCATGGGGGAAATTCACCGCAGAGATTAGGGATTGCTCAAAGCAGGGAGCCAACATTTGGCTAGGTAATTTTGACACGGCAGAGGCGGCTATTGAACATGCATATGACCGTGTTGCTTTCAAAATGAGAGGGGACAAAGATCTACTCAACTTTTCCCTGAAGGTGTCTTCCTACAATGATTGGTCAGGTTCAGTGGAGTTAGAAAAGAGAGAGAGAGATAAGAAGATGAAGTGGAAATGGAAGCGTAGCCGGCTAACAAGAAAATTAGAAGAAATGATTGGGAAGAGGATGTGTTTGGAAGATTGGAAAAACTAGTGCCTCTTTCTCCCCTGCCATTGTTTTCCTTTGTATCGTCATGAATGGTGATGTAGCCATTAGTAATCTTCGTCATTAAATAAGTTAAGTGTTGCACATATATATACACAAAACCCACTTGTAATGCAATACAGATACAAGTCACCTTCACTTTGCATCCAAACTATATTGTATACAAAAAATTCAATCCCTCTCCGACGTAACTTGCAACTCATTTGCAATTGCTAGTATTAATACACACGTGGTATAATGACCAATATGAAAACCTCACAGGTTTGAGTGCATCAGTCAATGACTCCTCTCCCTTACATCCCTTTTCTATCCCAAACTTTTTCAACTAAATGTCTAAGCGTAACACCGTGATCAAGAGTAATCGATTGTGGTGTTTTGCTTGTTCATTTGCAACTTGCTAATTCTCCGAACAATTGCTAGTTAATTCAGCCACATAAAAGAAAGCAAAAACATTATAAGGGCCTTTCCTTAGAGTGTAAACGTAATTTCTAAATTTGCCCACAGCAGGCGGGAGAAACACTCAAATGCTTTTCCTTGTGGCCATTGATTGCAACTGAAACTTTGTTTGGCCGAGGCAGAATGTTACGCCATATAAGACAAGAAAGACTCTCCTTAGTCACTCTATACCATTCTACTCTCTTGAAGTTGCAACACTTATTTCTGTTCACTTGGGTGCTCTTTTCAGTTCCAAAATGAGGGGGTTGCCCAGATTAATTGACAATTTTGCTACCATGCAGCTGGGTCGTCGTTTTCATTATCCAGGTAAACATTTGCACTTCAATTAATGGATACTTCATAAATAATCCATTTGCTTATAATTTATTGTAGATGCCCTCTTTAAATTTAAGGGGTTGCCTTTGCCCTTGCCTCTTGCAGCACTGCAGATGTATTTCTGTTGTAATATATGCATGGGTTAAAAACAAACGAAAAGATTACAAGTCTCTCCACCCTTAACAGTTTTACACCGAAATAATTGAATATGTAGAAATCTTCTTACAGTAGGAGCTCATAGCTTTTGCAGTCACTAATGGGTACTCTGTTAAACATTAAAAGTAGGTGAATGGGTTGTCCAGAAAATCTTCACAGCATTGTTATAACTTTTAGGATCTGGGTACTAGAATGGGCATTTACAAAAAATAAATTCAGTCTCTAGCAATTCTATTGACCGCTCTTGAATTGGGATTTTGTTTCAACCTCTTTCGTTGGCCGAGTTTTATTTTCTTTGCAAAATTCCCCTTGCTGACTGTCTCACATGTATGTAGCTGAAATTCCCATTCATTACAAGTATCAAACGTCTCTACCTGTGAAACTTGCTTACTGTTACTGCGAAGGAAAATGGCACATAGAGCATGGGAAGAAACTAGAAATCCTCTTTCAAGGCCGATGTTCAGAGCTGTAGAAACAAGTTCCATGGGTTGTGGTGTAATGGCTATGGAAGACACTCTAGGAGAAGGATAGGTTGCGGTATAACAAATATTGGGAACATTTCAACCATGATCCAGGTTTAATTTTAAGAAAATGGCACAAGCTTATCCCACACTAGAATGCGGGATAAAATTGTTTATACAGTGCAAATCTATCAGTGAGTACTCTTTGTGGATAAATTTACCTTGTTTCAAGTCATATGGCCCCAACAAGGTGATCACAAGTGTAATTCAAACTTGCTGCTCAGTGAACCTCACAAAGACTTGATAGACTGAAAAATGAATGCAAGTTTCAGTTGTTACAAAACAATTACTCACAAATCCATGACATGGACATCGATACAGACTATGCCTGTTTTGATTGGAAAAGGAATTGTCAACATGCATCATTACATGATGATTCATAATTTAAGGGTGCATTCTTGCCCTTGACCTCCTAAAATAAAGCAACTGCATTCTTGTTTTAAATTTTTAATATGCATACAGGAGTCGTTTTTTCCTGAAGGATTTTCTTTTGAAAACATGCTTCCCCTTCCTTAAAATTTCTTACACGCAGTGTTTAACGTGTCGTAACATTCGAAAAGTAGGAGCTCAAACTCATCATTTTTTCTTACATTAGAAAATATTTTTCTCATTAGCCTTGTGGATCAAAATTGTCACCCGTCTCTATAAGATTTCGTTTTCTCACAAATGTATGTCAAAGTCCTAGATTGTTAAAAAGGAAATCTTCAGAGAGAAATTATAATGAACCTGACAAATGTTTGTGAAATTGTGAACATTTTTGAGCTAACATTTGAATAAGTACCTTCAAATCACCAATGGGGAAGCCCAACAAATAAAATTTGAAACACTAAAATAGGTAAGTACTTCATTCACAGAGCCCACATGCCTTTATTATTAGTTTTGGGATATTTCGATTTATTCATTACAATATGGGTATTTTTCAGCCAATAGAAAGTCAAACCAAGGGTGGCTTTAGCCTTTGATTGGCTGTGTTTTGTTTTCGACATTCCTCCTGTTGATTGTCACACATGCCTCTAGCTGAAACTCCCTTACTTTGCAAGTCTCATTTGTTTCTACCTACGAAACTTGGTTACTGTTATAGATAGGAAAATAGTCCATGGATCTTGTTAATAGTTGTAGAAACAAGTTCAAGGGGTTTTTGTGTAATGGTCATGGGGAACACTTGCAGGAGATGTTTGTAGTATAACGAAGATGGGATACATGTCCCAAGCTTATTCCGCACAAGAATACTGTCCAATTTTACCCCATACCACATTCGAGGTTTACCAAGCCAAAAATTGCCATAAACTGTAGAAACAATAATAATTTTGCTCCATAGCAATATTTAGCTATTTACAAAGCTTGTTGATATGAAACTGCAAGTAGTGGAGTCATGGGAAGACCTTTTCCAATCATGTGACCAAGGACACTTATGGCTGTGTTAGGCACACTGGCGATATTACTTCACAACTAAACAAGTGGTGGGGATGTGGGGTATTGAAGCAAGATGCATAAGCAATGGTAAAAAGAGTTCAATGAACATCCATTAACCACACAGCTGATCAGGGTGCATTGTTACAATATGGAAGCAAAAACATGAATACATTTAAAATCGAAAACTGACATTATTTATTAATTTCTCTGTTTAAAAACTCAATACATCAAGTATTTGGAAGAAATGCATAGACACTCCTCATATACACTGTACCGACCAGCTAGAATAATAAACACACTCTTACTCCTTTCTTGATTTCCGGTAATCTCTCTTGCATGCTGCACTCATTTACGACCTTGCAAGATTCCTTCACTTTTCCATCTTCACTCTTCCAAATTCCAGAAAGCCGCTATCTCTAGTTCAAACTTTGGACTGAATATGTCTTCACAGGTCTTGTTTGATAATTGAGGGAAGAATAGTTTGCGGGAAGATGAAACAATACACCTTCCAACTGTTACGAGATCACAGGTATTGAGTTGAAACCTATGCTAAATAATTATAGATAGATGAAACAAGACACATGTTGACTTTGATATCTTGATATGCGGCCAAGGATCAACATGTGACATATGCCAATCTTCTCTCATGCAGGCACTTGACAAGGTGTCGCATGTCGGTAACTACAAATCAGCTTCTGCACGGCGTCACAGGTGAGAGGCCACAAAGTTATTTTTAACACAGTGTCGCAGGTGTGATGCCTCAAACCATTAGATGTTTTGATGGCACCATTGTGTTCCTCTTGAAAAATTATGCGATTTTTAAAAATTAGCACACAATTTTGAGCCTGCATGAGATAGTTATGGTATCTGCAAGGTGTTGTTGGGGCATGACCATGCAATCGACTTCCACATACCATGCGACCGACTTGCACATGGTGTTCTGGCCGCAAGATCACATATCATGTGGAAATAAATGACACCATTGCATTTCTATTGGAAAATTATGGAATCTCATAAAAGGGGCAGTCAGGTTTTAGTGTGTATTAGAAAGGTTATGAGCTTTGCAAGTTGTTGGTCTCTGACAAGGTAGTGTGACTGCAAGCCCATCAAAATGATCTCCAAGATGCTCATCATATGATGCTTTCCAACACAGTCCTTGTTGTCAATCTCAACAAAATGGTATTCAACATGGTGTTGTGCCCATGAAACCACATGATGCAGTTGCGGTCAGGGATCCCAACGAAGGGATGCCTTGGACCACACAGCCCTTATCAGAGTAGACTTCACTGAAGCAAGATAACACGCATAGTTCTAGCAAAGAACAACAAAAGCTTCTTCTATTAATGTAAGGAAAGATTACAAACTCAGGCATAATGGCTTTACACACCAATAACGGTCCTATATGGCAAGACTCTGCAAGAATTCTTCTAAGAATTGCAGTCCTATGAGCTATCCTAAGCTTGTAGACTTTGCAAAGCTTCTACAAAACCACACTTGGCTCAAGTCGGCAACCTCACACTTTGTATGCCCTTCCCAATAGGATAATAGGTCACTCAATTCCTTATCTTGGAACTCGATGCCTTACATGCTCACATATCCCTTCTACTTATAGATTTCATAGTGACTTTGGCGGGACTATGAAAGACTTTGTGGCATTGATAGTGTTCGGCAGCATCAAGAATGTATCGCGACATCAACTAGATTTGGTGGCGTGTGCAAGACTTCACGGCTTCAACATGCAAGAATAGTGCTTCGTGGATGGAACGATACACAAAGGTTTGTGTGGTTTTGGTAGGTGTATTTAACTAAAGTAGCTTTGTGTGGGTGAGAACAACTTTGCACGAACAATGTGGTCTTGCATGGCATAAGTAAGCTTGTGCGGCATGAGTAATGTTGTGTGGCTTGGATAGGTTTTCGTGGAGTTCACAAGAAATGGTTAAGGCAAAGTTCTATGCGGCATGCTTAGGAGTGGCATGACATTGCGCAAGTCCTTATTTAAACTAACTCTAAATATTTTTGGGTGATGCAAGATTGCTTGTGAATCCGGATGCTCTTGGTCATACACCTTGGGCAAGGAGAAACTTGAGCCCCTACTCAAGCGTGTTTTTAAAGGTCTTCAATGGAATGATCGAGTCTAGCATTCTGCGCTTCATTAAGTTGGGATGCATCCTCGACTTATATGCCTTTTCATTTCATAAGACATTCCTTATGCTCCTTTCTACACGTTGTCTTTACTACGTGGTCGTCCATAATATATTCAATTTCTCCTTGCCTTTACTTTGGTACTTGGTGTCTTCAATCTATTATTGCATGGTTTACTTCTTCACTTATTTGCCTCTTGAAATATATGTATAGATCTGCTACATTAAAGATAAGAGATTTGTCTATCCCTTTTGACGGTTCTATCTTATACGCATTTTCTCAAATGTATTTAGGATTACGCATAGTCCAATTTTGTTCCACTTGAGTTTATCATATGTTCCTGTGGGAACCTCTCTTTGCATAGGTGCGAATGCACTTAATCTCCAACCTCAAACTCCAAGTGTCTCCTCCTCAAATTTGTGCATTCCTTGTATTGCACATTACATTGTTTCAAATGTTCGAGCACTTGCTTGTGCACCTCCTTCATGTACTATGTGAAGTCCTTCACTTTTACACTTCTTCCTTCTTCTCGTGGCAACTCTCGCAACTTCATAACTCCTCGGGACTTTTCTCATACACGATACGAAATAGTGACTTCCAAGTGCTCTTATTCATAGAGTTGTTATATGCAAATTCTGCCCGTGAGAACTGAATCCCATGTTCTTGTCTTCTCTCTTACCAAACATCTCAAAAAACCAAGACTTGTTGACAACCTCTGTTTGGCCATCCATCCATGGTGATATGTGAAACTAAACCACAACCTCGTGTTTAGTTTCTTTCATAGTTTTCACCAAAAGTGGCTAGCAAACTTAATATCTCTATTGGATACAATGCTTGCAACAATCCATATAGTCTCACAATTTCCTTGAAAACAAATTAGCAATATGCGTAACATCATTGGTTTTTTTACAAGCAATAAAATGAGCCATTTTCAAGAATCTATCCATAACAACAAAGATAGAATCATGACGCTTCTGTGTCTTGGGCAATCTTAAAACAAAACAAAATCCATACTTAGATGCTCCCAAGGTTTCTCAAGTACTGGTAGTGGTTGATATAACCTTGTGTTCTAACTTTTCCCTTCGCCAACCGACACACTTGCATCTTGCACATATTTGTGCACATCTATAGCCATCCCGGTCAAAATATCTCTCAATGTGCCAAGGTCTTATCTATCCCAAAGTGTTTTGACTAATCCTCTATTATGCTTCTCTTGGATCAAATTCTCCCTCATTGATCCTCGTGACACACAATTGTGTGCCTTTGAATAACAACCCTTCCTGTAAGAAGTAGTCCAACCATTACATGCGGTTGATCATATGCTCATTGGTTCTGTGCATGTTCTCGATGCTTCTCCAAAATCTTCATCTTCTGCGTAGAGCTCCTTCATCACCTCGAATCCTACTACTTCCTCTTGTATCTAGTCAATAAGACACATGTTTTGCTTGGCGCATTTGCAACTCTGTTTGATTTCTCACTTTTGTGTTTCAAGACAAATGAGTAACACTACAAGAATTCAACCCATTTCATGTGTCTTTGATTCAACTTCCCCTAGCTATTGATGAATTGCAAGTGCTTGGTGGTCCATATACAACACAAACTCCTTGGGCAACAAGTAGTGCCTCCACTTCTTTAGAGCTTGCACAATGGCGTAAAACTCTTGATCATAAATTGAATATCTCCTCATATCATTTAATTTTCACTGAAAATATGCAATATGTCTTCCCTCTTGACTCATCACACGCTCCAATACTCTACTCACGTGCATAATCAACTTGAAATACCTTATTGAAATCAGGAAAGGACAATATTGTTGCTCTGTGACCTTCTTCAACTTTTGAAAACCATATTCGCATCTGCGGTCCGTGCAAACTCCTTGTCCTCCACATCACTTCTATGATTGGTGCACAAATCTCATTGAATCCTCTAATGAACTTCTATAGAAGCTTACTAGTCCATGGAAGCTTCGGGCTTTTGAGCCATTCTTGGGTGATGACCAATCCACTATAGCTTGCACTCTCCCAAGATCCATCTTCAAGCCTTCTTGAGATATCACAAATCCCAAGTACACAACTCTTTCTTCATGAAACTGCATTTCCTTTAGATTCACCAACTTCTCTCGCAAACGCTCTAACACTTTCCACAAATGGACCAAGTGTTCTTCTTGCGTCTTATGAAAAGTTAGAATATCATCCAAATAAACAATGAAAAACTTACCTAAGAAAGGCTTCAACACTTTGTTCATCAATCACATGAATGTACCCCACACATTTGTTAGTCCAAATGGCATGATCAACCATTCATACAATCCATCCTGCATTTTGAAAGTAGTCTTCCACTCATCTCCTTTGATTTTGATCTGGTGGTATCCGCTCTTTTCAACCTTTGTGAAGTACTTGCTCCACTCAAACAGTCCATCAAATCATCCATGCACAACAATGGAAATCTATACTTGATAGTAATTTTGTTGATGGCTTTGGAATTAGTGCACATTCTCCACTCTCCTCCTTTCTTTGGTGCCAATATTGTAGGTATTGTGCATGGGCTCATAGACTCTGATTAACCCATTCTCTAGTGATTCATGCACTTACTTCCTCATTTCCTTGTTCTCCATAGGTGTCAACCTATATTTGGCCTT
This sequence comes from Taxus wallichiana var. yunnanensis, assembly GCA_018340775.1. Lineage (NCBI taxonomy): Eukaryota > Viridiplantae > Streptophyta > Pinopsida > Cupressales > Taxaceae > Taxus > Taxus wallichiana. Next base: position 786,172,606 of record CM031240.1, on the reverse strand, counting down.
GTTTGGTAAACTAGATCTTGGTATTAAGTCCATGTGACGATTGATATTACGCGTGGGTGGTGAACCATCTGAAACATCCTTTGACAAGATATTCACGTGCTCACCTAACATCTCTTTTACTTTTCATTGGACCTCCTATGTTTGCGCGGCTTCGCCTTTCCTTGTTTTTTTGCATGATCCTTGGAATAAATGTAAAACTTTCACTATCTCCTCTCATAGTGCTCAGGATCTCCTTTCCTGAAATCAACAAATTTAGGATTGCTCTCCAACTCTACACTTGTCTCCTTCAAAGGATTTAGAGTGTACTTTTGTCCGTCCTTTACCAACGTGCAGGTATTTAAATGGCCATCATGTATTGCCTTTGTGTCATACTACCAAGGTCTACCAAGTAATACATGGCATATGTCCATGGGAATTATATCGCACATGTCTTCATCTTCATATGTGCCAATCTTGATACACTTTGTATTGCTCATTCACAAGTAACTAATGCCCCTTCAACAACCATGACACCTTATATGGGTTTGGGTGCACAATCCTCTTCAAACCAAGCTTCTCAACCATCTCATTAGAAACAAGATTATTAGTGCTACCACTATCAATGATGACTTTACAATACTTACCTCCAGATTTGTAAATGGTTTTGAATCGATTCTTTCTCTGCATAGGCACATTTTCTTTTTTAGCGAGCTTCAACAACACCCTCTTCATCGTTAGAGATTTTCCGTGCTTTGGTTCTTCGCACACTCATTGTTAGATGTGTTAGTTTTGTGTTCACATGCCGAGCAACATGATTGCTAGTGTTGTTTCTCCTTCCTCCACTCCTTTGCATGGCTTGTGGACACTCAAATGCGTGATGTCCAGTCTCTCCACAACAGAAACATGTTTCACCAAATCCTCTACCTCTTCCGCGTTCTCTTTCCTTGAAAGAAAATCTATCTCCACTTCTTTGTGCATGACTTGCATTCATACGAGGAGCTCGCTTCACCCTCGTGTGCATAATTTTGTGCATCATTGTGTAAACTTCCTCCTTTGCACGGGAAATCACCTTTCCCTTGTGCATTGTTCTCTCTTGTCTCGTGGGACAACTTCTCTTTTGCCTTTAGTGCAAACTGAAAGGCCTCTTCCATAGGACCTCAATCTAATCTAATATTGAACTCATGTTGAATGGAAATACACAATCCATTAGCATACCTCAAGATAGTTTTTGCATCATCCTCCACATGACTTGCTTTGATTGTCAATCGATAGAACCCTTAAGTGTAATCCTTTACACTTAACTCTTTCTAGTGCAAGTTTTGCAGTTTCTGAACACATGGATTGGTAGTCTGCAGGCATGAACTCAGCCTTTAGCTTTGTGACCATCTACCACAGTTATTTATCTTATCCTTTTCGTGCGCACTCTTTCGGTCTACATATGTTTTCACCATAAAGATGCATGGCCTTTTAACTTAGTACCAAATTTTTTACCTCCTTGGGGTTTTTGATGCCGTTGGACTCAAAGTACTCCATTTTGCAATCTAATCTGTGATCTCTTTTGGATCTAGACTTATAGAATAACTTGGAACATCAATATCACCTTTCTCTCAATCCTTGTGATTGTGCACAAGAATTGGTCCTCTTGCTCATCGACATGCTCGCTTTAGCCTCTTGGTCTTCACGCGCTCTCTCCTTGTGCTCATCTTCACTCGCATCCTCATCAACGATAACTCTTTTGTGTTGTGCGGTTTTCATTGCCTCTAAATGGTCTTGCATTTCTGTTATAACATCGGCCGAGTCCACAAGTCGCAACACTTTGTTTACTCTAACAACAATCTCTACTCTACGTGCCATTCTTACTTTCCTCACAATCACTTACACATTCAACAAGGTTCTACGACCTACAACTTCTACCCAATAACCCAAATACTGGAAGAAGTTTGCCACTACTTTCTACCCACACCCCTAGTATGGAAAACAATAAATCTAAAGTTACTCACACACTAACCAAATTGTTGTCTATACCAATTTATTTAGCAGGACTTAGAAATCCTTGCTTTGATACTAGATTGATGTAGTCGTGGTTAGGGGTCCCAATGAAGCGATGCCTTAGATCATGCAATTCTTACAGAGTAGACCTCACTAAAGAAAGACCATTGGCACAACTCTTGCAAGGAACAACAAAAGCTTCTTCTATTAATTTGAAGAACGATTACAGATTCAGGCACATTGGCTTTGCACTCCAATAACAGTCTTATGACAAGACTGCAATAATTCTTCTAAGAATTCTACTCTTATGACCTATTCGGAGCTTGCAGCCTCTGGAAAGCTTCTACAGAACTACACTTGGCTCAATTCAACAACCTCACACTAGATGCCTGTTGCAATCAGATAATAAGTCACTTGATTCCTTAACTTGGAACTCGATGCCTTACATGCTCACAAATCCCTTCTACCGATAGATTTCATAGTGACTCCGGTGGGAGAATGAAAAATGTCTTTGCAAACAAAGATGCCTTGTAAATATTTTTCAAAATGCCTAAGGTCGCCATTGATATTCCCATGAAGTTTTCCTTCCGTTGGATCGAGCTCAATCAGATCATTTGGTTGGTCATTGGCCATGAAAGATGAATCAAGAACCACATTGATCCTCACAGGCACATATCTCATCATTAAAGAAAATGGAATTGGTCTTGCAAGAATGCAAGACTTCATTGTGTTGATAGTGTTCAACACATTAAGAATATATCGAGGCATCAACTAGCCTTCGGCAGTATGTCTTTGCGGCTTCAACATGCAAGAATAGTGCTCCACGAGAATGGAATGATACACAAAGTTTTGCATGGTTCTAGCAGGTGTGCGTGGCTAAATGTAGCTTTGTGTAGGTAAGAATAACTTTGCACAGACAATATGGTGTTGTGCAGCTTGAGTAAGCTTTTGCGACATGTGTAATGTTGTGCGGCTTTGTTAAGCCTTGGCGGCTTGGATAGGTTTCTGCGACGTTCACAAGATATGGTTATGGCAAAAGTTCTGTGCAACATGCTTAGGAGTGGGCTGGCACTGCGCAAGTCCTTATAAGGTAACTCTAAATATTTTTGGGTGATGCAAGATTGCTTGTGAACCTGGATGCTCTTGCATCATCACATTAATGGTCTCAAACATGAAGTTTTCTTCTTTGGGGATCCTCCCCATCGGACTCTTGCGGACAGTTTGATTGTGAGCAAATGACTCACAATTTTGAATGTAAGGAAATGAAATTTGGCCAATCTTCTCAGCCATCTCCAACTTTCAACATCCAAATAATTTCTTTTGACCTTTTATCTTCCCATCGCCGAGTTTTCCTAACATGTCTTCTCTATCTTCTCATATGGCTTTCCTAACCTTTTTCTTTTACAATCTTCTTGCTTCTCAACATCAACCTTGGAAACTTCATCTTTTCAAGGTTCAACTCTCCCACAATTTAACTTGTTATTCACTCTAGCTTATGGAACTTATCCCTGTTCAGACCCACCAGTTTTGGATCTTCGATAGTAGAGGCCTTCACTCCTTTGTTTCATCCCCTCACTTCTGTTTTACTTTTCTTGCTTGCAATTTCTTTTTCACTTTTTCATGCACCTCTTGCATGCACTTTGAGGACACTTCAACTTCCATGCCCTGCTTCTCTCCCAAATTCAGCATAATTCCTCTAATTGTTTCACTAAGTGCATCACAATATTCTTCTGCAATACTCTTATGGTTAAGCCATCCTAAGATGACTTTGATCCTATTGGAAATCCTGCAACAATCCTTCACATAACCTCTTCCAAAGAAGGATAACCTTCCACTCTTCTTTCGTCTTAATCACACCTCCATCTAACAAGTCCTGGACTTTCCCATCTGCACTCTTTGATGCACTCAATCTCATCAAGGGACTCACTTCTTCTGGAGTCTCGTTTTTACTCTAGACCCTTAGTCTACAACTCACCTCTGAATTTTCAGGTTCCAGTAAGGAGTTTTTGCTGAAACTAACATTGGCTTGCAAGTTTCTCCCACTTCTTCTTTCATTGGGAAAAATCGAACTTCTTCCCATCCTTGTAGAGTTTGGAATTGTTATTGCTCCCATCACGCATTGCATGTATGTGGTACCACCAAGGTTTTGAAACAACACGTGGCATGCATCCATGGCTACCATGACACTTACTACTTCATCTTGGTAGTTTCCAATGTGGAAATTTACCTTCCACTTATCAATCACCATTGCTTGACGACCCTTTTATAACCATGTAACCTTATATGGATTTGGGTGTCCGTTGCATTTCAGGCCCAACTTCTGCATCATCTCTGTAGACACAAATTATCAGTTCTGCCACCATCAGTAATGAACTTGTAACACTTACCTCTTGCTATATGCTTGGTTTTAAAACTAATTTTTCCATGCCATGGACCTTCCTCATTCTCCTTTGGTTTCCACTGCACTTTGCACAACATCACATTCTTACTATCTTCATCTTTAACCGAAGCCTCTTCTTCACATGCCTATTCATCTAATGCTTGAGCTACATGAGCACTTGTATCACTTCCCAGTTTTCCTTCTTTGCTTCAGGACATTCAAATGCCAGATGGCCATATTGATCACATCTAAAACAAATTCCCTCAAATCTTTTGCCATGACTTCTTTCTCCAAATCCTCTTTCTCTATGGGAGTAAGAGTGATCATGTCATGAAATCCACTGCGAGGAGAACATTTCAGCTCTTTCGTCTTCTTGTCTTCCAGACCCTTTTCCTCTGCCAAACATTTTCCTTTTACCTCCTTTGTCTGTTCCTCTTAAACTTTGTTATCTTTCTTACAACTTCTCTTATGCCTTCAAATCCAATTGATAGGGTTCTTCCATGGACTAGAGCTTAAGTATACAAAACTTATCTTGAATAGAAAGCACAAGGCTATTAATTTTACATACCTGATGATTTTATATTCAGACCAACAAGGCTATGTAGAAAGGTTCTACCTTCCTAGAGGTGGAGGGTGTGGAAGCGAGGTAGTTCAGAGATGGAGTGGATTGAGGCACATGAGGTAGTTATTTGGTGGTGACATCTTTAGGACATGAAACATAACTACTTCCTTTGATATGTTGAATAAGTTTTTCAAGTTGCTTGGGATGAGTTCTCAAGTACTCATATTCGGAAATTTGGACTTTGGATTTTTTGAAATGGTCAATGATATCAAAGGATGAGGGAATGACAGACATATCGGGATTGCGATAGCCTTGACATGAATGTTCTTAGGATCAACAGAAACTGATTTTTCAAAGGAAGTTGAAGGAGACTTACTTGAAGAGGCAGAAGGATTCTTAGTTGAAGTGGTCTCATGCTTCTTCTCAACTGGCCCTGCTGAAGTGGACTTTGATGATCCTCCTTTCGTTGTTGTTTTTCGTGGAGTCTCCATTTGAGGATTCAAATTCTTAGCTTGGGTAGAAAAAGAAGAGCCTCTTTTCTCCTTTTGTGATCAAGTGAACAACGCATAAGAGTAGCTTTCTATACGTTCTTCAACCTCATCTTCCATACGACTTGCTTTAATGGTTAACTCATAAAAGTGCTCAATTTAATCCTTTATACTCAACTCTCCTTGCTTTCAGTCAAATTCAACCAATAAGCGTACGGCTGAAATTTCCCGAGTTTTGAAACCATTCCATCCTAGGTATTTATCTTTTCTTCTCCAATTCTAACCCTTTCTAATCTGCACACGGTCCCACCATATAGATATATGACCTTTCAGTTTGGTGCATACAAATTTCACTCCATTAGGGTCATGTGTTTGCTCATAATCAAGATACTTTTCTACCTCTGTAATCTAATCTATCAACTCCTGGGATTTAAATTTCTAGAAAAATAGGGGTATTGATCTTAGACTTACCTCCCTGTTTCAAATGGATTTAATGATCTATTCTTCAGGTACGAGTTATTCTTCAACTTCTAGTAGCTTGACTTCACGTTCTTCCTCAACATCACTTTATTCACTCATGTATGCAACAACTCCTCTTTGTTGTGCTAGCTCTATAGCTTCCGATCTGGCTAGCATGACACACATCTTTTCAGCAAGGTCAATGACTCTTGGCAGTCCGCTTCCACTTCCTCGTCCAAAAGGTATATTAATATCTGAGGTACCTCCTGTTTTGAATGGGTTTGATGATCTTTTCTTCAAGTACAAGTTCTTCTTCAACTTCTAGTAGCTTGACTTCACGTTCCTCCTCAAGATCACTTTCTTCACTCGTTTATGCAACAACCCTTCTTCGTTGTGCTATCAGCCTATCTCTACAGCTTCCGTCTGGCTAGCATGGCTCTCATCATATCTGCAAAGTCAGCGACCCTTGGTGGACCGCTTCCACTTCTTCATCCAAAAGGTATTCCTCTGTGAACCATAGCTTGTGTTTCTCTTCAACTCGGCTTCAATTTCGACCCAAATACACAAAATTCTTGACTTCTCACAACACCTCAACAAAGTAACTCATCTTCTTTCATCTCAACAATGTAGGATTTTAACCTATTCCAATAGCATACCATGGTATTGCTCGGATACAAATTATAGCTCTGATACCAAATTATGGTGGCATTGGTCAAATTAACGACCATCAACTACTCAGTCGATCAGAGTGCATATTCGTAATATGGAACTGAAAATATGAACACATTCAAAATGGAGAATATGACATTCTTCATTAATTTCTCAGAAAAACTCAATATATCAGCAATTTGGAAGAAATACATAAAACACACCACTCTTCTATACTCTACACTTCAACTGGAATTACAAACACACACTACACCTATCTCGATTTCTGGACTTTTTAGCAATTTCTCTTACAAGATGCACTCACTTACTTCCATTCAAACTTCCTTCACTTTGCAAGCTTGTCTGTACTCAGGAAGAATAATCAACAGCGAAGATGAAGCGACTAACCTTCTGACCGTTGCAAGATTTGTGGGAACTGGGCTGAAACCTTTGCTATACAGTTCTATATTTATGAAACAACCTACTTGTGCAATTTGATATCCTGACATGTGTCCAAGGATCAACATGTGACACGTCTCAACTTTCTGTCACTTAGGCAATCAACATGGTGTCTCAGGTGAGTGACCACAAATGAACTTCTGCATGGTGTCATGGGCGAGATACCACAAACTATAGGTATTTGATGGCAGTATTGTGGCTTGAAAACTTATTTGTTCCTCTCGAGGGAAGAATAATCAGCTGGGAAGATGAAAAATTGACCCTCCAACTGTTACAGGATTCGCAGATGTTTAGCTGAAACATATGCTATTCAACTGCAGGTGGATGAACAAGCTACATGTTCAATTTGATATCCGCACATATGTCCAAGATTTAACATTTGACTGGGGTGACTTTGCCTCTCAACATGGTGTCTCAGTTGAGTGACCACAAATCAGCTTCTGCATGGTGTCATGACTGAGAGACCACAAACCATAGATATCCTCATGGCAACATTGTGTTCCTAAAAATTATGTGATTTGAAAAAAACAGCACTCCATTCTGAGTCCATATGAGAAAGTAACGGTCTCTGCAAGGTGTCACTGGGGCAAGACCATGAGATTGGCTTTAACATGGCGATGTGGGAAAAATACCACATACCACGGGAAATTAATGACACCATTGGATTCTTATAAAAAAACACGCAATTCAAAAAAGGGCACTCAATTTCAAGTTTGTAGGAAAAAGTTACAACCTCTACAAGCTGTAGGTCTTTGTAAGGTGCTGTGGCTGTTAGACCATCAAATTGATTGTGAAGATGCTCATCATATTACGAATTCCAACATGGATATGTTTTCAACATGGTGTCACAAACTGCGGGTCCATAGTATGGTCTCAGACATGCAAGATGAAGTTGTTCCACCAAGCTTGATTTTGTCTCAATATGACATCATTTTATTTGAAAGTTGAGAGCCTCATTTAATAACAAGGTCTTGGGATGGCTAACAATACACCAAGCCATGGTCATCAAATCTTGACTTCACATGGCCGGTATCACTGAAGTTGTATACGGTGTTTGTGGCATAGAGGAGTCCATAAGCAACGGCTTTTGGAGCATATTGCTCCCAAGTCCTTTTGAAGGTGGTTTTATGCTGAATTCATTTTCTATATATGTTGGTTCTCTTTCTCGGTGAGGGGTGCTTCTGGGGGACAACTGGATGGTCAGGGACAGCTATAAAGACTGGCATACAATTAGGCTGACAGCTATTGGTTTCTTATAGAGGACAGGGTGTAAGGAGACTTTTCAGCAGGAGAATTGGGATTGTTCAAGTGGGAGGTGAATCTCTATGTCAAAGTCAGGTCTGTGAGTGTTGGTAAGGATGTTGAACCATTGTTGCTTGGGGTGCAGGCCCGCATCAGGTCCACATGTTATCTTTCTCGCATTATTCGGGAGGGAGTTTCCTTGTAACTGTGATGTCAAGTTGACGTAATCCTCTTTTTCTAACTTGTAATATAAGATGCATTTGTAACGTCCGCAATGGGATATATTTTAACCCAAAAGGGAACACCTGTAATTTCTGATTTATAACAGCAATCTGGATGAAGAAATATTAGGATAATAATGCAATTTATCCACAAAATACAGATCTGAAATACCCTAGATATGGCAAGCTGCTATAGAGACCAAAAACCCTTAAATCTGATCTTAAATTACTCAAATCTCATGCCAAAATATTTATAATAATTTAGGAATGCAAGAACACCAAAATACTGAATTTTTAGGACCCAAAACAAGAGTTGGAATTTTATTATAGATCTGCAGAAATACAACTTACAAAAGTGGCCAGAAAGAAGTGATCCCAAGCCCAAATCCATTGAAACAAAGCTGAATATGGCCTCCAAAATTATGGCAAAGTTGTTGGTGATGAGATCCGGAACAGCCGTGCCCTAGAATGTGTCAAACTCCACCCACAAGGGTGTAGATAGCCCTAGATATGGCTGAAAATGAAGGTAGAAATCTGCCCAACACTCTTGTCTTCAAACCCTAGTTGGAATGCCTCAAATCTGCAATATTGGGTCTTCAATCACTGCTGAAAATTTAAAATACTCCTTGAAAGCTCAATAGAAACTCCTGAGATGGAGGATCTTCACACAAAGGATGAAGAGTTTTTGTTCTTCAACCTTAGCAAGAGAGGGTTTTCGTCCTCTAATGCAAGTACACCAAAGGGGTTTTGTCCTTTAGTGGAGAAATGGAAGAGCAAATAGCCCAAAACTAGAAAATAGATATCAAATGACCAAAAGATGTCCTCTCCCAAGTGTGGCGACCTCCTTTTATGGTTGGAAGTGGCACATGGACCCATGCAAAAGTCCCAAATGGTTTGCTCCACTTGGAGGGAGTCATTTTTATTTTATATTTTTATTTACCTTTTGTTTATCCCCATATGGGTCACATTTTCTCTTTAAGGAAAATAAAAATAAAATGTACATTCATCTTATTACTTTATCACTAATAAAATAATTAAAGTGCTTATAATAAAAATCACTTTATTTTCCTTTATTTTCTTTTCTAACCCTTAGCCGTTGGGAAACAAAGAATAGGCTAAGGGTCTTCGACTTGTTATTTTTGAGAAGGGGATATTGTAATCCTTCCTTCCCCAAATTAATTGTCCTCAAGCAATTGCAAACTTAGATGCTTCAAAATTTCTCCACCTTCCCACGTAGCATCCTTAAAGGGCTAGACCTTTCCAATGAACCAAATATTCTCTTATGATCCTGTTCTTCAACTTCCTTTCACGAACATTCATTATGGCTTTCGGTTCTAAAACCAATTTGCCGTCATCATCAAGAGGGGGCAGCTCAATAGAAGGAGTGATGTGCTGGCCTAATGCCTTTTTGAGGCATGAAACATGAAAGACATTGTGAATTTTACTATTTTTGTGTCTAGCTCTAGTTCATAAGCAACCTTTCCCACCTTCCTTATGATTTTGTAGTGACCATAAAACCTTGGTTTTAGTTTTAGCTCCTTTTCCTTATAAGAGTGCAAAAATAAATAAAACCTTAAAAAGACCATATCTCCTACCTCAAATGTTCTTAATACTTTATAAAATCTGCATACAATTTTTGAACCATAGATTTTGTAGTAGGTTATCTTTTCTAAAATTGATATCTTGGCTTTGTTGACAAATCTTTAGCTCTTAGGAACCCTACTATCCGAAAAAGAAAAAAAAGGTATCAAAAAAGAAAAACATCATAACCATACGAGGCTTTGAAGATGACATAGAAAAGATAAACATGTGATAGAAAGTATTCAACAAAACTCCCCAAATATAACCACTTGATCCAATTTTGATTGTTGTTTTGTTACAAAACTCCTTAGTACCCTTCTATCCATTTGTTGACAAATGACGGTTTGCCCATCCGTTTGGGATGGTGGTAGCTTGTGCTTAGGAGTCAACTTAGTGCTTGAAAGATGAAAGAGTTCTTTCAAAAAGAACTCATAAAGTTGTCCTTGTCATCACAATGTTCAACAAGTAGCCCATGAAGTCTGAAAACTTCATTAAAAATACCAATTGATGATCTTAGTGGTCCATCAAATTTAGTAGGAAGAAAAATGGGCATACTTAGTGAGTCTATCCACCACAGACATCCAAATAACACTCTTATTGTCACCGTGGTAATCTGTTGTGACTAGTAAGCAGCCCAAAAATGCAAATTTTTTCATAAATGACACCAAGTCATATACAAAGTGTAAACTGTCTGCAAATTTTCCTAAATATTTCTTTGTGGTGTCTTAAAATATGAGCTTCCTTGACATGATTATCTTGACTTTGGGGTTCTCCAGAATGTACTTAATAAGCATGTACAGTGCTTTTGGAAATGAAGTGATAAGGTCAATTATTCCATTTCGCAAAGTAGAATAGAGGACTAGTTTTCCGACAGGGCTTACTCCTAGTCGCTTTATCTTTCAAAAAATCTGAGCCAATTTTGGCCATTTCGGGGCATGTGTGCATCCTCCGGGAAGGTTTTGAAATGGCCATAAACATCCGAAGGTGGTATTAGAGAGCATTGAAAGTTTTGGAAGTAGTTTAGGAAGATTTAGGGAAGACTTAGTGATTTAGGGGCAGTTTGTGCAAAAGCCGGTTTTCAAGTTTAAGGAATGAATAGTTAAATTGTGATTATGAACTTATTCGGATGATTTCTAAGGGGGAGCCCAAAATCCAGCAAAGGTAAAGAGTGTCCCATTTGGGGACATTAGAAAAAGGAAAACAAGTAGGCAATGGAAAGATTGAAGAATCATTTACATGGTGGAATCATCAAATTTGACCCAAGGCCTGGGGTTTTCTTAAGGCAGAGGAAACTTGCTAAGTGTACCTTGCTGTCCCGATCAAAAAGGGGCCATTTTGTGGTGTTGCAGGCAAAATTATGATATGAAACCCCTGCCATTGGTCTTAGAATGGTCTTTGGAGTCAAATTCATATAAAATTTCATCTAGAGGATTTGATGTAGATGGTAAGGATGGCGAGGAAAGTGGAACCATGAGAAGTCAAAAGTCCATCTGGTTGAAGCTCTCACAGGGGTGAAGATTTCATGTTTCTAGGCTATTTTGGGAAAGTGGATTGCTCAAATGGGCTTTCTAAATGGGGTCAGGAACATCAGCCTTTTGTGTGCCCTCTCATCCCCTATGCATGGAAGGGAACATAGAAAGTGCGCCCCATGACATCTTTGTAACCACTCAACCACTCATGTGTAGTCAAGTTGGTTGATTCAGTTAGAGGTGAGTTTTTCCATTCTAGCCAATTTGATGCTATGCCATGTGTTGCCACCTTGCGAGAAAGGAACCATTTTGGTGTATACCCATGAAGGAAATAGAGTAGCTTGGAGAAAGTCAGCGACCATGCCCGTATATCTATATTCCACCATGCAAGAACATGACCCTCCTCCAAGGCTTTTAGGTTTGTTTTTCAGCCCCGTGCTCAACCACTCAGCCCCTCATGCTCAAATTGACCTTCCAAATGGGGTAAGGCGCATTTTGTTATCCTCTTGTCCCTTTGTCCCCAAGGGGACAAGAAAGTAGGCCTAGGCCCAAGAGGCTAGCAGAGCTCTGGTCACTCACATGACCTCCACTCAAGCGAGACAACACCTACAAGTGCTTATTTGGCTCTTCCATCTCACTCACCCTCTCTCCCATGTTGACACTTGTCCTCATCTTGCTTCAAGCACATGGGAGCTAAGAGCATCCCTTTTGTCCCTTTGCACCATGATAAACCAGATTTTAACCTCATTCAAAATCATATTTGATCTTGTTTATTGTTAGAATAGATTCATAATGATATTCAGATACAAAAATGAAAGGAAAACACATTTAAACACCATCTTTGCTCATTGAAGACAAATGATTTGCTATTCCACCATGGTATTCTAAGCTCATAATGAAAATAAAAGATGTTGGTCAAATTCTTTGAACATCCATGAACTAAAACAAGCTTTTCTCTTATCTCTCTAACCAACAAGTCTGATCGGGTTGAAATTTTGCCAATGGTTTTCTATCTAGAAACGCCTTTGGGAGGATTGTTGCATTCCCCATGATGCCTTAGCTTTTTGATACAACAATCCAAACCCTAACCCCAAAAATGGCTTTTCGATTTCCAAGAGTTATGGGCATTAAAACAATGAAAATCGGAGCATGGGATCCCGTGTGAAGCGAACACGGTGATGGTGGTTTTGTGCAATCCGACACGGTAAGCTCACTTACAAAAATAGATCATATTACTTGAGGGCAAACAATGATATGGGAAAAATATCCCCTGAAATCCTAATCAAATCCTCAGCCATTCAAAACATCCGAAACTAAGGTGAGGAACATCAAAATAAGGGCAACTTTAAAAATAACAAGTTTGGTAAAATAAATGTGCAAAAATAAATAAAAATGAAAAATCTTATAATGGAAGTAATCTAATAATATTAGAGCAGAGAACAAGTGACCATGAGAAAAGCTCTTATCTAAAAATTCCAAAATGCGAGTAGCTCAAGGGCACTAGAAACTTGAAAAAAAATAAAAGTTTCCCCTCTAGAAAAAAATGCAACTTGACATAGAAGAATTAACCGTCATTTTTCCTTTATAAAGGAGAGTCGGCCCGAAAATGCAAAGTTCATTTGTAGCTCCCGTGCTCGCTTATATTGTTGCTTTTTGCCATTGTCGCAAGGTCAAGAAGTTCCTTCGGGTGGCATTTTTCCTTTATAAAGAAACCCCTCCATAGAGCATATTCATACACTTTGGATATCTGAATAACGAGGAGGAAGCATATGCAATCTTAGTATAAAAAATCAGAAGTTCTTAGAGAATGATGGCTCCATCTTCACATCGGAAATTCTATCCCCCTTCTTCTCTCCTTATTTCTAATTTTCAATTAAGAATGTATTTTTGCAACAATTTGAAGAACTTATTGCAGCAGTGATACCAGGTGTCTCTCGACATTTTGTAAGTGTTTTTCATAATGAAAAAGACTCACTTCCAGGAAGATGTATTGTCACTAAGTGATGGGGATTTTTGTGAGGTGAAGCAGTCATGTGGGGGTTAGATGAAAGACAATTTGTAAGTCATATAAATTGGAATGGTTTCTCCATTTCAAAGGGTTGTGATTGTAAAATTGGCTATGTATTTGAGCTTTGTTGAGATTTACCACTAAAATTGCAGATATCAGGTTAGAAAGCACGCATTGTTTCTATGCTATTTGCATGTTTCTACTCTTCAAACCTTCCAATTTTGTGAGCATTATGTCTATATTTATTGCAGAAGGAATCTGTCTGATTATAGGTTTGTAGTCATTCTAAGGTCTCTTGATTTGGGGTTTGCTAATGGCTGCATATTATTTTCTTTGAAAATTAAATGTGGATTCTACTTTGTTATTGTTTGGAATTTTGTAATCTACTCCAATAGTCTTCTCTCCTTATTTATCCTACTCCCCTTTACCTTCAAAAATTTCCTCTGATCTGCAGTAATAGGTTTTGGAATCTGTGATATCTTTATTGACATTGCCTCCCCTACACAAGAAGGAAGGGAAATAGGAAACCAAAATCCACCATGACAAATTATTTCACCAACACGTGGAAGGTAAGAAAGTGTCCCATTTGGGGACATTACAAAGGCCATGAAACATGAAAGACATTGTGAAATTTTACTTTGTTGCAGTGAGGCTCGGAAGTTCAAGAACTTTACCACCTTTGAGCCCTTTCCAAACAAAATTTCTCTAATTTGTTTGTAATGTTTTGAAGTCCCGGATGACTTTGAGGAGAGTCTGCATAGCCTCCAAAATCTTATGTTTTACCTTGGATCAAAAATCAAATATACTCTATTTTTGTAAGTATGATGCCATCTACTACCTTGTATTTTCATTTCGATTTTTCTCCTTTAGGACAACACTAGCAAACTGATGTTTTGCATATTCAGCCTTATGACAACCCTCCAATTTGCTATAATCTTTGTCATAGAACAACAATATGGTTTCTTGACAATACATCAACTACTATGTTATTTTTCCCTTTAACAAACTCAATGTCAAAGTCAAAAGATTGAATTTTGCTTACCCACTTCTGTTACCTTTCATTCAAATCAGTTTGGTTGAGAAAATACCTCAAACTATTGTGATCCGTCTTCACCACAAATTTGCCACAAACTAAGTATTGTTGAACTTCACCAAGGCATGCATGATTGCCAACATTTCCTTGTTGTAAATGGAGTACTTCGCTCAACATCTTTGAGTTTTCTACTCTCAAATGCAATTGGATGCTTATTTTGCATCAAAACAACCCCAATACCATCTTCCGGATATATCACATTCAACAACAAAAGGAATTGAAAAATTTGGAACAAGTATCGGGCATGAACTCATTACCTTTTTGAGCTTGTCAAATGCTAGTTGGGCTGAAGGTGACCAGCTGAAAGCTCCATGCTTTGTTAAATTTGTCAAGGGGGCAAAAAGTTGTGAAAATCCTTTCACAAACCTCTGGTAGTAGCTACAAAGACCCAAGAATCCCCTTAGTTGAGTCAATGTGGTGGGAGGAGGCCAATCCAAGATGGCTTGGATCTTTTGTTGATCCACTTGTACTCCTTGGCATTGATGACATGTCCAAGGTACAAAATTTCCTTCATTCCAAACTCACATTTTGATAATTTGGCAAAGAGAGATTGTTGTTCCAAAATGTCCAGCACCATATCCAAATGCTTCAAGTGCTCTTCCCATGACTTACTATAAATCAAAATGTCATCAAAGAATACCAACACAAACTTCCTCAAATGCTCCCTAAAAACATGATTCATACATGACTGAAATGTAGCGGGGGCATTGGTTAACCCAAAAGGCATTACTAGGAATTCAAAATGACCAAAATGACACCTAAAGGCTGTCTTGTGGACATCCTCTTCTCTTACCTTATCCGGATTTGATGATACCCGGACCTTAGATCAATCTTGGAAAAGAACACTGCTCCATGCAACTCATCAATCCTTGGTATGGGGTACCTATTTTTGATTGTCTTCTTGTTCAACAATTTGTAATCAACACACATCCTCAAGGTCCCATCCTTCTTCTTCACAAGAACAACCGAAGAAGCGAAAGGACTAGAACTTGGCCTTATGAGACCCATTTCCAGTAACTCCTTGATTACTCTCTCTCTTTCTTCCTTGAAGGCCCTTGGATGGCGGTAAGGAGAAGATATTATCGGAGTGGAACCCGGTTCTAACTCAATAATATGCTGAAACCCTCTATCCGGTGGCAGCCCATGAGGTAAATCATTGAACACCTTAGCATGCTTGTCCAAAATAGGTTGAATATCAACATGATAGGACTGTTGTGATAAAAAGAGGATGTATTTCTTACCAAACAATGCGCAGCCCATGCAATCTGCCCTCTTTTGAAAGATCTTTCCATACTCTTGGTTGTCACAACTTGGGAGCACCATTCCTCATACCTTGTAGAACAACTTCCTTGTCTTGCACCTTGAATTTCAACTCCATAGTTTGATAATTTTGAGTGAATTCACCCAAAGATTGCAGCCATTGTACTCCAAGTACTACATCCGTCTCACCAATGCCAATGACATAAAAATCATCTCTTACCTTATGTCTTCCTAAAGTGAGCTCAAGTTGTGGGATCTTCTTCGTGCATGAGAGTGAATATCCATCCGCTACGGTCACATTGAACCCTGGAAATCTTCCATCTTCAATCCCATCCTAGTAACCAAGCTTTCATCAATGAAGTTATGGGTAGCTCCACTATCTATCAACACGGTGATCTTTTGTCCATGAAGGACACCTCTAACACGGAATGCATAGTATCTAGGTGCTCTGGATAAAGTAGCTAGTGTGCCATCCGTGAGAACCACTTCCTCTTCCTTTGCTTGCTCTTCAACTTCTTCCGGATCAGCACTCTCTTCTTCTTCTTCTTCCTCATCTGAAACTACCTCAATGTAATGGGCTGCCCCTTTGCCAAGGCAACGGTGGTTGGGTGTCCATGGATCCTTACAGCTGAAGCATAATTTTTTCCTTCTTAGCTCATTTTTGCCTCTATTTCCTTGTGTTTTTCAGCCACTCTCTTGTATCAGATTTCCTTGAGTTGACTTACCTTGCTGTCCAAAAGTTGTTGTCCTTTGCTCACTATTTTGAGTTGGTCTTGGCTGTCCAAATGACCCCTTTGGCTGCCCCAAAGGTGCAGTCCTATGCTGTCCATAAGGCACAGTCCTAGGCTGTCCAAAAGGCAGATTTTTGCTTTTTGGGACTGAAGTTTCAAGGTCCAAAGATTTTTTATAGCTCCTTGTAGAGAGGGAGGGCTGAAAGCCTTGACTAGGCCTCTAAGTGGCTCCGCTAGGCCCTCAATGAACAACACCACAAGCCTTCGTTCACTTACATTGGCACCATCACTGCAAGTCTCTGAAATTCAGAAATATATTTGTCCAATAGCCCCTCTTGTTTGAGTTGAGCCAACTCTCTGAAGTGGATCTCTGGATCTATTCTATCAAACTTTTATTAGACATTGACTGAATTCTTCAATGGTTGTGATAGATCCGTGCCCTTGTGTGATCAACCCATGGTACCACCATTCATGTGCTACCCCTTCCAAATGCAAAGTGGCAAATTTGAGGGCTTCCTCCTCATACATGGGATTCAAGGACAAGTATGTATCTAACTTCTGTAACCATGCTCTTGTTGAACACTTATCGGATCCATCATAAGAAGGAAGAGTTACCTTTCCCAACCTCTGTTGTATGTCTCTTCTTGGCTGCTCTGTTGAACTCTTCTATTCTTTCGGTGCCCTTACTATTCTTCACTTGGTAGTAATCTCTGAAGACAACATCTCTCACCCTGAAACTGAGGGCTGCGTATTCTTCACCCCATGCCTCTATGTCTTCCATGTCACTTGGTGGATCTAGCTCAACTGGTTGTTCTTCTTTTGAAGGAACTTGGCCCTGAATATTTGAGGTGGAGGTTTAATGGAAGTCCTTGCTTGACCAAAGAGCTTCCTTCACCATTATTGGTTGTTCCTGGTTTGTTGATATATTGTGTCCATGTAGAGCCTTAGCCAAGTCCATAATAGATCTTGTCAATGCATCACGCATTTCCCTTTGAGATTCCCTCAAGACCTGAAAAGAATTGCAACTCCTTTGGCTCCTTGTAATTACTTCTTGCATAAAACTCATGTCATTTGTAGGAGGAGCTCTTTGATCTAGATCATCCATGGTTTCTTTCCTTGGAGTTTGATTTCTTCTTTGATAAACCTGAGTCTGATTTTTCCTTGTGCATCAAGATCTGATTTCTTCTCATAGGTTGGCAAGGATCACCGCTCTAATACCACTGTAATGTCCCCAATGGGATGTATTATAACCCAAAAGGGAACACCTGAAATTTCTGATTTATGACAACAATTTGGATGAAGAAATATTAGGATAATAATGCAATTTATCCACAAAATACAGATCTGAAATACCCTAGATATGGCGAGCTGTTATAGAGACCAAAAACCCTTAAATTTGATCTTAAATTACTCAAATCTTTTGTCAAAATATTTATAATAATTTAGGAATGCAAGAACACCAAAATACTGAATTTTTGGGACCCAAAACAAGAGCTGGAAATTTTATTATAGATATGCAGAAATACAACTTACAAAAGTGGCCGGAAAGAAGTTTCCCAAAGTTTGAAGCAAAGTTGAATATGGCCTCCAAAATTATGGCAAAGCTGTTGGTGATGAGATCCGAACAACCGTGCCCTAGAATGTGTCAAACTTCACCCACAAGGGTGTAGATAGCCCTAGAATAAGGCTGAAAATGAAGGTAGAAATCTGCCCCAACACTCTTGTCTTCAAACCCTAGTTGGAATGCCTCAAATCTGCAATATTGGGTCTTCAATCATTGCTGAAAATCTGAAATACTCCTTGAAAGCTCAATAAAAACTCCTGAAATGGAGGATCTTCACAAAGGATGAAGAGTTTTCGTTCTTCAACCTTAGCAAGAGAGGGTTTTCGTCCTCTAATGCAAGTACACCAAAGGGTTTCGTCTTTTAGTGGAGAAATGGAAGAGCAAATAACCCAAAACCAGAAAATAGATATCAAATGACCAAAAATGTCCTCTCCCAAGTGTGGATTTGATTTATGCAGAAAAATGCAATTTGAAAAGAAAAGGAAACTACCACAATGCACACCCACAATATGATATTTTCTGATAGTAATGGAAGAGCTAATTTTTATAAATATTATGCAAATGAAAACACCAATAGCTGAGCCAAAAATCTGATTTTTTAATGATGAGTAACTTCAGTTCTGACCTGTACTTGCAATGCCTGAAAAGATGCTTAAAGCCCTTTATACAATACTTGAAAATTGCAATAACCTCTGAAAATATCCCTGCAACAACTCCAATTCGATCACCGGATGCATCACATTCCACCACAAAAGGCTTTGAAAAATATGGAACAACGAGTACTGGACATGAACTCATTACCTTTTTGAGATGATCAAATGCTTGTTGGGCTGATTGTGACCATGTGAAGGCTCCTTGCTTTTTCAAATTTGTTAGGGGAGTTGAAAGATGTGAAAATCCCTTCACAAATCTGTGGTAATAGCTACAAAGACCCAAGAATCCTCTTTGTTGAGTCAAGGTAGTGGGAGTAGGCCAATCCAAAATGGCTTGAATCTTTTGTTGGTCCACATGTACCCCCTTGCATTGATGACATGTCCTAGATATAAGATTTCTTCCATGCCAAACTCACATTTGGATAATTTTGCAAAGAGAGATTGCTGCTCCAAAATGCTTAGGACCATATCCAAATGTTTCAAATGCTCTCCCCATGATTGCTATACACCAAAATATCATCAAAAACTAGCAAGACACTTTCTTAAATGCTCCTAAAAATGTGATTCATACATGATTGGACAGTGGCAGGAGCATTTGTCAAACCAAATGGCATCACTAGAAATTCAAAATGACCAAAGTGACACCTAAAAGTTGTCTTATGTACATCTTCATCTCTTACCTTGATTTGGTGGTAATCGGATCTTAGATCAATTTTAGAAAAGAAAACAGCCCCATGCAAATCATCAAGCAACTCATCAATCTTTGGTTTTGGGTACCTGTTTTTGATAGTCTTCTTATTCAACAACCTGTAGTCCACACACATTCTCAAGGTTCCATCCTTCTTCTTTACCAACACAACTGAAGAAGCAAATGGGCTAGAACTTGGTCTTATGTGGCCCATCTCTAACAATTCCTTAATCACTTTTTCTATCTCCTCTTTGAAAGCTCTTGGGTGACAGTAAGGAGAAGATATACCGGAGTGGAACCGGGTTCCAACTCTATAATATGCTGAAATCCTCTATTTGGGGGCAAACTGTGAGGTAAATTTGAAAACTTTGCTATGTCTATCCAAAATAGATTGAATATCCACATGATATGATGGCTGTGATGAAAAATCAGAATTAACACTTACCAAACAATGTGCAACGCATGCAATCTGCCCTCTAGTAAATGATCTCTCCATACTTTTGGTGGTCGCTACTTGAGGAACTCCACCTCTCAATCCTTGCAATGTTATTTCCTTGCCTTGGGACTTAAATTTCAGCTCCATAGTTTTGTAATTTTGAGTGAACTCACCCAAAGATTGCAGCCATTGAACTCCCAAAACAACATTTGTTTCTCCAATACCAATGACGTAAAAATCATCACATACCTTGTGTCTTCCCAATGTGATTTCAAGTTGAGGCACCTTTTTGTGCATGCAAGAGTGTATCCATCCGCCATGGTTACATTGAATGCTTGAAAATCTTCTACTTCCAAGCCTATTCTTGTCACCAAGCTCTCATCAATAAAATTGTGAGTAGCTCCACTATCAATTAAAGTTATAATTCTTTGCCCATGAAGAACACCTTTGATACGGAAGGCATGGTATCTTGGTGCTCAGGATAAGGTGGCCAATGTTCCCTCCTTGGGGCCTTCATTCTCCTCCTTTGTTTGTTATTCTTCTTCCTCATGATCATCTCCCTCTTCTTCTTCTTCTTCATCATCATCTGAAATAATCTCAATATAGTGTGCTGCCCCTTTTGGAAGACAATGATGATTATGAGTACAAGGATCTCTACAATGGAAACATAATTTCTTTCTTCTAAGCTCATTTCTAGACTCTATTTCCTTGTTGTTTTTGTTCCAATCTTTCACATCTGATTTACCTTGAAATGGCTTACCTTGCTGCCCATAATTTGGTGTCTTTTGCCCACTTGATGAAGATGACTTTGGCTGCCCAAATGCTGCTGATTTTTGCTGCATATTTTTACCCTTTGGAACCACTTTTTCCAAGTCAAATGCTTTCCTAATGGCACCCTGTAAAGATGGTGGGCTGAATGCTTTCACAAGGCCCTTTAGTTGTTCTTCTAACCCTTCCATAAACAACAATACTAACCTCTTTTCGCTGATATCCGGAACCATAACTGAAATTCTTTCAAATTTAGAAATATATTTTTCTAGTGACCCTTCTTGCTTAAGTTGAGCTAGCTCCCTGAAGTACATATCCGGATCTGTCCTATCAAATCTCTCAATCAAACATGAACTGAATTCCTCCATAGTAGTAATGGAACCATGACCTTGGGTGATCAACCCATGGTACCACCACTCATGTGCTATCCCCTCTAAATGTAAGGTTGCAAATTTGATGGCTTCCTCTTCATACATAGGATTTAGAGAGAGATATGTATCGAGCTTTTGCAACCAAGCTCTAGCAGAACATTTTTCAGTACCATCAAATGAAGGAAGAGTTACCTTTCCTAACTTTTGCTGGATATCTCTTCTTGGTGCCTCTTGATGAGCTCTCCTATTCCTCCTTGCACTCTTGTTATTCTTTAACTGGCAAAAATCCCTGAAAGGTAGCATATCCCTTACCCTAAGGCTGAGTTGCATATACTCATCACCATAGGCTTCTACATCATCCACATCACTTTGTGCCACTTCCTCAACTGGTTCTTCTCTGTGGAGAAACTTGGCTTTGAAGGTAGGATGTGTAGTATTGGAAGTATTTCTGGTTGCCCCCATGGAGCTTCCCTCTCCCACATTAGTTGCTACATGATTAGTAGCTGCAACATTCCCTTGTAGAGCCATAGCCAAATCACGAATCGAACTGGTAAATGCATCATGCATTTCTCTTTGATTTTCCCTCATGGTTTGTTGCAATTCTCTCGAACTCTGTTAATAGTTTCATTCATATAGCTGAGAGCATCATTGGGAGGAGCCCTTTGATCATGTTCTTCCATTGTGCCCTTCCTAGGAGTGTTCCTTCTGTGATATACTATGTGATTTCTGGCTGATTGCATTCAGATCTGATTTCTGAAGATTTCTCTCACAAGATGGGAATAAACCTGCTCTAAAACCACTGTAATGTCCCCTCTAAAATTTGATTGTAATCTTTAATGGACGGGAATGAAACCCCAACTGATATAATGCAAAAACTAAATGCAATAGCTGTAGATCTGATTTATGCAGAAAAATGCGATTTGAAAAGAAAAGGAAACTACCACAATGCACACCCACAATATGATATTTTTTGATTGTAATGGAAGAGCTAATTTCTTATACATATTTTGCAAATGAAAACACCAATAGCTGAGCCAAAAATCTGATTTTTAATGATGAATAACTTCAGTTCTGACCTGTACTTGCAGCACTGAAAAAGATGCTTAAAACCCTTTATAAAATACTTGAAAATATTGCAATAACATCTGGAAATACCCCTGCAACAGCTGCTAACAAAAATATAATTTTCCAGCTCTATAATAGATGAGAATACACCCAAAAATGGGTCGCTCCAGCTGCCAAAATAATGATATGTAATTCAGATTTAAATCTGGACTTTCAACACCATAAAATAGGAAGAGTTTTCGTTCTCCCAATGATTTTCATGAGGGTTTTCATCCTCAGAAAATTACAGTAGTAATACTTCAGCTCCAAGCCAAAATAGCAAAAGTGTAAAATGGTAGAATGATGCCAATACAAGTCGACCTCCTCCAATATGAAAGAGAAGTGACCCAAAAGTTACCTCCAACACACCCAATCAGCAATTGGTGTCATTTCTAGGCACTAAGCACCCAAACAACCTCCAACCTAGTCGCATTTCTCCTAGAGGGGATACAAAAATTATAATTTTATTTTATTCTTTCTAATATCCCCATATACCCCCTAAGGCAAGTCGCCAATGTTCCTAGGATGAATAAAAAATTACATTGGCATCATTATAATACTTTATTAAGTCATATAAATTATTATAAGTGCTAAATATATATATTTTTTTCTAATGGCACTTTATAATAATTTAAAAATGACTTAAGTCACCCTTATAGATTCCCCTTAGCCGTCGGGTAGACAAAATAGGCCAAGGGTCTTCCAAGATGTTATTCCGGAAAGAGGGACATTTTAGGCGACCTCCTTTTATGGTTGGAAGTGGCACATGGACCCATGCAAAAGTCCCAAATGGTTCACTCCACTTGGAGGGAGTCATTTTTATTTTATATTTTTATTTCCCTTTTGTTTTATCCCCATATGGGTCGCATTTTCTCTTTAGGGAAAATAAAAATAAAGTGTACATTTATTTTATTACTTTATCACTAATAAAATAATTAAAGTGCTTATAATAAAAATCACTATGCACTAAAATTAATTTATTAGGATTAGTTTCCCTTATTTTCTACCCCTTAGCCGTCGGGAAACAAAGAATAGGCTAAGGGTCTTCGACTTGTTATTTTTGAGAAGTAGATATTACACATTTCCTCATAAAAATAAAATAAAACTATATCGTGCAAATCTACCAGTGAGCACTCTCTAGAAAGAATGTTACCTTGTTATGCTGATAGCATTCTACAATGGCAACAAGGTGTGGGATGTAATGTCCCTTTTTTTCGAATTAATCTGAAATAAAGGATTCCTTAACAAGCAAGGGTTGAACAATGGAAAATCATGGGTTATATTTCAGTTTTCATTATCCATATTCATGATTTATTTTTGTATTACCCATTCTTAGTGGGTCGGCTGGGTTTAGTGCCTTTAATGAGGCTTAATAAAAAATTATAATGACTTTAAGAGGTTGGCCTTGCTATTCCAAGCCTTGGCGCCAAAATGAGGTTATAAAAGAATATTAGAGGGTTCATTTGGAGCATCTAGTTTTGGCGCATTTATCTTATCTTGAGCATTGAGAGTTTGTGGCTCCTTGTTCTTCCACTTGAGTACGAAAACCCTCTTGGGTGGCTTTTCTAGAAGGACGAAAACCCTTCTAGTGGTTTGTCGAAGGACGAAAACCTTTCATTATTGCTTGGCATTGAAGTATAAGGCAGATTTGAGGAGATATTTATCATTTTCAGATTGTTATTGGCTTCCTACATGTGGAGCGACCTACCTTGGTGTAGGGTTTGAGGGTTTGGTGAACTTATATTTGCATTTTCAGTTTATAATCTGATTTGTCATAATTTCTAAGGCCGGAATCTGCAATTTCATGATTTTTGGGGGTTTCTAGACCCATAATCTATAATTTTCTTGTGGCTGCTCTTCGCTGGACATTTATTAATTTCCAGCAGTGTGTTATTTCAGATTTATCATTGTTCTTGGTTCTATTGGATGCATAAAAGATATCTCTAAATTGTGGCAAGTTTATTTGAAGTATATTTGGTGTTTGGCATATATTTTTGAAGAGTTCAGTTCGCTGATTTCTAATTTTCAGTCTGCTGCTATAAAAATCAGATTTGAATAATTTGGTGTTTGTCTAAATTCCTTGGTTATTGGTCTAATTCCTTGAAAGGGTCATTTCAATGGATCAAGTGTGTTCATTTTTATTCTCGACCTTAAATTGGACGTTCATTTGACCATTATAGGGTAATTTTATTCTTAAATTTGATGTCCATTTGACCGTCATTTAAAAAGTTTTTAGTTTTTCCTTTTGCCATATGGTAGAGTTTGGGGTCCATTTTTTTAGAAAGATTTTTTTCTGAGATCGACACAATGGTGCAATTAGATTGATGCCATTTTTACCAATTCACCATTATTGAGAAAATTGGTAGAGAATGTAACGAAGCTATTAATCAATGTGGTATGTGAAAAATCCAATATAAGAACCTTGAAATTGATATCTATTGGTGTATTTCATATATATATATATTTAGATATATGTACTAGTTTCAGACACAATCATACAGCTTAAACTTAACAAGGCAAGCCAAAGTGTGTAGTTAAATCTGCCACTAACAAAAACTCAAAAAATCCCTCATAAATGAAGGACTAATAGAATATTTAATGTTTAACCAAAAAAGCAGACAGGAATCATCATTTAGACATCAAAATTTAATACGGTTGTGTAAATGGTAAAAGGAAGTCATTGACATACATAATTACATTATATGGACCCGGAGATTTTAGTGACAGAGTGAGCCATTCGACTCACCTATGCAGTTAACAGAAATTTTTACCAAAAAGATTCTGCTTCTCTGAGGGTATGCACTTAAATCTAGTCTTTCTATGCTCACAACTGGAAGCTCTATGAGTCTGGCTCAAAAAGCTGATAGCAAGCTTTGGGGAGGATTGTGACCGACAAAGGCATTCTATCACATGCCTAGTTATTATATATAGCCAAAAGCAATAAAGAAGGTTATATGAAGACTTTGAAATGAAATAGATTTCAATGTAAGTCATTTTTTACCCTTTAATGCACATAAAGGGATATTGTAAGACATTCTTCCTATTCTAAATTGCTAGATTATAACCAAGCAATCAACACTCGTGATATTTACATAGATTTGCTGATGGATGGAATCCCATGCCCTCTTGTTTGGGTACAGCTTTGGGTGTACATGAAGAGACCTTTGTTACTTTTGAATCTGTAATGGACATATGATAGGATAATGCTTAACTGAAATAGTACTCGACCCCATCCAATGATTTAACCATTAATGTAGCCGGTGCTTTGACCTGAATGAATAAACAGAGACATTCATTCCTCAACCTGTTACTCATAGGTTGCTCTAATGGTATCCCTGACCCTATCTGTGACCTCATCAAAGTATCCCATTGGATATCAATGAGAAGACTAGCAACAACATAAATGGAAGCATTGTCGGCCAATTTGCATGTGCTCTACTTGTGTGGCCAACACATCAGACACTAGCAATTGACACAACAATTGAACATCCTTGGCTTGATTAGATGCTTTGAAATCCTCATGCTTGAGTTTCTCTGCTATACGGGAAATGTAATGATATGCAAGTAAATTGTCATATAAGATGAGAAAGAATTTGCTTGTTTATTAAGAAGAAAAGAAAATTTGGTTGCAAATGAGCATAATGCTGTATAAATTGTAAGAATCGTTGATGGTTGAAGGGACTTGTCCTGACACTGATATTTTGGTAAAATAACTATGCGAGTTCTGAAGCTTCCCATAGCTAGGAAATAATTATCCAGATGTGCTCAATAAAAGTTTCTGTGTCGTGGAAATTTCTGACAATTTAATGTGTCTGCTCTACATGTCAGTGTAACTTATTTAATCATTCTCTCATAGATATATGCTCCCCTTTCTGTTTTCAGAGGTCCATTGGTTACCATGCCAATGTTGATTAAAAATAGCTCCTCAAAATCACGTTGCATCTCATCAATGCCGAGCATCTCTGCAACAAGTGAAGCTCCATCTGTGCCAGGTAGTTGTTTTTCCTTCGCATTTTGTTCCATGTCATGTATAAATTTAATGATAGTGGTCCAGATTTGAATGATCTTGGATTGACAATAATGTCTCATCTTTCAGGACAACCAAGCAAAGTTTTTGTTCAACACGTTATTTATAAAGGCAAATCTGCACTTTGTATGAGACCAATAGCACCAGACTTCAGTCTGTTGGATGTAAGTATGCATTTGACTTAGGAGAATCTTGTGGATTGTTCTATAGAGATTGT
Organism: Taxus wallichiana var. yunnanensis; assembly: GCA_018340775.1. Lineage (NCBI taxonomy): Eukaryota > Viridiplantae > Streptophyta > Pinopsida > Cupressales > Taxaceae > Taxus > Taxus wallichiana. The sequence goes on along the minus strand of CM031240.1, from coordinate 786,146,209 downwards.
GGTCTGTTTTAGAATTCAATATTTATGTCATGTTTTTGTTTTAAAGTTTTTTTACTTGTATTGATATTGTCTTTTTATATGTTTTGTATTGATGCACAATGCAGTCCGGGGCAACAAAAATCTCAAAAGAGGGTTCCATTCTTCTTTCATTTGCTCATTCTGTTGGAGAACGACAATATGATTGGAACAAAAACCAGGTTTTCAGCTTGCATCTTTACTTTTGCACAATTGTATATTCTAGAGTGAAATATGTCTTTCATACTCCTGCATATCTATTGCTAATTTTATAAGAATTGAGATATCTGCATCACTGCAGTTAAAGACCATTTAGAGTCTTCTGTGTGGCATCTTCATGACTGGTTCTGATTTTATTGCCTTTCTGTTGCAAACATATTCTTGGAACATGTTATCCTGTAGGTGCAGGATAGAGGCTTTTTTTGTAGTTATTGACGTAAGATATCCTTTCATACCTGCCCGTGCCATTTTACAGGTATTTGCTTTATCGGTTTCTGAGCTAGGAAGTTTGCTAAGTCTCAGTTCAAATGAGTCATGTGAATTCTTCCATGATCCTTTCATGCATAAAAGGTAAAGATATTCAGAATCGGATTTGTGGATCTTGTCTTGACATTTAGAATCAAAAGATCCTATATCACATGAACTAGTCTCAAAGAAAGAAATACTATTTCTCAATTATCTGTCAATCTGCCTCCTCCAGGTTATTTGTTTGTCATATTTAATACTACTTGCGCAATCCATAGGTTCATCCAGCCGAATTCAAACATCACTATAATTATTTCACTTTGGTTTCTGTTTTCCAAGCTTATAATGGTCACCTGTATTTCTATAATTCACAGTGATGCAGGTAAAGTACGCAAAGTCTTGCAGGTAACACCATTTCCAAATGGTCCAGGATATTTCTTTTCACTAAGTAAGTTGTTGCCATTTTCCGACTTTCATGTACGAACCAGATAAGTGCTATTAGGTTTGACAAGGGAAGGGAGGGACTGATTTGTACTGCATTTTACCTGAAAGAAAGAAAAAAGTTTTTGGTGGGTCTTCCTGATATTTAGAGTAAGTTGAATATGTGAATATCTTAAATCTGAGCAGAATCATGAAACATGCACTTTTGGGTATTCACTTGATAAGCCTCTTTCTGTTAACTAATGAAAAGATAATATTTGCAATTGCATAGACAAGTATCGTGTTTTGTAATTGGCATATCTCCATGATTGCCAGTGTAATCTGGATGCAGTAATTTGCTACTAACTTTATTATTGTGATTTCCCTCACCATGAATGAATTGATAGCTGAGCGAAAGTATGCCAATTGAAAGTCTTCTTAATCTATATTTCAAAAATAAATTGATGGGGCCATTGTACTGCAGGACAAAAACAATATAGTTTTGCATCAAATTGGATTTATAATGTCTTCTTGGAAGTCAACACCTAATTCATTTTAAACTGATGATGTTCCTTTTTTTTGCCAAAAGAAGACAAGTTTCATGATTCAGATAATGTACAAACAAGGACAAGTATTTACTATTTTGCAAATGAAGGGTGGTGTAAAACACATCCCAGAAACCTGCCAAGAATGTGCTATTCCCAGGCAAACTGACAAACAACAATAACATCAGAGACAAGGAACCTTCAAAAGTCAAATTCAGCCGCACATGACAATAACCAAACAAAGTCCACCAAGAAAGTGAATGGAAAAGATGTCGAGCATAATAAATTTCCCCTTGCATGGAGGTGCCAACATAGACATGTTGCTGAAAGTGCTTCCAAAGAATAATTCTTACGTCAATAACTCAAGATCTTGTGCCAATCAATTGGTCTTCTTATTCCTGCTAATGCTCGCCCTCCAATTTTTCATCCTGGATGCAACAAGTGCCACTCTGCACGAACATCATAGGAGAATCTATAAACTCTTATGTGGTCCATAATACATATTACTCATCAGACAAGTTTCAATCTATCTTAGAGGGAATGTCCTCTGGAACTGTTGCCGTATGGCCTATAAATAAATAAATAAATAAAGAAATTATACTAATGTCCACAGATGACCAAAAGTAGGTCAATGGGACTTGAGGATATGACAGTTAATAGAAAGTTCTAGGAAGAGAGAATCCAGAAAGCCAAAAAAGGAATAAAAGTACAAAAGACAAAATAAAGCAGTATACCATTAACATAGGTGGTAATGATAACAATACAAATAGCAATGAACGGTGAACAGGATCCCCAAAAGCATGTGCTGATGACTGGAAGGAAACTTAGAAGATTTATTGCAATCTTTAGCAGAAATAGAACATTGCCACCTTTTCTCAGCTTCTCCTTATTTGGTGTTTGAAAATGCTTGGAAGTGGCCTTCAGGTGGACCTAGCTAACAGTGAGCGGCACTGCCTTAATGAATGACTAGCTATTGATGATCCATCTCGATCGCCACCTTCTCCAATCGGCAATGGAGTTACAAGGGCATGGTAACAAGGATCGCCACAAGAACAGAGCCAGAAAACAGAATAAAGCTGTCCTTACTAAAGATGCATGCACTCTGAGCCTTGATGGTAAAGAATTTCAAGTATTATAAATGGTCATGCTTAAAATAGAATTTTTGCAGTATAAGTTTTTCAGGAGTGCAGTGTTCTTGGATACCGCTTTAGAGGTAAATTGCTGATAAAATGCTTTGAGTTTGCCAATGTTAGGTGGTTTGAGATTTTTGACAAAAACAAAAAGTATGCCTTGCTGTTTCACGACTACAATAACAGAAATATTTAGGAACTTAATTTCCTAAGTGAAAAACTACCCATTGCCAAGAACTTATATCCATTCAAAATCTAACTGGTGCTTTTCAAATCTTTTCAATCCTGTATAAATAGGTTGAGAAATTTTGATGAGGCCCTGGATGCTTGCCTAGTTTCCTCCATTAGTGGGTTGTGACACGGTAAATGATAGGTGTAAGGTTGAATTTTGAAATTTTCTAATTAAGAATGTTGCAGGTGTTTTGGAGCCTTAAGGTATTATTAATCTTCTGTCATGGAATCTAGTCCCCAAGGAAGAAGAGAACAATTGTATTAGAGTCAGGATTCCCATGTTATACTTGACTGTGGTTTAATACCAGGGATTCTCTTCCAAAGGCCTGCCATTATCTGTTATCTTACACAAAAGAACTCGAAGACGAGCTGGCCTTGAATTTGTCTCTTTCCTGTTTGGTGGGGGTTTAATCGGCATGCAGGATTTCCAAATGCTCTCGGTAGTAAAGGGACCCTGAATTTTCATTTAGGCAGGAATAAGGAGGATATTGTGGAAAGAGTCCACTTTCCAGCCATGCTTTCCACATGGTGCATCTATAGTAATGTGATTCCTTAATGAAACCACTTACACTTTGCTGCCTTCAATAACATGAATGACCCACTTGCCATGGGGGACAATAACATGATTATGCACACTTAGAATGGCAAACCTCCTGTACTTCAGGAATACAACATATTTCTCACCAATCCTATGAGAACCTTTGCAATTATCTATAGAAGCCAACAATAAGGGTTGCATGATTAGGAAGTTGATGAGTAGTATGTGTCGTGGCTAATCCAAACTGGGCAACCTCAAAATATAGACTCGGAAATATATCGGACAATTTTCTTCTCCGCTCTTTCACATAATAAATAGCCAAAAGTTGGGAAAATTTGGAAGTTGAGAGAATTCCAAGAAACTTGAACACATAAATCAAGGAACTTTGAATGATCCTGAAGCCAAAATGAAGTTCCTTTTTGTTGTGTATATACCATAAACGAAAGAGTTTCCTACCATTGAATGTTAGAATGTGTCGGAAGTCTCCAAAAATTCTAAAGCATTAATGAATGATTTGGTTTCCTCTCTAATAGTAAGAGAGGGATCATTTGCAAAATTCTAATTAACAAGGTTGCTTAGGTCTGCACTAGGGAGGAAATTATCTTATACTACCTCGGGCCACCTTAAAAGGCTAGCAGAGAGCAAAAGGCTTTGATCAAAGCATAGTTTTAAAAATCGCGATTAATCGCCCGATAATCGCGATTAATCGTTTCAGCCATGCAAAACGATAAATCGTTCTAAAAATCGCGATTCTGTTTGCCCGATAAACCGGCGATTTTTGGCGATTAAAACAATGCAAAATCGTGGAAAATCGCAGTTTAAATCGTGGAAAATCGTTGAGGAAATTGTGGGTTAGGTTTTAATGCGAAAAAAGACCAAATCGATTTGTTTTTTCTCTTGTTTTCTCCTGCTCGACGCGTTTTTGCTCCAGCGACTCCTATTTCCTCCATTCGCAAGCATTTGAAGTGATTTCGTGGGCATTCAACCTGGAATCGTGGCCTTCGACGTGATTGCGTGGGCATTCTAGGTGGTTTCGAGTTCTACCAAAGTGGTTTCGAGTTCAGCGAAGGTGGTTTTGAGTCTTTCCAGCCCTATTTTCCAAGCTCGTGGCCGCTAACAGGTAATCCGCAATACTACAGTTACACAGTAATTTTTTTCCTTTTTTTAAAATACGTATTACATAATAGTTAATAACTTAATACTACAGTATTACATAATAATTATATAATATATTACATATACGTATTATATGTAATATAGTTAATACGTATTTATATATTATATATTATATAATACGTATTTATATATTATAGTTAATAATAGTTAATAATAGGGTTTTTTTAAATACGTATTACATAATAGTTAATAACTTAATAATAATATATAAATTTATAACTATAAGTTTAATAATTATATAATATATTACATAACTATATTTATAAGTTTAATAATTAATTATTATATTACATAATAGTAATACAATATGTAAAGTCACTTCTATAGAGTCACTTCTCGCATCATTTAACATTGTTTTTACATTTAATTTAAGTATATTTTATGAATTTAAATGTTTTTAAAAGTAGCGATAAAGTTGCCGATTAATGCCGATTTTTTTGTCGATTCCCGATTTCCGATTCAAAATTTGGCCTGCCGATTAATCCCGATTTACGATTTTTTGAACAATGGATCAAAGCACATACGGTGCAGTAGCTAATGTGTAATGTCCCCAAATGGGACTCTTCCACCTCAAGTTGGATTTTCAACAAAACCCAATGCCAAATACAGATGCAATACGATTAGAGCGAATAAATATAATGCAGCCCAGAATTATTTGTGAGAAATGCGACTAGGGTTTATTATAGATCCCATAAAAATTAGACATGAACCCAAACCCTTTTTACACCAAGCTGAAACACAGATTTTTCAAAGCCAAATCTGAAAGGAATATGCGGATTTAAGATGTAGAACAGACTTGAAATATTCATTTAGAAAATGCGACTGGTTTCATGATTAAAGCCCAACAAACTCAATGGAATCTGAATCTTTTCTACCCCAAACTGGTTCTGATTTTTACCAGTGATAGATGGATGAAATACTTGAGTTTTTATAAGCAAAAATAAGCTGTAATTTTCATCAGGAATCTGCAGATATAAGTGACTGAAAACAGCACTATAAAACCCTCCAAAACCCCTGAAAAATATTTATTTGGACCATAGTAGGAAAACTCGCCAAAAACTCGCCGAGTTTTGAAAAACTCGCCAAAAAACAAGCAAAACGAGTAAACCGCTGAAAGACTCGCCAAAATAGGCAAAAAAAAACTCGCCGAGCATAGTTGGAATACTCGCCAAAACTCGCGAGTTATAGTTGGAAAACTCGCCGAGCATAGTTGGAAAACTCGCCAAAGACAACATTTCTTTCCTTTTTGGCATTTCTTTCCTTTTTGGATTTTTGGTGAAGAAAACACAAGAATAGAATAAAATTTGCCATTTTTGGAAAGGGTCCGGGAAGATGTAGCAGCAAAAACTTGCATGTGCCATAACTTTCATTCTGTGGCTCCGTTTCAGGTGCCGTTTTCTCTAGAAGTGCATATTTTCTCGAGCTCTACGCATTGATGGCAATATTTTCTTATTTTCATAAAATCCATTTTTGCACCTTTTTGGACCAAGCAACTTCTTGCAATCTTCTGAAAGAATCATGAGCTTTGATCGCCTATAGACAGATTAGTAATTAAAAATATTGGATAGCTTTCCAAAACTCGGTGAGTACTCGCCAAAACTCGACGAGTATTCTCCCGTGCTTGGACTAATCGTCCCACCTGCCAGCTTGGTCGCAACCTGCTTATTCAAATGTTGACTTCACATATCAACAGATGCGTAGGTTTTTTTTTTTTTTGCTATTTTAAGAGTTTTTTTGTTCAATGATAATCACACGAAGAAGCGCAACAAATTGACTCAAAAAAGGCTCAACGACTTGGTTTTTGTGCAATACAATCTCCGGCTTCGCACAAAAAAAGTTGAGGCCACATCAAAGGAGCTCATTGATTTGGATGAGATAGATCCATACAGTGAGTGGACTGGGCAAGAAGAGGAAAACCCTGCGTTCACAACGGACGAGATTGCTTCTTTTAAGAGGGAGGCTATGGAGGGAGAAGCACTAGCAGGACTCCGAGGAGATATTGGATTGGATGAAATCTTTGGAGGTGATCTCCAACATGCAGCAGAGGAGCCACCAGCACCACCATCTAGTTCCAGGATCGAGCCAGATTCACAACCTTCTAGGAGGAGCGTGGAGACGCAGCCGAGTGTGGGGACTAGTAGAGGCACTAGACCCTCTCCCCAATATTTCTCTAGATTGGGGAAGAGGAAAATGTAATTTATTGTATATTGTAACTTGCATAGATATGAAATTTATGATGATATTTTTCAATGTCAATCATCATAAATTCATATTACTTATCAGCCGATTGTTGTATTCGCATGATGATGCGATTTTGTATTGTATTTGTATTCAAATCTAATAGAAAACACTTCTCCAACATTTTATGGGCTCATTTGATACATTTTGTAGCTATGTGTTGCTTAAAATTTATGTTTTTTAAAGAAATTTGAGTATTTTTTAAGTTGCCGAGTATTCCCAGTATTGGCCGAATATTGCCGAGTTTTTTTTTGGGGTCTGCCGAGTATTTGGATTTGGCGAGTTTTCCTACTATGATTTGGACTTCCAAAATCAGTACAAATGATGATAATGAAATTCAGACCTGAGATGCGTCCAAGACATTGAAAACCAGCCACATAGTGGGTCGCTCCACATGAAAATACAATGACACTGCTGCGATAAATTCTTCAATCCTTTATTGCCAAAAACTTAACATCAACAACTGAAATTCCCTTGTAAGCACAATAAGATTCCCTGTGTGGAAATCTCTCACATTCTCTTGGGGTTTTCATCCACAAGAGGTATAAACTAAGGGTTTTCGTCCTTAGAATATTTTTAGTGAAAGCTTCAAGCTTCAACACAAATCTGAATTTGATATAATGAGTATAAGATACATTTGGAATGCCCTCTCATTGTTTAAATAGAAGAATTGGGCCTAATGGCCACCTCTACTCAACCAATCAGATTTTTCCTCTTTCTTAAATGTCTATCCCACCAACTTTTCCCCTAATATTAAATTTAAGTGGCCACTACTAATATTAATTTAAAGTGACCACTAGTCCATGTGGTGGGTGCACTTTATTAAATTAAAGTGACCACCTTCGTTTTATTCCATCATGGCACACTTCTCCATGTCTTATTCTATCATGGCACACTACTCCATGTCTTATTCTATTTTAATATTAAGCTTTATTAATTTATTATATGTGCATTTTATAATGTTTTATTTTAACACTTGCACAATATAATAAAAATAATAAAACTTAGTCACCCTAGACTCACTTCTTTGGCCGTCGGGTTGACAAAATGGGCCAAAGGTCTTCGATTGGGAAGGGGATATTACATAATGGTCTGTCTTGGCTAATGGATTAGAAAGAAATACCATCCTTGATTGATGGAAGGGGAGCAAAACATCTACAAACAGTGTCTTGACTACATTGAAGAAATAAGGCCTAAGCCAAATGCTTCAAGCATGGCTATAATGAAATGCTATCTGATATGATCTTTGAGTTCTAATTAACTTGGAGATTCCAATGATCAATTCCCTAACACGGATGCTTAACCTTGTGGGGACTAAAACCAGTTATTAAGACTGCTGTTTTCGAGTGTTATGCTTAGAAAACTCAAAACTGTAATTGCATAGAGCTGTCTACACATTCCATTGATTAGAAATGAAATTATAGTGATTGTAAATAAAATGGAATAGAAAGAAGACGCTACAGAAAATTATTTGACATGCATTGAACACCTGATTTCACCCTAGAGAAAATTGATTTGGGGAAAGTCCAACACTAAAATGGCTCTGTTCTTTCCATTATGTAAAAGAAATCAGTAATGCAAATTAGAAAAGATGCTCTCCATGGGAGCATATTGAGACCATTGTGGACACCAAAGCTATCTTCCTACGGCAACCTCCTGTCCTCTTTTTCTGCATACTCAGCTACTTTGATACATTGCTGCTACACACCTCCCTTAATGGCTGTTCTACTACTCTTATGTGCCTATCCAATGCCCAATTACACTCATTTTAGTAACAATTTGCATAAGAAAATGCGGCAGAATGCAAATGGACACGGGAGATTGAAAGGTTGGCCTCTTGAAGCATTCTGATTTCTGTCTAAGCCATTACAGGCCCTCTACAGCATTATGACAAATTCGGCCCTGCAGATTATTTCAAATGCATGATGGTGAATTTGACACGTGCAGGGTTGTACAAATTCCCCTAGAAATCCTGCCTGTATTTACTATTACCCTGGGCCTTTCCTGAGGGTTTGGACCTTTCTCAAGCTTCTAGTCGTATCAAAACTCACTTCTTTGCTGACTGTCTTCATCCACTTTCTTCATGGATTTGTTGGTTTTTGATGTCTTTTGTCATTATATCCTCAAATTGTTTTCCTAATCCATTTTGGATCAGACCTCAATTTGGAAGGATTTTTGTCCCCTACAGCTTATTTTAAGAGATGAGGGAACAATTCTGCTACCTTCTCCTTGCAGTTGTTAGAACAAGTCATAATGTTCTCAATGATCTACTTAACCCTAACCGAGATTATTGAGACAAGATCTACAACTAATCTACTCCATTAGCGCTCCATGGCATACATTAGCATCTGCGCTAACATGCAACGCTATAACATCTTGAGATGCACAAGCTTTGGTGATACAATGAGTACACTTTATCATTACAAAATTACTTTAGCACATCGGATAATGAAAGTTAGATATGACACAACTCCCATTTATTTACACATTGTGATTGCCTATCCTATGGCTGCATTTACCACATACGATGCAGTCATAGATAGGGGGTTCTACTGTATCTTCTCCTTGAAGCTCAGTTGTCTCTTCTTTTGCTTTGTCCTCACTGACACTAACTGTGACTCCTCACCGTTGTACATTCTCCATAGCCTCCAACAAGGATTGTATTCCTCTTAACATCACCCTAAGTCTGTGATTCTCAGTGCTCTTCCTGCTCACCTAGCAGGTATGGCTCTGTGTGCCATCTCTAGTTTCTCTTAACACTAATGATGCCCTCTACCCAATACTCATGGTTGGAAGGTATCTACCCAATGACACCTTCTACCCACACTTGTTAATGCAGAAGACAATTTCTTAAACTCACTTGGAGAATATAGTCTTTGCTTTGATACCAAATGATGCAATCACGGTTAAAGGGTTAAGTTAACAACCGCCTTAGACCATGCATCACTAACACCTTTACTACTTCACATAGTGAACAAGACACAAGAAGCTAGTTCCTCTATTGTTTTCACCAAAAGTATTACAACTTTGCCAAAGTTATGCTCCTACTCTATGTCTCAAAGCTAGTACAATCTTTGTCCCAACTTGGATACACTCACAACTACAAACTTCTAGTCTTGTTACATGTGCATTAGCAAGTCTCAACTTGCAATCCATTTAAAGCATTACTCTTCAGGGAAAGCCACACTACATAGTGTTAAAAGTTAACCAACTGATGAACCAAATGTTTGGCTGAGTGCTCTACTCTCGAGCCACTTTTCTCTCATGTGAGAATCACTTCTATACTTGTTCGATTAAACTCTAGTTCTCATTGGTGAAACCCTTTTCCTTTTAGCCATATGCATACTCTGAGAGAGTTATTGTAGAATTTTGTAGTCTCCAAGCATGAAACACAATATATTCAAGCTCTTTGTTAGTGTGGGTGCTCAAAGTTGGTAGGGACGTTAGCGTTCGGCATTTGGTGGACAAATGGCTTTGCTTGGGCCCTTGTCGAATGAAAGTAATACACATCCGGGTGGGGTGGGGCATTTGACATAAGTGGCAATTTTTGCTCCCAGAACAACCATCACATGTCGTAGTGAACTGTCTTTTGTTGCGCATGAGAACCTTGTGCAAGAATGTACATCTTGTTGTGAGCAACACTTCTTCATGCTTTCTTTAGAAATAACGGGGACCCTCTGATGAATTTAACATAAGATTCAAGAACCAATTTGCCTTATGTTAAATGATTTTGTTATTGGGTTGTAATTTTATCGCATTGTTCTGTTAAACAAAATTATGGTTTTAAGTGTGAAGTTGTAGGCTTTTAACTTACAAGGTAAACGTGCATTTTGGGTCTGTGACATTTTGTAAACCGTCACCGAACGTCACCACAGTGCTAATCGAATCGTCAATGTTTATCACAATCAATCTTACAAGTTCTAATATTTCCGAGAAGCAACGTGGAGGCTGTTTATTCATTCGTAATATACTTTAACAGATAGTCTCGTGGATTTTACAAGCTTTGGCAGTTCGAAGCAACGTAGAATTTGTTCATTTATTCCCGTTCACAATTGAGTGGACAAGTAGTCTCGGGGACTTACAAATCCTGTCTTTTCCGAAGAAATTACACTACGTGGCGGTCACTCATCAGTGCACATTTCACATTACTCCACTGACAACAATTGACAAGGTTTAGCAAAGACTAACATTGCGATATGCAAAGGGGTGTGGTGTTTTCTCATTGGTTCGCCATCGACAACAACTAACAAGGTTTAGCAAAGGACTGACATCACGATATCCAAGGGGATGTGGGAATTTCTCATTGGCTCGCACCTTGCACTTGGGGTATATTTGATAGAGAGATCTAAGCAGTACTGATAGGTCATATACACATGGATCATTTTCATTGGTTTGCTCTTCACATTCTGACATTGTTCTTGTAAAGAAAACAAAATGTGAAGCTATCATAGCTGACCACGTGGTAGCAACGGGATCTAGAAGTGACAGGACTGACAAAATCTATGGGAAGACATGGGAAATCATGAAAAGCGACTAATTAAAGCTACATTAGCTGTAAAAGACATGAACAGTTCAAATTCATTGCTAAATTGCATAGATGGCTGAGTAGACTTGAATGCTGCAATGATATGCCTCCATTTAAGCACGTGTATGCAAGAGTTAAATACGCTTAAAGATTTCATATCAGATACCATGCATTCGAGCTAATACAAAGCATCTAGAACTCAAAATCGAGCACTTGTGAGAATGAACAAAGCATTTTACTTTCAGATATTGAGAGCTTCGTATACATACAGTCGTTTGAATGTTTCTTGAACTAGTTACTAATGGAGGCACATTTGCATACCTTCTTCTCAAATCAGCCCTTTGGGGACACAATCTTTGATAAACAAGTTTTAGGTGCAGACATTACGGCCTTGAAGATGGAAGTTGAAGAAGCCAAATTGATAGATGATGATGATGAGGCAGACCATGATATAGTGCAATAGATGGCAAATTTGGTAGCAATTCTGCAGACTGGATTGCACGTTCTAGTAGGAAAACTTGAGGTAATGCCATGTATTGATTTACTCTGGGGCATTGAAACACAAACTGCAAAGGGGGAATATTAATATCAAAAGGAGGCAATATAATTGGAAATATCACTGAAGATGCTTTCTTTAGTTATCATCTTCCACCAGCAAAAATTGTTTTTGATCAAGAAACTGTGCAGAAGTGGGGGCAGAAGAACAAGGTTAGGGCAATGATCAAGCATTGGGTAGGGCAGTGATCAAGGATTGGGTAGGGTACCAAACTAACTTCAAGTCAAAGGTCTCTACTGATAAGATGTTAATCGGATCATTCAGATGAAGAGTTAGGGTTGGTATGGCTTTGATAAACAGAGTTTTCGATGCAACACATTGTGCACGTAAATCAGACTTGGGTGCCCTTATTGGATTATGATAATCAATGACAATATGATTCCGCTTTGGCTGGAGTTTTGTCTTATATCCTCTATAATATCCTTGTAGATGTTAAGCAAAAAAGGAGCTCATTTTTATATGATGTCTTCTTTGCTAGATGTAGTATGTGTAGTGCAACAGTTTCAGGGGTTCCTAATTGGATGCCCCAACATCCACATACAATTTCTAGGGTTTTCAGCAATATGCACATGCATAATTACAGGAAGAACATTGAGGTAGTTTGCAATCATTATTACCTTGTAATTTTCAATGCCGTATATGATCCTCCGATGTCGAGGGTGAGCTAAAGGATAATTAATACATTGAATCCTTGGGGAGCCTTTTGGTGTTATCCAGATTGCATTGTGATTAGGGTAGAGGGAATCCTCTCCATCCCTTTCAGACTGCCAAAGTTTGTTCTAGATGTTGGTAGAAAAAGAGAGCTTACCGGTTTGTTTATGGCATTAGCAATGTGTTAATGGAGGAAGAAGCAGAAAGCCACTTATCCCAATCTGCCTTTTCCAGTTGGTTTTATTATTCTCAATGATTGGCAAAAGGTGAAGAGGGTTGCTTCACATAGGCCATCATTTCATTTGGATTACCATATTCCAAGGACTTTTGATTCAATAGGAAGAGTTGCGAAGTTTCGTGAAGGCACCTAGGCATGTCCACTTACAATTACAAGCACCAAACGCACAAGGATGACTTGGTCTATATGAATGAGACCCAATGTTTTAAAAATCGGAACCGTACTCAGAATCGGTCAAGGGTTGGACCGGACCGGAACCGGATCTAAATTGGGTGGTTCAAACTTTATGAACCGAGTTTACTAAAAACACATAAAAAATTACATTTTTAATGAAAACAATATATTTGAAAGATTAGAAACCATGATTCCAACAATTACACACAAAATATGCAAAGTTTGCTCATGTATATACTATATAACATGTAAGAAAGGTGTTTATAGCAAAAGGGCACGAACTCCAAGTCCAATACACAATACACATCATATATGAGATTCCAAAACAAAATACATAAATAATGAGGCTCTAAATGGCCTCTATAGTCCAAGACTTCAAAAAGAAATGCTATGATGCTACAAGTTACAAAACTCTAGAAGATACTAGATGACATCAACGATCAATCATCAAACTCTGCACCACTGTTGAGAATGGGATCCTCAAGCTCATCCTCATGAATATCATCACGTTCCTCGACTCGGACCCATCCAAATCCTTAGGGACATCTGCAACAACTGTATTGGCAGTAGCACGAGTGCGACTAGTGCCTGCCATGTCTTGCGGACGGTGCTACTAGTGGCTCATCATCCTGATCCAAAGCCATCCACCCCAAGTCATCGGGATCAAACTCGTTGGGTGACTCTCCTCTACCCAATTTGAGGTTGGATCTATATCATCCAAGACAATGGGATTTGTATCAGGTCTTCGGTTCATAACTGGTTGTGCCTTAGCTGAAGGTTATATTGCACAAAGACAAGATCATTTAGCCGTTGTTATTCCAAATGATTTCTCTTTTTCGTGGGAATACGCTCAAAGACGGACCCGATTCGTGACTCGGGATCCGAATTGCCAACTTTTGCAATTGAGGACACTAACTACCAAATAAATTTCACTAATGTGCTGCAATAAAAAATGTAAATGTTTAATTATTAAACAATGACGATAAAAAACAAAGTTAAAAATTAAAACTTATAACTTAAAGCGTAATTCAACAAATTAGATTGTGACTTATGCTAAAAATTCATGATTATAAAGTTTAATCAAATGAACTTCAAAAAATTTAGAATTGCTTACGGTTGGTCCACATCTCTTGCAATCTTTGCAAGGTTTTTCCCAAAGGTACCTGTGGCTCTGCTGAAGAAACTAATTTGTTGGTGAACTTCCAGTTGTTGCCTCTCATCAGGGACCATGCACTCTAGGCACTCGTACAAACCATCTTTGACTTCTCTTGTTTGATCTTCTCCAAGCTGAGCTCTATAATGATATCTTGGGTTCAAGAAATATCCAACTACATGTATAGGGCGATGGAGTTGATTGTTCCATCTATTATCTATAATCTCCCATATAGGCCCATACTTAGCTACCCTGTCTTTGTATGCTGCCCTTATCTACTCCTTTTCTTAATCCATAGCCTCATAAATGTAGCCCATGGCTAATTTTTTCCCATCCACCAACCACAACACCTTAACAAGAGGCTCAACAATTTTCACAACCTCGCTGTTTTTTTCCAAAATAAATTGTCAAAAACTTTTCTTTTTGTGTCTTTTCCATCTTGTTTGTGGCTTCACTTGGATGCATTCCATTCATCACTTGAAAACATCTTTTTCAAGTTTTGTGCTTGGGAAAGAAGAGATTGCAATGTGAGAAAGTTTGTTGCAAATCTCGTGATGGCTGGCCTAACAAGTTCACTGCCTTCAGTGTTTTTTCTCATTAGGTTCAATACCCATGAGTGATTGTAGATGTATATTGTGATGCTTTTGGCAGCTCTCTGATGTTCATGATCAATCTTGTTTTCCTATATCCTCAAGCATGAGGTCTATGCAATGTGCGACACATGTAGTCCAAAATATTGTTTTATGTTTAGTCTCTAACATTTTACCAACAAGAACATAGTTAGAGGCATTATCTGTGATGATTTGTACAACATTTTCCACCCCCACCTCTACAACAACCTCATCCAAAAGCTCAAACAACAAATTTGCATCTTTCACCCTATCAGATGCATCAACTGATTTCAAAAACATAGTTCCTTGTGGACAAGAGGCAAATTTTTTTATTATGGTGCGGTTCTTGCCATCACTCCACGCATCATCGACATGATAATAC
The DNA here is from genome assembly GCA_018340775.1 of Taxus wallichiana var. yunnanensis. NCBI lineage: Eukaryota > Viridiplantae > Streptophyta > Pinopsida > Cupressales > Taxaceae > Taxus > Taxus wallichiana. Next base: position 786,131,161 of record CM031240.1, on the reverse strand, counting down.
ATCATGCTTTGGCTATGATAATTTACAACTCTTTAAATATTCATCTATAGACCCAACTTCTTTCTACGCAAAAGAGATCCTCTCAAGTCATGCATACTAGGGCCTTTGAAGCCCTTACCAGTAGCAATAATGGAATCAAACATAGGCTGGTAATAAGGTGAGCGAACAACATTGAAAGGGATATCTGCATCATACCACCATTTAGCAATGTATTCAAAAGCGAGTCTTTATATTACTTCTTCCAATGGTTATCTAAGGTGGGCTGATTTTCTGTTGGCATGGAGGCACTAGTAGGTGTGGAGGAAGATGGAAAAAAGATTTGGATGTTCTTTCTTTTTGGAGGTCGGTTTTCATGACTATGAGTGGATGTGGGAGGCATATACCGAAAGGGGTCTCTAGCATGGACAGAGGGGTCAAAACAAGAGCCTTCAACACTTGCTTGGACCATGGCATGTTGCCTCCTCCTATTTCAACATCTATCTCTTTTTGCCTAGCCTTCTCTTCTTTATGTTTCTCAAGCGAGTTTATCATTTCCAATCTAATGGCATCAATATTCGGTGCATCACATGGGGAAACTTGGCCTCTTTGACCAACCAAGTGTTGTTTCAACCTATGAATGGCCTTCCCCCTCGATGCGTTTCTTACCCCTCGATGCGTTTCTTACAATATTTACAAAATATTTGATTATCAACTATGTCAACATGGTTCCATGTAGGGTCTTTAACTCGGGGGCCATTGCAAATGCAAATATAGAAACTGTAAGAAAGAAAATTTATTTCAGATTTCCTATTTAGTAAGATTTAAAAATAGGGGCAGAGTTTAAAACTTAACATACATTTCAATGTGCACACAAATGCGGTCAAGAAACACTCCAAGCTTGTATATGGGCTGCACCCTCCAAATGTAGATGTCAAGACTCAAGAGTAAGACTCAAAACCACCACAAAGAGCCCACAAGCAATGCCAAACAAACCCCAAGCTCACTCCAAATCAACACTCTTCAATGCTGCTCCAAGCCTCCAAATCCTTACAAATGAGAGAGGTGCTCACAAATAGAAGTGAGGAAGTCTCTATATGGATGCCAATATCACCACAAAGAGCCCACAAGCAATGGAAAACAAGCTCCAACTTCCAAGCTCACTCCAAAACTAAACTCTTCAATGTTATACTCCAAATGCTTTTGCTCACAAATGCTCAATGAGAGAGGTGTGAGGTGAAGAGGGGGCTCTATATAACAAACAATTAGGGTTTAGATCAGCTAAAAAGCTGTAGTTTTAATTAAAAAATTGTTTTTTTCAACTTTAGCGTTGTATAAAAGCACTTTTTCCGGCTCGGTGGTTCAAAGCGGAACCGGATTGGTTGGACCATTTGTTTGGTAACGAACGATCCACGGTCATGTTTTAATGCCGGTTTGTGTCAAAAAACAATGAACCGGTCGAACCGGCCGGTTCCGGTTCTAGTTCAACCAGTTTTAAAACGCCGATGAGACCAATGATCAAATTGTAGCCCTCAACATGAGAAATCATAGAGTCACCTATACACCTATAGGGAAGCCGGTTAGAACCGGTGGAATAGAGCTCAAGTTGGGGCAAGAAGTGGAAGAAGAAGACAAGGAAGATTCATATGAGCGAGTGATCGACCACAGGAAGCTAAAGAAGCTTCTTGTTGGAGTCCCTCCTGCATTAAAAGAAAGAGCTGGTCCTTCTCAACTTAGAGCTTCTACAAGCATGCAACTCTCAAGCCTAGCAAGTGCTTCAATGGTCAACACAAGGGTTTCTTCAAGCACACAAGTGGTTAGCACTCCTACATGTTCTCCTTGGTAAACACTATTGCGGTTGTGACTCCTTTCTTCTTCCTACTTCTCTTGTTTCTTCTATAGTTGTTGATCACGGTTGCAGCCCTTCATATCTACTCGGCTACAAACTTTGCACAAGCTGATGCAACAGAGCAAGTATCTACTATCATGACATTGGTCATCTCTGCAAACAACAAAGTGGAGAAAGCTTCGCTTCTCAACGAGTCGATTAAAGCTATTTATAGCAAGGTCCCAATGTTGGTTTAAGAAGTGCTTGATTTAATGAGACCACCCTTTTAGACTTGGAATATATATAGAGAATGAGTTCCAAACATGCGTGAACAAGCTCCAATGAGTTCAAGTGCAGTCTTCTTGAACAACCCCAAGTGGAAGTTCCACATAAAGCTTGGACATGCATCAACTTTGCTATTTTTAGGATCTATTCTTGTAAAATTATTTAATCTTAAAAATAGGCGATTCAAGCTTTATTGCATGAAAGTTTTGCCTTAAGCTTTTGTAACTTGTTCAAGAACGATGTTTTTAATCTTTAGATCAGCTATTTTAAGCTCCGATTGGTGGCAAATTTTGTATATATACATTAGTTGCATACCCTCCAAGGAGGAAGAATTTCATGAAGCTTTGAAAGCCTAAGGATCGATTCGTGAGTGATTTTCTGCATATTGCTTGCTCTTTTGTTTGGTAAATTACTTAGATCTGTTATATTGATTAATCACTGTTTGGTTTGCTATATCATGGAATTTGTAAGTGTGCAGTAGCTACTTGCATAATCATAGGTTAATAATTAGTTTCATATTGTTTAACAAAGTATTAATGTGCGCATGCAATTGGATATTTTGCTAATACATTGTGTAGTTAGTTTGCTATATGTTATTTCATGATCTTTAGTAGCATTAGTTGAATTGTGCAACAATAAGTTCAATCACTAACGTGGATGTAAACTACTATTGTTTTAAAGCTTCTTTGTAAATGGATGTGTGTTAACAATATTTTGCAGGAAATTGGGAATAATAGGAATTTTCTTAATGGATGTTTGTTAAAAATAACAATCCACAGAATTCTTGCCCTTATCACCTTACGCATGTATTGTGCTAAGATTATGTTGATATAGGTATCTTTAGTGGATCATACGGTGGGGACATTAAGACATCGGATCTTAAGTATTTTCAAGCAATTCTCTTTCTTGCCCTACCTTACCTTATCCTTTTTACAATTTTTTTGAGGCGAGCCTTATCAAAACCAAAACCACCCTTTTGAGGGAATACTAAAAACAAAAGACAAGAAATTGTGAGTCGAGAATCTTCGAGTGATAACAAGCGCATGCCTGCTATTCCACCACTTGGTTATTTATAAAACTGCATACCCCGTAACTCATGCATTGAGTCAACCCCTCCAGGCTCTAAAATGAGTAGGGAACGTAAAACTTCCCCGTTTCCGCATGTGGGTGTAATAAACCCTCATCAACACATCTCATAGAGATTTGTAGGCTCTTGTAAACATGTTGTTTTGAAGACAACATATTGAATTTTGTAGAATCTTCAATTCAAGGCACTTCGTTGATATTTAGGGTGTTCGACGACCTTATGGGACCTCATAGTCACATATGGACGCGTGTTACCTTGTAGAATATCACAATATCTCCCCAAATTGAGTGTTGTGCAAGAAATTGTAGGACTTTCGCAACATTGTTGGATGTTTTAGAGTGTTTTATTGCACAAACTTGTCCTCCCAACCGATAGAAAGTTGTAAACACTTTATTAACTAGATCTTAAGTGTTTTGGGCGATTTAGGGTTGCTTATGAATCAGATTCCTCTACATCATACACCTCGAAAAGTCAAATGAACCATGAGCTCTTTTTCGTGAACATTCAATAAGTTCCTCAATAAATATTCCATGCTCTGCAACTTTAGTGCCATACATCCATGTTGCGTCCTCAGTCTCTTTGTCCTTCCACTTTATTAAATGTTCCTTATACTCTTTGATTCACCCTTGCGAAGTGACCTTGGAGCCAATTATCTTATCAATTTCTTCTCTTGCCTTCTTAAGCAACTATTGTTTCCAATCTAGCTTTGCAGAGTCTTTTCAATTTCTTTTGCTTGTTGGCCCTTCATGACAAGTGTACAAGTTTGCTACGTTAAAGATAGGCGAAATGCCTATCCCATCTAGAAATTTGATCTCATATGCATTGGACGCACATTTTCTCAACACCTTGTAGGGTCCAATCTTCTTCTTGGGCCAAGACCAAGTCACTAATCTCAAATTCTTGTTCTTGGCTCTTGCGATCCACATGCTATTTGTATTTCACAACACTATTCTCAATTGATCTTACACTTGTTGATGTTCCTCTTGCATGTACTCAACGGTTCCGCTTCCACACTTCTTCTTTCCATACTATTGGTATCGTAGCTTATGCAACCCTTCATGGGCTACTCCTATATGCCACTTGAAATAGTGCTATCCCAATACACATATCCACTAAATTGTAGTAGGAGAATTATCTGTGCCATGAAACCATTGCCCATCTTTTTATCCAATGCCCCTTTGTAGTCTAACTATGGCAGCATCTTACCAAGTTGTTTTGATGCCCTAGGTTGGCATCTAGTCTCTTGAGTATCGATTCGAGAGAATGGGGACAACAATTGACAAAGAGTCAAAATCTTTTACGTGCGTTGTGGGGTGGCATAACCCTATTGCTCAGAATATTTGGAAGGAAAGAAATAGAATTTTTTTCCAACATGAGGCTAGAGACAATTACTTTTTGTGGGAGAAGATAAAAATAAATGTGGCAAAATCTATTAAACATATGCTCCGTCTTCCTCAACACCCTTCACCGGAGTGGGTTCATCTTTTCAAAATGCTTCCCTTACTGACCTTTGACTACCACCATGGCTGCCTTTATGTAATGTCCCCATTTCAAATAAAAATAATAGCTAATATTAATTACCTTGAGAGTGATTTTCACCATTTGAAATTAGAGGGTACTTATATTAGTTATTATAATAAAGAGGGAAATAATTAATAATTAGATTATTTGCCTTAAAGTAACTATTCTTCCTAAAACTAAACTCGACAATTATTTTAATAATAAAGTGAACAACGAATAAGGTCGACAAGAGGGAAAAGAGAAAAAAAGATCAAAAGGGTGTTTAAGTGATTTTTAAGTAAAGTTTTCCACTCAAAGGTGGGTCGCCCCACTTAGGTGAGATAAAAACAACATAAGGGTTTCTAATTAAATGCATGCTTGGAAATTATATTTTGTATCTTCATGCTTGAAGATTTATTGGGATGCATGCCCAATAGTGCTATTGTTGATTTTGGGTACTTTCATCCGGGAAATACATTGCTACATTTTGAATTTTGCTGTGTTGTTATTTGAAGGGTTTTTCTGCATGCGGGGTCTTTGTTGAAGGTCAAACTGAAGGAGAATCAAATTTGAGGTATTGTGATCAGCCCGAGGCTTGTTTGAGGGCTTTCCAAGAGGGACGAATGGCTGTTGTTGATTTTAGGTACAAGTAGGGTTTCATCTACACATCTCCAGATTTACGAGCCTGTTTTGGGTGCCTTCCACCCATCGGAAAATTCTGATTTTGATATCATTTGAAAGCTTGTAATTTTATTTTCAATTTGAGCTATCATTTGTTAAAAATTGTTGGGTATTTTTTGAATTATGAATTTATGAAGTTTTGGTTGTTTTTTCTGCAATTAAAAATCAGATTTTTAGTATTTTGCAAAAATATAAGTATTTTTAGATTTGATAATTCAAGGGCTAGCTACAAATTTAATTTCATAATTTTTGAAGGTGTTTTGAGACTATTTTTACACCCACAGGCAAATCTCCTAGGGTTTTGGCAAGAAATTTTGGGCTGTTTGCATTGTTGTCATAAAAACAATAATTTCCAGCTTGTTGTCGTTCATTTTCCACATTCAAATTTCAAGGGTTTTGATAAATAATTGTTGAATCTTGAAATGTCCTATTTGGGGACATTACGGTAGTATCGAGCATCGATCCGGGTGCGCTTGTGAGGTTTTTGTGTTGCAGATATGGAAGTTAGAGGTTAGAAAGATTCGATGGAACAGATGAAGTGGACCCAAGTTCCTTTTTTGATGGTACTAATAAAATTTTTGCTAGATCTTGGTTGAAGGAATTTAAGACATATTTGCGATGGAATCCTATGTGTCAGGATGATGCCCTCATGCTCATCTCTATATACTTGAATGGAAGGGCACATAAGTGGTGGCATCATTTGTTGGAGACCCGAGGGGTCAAATCCGTTGCCTCCCTTGAAGATTTCACCCAAAGGTTCCTAGAAAGGTTCGATGTGCAAGATTGCAAGGATGAGCAAGGTGAAAATCCCTCATTAGTTGAAAATGTTTCTTTGCCTTCTAAGGATTGCATGCATGTTAGCAAAGTGACAGAAGAGGAGATCACAAAATTTGAACCCAAGGAGGAAAAGTCAGATCTACAAGAGAGAAGAGAATTTGGTGATTGAAGCCCCAATCCCTAATGTGGATGTTGATATTCAGCTTGTTGTCCATTCGGAACAAAATATGAAGCAAGCAAATGACATTCATGGCCTTGAAGGGAGTTATGAGGATGTCCCATACATACATCATTCAAACATGGAGGTTTGTTATCATCATAAGAAGCTTACAAGCGAGGTTGATTTATTGTTGCATACTTTGCCATATCATATTTGTTTTCCTCATGAGAAACATGTAAGAGATGGAGAAAAAATGAAGATTATGGGTTGCAACATGAGGCAAGAAGATTCCTTGGTTCAAAGTCACTTATATGGGCACTCTAAGGTATGGGATCCGGGTAATTTCCACATCCTCCAAAGGTTGTCAATTCTGATTTTGTGATCTTTATGACTGATTTCCTGAGAATAAATGAAAGTTTAGAATTATTTTTGGTGGGCATGAGTATCGACATGCATGATTCGGCTTTAGGAGATCCGGATGCAAAGGGAAAAGGTACCTCTCAAGGTACTAATGTTGTTTTTCCCTTTGGTAGACTCTCTATGGCAGCTACTAAGGGTAATCAATTTGACTATCTTCATAGCAAGGATTTGTTGCACCACCATCATCTTGTCCTTGTCCTTGCATTGTTTTGGTCATTATGAGTATTGTGCTAACAATGAAGACAAGATGAAGGGTGCTAAGTGGAGAAGGAATCTTCCTAAGGCAGCCCCAAATCATTGGCAAGAAGGCCAACACTTCCTAAATTTCAGTCCAAGTGAAAGTAAGGGCAGCAAAAGAGTGATCCCAAGGTGTGGTAAGCTACTTAATTTTGTTTCCCCTCAATTCAATTTTGATAGCATTACTTGGGCCAATTCATGTGAGAAAAAAATTGAAGTTACATGGAAGAATGGTTGGTTGCTAGACATTGCACATGATAGGGCAGCGATCTTCCACTTTCATATGATTTATGGTTTATCTAACAAGCATGCATGCGGAAGGGGAAAAATAGGTTATAAGGATTACTTCAGTTTTGCTACCCCTTGTTATATATTTGGCACATACCAATATTGGGAAATGTTTCACATCAAAGATGCCATTGCTTCTCATGTTTTGGGTGAGTTGATGAAGACAATCCAGATTAATCATGGTTGTTTGGGTTTGGTACTAGCTGCCATGCAATATAGGACTGTTGTACTTGTCATTTTCAGTTTGCTATCTACTTTGTTTGCTGCCCAACAAACAGGGATTGTTGTTACAAAATGTCTACATGATGGACCACCGACTAGATGTTTGATTGTCACACTTTCAAGCATGAATTTGGTAAGAGGGATGCTTCATGGAAATTGGAACTTGGAACTTATAGGGGTCTTGTTGGCTAGTAGTATCTATTTAGGGGTTTTACTTTAACCATGCGGCTCATGAACCATAGATGTATAGTTTTACAAGCAAGAAATTTGTTTAAAGAAAGGAAATATCTAAAAAAGAAGGAAGTAATAAAAACACAGGAAAGAAAGAGGGAAGATGTGCGACCCAATCAATAGATTACAGAGTTGATTGCATGCACATAGACAATACCAATAAATATTAACACTCAGAATTTTAAGTAAAGGCAACTTCAGATCTAGATCTAAAATAACCCAAAGTTTATAAGTAGATCTGAGATAAAAAGTTAGAAACAAAATGCACCGTGACACAAAGTTCTCCGGAAATCTGCTCCTTTATATTCCTTTGCTTCAAATAGCTATCAGAGATTTTAGCACAAAGTCTGGAACACAAGAATGTTGCTTACAAATTCTGATCATTAACCCGAAGGTTCTTCTTCTACTTATAGAATGTAGAAGGGAAAATACAAATGGGAAACTCAACTGAACTGGAACATAAACAAGAAGTAAAGATAACATCGATGATCATCCTCTAATTCCTCTTGAGTGACATGCATCGGGTCCATATTCAAACTTATACACATCTGTCACTTAACTAATAGAATCATTCCACATAACTTAAAGTAATGGTTTCAAAACCAATAACTTTAAAGTTTTACAATTACATCCGGGAACGTGGAAAATAGAAGAAGAAAGAGTAGAAGAAGAAAGACACGCCAATTGTAACATCTACATCTTCTTTTTGTTTTGATACTGAATATACTTGTCGAACATGTAATTTAACAACTTCCCATCTATCTTAGCCATGGCTTCCTTTTCTGTCTTGAATTGTATGCAAGCCTTCGTTGATACCCACGATGCACGCTTCCACATCCTCCAAGCTAGGCCCGAACTTCTTAATATCTGACTGCAGTGCCACCAATTTATTGATGGAATTCATCGTGAAAGGCCTAACAACTCCATCAATTCTCCCTTGCACCATCAGAAGAGATCCTTCCAGGGAATTAGGCACTTTGCTAGGAATGGTCCTTGTGTATGAAGTAACGTTTCCGACCACTTCCTCATTAGTGAAAGTAATGACATTGTCTAGTAAAGATGATGCCATACTCTCAAGTGCCTACATCCTTTTCAGCATAATTCTGCAGATCTCCAAACGGAAAGATACTGCAAACTCAAGTTGCTTCCCCTTCTCAACTGATCCGTCGGGCACAATCCGTTCATGACCAACACCTCTCTCGGCAACTTATTTATTTCGGCCAAAGTACTCAGGTTACTCTCAACAACTGTGTTCATATCTATCGTGCTTGTCACCAGTTGCTTCAGCTGATCTGATGCATCTTTCATAACCTTTAGGCGGGCTGGCACCTCTCCGAGTTGTACAGAAGCTTGGCGAATGATTAGACTCTTCCATTCGTCGATAGCTTTAACCTAGTTACTTGCATCTTCCACTTCCTGCATCAGATGATCACTCACCTGCTTTTGTGTTGAAATTGGTTGAATGGAAGATTTGGCAACCTTGGCAATGATCTCGCACAACTGAGATACCTGCTTCTGAAGTTCAACTTTCTCGCCTTTTCTTTGTCAAGCCTAAGGAATAGAGCATCTATCAATGTCTGCGTGTCTGCTTCAATCCTTCTGTGGTGGCTTGACCTATGGGTACTCTGGTCACTGTTATATCTTCTGCCGTGAGCTCATCCTTCTTCTTTCCCTTCATTTGGGCCGACACCTCGGCAAACTTCGCCCCTGACTCTTGATGATCAACCTTGAAGTTACCTTAGCAACTTTAGGTTTTCTGTCTTTTCCGCCTAGATTCAGGAGCAGCTGCAAGTCGTGTTCCTCCAAGTTGATTTCCTCTCTAGCCTCTGGAACCAACTGCGAAGCCAACCATTCTGAGAAATTGCTTCTCAGAGAATGAGAAGTTGCCGAGTGTACCACCATTATCTGCGCTTGATTCCTCTCCATCAAAGCATTTCTACGGTGTTGTGGTTGCCATCCTCTGAATTATCCAAAGACAAAGCTCTTTCAAATTCTGCCATCTGCAGCTTCAACGTTTCTTCAGGAAGAGGTGCTTTGAACGGAGTGGTTGAGGAGAAAAGATGAATGTTGCCGGATTCAACGGAGGAATGGCAGTATCTTGTTGAGGTGCGATAGTCGGTGAAGTACTTGATGCTGGAGAAGTCGGAACTAACACCATAGCAGTAGAAGTGATCTTCTCTTTGAATGAGACTTTATGTGCACTTTAATCTTTTAAGCCTTCTGCTGCTTTCTCCTTCGTGCTTCCTCTTGAGGGAATCTCCTGTGCCAAAGTTGCCCGTGATTTGATTCATCAATGCTTCATCAAGGCAATATCCCTTTCGCAACTGACTTGAGTTTGAAGTATTGACGAAGCGGCGAGACCTTTCCTCGATCGTATGGAAGCCACCTACGCTCTCTGAAGTACAGACTCTATCTCCTCCCATCCGATGGTATGTGTCAAGTAACATAGGCCCATCATCTTTAAGATCCGCAGGTATCGTGCTAATCCAAAGTCAAACACTTGCCGTGTTGATAACTGCTGAAATCTTTCTTTCTAACCTCGTACTCGCTTCTGCACTTCATCCAGAAATCTTCCAATGAAGGCACATGCGCGTATTCCTGGGAGATTGTCTTCCTTGCCACTCCAAATGGATCGAAGTTTAGCCGTGCTTTGGGAAAACTCTTGCTCGTACTTAGAGAACATTTCGCTTCAATTCCTCGGGCTTTATGAATACTCTGGCAGTTGTAATAGCCCACTGTGATCGGGAAGAAGCCTGTAGACTTGTGCCGTTTCGACTGTAGGTCATGCATCTCCACGAGTTGTCTGCTCAACTCCATGATGACCAATCTATCACTCGGGTATCTGGGCAACTTAACTGGTTCTCCTGAAAAGCCGGTGACCCTGAGGTATGTAAAATCCGCAAACTGGATGAAGATACTGCCAATCCTGGACACAACTTCCCACGCTTCCTTGCTCACCCTGTTGGCCTTTAGATCGTCGTCCAGCCTGCAAATGAATCCGTAGAAGAATCCATCGTTGACCACCTTGTAATCTTTATTGCATGCGGGTACAGTAAGTTGTGGATAGCACTCGAAAATAGGGTCCTTGGAAAGAACACCACATCTATCCAGCTTGGAGAAGACACCTGTGAAGCTGCTGCATAAACCAAATACTGAAGTCATTTTGAAGTTGTAAGTACGCCTCACATTCCGGAGCTGCTCACCAATGTTGTCACTAATGATTTCCGACCAATTGATTATTGAATCTGCTTTGTTGATTTCGATGGTCTGATGAAAGCATACATCCATGCGCGGAAGTTGTGAGCGTTAGCTTCGCCATTTATCCTGCATAACAATTTGGCAATATCATCCACCTCTTGTACCAGATTGGATCGTGGAAGAGTTCTCGGGAACTTGGAAGGAGATCTGGGCTTCTTCATGTATTGTTGTTCATTATGCCCACGATCAACTTTATTTATGCTTTTCACTTCATTTTGTCGGCATCTGTATGCTAATAGTAGTCACCACTGTTGTCTTTGGAATCTTAGACAATAATTGATGAAGCTGTGCGTCGGCCGGATTATTGTCTTCCCCCATGACATCTCAAACTGATCTAGATAATGGGTGGTAAGACCTAGCACACTCCATGACGAATTATGGCAAGCATTGGTGTGAATGGAAATCTTTGCGGCTCGAATAATTCCTTTGCTTTTGATTGCACGCATGAGAGAAGTCTTTCGACTCTGGATCTGTCGATCAATTCGGAAAGAGGTTATGGACCTAGATCTGTATCTCCAATGTCAACAAACTTAGAAGTGATGCATGACTCTCTTTGAGCTTTCTTTTTCATCTGCTTTGCCATGGCCGAATCTGTCTTTGTGCTGAGCAATTCTTTTTCTCTTTATACGGCGGAATTCTTCTGGTAGTGTGAGATCTGGAGATTTCTTCAGATTCGGAGGATATGTTCAATGTATTGGACATTGATTTAAGCTCCCTTTCTCTTATAAAAGCACTGTAATGAATTCTGCAATTAATTCAGACAAAGATGGCAACCGGAACATGAACACTTGATTTTAATTATAAAAATCTGCATATATCAAGCCTGCTGCCCCAAAATTTGATGTTTTGTTTGCATGCAAAGCAAGCATGAATTTTATCAACTTCACCTGAGCACCTGTACCACTATGCAGACAATTAATCAGACTTAATTCAAGCTCCTTCAAACCTAGGCGCCAAACTTTGAAGCTTTCCGGCAGTGAAAACACCTTCTTCTGTGCAAAATTCCTCCTTAATTGGGCGCCAAATTTGCCTGGGCTGCTCTTCCTTGCTAAAGAATTAATTAATTCATCATTATGGCAGCCCTTTCTTATATAACATTCACCATTCTATAATTAATAATTGCCTCTCCTATTCCTGGCAATTAATTAATTAATTAACATGCTTTTTCTCTTCGATTTGGGCGCTTATTTTGTGCATGCTCATGGCTGCCATTAAATAAATTAAATTTATTTAATTTTAGCTCTCTACTTCTAGTTCACTTAAGCTTCACAGTGTGCTTTGACCTCATCCACTAAAAATAGGAATTAATTACATCAATTAATACTTAAAAAAGTATTATTCCTCTTCAATATGGGTCGCACTTTTTGACATGAAGGGGCTGCATTAAATAAATTATATTTATTTAATTTTAGAATTCTATTTCTAAATTCCCTTATCCTCTTCTTCTTTGTTGACTTTTCTCCATGCTTGGGCGCCAAATTTGGAAAAGAATTTAATTAATTAATACCATTAAAGTTGCCCTTCTATTCCAAAAGGGGTCGCACTTTTTGGCTTAGCCCATTTCTATTTTTAAAAGCCAATTTTCAATGGGATTATTTACCCTGCACTGCAGCTCCAAAAATCCCATGATCCACTTAAGTTGTTTGACTTTCATAATGGGATTATTTACCCTGCAAGGCAGGTAAGAAAATCCCATCAATGCCTTAAGTGATTTTCTTTTATTTCACAATGGGAATTTTCACCCTGCAAGGCAGGTAAGAAATTCCCTGCCTGTTGCCTCTAATTTTCCCATTGTGACTTAAGTGGCGTTGCTTCCATGGGAAAAAGTACCTGCTAGGCAGATACAAAATTCCCACCTGCTTTACTTACCAAAAATCCCATTGTAGCTTAAAATCTTCTTTTCCCAAAAATGCGACTGCTTCAGAAGAAGCTTTTTTGTGCGTGACTTCATCTTTTCAGAGAGAACCAGACCTCCAAATTCCTTCTGGCATAACGTCCATAGGTGATCTCCAGATACTCCAGGAAAGAAATCAGATTAAACCGACAAAGGAATTGACCTAGAGAAATTTCACAGAAAACAAAACGGGAAAACACCAAAAACACAAAACGTTGCCAGAAGTCACAGATAAAGCCCAAGATTCATTCCTGGTTAAAACCCTACTGGTATATGGGAATATTGACATGTAAGACCACAACAAGGTTAAACCGGAGCACAATTTGCCCTCAAGCGGGGCTCTAGAATAATTAAATACAATTTGGCGAAATTAGCTAATATAACTCTCTAGGAATATCTTGACACCATACGAGACGCAATAAAAACACAAAACGACCCATTATTTTAAAAGTACAATTTTTTTACATGGGGTATAAGGTTGAAATTTTGGGACATCTTGTGAGCTGGTCCTTCGTGGGAAGCAAATCATTTGTTTAATATGGAATTCTATTTATTTGGAATTACTCTGCCTAGAGATAACTCACCAATGGAAGATGGCTTCTTGAATCACTCCATGATGAATGAAGGACATAATAGAAGGTATTTTGATGTGAAGAAACTAATTGCTCTTGGTATAAATATTAAGAGTTGGAATGATAAGCTTGCTGTTATAAAGGGTTATAGGACTGTTGTCACAAAATTCAGTCCTCCATTCAACACATTTTCTGTCATGATCAAGAAGGCAGCCCTTGAAGGTAATGATTTTCAGTATTGTAAGACAATTTCAGTCATCTATGCTTTGGGTTTCATTGCTAACACTTCAAGAGTAAGTTTGGAATGCATATTTGGTCATGAGTTGGGTTGTTGGATAAAAATAGTTGCAGCTGTTCACTCGCAACCCAGAAATCACATTTGGGTGATTCCAAACAATATTTTATGGGCTCTAAAACAAGCTGTTATTAAGCATAAGGCTGTTGTATTTTGTATTTCCAACTTGTTCTTTTCTTTCTTTGGGTCCACAAAGGGACAACATGGTTGTTGGGAGTTGTTTTTTTATCACTTGATGTTGTGGGAACATTTTGGGAAAATACTAATGAATTTCCAGCCATCATATACTCAAGGATAAGTACAAAAATAACATGCTACAACCAAGGGTATGTAAGTGTTGATGACTTATTGTTTCCTACTAGGTCATTTCAGTTTTGTGGGCAGCATAGTGATGGAGTAAGGAACATGTCTAGAAGCACTAAATTCATGAATTCTGCTATTAAGGGGTAGCCAAGTGAACAACATCTTGCTGTCCAAGATGTTATACATCCTCATGGCATGATGGAAGTGAATAAAAGTGTTAAGGAGGGCAGCCCATGGTTCATGGAAGGTGCTAGCATAATGTTATGGACTGTTGTTTTATGCATTTTCAATTTGATCCTTCTCCTTTTTATAATCCCGTGGTGGTACTTTGACACTTGGGAGATGTTCTTTCCGGCCCTTATCATCTTGGGAGTGCTTGGTGCAAGTACTAACGAGTTTCCAGCCACTTTAATGAGGATTGCGGGGAAAAAGAAACAAAATTACAACAGTAGATGGGGCAGCATGAGTGAACCGTGGAGGTCTCACCATTTGAGGAGAGTTCATGAGATGATCATGGACTTGCAAAAGTGTTGCTAAACACTCATGTTTTCTCTAATATGTTTGCTTCATGTGCAGGGTCAAGAACAAGAAAGAATGAAGTTGTAGAAATTTTGTTTTGGCCAAAATATATCAGAAGCATGAGCTTATGTTGGCAAGTGATATCTCATTTGACCAGCACTGGGTCAAGGCTTTGGAAGCATTACATCATGTCTTCTCTCTCGGACATGGTACTTGGGCATATGAGCTTGCATTTGCTTGAGGGCAAGCAAATTTGGGAAGGGAGGACTGTAATGTCCCCATTTCAAATAAAAATAATAGCTAATATTAATTACCTTGAGAGTGATTTTCATCATTTGAAATTATATTAGTTATTATAATAAAGAGGGAAATAATTTAATTATTAGATTATTTTCCTTAAAGTAATTATTATTACTAAAGCTAAACTTTGGCAATTAATTTAATAATAAAGTAAATAACAAATAAGGTCAGCAAGAGGGAAAAGAGAAAAGAGATCAAAAGGGTGTTTAAGTGATTTTTAAATAAAAGTTTCCCCCAAAGGTGGATTGCCCCACTTAGGGTGGATATAAAAGCAACATAAGGGTTTCCAATTAATGCATGCTTGGAAATTATATTTTGTAGCTTCATGCTTGAAGATTTATTAGGATGCATGCCCAATAGTGCTGTTGGTGATTTTGGGTACTTCCATTCGGGAAATACATTGTTACATTTTGAATTTTGCTATATTGTTGTCAAATTGAAGGAGAATCAAATCTGAGGTGTTGTGATCAGTTCTCAGGCTTGTTTGAGGGCTTTGTAAGAGGGATGAATGATTGTTGTTGATTTCAGGTACAACTAGGGTTTCATCTACACATCTCTAGATTTCCGAGCCTGTTTTGGGTGCCTTCCACCCATTAAAAATTCTGATTTTGGTATCATTGGAAAACTTGTAATTTTATCTTCAATTTGAGCTATCATTTGTAAAAAATTGTTGGGTATTTTTCGAGTTATGAATTTATGAAGTTTCGGTTTTTCTGCAATTAAAAATCAGATTTTAATTATTTTGCAAAAATATAAGTATTTTCAGATTTGATAATTCAAGGGCTAGCTACAGATTTAATTTCATAATTTTTGAAGGTGTTTTGAGACTATTTTTACACCCATAGGCAAATCTCCTAGGGTTTTGGCAAGGAATTTTGGGCTGTTTGCATTGTTGTCATAAAAACAATAATTTCCAGCTTGCTGTCGTTCATTTTCCACATTCAGATTTCAAGGGTCTTAATAATTAATTACTGAATCTTGAAATGTCCTATTTGGGGACATTACACTTTAAACCAAGAAAGAAAAAATAGATGAATAGAAAGTGGACAGCTCCTCCGCCTGGATTTGGAAAGCTGAACACTGATGGTGCTTCCTGAGGAAATTTGGGTCATGCAAGTATGGACATAATAGGCAGGTCTTCTGATGGTTCGGTGGCTTTTTTCTATGAAGAAAAATTGGGCTATTTGACGAATAATGTACCTGAAATTAAGGCTATCTACAAAGGTTTACAAGAAGCTCTACAAGTTGGGTGGCAAAAACTTTAGGTTGAATCTGATTCTCTTTTGATAGTTAACCTGCTATCCAATCTTGAAGTGGTCAAGGGGAAAAATTGGCGAATTGTTAGAGAGGTTGGGAAAATTCAACGGTTGAAGGATATGTTCCAAGAAATTCATTTCAATCATGTTCCTAGAGAGCTCAATCAAGTGGCGGATGTGTTAGCAAACTCGGCTCTTGACAACCACAATCTCACCTGTTATGGTGGTCGACTAAGCTTCAACAAGATCTTAAGGCAATTCTAGATAAAGATTTGCATCAATGTTAGCTACTTATATGTGTGCTTATGTTTATACTGCCCAGGTCTGGACTAATAGTTTTCATGCCTGGCACAGTCGAATATGTATAATTTGATTTCTCTATAATATAAACTTTCTCCATTTAAAAAAATAAAAGTACTGTGCTGAAAGATTTTTAGTGCTCTAGTAGTAGTTGAGTTGGTCAATAAAGGACTTGTAAGAGCACAAGTCATTGGTTCAAATCACCGTTGCTAAGAGACAATTTTTGGTTGAAAAACACAATGTGTTTTTCAACATAACTGAAAAACATGGTGTGTTTTTCAACGAGACAGTGGAAAAAACAAGGCACTGGAAAAAAATAAGGAAGATGGCGGGAAGCGATGGGGTCTATGTGCCATGCATGCCATTGGGCGCATTCTGTATAGAGAATAGCTGTCGCCATTATATTCTCACTCAGAAAAAGCACGTAACTGATTTATGCCCGAATAAAGGTTTTACCACTTGCAGTGATGGGGTACAAAGATGCTGCAATTGTAGAGAGTGATGCAATGAACTTCCTCAAATATTGGACAGCTCCCTCAAGGCTACTTTTGTCTTTCACCCCTACTTAGGGTGGTGCGGGCTATTCTGGTACCAAGATGCACCTATGCTCCCGTAGAATCCGTAGAATACATGTCATACAAACATGTCAAATCTGCTGAAAAGTCAAACAAATATTTCAACTCAAATAAATATGATGTGAGGAAATCACTTCACCAGCTACCATGTAATATAGTTGGTAAAGCGCTGCAACAATAACTGACAGGTCGAAGGTTCCAATCGCGTTACAGATTCTACATGCGTATATTTTGTGGTAAACACTGTGTTTACCACAAAAAAATTTCCAATTTTTTCCTTAGTTAAAATTTCAACAAGTGGATGGATGT
Source organism: Taxus wallichiana var. yunnanensis (assembly GCA_018340775.1). NCBI lineage: Eukaryota > Viridiplantae > Streptophyta > Pinopsida > Cupressales > Taxaceae > Taxus > Taxus wallichiana. Next base: position 786,113,888 of record CM031240.1, on the reverse strand, counting down.
ATGTATTCTATGGGGGCATTTGTCATCCCAGCACCAGAATAGCTACCGCCCTTGGTGGTAGCCAGATTTTAAGTCGAACTTTGTGAAGTACTGGGCATGTTGCAGTGGATCCAATAAGTAATTTGTCCTTGGAAGAGGATATCTGTACTTGATAGTTTTTTTGGTCAATGCCCTATAATCAATTTACATTCTCCATGTCCCATCCTTCTTTGGCACATTAACAATAGAGGAGCCACAGGGAGTCATACTTGGGCATATGACTCCTTGTTCTGACAGCCACATCATTTGCCTCCAAAATGGACTGCATATAGAGGCCTATTGGGTAGTGGTGGGTAGTGGTAAGTCTGGTACTATAGCAATTGGATTTCACTCTCCATATCTCTTTTTGGCAGCAAGCCTTTGAGATTTTGAGATAAGTCTTTAGAAGACCACAGATATGTGGATATGTCCTGCAATGGTGACAATTCTCCTCCTCTAGCTTTTGCCAACTGTGTTAAGGTTATAAATCTGAAGAAGGAACCCACTCAAATCAATGAGTAGTAGTTCTGATACCAATATTACTTGGAGATTCCAATTTTCAATTTCCCAATATAGATACCAAACTGTATATTACTGAAATTAGTAATCAAGACTTCTTTTTTGAAGTGTTATTCTTGCAAAGCTGCAATTACATAGAGCTATCTACACATGCCATTGGGTGAAAATGGAATTGAACATTGAAAGAATATGCTACAGAAAACTAAAAACTTATGGAATCCATTTACCTTTTGAGAATTGTGATTTGGGAAATCTCGAGCATGAAAATTGCCGCAGCTCTATTCTTTCCATCATAAAATAAATCAGTTATGCAAATTACAAGAGAGGTTTTCCATTGGAGCATATTGAGAACACTATGGACACCAAAGAAATATTCCTACAACAACCTCCTATCCTCTTGCTCTGCATATGCAACTGCTCAAATATATCACTGCGATTAACTCCTCTAGTGGCTGTTCAGCAAATCTAGATGTCTATCAAATGCCCAATCATGCGCATTTTAATAACAATTTACTCAATAAATGCAGTAGAGTCCAAATAGAAATGAGATTGAAAGGGCTGGCATATGAAGTGTTCAAGCTTCCATCTAAGCTGTTACAAACACCCCGTATCATTTTATGATGAATTGGGAAGTGGCTAATTCTGTGTATGTTGAATTTGGCAGGGCTGAATGAGAATATGATGAATTTGGCACTGCCTAGTACATCAAAATGCACGATGACAAATTTGGCAGGTGCCAAATTCATCCAAATTTGCTTTAAAAGCCCACCTTGATAGCCTAGGGTTTCTTCTGAGGGTCCAGACCTTCCACAAGAGTCTGATCATATCCAAATCACCTCCGTGTTGATTGTCTTCATCCACGATTCCACCTCCTTTATGCCTTTGTTGATTATTTATGTCTTTTGTTGTTTAAATGGGTTTTGCACTGTCTGGATGTGTTATAGCAGATGTCTAATTCCTTTAATTGTTTTACTGATCCATTATTGATTAATCATAGGGTTTGAAAAAATTATCCTTGATGAAAAGAATGTATTTCCTTGTGCACTAGATCCATTCCCCACCTCGCCATAACAAATAATATTGTCTAGAATGAAATTGCTTTGGACAAAGCCTGCTTTCTCAAGATGGTTGGGAGAATCATATGTTTAATTCAAAAGAGCGAAGCCCTTCACCAAGGTTTTGTAAAACACATTTAGTGTGATAGGTTTGGGCAGTCCGATCTTGAAAATGAGTCTAATACTCCCATGATCTGTTGTCGGAGGGTTAGCTTCATTGAGTTTCTTCATAGACCTTTAACAGGTCTAGATCTACAAAATCCCATATGGGTTTCAAAAATTTGAATGGAAATACATAAATGGATGAAGACCTTTATAAAATATAGCCATCAAGGCTGCATGCAGCTCTTCCAATTGTGAGGATGTGCACTGATCGCTTTAAACGACACTTTGCAAGGGATGGCTTCATGGCTTGTTGACATTTCTTGGCATGATTGGTAGCTCGGCCATGCTTAGCCTTGATAGTACTATTGCACTCAATGGAATATTTGGAAGCCAAGTCTTCAAAAAAAAAAAAAAAAAGTTTGTGAAGGGAAGTCGGTGGCTTTGAGCTACCGTAGTTGAGCTTCAATTTGAGCATCTTTCACTCCCCAATCCTCCAATGTTTGGAAATATGTCATGGTTTGGCTGCATAATATTGCAATGAATCTACGAGAGACTGAATTTGAAGCTATTTGCTATCTATATTAGGTTCACTGACAGTAGCTGTCTCAGCCCTGTGCTTGATAGCTGTAAATTGTATCCCTTTCCGTTGTAGAAAGAAATCTTTATGAATGATCACTTTGCTAAACTGTTATATCCAATCATTGTTATCATAAGGTTTGAGGACACAGTTCTGAATTCCTTTCATATTTTGGATCTAGTAAGGACTATTAAGATGTGATACATTTTGAAAAATTGAGTTGTAGTAGCAGCGTTTCTGCTTATATCTCAAGTAATGAATAGAGTGATACTAGTTGTTGGACAAAGTGTATCCCATCACTACTCATACCAGACAAATCCTTTTGCCGGAGAAAGTTGGGGTCCTTTAAATTTAGTCCAAGGAAAGATTGAACATATCAAGATCTTCCCACACAAGTTAATCAGATTTTTGGAGCTCATCTGCTTACTGTACCATAAATCAATCATTGAGTTCGCTTGCATGGCAGGCATTGAGTTGCCAGGATGGAAATGTGCTCTTGTTAGACCTAGGATGGAAATGAGCTCTTGGTTGGTAACTAGGGTGAGCTCAATGGGGGTGCTGAAGCTCCTTGTTGGATACCACAATCTGGCCATTGTTTGTGGTATTTATATTTGACCTAGCCAATGACGTAGTGGGCTCATTCCACTTGATGAGGGGAAGCGTTGGATTTTGAGATCCAGACTTTGGCATTGAAGGCAGGTGTTTAGGAGAATGATGCATTGCACTCTATAAAAGATGTTTCTATGACCCATCTGGATTTTAAGAGTTTATTTGAAAGTCCAAGGAGAGAGTGACCTCACCATGTATCTGCCTATAGGATCTGCCCAAGCAGAACCTAGTAGGTTTGTGGCAGCAAAGCTTCTTTAGGGATGAGGAAGGTTTTCCACGGAAGATCAGAATGAGGCAAGTTTGCCTACACATCCAATACCTTGACTGAGGACATCATCACCACAGGAAGAAACCTTTAGCAAGATTTCTGATACTAGTCATATGCCAAACATGGACAATCTTGCAGGCTCTGATCCAAGTTGCTATGATGGATTTGAGGTGCAGCTAGCAAAATATCCAATCAAAACAAATATGTTCATTTGATGACAGTAGTTTATTAGTCTTCATATTTAATAAACACATCAGGAGTCTGCATATTTCAATAAATACGTCAGCAACCTTGATATTTTAATAGACTGTATACTTTCAGGAGAATATTCCTGGCATTTTTGGATGTCATTGCACTCCTTCAAATGTGCAGCGGTAGCTGTATTTTGGAGGGTGGAGGATATAAAAAGGGAGAATATTAGAGTAAAAAGACCTAAAAATCTAAGAAACATGGGTACACACCTGACCCCTGCGTACCCTGCCTGCTACATACCAGGTACAGGTATGTCCCCGGTATGTCCCAAACTTACCCGGTACGTATCTGGAATGTACCCAGTACATATCCAGGTTGTACCCTGTCAAAAGCATTTTTTTTTTTGTATTGTATAATTATTTGTAAGTACTTCTCTTGATAAACTAATATTCGAAATCTAATATTTTCTTCAGGAATACTTCTATTCATAAACTACTGAATATTGAATTGATTCTAAGATTCCAAATTACTGAACTTGTAAGTATTTGGGAGTCCTTTTATTTGAAGGTGGGGCGAAACAATGTTCATGGGATAACTGTATTAGTAGTTTCCAGAATAAGTTGGCTTCATATAAAGGGAATGAATATCAAGGGATGGAAAAATTGAGCTTCTCCAAGCAGTTTTATAGCCTATTCCTATTTAGCTGATGTCTTTATTATTTGTTCGTGAAGGTATTAAAAAAGATTAGTCAGAATCATGAATTTTTTTTATGCGAAATGGAATAGGTGATAATGAGAAGAATGCTTTGATGAAATGGGAGGAAATCAGAAAACCAACATCCAAAGGAAGATCTATTGTAAATAATCTCTCTTCTAAATAATTCTTAATCTAAAGATCTATTGGTTTTGAGGAAAATCTAGATGATATATTCTAGATTATTTGTATTCATATTGCCACATGATTAATGAAAATGTTAAATTTTAAGCATATTGAATGTTTTGAACCTTGATCCTACTATATTTTTCAAGTTTTGTATTTCTTATGGACTAAAAAATGAGTAAAATGAGTATATGTGTGTGTGTGTATTATATGTATGTATGGACGTACCAAAGATGTACCGTACCAAATGATTTTTGAAAATTGACGTACTTGTGTACCTATATACACACTGTACCCGTATCCCGACAACCTAGCTAAAAATAATGCCAACATGGACACACAACAAGGAGGGCCCCTACTAATGCTAGATAGATAAATAGAGATTTTAGTAACGTCCACAAGTCCAAAATAGTCGATGGGACCCCAAGAACCGAAATCATAGCCAAGGAATGAAGACGATGACGAGAAAGGGAAGAATTCGGTGGTGGACCCTATTTCAAAAGGCTACCATCTGCTGTTTTGCCTCTCGAAGGTTCAATCTCCTACTATGGATCTTGGTGAGAATTTTTTTCCCATTACCAATGTTCTATGTTTCAAAAATATTGGACAAACACACCCCAAATAGGCCGTCCAAGTATCCAGCCCGGATGTTGTCATACATGGAGCACTCCATGATATAGTGTCATTCCGTCTCAACCTTATATAATGTGCAAAAAATACATTTCCTCTCTTCCCACTTTTCTTTTGGGATGTTCCACTGCCTTGTCTCACATTCTAGTTGGTGTTATCCCGTTTTCAATTGAGCTATGAGCATCTTCATTCTCCATTTGATTTTTGTCTCTATGTAAGTACTATACAAAACTCTAGCAAGCTCTCATCCTATGCTTTTATGTTTATATTTAAGACAACCCTGAAATATTAGAAGTGCATATTACGTGATATGGAATAAAGAAAAGTTATGTTAGTACCTCGATTCAAAAATCGCCAAAAATCGCCAATAAATTGCGATAAATCGCGTTCAGCCTGCAAAACGATTAAACTTACTAAAAATCGCGATTTTCGAAATCTGATAAATCGCCGATAAATCGCGGTCAAAAACCCTCGAAAATCGTTGAAAATCGCGGCTAAAATCGGCGAAAATCGGGGAAACGCGCTAGGGTATAAGACGAAAATAAAGTAAATCGATTTGTTTTTTATGTTGTTTTCTCTTTCCACGGGCTACAGTCGACGCGTGAGGGACATGCAAATCTGACAGTATTTTTACGGTTCGTGTGCATTTCTTACCAGGAGCGCGTTTTTACGGTTCGTGCTCATTTTTACCGATTCGTGCTCATTTTTTTACTGTTCGTGCGCGTTTTTCCTGTTAAATTCGTCTGCATTTTTACTGTTCGTGGCGATTTAGTTCGTGGGGATTTCATTTTCTTGCTCGTTTCAAGTTCGTGGCAGCCTGCAGGTATGTGTATATTTAATATTTATTATTAATGTATGTGTTACACTATATAATATATATTATAAATATTAAATAGTAAATATTGTAAGTGTAAAACTGTAAGTGTATACTGTACAGTGTACACTGGTGACTGTATACATATTACAGTGTATAGTGTATACAACTGTATATTAATATTAATAAATACTATAAGTATTAATATTAATATTATGTATTATACTGCTAAGTTCTAACTATCAAGTATAAATACTGTATATTCTGTATATTAAATTATTAATAATAGTATATTCAAGAATCAATATTGTATAACGATTTTAAAAATATTATCTATGAAATTATCATGATTCATAATTTACTGATGTCTTCATTTTCAATATCGTTTTTTCGTAATTTTTTCTTCATGCAATAGCAATTTTATTCTTAATTTCGTCATGGTCATACAATTTAATTTCTCCAAGGCCTGTAAATCTAAGACAATTGTTTTTTGTTTTGTTTTGTAGAATGGCATCGGGATCCGGTTCCCGTTCAGCTGCTCGTAGTAAGCCTAAATCAAATGACCCCTCTTGGAAGCATTGTGAACCAGCAGAGGGCACTTGTGTTATATGCAATTATTGTGGCATGAAGATGAGTGGAGGTGTTTATCGCCTTAAGTTCCACATTGCACGGATACCAGGGAATGAAGTGACAGTGTGCAATCAAGCACCGCCTGAGGCTCAACGAGAGTTGTCTGCTTACCTTGCAACTTATGCAGAGAAAAAAGAAGAAAAGAAGAGGAAAGCTGATGCACTTGCAGCCCTAGCAAATAGAAGGGAAGCGAGGGAAGGTTTTGACGTTGAGGCATCTTCTAATGCCGCAACTCCACGAGGTCAAACACTGGGACGGGGTTCATCCACATCCACTAATAGTAGTTCAGCAATGTTTTTTGTTCCTCGAAGTACACCTGGTTCACAACCTTCACTCGAAGGTACTGCTTGGAATAAAGAAATGCACAATGAAGCAAGAATAGCTGCGGCAAATTTTTGGTACTACAACAACATTCCTTTCAATGTGGCAAAAAGTCCATATTGGGAAAATTTGGTCATGATGATTTATTCTTTGGGAAGGGTTCAAGGCTCCTACTCCCCATGATTTGAGTGGCCCATTGTTGGAGGATTCCGTCGCACATACCAAAACTCTTGTAGAAGAGCAAAAAAATGTGTGGATAAAAAAAGGATGCACCATTTTGTCTGATGGGTGGACAGATGGGAAAAACCGCACATTGATTAACTTCCTAGTGGCATCAGGTGGGCAGTTGGTCTTCCTGAAATCAATTGATGCCTCCCACCAAGTGAAAACTGCAATCACTTTGTGTGATATGTTAGATGAGGTGGTGAAAGAGGTGGGTGTGGAGAATGTCGTCCAAGTTGTGACTGATAATGCGGCGGCATATGTAGCAGCAGGGAGACTTCTTGAGGAGAGGCACCCTACACTTTTTTGGACCCCTTGTGCAGCCCATTGTTTGGATCTCTTATTGGAGGACATAGGAAAACTCTCATGGGTGAAAAATGTGGTTGAGGACGCAAGAAATATTACAAAATTCATCTACAATCACACTTGGGTGCTTAACTTGATGAGAGAGCACACCAATGGAAAGGAGCTTGTGCGATCAGGGGTCACACGATTTGCCACAAACTTCATTACATTGCAGAGCATTGCAACCTCATTAACATCCCTTAAGCAGATGTTTGTGAGCACGCGATGGTTGGACTCTCCCTATGCTAAGAAGACCGAAGCAGAAAGGGTCGTGAAGACTGTTTTTGATGATATGTTTGCAAAGCAAATGGAAGAAATCATGAAGGTAATCTAAACTTGAATATTTGTTTATTTATCATTTGTTATATAATTTTTTATTAATTTCAATTTTAAATATATATGTTATTTTGTTTTAGGTGTCAGAGCCGTTGGTTCGAGTTCTACGGATGGTGGATGGGGAGAAAAACCCAATGGGTTATTTGTATGAGGCTATGGATGTGGCCAAGGAGGCCATAGCTAAATATTATGGGCACAATCAACGAAAATATGAACCCATTTGGCGTATAATTGATCGCAGATGGAACAAGACACTTCATCGGCATATACATGCAGCGGCATACTACCTGAACCCGAAGTTTTTCTATTCCCCATCATTTAAGGCTGATGAGGAGGTTATGGATGGCCTTAATACGTGCATAGAGAGGATGATATCTGACGAAGATATTAGAGATGCCATTGTTGATGAGCTGCAGATTTATAAGACTGCAGAGGGGAGGCTCTTTTCTTCGGCTCTATGTGTGAAAAGAAGAAACACTTCTCAGCCAGGTAAAAACAAATTGAGTCATTTGTATTTAGTCTCATTACACGTAGAACTAGAAACTAGAAGTCTAGAATTCTTTTATTTATTCAAGCTTAGTTAACTTACAAAATTATAAATGTTTTATTTGCAGATTTGTGGTGGGAAGATTATGGTGCAAAAACACCAAATCTTCAAAAGCTAGCCATCCGCATTTTGTGTCAGCCATGCAGTGCTTCTGGATGCGAACGTAATTGGAGCATGTTCGAAGTTGTTCACACAAAGAAGCGCAATAGGTTGACAACACAACGCCTCAATGACCTTGTCTTCGTGCGATACAATCTTCGTCTTCGTGTGAGACAAGTGGAGGGGGCACAGAGTTATGATGCAATCGACTTGGCTGACATTGATCCATATGATGACTGGATTGTTGAGCCTGATGATGCGGAGCCTATGTTTACTACAGAGGAGATAGCAGCTTTGGAGAGGGAGACTGAAGAAGCAATACCATCAGGGACATTAGAAGTTGGTGATGATCCAGATGATATATTTGCAGATGACAATGTTGGTGTTGCAGAGGAGGAATATTTACCTTCCACTTCCACGAGGCAGCCTCCAGTGCAACAGACTTATTTTAGGCGTGCATAATGAAATAGAATATTATTGATATTTGATAGTGATACTTCAAAAGTCACATGTGACATGACTCTATGAGCATTTTTGTTTGCAAACTTTGTACTCTCTTTTTTGGTCAAAACTTAATCGAAAATATGCATATGGGCCTATGGCATTCTATAGAGTCACTTCTCGCATCATTTAACATTGTTTTTACATTTAATTTAAGTATATTTTATGAATTTAAATGTTTTTAAAAGTAGCGATAAAGTTGCCGATTTTTGCCGATTTTTTGCCGATTCCCGATTTTCGATTCAAAATTTGCCCTGCCGATTAATCCCGATTTATTCAAAATGGTATTTTTCTTAGCATACACTACCTGAGTTTTGTATCTGATAATTTTGAACATATAGGATACATTTTGATCAAAAAATTTAGTCCAAATGGTTATTCTTGATACAGTGTCTTTTTGGGGTAAGAATGGGTTCTTTTATCCATCTAACCGATTTCCAGTGAACTTTATCATCATGAAGTATGACCTGATTGCCATTGTTCAGTTCCATGCTTTTCTAGGGAAGGTAATGTATAATTTGATGCTCATTTTTGTATGCAAAATAAAAATATGCATTGCTATTTTGCAGAGGTTTCAAATGAGATTGAGAAAATCGAAGACCGCTTCAGTATACCCATTACAAAAGCTGAATTTACAGTGATGCAGACAACTTTTAATGTATGGTTCTTGTGCTTCTTGAAACATGATGTCTCTTTTCTTTGGAACATGATAAAAAACCATGGGAGGGTCCTGACTATTTGAGTTTGCAACAAACTGAGTCTGATCATAGTTTAATTATGGCACTTTGTATTTGCAGTTTATATTGCCGTATATCATGGGCTGGCATGCATTTGCAAATTCCATCAATGTTGGCGAATAGACGTGCATTACTTCTGGTCAAATGGGGCATGTCAGCTAGTTCTGTCCTAAATTATATAAGCTCGATCAATCCACATCGATTATTTTTTCTAAATATTAGATGCAGCTGAGTTCCGACTCAAGATAAGTAGAAGTGAGCAGTTTTGGATGTGCAGAGCTGTGCCTGCAGTGCATTATTCAAATATTGTTTAGCAAGTCTTCTGAAAGCTTATTATGTTGCAGTATTTCGCATCCTTGGAATCCTAAGGCATGAGGATAGATCCATGGAGCAAATTATAAGTAGTTATCTAGGTTTCAAAATTAATTTATGAAGGTTTTTGTTACTTAAGTGGATAATGTGATGCATATGGATGTGCCTGAAGGGCATTATGCCCCACTCACCGCCCTCCCCACCCGCCTCCCTCGTCTTTTTGGCATATATTTGTGTGTGCATGCGTGTGTGTGTGTGTACAACAATGGGTTTTGAAGAACTTGGCTGGTGCACCTTTGTGACCAAGAAATATGGGTGCACCCCAAAAGGTCAGGTACTTCACATTAATGTTCAGTATGATCTTATATATCATTGCTTTGACACTATCAATTTGCAGGAAAATTGAGATACATTTATTTGAAAATTATTTTATTTCTCTAATTGTGTAGTTGAAATTAGAATTTGATTGTTTTAATGTTCACATATGGCCAACATAGGGAAACGGTATGAAATTACGTGGCCATACATAATAGCCATAAATAATAATCCATGAGAGCATCACTTCAAAGAAAAGCATACTAACACTAGAAAGGGTAGGGGCAAGCGGTTAGGGGGAATGACGAGTTTTACTCTTAACCAATGTTCCATATGCACATGGTCATTGACACCTTGTAACTATGGGGACACTCTTAGGTAGTAGGATATGGGGACACTCTTAGGTAGGAGTCAAACTTGTGGTAATGCATATCTAAGCTCACCCTTAGGGCGAATAGAGGTAGGAGTGGTGCCACCAGATTAGGGACTTGCTCCACCCTATGTTCTAAATTATGTTTTATATTTTACGAAAGTGCGGAGCAAGACATGGAGGAAAGTTGTGTTCTAAATAACGTTCATAACAATTTCTAAAGGCTTTGGATCAAGAGGCTAGATAAAGCTCTAATTGAATTTCCATGGTTTCTTGGGTATTTCGTAGTAACCTAGTGGACAACTAAAGGTAGAGATCAAACTCATGTCAATGCTTGTTTGTAAACACCTCTATGTGTCACCATAGCAAGTTTAGAGGTAGGGATCAAAACTGCTGTGAATAAACTATCATTGTACAAAGGTTCAAATAGTGGAAGAGGGATACATGGTTTTTCATAACAAGTTGTAATGCAAAACCAAAGCGCGTTTTTACTTTGGGAAAAGCAAGAACTAGATGTCTTTGTTTTAAGAAGACTAGGTAAGAAACTATCATTGTACAAAGGGTCAAATAATGGCGAGAGAGATACATAAGTTTTCATAACAAATTGTAATGCAAAACCAAAGGTGTGTTTTTTTACACTTGGGATAAGCAAGAACTAGATGCCTTTGTTTTAACAAGACTAGGCGTGGTTGTGGAAATTGGTTTTAGATATAGAAATGCATTAACTATGAACACTTAATGTAATATTGGACTAAATTATATATAAATTAATAATACAAAACTTATCACACAAAATAAAGGTCTAATCTAGAAAATATGAATAATTGGAAAGCAATGAAATAACTACTGCTTCTAAAGACTAGAAAATTGAAGTTACATACATAAATATGCTAAAAATAGTAAAGATGAACATCTAGCCCCGTTGATTGTTTTGTAGAGATTGGATAAGCATAATAGGGAATGAAAATGGTAGGAAGCCTATGAAAATAACATTGGTGGATGGAGTAAACTTGACTCTGTGAATGTATTTTTATGCTTTGAATTGTAAAAGTGTGTCTCGGTTTGCTTGGTTTTGTTGTGAATCATAGGGAAATTGATCTCCTTTGTTGATTCCTTGCTCAACTTCTTGCAAAACCCATACAAACCGGGGATGTCAATGGGCATCGTGTTATCCCTCCATTGAGAAAATCACAAACAATATTTGATGTGAGTCAACATTCACTCAATGCGTATGCAAGTGTCCTCCAAACTAGTTAAGTAGAGTATGAAAATGTAGGAACCCTATGAAAATGGTGATGTCGACTAAGGTGAATTTGACATTGCAAATGTTATCTTTGTATCTTGATATGCAAAAGCATATCTCAATTTCCTTGGTTTTGTTAATCAGTAGGAAATTGAACTCTTATGTAGAAACCTCAATCCATGCTTGGATCCTTGTGAAAACCCATTAAAAAATGAGGGATTTTAATGGGGCTTGTGTTATTCCTCTAGTATTATTAGGGTTATTACAATTTGGCAAAATTGCAAGTAATATTCGATGTAAATTAGGACCGGTCTTGTGTATAAAAGTGTTCCGACCTTTATCTTAAATACTGCAACAACTAGTATGTGCTACTGATGAATGTCTAAATGCTTGAATTTGAATTTTGACATGAGGATTATTCAAAAATAAAATAGATTCTCTAAATGATTGCAACAACTAAACTATTAGTATAGGCTAGAATGATTAAAATGCTTGAATTTGACTTTCGACATGGGAATTCTCGCCTAACTTGAATATCACTCTTGTGCATAGAAATAATTCAATGTATGATTACCTCTTATGTCCCTAAATGCACTAATGCAATCATTCACCGCAAAACATCCACCTTTGGAAATGCCTCTGGGAAGTGTCAAATTTAAGCAACTTCTCTTGACTTACCCTTTTCGTCTGTCTTATCCGCTTGAGAAACAAGACAACCTTCATTCACGGCTTTTCACATTTCCATTCGTTATCATAAGATTTTAGGGTAGGCAAATATGCCACTTGTTTAAGCGTAGGAGACTATTGGGTCTATCTGCATGACAGGCCTTGTTCTTCAAAAGCGGCGGCGACTGCACTACCTACGTAGGCTTACCTATTTGTTAGTCCCTACCTCATTTTTAGCAAGCATTCTTAAAAAATTCGAAGTCTCCGATACTTTGTAGAATCCTTCTGTCCAACTTTCTAGATGTTATTTTTAAGGTTCCAGGGCTTGGTGTGGGTGTTTTCCAAATATGACATAGAATTCCCGCTTTGTGGGAACACAATTTCTTGAAACGAGTGTGACTTGTGGTCTTTATGCTTCCCAAGGTTTAAATTTAGTCTAGCAAATGTAGAATCTGTTTCGTTTCCAAATTCTTGACATGAACTATAACCCTTTTTCATTTGTGCTTCCCTTTAACCCTTTGGCTTGTTAGTTTTGGTTTTATGGTATGTCGGTCAAAGCAATTTTCCTACCTTTATATGTATTTTAAAGAAGAGAGATCGACATATGTTTTAGCTACAGAGGGCCTTAGCATACATGTCTATAAAATCCTTCGGAGATATGCTGCAAACACATGGAAGCCTACACAGGGCATGCGAACAATTCGACTAAATGCCTAGCAGTCATGTAGTCTCATGGACTAAAATGATTATAGGATATGCACAAAATGGTTTTGTTGAAACTGCCTTGGAACTTTTCAATTACTTTTAGCTATATTGGCAGGTGCCCTTGTAGACACGCATGCACAATGTGGAAGCATACATGATGCACTTGACTTGTTTGACAAAATGCCTTACACGGATGTGGTTTTATGGGTGGCTTTGATTGCGGTGTATGTATACAATGGATTTTGCAAGGATGCTTTAAAATTCTTTGAACTTTTTTGACAAAATGCATGGAACAACTTTTTGACAAAATGCTGTTCTAATGTCTAATTTTTTACACTGGTTTGTAACTTATAATCTATTCTCATGGAATATCATAATTGTAACTAAGAGCAGACATGGGTATCCTAATGAAGCATTGATACTATTAACTTTTTGCATTTACCAAACCTGTGAATAAAACACATTAAACCTTAAGGAAAAATGGAAATATAAATTTCATTATGACATTTCTTGAGTTCATGAGAGTAAAACATGTGTAGTGTAATGTGTAATTACATTTGCTTAACTGCATCCAAGGCCTTTTCAACAAAACTCATTTTGTACTCTACCACCATGGCATTCCATGAGAGGAGTTTGGTCAGACACATTTCTTTGAAAAGGATTAAAGCCCAGTCAAGAGCACCATTTTGTGCATAACTTGAAATCCACATATTCCATGAAATTACATTTCTTTGAGGCATTGTCCAATAGTCCAAGTGACTAGTGTATTTTTCCTCATTTTGCATACATGTCTACCAGGGAACTTGCAAACCTTCAACATCTAATAATTTTTTTTCTTTTTACTATCATTTGATGGATATCCATATCATGTTCAAGGCTCTTATTTTAGCGCAAGATAAGACAATAGTTTGTAATTTTGATGGCCACCTATGGTGGTCAAAACAATTTTTAGCGACTTTTAGCCGATAGGCTTTTAGTGGGGGAATTTATTACCAAAATATGACCACAAAGTTGTATCATACTGCAAATGCCCATGTATCACTCCCGAAAATTGTCTATAATAGTTGGTAAACAACTACCATCTATAATCGCGAGTAAACAACTTCCGGACTACATGAAAACAAATTTTAGTTAAAAGATACTTCTTTAAGCTAATTTAGAATATTTCGTTTACTTCTTTGTCAAACTGCAAAATGTACATATTTGCATTGAATAAATCTTTGAGGGTTGTAACCCACTAGCCATCTCTTCCACCACCCTAGATCTATATGTATATGCATGGCTATAACATTAATTTATCGGATGTTGAGACTATTATTGGTTCACCTTTGCTAGCATGCTACTAGCGTGTGTAAGATCGGCTCTCTCACGATTGGTGGATCAATTGTATTTAGGCTTGAATTAAGCTGCTCAATCCGTCTGCAGATGAAACCAAAGCTAGCTTAATTAACCTAGAATATTATGATGATTAATGATGAGGGTGTTCATTTTTATGGCCAAATCCCCAATTAGCCACCACCGTGATGCATATAGAAATTGGTATCTTTGGCCTCTATCTTTGACACCCGCCAAAAGTAGAATTGTCGGATGCCCCTTTTTGTTTTCACGTAGTTAGTTGGCGATACGGGTCACATTTTGGCATTGACACCTCCTTTTTGTGGAGAGCTAATTCTATGAGGGGAATCTTGGTAGAATTTAGTTAACCTTTGCTAGCATGTTACCAACATGTGCAAAATAGGAGTTTTGAAACATGGTGTGGACATCCTTCAAAGCATTATGAAGAAGGGCATTTGATAGATGTTTAAGTTGCATGCGCTTTGGCATATATGTCTACAAAATATGGAAGCATGTGTACTATTCGAAAAAATCCTTGAAAGATATGTAGTCTCATGGATTGCAATGATTGTAGGATATGCACAAAAAAGGGTTTGTTGAAAATACCTTAGAAAATTTTAGCAAATGCAATTGGCGGTGAAAATCCACTCCACAACCTTTGACAACATCCTCTCAAAGTTTGTCAAAATGGAAGATTTAGAATAGGGCATTTTCCTCCTTAAGAGCCAACATCTACTTCTGTTGTGAAATGTATGGCAGCCCCTAAATATGGCAAAAGTGGAGTGTTTTTTGTTGCTTAGGCTTAATCAAATATAAAGGCAAATAAAAGTGAAGGCTTAAAATATTTAATAAATATTAACTACCCTGATATTTTTGGAGAGTTTTGAACTTTGCATTCAAAGGGTTAATGTTTTCCTTTTTCTAATGTTTTGTGTTCTTATTTTTTTAAATTTATCAATCCTAAAAGGATGTATTTGTATTGTTTCTAGATTGGTGTTTATGAAGGTGAAATACATTTGTGGCATATTCTTGTTGGTGGGAAATTTATTAATGTCTCTGACATATCCAACATTCTCTCATCTTATTGTTGGTGAGAAATTTATTAATGTCTCTCACATATCCAACATCCTCTCATCTTACGCCTAAATGGGAGCTTTAAAACTGGGTGTGGCCATCCATCAAAGAATCATGGGAAAGACTTTTTTTTGCGGCAGATGTTATAGTTGGTAATTCCTATGCAAAATGTGGATTCATACACAAGGCACAAGAACTTTACTTCTTTATGGTTTTGGTTTGTCAAAGTTTTTTTGAATTTCATAATTTCCTTGTTGGGAAAGTTGACATTGATATTAAAAACAGACTAAAATTAAATTCTATCATTGAATGAGAACATTCTATTTACATCCCATCCGGCATGTCTTGCAATTCATGTGCAATTCTTTGGTGTATTTATAGACTTATTGAATTCAAAGGACCATATTGGCATGCAAGATGTCACACAAGAGAGGGAAATCCGATTAAAAGGGGCATACAACTCAATAAAACAATGCTAGGGGCCAAAAGGGACCATAAAGGTAAAGGACCAATTTCGTGGAGATGTGACCATTTTCATTGGGTACAAAAATGGTCAACATCCCATGAAAGTGGTTAAGACTACAAATGAAACCAAAAACAAAGGGGAAGCGAATCAAAAGATAGGGAAACTAGGGTCATAAGAAACATAAAATGACAAATGTATGGGCAAATAGGCTTGACTTTGTACCAATAGTTAATAGATACATGAATACAATGACACTAAAGCAAGTAACTAGTCCCACAACAAACTTAAGGGTCTATATAATGCCTTGTGGGTGTGGGTGTGTGTGGTTGTGTGTACGTGTGCATGCACGCAGCGAGCACAGTGTAGGCGTGGGCATGGATGTGGGTGGGCGTGTCTGCGTGTGTGCCCATGCGTGTGCGTGCGCGTGTGGAAGTTAAAACAAAAAAATCAATTAATTAGTCCCTCAACAAAATTGAGTGTGTGCGTGTGCTAAATTTAAAACAAAAAAATTAACTAGTCCCTCAATGTAGACACTAAATCACGGTATATTTCTAGTCTTGATCACATACTACTATTCATATGATTCCTAAGCAAGAAAAGTACTAATTGATCACTATCTTTGGCCTCTTTGCTTGCTTTCTGGTTTTCTTCTTGGTCTTACACACCTTCTTGCCCGCCTTTGTCTTTTGGTACTTCAAGTTTTTTCGAGTCTCGGACACCAACGCCCAACCGGGACCAAGCACCAGGCACCCCGTTCCCTCTGGGCGCCCCGACCTCTTTGTATCTTGCTCACATCTTTTGGGTCTTTTCTAGCTATTTGGGCATCTTATTTCTTACTAGTCGGCCTTTTAGTGGTTAATTATGAAATTCAAACAAGGGAATCATATAAATACAAAAGCTATGTGATCATAATAAAGGACCAAGCACTAAACATCTACTATCACCACCTAAGGTTGTATTCAAAGGCATTACAAGAGCATTCAAGCATCCATCTAGCACTCACACAAGGGACAAGGGATTGCATTCTTTTGCATACACTTCATAGGAGGGGAAGTTCATTTTTCCATGCACACATCTATCTACATCTTCTACATCTAGCTATTGCTTGCTATTCAAGTGTGATTTGCACAAGAGCCACCTAGGGCATGGATTTTAACACACAGTGCAAAACTACATGAGTTTGAAATCATAAGATTAAGTTCACTAGTTCGGGTGACCGTCGGGGTTAGTCGACTCCCCATTTGCATTTTTTCTTTTTAGGATTTGATGTGTTTTGGGGTTTTGTAAGTGCTCTTTTCTTATTGTAGGTTTCATGCGAATCAATGAGATTAGTGACATACAAGTGATTAAAGGTGACATCCAATGAACATCTTGCGACCTATAAAATTTTTACGAGGTTACGAGTAGTCACATGGCACCCAAGAGGGAGGTGCCCATGTAGCGCCCAAAGCGCCCTTGACCCTATCCAAGCACCCTAGTCCAGGATTTTTGACATCTCTCTGCATTTTTTTTGGTGCGAGTGCGAAAGTCTTCTTTTCTATTCATCAAAGTTTTCCTCGGCACACCTTCAAGATCATCATGAATCAACTAAGTATTTTCTCCCTCTCTCTTGTAACTAGGGTTTCATATTTTTAGCTTACTTTGCTTGTGTCAAATTTGTACTTTATTGCATATTTATATATTATGCATTGTTACATATTTAGATTTAACATTTATTTATTTCAATATTTGTTTAATCATTTGGTGAACCCCATCTCATTCGATCACTCTTGGATCCTCATTTTTCTTCTCTATCATGGCTCCTAAAATTCCTCAAATTTCTTTGTATGATTACTTCAAATGCATCCCCTTGCAAAGAGGTTCTTCAAAAAATCCCTAGACACCATGTATCTCCCTAGAGATACGCCACCACATCAAGTGAGTGTTATTTTCGATCGTCTATCCGATGAGTTCTATTTTCGTGATCCTCCATCTAATCAACCCATGTTGGAGTCAATTCAAGCTTTGCATTCTTTATTTCAAGATAAATTTTAGGCTATGGAATCCATGATTACATCTCTTAAATCTGAAATCCAACATCTTAAGGACGCTTCTCAGGCTCATGCTAGTTCTTCTTCTCATCCTCATTCTATGTCTTCTACATGTGCTCATATCAGTGAGCCTCAAGTCTTGCCATTACCGGAGCCTCTCACAGTTTGATCACAATGCTAAGCAACATGATATTCTTATTGAGCTCCTTAGTCATCAATTGATCACTTTTCCATCTACTCATGGTTATCCTCCTTATCATCTTGTAAAATATCAAGGTCATCCATATTGCAATTATCATCGAATCAATGGACATAATGACAATGATTGCTATGCTTTACAACAAAGAATCAACATCTTGTCAAGGATTTATCTCATTCAGTTGCACAACATTTTTTGCATGCCCATCTACAAATGCTACATCCAAATGGGCTCCTAAATTTTCTCCTTCTATGTCAATGAGCATCATGCCACCACTTCTAATGTGCCTTCTTTGGTCAGTCAAGCGTTACCTATTCAACCCATTCCAACTAAGAAATCACCTCTCAAGGTTCGTCTTCCATCACCTCCTCCTACTAAGTCATCTACAACATTATTACCAAGTCAAACTAAAAACCTCCTCTAAAGATCGGTACAACTCCTCCACCTCTCAAGTCTTCTATGGCATTACCAATTCCAAATAAGCAACCACCCACTACGCAAGACCAACAAAATCTAGTTGGCCTCTTTCAAACTTCCACCACTCAAGGCTCCTTCACCATCACCACTTTATATGTCAATCACTTTTTGTCAAGGAAACTACTCCTTACATTGATCCACTTACACGTCATCGACTAGATCTCCATCACTTACATACTTGGGGGCATCATAGCTTCTCTCCCCCTTGCATTATTATATCAAATGTCTCTATCATCTCATGCACTTGATGCTCTCTTGTGCTTAATGTCTAATATCTCCTAAGCATCAATACAAACCACTTGATACACTTGTATCATCATTACCGATGACACACTCTTGTGTTATGGTTCACACTTGATTGTTGAGGGCTCACTACATTCATGAACCTCACACCTCACATCACACACACATACACACACTATACATTTGATGCATTCACGACATATCTTTCTACACACATTCATTCATGCATTATACACACACACTACCCTATGACACACTCTAGTTCCACGGTTCATACTTGATTGCATTGAGGGTCTAAATATAAAATGAACCTCACACACTCTCACTCACTCACTCTCTACGCTCTACACTTTATCGATCATATCTTTCTAGCACACAATTCAAACCATTTCCGATGACACACTCTTTTTCTATGGTTCATTCTGACTGTTGAGGGGGCATTTATAAATGAACCTCATCTCATGCATACTCATTCACATTCACTCGGGGGGCACGTTGCTCCTATCACACTCACTTTGCATTCCATTCCATTCTCACACATCCACAACATACTTGCATATCTTGGTTGTGCATTTTTTCTTACTTTACTTATACGCATGATACATCTTTTACTATGTTAGATAGATACATTATATGTCATTATATTTTCTATATACACATGCGTGTTCACTTGCCTTCTAGTTGTGATCACAGAACTTTACACAGATCATTGATACACAACATGGATGTTTGGCAACATTATACCTCTTACCAGTCCCACAACGGCTCTGGGGCATCCACTTTCGTACACATCACAGGTGTTATTGTTTCATTTTATACTACTTCTTATTCATATTAGCACACTACTATATCGGATATACACACTTTGACATACTTTTTATATTTCTAACATGCTAATGGGTGCTTCATGTGCAACATTTGTCTTGCAGGAACTATTTGCTACCATGGTTGTTTGATATCTTTCTTGTCATTATTTGTCCTTTTTTCTATTGTATGCCATTGTTTGTGGGATTTTCCCTTTGTCTTGTGTGTACACTGTATGATTTTTGCCACTTCGGCCTCGATTGTCTTGTGACATTGTGAGTGATGTCCCATGTTTGTAACCCAATTTTTGTGTCTACATTGTCTTCTTGCGTGTTAGCTTACACATTGTCTTCTTGCTTGCTAGCTTACATATTGTCTTATATGCATGTGTATTTATCTTGTTTGCACTAACACTTGTTTTCCAACCACTTTGTTTGCATGTGCCTTGGTTTCTACCAAGCACATTCCATTCTCCCCATAGGGCTTCAATTTCAACACAACGTTTGGTCCTCCTTTGGGCCACATACTCCTTGTGACGTCACATGCACCCCAAATGAGGGGGGCATCATTGGGTGAATCAATCACCCCATACATAGTTGATTTCATATCATATTAACACAGTTCAATACCAGTACAACACAGTCTTCAGTCTCAAAATGACCCAAAATATGACTTGGGTCCTCACAACATACAACACAGACACTAGTGCCTAGACACACGAACGTAGCATAGGTGCCTGACCCTTCTTTAGGCACCTATGACCGGGGGGTAGTTACACAATTTTTTCTCAGTTTGGCACATTTTTCACAGTTTTTACAAAATGGATTTTACAGACAAACACAATCCTTCAACACTCAACATGCATGCATTACACCTTCTTTTCTATTTTTGTTGGATCGTTGGATCGAAATGGATCGGATTTTTGCACACACCATTTGTAGTGGTGTTTATACTTCGGGAAGCAGTCAAAGGTTGGAGAATAACACTAGAATTTTCTCCCTACACTTCTTCCGTACTTGGCGTAGTTGGCGTGAGATCACCCAAAAAACTTGCACTTAGCGCAAATGGTGTGAGATCGCCCAAAAAACTCTCACTTGACGCAAATGGCGTGAGATCACCCAAAAAAATCATTCTTCTACAACATCTTAGGATCCTTTCTATCTCTTTCACTCATCACGGATCAGGTGCACATGTTCCTTTTCACATTTTTACATACTTTTTACATACTTTTACGTGTTTTGATCAAATTTTTCATATACACATATTTGACTACTCGTTTGCTCTTCTCTTTTGTAGGTCCATCCTTATGGGAAGCAATAGTCACATCATCACATCAACATCAAATGACATCAACAATAGGTACAACGTGACATCTACACATACACTTTTCCCTAGGGTCATCATTCATCATCATTTTCACTTCCTCTTCTCTAGCTTCCATGCTTCATATTTTTATCACTCCATGCTTTTTCTTGTCTCCTCGGCACACTTTTTCACCATCGATCTACATGGTTATAGGTACGCATCTCTTATCTACTTTATGTTATCGAGAATTTTCTCAACAACATAAAGTGGGGGAAAATGTAGACACTAAATCACACACTTTGGGTATATTTCTAGTCCTGATCACATATTACTATTCATATGATTCCTAAGCGAGAAAAGTACTAATTGATCATTGTCTTTGGCCTCTTTGCTTGCTTTTAGTTTTCTTCTTGGTCTTACACACCTTCTCACCCAGTCTATCTTTTGATACTTCGACATTTTTGACTCTGGACACCAACGCCCAGCTAGGATGCCAACGCAGGCGCCCTCGTCCCCTCTGGGTGCCCCGACCTCTTTGTATCTTGCTCACATCTTTTGGGTCTTTTCTAGCCGTTTGGGCATCTTATTTTCTTACTAGTCGGCCTTTTAGTGGTTAATTACAAAATTCAAACAAGGGAATCATATAAATACAAAGTTATGTGACCATAATAAAGGACCAAACACTAAGCATCTACTATCACCACCTAAGGTTGCATCAAAGGCCATTACAAGAGCATTCAAACATCCATCTAACATCACACAAGGGACAAGGGACTGCATTCTTTCCTACATACACTTCATAGGAGGGAAGTTCATTTTTCCATGCACACATCTATCTACATCTTCTACATCTAGCTATTGCTCGCTATTCAAGTGCAATGCTGCACAAGAGCCACCTAGGGCACGATTCTACACACACACACAAAACTACATGGAGTCTGAAATGTAGTGCAATGCCAGATTGTAAGTTCACTCAGTTGGGTGACCATTGGGGTCAATCGAATCCCCATTTGCATCTTTTTCTTTTTAGGATTTGATGTGTTTTGGGGTTTTGTAGGTGCTCTTTCTTATTGCAGGTTGTGAGCAAATCTTGCGGACTTAGTGCGACATACTGTGAGGTGATTAAAGACGACATCCAACGGACATCTTGTGACCTTGCAAAATTGGATTTCTAAGGTTATGAGTAGTCAGAAATGCCTAGAGGAGGTATGCAGTGCCCCATGCACCCTTGACCCTATCTCAGCGCCTTAGTCCCAACATTTCCGACATCTCTGTATTTTTCTAGGTTTAAGTGCGAAAGTCTACTCTTCTGTTCCAACAGTTTTCCAACTCAGCACACCTTCGGGATCATTACAAATCAACTAAGTATTTTCTCCCTCTCTTGCAACTAGGGTTTCATATTTTTAACTTACTTTGCTTGTGTCAATTTTGTACTTTATTGCATATCTATCTACTACGTTGTTACACATTTAGATTTAGCATTTATTTATTTTAATATTTTCTTATAATTAACTAGTCCCTCAACAAAATTGGGGGTCCATGTAATGCCCCACTTTGATATGTGTGTGTGCATGCATGCATGCATGCCGGGTTAAGACAAAAAAATCTTATTTGGAAATTTCATTCACTGCAGCTTGCCTTGCCATTTGATGAGAGTTCTTGAAATAGATGTCTATACATTAGTGATTAGAAGATCATAAGGAGAGAGCTTATCTTATCATTGAGTTCGAATCTTGCTACCTATAACTAAAAACAAAACTCTATGGCTCTAAATCGGGTGCCACATGTTTGTGCTTTATGTCCTGGAAAATCACGCTCATGTACAAATGCACAAACAAGTCCAAGTATAACTAAGAAATTGTTAAAATCTAGAAAAGAAAAGATATGAACAAATACACTGATTGTGCTAAAAGCGGAAGGAATGCCTTTGTAATTTGTGTTGAATATGAATCTAACTCGGGTGTGGTATGTGACAAGAGAAAAGTATTTGAATCTTACCTAGGTACATTGCACATTATCTCTATGAAGAAGTGAATGTTATATCTGAAAAATAAAATTATATACTAGAGGAAAAAATAAGTTGAAAATTTGTCCCCCTTTTGAAGTTGGGGGTGAACTTGTGAATCACACATTTCAAAAAAAGGATTACGCACACCATGTGTATGATGGAAAAATAAATCTCGGTGTAAATGTATAAATATATCATCATATAAATCATGTATGTAATATGTAAATTGCCCTTATGCGGGGCTGCGTATAAACAATATAAGGAATATAATAAACATGGCTGAAATGAGTGGGGTGTAAATCATGTAATTACAAGTAACATAATGCCTCAAAGTGGGAAATGTATAAACAATATTGTCTCAAAATATAGAATATTGATAAAGCGCCCAAGACGGGCAATGTATAATACTTTGTAATCTTGGTATTAAGAGAGTGCCCCAAACATATGGCAAGATAAATAATATAGGCTTGAAAATGAAATAAGAATAAGCCCCAAGGTGGTGAAGATAGAATTAGTGCAGGCTCAAATAAGAATAAGGTAATGCCTCGAGTTGGGAAATTTGTAATAAATGTAAACTTAAAGATAGGATTGATGCCCCTAGGTGGGAAAGATGCAATCAATGCATTTCAATAACACGTGAGTGCCTCAAAGGTAAGCTTGGAGGAAATCACACAACCATAGGAAGGATATGCCCCAAGGTGGGAAAAATGAAATTATAGTAAACACAAAGTAACAATGCCCCAAGTGGGCAAAAATAAAATTAGGGATAACACAAGCGAGTTGCACTTGCTTAATGTAAGCTTGAAAAATAAGATTGATGCACCGAGGTGGAGCAAGATGTGATCAATATAAGCTTGAAAAATTAGATTGGTGCCCCAAGGTGAGCAACATATAATCACTCGAAGCTTGAAAATATGAATATTTCCCCATGGGCGAGATGTAATCAACGTAGTTCAATATCATACAAATGCCCCTAAGATAGGGTAGGATAAAACCATGCATCCATAGGAAGGATAAGTCCCAAGGTGGGCAAGATAAAATGAAAGTAAGCATATATGTAATATGCTCTAGGTGGGCAAAAATTAAAATTCATGATAATACAAGGGCCCTTGCTTTATATGTTTGCATGATATGGATCATGGAAAATGTAAGCAAGGGAGCAAAAATGTGGGCATGATTATATCATGGTACCAAAGGGTACAATAAGGAATAAGAAGAAAGATGATCATATTGGAAGTATGTAATGTACGTAGAAAAAGATAAAGGAAGTAGAATTCTATAAAGGCCAATCGATGAAATTGAACAACTAAGATGAAATTGAACAACTAATAAAATATTGGAGTAGGAAAAATAAATAAGGAGGATTCCCTACTTGCATACAACTTGCATTAGATCTATATGTGCTTATGAATTGTGCTCCCATATAATTGTGATGTCATCAATTGTAAGTTAACATAGAATTTGTGGATAGGGGAAACACAAGCTAAATCAAGGGCAAAACTTGAAATAACAAAGAAACCAAGGGAAAATAATTAGAGAAATAATGAAAAACAAGTTATAAGTGGAAGAGGTGGCTATCAAAAATAAAATAAAATTAAAAAAGGAAGAAATTGATATTGGGTAAACGTATAAGAGAAATCTAGAAGGAAAAAGAAAGAGAAAAGATATAGAAAGTACAATCAAATACATATAAGTGGGTCTTAGTTGAGATTTGTGTAAAGATAACCTTTATGCTAATGTTTAGAAAAAGTGCAAGATAGTCATTTACCAATAAGATGAAAGTATGTATGGATCCTTGAGGTAATACATAGAGTGTGTTAATAGCATAGTCTTCTAGGCTCCTAGGAAAAAGCTTGTTCAAGACTTTATCATATGAAAAATCCAAACATGAAGGATAGAATGACCTAAGGCGATGTCTTGGATCTACCTTCCTATTGCACAATTAAATTTTGGAATTGTGCAACTGATTGGGAAGGGTAAGCTAACATATCGTAATCCAAAGAGTTTAGTAATATTTCACTTGAAGTGATCCTATTGCATGGATTTTGAGCCCCTTGACACAATTCCTTAATCTTATCATGCGTAATATCCATTATAGTGGTCATCTCAAAAGGCAGGGAAGTATTAGTGGAATATGTAAGAACAAATATATGATGCAAGTGTTGGGAGTAAATGTAGGAATATGAGAAGCACGTGAAGTAAGAATATGAGATTCAACAAGGGGTTGTAAAATCAAGGTAAACATGAACATCGAAGAAGAAGCACAAGATGGAATTGTATTAGTAGAAACTTGAGAGATAACTACCTTAGAAGGCATGGGAGGTGTCTCAATGCGTGTTTGATCATTACTATCATTAAGGAATACACGATTCATCATATAGGCTTGATCTTGAATTATAGACTCTAGGAAATGTGTAGAGTTTCAAGAAACCGAGTGAGGTTTTCAAAACCCCAAATATTATGATTTTTTTTTTTTTCAAATTAGTTTCTATATGTCTAGATTTCACTAGAAACTCTTAGTGTACATGGTTTACCAAAAAGTCGCGTGTAGGTTTTGGGGAAGTGCTAAACTCACTAAGAGTTTTATAGGGTTTCATTATCTCACATTAAAAACACCAGTTTTGTTGTTTATTCTTAATGATTTTTTCCATATTCATACAAAATCAAATGTTTTTATAAATCCCTCTCTTGTTTATTACTACACGAGAATCAACATTTGATTTTACTATTTCAGACTGATTATCTTTAATTACATGTTTATAGGCTAGTCTATTGCATTTTGATGTAAAAATGTTTTTCCCATAAAAACAGTTTGATGACCACGATGTGAAATATTATTTTATACCCCTCATGCCATTTATTGTAAAGACAAATATTATTATCCAATTAGATATGTTTTTGTTTGTTTATATATGGTTTGATTTAATTAGAGGATTTTATGGATAGAAGTATTGTATTTTGATAAAAACCATAAAACATGTTGGTGGACAGGAATTGTCTGCATGCCTTGTAGCCTTTTAAGGTTATAAAAATTGCTTCCTTGATGATAAATGATTCTTACAAGGCTTGTGTTCTTTCATATTCAAATCTTCTTAACCCTAATTATTGTGTGCTTGATATCTATCCAATGTTTGCAAGGATATCCTTTACAAAGCATCAAAGGATACAATTTTACCTAGTAATACTCAACCTTCTCTCTTTGCTTTTGTTATTAGGTATTTGACAAATAATGAGATTATTATAAACTATAAAGATGAATGACATGCTTTCAAAATATATTGTTGATCAACATTTACTCTTGTAATGTTATGACCGACAACATAATGATAAAAAAGTTCACGTGTATAATGGTTTAAGTGTTAAACACTTGCATGATGAGTCATTTCTCTTGAAATTAGGCATTCAAAGACAAGACCTCTTTAACGTAGGTACAATCATTAATGGTTTAGGTAACTAATAAAAATAGGCTCTTAGAGCAATTACATTAAATATATCACTTGGACCAAACCTTATAGCCACAAAATGTCGGGTTAATGTTGTGATTTATAATAGTTTACTTGGGAGACCTTAGATCTATGATATGGGAGCTGTCCCATCCACCTTACATAGATGCTCGAAGTTTATACATGAGGGAGTTGTATATACATATATGATATACGATGTGTCATTTTGATATGTCAAAATGATTGAATCTTGATATTATTGTGCCTCACTTAAATAAGAATCAACCAACTATAAAGACACCTCAAAGAGTTATTCCAATGGACCAACTCAACATCACAAATTGTTGAAGAACAACCAACAAATGTTAATGGTAAATGGCATATGATAGATGATTGTTGCAACACAAATAAGAAAAGGAAAGCCCATGAACTCGTTGAAACCACTTAAGGGAAATATGGATTTTGTCTTAAATGTATGCAAAAGATGGTCAAGGCTTAGAGAAAAACAAACAGGTATAATAAAGCCTATTCTTCCAACTTCCCATAAGATAAAAACAAAAATGGTTATAAGGATAACTCGATGATTTAAGAAAATGGTGAAGTTCGAGGTATACCCTTTGTTGTTGATAATGAAAATATTATCACAGAAAAGCCTTTTCATCATCAATTCACAAAATCTATACTAATCATTCTCAAGATACGATAAATAATATGCATATGTTGGATCAAACGCTTATATTATCTCATGGAACTAGTAAACAAGAGGGCTTGAAAATAATATATCCTAATTCAATTGATTATAAAACATTATATGATTTACCATTTCTTGAAACCTTTTCTAATTATGAATATATACAAGAATATTTGGTAACTAATGTGGATTTAGCTACATATCATCACAAAAAAATTCCATTTTACATTAAGCCATCGTCCTTATTCTCAAGAAAGCGGCCCTTGCATATTGATGGGGAGATTACCTTGAATAGCATGGATACCTTACATGTCTGCACCATATGTGGAGGATGTATTAGCTAGAATGAATGAAGATACAAAGGATATTGTCATTGAACCTGATAACACCCACAAGATTTTGAAGTTGGGGTGCCTTATTGACTATAAGAACAAAAAGGGTACATCGAAATTTGTTAATACAATATCAAGATAGTTTTATTACATGTGATTTCCTTCTACACACAAATACAAAAGTTTGGTTGATCAAATATATAGTTGCCATGCTAATATCAAGTTATATGGGATTTCCTACAATGACAAACTCAAAATATAAAATTGTCAATTAGTCATCATTAAAATAAAAATAAATAAATTATTTAAAAAGCATGCATTTGTTAATAAATTCTAAAGTACATATGATTTAAAGAATGAATGCTAAGTTTCTAATACGATCTTTTTTTTTTTTTTGTTGATTTTCTTTTCTTTAATTGCTATATAAAAAAATGCAAATCAAATCGTAAATACAAATCAACAAAACAACCACATAAAAGAAATATAATATGTGACACCATCTCCACTATCAATACTTCAAAAACAACCTACTCTCCTCTTCACTCACTTATGCATAATCACATGCCACTACCCCCTCCATAAATTCTCCAACACCACCTCATTCAACCTTAACCAAATCATTGCCTTCTTGCCGGGTTTTCCAATGCCTTGATCACCATCACATTTTCCCACTTACAACTATCTTACAATCGTGTCCTCCCTCAACCACCTCTTATTGTTTTCCTATCACCACCTCCATCTCCACCTACATCTTCCCTAACAAATCCATCACCATCCTAACCCCTTGATCCTCTAGGGACTTTAGAAACATACTCTCCTCCCTATCTTTTACACTATATATCTATCTCTATATGGAGGAATGAGTAGGAGGACCTCTTTCTCCTCCCATGTCCCTATATCTTTTATTAATAGGTTCGATATAAACGAAACAATAATATAAACTACAAGAAGATTGATTATGCAACAATGTTCCAAGGATGATTCCTAGACAAAAGCTAAGCTCCCACTCACAAATTATATGATAACATTACACCAAGTAGGAAAAGTAGATGGATTATCTCATAGTGAATAACATTGTGTAGCTAATCAACAATAAAATTTGCTTTACATATAACATGTATATAGATGATAGATTATTTGGGTCTTCCAACAAGTCATTTATGCATTTGACATTCATCTAGTGACGGGGCTCAACTAACATTAGAGGACTTCTCTCGCCTACCTCTAATGTCGAGGAGGGAAAGGGGGTGGGATTGAGGAGGAAAAGGAAGAACTTGACCAATGGAAGGGGGAAAGGAGGGAACTTATGCTCTCAACCTGTTGCCACCTCAAATATTAGTTAGGTGCTCAACATTTAGGGTAGGTCAAGGGAAATTTCTCGATGACATATTGTATATAAAGCTCTCGATAAATGAGAGAGTACTTGAGTAGCCCACCTTCTTCCTCTATACCATGGGTTAAGATAGGGTTTGGCTTTTTAATAAGGAGATGAACTTGATTGATAAAGAGAGATCATCTTTGGCCCACTAAAATATGTAAATCAAATCAACAAAAATTAAAAAGCTACATATCACCACATCCACTATGATACTTGCACAATCTCACCCACTCTCCTTATCGCTCACTCCCACATCACCACACCTACCACCTTCCCTTCTAAAGGCACTATAACACCACCGTTTTTTCCCATTCCATCTTCTTCCTTTCTCTAATACCCAACATACCCTCAAATCCTCCCACAACAATTTATATCCCACCTCAACATGTATCTCCCTCGCCACATCCTCCTACCTCTCTTGAATCTCCTCCATCACAAGTTCACACCATCACATCCTCCTTGAAATATCCACTAACATCTCCCTCACCATCACATGCTCCATACGTCATCCACTTGTGTCTCTCTCAAAATCGTGTCCTCCCTCTCCCATCTTCTATTGTTATCCCACCACCACCTCCTTTCTTACCTCCACCTCCTCGACTACTACATCCACTACAACATGCTAAAGTCAAACTTCTTGCAAAATGAAATTATAAAATCAAGATTTAGTAAAATACTAAATGTAAACTACTTGTATTCTTAATTTTCAAAACAACTTAAATCAAGTTTTAAATGAAAATTTTAGGGCGAAAAGTCCATTTTTAGCATGGCAGATCTTGATTTTAGGTGTGAAATATTTTCAAACTTCTCATAAAATTTAAAATTTATTAAAACGATAAATGTCATCTAGATTATTAAATTAATAAAGAAATTGGTAAATCTTAATTTTAGAAAAATAAACATATCTAAATAAATACGTAGAAACCCACTAGACATGAAATAAATATTACTCCATGTGATTTCATTCTACACACAAATACAAAAGTTTAGTTCATCAAATGTATAGTTCACTTACCAATATCAAGTTATATGAGATTTTTGCAATGACAAACTCAAATATAAAATTGTCAATTAGTTTTCATGAAAAAATTAAATTAATTAAAATTTATGTATTTGCCAATAAAACCCAAAGTATTTGATTTAAAGCTTAAATGCTAAGCTTCTAAGATGATGCATTTTTTCTTTTCTCTAATTAGTATAAAACGAATATAAATCAAATCATATATAGAAATCAAAAAATAATTACATGAAAGCACCAAATTGCATAACATCGATTGCCTCCATTATCAATTCTTTCAAAACCATCCTCTCTTCTTTTCACTTACTTTTGCATCATCTCACACACCACTAGCCCCTCCATTGATTCTCTAACACAATGCATTTCATCATTAAGCGTAATGTCACATCCTTGCAACCTTTGCCAATGCTTCGTTTACCATCACATCTTCGCACTTGTAACTCTCTCACAATTGTCTCCTCCATTCGCCACCTCCTATTATTTTCCTATCACTACTTCCATCTCCACTTACATTGCCCTCGCTAACAATTCCACCATCATCCCAACCCCTCCCAATCCTCTAGGGACTTAAAAACCCATCCCTATTCCCTTGCCCCTACCTTATATATTTATCTCCACTGGAAGAATGAGTAGGGCTGATGTAGAAGCATCCATGGTCCAGGAAATCCTACACAATTTTGGCAAAATATGAGTGCATGAAAGGATGAAAGTTGCTGATGAATGAAGAGAGGAAACAAGAAGAAGTGATTGTGCGGAAATACACGAAGAATTTACGTAATAGGTCGAGAAGTTCAAGTGGATGGTAAGACGATTCAAAAAATTTGAAGATTTTAAGCTTTCTAGTCTTAAAGAGAATTTTTCACTTTCACATACTTGGGACATTTCTAGCTTGGAGAATGTCATTGCACAAAATGTTTCAGCCCAGATAGAGTTACCTGAGTTGGATAAAGAAAGCCCAATCATTTTGGAACATGAGGAAATTATTCAGATGTGCATTAAGAGGGTGAAGAAGAAAGTAATTAATGATTATCTTATTAAGTGGAAGAATCAAGACAATGAAGTTACAACATGGGAGGAGAAAGATTTCCTACACTACCATCTAGAGATCATTAACATCAAGGACTATACTTGTTTGTGAAGCCTCTTGAAATGGTTAAAATTGATACAATGTTCTTTGTAAAGGGGAGGGGCATGCTATGCACTTAGTCCTTGGTCCTATATTACAATATGTATAATTGCTAGGTGGCTAACATTATCTCTTAACATGTCATATCATATTTATTTACGCTTTTATACGTTTAGTATGAACTAGTCTCACTGTTTTAGATATCATAGTACGGTATATATAGGAGTTAGTAAGTGGTAGATGAGTGGCCATTGCGCAATTGAGTCTTATTGTATGATTTTGAGGTTGCCCCCTCGAAGTGGCTACGTCATTCTACTTGCATACCATGATCATTTCTATATATTTTGGTGTTCTTTGGTGTTATACTGTTGCTAATTTATTTAGATCTATCTATGTAATTTCATTACATAAAGAAGGATTTCTTCATATTTTATGCAAATAATAAATTGGCCAAAACATGCATACCTAGTCCCAAAACCCCTGGAATATAAAAAAACTTCATTTAGGCCATTAAGACAACAAAGCCTTTCTAGCTATAAAGAACTCAAAATAAATGAATGATATAAAAGCTGTTACTATTTAAACCCAATAATTTCTTGAGAAAGCTCACCACTCTCAAGGATTGATAACACTTATAGCAAACATATTAATTATCACCATAACTAAAGGAGGATACAATATCAAACTCATATCATATTGGATCGAAAAAATAATGATAATTTACTCCAAGTTTTAAAACTACCAATCCATTAAATGCCAAGTGAAAGAGATAAATGCAAGTACACATATTAATGTTACAAGATTTTACATTATATCTAACATGTAAACATTTTATACACCTTGCTCGAGTATCAAATAAAACAAATAAGCAAATAGCTAAAACTAATTCACCCAAATCTTGAAATAGTAGTGGATACATGTGTTAAAATAGGTTATGTAGACATCCAAGGTGTGTTGATGAATCACTTGAACAGTGCTTGAACATGCCAAATGTTCTATCTTCAAACTAACAACACCTAGTGGTATTTGGATAATAGGTCTGGGATGTTCTGAAACTATAGCCACCATTAAATAAATGTGGAACATTTTCATGGAATTGAAGAAATAGACATTATGTACCAAGCAAGAAATTATAACTTCAACACTTAACAAATGCGTATAATTAATAGTATAAAGTATCATAATAACGTAGCTACATTTAAGATATTCCTGAAATGATCACATTCACCAATTAAGAAAAGAAAGTAACCCCACCATAATGGTGCTGGTTTGGCTCAAACACGTGAGATACTCCGGGATAAAAATCGATTAACATGAAAAAAACACGGGGCTAAAATTTACCAATAAAAATAGCTTATGAAGTATGATCATGTCCATGAGAAGATCTTATATATGTCTAATATTAACTAATGCAAAGCGCACACTATGTTGGTGAAGATTAATAGGAATAGTGAAGTTGTCATATGACTGTAAAACAAAAATACAAGTTTCAGTAATATGTCAATATGCAAGCCATGTGTCACGAGTAGTCACAATAGTATGCGGCCTCTTTTGTGTATCAAGAGAGTGCACTGGTGTCTCGTATGGCCACACTCAGTAATATTGTAGAAATACTATGCATGTTTAGGTAACATAGGTTGAACTTTGAGAGGAGATACTGTCAAAACTTGATCAAGACTTGTATGTATTAATTGGTGTTGTGGGATGTCTTTAGAATATGATCAACTATATGTCAAGGATGAGGTTGGTTTCACTTGGGTGTGCGATAGTATAGATTGGGCCTGTGTGGTAGTAGTTAATGTGATAGGTTGAATTGAGTATTCATATGAAACATTTATATTGTAACCACTTTGTTGTTATGTACATACTTCAAATATGTATGTAAACATTTGGGATAATGAATTCAGGAACATCCCAGTAATATGTTGATTATATTGTTGGAAGGTAATGGTAAAACCATGTAGGAATATTATTAGATCTAACTTGTAAAGATAATATGATGATCAAAATTGGTGATGCAAGAGCATTTAAGGTCCAGAGAAATAGTGCACAAATTTTGACTAAGTGTGAATGCTGTTAGAAATATTAGTACTATGGGTATATAAAAATATATATTACATTTATTGTAATAACAACTCACATAATAATTTGAGGGAAATATAATGGTACGAGTTGTTAAAAAAACTTGTACATCTTTAAGAGAGTTGTTTTTGAGATAGAAAAAATATTTCCTATATATTTGTAAAAGTCTGCCATTGAATTTTAATAAAGGAAGATTATTATTTCTGTGCATTTAAACTGTGAGAAGCTCTTACCAAATTAACATTCAATATCAGATTAATGTTTAGCCTGTGAGAAATTGGGATGGGAAATTAGAATATTTTTGTGAAGGCTAGTTGCAATTAGCATTTAGTTTTGTATCTACCGGTTAAATCTATGTTCTCTCAGCTTACCATTGTCCAGTCTTACATCCTGCAGATTTGGATTCCTTTATGGAGAATTGCATTGTTCACCTTGAATCGATGTGAACTCATTTTGTGTTTGCATTTTTCTGTGCTCTGTGCAAATTGGTTCATACCATTATCTTGTAAGACTGCAAGAAGAAAGGAGGCGACTGGAAGAATTTTTATTTGGTCCATCACAATGTCACATTTCTGTCTGTGCAATGTGTTTTCTCTGTATTGAATATGTCCTGCATCACCTTTCTACACAATACCAGTGCTCATTGCTATATTTAACATCGCCATTCTTTGCACCCCTGTGAAGATATGCATACATGAGTTGTTGCTGTAATCTTGTTTTCTTAGAATTCTTCTGTACCCTGTGCATACCCTCCCGTATGCATAGCCTTCCCTCCATGAACAATGGCATCTTCATGCACACATTATTTTATGTGCAACTGCTAAGTCAGCTCTATTAGATCTGATTACAAAAAGCTATGTGGACGTTGGATTTATTAGTATTTCATTTCTTGCATAGTCTTACTAGCTTAGTCATTATTAATATGGTTTTTTACCAGTAAATTCATTTTTAGGTGGTAGTCTAGTATTATTGTTCACATTTGACACTTGTTAAAATCTCATCTAGTCATGAGCATTTATAATTTTGTTTTGAATTAATGTAAACGTGAATGAAATTTAGAACTTGTTATTTTACGGGAAACTATCACTTGGAAAGATATTTTTGAGATCCTTTGTTATTTTCCATTTTGGAGGAAAGGAATTATCACCTTGCAGCAACTGGTGAGTAAAAATTCTTTTCAGAGGTCTTGTTAAATAGAATAGCTCTTTGTTTGATGATTATTGTAGAAATTGAAAAGCTAAAAAAATACATGCATTATGGATCATCAGAGCACTAACAATAGTATAATCCAATAATTTCTTAAGATCGGGTGGTAATGTTATTAGAGATTAAATTTAGTTTTTTTTTGGACATAATTTGTTTTGTGTTTTTGTAGCGGACAGAAGATGAGAATATGGTCTCAATAAAGGAGTGGATACTTTCCAGGCCCATCAATACCTTTGATCTGTCTAAGGTGTTGTCTAATTTTTCAGATATTTCACTGACATAGATGATTTGCTATTTCTATTTTTTATAAGAAAGTTATTCAATGAGATATTGCCATCTGAATTAACTAAAGTGGTGCCCAAACATACTGATTTTTACTTATGTGTATGTGAGTATTGAATCGCCAAATAAAATTTATGTTTCCCCAATTTTATTCATTTTAGTTGTTAATTAATTGAGATGTGGATTTTTATTTACCGTAGGTGTCGAAGGGTAACAACATCGGATAAAAAATTCATTCTCAAACTTTTATCTGCCCACCAACATCTTCGGATTTCCTGTCTACGTAGTTGATTTTTTATTATCATCCATATTGCACTCATATTTTAATTTATGCTTGATAGAGATCAAGCAAAGGCTCATGAAATAATGTATGGTGAAGGAACCACGAAGAGATCTTTAAAGAATTAACTAATGAAAGATACTTGAGGACCTAAGAAAAATATGAAGGAAAGAGGAATTACAATTAGAAAGGGTCGATATTTGGCAGCCTCAGAATTTGCAAGAAAATGGCCCTAAAGTTAGCAATAAAAAGGATTTTTATTGCCTTGTTGAAATTGAAAATAAATAACCCATGGACTTTATCGGAGAAGCGCCATGGATCTACTAGTTCGAAGAATGCACAGGTTAATGATGCAAGACGTGAATTGTTCCAAGACAAAACAATGCAATCATACAAGATTGCAAATTACGAAAATACAAGAGAAATAATTGTGATAACACATAAATAACTCCAACTCAATACGATCAAATATAATAATGCAAGAGATGTACATATAGGAGGTGAATGTGTAACCTCCTCCTAGAATCACGGCAATATCCATCTAGAATAGTGGTAACCAACACCTAGAATGGCGTAGTCAAGTGGTAACCAACACCTAGAATAGTGTAGTAAAGTGGTAACCAACACCTAGAATGGTGTAGTAAAGTGTACACCTAAGCAAACATATCCCATAAGTGTAGGGAAACTCCAAGTGAGGTGGAATACCCCGAGTAGGATAATACAAATAAAGCGAGAAAAATAAATCCTACTCTAACACCCTCCATAAGCACAACTTAGGTGCGCAGTGAAAAATGAAAGTGAGTCTTGGAAACAAGGTCTGATAAGGTACCCACGTATAATGCAATCTCTCATAAGATAGAGTAAAAGGAGGAAACCTAGTAGGAAAAACTCCCCAAAAGAGAGAGATGAAGAAGTGAAGAAGCTAGAAAGCCCCTATGAAAATTATGAAGTTGTTGATGTAGACCGCACCCCAAGAAGAGCTCGTAGATGAATGAACTTGCTCTCAGTGAAAGGTTTGGTGAAGATGTCAGTAACTTGCTCTGAAGAGTGGAAAAATATCAAATCGATGACCTTCTCATGAATGAGCTCCCGAATGAAGTGCATGGTGGATCTCAATGTGTTTGGTCCTTTGATGAAGGACAAGATTCTTGCATATATGGATGTTGCTTTGTTTTTCATAAAATATGACTGTAGACTGCTTGATCTAGATGCCAAGCTTAGAAACAATCCCCTGAAGCCAAATAGCCTTAATAGTTGCATTAACAACTCCCTTGTACTCTACCTCTGTGGATGATAAAGCAATAACATTCTGCTTCTTGCTTGACTAACTAATAGGACCATAACCCAATGAGAAAATGTAACCTGAAGTGGAATTACGAAACTCAAAGTGTCGTCATCCCAATTTGAGTCTAAGTAGTGACCAATTCAATGTATGAACCAACCATGTAGTGAATCCCATATCTGTGTGAGCCTTCGCATGTAGTGAAAAAGCTCATGGGGTTCCTGAGAACCTCGAAACAATACCGACAACATATGAAATATTAGGTCTCGTGTGAGTCAAGTAAATAAGGTTGCCAAAAAGTTGTCGATACAAAGCAACATCAACCAAGGGTGTGGAAAATTCGAGACTCAACCTTGACTCCAAATAAGAATGGAGTCGAGATGGATTGCGATCAACCATGTGGCCCGACCCAGAAGATCGAGAGAGTACTTGGGTTGTGTAAGTGAAATCCCTGAATCAGATTGTGTGATCTCAATGTTAAGGAAGTAGTGCAGTAGACCCGAGTCAATCATGGTGAATCTATTCTCAGAGAGCTGTCTTCTTTGCTAAAATAGTTGACAAAGTACTCACGGTGATCAAAGGGTCATCAACATAAAGTACCAATAATGAATCATCCCGCCACAATAGATGTACATTGGGATCGAATGGCACCAAGTAAAACTAGAAGCTAGGAGGAAGGAACCCATCTTGGTATACGAAGCCCTAGGGGCTGTTTGAGGCCATAAATAGATTTCCTACATCTACAAACTAAGGAGGAATCTTGTGAAAACCCGGAGTTACTACTCCTTGTAGATCTCCACCTGTAGGTCTCCGTGAAGAAAACACTCTTCACATCCATTTGGTGCACACTTCAACCATGTGTTGCTAAAGCAAGTGTGAGTCTAATCAAAGTCATCTTGGCTACGGGTGTAAATGTCTTTGAGTAGTCTATACCGCTACCTGTGAAAAATCCTTGGCTACTAACCGAGCCTTTTACTTATCAAATGACTCATCTGATACAAATATGATCCGATATATCCATCTACATCGAACCATCTTCCTTCCCTTAGGAAGTGAAGTCAAATCCCAAGTGTGATTGTTGATTAAGGAATTATATTCCTCATACATAACACTATCCCACTCAAGGTATGCTTGATGCCTCTCAGAATGTCTGTGGATATGTCATTGAAGCATAAAAGGCATGTGGCCTAATTTGATAGTCTTCCCAAGTACGTATGTCATCCTCTGGATCCCCGCCCAAGTGCTGCCGCACTCTAAAGTGTTTTCCTATCCCAAAGAGGTCCTGAAGTAGGTGAGTCATGTGTTAAATCCTCATCCTCTGAAGTATGGTTAGAAGTAGATGAGGATGAATCCTTATTAATTTTCTTGATGTCGAAATGGAAGAAGTAGAAGACACTACCTCGGGAACTCTTTCTTATGGATGATTTGAATCCTTAGACTACTCATCAAAACTAAGTGAAACCAAAGTAGATGGAGAAGCGTCGATTATAGAGTCGAGTGGGACTCTCCGGAACTTAACACTTATCTCGATGAACAACTCATGAGTATAAGGATGGATAAGTCTATAGCCCTTGACCCCATCCGAATAACCAAAAACATACAAGGTTTGGATTGAGGCTCCATTGCCTTGCATTTTTGGGAATGTGTGTCATCGCTGGTGATCTGAAGACCTTGAAGTGCTTAACTTTTGGTTTCTTATTGTGCCAAGATTCAAAGGGAGTTATACCTTTTAAAGCTTTGTGGGGAACCCGATTTTGTATATAACAAGCACAATTGATGGCTTCTGCCCAAAACTACGGAGTCAAAGATTTAGAGTGGATCATACAGTTTGCCATCTCTTTCAAGGACCTATTTTTACATTTTTCCACGCCATTCTATTGAGGAGTGTAAGGAACTATCCGTTGTAGATCAATACCCTATGTGGTGCAAAACTGCTCAAATTTGTTACTAACATACTCCCCATTATTTGTTCAAAGAACTTTTATGCATTTACGAGATTGTTTTTCAGCTAGTGCCTTGAAGTCCCAAAAATAATAGAACACTTCATAATTTTTCCTAAGAAAATAAACCCATGTATATTGGGAAAAATCATCTATGAAGGTGAGAGCATATTTGGACCTGGTGAAAGAAGGATGGGGAAAAGCCCCTATTACATCACTGTGAATCAACTCTAAAGGTGTTGAAGCTCTCCAAGCTTTGAACTTGTCAAAATTTTCTTCAAGGTGTTTTCCAAGAGCCCAACCCTCACAAAGTCCCTATCGAAGCGAACTCTAGGCGGTCCTGTAACTATTTGATTATGATTGAGTTGCTCAAGGTTGCGGTAGTTAGGATGCCCAAACCGCTCATGTCATAATCTGCTAACTCCATTTGAATATGTGAGAAATGTAGTAGGGGAAACATCGGATGAAAAGTGTGAGAAGGTATATAACTTAGCATGGTGATACGTAATTTAATAAAATCCAAATATTAAATGTAATTTTAGAGTCACTACAATGATATACAAAGAATACAAATTCTAAACACTCTAAAGATATAAGCGCATAAGAAAATGTGAGAGATAGGGCACTTATCGATTTTTGCTTATCCCAAAGTATTTCGAACTAGAATAAGCGATGAATAGGTTGGGCCGAATGTTGGAAATACTCGATATAAATTATGGAGGTTACTGATTGAGCTAGACAAGAGCGCCGGGCTAGGGCGGGGGTGCCTAGGTGCCGGAGAAATTTTGTAGGCACTTGCAAATGTGCGAAGAGAGTCGAACCTGATTTTTCCTATATCGATAGAGTTTCGCTTCCTTCATCTGTTGGTCTCATGTATGTTGCGAGGTGATTGCGAATTTTCTTATAACATGCAAAATAGATGATATCTTGTAAAACCCCGAACTACATCAAATCCTAAAAAAGAAAGATGCAAATGGGGAGTTGAACTGACCTCGGCAGTCACCCGAAAGAGAGAACTTATGACCAAGCATTGCACTACATCTCAGACTCCATGTAGTTATATGTGCTTGTGTGTGAAATCATGTCCTTAGGTTTCCCTCATGCTGATGACACCAAGATAGTGGGCTATAGCTAGATAGAATGCAAATGTGTGGGATGGAATTTAGAAACTTCCCCTTCCTATACAGTGTATATAGAGTAATAAGCCCAAAAATGTAGTCCCTTTGATAATATTTATATATGCTTGCCCTTTAAAATTTCTTGCCCTTATAATGGTATGTATGTTGTGTTTATATAGGGATATTTTGCTTGAATTTCGACACTAGTGACACGACATGCCGACTAGGACCTCGTTATAGAAGCAAGAAAATCGAAAAGGCCGACCATAAATGTAAAAAAATGTGAACAATAACAAAGAGGATAGGAGCATCTAGAGTGGACAGAGCACACTGTGTGCTAGTGCCGAGGCTTGGCGCTTGTGTCTTGAGACAACTGACGAAAAATGTGAGAGATAAAAAAACAATATAAACAATCAAAGCAAGCAAATGGAATAAGAAGTGTGTCACCAGTGAATACTTTTCTTATGCAAGATCCATACATATAACAACATACGTGGCGGTATAGTAAAATCATAATATGTGAGTGATTTTGTGTTTACATTTTCCCCCTTTATTCTATTTGAATGAAATTCAAGTAGTGTAAAGGAAGTAAGGAACATACATGTGAGAAGTCCAGAGAAGCCTTGTTTGTAGAAGTACACACAAAATAAGAACATATAGCATGGTGAACCATGGATCAACGTGTTAATCCATGTGGCGTAAATAGAGACAATGAACCTTTGTAAGGAACACTTAGAGAAATTGATGATTTGAGTTTTGGAGATTTTCAATCGTCACTTTGATGGAGATTTGAAGGGATAGGGAGTGATCAATTCCCAACCTGATTTTTTAAATTTTGATCAAGGGAGGATTTGGGCATCCTACCGCCAGAGGAAGAGTGTTAGGGAGAGAGGTCTAGTTTTACCCTCCAACTATGACTACATCCTCAAAAGGTCCAACTGTTGCAGACGACTAAAGACCAAATTTTGTTCCATTTTGATCCATGATTGAATAACCCATATAAGAGCAAAGTATAGGAAAGGCAATGACGTCTCATTGACCCACTCCACGGGTGCCGCAAATGCTAGATGGATTCCATGTTAGGTCATCTGGAAGTGATATAAAATGTAAAGTGATTCCCATGTTAGGTCATCTAGGAAAGATAGTAAAAATGATGTAGCTCCCAATTAGGTCATCTGGGAGAGATAATGAAGTGATGTTAATGTTGTACTGATCGATTGACTTGATTCGAATATTAAATGATTGTTTTGAAATTGAATGTATGCGATAGATTACTCGTGACAATATTTTCACTTGTTTCCCAGATTAGGTCATTAGGGGGAATAGATAGAAAGTATTGAATAGAATGATTTGATTTATTCCTTTTCTTGAGCAATGTCAGAGAGAATTTTTTGATAATAGTGTATTAGGAGCATGAAATGATTATGTTGGAGCATGAGGGGGATTATACGGGGATCCCCATTGTATGCCCCCATTTCAGAAAAAGGGGGAGGAGTCAATATAACAAGCATTAAGACAAAAGTAGATGTGAAGCAGTAACATGATAAGAAAAATGTAGTAATGTATATGTCGCAAGATTGTGTGTAGACCAAGTTGAGAATGAGCAGTTGGAAGATAGTGTTGTGAAATGTGTTCAATACTAAAATAGGTTCTTTCTTTCCTTGATGAAAGATAGGTAAATGATCATGTGTGACTCTAGGACCATTGTTAAGCATAAAGCGTCTAAGAAAAGCATCTTCCATTTCACAATATGTACTAATAGATCCAAAAGGAAAATGAGTGTACCATTGAAGAACATCATAAACAAGACTATAACGGAAATATTTTAATAACAATCGAATAAGAATCCATAACTAAACGATAATGCTTAAGATGCAAATATGGATTTCAGTGCCATTGAAACATGAAAATGTAGGCATGATAAAATCCTTAGGAAATGTTGAATTGTGAATTTTCTTTGGAATAGGATTGCCATGAAGAGAATTATTATCAATAGAAGCATAATAGGATTTTCTTTCAAGAGTGAGAGATTGAACTTGATATTGCAACTAGCCAACAACATGCATGAGTGATAAAATTTCATGTGAAGGAATCGTAGAAGATGTGAGAGGCACATTGAGAGGTTACAGTTTTCCATTATGAGTGATCATGGGAACATGAGAAGAATAAGCGAGAAGATGAAGATGTTATGGGCATGCTAGATGTAGAGACAGAAGAAATAAGAGGAGGTATACTAGTAGGAATAGAAGAAGCAACATGAATATCATCTAGAGAAGAGGAAAGAGGAGGAGAAGAACATGTAATATCATTAGAAATGTGAGCAGTAGAAGAAACCATGAGAGGTGAACTAGTAGGAGTGGTAGAATCATCATGAATGCCATCATAAACAACCTCAAAAGTAGAAGAAAGTGGAGTTGAAATTTCACATTCAACATTCTTAAGAGAAGTAGCATCCTCCCTAACATGTTCACGTTCAAAAGTATAATCAACATTAGGATTAGATAAAGTTTCACATGCAAGTATTTCATCAAGCGAGTCATCAACATACATATAAGTAAGAGGAGAACTATAAGAGGATACATCTTTGCAAGCATTTGCATTTATTTCAGAAGTAGCAAAAACACGAGATTGAACTTTACATTCATTCTGACTAGTATGAGAAACATCGTCATGCACTTGTGCATTTTCATTATTAGAAATAACATTATGTTTATCTATAGTAGCACAATCAAGACCAAGCATATAATCTATAATAGCATCATCAAGTGCTATATTAGAAATAGAAGAAGGTGGAGTAGTCTTGATAACTATGGAATAATAAGGAGTACATCCAAAAAGTTTTGATCCGGTGAAACAATGCTTAGAGTAGATTTAGAAAAACTAGTAGGAACTTTGTGTTCATTAGCATCAAGCATTCTTTGAACATTGTCATCAAATTGAGCATTGTGATAAATATCAAGAAGTTCAGCCTCAACAACATCATCAAGGATAGGATTGACACTCTCATGATGCATAGCTTGCCTAGGAGAGGAAGATCTACTTTTAGCCATGAGGGTTTTGTGGATCCTAGGGCAAGGAGTTCTAAGAGAGGGGTTCACAAAATGATTTAATAAAATATAAATATTAAATCTAATTTTAGAGTCACTACAATGATATACAACATAATACAAATGCTAAGCACTCTAAAGATGTAACCATGTAAGAAAATGAGAGAGATAGGGAACTTATATGATTTTTGCTTATCCCGAAGTATTTATTAATTGGAGAAACTAATGAACAAGTTGGGCCGAATGTCGTAAATACTCTATATAAATTCTGGAGCTTACAGATTGAGCCGGACACATGCATCTAAGGCCAGGCGGGGGCGCCTAGTCACCGAGACCTTCGTAGGCACTTGTGTTTGATCATGGCATAGAGTCGAACTCTTTTTTCCCGTGTCGCTAGGGTTTCACTATCCTTCTTTGTTGGTTGCCTATATGTCACGAGATGATTTCTGAATTCTCTTATAACCTCCAAAACAAATGATATCCTATAAAATCCCCAAAATAAATCAAATCCTAAAAAATAAATATGGAAATGGGGAGTCAAATTGACCACGATGGTCACCTGACAGAGCGAACTTACAACCAAGCGCTGCACTAAATCTCAGACTCCATGTGGTTTTATGTGCTTGTGTGTGAAATTGTGTCCTTAGGTTTCCCTCATGCCAAAAGCACCAAGATAGCGGGTTATAGCCTAATATAATGCAAATGCGTGGGTTGAAATTCATTAACTTTATATTCCTATACGAGTGTATGTAGAGTAATAAGCCCCCAAAATGCATCCCCTTTGATAATATATAGATATGATTTCCCTTTAGAATTTCTGCCCTTATAATGGTATGTATGTTGTGTTTATATAGAGATATCTTGCTTGAATTTCGACACTAGTGACACGACATGCCGACTAGGACCTCGAGATAGGAGTAAGAAAACTAGAAAGGATGACCACATATGTAAAAATGTGAACAAGAACAAAGAGGACATGAGTGCTCATGATCCAAAAACTCAAGGGGGTTTTGGAATTAAAAGGAAAAATAACAATTTTACCAGATGAAAATAGAAAAGCTATCTCTAAGAAGAGATGTAAATACTCAAAATTATATTTGAAAAGAGATGTAAATATTATTCAAAGACTGTAATTACATTAGCTACCTCCATGAGGAAAAGGTCTTCCCTTCCCTTTTGGGTTACATATACTTATATACTATTTTTAGAAATACGAAGAAAACACCTAGAAGAATTTGGAAGGTCACCAATCTTGAGGGAGATGAGGTGGTTCATCTTTTGTGAGTTACATAGGTGATAATTTCGTGAATATACTATTTTTAGACAAAACTCCTAAAATTACATTTTTAGGCCTTTAGATGCAGATTTCATGGGTTAAATTTTTCCAAATGAAGTTCAACACCCTTTCATCATATTCTATGTGTTCTAAGATTTCCGTTGCATTTTTAATGGAGTCAATTGGAGCTATTGTGCAAAATTTATGGTTCCCAAAAGTTTCTCCACTATAATTACCACCTAGGTCGTTGTCTGGATCATTCCTCCCTCCTTCAAAAGAAATGGTCCCCATTGCACCAAGAGGTCCCCTAAAATGTGTAAATTGTTTATGTATCTGCAACCTACATTGTTTATGCTCTTCATTCACTTTCTGTGGAATATCGTGGACCTATTGTTAAGTGTATTGAGATAAATAATCATACTTAGTTATGATTTGGTCGCTTGCTTCTTTTGTTGG
The DNA here is from genome assembly GCA_018340775.1 of Taxus wallichiana var. yunnanensis. Taxonomy (NCBI): domain Eukaryota; kingdom Viridiplantae; phylum Streptophyta; class Pinopsida; order Cupressales; family Taxaceae; genus Taxus; species Taxus wallichiana. Next base: position 786,069,975 of record CM031240.1, on the reverse strand, counting down.
GTGAACATGTGTTTGAGGTGGCTGCAAAAAATTCTTGTGTAGTTTTTCACATGATAATCAAAATGATAGAATGCTTTGTTTTCTTCTTTATATCCTTACATTGCTTGACACGAGAAGGGAGACAAAGTTGGAGGGAATGACCTCAGTATCCGATAACGTCGATTCCCAATGGTAATAGTGACCCTTCGAGGTCATGACTCATATATGTCATGTTTATCCCACATGAATTGTTGGCCAAGGAGCACATCGCAAACATCCAATGGAACAACATCACATAAGACTTCATCCTGGAAGGGTTTGATTGCATATGGGAGGAGGCACTATTGTGTGATAGGGAGATCCCTTCCTGGGTTCAACCACCCGAAACTATATGGATGGGGATGTGGCTTTACAGGAAGGTTCAAAATTTTCACGACATCACAGAAATTAAATTCTTTTGAATTCCATTGTCAAGGATAAAATGTAGAGGCTTACCCTTTACCCAGAGCTTAGAGTGAAATAGCATTTCCTTCTCATCCATATTCTTGACTTGTGTGGTGGCAATGATCACATCTGGTTCAACATCTATAATTTCATCTTCTTCATTTCTGACCTTGAGGTGTGTCGCCGGTGGAGTAGTGGGTGTTGGAGATGATGACTCAGTGAGAAAAGACTTGATGGCTCAAAATTCTTCCTTGGAATGTCAATTAGTCTTGTGGAGGTTGCACCACTTCCCTGTCTTCTCCTTTTGTCTCCTACCTTGACCTCATGTTTGGCCTTCTTCATTGCTTTTCCCCTTCGAGAGGATGGTTCTTTGTATTTTTATTTCAATGCTTCTGTTCAATTTTGACCGCAAACTTGTATGCCTTGCCGAGGGTATGGAATTGGAATAGGTCCATGTCCTCCGTATGTACCATTGTAGGCCACTACGATATTTGAGGATCTTGTGTTTTTCTGTGTCTTGAATGCCTAATCTTGTAGAAAGAGAATGGAAAGTATCAGTATACTCTTGAACTGATTGGTCCTTACCTTGGTGGAGTTGTTGCCACCGTATATACGAGATCGTCATAGGCTCCAACAGGGTAGTATTCCTCCTTTATGGCATCCAAAAATTCATCCCATGTGGGTTCCTCTACAATGCCTAGTTTGTCCCCATTTAGTCTGTTCTTGTACACCCCCCACCAATTTTTGACAGAAGTGACGATTTTAGGAGGAAAATGTTATCTTTTCTTTATCAGTGAATTTATTGACAGAAAATAGGAGGTTAATTGGTCCAACCAATTTTCTATTGCATCATAATTTATTTTACCCTAAAAAATAGGAATATAAAAATTTACTTGAACCTTGAAGGGTGTTGGGGCATTGAAGGGTTGGATTGCAGAGGAGGATGTTGAATTTCCCATTTATAGTTGTTGAAGAATCTGGGTGAATTGTTGTAACATCTGCTCCTTTTTCTCTATGAGAGCTTCATCCACCATCTTCTTGAGAGGATCATTTTTCCCGGTGTTGTCCGCCATTTGAGGTCTCTTACAACAAGCAATCAGGTATTTGAAGGATCCTATGTGGACCACCCAAGCTTCTTATATCCCGACCTCGTCCTAGGAATCATACACTCTCAAGACAACTTCACTTTGATACCACTGATCCAAAAATCAAGGGGTTTTAGAATTGAAAGGAAAGATAATAATTGTGCCAGATGAAAACAAAAAATCTATCTTTGAGAAGAGATGTAAATACTCAAAATTATCTATGAAAAGAGATGTATATATTATTCAAAGACTGTAATTACATTAGCTACCTCCATGAGGAAAATGTCTACCATTCCGTTTTAGGTTACATTTACTTATATACTATTTTTAGAAATATTAAGAGACACCTAGAAGAATGTGGAAGGTTACCAATCTTGAGGGAGACAAGGTAGTTCATGTTTAGTGAGTTACATAGGCGAGAATTTGAAAAAATAGTATTTTTAAAATTTACTATTTTTAGACAACACTCCATAAATTTCATTTTTAGGCCTTTAGATGTGGATTTCGGGGTTTAAACTTTACCAAACAAAGTTATGCACACTTTCATCATATTCTGCGTGTTCCAAGATTTGTTGCATTTTGAGAACGAAGTCAATTCGAGCTACTATGTAGAAGTTATGGTTCCCAGAAGTTGCTCCACTATAATTGCCACCTAGGTCATTGTATGGATCAACCCGGGTTAAACAAGAGCACTGGGTGCGACTATCCATGTAGGCGCTAGTGTCCTAAAAAAACTAAATTTTTTATAGAAGAATGATAGACATGAATCCTTGTGACCTAAAGGAAATGGGTACAAAAGTGATAGATGCGAGAGATAAAAACAATAGAAACAAGCAAAGAAAGCGAATGGACTAAGAAGTGTGTCGGCGGTGAATACTTTTCTTATGCAAGATCCATACATATAACAACATACTTGGCGATATAGTAAAATAGTAGTATGTGTGTGATTTTTTGTCTACAATATTACCTTCCCACTGCTACTTTAGTTTATTTATACAACTCCCGATATCAAGTGAATCGGGATAAAATAGGACTCACATGCCCTTCCCTATATGAGTCATCTAATACACAAACAAGTTCTTAGTTAAAAGTGAAGGTACATAGAGAACATTTGTGCATGTTCCACCTTTGAATTCAACAGACCCTCTCCCTAAAACTATGGCTAGAGTATCATCACCCAAAGTGATGGAGGATATGTTGCAGGGCTCTAAGGAAGAAAACTCAATTTGTGTAAAGCACCAAATTTGATAACCCAAGAAGGAGTAGATGACGATGCAATTTCAACTAGTGCCTTTCCCTTATGTTTCTCTTTATATTTTTCCTTTTCCTTAGTAGATTCTTGGGTTGATGAAAACTATTTGATAGATTTAGGGACCTTTATGTTGTTCTTCTCAAGGAGATGATTGAGGTGGTCAATCTACTTCTTCATACTTTTGTGCTCAATGTGCCCAAGTTTCTACTTAATAGGCACACTTAAATTTTTCTTCTTAGGCTTTCCATTTGAACCTGGAGGTTTCGGTGGTAGACTTGAAAGAGGTAGTGGATTTCTATTTTCTTTTCTTTTCTATATCCTTAGTCTTTTGCTTCTTCTCTTGGTTGCTAGAGGATTTTTGTTTCCCATTCTTGGCTATGAGGGATTAAGGTTTGGATGACTTCAAGGTGCCCATTTGGATTAATTTTTCTTTCTCCTTAGTCAAATAAACAATAAAATCATCTAAATATGGCATAGACCATGTGGATCTAAGAGCCCTCTTGGTAACATAAAAGGTAGAGACAAAGATAGAGTAGTTAGGACCTAGTTTGGAAAGCACTGAAATAACTATCTGTTCATCATTCTTTTCTGTTCCTCATTGTTTTAACTGTAATTGTAAAGACTTGATCTTGGTAAAGAAATCTTCCAAGGTGTCAAAGTTAATAGGACTTAAGTTGATAAGTTCTATTTCTAGCTCATGAACCCTCATAGTGTGAACTTTTCCAAACAAGGTTTCTAAGGTTTTCCATACTGGTTTGGGAGATGTGGTGACTCTATGTGAAAGAGGAGTTCGAGAGATACAAAATACCAAAAGCTTCATCACACTTATTAAACCACTTAACTTTATATGTGGCTTCACTAGGCTCAGTTCTAACCCCATTGTGATACAATACAACCCTTTACTCCTAAGTGCAATGGTCATTTTTGATTTCCATTCATGGTAGTTAAAAGGTGTAAGTGGGTTAATTGTACTTAGATCCATTAGTGCAGAAAGAAAAGTTGTGGTAGTTGTTGCAAAAAACAAAGAAATGTGTGGAAAGAAATAAGTTCCAAACAAGAGAGGAAACACACTATACACCCCCATAAACTATATCAAGAAGCCCCACAGTTTTGGAACTTTATAACTTAGTGCATTTTGTAAAATAAATTGGTCCAATGCTTTAGGAAATAAAAAATCTTTAACTTTTGCAAAAATGGCACTCGATATCGAGCTACTAATCAAAAGTTTGACAATAATTATTTCCCACAAATAAGCCCTATTTTAAATGAATTTGGCCTAAACTTGAAATTCACTTTTTCACTAAAATATAGTTTTAGCAAAAGAAGGAGGTGGATTTTTATGAATCAAACATGCGTTGAAATAAACGAAGGCCAAAAACGCCGAGGGTTGTAGGGGTGGCATTAACCACCTTGCTATAGCTGAAGTTTGTTCCAGAGAGGTCGTTAAGGTGAGACAAAGATTTGTTTTAGCTACATCCATACACAAACGTGGCCACGTTGGATCATGGAGATCTGCGTACTACGGACCCTATATTTCCACAAATCTGCATCTAGCGTACATATCTTCCATGGGACTTAAAAATATAACTAAAGATGGATCTTCAATGCATGTATAGGCTATTGGAAACTATGTTGCGGTCCGAAATTCCTCTTGATTAGGAAAAATACCCTTCCCAAGTCTAAACATGCATGTAAAGCACTACCACAAGTGAAAATTCCCTTCACAGGTATGAAAACACCTAAATCTAGATAAATATTCCGGGAAGCTTGTAAAAATGATTTAGAGCCTATAAAATACCAATCTTTAGAACTACATATGCACTAAGCGGGCATATAAACCTCGAGAATCCCCAAATAGGCTATATACCCACAAACCAAGAAAAACCAACACCAAAAAAACACCCAAATACTTGTAAATAATGACCTCAAATGAAATTAAACTTGCAAAATAATAATATGAAAAGATCTATACCATCTTGGATATGATACCATATTGGAGAAGCGCCACGGATCTATTGGTTCAAAGAATGCATAGGTGAATGATGTGAGACATGAATTGTTCCAAGACAAAACAATGTAATCATACAAGACTGTAAATTATGAAAATACAAGAGAGATAATTGCAATAACACGAAATAGCTCCAACTCAATACAATCAAATAGAATAATGTAAGAGATGTACATATAGGAGGTGAATGTGTAACCTCCTCCTAGAATCATGACAATATCCACCTAGAATAGTGGTAACCAACACCTAGAATGGTGTATTCAAGTGGTAACTAACACCTAAAATAGCATAGTCAAGTGATAACTAGCACCTAGAACAATGTAGTCAAGTGTGCACCTAGGAAAACATATCCAATAAGTACGGGAAACTCCAAGAGAGGTGGAATATCCGAGTAGGTTAATAAAACTAAGTGAGGAAAATAAATCCTACACTAATAAACTTTCTTGGGAATTTGTACATGAACCTAAACACTTTATCGATGTAATGTAGTGCCCAAAAATATATATTAAAAAAGTAAAAATAATGGGGATGCATGCGTTGGTGGGTGAGTGGAGGCATGGAGCATGGGTTGTCAGTGTTGTAGGGTAAAGCCACCCATCAAGTAACACAGAGAGTGGCACATCTTGAGAGGCATTTTAGATTTGTCACGTCCCTTGTAGAATAAAACAAGCACTTTATTTGAGACCTAAGGTGTTAACCACAGTCAAACCCAAGTTAACGTTGCAAAGTTAGTAGTAATTGGATGGTCGTAACAAGTGCAAGTAAACACGATATTTTAGGGATCCGTGCTAAATGGAGCTCCAACTATAGTCATCTAAAATTCAGCTCCAATATGGATTGAAAAAACCTTGCGCATAAAGACAAATCTGTATCCTAAAATCTCCTCATTTTACCATATGCAAATTGATTTATCTGGATCTGTATCTATATTGAAGCAAATTCATTTCCCCTAAGAACAAAAGGGAATCTCCGCCTCTCATTGTAGTGTTTGTTGTGGGCATAAAAAGAATAAAAGATAAAGGATTTGGAGGCGTTTCACTTAGGTGTAATGTGTTGTTGTATTGGCTCTGCTTTTTTTCTACTTCTTTGAACATGTGCTTCGTGTACTAAACCTTTGCAGCGCCATCCTTGAGGTAGACAACATATACCACTATGTATCTTGCTTTTTATATTTTATTTCAAGTAGTAGGTGTGTCGATTAAGACATTGGCAGTGCTTTTTCCTGCTATCCCTCATACGTCTTTACAAGATTTTCCTCTTTCACTCTTCCTTTGCATGAAAACCTCCGGTTATACATCCTCGGCTTATGTTGTCAACCGTGGGAGAAAGGCATGTAAATGTTGGACAAAATTCCTTAAATAAATGCCTCAGCTAGGTGTCATCTCAAGGAATGCCATAGGGGCAAGTATAATCAGAGTAGACTCATTGAAGACCCTTAAGAAAATTTCAAAGCAATGCTATTGTCAAGATTAATGCCAAATGCCTAGCAGAATGTAGTCTCAGGGAGTGTGTGGATCACTAGATTGACACAAAATGGCTGTGTTTAAGACATTTTAGAAACTTCCAAGTAAATATAAGATCAAGAGACCAAATAAATCAGTTACTTATTTATTATTCCCTTTTCGGTTGTGTCTAAATGAAGCATTGAAGAAGGTCAAAGGACCATTTGTATGCCTTGGTGTTAGGTTTGGTTGTTTGGAGGAGATACTAAGTTGGCATTGTATCTCATCATGTGACTTCGTTGACACTATGGCTAGTTGTCGTTTTGTGGAGCTCATCATGCTTAGTCTCATGGGTTTCTCTTGGTGAATGTGGAAAGTTATGCGGCCTCATCGAATGTGGTGATCACAAGTTTTGCGTGATATAGGTATGGAATTTCCCTTTTCTCTTGTACTAAATTACGCTTTCATAAATTATTTCATTTGGAAATTAAATTTTAATTATTAGGAAATGTAACTCCAACCAATGATAAAACCTTACTTCATTTGGAACTGTCAAACATAAAAAATTATGACCCCAAAAGTTATGCACATGGAGCGCCACACCCAAATATACCGCAAACCTAAAACTCCTTGCATGACCCCTGGTAATGTGGAACACCATGGGGAAACTTAACCAAGTAATTTGAACTTAATTAATGCCCTTGCATGTCAAATTTCTAAGCCCACTTAGCTTATCAGTCACTTGTAGTGATGTGCTCTTTTTAATAAAACACGATCAATTTTGGCCTATAGTTATTGCTTAGTTTGAGTGAAAATGAAAACCACTTCCACATATCCCTAGATTTCCAATAAGAGAATTGTAACCCACCTGATTTTCAATGAAAACACCTTCGGAGACTAGTTTTACAAGTGGGTTTTAGGGCCCACTAGTCGCTGAGTGACAAGAGTTGTTGTCGTAATTACGATAACTGGCCCCGGAGTTTCCCTTGTAACTTGAGCTCTGCTTTTCACAAAAAACTTCCGTCATACACAATGAATTATATGTATATGGGAGAGTACACAAGAATCATCAAACTTTGTGTTCAAACTTAAAATGAGTGTTTTCAAGGCCCAATTTGTGAGCACTTTAGATGTTTCGGCTAGCTTGCACCAAAATTGTAACTTTAGCTAAACACACCTTCTAAGGGTTCTGTTGACTCTGAGTCCTAACTAACCATGGAACCTTGTAGATATTGTTTTGAAACTTTATAGAGTATGAATTTATTAAATTATTGTATGAATGGTTTTTTGGGAAATTATGATGTTCCTCTCTCTTCCCTTCTCTCTCTCTGATATTCTAAGTTTGAAAAATGTAAATGAGTTATAAATGTTTACGGGTTGGAAACGAAATGAAAATTGGATAATCTATGTGGTTATGATATGATCAATGGAAATGAAAATGAATTCCATACTTTCTCTCTTCCCCTTTCTCTCTCTAGAGATAATTATGAAAATATTGATTGGTTTTGAAAACATAAATGGGTCAAAATGCATATGAGTTTGAAATGAAATGAAAATTGGATACGAGATGTTATGGTGATTTGAAAAGAAAAATAATCCTAGACTTTCTCCCTCCTTCCTTACTCTTCTCTCTAGAAAAAAAAACAATAGAATATGGAAGTACGAATGGGTGAAGAAATGACCTCTATCTCTCTCTCCCTATCTCTATCTCTCTCTATTGTTTGTTCCCATTGCTTGAAATGATGGATGCATGGAATTTATGCTTGAGTGTAGGGGATTTCCATACCAGTCCTAGGATTGACCCTACGTTGGTTGCAGGTACTTCGAACAAGAGGAATTTTAGGATGTGATATGTTGTAATTAATGAGTCGTCATTGTAAAGTTATATTCATCTTGCAATACATGTAATACCATAGAATAATGATATGTATTTTTGTTCGAAGAATTTTTCTTTGTACATTTTGAAAGGAATACCAATGTGGCTATATTTTATAGTGTCGAATTAGATGTGAAGTTGTACTCAATGTTGTACCTATGTTATAAATATATTAAACTAATCTTTTTCTATGTTAATTATTGGTTTATTTCCTTAACACCACAATGCTAGGTAGAATCTCATCTCATCAAAACTATTGAAATTAAAAGAATGAGTTATAATTCATATTGTACTTCCTCCCCCCATTTGAGTCTTTTTCAAGGGTATAAAACACTGATCATGTTAATAAAATACTCTAATCTCATTAATCATCTTCTTGTTTCACACCTAAGACGTCTTATTAAGGACCATTTACTTGAATATTTTATGAGGTGGTGATTTTACGTTGTGAAACCTATCATATTGGGACGAGTGAGGTGATCATGTCTAGGTGTTGTAGGTCTAACCATATCATGAATAAGTTTAACCCCCTTGTGCGTAATTTCCCTTGGTACCCTAGTGGGTGGCCAAAGCCTTGCAAGATAGTTGGTGGTTGTACCTACGATTGATATCTTGTGAGATCTAAATTATGTGAGTGGAGACTATGTGTTGAATTACTTGCATATTATCCAACAATTAAAATAGTTCCTTAGGAGGATTTTGAAATGCATAAGATTATTTGGGATATCTCTCTTGTAATATACACTTAATACTTGCGTGTCTAAGAGCAATGAAATGAGTTGTCTTGTGTGAGGTCGTACTCCTTGTAGTCTTAAATCCCTAAGTGTTACGTAAGTGTTATAGGAATTACATTTGTTCCAAAATGATGTTAATACAAGACCAAAGTAATTGTGTAAATGTAGTTAGTACAAGGGTAAATAAGATTAAACTAGGGAATGACCACTTTAAAATGGTACGCCATTGAGCAATGTCAAAACCAACTAAAATTCCTAATGTGACCATAAAATGAATGTAATAAAGTAGAGCTCCACGAATGATACAACAACCTAATAAATTGAAAAACTAAATATGATGCATGATCACATGCTTTGTATGCATAAATGTGGATTAAACAACGATGCTAATGAAATAATAAAATGTAGCCTTGAGAATGGGATACCTTCGGTTGTATCCAAGGTCTTGTGAGTTAAGGAAATTGCACTCTAGTTGGACTTGTAAAAGTTAGTAGAACCCTTGGCGTAGATAGGAATATATTAAACCTAGGATCACTCAGGAAGTAGAATTTATGGTTGAAACATGTAATTAACCCATTGCTATTGAGAGTGAATCCTTAAGATGATGAAACAAAAGTAGTTTGAAATGTGAAATTCGTCACTTAAATTCAAAGAAAAATCTCTATAATGGGAACACGGTGTAATGTACCCTTCCATGTGCAATATGATTGTGAAAATATGAATTCTTGATTGGAGCAATAGATTGTGAATCAAGAACAATACAATTTAATTAGTTAACCTACATAGTTGGTTGTAATAAATTGAAGATGAAAAGAGTGTATTTTTAGTATTAAACAATGCTATGAAATGAACTTGGGATAGGTTTTCTATTGATCTAGTAACCTTCCTTTTTCTTCTGTGAATTTTCCTCCTTGTAACAAGAGTATTTTTCCCCAAACCAAGTATCCTTAAGTCAAATATTGGAAGACACATATGTGTATATACGTTCCTAATCACAATCATGTTATATAAAATTATTTCCATAAGAGAAACAATAAAATTCTAAAGGAACCACTATAGGTGAAATGTTAAATAAAAACATGCAACCTAGTTATAAGAGGAACGAAGGGTCCCATGTTATATGTTCTTCAGAAAATTATAGTCAACTAATAAAAATAGGATTGTAATAAATATTTCACCATGAAAAATGTTGTGTTGTGGGAAGTGCTGTGAGTAAGTGTATATTGTAGTGGGTCGTTGTTGTACTTTTTCATTTTTGGAAATGTGGCTTTGATGTGTATATGGTGTTATCATGTTGTCTATGTGGGTCGAGGTTTTGTGTAAGTGTCTTATGTGATGTTAAGTTTATCTATTAGAGCCCATGTGGTGTTGTGTAGTGAGCATTAAAAGTCAAAAAAAATATTTGGATAAATTTACTATTGTATTTTGGTGTTGAAAATGTGGGCATGATAGTTGGTATCAAAGCGGAGGTTCATACTCTTGAACCTCTAGGATATAGTATAATGGAGTTGTGATGGTTATGCATGGTGGTGGAGGAGATGGGAAGTGTAATGTGATAGTATTGTTGTGATGTGACAACTTGTAATTGTGATCATGTGAATGCATCTATTGTGTTTCCACTTGGTGTGCATTATCTATGTTGTCGATGTGTATGGTGATGAGAGTTCTCTCTATCATGGATTAAACATGTATTACCCATACGTTACCACATTGTTGGGTGAAAAAAAATGTTAATGTGAATGGTGAAAGTGTGGTGGTGTTTTGTCATCTTATGATGTTGTGCATGTGTATCAATGTGATGTGTACCAAAGGTTGGTTCTGATATTTTATATCATATCTTGTTGCCACCATATTATGATGTCTATCACGAAATTTGTTTTGTAATTGTGTATATGTACTGACATTAATCACTATATTCGTCATATCTATGTATTCATGTGTTATGTGATAAAATGTGTGTCATGAATTAGGGGCATATGGTGATCATATGTCCCCTATTGTGTTGTACTTGCAATTTTGGTGCATTGTGTGGAAATGTTATGTGATTGTAAGTTGTGGAACATTTTTATGTTATACCCATAATTTTACTAGGCGTAAGACGCTATGGTTATTTTTCGTATACATCATTGTGTTAGTAATGTAGTTATGTGCTATGTTTTGTACCTTACACTAACCGACCCTAAGGGAAGCAATCGGTAAAAGTGTATGTGTGGAGAGAGGAGGCGTGAACCAGTTTTCATAACCTTGAGCCGAGTACAAGTTAAGAAGTGGAGTCTCATGTAGACTGAAAACCCATTTCTATCTGTTTGGTATACTTCAAGCTTGCTCAATATATTGTGGATGCGCACCACCTTAGGCTCAACTTATGCAAACTAGAGTCCCTGATCTTTCCTATGTGGGTTTTCCATCGAAAAATCCTATGTGATATTGACTATGTGGATCCTCGTATGTGTGATTCGAGAGATATATGGAGATATGATTATTTTGGTTATATATATTTTTGCAAGTTGAGGCTCGATATCCGAGTGCCAACAACTTGATGAGTACCCCTTTAGTGGCCACAGAAAGGCCACATAGTGATCGTAATGTGATATTTCTATGTTCGTATTTTATTCGTAAATTGATCATTTTCTCTTTTCTTGTTAGAACCAATAGTTTTATTGATTGATGTGTTCTTATATTTTGGGCATTTAGCTTGATTTTGTGCTTACAAGAGGGCTTTACATTATTGCGGCTATTTAGCCATTTGTTTTGCTTAGTTGAAATTTTCTTTTAAAGTTTAAAAATTTTATAGCCTAGCCCAAGGCTTGGGATTTTTGCCACTTGGCATTTGAAACTGATTGTTATGTTGGTTATAATGTTGTTATGTGTTGGATTAGGGTCATGGGATTCACCATGGAGTGGTTGGACCTATGGACCCACTTCATGTATGGGGGTACGCCCCAAGGGGGTCATAGGGCTGTGTAGTTTTGAACTACAGAGTTACTATGCCACTTGGGTGGGGGTGATGGGGCTCTATGTGCCTAGGGCCATAGGGTGACCTGACCTCATTAAATGGAGAAATAAGGAGACGAGGCTCTATGGTGAGTGACCTAATATGGAGAAATAAGGAGATGGGGCTCTATGGTGAGTGACCCGATATGGAGAAATAAGGAGATGGGGCTCTATGGTGAGTGACCCAACATGGATAAATAAGGTGACGGGGCTCTATGGTGAGTGACCCGACTTGGTTTTGCACTATGATTCTTTCTCTATTGGGAGGCATATGGAGTGGTTTTGGGAGACTTATGGAGTTGTGTGGAAATGTATTATTCTATCTTGAGACTATGTTTCTTTGTGTAAAAATATAAATTCTCCCTTTGTGACATCTTATCATTTGGCATTCTTACATATCAAGTGAATATATTTTTGTATTGTGAGACATGATGAAACTTGTTATAACCTTCACATTGGACCATACCGCCATGAGAAAAAGTATGAAAATAACCTTGTATAAAACAATCCTAAAAGGAAATGCTTGTAGCCAATCATTCTTACCTTGTCTTGCAAGATGAAAATAACCTCCTATACTTGAAAACCATTGATCAAACTTTGTGTTGGAAAGATTCTTGTCATGTTCAAACAATTGGAAATAACCGTAGATCATACTTCTTGCATGTTAGTTCTTGTATATGCCTTTTCAATCCTTTATGTATCACCTCATGTGCAAAATGAACTACCACCTCCAACCCTTAAACCAATTGGAAACTTGAAAAATATGTGTTTAAAATAATGAAAACTTGTTGGCATACAATATTTGGTTATTGTTGAAGACTTTTGTTGACTCATGTTGATGGGAGGTGGTGGCTCGTGCTTAGTACTTTAGGAGATGTTATTTCTTGATATTGCTTGGATCACAGATCCTATTGGGAAGTTATTAATGTTGGTATGCCATATTGTGGTGCTTATGTTGATTGATGAGTTACTCTTGTGAGTCTTGTTAGAGCCTTTATTACGATTGAGATTTGACATTCCTCTTAGTTGAGTACGTACTATTGGATCTTGTCTTGGAATTGTGTGGGTACAATCATGGTTTTGGGTCATGTGATATCGGTTGGATATGTATCAACGATTCATTGTTTTTAGTCACATATGTGTGTTGGATCTATTCTTGTGACATAATTATTGGAAATTATTTGTTATGTGGACTACTTGTTGTCTTTCCATGGTGGAATTAGAGGTCTTGTGATGTGATACAATCGTGAAAGTATGTAGTAATATGTCTTGTGGATCATTAGTGTTGTGTTTAGGTTTTATGTGACATCTTGATGTCAATTACTATTGGGCACCCACGAACATAAGACATTGAAATTCTAAACAATGAAATACTAAGAGCTTGAGATTAAGAAATATTGTAAAGGAAAAGACTAATTGAGTAATAAAGTAAAATATAACTAACTACCAATCTTCACATAACATTAAAATTTAATATATTGCCAAAATTAGTTTGCTTCTGGTGGCCGCGTTGTCTTGATAAGTTGTTTTGTTAAGCGACATGTGTGATTATTGAATTTATTTCCTCGTACCCTTTGAGTTTCAGTGTTGTGTCGCATCGAGGACGATGCTCTTCTAATGGGAGGAAATGTAGTTCCCAACAAACAAACCAAAAAAGAGTAAATAAAAACAATAATAAAAAAGTGAAAATAATGGGGATGTGTGTCTTTGGTGGGTGAGTGGAGGCATGGAGTATGGGTTGTCGGTGTTGCGGGGTAAAGCTACCCATCAAGTAGCACATCTGAGTGGCCTTTCAAACCTGTCACATCCCTTGCAAAATAATACAAGCACTTTATTTAAGACTGAGGCATTAACCACAGTCAAAACCAAGTTAACGTTGTAAAGTTAAGTAATTGGATGGTCGCATGATAAGTGCGAGTAAACATAATGTTTTGGGAGCTCTGTTAAATGGAGCTCTAGTTATATCCGGCCAAAAATCATCTCCACTATGGGTTGAAACAACCTTGCACATAGAGACAAGTCGTATCCTAAAATCTCCTCATTTTACCATATGCAAATTGATTTATACGGATCTCAGTAACTATATTGAAGTGGTTTCATTGCCCCGAGAACAAAAGGAAGCTCTTGCCTATCACTATATTTTTGTTGTGGGCATAAAAATAAGAAAAGATAAAGGATTTGGAGACATTTCACTTGGGTGTAATGTCTTGCTATAATGGATGTATTTTTCGCTTCCTACGGGCACATGTGCTTCATGTACTAAACCTTTGCGGTGCCATCCTTGAGGTAGATAGCGGTTATCACTATGTATCCTACTTTTTAATCTTTTATTTCAAGTAGTAGGTGTGTTGATTAAGACATTGGAAATGCCTTTCACTGATATCCCTCATATGTCTTTGCAAGATTTTCCTCTTTCACTCTTCCTCTATGTGAAAGCCTCTGGTTGTCCATCCTCAACTTATTTTGTCAACCGTGGGAGAAAGACATGTAAATGTTGGAAAAAATTCCTTAAATAAATTCCTCAGCTAGGTGTCATCTCATGGAATTCCACAGGGGAAGGTATAATCAGATTAGAATCATTGAAGAGCCTTAAGAAAATTTCAAAGCAATGCTTTTGTTAGGCTTAATGCCAAATGCCTAGCAAAATGTAGTCTCAGGGAGTGTGTGGATCACTGGATTGACACAAAATGGCTATGTTTAAGAGGTTTTAGAAACTTCCACGTAAGGCATAAAAACTTAGTATTAATTATTAGTAAATGTAATTCCAACCAATGATAAAAACTTAATTCATTTGGAACTGTCAAACATAAAAATTATGACCTCGAAAGGTTATGTGTATGGAGCGCCACACCCAAATATACCACAAACCCGAAACTCCTTGCATGACCCTTGGTAACATGGGACACCATGGGGAAAATTAACTAAGACATTTGAACTTAATTAACACCCTTGTATGTTGAATTTATAATCTCCCTTAGCTTATTAGTCACTTGTAGTGATGTGATCTTTTAATAAAACATGATCGGTTTCGACCTATGGCTACCGCTTAGTTTGAGCGAAAATGAAAACCACTTCCATATATCCCTAGAATGTCAATAAGAGAATCCTAAACCACGTGCATTTCAATGAAAACACCTTCGTATTCTAGTTTTACAAGTGGTTTTTGGGGCCCATTGGTCGCTTAGTGCTTAAGAGTTGTTGTCGTAATTAAGATAACGGCCCGAAGTTACCCTAGTAACTTGAGCTCTGCTCTTTGTAATAAACTTCCGTCAAGACACAATGAATTCTATGTATATGGGAGAGTATGTAGGAATCATCAAAATTTGTGTTCAAACTTAAAATGAGTGTTTTCAAGGCCCAATTTGTGAGCACTTTAGATGTTTCAACCAACTTGCACCAAAATTGCAACTTTAGCTAAACACACCTTCTAAGGGTTCTATTGACTCCTAACTAGCCATAGAACCTTGTAGATATTATTTCCATACTTTATAGAGTATGAATTGATCAAATTATTGTATGAATGGTTTTTTGGTAAATTATGATATTTCTCTCTTCCCTTCTCTCTCTTTAGAAGTTACGATGATATTTTTATTGGTTTTAAAAATGTAAATGAGTTATAAATTTTTATGGGTTGGAAACGAAATGAAAATTGGATAATGTATGTGGTTATGATATGATGAATAGAAAAGAAAATGAATTCCATACTTTCTCTCTCTTCCCCTTTCTCTCTCTAGAGATAATTATGAAAATATTGATTGGTTTTGAAAACGTAAATGGGTCAAAATGTATATGAGTTTGAAATGAAATGAAAATTGGATATGAGATGTAATGGTGATTTGAAAAAAATGATCCTTGACTTTCTCCCTCCTTTCCTTACTCTTCTCTCTAAAAAAACAATAGAATATGGAAGTGCGAATGAGTGAAGAAACTACTTTTCTCTCTCCATATCTCTATCTCTCTCTATTTTGTTCTAATTACATGAAATGATGGGTGCATGGAATTTATGCTTCAGTGTAGGGGATTTCCATACAAGTCCTAGGAGTGACCTTGCGTTGGTTGCAGGTACTCCAAACAAGATGAATTTCAGGATGTGATATGTTGTAGTTAATGAGTCGTCATTGTAAATTTATATTCATCTTGCAATACATGTAATACCATATAATTATGATATGTATTGTTATTCGAATAATTGTTCTTTGTACATTTTGAAACCTGGAATACCATTGTGGCTATATTTTATAGTGTCAAATTAGATGTGAAGTTGTACTCAATGTTGTACCTATGTTATAAAGATATTAAACTAATCTTTTGTTATGTTAATTATTGGTTTATTTACTTAACACCCACAATGCTAGGCAAAATCTCACTCATCAATGAAAGGAACGATAAGAATATTGTTCCATCTTTGTGAAGATCTCGGATGATAATAGCATAACACATTAGATTTGTAAAAAAGAAGAGCTAAAATATCATATATGGAAATCCATCATAATCCATTATTCTCAATACATTAGAATTAAATTACTCAATAAGAAGGATGTACATATATGAGGAGGGAAGTGCAACTACTTCCTAGATCAGTGGTGAAGAAATCCCACTAACCGATATTGGTAGTTAAGTTAACTCCACAAGACTAGCAAGTTAACTCCACACAACTGGTAAGCTAACTCAACGCAACTAGTAAGCTAACTCCACACAACTAGTATACCTAAGCAAGCTAACCCAATAAGTGTAGGGCTATACCTAAGCAAGCTAACCGAACAAGTGAAGGGCTAACACAAGTGTAAGAATTATCGTAATAAAAAAATAGAAGGATAAATAATAACCCACACTAACACCCTCCATAAGCATAACTTAGGTGAGCGAAAAATAAGGTGGCTCCCGACAACAAGGACTGATGAGGTACCCACATACAATAACTGGGAAAAAGGGACACCACAAGGTACCCAAAATAGTAACAAAAAAGTAGAGAGAGAAAAATATTGTTACAAGACATCCCAAGAAGCTCGGCTCCAAAAAATCATACAACGATAAAAAAGTTTGGTGTGCACTATGGTTTGAATCCACTATTCGATCATTGAACTAAAAAACAACCGACATTGGGATTCACGAACAACTCTATGCAAAGAGACTATCAATGGAGTGATGTTGAAAGTGTAAAAAAACAACAAACATAATTGATCAACTGCTACAAATAGGTGTGTCATGATCTAAGAATAATAACCAAGGCAAAAAGGCAAGGACACAAAATCCAAATAAATCGAGTGTCATGATCCAAGAAAAGTGAAGCTAACAAGGAAAGGACACAAAACCCGAAGAAGCAAGATCAACTGCTACAAATAGGTGTGCCACGATCCAAGAATAATAACCAAGGCAATAAGGCAAGGACACGAGATCCAAATAAATAGGAGTGCCACGATCCAAGAAAATCCAAGGTAATAAGGCAAGGACACAAAAACCGAAGAAGCAATATCAACACGTAAAAAGGCAAGGACACGAAACTTGAAGAAGCAGATCAACACCACACCCTCCCATACTATGCTGAATGGGTAGAGTAATACTACAAATCTATATGAGTTGTCAAAACAACTACTCGAACACTGAAAAACTAACACTAGGCTTCACTAGAATAACTCCCCCACAAGAGAGACTGTCAACATGCCAAAAAGTGTCGAAAATACAAATCTAAAATATCTCAACAAACAAGAGAGATATAAATGTGGCACTTTATAATTGAGTGTGTTACAAACATGACATTTTAAATTTTTAGTTTATTTCTCAAAATAAATAGTTCAATGGAACAAACATGAAAAAACAAGCACTTTTGAAAAAATGACACTCAAATCCAAGTTACCAATCAAAAGATACAAAATTTTCAAGTTTATGATCTAATATTTATTTAAAAATAAATTAAATGCCTTGCGATCTTCGATTTTTTTTTCCAAATCTATATCTACAAAATGGAAGAAGAGAAAAAACCCAAAACCAAACTTGAAAAACCAAAAATGGTTTTTTCGGATTTTCCGCCTCTCGACATGAATCTCAAGATCCCCAAAAGTAGCACAAATCTACAAGATCCCCAAATCCTCAACACACAAGAACTCTACAAATCCGAAGAAAAAACCCATTACCGAACGTAAAAAACCCAGAAAGTGTTTTCTAGATGTTTTACCTCCCCAACACGGATTTCTAAATGGATCCATAAATCTTCAAATCCTCTCCACATAGAAACTCTGTAAATTAGAAGAAAAAAACCCATTACCGATTACAAAAACCCTAGAAACCTTTTTCTGGACTTTTTATTTCCCCAACACAAATTTCTTCCCCTAGCACATGGAAATGTATGATTTCTAGTTCTCCGTCAAACAAAAACTCAAAGAAGTAGAAGAAGAAAAAAACCATTACCAAATGCAAAAACCTAGAAACTATTTTTCTTGTATTTTCTACTTCCCCGGTAAGGATTTTCCCAAGCATGAATTTGTAAGATGTCCAAATTCTCACCAAATAGGATTGCTACAAAGCGGAAGAAAAAAACCAATATTGAATGCAAAAAACCCAAAAAAAAACCTAGAAACTATTTTTTTATACTTTCTATTTCACTGGAAAAGATTTTTTCCCTGGCACAAATTGTCAAAGCGGATCTATACGTATCAATGTCCGCCTCTGCAAAACCATAATAAACTAAAAAAATTGTCTTCTTCAATAGCCAAGTTTATAGTTGTTTCAGGGGTTTTTCCACCTTCTGAATCCAACAGAGCCCTCCATTTTGAGTAAAAATGGATCATTGCAACAAAGTGCTAACAAATTTAGAAATATATGAAAACATAGAAACTCTTTTTTGCAAAAAAACTTATAGATGGACGTCTATATCATCTATTGTTATAATACCATGAAAGGAACGATAAGAATATTGTTCCATGTTGTGAAGATCTCAGATGATAATAACACACCACATTAGATTTGCAAAACAGAAGAGCTAAAATATCATAAATGAAATTCCATCATAATCCATTATTCTTAATACATTAGAATTGAATTAATCAATAAGAAATATGTACATATATGAGGAGGGAAGTGCAACTACTACTTAGATCGGTGGTGAGGAACTCCCACTAATGAGATATTGATAGTTAAGTTAACTCCACAAGACTAACAAATTAACTCCACACAACCTGGTAAGCTAACTCAACACAACTAATAAGCTAACTCCACACAACTAGTACGCGTAAGCAAGCTAACCCAACAAGTGTAGGGCTAACACAAGTGTAATAATTATCCTATAAACAAATAAAAGGATAAATAATAACTTACACTAATAATCAAAACTATCGAAATTAAAAGAATGAGTTATAATGCCTATTGTATTTCCTCCCCCATATGTGTCTTTTTCTAGGGTATAAAACACTGATCATGTTAATAAAATAATCTAATCTCATTAATCATCTTCTTGTTTCACACCTAAGACGTCTTATTAAGGACCTTTTACTTGAATATTTTATGAGGTGGTGATTTTACATTGTGAAACCTATCATATTGGGACAAGTGAGGTGATCATGTCTAGGTGTTGTAGGTCTGACCATATTATGAATAATTTTAACCCCCTTGTGCATAATTTCCCTTGGTACCCTAGTGGGCAGCCAAAGCCTTGCAAGATAGTTGGTGGCTATACCTACGATTGATTTCTTGTGAGATCTAAATTATGTGAGTGGTTATGCATTGTCTAATCACCTAGTCCTCCAATTAAAAAAATTGTCATTAACTTTGATCATGGGAAGGTGAACACTTGAACCCGAGGTAGGAAATGGTCGGATACGAGAATACGAAGTCGGAAACTAGCTTCATGGTAGACCCAAAGAGTTTCACATGGTTCCCATGACACGATAAAGGTTGAGCCGAAATACTAGTAAGCATTGTCACTTGAAGTAGTGATGAAGGGAAATCGTGGAGATCCTGGATACACCATTCTTAGCCGTACATGGCTTACATGGATGTTGTGGATGGATTAAAAACAAATATGATTTAATGAATTTGATTAAATTAATATGTACGATTGTAGATGTGTAAATTTTTTTATGTTTTAAAAAAAATCCTCATTTTCCAACTCTTTTAATTTTGAGCGTTACATTTTGGTATTAGAGCCAGAGGCTCAGACACTTGGACATTAATGGGACACATGTTCTAATAAAAAGTATCCTCTTTTATAAAATAAGAAACTATGGCTAGGCTGGCAGCAAGAGCTAATATCGCGAGTGACAGTGGGGTAAATAATGATGATGTGCCGGATAATATGGCTGCTAAGTTAGAGGAAATCCTCAACCTTTTGAATGACACCAAAGCGAGTTGCTTACGTATAACAACAAGGTCAGGGTGGTGAAGAAGATGAGGATCGTAGGGATGAGAATCAAGGTGATGAGAAACATGATGATCAACCTATGCACCGAATGAAAAGGCAAATAAGAAAGCAAGGTTGGCTTCGAGTTAGCAAGGACATTAAAAAAATCCCCACCTAAATTTTATGGTACAACTCTTGGGGATGGTGCTGAAAAATGGGTCTCTAAAATGGAAAAGTATTTTGAGATTAGGGAATTTTCGGAGGAGACAAAAGCAATACGGGAGCCTACCAATTGTCAGTGAAGCATCTTCTGGTGGGATAACTAGAAAATGGAACTAGAAATTGATTCCAGTATGATCATGTGGGAGTAGTTCAAGGCCTACTTCACAAAGATGGAAAAATTCCAAAATCGATTCAAGGAAAGTACCGATTCTGAGAATATTGGGAGCGTTTCACTTGATTGCTGAAATATGTTCCTATGTATCAAAAGAACGAGAAGTTTAGAGTGAGAAAATTTATAATGGGATTAAATCCTAGCATTGGTGGTAAGGTAGATGTTTATGGACCTACCTCGATGGAAACAATGTGTGAAAAATCTATCAAGCAAGAACAAAAGTTGCGAAGTATTTATGCCTCTAAAGAGGAAAACTGATGAAAAAATAACAATTTTCAAACACCAACCACAAATAAACCAAAGCATGGAAAAAGGGAAACAACAAGTTTAGGCTGGCAATAAAAGAGGAATAGCGGGTAGAATTGTTGTGAATAATAAAAAAATGGGCAACAAAGAACAAGTTTCAGCCAGAATAAGATTGAGAGAAAAGGACCACTGGGTGGATGTTTTAAGTGCGGTGGCGATCATTTCGCTAACAACTGTCCACAAAGAGGACAATGGAATAACCAGCAGAAGGGATCTACTACATTAAATAAAGAGGGACAACAACATAATATTTATCTTTGTAGTCCATAATAATGTGAGAAAAACAAGTGACTCAATAGAAACCTCGGGTAATAGTTTTGGAGAACCTTTTCGTTTTATTTGATTCCGGTTCAATCAGAATGTTTTGTTTCATCTAAAGTTGTTGATAAACTCAAAATAAGAGTTGAGTACATGGAACACACTTGGACTGTACAATATGGAAATAATGTTGTACATAGAGTGAATCAGTGTTTGTTTGAGGCACCACTAGAATTACCTGAGTTCACGAAAAGATTAAACTTGTATGTGGCACCTCTTGGATCCTATGATGTTATCATAGGTATAAATTGGTTAAGTCAACATAATGTAACCTTGGATTGCTTAGGCAAATGTGTAACATGCTGCGATGATTAACAGAAAAAAACAAGTGTTCAGGGTGTTAAAAGAGAGTTTGTCACTAGGTAAATTTATGTCATGCAGCTGAAAAAGGCAAAGCAAAAGGGCTGCTATCTATATGTTGTAAAAATAACATATTTGGGACAGGAAAATGAGCTTGAAATTGAAGCATTTCCCACCCTAAAAAAATTTAGATATGTGTTTCCAAATGAGTTGCCCAAACTTCCACTTAAGCGCAAATTTGACTTCACAATAGATGTCAAACCAGCAATGGAACCAATCTCAAGGCATTGTATAGAATGAAAAAAACTAATTAGTTGAGTTGAAAACTCAATTACATGAGTTGTTGTCCTTGGGTCTCATTAGACCAAGTATATCACTATGGGGTGCACCGGTAATCTTCGTGAAAAAGAAGGATGAGACCCTCAGACTTTGTATTGATTATCGAATGCTCAACAAGGTAATGTGATGAAGAATCGTACCCTACGCCCCGAATCGATGATATTTTTGATAAAATGGGGGCACAAAATTGTTTTCCAAGATAGATCTTAGATCCAGTTATCATCAACTGCGAATCAAGGATGAATATATCCATAAAACCGCTTTTAGAACAAGGTATGGGCATTACAAGTTTACAATTTTGCCCTTTGGTTTGACAAATGCACCTGCCACTTTCATGAACTTGATGAACAACGTGTTTAGGGAATACTTAGACCAATTTTTACTTATCTTTCTTGATGATATATTAATATACTCCAAGAATGAGGAAGAACATGATGAACATTTAAGGATTGTGTTGGAAATTCTCAGAAAACATAAATTATATGGAAAATTATCTAAGTGTGCTTTCTATCAATACGAAGTACAATACTTAGGCCACATAATAAATAAAGAAGGAATCTTGGTGGAACCTTGAAGATTAGTGCCATCATGGAATGGCCAACATCGAAGGATGTGCATGAAGTGAGAAGTTTTATGGGTCTAGCAGGCTACTATCAAAAGTTCGTAAAGGACTTCTCTAGGTTAGCAGGACCTATCACTTTTTTTCAAAAGAAGGGTAATAATTTTTTTGGGACAACAATTGTGAATAAGCCTTTAAGGAATTAAAAGGTAGACTCACAAGTGCTCTGGTGTAGAAAATTCCAGATCTAAATAGGAACTTCTCGGTGGTAATCGATGCTTTAGGGGAAGGTTTGGGCAGAGTACTACTACAAGATGGGCATGTCGTAGCTTTTGAAAGTAGGAAGCTGAGGGTGCATTAAGTAAATTACACACCACATGATCTTGAGCTTGCTTTGTGATTGTTCATGTCTGCAGTATGGAGGCACTATTTTCTTGGGAAACCTTTTAAACTCAAAATAAATCATCTTGGGCTCAAGTAAATCTTTACGCAGCTGAATCTAAATGCAAGGCAACAAAGATGGCTAGAGTTCCTAGAAAATTATGACTTTGATATAAATTACATTAAGGGAAAAGAGAATAGGGCGACTGATGCCTTAAGTCGCAGAAAACATATTGTTGCTATAATTACATTAAGAACCCAGTTCAAAGATGAAGTCAAAAATGAGTTAACCAATGACCCCTACTACAATCATGTTAAAACATCTCTAGAAAAAGATCCGAGAGACAAAAGGTATGATGGTTTCAAGCTAGAAACAGATGGGATTCTACGTTATAACAACATAATATATGTACTAAAGGGTAAATAACTCATAAATAAAGCTAGGAGAGAATTTCATGATGCTCCCTACTCGGGACACCTAGGAGTAACAAAGATGATGACAGACATCAAAAAGAAATACTTCTGGAAAAAGATGAAAAATGATGTGATTCTTTACGTCTCACAATGCCTGGAATGTCAGCAAGTAAAAGTTGAACATTCACATCTAGCAGACTAATATCCTCACAATGTGCCGAATATAAGTGGCAAGTTATAAGTACGATTTTTGTCCAAGGTCTACCAATGTCCCAAAATAAACATGATGTTATACTTGTAATTGTAGAAAAATTAACTAAAGTGGCACAGTTTATAACAGGTAATTTAAAGGATAATTCACCCATACTGGAAAAAAGGTTTGTGCAAGAAGTTTTCCGATTACATGGAGTTCCAGAAGTAATAATTTCAGACAGGGACTCAAGGATGACTTCCAAATTTTGGCAGACTTTGTATGTTGCCTTAGGGACAAAATTGAACATAAGTTCTACCTACCATCCTGAAACTGATGGTCAAACCAAAAGAGTAAATCAAGTGTTAGAATATTTACTAAGAATGTATTGCATGGATCAACAATACAAATGGGAAGAGTACCTTCCCTTGGTTGAATTTTCCTATAATAACACTTACCTCCTTTTGAGGCCTTATATGGTCGTAGGTGTAGAACACCTATAAGTTGGGATAATCCTAAAGATAGAGTACTGATTGGACCAGAAATGCTTTTGGAAATGGAAAAACAAGTTAAATTAATCCAAGAAAGATTGAAAGAGGCAACAAATAGACAAAAAGTTATGCAAATTTAAAAAGAATTGACAAAAAGTTTAATGTGGGAGATAAAGTTTTTCTTAGGGTCAAACCTAAAAAGAGTTCCATTTCATTTGGTAAGTCAGCCAAACTATCTCCTAGGTTTGTAGGACCATTTGAAGTCCTAGAGGTCATTGGACCAATAGCCTACAAGCTAGCACTGCCTCCCACTCTATCCAAAGTTGCACAATGTATTTCATGTATCCTTGCTTAAGAAATATGTACTTGATTTAACACATGTACTTAATTGGGATTCATTATAGGTTCTAGATCTATGAGTAATCGCAGTTGAGCCTATAAGGATACTAGAAACCCCAAGCTGCACTTGAGAAACTATGAGGTTTCACAATGTAAGGTTCAGTGGGACCAACATTATGAAGAAAGTGCCACTTAGGAGAATCTGGAAGATATCTAGACTACTTTTCCGCATCTGTTTGACTGATTTTTAAGAATATGTTTTGTTATAGTGTTAAATTTAGTTTTTTTGTAAAGTGTAGATAAGAAAATCCTGTAGATAAGCCTACAATTGAATATTGGGACTAAGGTACTTTTTGATTAGTAGTTACTGTTGAAGATTTTGTTAATGAACTGGAAAATTTGTCATTTAAGCAGTAATATGTTATGTCTACAGATTATGTGACTGATTTTCTAGATATATATATATATATATTATATATATATATATATATATATATATATATATATATATAAAGGGTTGTTGTGACCTTTATGATTCAGCTGAAATGATATTGTTACAAATTCTAAGCTGATTTGAAATATATTTATGTAGCAAATGAATGATGGGTTTAGTTTATCTATTTATCCTGAAATCATCGAGACGATGATTATTCTAAGGGGTGGAGTATGTAACATCCCAAATTTCTAGTAAGTTAAATTAACTACGGTTACGTCTAATCAGGATTAGATGAGATCATCATTGTGTGTAAGAATTCATTTGGTTTGTCGTGTCATGACCCACAGCTTCTGCTACGGGGCATGACATTGTTGAATGGGTAACCCCGCACCCACCTTGATGATCCTTCCTAAATGTGATTAGGCCTTGATTGTAGGTAAAATGGTTCATAAATGATAATGAATCTTTCGGTTATTTGTATTTGGTTACTTTATTTTAATCGGTTTAGTCATCTTTTGTTTTGTTCGACTTTTGTAATGACCGTAATAATAACTGCCTCTGTTTTATTTGATGATGCTATGTCAAGCCAACTTTATGAGAATATTTGAATTATTATTTACGGACTTGGTGATTTTCGTTTATTGGAATGTTTTGTATGGAACATTGGAAATTCAAATAATAATTATTATAATATATTGTTGGTAATATGTGGACTTGTATTATGATGATTAATTTTAACTTAACCATTAAGTTGGATAACAACTTAAATAAAATAAAATTTAAAATTAAAAAAATGCAATATTAATTTGTAAAATTAGTAATATATATATATATATATATATATATATATATATATATATATATATATATATATATATTCTAGAAGGATTTGGCATGTAAGTCAAAAGTTATATAAAAAATATATATTAATTTTAATATTTAAAATTCGTGGGTTTCGTAAAGCGAAACACCTTCACATAGCACAAGTATGTGGCATGCATTAATGCATGTGCCAACATTGGGAAGCCCGAAAATTCTCGAATATGTTGCCCAACTATAGTTTCTTTCATTATATTTGTTTCTTTTATTTCTCCTTGTCTATTTTTATTCTTCCCTTCTGGGATACTTATGTGAGTTTTGGAGGAAGGAAAGATTCAACTTGTTGGAGTTGGAAGAGTAAGAGGTTGTTGATTCTGGGTTTACTTCAGGCATGAATATCTTCTCCCTTCTCTGCTGCATTATTTGTAAAAAAATGAGGAAATACACATTTTGTTTTAATGGAAATCAAAGGAATTTGTGGACAACTTTTGATTTAATTTCTTGGAGATGAAATTTGAAAAGGAAATTGATGGATTATGTATTCTCTTAAGTTTTCTTTGTGTGGTTTTAGCTAAACCTACAAAAAAAAAAATGCGAGATGGGGTTTTGGGTTTTGATCTGCAAAAATAAAAATAGAATGAAAGTTAAAATTCCTTCTCTGCATTAAAATAAATTGTACCCAAAAAGAAAAGAGTTGGATTTTTCTTGTACTGGAAGAAGGAAAACATTTTTGTGAATTTGTGTGTTTCAAATCGATTTGTGCTTGTGGGTTTTCATTTTTGTTAACAAAAATTTGATTGTGTTTTCTAAACGTAAACAAATCGATTTGGGTATACAAATCGATTTGCATAAATGAATCGATTTGGGTAATAAAATCAATATGGATATGCAACTGGTTGGGGTTTTGTATTTTTTTCCTTCTTTGCTGTTATATGCAGGTCTGATTTTTAATTTATTGAGGTATTTTGAATGAAAATTTGTGGATGTCAAAACTCTTGCATAGGGTTGCATTTTCTAGAAATCTTTATTATGGGCATCTAAATCGGTTCATGTATAAATGAGGGTGTGTTGTTATGTGTGACTAAAAAAATGGCATTTAGCATGCAACTTCTAGCACGACAATATGATTTGGTTTCTTGCATGGCTGTGAAAAAGAAATTGCTTGTATTGGTAAGGGCATGAAAGCCAAGACAACTTGACCGAGTTATACCAAGGAGTAATTGGTGGCATGATTGGGTTTAATATAATGATATTGTATGAAAGAAATTATTAGTTGTTCTTTTACTAGAAAGAGTATGTTTAAATGATGTAATCATGGTGCTGTTATATTGTTTTGTTGGGATTTTTTTTACTTAGAAAAGAACATGTTTAAATGATGTAATCGTGGTGTTTTTACATTGTTTAGTTGGGTTGTTCATATATATAAGAAAAATGTGTTTTGATTGTTTAGAAAGGAATATATTATGCGTTTTATAGAGCAGCTCATTAAGCTGAGAATTAATATGTTTTATTTATCTTGTTAATGATGTTCTTTGATTGGGTTTAATATAATGATATTGTATGAAAGAAATTATTAATTGTTCTTTTACTAGAAAGAGTATGTTTAATTGATGTAATCATGGTGCTATTATATTGTTTTGTTGGGATGTTTTTTTACCGGAAAAGAACATGTTTAAATGATGTAATCGTGGTTTTTTTACATTGTTTAGTTGGGTTGTTCATATATATAAGAAAAATGTGTTTTGATTGTTTAGAAAAGAATATATTATGCGTTTTATAGAAAGCAGCTCATTAAGCTGGAATTAATATGTTTTATTTATCTTGTTAATGATGTTCTTTGATTGGGTTTAATATAATGATATTGTATGAAAGAAATTATTTTTTGTTCTTTTACTAGAAAGAGTATGTTTAAATGATGTAATCATGGTGCTATTATATTGTTTTGTTGGGATGTTTTTTTACCGAGAAAGAACATGTTTAAATGATGTAATCGTGGTTTTTTTACATTGTTTAGTTGGGTTGTTCATATATATAAGAAAAATGTGTTTTGATTGTTTAGAAAAGAATATATTGTACGTTTTATAGAGCAGCTCATTAGCTGGAATTAATATGTTTTATTTATCTTGTTAATGATGTTCTTTGATTGGGTTTAATATAATGATATTGTATGAAAAATTATTAGCTGTTCTTTTACTAGAAAGAGTATGTTTAATTGATGTAATCATGGTGCTATTATATTGTTTTGTTGGGATGTTTTTTTACCGAGAAAGAACATGTTTAAATGATGTAATCGTGGTTTTTTTACATTGTTTAGTTGGGTTGTTCATATATATAAGAAAAATGTGTTTTGATTGTTTAGAAAAGAATATATTGTACGTTTTTATAGAGCAGCTCATTAACTGGAATTAATATGTTTTATTTATCTTGTTAATGATGTTCTTTGATTGGGTTTAATATAATGATATTGTATGAAAGAAATTATTAGTTGTTCTTTTACTAGAAAGAGTATGTTTAAATGATGTAATCATGGTGCTGCTATATTGTTTTGTTGGGCTGTTCGTTTACCAGAAAGAACATGTTTAAATGATGTAATCGTGGTGTTTTTACATTGTTTAGTTGGGTTGTTCATATATATAAGAAAAATGTGTTTTGATTGTTTAGAAAGGAATATATTGTACGTTTTATAGAGCTGCTCATTAACTGGAATTAATATGTTTTATTTATCTTGTTAATGATGTTCTTTGACGTTTTATAGAGCTTCTCATTGACTGAAAATATTATGTTTTATTTTCTTTGTTAATAATGTTCTTGGATGATATGATGAGCTACTCATTAACTAGAGAGAATATGTTTAATTGGTATTTGGCAATGTTGATTTTAGATAGTTTTGTTAAGTTGCTCGTTGATTGGAGGGTAAGTAAAATAATATTTAATTTTGTACCATGTAAAGCATGATTTGCTTGTAGTTATAACCTAAATTCGGATGTTGAATGATTATGGTTTGATTACTTTTTTTTTCTTGTGATGGTAACTTATAAAAAAATGTACTCTTCTTAATCATATTGTTCCTACGATTTATGTAAAATTTTAAATGTCAAATATTTATTGTTTGAAGTTGAAATAAGGATGTCTTGATCCTTGTGATTAGAGGGAAACATGATCGCTGAAATAGAAATTGGTTGTTCTATTTGTGTGCATTCATAGTTGTATCTTTATGGAAAACATGTAGTAATACATTCTCAAGTTGTATTACCATGCGCTTGTTGATAAAACAACATTTATATATTTCATATTTTATTAAATAATTGCATCAGAAAATGGAGGCAATATTCATGTCATTCATTTTGAACTGACATCATACCACTACTCTAGTCTTGCAGGACAATTAACCTGTCACATTCGGATATGCGGAAACTCATGTCTTGAGAAGTTTTATCGTAGCATGGATCTAAATGAGTTACTTGGATTTCAATTTGTAGAAGGATGATATCCTAGAATTTTGACTGAATTTATTGGGATCTTGGACCCATTGTTAATATTCAAACCTCACTATGTGAGAGTTACAATATCAGTTATATATTTTGCCTTAACGACATATGTAATTTATGTTTTTAATAAAGAGATGATTACTTTGTATGAATAATATCTCAATATGAGTAAATGATAAATACTAGAATTAAGAGGTCTTACTTATCATAAATTGTTAAATATATTTATTTGATATTTACCAATGTATGAAGCCAAAAATTGGACAATTATTATAACATTCAATTGTCTTTTAATTTCTAAAGTAAATAGCTATTTAGTGGCGTAGTTGATTGGAGGAATAATTAAATATATATTTAATTCGGCCTTCCGGTAAACTTGACATTAATTTGTTAAGATTGTAAAGCCTAATTTTTAGAGGATGAAAGAGTATCGTTATAAAAAGGTAATTTAAGGTTAAAAATCGAACATCAAGAAAAGAGAAACTAGATAGGAAGGTAATTAGATGAAAAGATCCATTAGGCATATTAAGGGATAAGTACATGCGGAATGCTAAAATAGTTACATTTCAGCATAACGAATGTACTCATCTCATAATGATCCTAATTGGCCTTGGCATCTATCTCGATATAAACTCTTGCAAGATAAGTTTAATTGGAAATAAAGTAAATACAAACTATAAGATCTAGATAATTGTGAAAGGGATAGTTGTGAGGTGGCGGAAGACTTAAAACTCATAAGACTAGTGTGTTGTCTTGAGTTTAGTCGTAACCTACACGGTAGATAACTTTGGCCAAAGTAATGCATTGATGGTTGTGCATTGTTTGATCACCTAGTCCTCCAATTAAAAAATTGTCAGTAACCTGATCATGGGAAGTTGAACACTGAACATGAGGTAGGAAATGGTCAGATACCGGAATACGAAGTTGGGAAACTAGCTTCGTGGTAGACCCAAGGACTTTCACATGGTTCCCATGACCTGATAAAGGTTGAGCCGAAATGCTAGTAAGCATTGTCACTCGAAGTAGTGACGAAGGGAGATCGTGGAGATCTGGATACACCCTTCTCAGCCACACATGGCTTACATGGATGTTGTCAGATAGATCAAAAGAACAAATCTGATTTAATGAATTTGATTAAATTAATATGTACGATTGTAGCTGTGTAATTTGTTTTTATGTTTTAAAAAAATCCTCATTTTCCAACTCTTGTAATTTTGAGCGTTACACCAAGCTACAGACAACTCAATATAAATGATAACTATAAAGAAAGTATGAAATCTAGTTTCTCATATCACATTTAAATTATTGGTACCGTGTCTATGAGAAAGTAATATAAATTCATAAATGAGAACAAATATGTTGGTAATCTAATAGAAAGCATTTAAAATGAAATCAATATACAAGCTAAAGCAATGTAAGAATAACATCATTAATAATGTTCAACACTCGTAGAGATATAGACTCAACATTCTTGATAAGTGCAAACAAAATGAGTCCAACATATTTTCTATTGATTTTAGATGGTTATTCTAGAGTATAACCAAAGTCACTTCTCATCTTTGTAGTCATTTTTAGGCACAAAAAATCGTTGCTTGTTTTACTTTCGACGCATACAATTAAACATTAAATGCTAGATGCTCATTTTTTAGAAATCAATATAAACCTCTAGTCAAAATTGACACTTTGGACAAACACAAATATTTAGTATGTTTCACAATACAAATAATAAAATGTATTCTAAATATAAACATGGCATCTACTCTTCTTTTACTCCTTTTCTTCCTCCATTTGAACATCTATATTAAAATATCTTTATATATCACAATTTTTATTTTATTTTCATTTTCTAAAATCCATCAAATTCGGCAATAGTTGTCATATCATAGCCTTGTTAATATGCTTTTTACTAGTAAATTCATTATTAGCTGATAGTATAGTATTATTGTCCACATTTGACACTTTTTAAATCTCCTCTAGTCATGAACAATTGTAATTTTGTTTTGAATCAATGTAAATGTGTGTATATAAGTCAAGTCTAGAGGTTATTGTGGTTAATTCCACATTTATAGTCATTTTAAGTCTTGTTTTAAATGCCAATAATCTAATGTGGATTAATTTAGTAATTAATGTTTTGTCAAATTGTTGTTGAGTTTGAATCGGTGTATGTTGTTAAACATTTAAATGTTTATTTTTGTGTTGTTTTATAATACACTCTTGAAAATCAAAATTTTATTGTTGTCAAGTCCATATCACTTTGTAAAAGTGTCAAAAATAAAATAAAAATGACCTCACCGACACATTTTTGGGTGAAACCGATGTCACAAAAATATGTGTTTCACATCATGGGGGAGATAAAATTAAAGTACAATGTGAAAATTAATAAACATCAAGTCTTCATTGGCCGAGTAAGCATTACATTTATTGGAGGGTGGAGGCATCAAAGGTGGAGGACATTCAATGTCCTCTCGCAAGCCGCTAGCAATGGGGCCGCACAATGCGATAATGATGAATAAAGTGCGCAGAAATGAAAAATGTCGAGACTAGAACCCAATGACAATGGGAACCAGATTTGTCTTGCAAAATCAAGTAATATAAATTAAGTGCAAAGGATACGGGAGGCGGTAAGGAATTAGTCCTCATTTTTTATTTTTCAATGTGTTCATTTTTTCAATTTGGTGTGGTGTTGAGAATAAGAATAGAGGTAAATTCATGTTCAAATTTGAAATAAGTGAGCATAATTTTGATGTAATCCCTAATGTAAAGATATAGTGGAAAATTGAAATCACAATGTAATGCAACATCGTGATACTTGAAGAGGATGAACAAATATGTATCCTTGTTCATAGCTAGGTTAGTGGTCATCTTGTGAAAACCATTCATGAAGGTTAAACAAATGTAGAATTCTTGTTCATGCTTCCCACATTGGTTTATTCAGATTAGTTCCCAATAGTGCATGGTTGATGAGGGGTTGATGAGTTCCTTATCTACCCCCATTTTCTATTGTGGACCGAGATCATGAGTCAGCAGAGGCAACAAGATGCAAAAGAATTCTAATTGTTTTTTACCATGTTCACATTAAGGGGGAATGCTAGAAATATTAGTACTCACATAGTTATGGGTACGTAAAAATAAACATCATGTTTTTTTGTAATAACAACTCGTGTAGTAATATGAGTGAAATACAATACTACGAATTATTGGGACAACTCATAAATCTTTAAGAAATTTATTTTTGGAGATAGTTAGATCTCCTATTTTATAGGAAAAGTATTTCCTAAAGTATTCTATTCAATTTTTATAAGGGAAGATTATTATTTATGTTTGTTTAAAATGTGTGAAGATCTTACCAAATTCACATGGGGATAACTCTCATCTCATGAATTCATGGATATCCAGTAACGTGTTGATTATATTGTTGGCGGTAATGATAAAACCATGTAGAAATATTATTAGGTCCAACGTGTAAAGGCAATACAATGCCCCTAAGTGGTGATGCAAGAGCATCCAAGATCTAGAGAAATCCTGCACAATTTTTACTAAATGTGGGTATGTGTGAGGATGGAAAGCGCGTGGAGTGAAGAGAAGAGGTTCAACAAAGTGAAAGGATGATTACAAGGAAGTGCATAAGGAAATTGTGCAATGGATAAGGAGGATGGGCACAATGCACATAGTGCATAGTAGAAGGGGGCACATAATAGTGTGTGAAGGTTTTTGCAAAATATAGAGTATGATGCCTATGTTCACTAAAACCACATAAAAATAATTTGATCTTTGTTGAATATGCTCTAATGTTATTGTTCTTGAGAAAGAATTCATCTAAATGAAGCCTAATGTATGTATCAAAATACTTATAAAATCTAAATGTAGGGTTTACATTCT
Organism: Taxus wallichiana var. yunnanensis; assembly: GCA_018340775.1. NCBI lineage: Eukaryota > Viridiplantae > Streptophyta > Pinopsida > Cupressales > Taxaceae > Taxus > Taxus wallichiana. Next base: position 786,037,176 of record CM031240.1, on the reverse strand, counting down.
ATCTTGCGATATTCATACATTTGCAAACCACCGAAATGAGTAATAAAGGAAGATTCAACCTTTTTCATGGAAATATTGGCATAAACTCTCTAATCGGCCTGTTATGTTAGTAGCCCTATTAAAGAATAAATTTCAGAATAAAATTTTGATATAGGAATGATCAAGCTAAGATATAAACTTTTTAGATACCCATTTTGATGTTATACTTAGATCTAAAATCATTTGGAAGGATCTTTTGAAAAAAGACCTCGCTCACTTAGAACTAAGCTTAAATTAGGCCTAATTAGGTATTTTCAATGCAACAATCAACTTTATTTGTAATAGCTTCTTGCTAATTTGATGAAATTACATCAAAACATGGTTATCCTTTGAAGGACCCCTCTCAATCCCTACAAATCAATTTTCAAGTTTAAACTCTAAACACCATGCAAGTTATGAAGATTTTTGTTTTAAAACCCTATTCAAGGGTTACAATCCACCCAAGAAGGAAGGAATTCAAAATTTGGGTCTAATGTAGACTTTAAAATGCAAACTTGAGCTTTATATCTTTGCCCAAACCTCTTGTATCTTTCTCCTTTTGAAATTATATGCCAATACCGACTCTATCATTCCGGACACTAAGCTTTGTATAAGAACATAACATCATTAAGACAATATACAAGTATAATAGATTATAAGAAACTTACTAATCAACCATAATAACGTGAATTCAAACATCAAAATCAATGAAAACATACATAGAAGGCTTGGAAGGATATGAAGGAATCCAAATTCTCTTTGTTTTATTCATTCACAAGTCATACACACTTAGTAAACTTTCTCACATCCATACATCAATAGAACCAAACCTACAAATTATTTTCTCTTTTCCTTATGCTCTTGATTCGATACACTTAGACCGAGATGCTAATTATCCAACTGTTTTTATTCTTTACCGAATATAGAAAGTCATATATTTATTGATATTTTCTCTTAACCATCTAGCTAGAATGTAGGAGATTGTTTCTCCTATCTTAGATATAGGTTATAACAATATAATTGACTCCCTACAATAAATAAAGACTAAAAACCACCTAATCTACGTAGCATATCCTCTAGACAGTTCACCATGACTCTCAAATACACATGATTTATCCTCATGGATTTACATAATAAGCATTTAAATTCAAATCTAATGTTTTGGAGGGAAAACCTCCTAAAGACTCAAACCAATTAAAGACACACTCCTAATGCCAAACATGGCTTATTATTATCTTGATGGACCTCCTAAAACTCTGGAAATACAATTTGATCCTTCTTGACATAGAAAAAGTGATGCACCTACATCAAACCACCAAGGTACAAAAGAACTCATCATGGACTCTTGTTCATGAGTTGTTCTATGTTGTTGCCATGTTTCTTGATATTTGAAGCTGACATCCAAGTTGAATCTTCAATTGGATGATCCTTCCATTTCACCAAATACTACAAGTATTCTTTGTCTCTTGTCTTCTTAATCATTTTTATCTATGATGGCTTCTAGATGTTTTGGTGGCTTTTTGGGTAGTCGTTGCTCCGTGGAATTATCTGATTTGGTTCATCTTGGTGTCACTTCCTGGTATTCTCCCCTCCTGTAAGGATAAATTTCAACAACATTGAATATTGGAGAGATTCCTATACCTTTTGGAAGCTCTATTTCATATGCATTTGCTAAAAATTTCCTAAGAATATTACAAGGTCCAATATTTTTCAATTTCAATTTATTATATTCTCCTTTTGGAAATTTGTTTTTTTAAATGAGCTAATACAATATCTCCTACCTCAAATTGTACCTCTCTTCTTTTTAGATCTGCCCTCTTTTTGTACTTGAACTTACCTCCGATCTCTTCTTTAGCTCTTCTTGGAGTTCTTGTATAGTTGCTGCAAATTCCTCCCCTTCGCACTTCTTCTTTCTTGTTGGCCTAAATTTCTCAATTCATATACACCCCTAGGATTCATGCCATATAAAATTTGAAAAGGACTCATACATGTGCTTCTATTTGGTGAATCATTATGGGAAAATTTAGTGTATGCCAACACTTGATCGCACTATTTGGGATGTTCACTCACCAAGCTTCTAAGAATGTTCCCAAGGATTCTGTTAACTAACTTTGGGAAGGTTGTTGCTTGTGGTAGACCATTATGATACGAGGCATTGAGAAAACACCGTATGACCCTCAAACCGAGATTTGTCACAAAATTGACCCATATTGACATGACCAAGGTTTGTGTCAGATATGTGGCCATAGTTTGAAATGAGTAAGAATGTGTGTGTTACACCTTGAAATTCACATTTTAACGTTGATTGTTTGGATGTTGAAATTTTGAAACTAAAGGGAAAAAATAAATAATGAAAACAAAGTTTTTGGTGTCAGTCACCATCTCTGGGTCCACCACAAAAAATTAAAAAAATGGGTTTTTATTAAATTTATGCTTTTACAATATGAATTTTATCCCATTTTTAATGTTTACATTGATATGCCATCTTGCTCAAGTTGGGTTCCTCTTGCTCGTTCACAACACACTTTCACTTGGTTTGCTTCATTTGCTCAAAGTTTGCTTATTTGTTAAGATTTTACTATTCAAACTTGTTTTATTCACCTTCCGGGTCTCACCACCACCTTATATTTCTTGTTTGTTATATTTGAACCTTACACGAATGGATGACAAATTTATAAGCACGGGAATAGCCTTTTCCATCATTGCTTCCATCACATTTATCATTAATGTTTTCGCCATAGATGTAATGCATCTCAAGCTACAAATTTGACAAAGAACATGAGAGTGACATACACGACCAAAGATGCCATGTAGTAGAGATAAAAAAAAAAAAATGGAATTGCAAATGTTGTGCTAGTAGAGGTGTAATCACACAAAATCTCGTGAAGCTTAAAATGCTTGAGAAATGCTAGCAGATTGATACCTTCTAAGATTCACTTTCAACTATAACTCGAATGGTACATTTTTTGTCTTATTCTATACGCAGCTTTATTCCATGGTTTGTTGTGTGTATGGTCTCCACATGAGCCACCAAAATTTTCTTTAGCACAAGTTTTACTCTTTATTTCCACGTAGGTTTTCATTACACCTTGGCATGCACTTGTAACTCTTCTCTAAGCTGTTTAGTTTCTCTTTAACATTTTCTTCAAAAATAGATTTTGTCTCTCTTTCGAAAATAGAACACTCAAAAGGTGTCAAACCATGTTTTTATGCATTAATAGACTAGACATAGGAGATTCAACTTTTGCATCTTATTTTCCCTTATTTTATTTTGTCATAAGAATGGAAGAAGAATCATCTTTACTATATTCCAGCAAATTTTGGTTACCAACATGACCAAGACTTGAAAAAGGTGAGATTTGTCATGCGAGCTTGCCTTCTTCTTGGAAGAAATTATATGAGGAGACTATGTGATTCTGTTTGGTAAACAACTTCCTTAGATGGAATTCTCTCTAAATCTTTTCTCAAACCTCAAGTTATATATGAAGCATCACCATCAAAGTCCGTGTTGTTTATTTGGTGAGCTTTTAGACCATTTCTTCTCTGTAGGTGTCTACACGGCGTGGAGTGTTTTTTTGCTACATGTTCTTCCCTTGTGTCAAAACCACTTTATACTTTTGTTCTCCCTATTCAATTGGTGTTTTAAATATGATTCTTTGCCATGGGTTGAAACCTTGAAGTTATGCCAATTAATTATGGCATGAATATGCGCTTCTTCAACATGTGAAGAATGGAAGAAGAAATCGATTAGTTTCATGTCTCTTCCTCAATTAAGGGGAGTGGGAGAGTTAATGCAAGAAGTGGGAAGCAAGTTGAATTTTTCCATTTTTCAATTTTGGCATTTGGAAAATTTCCCGTGGAGAGTTGGGAGAATTTTCCCGCATGGGTTTTGATGCGGGGAAGTTTTAATTCTTATCCATTTGATAAGTGATGGATGTTGAAGTGGAAGTGAACTTCTACTTCACTATTAAATCATTTACAAACTTACTTAATTAAAACAATTAATTAACGTTATTAATAAGATTAATGTCGTTGATTTTAATAATCAAATGATGAACTTAATTAATAAAATTAATAAGTAAATAATAAAAATAAATTAAATAACGTTAATTAATAGTTAATCAATCGATATTAATTAATACCGTTAATTTAATTCATTAATAATTAATTAAATTAATATCAAATTAATCAATTAATTTTAAATAATTAAATTAAAATTATTAATTTAATTAGTTAGTATTAATTTACAAGAGAGAGACATGATACGAGGCGAGGAAGGGGGTGAGAAATGGAGATGACAGAATGCGATGGTGAAAATGATGTTGTGAATGAATGTGTCACGGGAGAACAATGACATTTTAAAACAATGTGGGATAAGTAACCACACACAACACATTAACGTTTTTTGAAATTATTACGATTTAAAATTCCAGGACAACAATGGCTCTTATTGGGGACAAGGACTCATGAGGACAAAAGTTATGAACCCAAATAAAAATTTAACAAAGTTTGGACCGAACCAACATCATGATGATGGGAAATAAGGACAATGATAAAATACACAAAAAAACAATGAAAAAGGAGGAAACACAAAATAAAAACCCTAATTCACCTATTTACATGGTTGGGGATCACCAATCCATTCTGGTTATAGTGCTTGACATACTTCCCACCATTGTAAGGTAGTGGTAAATGAGTACCATCAGGATATGCTAGATAATATGTGTTATCTCCACAAAAGTGCCTTATCTTAAAGGGGCTAATCCATAATGAATCATATGTTCCATGATTCCCTTTAGGATATCTCCGATTATCCCATAACATGACAATGTCGTTAATCGGAAGTGTCTCTTCTTATCTTTCTTCTCAAAAAATTCAACTCTTCCCGATGCTCAACAATCCTATCAATGAAAAGGCTCTTTTCTTCTTCAAGTTTGCTTAAGCACATGATCCTCTTGTAAACCACATTGCTAAAAATTTCATCCTCAATCGCCTTTTCCAATTGCAATGTTGGTAGTTCCAAGATATGGGCATTTGAGCATCTGTTCCATTATAATATAGCAATTGAAACGGTGACATCCCAATATCCCTCTTTGGCATAATGTAGTCATTCCTCTTGTTTTCATCATATAACTTTTACTGAGATTCTTGTCACTAGATTATGCTTTTCTATTTCCTTACGGATAGTAATATAAAGAATGTGCTAATGAAATCCCATAGCCATAATAAAACCCAATGAGTTCGACATAGGAGAAATTAGATGCATTATCTATTACAATATTTTGAGGAACACCTTAACAAACTAGGACATACTCTTTGATAAAATTGCAAACTACCTCCAAAGTGGTTTTTTTTTACGAGAATTGCTTCAACCACTTGGTGAAGTAATCTATCACTATAAGTATGTGAGTATGCCCAACACTAGGATTGATTCAAGGTTCCAATGAAATCGAGACCCCATTTTTGAAAGGGTTATTCAATAATGACTAGATTCAATGGGAGAGCTACAAGTTTAGGCCTTCCAACAAATTGTTGAAAAACTTAAAGTTTGGAAACCATCTTATGTGCATCCATGAATAAAGTTGGATGGTAGTATTATACTCTCAAGTTTTCACATACTTGATCATGAAAATATTTTAGGAGTCTTTTTTGTTGTTCCTTATCGACACACCTTAGGAAAAACCCATCAATGTTTTTCTTGAACAAGGTATTATCCCAAATGACATAATTGTGGATCTTAACTTAATGAATATTTTCTTGGAACTCAAGTGTTAAGGGAATTCTCCATATGTCAGAAAATAGGCCATATCATAGTACCATTCATCTATTAAACTAACAAACACCACCAATGGAAAACTATCATTACTTGAATTATTTTTTGCATCTTGATTTATGGTTTCTTCATTACTATTAGAAATGAGCTTACATAAACCTCATCCGTGTACTAATTTGGTTAAAGTGATATCTAAATCGTACACATGGAATTTTTCAATCATGTTCCCTCTTGGACCCTAATTCTTTTGTGTTAGGATTGATTTTATAGTAGTATCGGGGACCATGACTAAGTAAGTGATTTGAAAATATAGTATCCGAATTTCTTAACATCTTTTACCACCGCATAAACATTTTTTCAATTGGAGAATAATTAATATCATGATTATTTAGTTTGCATCTCATGAAAGCAATAGGATATTCGATGCCTTCATCATTTTTCTACACCAAAATGGCCAACAAAGTATGTTTGGAAGAGTAACAATAGACAATAAAGTCTTTTTGAAATCAGGACATACAAGAGTTGGTGCTTTTGCAATAGCATTTTTGTTTCTTCAAAGGATTATTTCCCTTATTTGCTCCATTTGAATGATTTTTTCCTTTCATCATATTTGCAATGTGTTTGGTTAGTTTGAAAAAATTAGGCACAAACCTTCTCAAAAATTTCACTTTCCCGAAGAAATAATGAACACCAGTTTTACTAGTAGGAAGAGACAAATTTCTTGATAGCTTAAACTCTTTCAGGATCAATTTTTTTCCTTCTTTAGACATTATGTGTCCCAACAACTTTCCCTTAGTAACTCCAAACACAAAATTTTTTGGATTCAAGGAAATCCCATAAAGATGATATATTTCAAACACTTTCTCTACGTATTTAGAGTGATCTTCGTGTTTCTTTGAAAAGACAATTAGATCATCAAGGTAGAATTCTATGATATTATTTCTTAGATCAAAATGAATTCCACTTCCATCACCCTTTGAAAATTTTCTCCCACATTGATAAGACCAAATGACATCCTCCTATATGCAAACATACCCCATGGGTAGTACATTAAGTTTTGTAGTGGTCTTCTTTAGCTACCTCAATTTGATTATATCTAGATAGTCTATCAAACATTGACATCATCTTGGATTCTATAACAGACTACAACACCTGATCCCTGATCGGAATGGGATGGTTGTCTTTCAATTATGCTTGATTCAAATTATGAAAATTGACACATTCTTATTTCTTATCCATTCTTCTTATGCACTAGAACAATTTTCGTTATCCATGTTGAATGATGAATAGGAAAAAATATTCTTGCATTTATCATATTTTGAACTTCTTCAAAAATAGTCCCAACTATTTTTGGATTATATTTCCTTTGTTTCTATTTAAAAGGAACAACATTAGGTTTGAGTGGGATCATGTGTTGCATTTCTTTCAATTTTAAGGATTTCAAGTCTTCATATGAATAGGAAAGGATGTCTATATATTTTATCTAGGAGTGCAACATACCTCCTTCATTCTTCTGATGAGAAACACTTACCAATATTCACCATGTGGGGTTATTCTTGAGTGCTAATGTTGACCTTTTCATAATCTATAGAGTTTGAAGTTCCTTGTCACAACTTCTTCTTGATGAATCTATCATGTTTTTCAAAGAGTCAAGTGAAACAAGTAGGGATCTTATTTCATTTTAGATGTATCATCCCATTTCCTTGATCTTTCACTTAATCCCTTCTTCGTTGGATGAAAATTAGATTCTTAGTAAGCCAACTCACTTCCTTAAAAATAGAGATTAATAAAATTATTGGCTTTCTCAAAAAAGCTATATGATATTGATTATCATTAAACACATCCCGATTTTTTGATTGTATTAGTACACTTGGTTGAAAAATCATTTCAATAGTGTATTTTTCTTTTCCAAATTTGGGATGAGGGATCATTAGGGAGGCTGATGTTGCTAGAGAATTTTATTTTTCATTTTTATTCTATGGGATGGCTTTGATTGAAAAGGAATAAAAGCTTTCAATTAATTCCCACACTTTATTTTTGTAATGCTTTAGGTGATCATTCTTCACTTGGAATTGATTTCTGACCTACTTCACAACCAATTCCACATCTCCATGTGCTTTCAAATTCTTGATTCCTTTCTCTTCAGCATCTTGAAGGCCAAGTATCAAAGCTTCATATTCTGTGGTATTATTTATGTTTGAAAAATGAAGCTTGTATAAAAAGGAACATCTCTCCACTTGGTGAGATGAGAACCACTCCTGCACCGGATCCTATTGAGCAACAACTTCCATCAAATTCAAGAGTCCATATATCATTAGGATTTCATTCCATCAATTTAATGGCTTCAGCTTCACTTACAAATGTTATCAAATAATTACCAATATTGTTATCTTCATATATAATTTGCACGAGGATCATCTGATTCGGTGATCGTATACTTGAACTTGTATTAAATTCAACTTTATCATCTCTCCCATAGTAGGAATAATTGTATATGGCCAATCCATATAAATTTCACCTCCAATATATTTTCCAAAATTCATACTTAGCAACATTCCATATGATGCGAGGATATCCACTACCAACATAGTTAATTTTACTCTTATGTGGGTAAGAAGTAAAGCTACTTGAGCTTCTTTAATTTGTCGATCAAAGGTAATTTTTTTTCTCCATTGAGTAACATGTTTCATATGATCTTGTACAAGTAAGTCCAAGAGCATGTGCTACATTATCCAACATGAAGTTATCAAATGCTCTAGAATCGATGATGCAATTACTTCACTTGCATCCATTGATAAAAAAGAGACATAAAAGGGTTGAATTTTTTTATTATTTTGAAGTGTTAGTAGTCATGAGATTCTTATCTTTTGAACTTGTGGGAATTTTAAAGATTCCCTTAGAAGTTATTTTAGAGATTCTTTTAATAAACTTGACCAATCTTTTAAGTTGATCAGTATTGGACTTGATGTATTCATCTTGAGACATCTGAATCCTTGTTTTGTTGATGTGATTAATAATATAAAACTTAAGTATGGAAATCAAACTTTGAACTTCAAGAGGAGCTTCCTTTTAAATTGGAGAGGGGTTTTTAATAAATTTGCTAACTTTTGAGGGAGAGTAATAGGAGGAGAAGAAGTAGATGTTGCACTAATATTTTTAATAAACACTTTATCTTTAGATGGACTCGACAAAAGATATTGTTTCTTCAAAATTTCTTTTACAATAGGTACCTTTGTGGACATCCTTGTTTTGATCCTCTTTTGGAGTTTCTTTGTTTTTAACCTTTTCTTCTACTTTTGTGGGAGCCTTTCCTTTTCCTTTATATAGTTTTCTCTTTATTTGTGATCTCGTGAAAACTACATAATAATGATTATTTATATCTTCAATTGTCTCATCATATTATTCATCATACATGTACTCAAAATATCATATGGTATCTGTCACCTTCGGGTTTTCATCATTCACATTTATAAATACTTGAATCTTCTTCTTCACCACCTTCTATTACTTGAATTTTTTCATCATTACTCTCCTCAACAATATCTCACTTAGAATTAGTTGTGGGTACCACCTCGATTGCTAATATTTGTTGAGGAGATGGGAAGCCTATTTCTATTTTGAAAACATTTCCTCCTTGGTACATTTGTATAAGGAAGTGCCAATTTGTTTTTCCAACTTGTTTCTTCAATGCTACCACATCATATTACAATTTTTGTATCAGAGCCTCATAAAATCTTTAACCAACATCTTGAATTTTTCTTTTACTATAAATTTTCTTTAATTTCTCATCCATTATGAGATCATCCTCTATTTCATATCTTGAGTTTTTGTAAGATCCAAGTTCATAACTCTAGCTCTCCTCAAGAGGAAACCAACATATGTGGTTGTGTGTTGATTAAGAAACACTTTTGATTAAAAAAATGTAGGTTGGGATCCTTAGGGAATTTTATGCAAAAATTTATTGATTGTGCAACGAAGTCCCCCATAAGTTCATATGGTTCTTTTTTAATTTGGGAAAGTTGTGCCAAGAGTGCATGTTCATCTTCCACAAGTTTGAAAATTTCTTCAAACTTTAGTTTCATAATATCTCAATGATCATGTGCATGCTCATAAATGATAGAACCAATCGGCACTACCTTCTTGTAGACTCTCCATGAACAAGTGAACAAAAAATATACATTTCAATTCCAAGGACTCCACATGTGGTGATAAATGTTGTTATTTGATTATCAAGAGATGTTTTACCATCACTATTGAATTTTGGGAAATTCTTCCTAGAGAAGTTCATGAATTTTTCCAAGAGTCAATGGACCAATAGAGGGTCCCCAAGGTACAACAACCATCTTAGGAAAGATAGTGTGCAATGGGAGGACTGTGTTAGGGAGAAGAAGAGATTGAATTGTTGAAACACCTTATTTTGGCTTATTTTGGGACTTGAAGTGAGACTCACAGACTTTCTTGATCCTTTCTTCTTTTTAGGAGTAAGTTTGAAATCAAATTTTTATTGAAAATCAATGATTGGATCACTTACTCATTTTTCTTTATCACCTCTCGTAAATATTTTCTTAGCCAATTTAAATGATCAATATTTAGTGTTTTCTAGGTTGATGGAATTGTGGATTAGCACCTCGAACAAAACGTACTACAACTTTTCCTAGTTCTTCTTTGTATAGCTACAAGTTTGCACTCTTTTACAAGTTCTACACAATACACTTTGGTATTAATAACTCTTTCAAATGTCATATATTGCTAAAAATTGTATGATTTTCCCATGCAACAACTCAAAGGTTTTTCGCAATATCTTCTTGAGTTACTTCTTCAAGGATTGGGGTGATAAACTAGAACTTGGATTTATGGAATAGTCATGAACAAGGAGGAGTAAAAGAAAGTAGCAAGGATATTTGTGCTTCAATTATTTCTCTTTACCTTCTAATTTCAATATCTTATATTATCCTTATTGTGTTATTATGATCTCTTCCTTGTCTAAGACACTAAGACTCTTGCAACATGGAAATGCGTATTATTTTGTAGTTTCTCCAAATGAAACACCTTAGATCAACATATATGTCTTCTTGAGTATCTTGAATGACATGAATATTTGGATGAAAGATAAGAGGATATCCAATGAGATTAATTTTATCAAATGATTCATTTTTGAAGGAAATTACAAATGAATGCAAATGGAGCTACTATGTCACCAAGATTTAGCACTGGTGCACATTTTTTTCCCTCACAGTAAAGTTTCCAAAAATGTTGGCATGTAATTTTTTACATATGCAAAATACAAAAAACAATGTGAAGGGGACATAATCCCTCCTCAATGATGGGTGAGGTTTCCCTTATTGACCAAAACAATGTGTACAACTATACATCCAAAATTGTATTTTTGGGATTTTGGGTTTTTGGGAAGAAAGGAAACAAATAAGAGAAGGAGAAAGAAAGAGAAGTGAGAAATGAGGGGGTGCCTACAAGATTAAGAAAACACATATCATAAACTTGAATGCATTTTATAAACTATTATAATAAGTGACAATTGAATCAAATACATAGAATTCATAGAGAGAAAGAGCCTTCACATTTATTAAATGTAAGAGTAATAAATGCTAAAGAAAGAAAGAAACATAAGACACAAAGTTCTCAAAAAAAAAAAGGTTTCTTTATTTCTTCACAGAACACAAATTTTCTTGTTATTTCTCTACAAATAGTATTTTCTCCTTTTCCAAAATTCCTTTACAAATGATCTCTAACTTCCTTTTATAACCAAAAGTTGGTTACAAAGTAGTTAGGGATTTTATGACATCATATTAGGACTTAATTAAGTCACTTTAATTAATTAACTTTATTTTAATAAAGTAAAGTCACTTTATTAAAATAACTTTATGACCCGAGTGACTTAATAAAAATATTACAAATATTTCAAATAAGTGGGTACATGTGGACCCCACTAGAAAGTGACATGGAAAACACATAGACTATAAACATTGACACATAGATTCTAACATGACACCTAAGATTAGTACCTTATCCATGGGCCAAAAGTCCTCCTATCTTGATCATATGAGAAATGAACTCATTGATCACCAATGGACAACCTTATCAAAGCATTGAAACATCATTTTGAAAATCTCGGGTCTAAGCATCTCGCCATTTTGATTTGAATTTCTCCAGTGATTCCATCAATCTCGACTCATCAAGGAAGCAATGAGGAGAAAGGAAAGTCTCAGATGACTTGCATTTCCAAAATCCTACTAGGAACTATACAAAACTCCACCATTTTTCTTTCATGTTTGTGAATATTAGGTTGATGAGTTTTTCAAGAGAATCAATACTGAAAATTGATGAGGAAGAATATTGATTCTTGACTAGATTAGTCAATTGCTCTTTGAGAGATGCACAGAGCTCCTTTAATTGTACTCGTCAATGAAATTAAAAGGAATTTTATTAATGAATCCATTTATTTCATACATGATCAAATTCCTTTGTATTTTACATCATCAAATTGTACTTTGACATCATATAGAACACCATTTTCTTGAATTTGAAAAAAATCAAACATTAAATGTGAAGCCCACGATGTTTTAAATTAAGGATTCCTTCGGTGACAACAGATGAGAAGTCCATTTGTGTAAGTTCATGGATGTCGGGAGAAATTTTGTTAAGTTTGGTCACCTTGATCTCGAGAGACTCTTTGAAATGTAGGATTGAATCTAGATAAGTATGAAACTTATCATAGATTCTCATAGCTTCATCAATGATTTGTAAACCCTATATTAGAACATTCTCAATCCATGATTTGGTTACACAACCCATATTATTTATTTCTTTGGATAGCACAAGGGTATCTTGATTTGGTACTACCACTGCAACAAGAACTTTAATAGTAGAAGAAATCAAGTTGATGAGATGTTGTACATATGCTATTAATTGTCTATTTTCTTCCTTGAGTTGGATTGTCTAAGATTTGTACTTTTTCATCCTTTACAAAACTATATCAATGGATTATCAAGCATGAGAAGCATCAATTTCCATGGTTGACTTGCTAAGAATTGTTGTGGAGACTTCCTAATTGGAAATAGTCATTTCTCTCTTGTCCTTATCAACAATTGGTGTTGTTATGTCGGCATACCGAACTTCCATGCTCGTTGACTGCAACTTTGGAGATGACCTTGGGATTCTTGGGAGTGAAATAATTTGTCATTGATGCAATAGCTTCAAGGTCAATTGTGATGGGTTTGATGATTCTTTTCCTCTTCTTGATTTCTCTATGTATCCAAGAGGGTATTTCTTCAATCAACTCACCACATAGAATTATTACATTGGGTGGGAGTTGCTCTATGTTGGTGGTAGATACTCAAATTTAGGTGGGGCTTGAATAGAGTCTTCATGTTGAGGATGAGGATTTTCCACAATGTCTTCATGATGTATGGGAGAAGGTTGTGAAATATCTTTAAGATGTGAAGGCTCAGTGAATTGGAGATTTGAATAACTGGAACTTGCACCTAATCTCGATACCACTGAACTACGAGTAGTTTTCTTTCAGCCCTTGAGAATCTGAATTGTTGTGAGTTGATGAATGTTGGCTTGATTGTGAGATTATAGAAATAGGTTCCTTCCCTCGTTGGCATCTTTCTCATGTTCAAGTTTGCTGGTCACTAAAGGAAGATAATTAGTTAACTTCGGTTTCCATTTCCTTTTACTTTCTTGAGTATGGGATGAAGCTTGTGTGGTGGGGTGAGAGGATGATTGAGTGAATTTTGCAATTATCTTCTCATTTTGGTTGGCTGGCCTATGATCTTCATGTGTGTTTCTTTCATTTGCAATACATTTGGCCAATTCTCTCTCATACCAAGCAAGACTTCTCTTGATCACTTGTTGAATTTTATCTTCAAGTGATGTATCATCTCTCTTAGACCAATTAATTTTAGGGAGAGGTGGTAAAACAATCAAATCATACATGTAGATCAATTATGTCCATGCCATTATCATTAACTCCTCATGGTACATCTTTCAATCTAAATGTCATTATTTGAATTAGGGTCATTTGAGAGTATTCACACCGCCAAACCTCAAATTCATTTGCACAACCAGCTCAATAGTCTTCTAGCTCTAGAAAATATTTGTATTTTGGGCCAAGAATTATCTCCACGAATCCATAAATGTGAAACTCCCATCTTCTCATGAATGGGTGTTGTGTTACAAAGGTCATCTCCTTATCCATTATTTATACACTGTCGAATGATGAACATCTGTACACACCAATGAAAATAGGGAAACGTACACCAAATCTATTTTTTCACCCTGGGAAGTATCACTTATATACTTTGGAAACTTGTACGGCACTTCGTTATATCCACAAACACATATGTATGAAAATGTTGGAAATTGAATGCACCGTGTGCCCCATCTTGAAATCACATTTCTCGCCCAATGTGAAAACCTTTATCATGGCTTATTATTGATCATTTTAATGATATATAAGAGGAAAACATCATTGAAATGCCGAAAGTGATGCATACATATTTACATTGAATTCTAGTTTTGGATAGTAGTGAAAAGCATTGTTTTGACCTAGTGTCATTGTCCCTCTAGTTTCCAAACTAGTGAATATTCTTCTTCGTGCCACACCATATAAGAGATAATAAGTCATGTAGAAATGACCCATAATATTTACTTCAATCAACTAATCATAGAATGTTTCACTTATGATTGTAGCCCATTCAATGTGAAGTTTTTGATCTAGGATGACGTAAATGAATTTGTACATCCATGGCTTGAAATAATGTGCAGAAGGGATGCCAAATACGCTACTCAGTAAGGTTATCATGTCTCCAATTTCAACTTGGAGCTGAATGTGGGGCAGTTATTTGGGAAGTCGATTAGCATGAGTTCTCTTGGTGACCAACCAGTTCTTGTTCATGACTTTGGAGCATCATAATGGGTCTTCATCCCAATATTATTGTGTAGATACCCTTGTGATCTTAGCAATTTCCTTACATTCAATGATTCAAAGAATCTCTTCATTATGTCCAGGGGTGACTAAAACAATGGGCTCATTATTGTTATTAAGAACACTTGTTTTTCGTGGTTATAGTGTTATGCATATACGCAATGACAAAATCAAGGCATTGAACCGACACTTTGGGAAGGCTATTGTTTGTGGTAGAATGTTACAGTACAAGTGTCAGGAAAGCATCATATGACCCTCATACCGAGTTCTGTCACAAAATTGACCCATAATAACATGGCCATATGTGTCAAATATGTGGTCATAATCCGAAATGAGTGTGGACATGTATGTTACACCTTGAATTCATATGTTAACGTTGATTTGTTGGATGTTGACATTTTGAAACAAAGTGGAAAAAATAAACAATGAAAACAAATTTTGTGGTGTCGGGTCACAATCTTTGGGTCCACGCCACACTTCATACTTTGTATCCTTCCCTATTCATTTGGTATTTTAAATATGCTTCTTCCTCATGAGTTTTAATTTTCAAGTCATGCCATTTAGTTATGTCATGAATACATGTTTCTTTAACATATGAAGAATGGAAGAAGAAATCAATTAGTTTCATGCCTCTTCCAACCATTCCCATCAATTACGAGGAATGGGAGAGTTAACATGGGAAGTGGGGAAGCGGGTTAAATTTTTTTCATTTGCTAAATTTGGCATTTGACAAACTTACCCATGGAAGTTTTAATCCTTATCCGTCATTTATAAATTTTATTAATTAAAACAATTACTTAACATTATTAATAATATTAACGTCATTAATTTTAACAATCAAATGATGAATTTAATTAATAAAATTAATAACATTAATTATTAATAAAAAATCAAATAACAAGAATTAATAGTTAATTAATCATGTAATATTAATTAATTAATAACGTTAATTAAATTAATATCATTAATTAATTAATGTTATTAATTAGATTAAAATAATTAATTTAATTAGCTAGTATTAATTTGTGAGAGAGATAGAATACGTCTGTATGCAGGATAAGAAATACAGATAATGGGAATGCGACAATGAAATGATATTGTGGACGACAATGAATACATCATGAGAGAACAATGGCATTTTAAAATGATGTGGGATAACTAATTGGCGTAGCACATTAACATGAAAAGTTTCATTTTTTTGAAATTTTAATAATTTAAAATTTCAAGAGAACATCATCGTCACTAGTTTACCAAGATCGGCTCTAGCCATTTTTGCGCAAATCGGTCATGTACTAATGCATTGTGTATCCCCTTCACTAGGACTGACAAGAGGTCATTTTTTGACATCCTTCCTATGTTTCCTCCATCCTTCAATATGATGTTACTTGATCAGTTGAATGTGAACACAAGGCTTATCTAAAATTTATTTCTAGGAGAGAATAACCCCTATAAAACTAGGACACTCATCGACATCAGTTCCACTTAAAATGTGTCCATGAGACAAATTTTATTTTATTTTTATTTTTGACATCATGCAACACAAAAACTTTGAGAATACAACTTTCGATAACCAACAATTACATTTTTCCTCATGACATGTACATTAATATTGACACAAATTATTGTATAACATTGATGCAATTATTTAAATGACTATGAACCAAAGGACACTTGGACACAAAATCCATAACTCCAAATATTAACCCCTCTTAACTTTTTAAGAAAATTTACTATAGCAAAAATATACTCCTCGCCTTAAATTTTCACCACCAAATAAATACCAAGGATTTGGACAACTTCAATTCAGCATAAATAAAAAATGCTACTTAAAATTGAGTTAAGTAGATTTTTGTGAAACAATTAGTAAACACACCTTAGACTTTTGATCGTATTTCAAGATGAGAATATCAAACACAAATAAGCCCGATACAATTGCATTCCAAATTACCAAATCGTTTAAGAGGGTGTGGTCGACGGGGAGTTATGTAGAAAATGTGAAGTTATTGACATTCATTCCAAAAAAATTTCACAAAGGCTAGAAATGAATCATAGATGATGGCAAGACTGTTCATAAAAATATATGAATTCATAAAGCCAATACATGGATTTGATGGAATCTAATGCTTGATTTGTACTTGTGTTCCTCCTCGCCTACTATACCTTCTATTCAAATGCATAAGCCCAATATCTCCACATGGTGATACAAGTATGGATGTAACAAAATGAATAATAGATGAGGTTACATATTTATCGTACATAGATCAAATACCTTAAGCTAAGGAAACTAAAACATTCTCTCCATGTAGGATTTCCATTACTTGGGGAAGAATAATAGAGATGACTCTCTAAAAATTATCATACCATACTTAGAGGAATCTTCTTCTTTGATACCAATTATTAAGTTTGCTCAAAGATCTCATAATTGTATTCTTTTATTACGTTATTTAGTGAGAGACAATACATTTATAGGACCAAGTCTTGTAGCGGTAACCTCCTACGATGTCTCTCACTTTTAAATAATTATGAGAGTTAATAAAACTCTCGTAATGCTTATTATAAATATATACTAACTCACACACATAATATTTCTACTATGAGTTATTACTAATAAATCATTAAAATATTCTTCACATGTACAATACTATTACTAATTAACCCACTTTCATGTAAGTACTAAAAAGTCCTAACAATATTTATATGCATGTTCATCCATGTTCTCTACTCCACAATAATCTAGGAGATGTAAATATATCTCTTAGAAAATATGAGGCACAAGGGCTATGGTAGCTTTTTTCACAGAGGAAATCCTTTTATTTCCTTGCACTCTTACTATTTGGCATACTTCGTGAGGTACCAGCTCCACTATATTAGAGTTTCAAGGAGGATCTCTATTGAAAAATGAATGCATGAGCGATTGCTGAAATCAGAATAACTAACAATAAGATGCAATATGATCAAGAACTCACAAGGCAAGAATGGCTCCAAATCAACTCCAATGCTCCATATCATAGAATGATGCAAGTGATGTACATATATAAGAGGAGGAAAGTGCAACTACCACCTAGATCAATGGTGAATAACTCTCACTAACTAATACTGGTAGTAGAGTTGACTCCACACAACTAGTAAGCTAACTCAACATAACTGGTAAGCTAACTCAACACAACTAGTACACCTAAGAAAACATATCCCATGAGTGTAGGAAAGCTCCAAGTAAATAAAAAAATACAAGGAAAATAAATATCCTACACTAACACCCCCATAAGCACAACTTAGGTGGGTAGTGAAAAAGGAAAGTGGGTCCTGGCAACAAGGCCTGATGAGGTACCCACGTACAATGCATCTCTCACAAAGATAGAGTAAAAGGAGAAAACCTAGTGGGAAAAAACTCCCCCTAAAAGAGAGACAAGAAACTCACTCAAGAAAACTAGAGAAGAAGAAGAAGTGGGTCTTGGTAACTCAACCTGATGAGGTACCCACATACAATGATCATCCCCATAGTAGAGAGAGAAAGAAATGGGGATAAGAAGGTCCCCTAAGAAGAGTATCAATGATGTGGTCCTCTGCATAAAGACTGAAGAGAATTCACTTGCACCGAACAATGTTCTTGCCCTTGGGAAGGACAAAAAAGGAGCACTGAAAGTCAACCCACTCCACAAAGGAAGAAGAAGCATGTAGTACTTTGATCTCTGCATCTAGTCTGTAATTGAAAGGTGGCATAGGTCTGGAAAAAGTGTGCACAAAAGACAATGGGAATGCCACTACAGTATATATGTCAGAGAAAGAAAATGGTGGGGGCCAAAACCCTCACAAAGGGATCCACAAGAAGAGGTGGATCATGAAACATCTTTGAAATAATGGAAGTGACAAATGTCCCAAGGTGGGCACTCCCAATGAGAGAGATGAATGGGTCCTCCAAAATGTGTGATGGATCAATCAAAGCATATTATTGTAATGAAACATAAGTGGAATCGACAAATAACTAACTCAGGTCAGGAAAATACTCATCCTAATGGGGTTGTTTAATAAGAGAAATGCCTAATAAGAGTGTATTAGCATCACAACATAAAGTAGGAGGAGAAGATTGTTGTGAAGAGATGTTGGAAGTACAAGATGAATCAACATTGCACTCAAAGGTAGCAACCAATGAATGTGAAGTGTCATCAACTGAGAAATCAAGATGTAATGGAGCATGAGAGGAAATGGCCACATCTGTCTCAAAAGAAGGTTATCCAATAGAACATTGTTACGGCGAGTGAATGGAAGTATGAACATGGGCGATAATGAACTTTGTGGAGGCAATAGTAAGGAGAGTGTGCTCAGTAGAAAGATCATGTGAATGGTCAACATGGGACTCATAAGTAACAACAAGTGTAGAAAAAAACTTGGCAATGAAATGGATGTGAGAAGGGGGAGAATATATGGTGGCACTAGAGTGATCTAGGGAATCTTCGCTCTCAAATGGTGAAACAAGGTCGCCATGTAGCTATCGTCGGATAATGGTCCATGCGAAGTTAAAGGACACTCAATGTGCTAAAAAAATGTAATATATCCCTATAAATAGTAATACTGAGAAGGCCATAGACTCCATCATTGTAATTAAACCACTCATCCTTTTATAGAGGCTCATCAGGCTCAGGAACAAGACCATGGACGTAGCACAAAAACTTGTGCATAGTGTAATGATTAATATAATGCATGCCTTCCAAGACAGAAAGTTCCTAGAGTCAATTCAACAAAATGATGAAACTCCATAATGTAGATAAACCCCCAAAATTATCATAAATGACACTTTATAACTTAGTGCAAAAAGTACAAGTCCCCATAGAGTTTTACAAGAACCCCACAAAATGCGGCACTTTATAAAGTAGTGTGTTTAAAAAATAAATAAATCCATCATGTAGAGCACAAGAAAAAATGCACTTTTTACCAAAAAAAGTGATCAAATCTCGAGTCATCAATCAAAATTTATAGTAAATACAATTTCCCACAAATAATGGCTTATTTAATTAAAATTTTACAAACTGATTAAAAACAACTGAAATGAGAGGAAAAGGTGTTATGCATATACTTGTTGGAACCGTAAAAGAATGAAGAAAGTAAATTTTTTAGCTTGTGAGGGGAAATTGGCCTCATATCAACCCGTGCCTAATCCTTTGTCTTCGTCGGGCAAAGATACAAGGTTTAAAAACAAACAAAACAATAATAGTGTCTTTTACAATACCAATGATATTGTGTTTATACCAAACAACAATAAGAGTGAGGCCCCCGACCTACATCAACTCCAAGCACCATAGGTCACCAAGCTTATTATTAAACAAAGCAACTAAAATCACTTTAACCCTCGCTTTAGAATACTAAACAAAACAAAATCAACCTTGCCTTTGAAAATGAGTGAGATTTCTAACTTGACCTTGTTGACTGGTCAAGGTGACTAGAGTTGGAAGCGAGAAAACCAAGTGAGTTAGGGCACTATTAACGAGTTGGTAGAGGAGTTAGTGAGTGAGAACAATCCAAGTTGTGTAAAAATTATTTCGACCGAACTATTTAAAATGCACCTAATTCGGGTGTGCACACAGATGAAGCAGGGGTGGAAATGGTGGTTATGTTGGGGATGAGCATGGTTTAGATTAGTCCACCAAGCCAATGAACCAAGTAGATAGGCTAAGAAAGGGTTGAGTGGAGGGTAACGCACATGTCGGAGTCAAGCATGGTTGGATGAGCAAGTAAGGAGGATGGCATGGCCGATTTGAAAGGGAGAGACCATTTTGAGGCCAAGTTGAGTGGATCTTGAGGGTACCAAATCCAAGTCTAATGTCAATGATGCATGTGTCAGTTGTTAGGGCATGGGTCCATCTCGAGAGGAAAAGCACATGGTCGAATGAGTGCAAAGATCTCGAGACCAAAGATGATCCGAGATGGAGTGACTATAAAGGAGCATGGTCACAAAGTGAAGCTAGAGACAACCAAAGGAGCCTTCGGCATAGATTACTACACATAGTTGATCAACCCGAGGCTGATGTGAGCAGGATGAGTGAGTAATGAGTGAGAAATAAAAATAACTACCGAGTTGGGGATAGTGCCACGGCCGAGATGGTTCACCATCATGTCGTAGGGTAGGGCCGAACCCACCAAGACCACCACGAAGGCAAGATCTACATAAACCACGTAAAAACCCTTAAAAATGGTAAACCCGTCAAATAGTCTACTAAAAAAATGGCTTCACCAAATTTAGTTGCATATAGATAATTTAGTTGTAAAAATATTAGAAACATCCCCCAAAAAAAAAAAAAGTCACCTATAAATTTTGTGATTTTTGAACCCCGGAAATTTGTAAACCCTCAACTTTTCAATCTGCAAACACCAAAACTCACAACCACACTAAATCAAGACAGAGTTAAATCTATTTGCACATGAACTATCATACACCCAAACGAAGTATTCAAAAACTAAAAATAACTCAGTAGTCATAAAACATTTCACCAAAATCAACTCTCATACCATATTAGAGATTCGGGAGGATCTCGATGAAGAACAATGCACTAGTGATTTCGGAAATTGAAATAACTAACAATAAGATGCAATATGATCAATAACTCACAAGGAAAGAATGGATCCAAAACAACTCAAATGTTCCATATTATATAATGATGCAATTGATGTACATATATAAGAGGAGGAAAGTGCAAATACCACCTAAATCAGTGGTGAAAAACTCTCACTAATTGATATTGGTAGTAGAGTTGACTCCACACAATTAGTAAGCTAACTCAACACAACTGGTACACCTAAGCAAACATATCCCATGAGTGTAGGAAAACTCCAAGTAAATAAAAAATATGAGAAAAATAAATATCCTACACCAACACACCACTTCCGTAACAAGGGAACATTGCTATTTGGTATGGTGTTGTCATGTAAAATTGTTGACCCAAAAATGTAAAATTCAAAACATGACAACTTAGCCACAATGCAAATTCTACCTTCCAATCCTCTTGAGTCTCCCTCCCGCCAACCTTCCTCCTAAGACATCATCATTCAAGCTATGAATAATTTAATTATGAAATTACCAAGCATCCCTCAAAGTATGTAAGAGAGTGTAATAAGGTTCATCATTCCAATCGGTGAAGTGCGGAGAAGGACTAGTCTTGGTGGAAGCCTAGAAAGGCCAATTTTGGCCATTTCAAAGCCTGTGTGCATCCCCTGGGAGAGTTTTGAAAATGTATTAAGTATCTAGAGGTGGTATTGGGGAGCCTTGAAGGTGTTGGAATAAATTTAGGAGATTTAGGAAAGATTTTATCATTCGAGAGATAGTTTTCTCAAAAGCGGGTTTTCTAGGTATAGGGAACAAATAGTTCAATAAGTAAACCTTAACTTCTCCAAATGATTTTGGGAGCTTCATAAGGAGTCAAGAGGAAAAAAGTAGGAACCAGAAATATTAAAGAGTTATCTACATGGTGGGAACATTCAAATTTGGTTTGAGGTTTGAGTGTTTCTTGAGACATCCAAACAAAGACAACTGTCCATCATAGTTCGAACAAAAATGGTGAAAAAATTAAGTTTTTTGAAGATTCGAGTTCTTAAAATTATTCCATTGATCTTATAATATTTTTGGATTCAAATTAATAAAAAATTTACCCCAAAACATCATCCTAAGACTTTGGGGTGAAAGAAGTAAGTTTTGAAGCTATTTTTGGTCAAATAGTGTAAAATTTGGCTTTCCATTAATGGTAAGGTGATATTTTGACCTCATCTTGTCCCTATTTTCTCCTTGGGGACATGGGGGATATGAGGGACACAAAATTATGCCCTCATCATCCTCCCATATGTGCACTTTGGAGCACCTAGTGTCCCAGGTGTCTCGTGTATCTTTTTATCTCCTCGGGACAAGGGGGAATGAGGGACACAAAAGTGCACCCTCGCTCCTCACCATGGGAATAATTGTGTTTCCTTTATGTCCCCCATGTCCCCAAGGGGATATAGGGGACGAGAAAGTGTGCCCGATGCTCAAACTCAGCCCCCGGGCACTCATATGACCTTCTACAAGCTCTGCAAGTGATTTTTCAGCTCCTTTTTCTCATCCAACTTAACCCCTTGCTTCCACTTGCATCCATCCTTCACCATAGGCACACTTTTTTTCACCATTTTCCAAGGGGACAAGAGGGACAAGAAAATGTGTCAATGCCCATGCTCAAGCCTCCGAACCTCCATATGACCTCTCTTTGCTCTGCTGAGATGGTTTTATCAGCCCCTCCATCTCACTCACACTTGTTCCCGTGCTACCGCTTGTCTCCATCCTGCTCCAAGGTGAAATTTGGATCCCTTATTGTCCCTTTTGTCCCAATTTCACCATCAAAACCAGATCTTAACCTCATATGAACTCATTTTAACCCAAATCCAAACTAGAGTTAGCAGGGTGACATAAAAGTGAAATAAAACACATTAGAACACCATTTTTTCTCATTCCTAATCCATAGGTTTCCATTCCTCCATTGTTTATGTTATCATACCTTCAAAAAATTATAATTTTTACCATAGGTACTGCCCAAATTTCCTCAAACATCTATAACCATAAAAAATAATAATTGTTCATATCTTTCAAACCATGGAATGGTTTTAAGACTTCCTTGGCCAAGTGAGCCTTTTTGATTTGACTTCCCTTCTCTATAACCTCTATGAATGTGCTTACATAGAGAATTTGTAGGTGGAAAGCAATCTCAGGGTGTAAGTTAGGCACAAATATGTCAACTAGTTTTTTTGGGATAGAGCAAGGGAAGTGACTAGCTAATCCTTGTCATTATTGTAAGAAGGCGACAAAGTTTTCATTATTATATTGTTTAGAACTACATAAGTCAAGCAAAGTGATGTTACTCTCCATGTTAAAGGAAAAGTGTCTTAAAAATTTCTTAGATAAATCTACAAAGGTAGAAATTGATCCCTTTGGAAAGTGGAGAAACCATTCAAGAGTTTGGCCTCTTAAGTTACACAAGACAGGTCAAATGAGGTAATCATTGTAACCAACTTCTTGACAAGCCATGAAGAAGTCTTTAGATGATCTCGAGGGTCACTTTTCCCACCATATTTTTTAAATTTAGGATAGTCAAAGTTAGGTAGAAAAGGTACACATAGCATTTCCCTATCAAAGGGGTAGGGACATAACTCTTCAAAATGATATTTCTTGTGATGTCCACAACTACTTTCTTCTAAATCACTAAATGAATCTTTTATAGATTGTCATTCTTGTTCAAATGGATTGCCTCATGAGGGCGTAGATGGTATGTAGGCATGGATTGATTTAGAGGCCTCACCTTCACCGTTGGTTGTGTGATATATTTCATGGGTAACTTTAGGTTTTTCACTATGAGTGACCTTAGGCTTCTTTATGTGGATATGAGAAGTTAAGCTTTCCAAATTGGTGACTTAGTGCTTGTAATTGATATTGAACTATCACATTTCATTATGCGATGTGTGGGGTTCAACTTCACCCTCATTTATTTTTTCACGAATCATCTTAATGAAAGGTATACAATTCTTAGCTTTGGAATATTTAGGAGGTATGTTAGCATAAGATTTCTCTCTATGACCCTCAGGATTTATAGATGTAGACATGTGTCTTGGGTTCAAGATATTATTGAAAATTTTAAAAATCATATGCTCGGATTCATCCTCCTTATATCATGCTTATAAGGAAGGAAAGATCAAAGTCGAGGGGATTTTTACACCTAATTCAATGAAGCTAAGAATGACTTTGTCTTTGTTTTGATATAAGAAGTTGTCTGCTAGTGTCGATTGTTTTCAAATATATCATGTGGTCCTTCATCCTCTCCCCACTATGGTCAACGATACTAGGATATTCTTGAGATAGATGCTCTAGAGGTCATGGAGGAAAGTTTGTGTTTTCATCTTCTATCACCCGATTGTGTAATAGCCATCATTGTTGTGTTGAAACCTAATCGGGTTTGCTTGATTGTGTTTTCTTTGGATTCAAGGAAGTTCAAGGCTGATTAGGGAGTGTAACAAAGCCTACAAACCTGTGTGATTAAATCTAGGTTTTGAATATGTTTATCATTGATGAGGATTCTAGATAAAATCAAATCAGGGAAAATTTTAAGATCCCCTCATAAAAATCATAGAAATTGGTTGGTGAATCTAGGAAAATTGACTTCCGTAGGGATGGTGAATATGAAGAAAATGTAAATATGTTGTCGGCCGGTAGCATTTTAATGCTATCGATCGACAACATATATTATGTTATCGGTGATAGTATATGATGTCACCAAAAATATATGTAATTTTTGAAAAATCATTTTTGACAATAACAGTTAAAATGACCAGCTCAACAAGAAATCTATCCTCACAAAATATGGTGCAAACAAAAAAATTAAAAATGATTTTTTGTGAAAAAATTATAGATTTTGCTAATTTTGTATGGGAATTTGTTTTTGAATTTTTGATGTTAAGAATTAAAATGATCGTCTCAATGAGAAATTTGTCCTCCCAAAATATAGTGCAAGAAAAATAAATCCCATACTTATTTTTTATTTTTTAAATTTTTTCACTACTGTCAGTAGTAAAAATTATGCTCATCGCCAATAGCATTTTTTTATGCTACCGGCCAACAACATAATTTTATGCTACCGATCGGTAAGCATAATTTTATTACTACCGATCGGTAGCATAATTTTATGCTACCGGTCCGTAGCATTTCTTTATGCTACTGGTTGGTAGCAAAAATTATGCTACCGGTCGATAGCATTAAAAAATGCTACCAACTGGTAGCATAATTTATGCTACCGACCGACAACATTGAGTTGAATATCGCAAATTTTTGTTTCGTAGGAATGGTGAATTGACCCTAAAATTAATTTTACCCAAAGAATTTTGGTGATCCGATCCTACTTCCTACCCTAAAAATTCACCAATTTCAAATTTCAAAAACAGAATATTCGTGAATTAATGAATATTCGCCACTAAAAATTTCCCTAAATCAAATAGCATAACAATTGTAATTTGGATGTTTATCTAGTTTTTGCTATTAATTGTTTGTTTGCTAAGGATGCCTAGACAAATTTTGCAAGCATAATGGCTGCAAAGTGAATGTTTTACCAAGTTTTGGATGTTCTATTGATTTTCCTAAAGAAATCTAGGTAAACATCGACAAAGATAAAGGCTACAAAATGGATATTTTACTAATTTTTTTGATGTTTAATTTATTTTCCTAAGAAAATCTAGGTAATTTTGGGCAATATAACCCCGCAAAATAGATGGTTTACCAAGTTTTGGATGTTTGAATGATTTTCCTAAGGAAACCTAGGTAAATTTGGGCAACATAACATTGCAAAATGGACCTTTTACCCAGTTTTGGATGTTTGATTGATTTTCCTAAGGAAATCTAGGTAAATTTGGACAACATAAATAGTAAATGGAAATTTTCCTAGATTTTGAGATGTTTTGGGGAAAATATTATGTTCTAGGTAAATTTTGGTAGCCTAATGGTGTAATTATATCAATCAACCAGCTTTTAGAAAGTTTAACTATAGAGGTCAAAATGGCTAGGCAAATTTTAATAGAGTTTTGTGTTATTATGTTTGAAAGATTTGGTAAATTTTTTCAGAGTGTAAGTTCTTTACATAAGATACATTTGAGTCAACTTGGATACATTTTTACCGTGTTTTATTGTTAAAAAGGGCTTCACTAAGACAAATTTTCTCCTCGTGGGTTTGAAAAACAAGTTTTGACTCGACGGAGTAATTTTTTTAATTTGTTTTCAAACAAGTTTTGGTGATATTCAAACAAGCATAACCTAGACTAATTTTTTCCACCTATCTACGATAAATAAGGTTGTTATGGGTGTCCTCAATGTACCTTTTGGTACACGAGACAAAAGTTAGTGAAATTGAGAAGTGTTGTCTAACGGTGTGGATCAAAGGGTCATATCCTCCCTCCCTTTTACTCCGGTCAATTTAGTGGAGCTTCACCAAAAATGATAGTTGTTTCTTTTGGGATCCATTCTAGGGCCTAGGTATTTTCACCCCTCACTTTATACGAACCACATAAAAGTGAACTCCTACTCAGCCAAAAATGACTAATCTTCCCACGAATTTATATAGTCTTTCAACACACAAGCTTTGTCCAAATGACTACGTAATAACATCCTAGCCATCAAACCTTACTAAAAGAAAAGTGCCTAATTATTTCAAATTTCAAATAACTCCTTACGGTGTAAGGAAAGAGATTACACGATATGAGGTACAAATAAGTAGCCAAATATGTGGAAGGAAAATAAACACCCCAATAAAATGGTTAAGACAGTTAATCCAATATATAAATGAAAGTTTGATTTTCTCAATCAAAACAACCAAATTATAAAGCAAGATAAAGTGAAGTATAAGTATGGAAATTTGATTTTGTTTAATTATTTGTTTTTTTGGCTATTATAATCTTTGATAAGAGAATGTAGCAACTTACGCACCGATTAGTATTTTTGACAAAAAATGGTGTAAAACAAAAATAAATTGACTAACAATGAGACAAGAGCAAACCTAAGTTCTATGTCACAATGTCGTTGATACACGAGCGAGTCTTTTATTTGACAGAGTGAGTCTGCTACCTGCAAGGCTGCTACCATGTACTTTGAGTCCATTGAAATAAAAACACGTCCACCACAAAGTGATAAGATATTCTACCGAAGAAAGATCATTGCAAGATGCAACAAGTTTATTAAAAACAAATAGCAAATTCACTAAACAAAATAGTGGATTCATTGTTTACAAAACTTACCTCTTTTTCGCCTCTCAAAGAGCTAATTTTTCTAGAAAAGTTGATACTTCCAACCATCTATATACCGTTGATTTAATAAAATCTAAATTTAATTTACATATGAAAGAAAATGACTATTATAAATGACATATAATGAAATATAAATGTCATGAAATTTATGCAATCTTGATTATGTAACCAAATTGAAGAGGTAGGGAACTTACCTTGATATTACTTATCTCAAAGTGTGCACTGGTTGAAGAATGTGATGAAATAAGAACACAAACCATCGCAATGAGCCTCAGAAAAATGTAGAGGAGGTGGAAATGCTTGATACGACGCTTGAGCAAGAATAGGGGTGCCTCGTGCATGCGTGAAGACCTATGTGGGGGGTGATAGAGTCTCGTAGAAATGGTTGGAAATCTGTTCTCGATATTATTGCTAGGGTTTTGCACTTGTTCACCTTTGGTCACTTGTATGTCACACTTGGATCACCGAGGTACTTGTAAACCTGCACACAAATATCCTCCTACAAAACCCTAAAAAAGACATCAAATCCTAAAAAATAAAGATGCAAAATGAGGGGTCGACTGTCTCTTAGCTATCAAAATGGCAAACTTACGATTGAGAATTGCATTAAATCTCAAGCCCAATGTAGTTATAAATGCTTGTGTGTGAAATAATTCTGCTAGGTCACCCTCGCGCAATGACACCAAGATAACATGTGATAGCTAGATAAAATGTAAATGTGTGGATGAAATAGAATGAACTCCCCTTCTTATGCAGTGTGTATGCAAAATAATGTGCCCAAATGCAGTCCCTTGAGATATGTAGATAGATAGCCCTTGATAAGAATTTCCCACCCTTATAATGGTATGTATGTTATGTTTATATAGGGATCTCTTGCTTGAATTTTGACACTAATGACCGACATGCCGACTAGTACCTTGGGATATGAATGGGAAAACTAAAAAGACCGACCTTAAATGTCAAAAATAAGATCAAACATAAAGAGGGCATAGGCACCCAGGATGGACAGGAGCTTCTTGGTGCTAGTGTTCATCTTGGGCACTAGTGTCCAGAGAAAAATGAAAACAAATGAGTGGAGACTGACTGATAGGGATCCATGTGACTCGACAAGCACCGGTTGTATGACTCGACAAGTGTGAAATATAAAAAGCAATAGGACCCAACAAGAAAAGCGGATGGACTAGGAATGGATCACCGGTGAATACTCTTTTTATGTAATATCCATATATAAAACAACATACTTGGCAGTATAGTAAATAGTAGCAAGTGCGTGATTTTGTGTCTACATTTACCCCACCCCCCACCTTTATGTTATTTGAATGAAATTCAAGTAGTGTAAACGAATATACATATGAGAAGTCCTGGAGAAGCCCATGTTACACAAGTACACACAGAGTAAGAACATATATTGTGGAAAACCATGGATTGACATGTCAATCCATGCATCGTAACAAGATGCATGGGACCATTGTGAGGAGAACTAAGCGAGATTAATGATTTCGATATATAGTGATTGGAGATTTCAATTTCATCATTGATGGAGGTGTGTCGGGAAGGGAGTGATCAATTCCCAACCCAATTTTGTGTGTGTGAAATCTGGGGGATTGGAGCATCCTACCACTAGAGGAAGAGTGTAGGGAGAGAGGTTTTCTTTTACTCTCTAACTATAACTACATCCTCAAAATATCTAGTCGTTGTAGATGGACGAAGACCGGATTTTGTTGATTTGGATCCATTTCACTTTGAGTTTGTTTCGATCAAATGTGAATAACCCATATAGGAGTAGTATAAGAAAGGTAATGACATCTCATTTCCCCCATTCCATGGGTGTTGCCTTAAGGTATATGAGATGGCTTCCATGTTAGGTCATCTAAAAGAGGTAAAAAAATGTAGAATAACTTCCCATGTTAGGTCATCTGGGAAAGTGGTGATGTAACTCCCAAGTTAGATCATCTAGGAGGATAAATACACTATGTTGTGTCGATTGATTGTGATTTCAAATAGTATAAGTTTTGTGTTGTTGATAATTGAATTCGTGTGATTGATTGATTGGTTACTCATGGAGATATTTTACGCTTTTTCCCCATATTAGATCATTAGGGGAATCTCTAGAAAGTGGTGTGAAATGTCATGTAATGTATGAGAAAATTTTCGATAATGAGAAGTTAGAAAATGTAAAATGATCGTGTAATGGTGTGAGGGGGATTATGGGATGCCTCAATTGTATGCCCCCTTTTAGTGAAAGGGAGAGTGATGATGAGAAAGAACATTGATCCAAAATTAATCGTGTAATGATGAAATATTGAATGTCCGGTAGATATCTCAAAAGTGTGTATGTCGAGTTGAAATGATGTCAAAGAGGAATATAGCGTTTGTGGAATGTGTACGAAACAATAGTAGGTAGAATATTTGACGGAAAAACACAAATGAGACAATAATCAGAGTAGGGGTGCTCAAGATATGATTGAAACTATGTGATGTGTATTAGTTCAGAGGATAGGTGTAAATAATGACTATAGCATGGTAGGTAATTGAAAGTTACTATAAATAGTAATGTGAAAAAGTGAATAGAAAGTCATTTGATTATTGCGTGAGTGTGATTTTGAGCTCGAGTGTGTGAAGATGCCTCAAGTGAGAGCACCACAATTGAGTTGATTTGAGATGGTGGCAGCAGCTGTGGTATCACATATGACAATTGAGCTAGTATGTTTTTTTAAAATTGTGTTGAAATTAGCCGTTTTTTAATGAAATTTTGTGAAATTTTTGTTTGTTAATTTCTAGGCATTTTAGTCCTGGGAAAAATTAGTGAAGGCATTAATGATCTTTGGAACACCAACTCCTAGATATAGGTGATGGTGACATGCTCCTGGGCACCCTCATCTTGTTCCTAGGCGCTCATGTCCCGTAAGGATTGTTCATATCCAAGAGTGTGAGAAATTTGAAAATTGATGTTTGGTGGTGCTATTGGTAGGTGTATTTGTATATGTATAAGGTTCTAATGTCATGTTTTTCATTATTTTGTGTTGTGTAGAGGGATATTCATTCAGGGGAGTTTCATGTTGGCCATCATTTGAATACGTTACTAGGGTTGGGTTTGTCGGATGATTAGTGGGATGTATCGACCATGCTAGGATGCGGCACATAACGAGCATGGAAGATGTGCCCCATAATATTCTCGATTATCACCACATTGTGTTGAGATGAGGAAATACAACTCAAGTATGGAAGCACATAAGGTTTGGGCATGTAGGCACATGTGGTATATGGAAAAGTGTGAAAGTATAGAAAAATAGGGGTGCGTCCGAAATAGGTATGAAGACTTACGGGATACCCAAGGCTATTTTGATAAGCGGAAGATTGAGCACCATGCGAGTTTTGGGATAAGAAGAGGATCCGTACTAAGAGTTAACTATAAGAAGATCTATTATTAACACTTGCATGCTTTTGTATTCTTTTGTAAGGGCACATGGATATTATTAGCATGTAGCCTATTTTTGGAAGGTGTATGGGTAGTAAAGGGAAAATCCCCACTCTGTGTGTGTGTGTGTGTGTGTGTGTGTGTGTTGATTTGCACGGTTTGGATATACCATTTTATTGTAGAGTTATATGCGGAATTATTAGCACGCATGACTACGCACACCGGATCATGATGTATGAAGCTTCTATATTTTACAATCTTTAATATAATGGATACTATTAGTTGGATAATGGTGTTAGATGTGACCGAATATGGTTCTTGCATGGTAAATCTCATTATAGTTATTTTTTAGTCAATATTTTGTATGGTTAAGCTCTAGATCCTGGTTTATTCACCGAGGTTTGATTAATTATCCATTGTGGATCCAATATATATACGCTCAATCATGCTAAAATTTTGGATAAGCATCTCTAAAGAGGGACCTATACCCTTGCTCACTTTGGTGAGCGCTCACCCACCCGAGTGACGTGTCGTGGCACCTTGGGATTTGTGGTTATATTATAGGCTACATCATTAGTTTCGTTGTCGGGACCTCTTTCTTAGCTATTTTTAGGATGTTACATGATGAAGATGTATCAGTTGACCTTGGCTAGTATTAAAGAGTGGTTGGACGATCTAGAAGAAGAGTATGCTCCCAGATTTAGCATTGGACCTGATTTTAATGCACCCGCATGGGTTGAGTAGAATTTATATGATGCATTGTATAAGATGTTCTTTGTTATATTTCCCATAGAGTTATGAGTGGTTGTTTGCTTATGTGTCTAAGAGGAATTAGAGATTTCACACGATTGTTTGGACGCAGAAGAATTCCGGGCCTTGTATGATGCATATATGATTTGGACGCGCTCGGTGGATGTTTCATTCCATGGTGTTTTGAACAGCTATATTCTTGATTACATAGTTTCCACTTACTCTTGCCTAGAAGTTGCTAAGTTCCAGCTTCTTGTGTAAGCCCAGAGAATCTTACTTATGCGGTATTCTGTTAGCAATCAAGATCTTAATCGTAACCCTGGATTTGGAAAAGAATCCTATGGCTAGATAAACCCCACCATCGACGGGGGCAGGAGCTTGTTTGGTAAGGATGGAGGACCTATCGGCAGAGAGATAGAGAGAAGAAAGGAAACTTAAGTTTAATGAAGCATGCGAGAGGGATCTAATGAAGCATCGAGAGATCGTGGATGGAATGGTGTTGTGGAGGGAGATGGCTCGTGAAGGATTTTGAGCTCACACAGAGGACGTGGAGCCAAATCATCTGGGAATCACCCATTTTGGAAAGCATGGTAGAGAAACCTCTTTGGATTTGGATGAGGGCATGTTAGATGAAAGACTATGGATTGTGGGCACGCATCTGAACCTACCTAGCGACCTAGCCTTTGTGCTTGGTTTTACAAGTTCTACAAAAGTTAAGAGCAAGAAAACTACTGTGAGTAGCAGAGTTGTTATAGATAGAGTCAATTTGTAGTCAAGTTCAAGAGTTAATTAGGGATCATATTCATATATGGTGGTGCAATTGTCGTTTATGTTATTTAGGGGACCAGCTACAAGAATTTTTTCTCGCACATAATCGGCATAGAATCTCGGGGCACACATAACATTAGTATAATGTCCGGAAGTAGTGCAAATTCACTAATCGTGGGTGTCTAGTTAACCACGACCATTTGAACACAAGGTCGTGCATCCTCTGGTCTGTTTCCTACTTCAAGAGGAGGATCAAGAGGGGCATGTGTCTTGGCGCCTGGTAGATCGGGAGGCAGAGGAAACATGTAGGAGGAAATACAGTTCTAAGTGGTGGGCATGGTCCACACCAACCTCAAAAATTTATATGGAGATGTCCCTTCATCTTCTAGAGTATAGAGGCATTAAATATGCAATGAGCATGTATGTATGTGTGAAATACCGTGGCGTGTTAAGGGATTACAGCTCCAGAGCGCAAAGCAAGTTAATTTGCAACTACGTTGCAGGGCACATGCATAGCTTTCAGACTTGTGTGGATTATACAAAGACAGTGAGATGCCTTCTTAAAAGAGTTTTATATCTCTAAGTTTGATCGAGAAAATAATAGGCGCGTTTAAGGATATTAAGTAGGGCACTACTGAGAGTGTTTGGGAATATGATGCTCAGTTCAAGACCCTTCCATCTAATTTATCTTATGACATCCACGTGATCCAACATACACAGTGGTTCATTGGAGGACTGATCACACCTTTTAGAAGAGTGCTCTCGCATAAGACCTTTACAGATCCACACGAGGCACTTGAATCGCCTTTGATCGCCGAGGTGGTAGGAAGTGTAGACATAGAAGTGAGCCCATTCTTGTAATTTCAGATTATAGCAATGACAAATCAATTGGAGAAATTATCTACTAATTCGAGATAATGAGACAAGAAAAGAATTTGATGTATGATTTCAAAGTAGAGGGGCATACTAAGGATATTTGTCCCCATAAATCAGTGTGCTCATTGTTATTGGATTGTGAGATATGTCATTTGGACCACAGTTCCATTCGATGCCCATTGTTGTTGCATGCGATAAGAAAAAAATGTGTCCCGACATCGCAAGATTTGCAAGTCTTCCATTCATGAGATTGAAGATTGCAGGTTGATTGATCAAATTCATGATGTCATCGATGTTGGGGTGTGTCAGACATGTGTTGCTAATAACTCTAAGGATAAAGGTGAGCATCATGACTATAATCACAATGAGGGGAAATCGATGGCACCCGTGGTCAAGATCAAGGATATTTTGGAGGATTTAGAGGTCGTGGGTCGCGGGGGTGGAAGGAATGATTTCCCTTGTGGAAATTTTTATACATGTGGATCTCTAAACATTACAGCACAAATGTCCTCGAGAACATTGTATGTTCTATTTGCGGAAAGAACCATAAGTATTAAGAGTGCCCAGACTTATATGAACATTTGAGTAAGCAGCATAAACAAGAAAACAAGGGTGCATGGATGGTTAGATTACAACGTGTGGTAGAGGACTAGTGGATGCCAAAGTTAACGTCGACCCTCACTTGGTTCTTTTGAAGATCACTACACATGCTAAGGCTGCAAGCATTAGATATCTTCTTCAATGAAGCCTATGATTACTAAGGAGGAAGTATTGCATGTGAAGTATCCAAACTCTATGCATCGAGAAGGAGTTTTATCAAGAGACTATGGAGGTAATTCACAATTTACAAGGTGAGATACAATGTTTGAAGGAAAAGTCACATAAGTTAGAACAAAAGAAATCAATTTAGCTCCATCCACATGATGTTGATTATTTTAAGGAGGTTTGCAAGATGTTGCACCAAGAGAGAATTATTCCATTGTTAGGGAACTAGTTGAAGGGAAATACCCTACACACTAGGATCGAGCATGAGAGACAACTTTTACATGTTAATCTTCCTCCGCATGTTAGGATTATGACAAGGAGATTACTCTAAATTTCATTGTTGATGGTTGGATTTTGAGTAATATTTTGATTGATACAGTGCGAAGTGATTGTGCTCACTTTGGATGTGTGGGTTCGAGATGGGTAGACCTCCATTGCAGCCATCCTCTAATGTTTTGTTCATGGCAAACCGGACTAAGGCCATTCCCATTGGAGTTTTAAAAGATGCATCCATTATTATTCGGGAAGGTAGTTTACTAGAGATTTTGAGGTCTTAACGCTTGCAAGTAGATATTTTTCCCGCATTACTTAGGTGCCCTTGGTGTTATGCAAACAACGCTGACATGTGTTTCAATAAGTGGTATATCAGCTTTGAGAATAAGGAAGAATGTGTCATTATTCCCTCGACATGATGGTATATCTTCACCTTATGTAGAGCCCTTAAGTGAAGAACACTCAAACATAATTTATGTGTGCACCATTCAAGATCCTGGAAGTTCTTGAGTCATCAATGGAAGGATTTCTCCAATGGGATGATGCATGATCCATGAGCGAAACTACAAGTGTTGCATGTGAAAACCGGGCAAATGAATCTTATGAAATGGTTGGGCATGAAGTACGAAGTGTAGTTGTGTGTGTTAGTAAGCCCACAATATCGACATTTGGATAAAGAGCTAGGTACCAAGGTACACTAGTGAAGAGAATCCGAGAAGTCTTCCGCTTGCTATGGAATTTTAGTAGGAATGTTAGGTAGAAAGAAGGAACATGCTAGTGTATGCTCTATGCGAGGTGACAAGACATTGATAGATGGTTCATAGAGATAATATTTTGGAGTGGAGAGAAGTGAGGATTGCTTTATCTGCTATATTTTTAAGGAGCAATGCACCTACTCAGATATGTGCATTTCATGGTAATGATCCTATTCAACACCATGTTCAGCAATGTGAGAGACTTTGGACATAGGGGAAAGAAGCTTTACCACCTTCGTTGTGGGTGCACAAGATTTATTTAACCTTGTGAGGTTGTGCGTGCGCATGGTATATTTTGCAGTGGTGAATAGAGAGACTGGAAATTGACAAGAACTTACTGCATGTATGATTCATACCTTTGAATATTTTTCCAGAAACCTTTGGTGAATGAAGTGAAGTGCTTAACTATGGGAGCCGGTGCAAAGGATGAGGAGCTCCTAAATAAGTTGTTAGGATAGTCAAACACGGGGTGCGTTTTGAAGATGAAGAAACATATCTTTGAATAGCTTGGGCACGCCTTCCTAGAATCTGGAAAAGGGTAAGATGGTCTACATATTTGATGATGAAGAGGTTGAGAACTTGGATATTGAGCACACAGAGGGTACACGTGAGGTCTTAGACAATGCAGATGAGAAGGTGTGTGCGTACCATGTGCCTATGAAGACCAAGAAAGTAAACATTGGAATGGATGTTGAACCTAAGGAGGCCATCATTGGAGATTATTGGTCTGACTCTAAAGTTTCTAAGATAATTGAGTTGTTGTGTGACTTCCAGGATCTATTCCCTAGAGGCTATCATGAATTGAAAGGGGTACATGAATCTTTGGGTGAAATGAGAATCAAGCTAAAGGAAGGTGCACCCCAATTTGGAAGAGGCCTTATAGGATGAATCTGAACTTGCACATCAAGTTAAAAGAAGAAATTGAAAAAATGTTAATTTATGAGATCATTGTGCCCATCAAGGAGTCGAATGGGTGAGCTTTATGGTTATCAAAGCATCAAGAAGGATAGTAGAATCATAATTTTTTTGGATTAGGTGGAGTTGAATGCTACATGTGTGATTGATCCCTTTCCCACACCATTTACCGATGAAATCTTGGAGGGCATTACGGGGCATGAAATCTACTCCTTCAATGATGGATTTTTCCGGTATCATCGAGGTGAGGATAGCAAAAGAGGACAAAGAGAAGACAACTTTCACCACCGAATGGGAAATTTTTACGTATACGTTATGCCTTTGGATTAAAGAATATGCCTAGTATTTTGGTGAATAGTGGTACAAGAATTTCAAGACTTTATTCATAAGTTCTTTGCAGGTATATTCGGATGATCGGATAGTCGACGGGCTTATGTAGGATCACCGTGATAATTTGAGGTTGATGTTTGAGAGGTGTCGGCGGTTGAAAATCTCTTTAAATATTAAGAAGTGTGTATTTTCCACCCCCTTTGGAATTTTTTTGGGACACATCATTTGTAAAGAAAGCTTGTTGGTGGACCCTGCTAAGGTTGTTGTAGTCATGGGCGTGGAGGAACCTACTAGCCAAAGTCAGTGCACATATTCTTCGAGCACACGGGATATTACATAAATTTTATTAAGGGATATGTCAAGATCACGCACCCTTAGAAGAACTATTAAAGGGAAATGGAAATTTATATTAGGGTGAGGCACAACAGCGCACCTTTGAGACTATGAAGGAAAGGCATAAAGATTTGTCAAATATACTTGTGGTGGATCAATGAGAGGACCCTTTAAGTAAAGGGTGGAAATTTGGTATGAGTGCTTGCTCACCATGTTTAAAGAAGAAGAATGGAGGATACCCAAAGAGTTACCTTTGCTATTAGACAAACAAGTATAATTTTTAGTGTGCCAACACTTCAGTATTGGGCGCTTCTGGGATGAATGATGGAAAATTTGGCCCTTGGTGTAAGTTGTTATAGGCCTTCACCGCACACTACCTTCAAGCAGTGACTTAGGTTCTCAAATGTGTGATGGTTGTTGTTCAATGCTGACAAGGTAGATTGTGACTACCACACATTGGGGAAGTCTTACATTTATCCAGGTAAAACTACGTATATTGAAAGGTTTATTTTAGATGATATTAACTTAAAGGTTGTCAGTTTGGCCATTGGATATTTTGGCGCGACTCTAGTATATATATACTTGAATCCTAAATTGCAAAATGAGAAGTACTTGGAGAATGAATTCAAACTCCCTAGACCTCCCAAGGGAAAACATACTGTGGGCACCTTGGAGGAGGAAGATATTTTGCTCGTTAAAGAGGAAGGAGGATAAGAGGAAGAACTTCATGAAGATATTGGTGGTCTCAAGCATAGGGGAAAAAGGTAGCCTATGGTTGGGGAGAAGAGAGAGCACGAGGTAACTCCTCCATTTTAGAAATAGAAGGATGAAGTATTAGAAATAGTGGCCATAGAGAAAGATGTAGAATAGATGACTGAGGAGCCTCAGTTTAAAAGGGTGTTCAAAAGGACAAGGAATTAGGATGTGGGACCTTCCCATCCCCCGAGAAGGTCACCAAGGACCTCCCCTAAGAAAGCAAAACCTGAGAAAAAGAAGAGGCGCCGATATAAACTTACGGAGGAAGAATTTGAGGAAAGCGCGTTGAGTACCCCGATATGTCCCGAGAACATAAAAGAGCCTCGTGAAGAATAAATGAAGAAGGATGATGAGGGGCTGAAAGAAACATGTCTATAAATAGAGGAGGTGGACCTTTAGGTGTGCCCCATACTACACAAGAAGGTGAAGGACTAGTAATGGACTCAAGTGCCCGGATTCCCAAAGGTAAGCACACTAGGAAAGAAAAGGGAGACGAAGACTATGAGACCCCTGCATTTGGGTATGTGGATGATAAGATAAAAATCATACACATGCGGTTCTAAATCACATTAGAGCCTAAGGATTTGTATGGGTGGGAACTCATGGATACATAAATGGAAAACACACGAACACAAAAACAATTATCTTGGTCTATGCATACCCATATGGACGAGCCTGAATTTGACATATTTGAGGAGTCCTATATTTCATGTAGAATGAAGAAAGTGCCCCACATCAAGCATGTAAATTTTAATCCCACTATCATTTGGATGAGCGGGTGAACAATGTTTTAGTGAAGGTATCGTAGAGGTTGCGCTATGAACATAGATAAAGTGACAACCCTTAGGGCATTGATCGATGATAATAAGGATAAGGATAAATAAATTAAGCACTGATAGCGCAGAGAAGGAAAGGGTTGTTACAAAGGTAGAGGAATTGGTGAGTATGGCAGAGGAAATTGGAGATGATATTTTGAAGGTACAACCACACCTGGAATCACAAGTTCCAGAAACATTTCCTTTTGTGATGCATTACCTTCACACTTTGGTAAATTTGGTAGTCGATAAAGGGCCCATGAGTATGCCAACACCAAAGGATGCTGCAGAGGAGGCAGAAAGGGAAAATTCCATGATTGCAAGAAAATTTTGAAGTTATGAGTCATTGTTACGAGGTATCAAGGACTTGATCAAGTTGAGGAGCGAGACCAAGCTCTAAATATGTGTGTGGCACAGATTTGATTATTCAAACATAAATAATTGCAGAGGATAATGAGTTCCTAAAAAGCGGTGAAGGATGAGTTGGAAGACATGGTTACTGAGATGTCCCGATAAAACAGTGAAGTGTTGAGTGCTTGGCAGGCATTGGAAGTAGAGATTAAAACTGAATATCAAGAGTTAGTCTTTCCTGTGGAAGAACAAGGCGCCGAGTAGTTCTACATTATTTTTGTTCAAGTAATTACATATTCTTTCATTCATTATTATTTATTCTTGGAGATATAAGGTGTGATTACCCATTTTCGGGGTGGTAATGAATTTAGGTTGGGGTAATGTTGAATGAGAAAATATAGCTCAAGTATGGAAGCACATAAGGTTTGGGCGCATGGAAGAGCTTAAAAGTATATCAAAACAGGCGCGCCGAAACAAGTTGGAAATGGGACTTATCCATTTTTATAGATCAAGGCTATTTTTGGACATGGAGTGTAAAGCACATAAAGGTATGAAGAATGGGCTACGCAAGGCTATTTTGATAAGCGAGTAAGATCGATAGTCATGCAGAATTTTGGGCTAATAATAAGATCTATACTAAGAGTTAATTGTAAGAAGATCTATCATTATCACTTACATGATTTTGTATCCTCTTTTAAGGGCGCATGCCTATTATTAGCATGTAGCCTATTTTTGGAAGGTGCATGGGCGGTGAAGGGAAAATCCCCACTCCTATATATATGTATTGATTTGCATGGTTTGGATGTACAATTTTATTATAGAGTTATGTTGTGGAATTATTAACGCACATGACTATGGAAACTGGATCATGATGTATGAAGCTTCTATGTTTTACAATATTTAATATAATGGATATTATTGGTGGATAATGGTGTTAGATGTGATTTGCATATGGTTTTTGCATGGTAAATCTCATTATAGTAATTGTTTAGTCAATCTTTCATATGGTTAATCTCTAGATCTGGTTTATGCATTGAGGTTTGATTAATTATTTGTTGTGGGTATATTCTAGGTTGCATCACATTGTGTGAGAGATGGTGTGCAGATACTTGCACATTTTGGTTGCCTACCAGAGAGATGACTATGACCTTGGAGGATGTATATCACATATTGTGATTGCCTATTGTTGGTGAGAGGGTTCAAGTGATAAAGCGATAGATGATGTTGAGAGATAGATTAGGGTTGTTAGGAAATATTTACAGTGGACTCGAGTACATACTAAGGTCCATATCAATCTAGATGATATACTGAGATCAAGTGTTCCACGATTACAAAAGTTCATTTCCATTGTGATTGCTTTGTCGATTGCAGTGGAGGGTGGTGGTGTAGGCATCTTGTATAAGATGCATGATATTTGTCGTCAGATAGAGGAGGATGGGACGAGATATGCTTGGGCACGATGTGTATTGGCCCACTTGTACAAATATCTATATATATTTACGTAGGAGGATCATGGGGGTGGTATTGGAGATACCACACTGTTAAATGTATGGGCCTATAAGTATATTTTGATAGTGAGGTCGGTTGGTGGACCACGCACATAGTGGGCTAGGGAAGATATATTTGTTGGGATATTGGTAGGTATTTGTAGTAGGAATATGGAACCTAACACCTACAGGGTGATGTTAGATTGTATGGGGTTAGAGGTTGTGATATGGAGACCATATCGAGACTACGGAGGGTGGCCAAAGGATGGAGTAGAGCTATAATGTATTCGACAAACTATGTGGTTAGAGAACCGGTTTCCAGGGGTGACCGAGCTATTATAGGTAGAGCATGTTTCACGATAGTTTGGTATGGCCCAGGATGTGCCCCTAGAGGCATATGTATGGGTGAGGGCCATTAGGGCACCGAGGCAAGCTTGAGCTAGACCAAGGCCCACATGAGTGCAACTATTACCTCCAGGATAGACGAGGAAAATGTAACTATAGATCCAATAGATATGGATGACACAGGGTGTATGGAGGCATACTATGCATGGTGGGTGTCACATCAATGGGTATTTTTGTTTCTAGTTTTTGTGGATGTGGTGGGAGCACCGTCGTGGGGAGGAATAGGGGATTTTTTTCCCCAATATCGTAGTGAAAACGATAGTAGAGCATGAGTATTTGTATAGTGATGTTTGTGATTGGTTATTTGGTTGTATAATTTTCGTTGTTATCTAACATGTTGATCTATGGATGTAGGTGATGTATATTGTCGTTGATTGTGGACACATCCATCCATAAATTGATGCATAGTGTGCCCATTGATGTACTCATATGTGGTGGTATGCTAGAGCGTGTGGATGGTATTACGGGTGAGCATGTGCACCTTATTTGATCTAGTGGCACTAGCGGAAGCTACATGAACCATCCTATTGAGTGAGAGGGATGAGGCATGAGAGGAGACACGATGAGCTAGAGAGGATGTAGGTGGAGGTACCCTAACACATGATGTATTTGTGAGGTTCATGGAGTTGTAGGGTCATTTCGCGAAGCGATCAACCGATATTATGTTATTTCATCGATAGGTGGAGAGATATAGGGGTCATGATCGGGGGCATGATTGAGTGGTAGATAATGATAGTGATGATGAGATATAAAATGTAGTGATGTAGTGATGTATTAGGCTTTCCCAGCATTGATTTTTTCAGAACTATGATTTTGAGTGTTATATATATATACTAGTGGTATATGTTCATTTTGCTTGATGGTTATTGATAGGTGATGTGATGATTAGTATGCGTATGATGTGTTGATTATTTTTGTTATATTTGATGTGTGATGTTTGGAGCATTGTTCATATTTGGTGATTTTATTTGCATCACGTATTTATTGATGTTGACTAATGGATAATGATGTTTAATGTGATCATAGATAGATAAAGGATGAGATAGTGTATGTGATAATAGATAGTGTATGAAATGTAGAGAGCGTGATTGTTCCATGTGATAGATGAATGATGGAAAAATTATAATGTATGTATGGATAGAGTTGTGATGAATGATA
Source organism: Taxus wallichiana var. yunnanensis (assembly GCA_018340775.1). Lineage (NCBI taxonomy): Eukaryota > Viridiplantae > Streptophyta > Pinopsida > Cupressales > Taxaceae > Taxus > Taxus wallichiana. The sequence continues at coordinate 785,995,494 of CM031240.1, read as the reverse complement.
AAGTATGTGTAAAATGAATGATGTAAAAGAGTATGTGAATGATATGGTCGTAAAAGTGTACTTAAGCACGTGTTAGTATGATGAAGAGGGGGGAAGGAGAATAGTGATGTCCCCCAGTGTGTAGATGATAAGGTTAATTTATATAAGACCCCTCAGTAGTCAAGAATGAACCGTAAAGAAAGAGTGCGTCATCGGGAAGTGATATGATAGTGTACGCTAGATAAATATGTCGATATAATGTGTAACACAAAGATATGGTGAGGTTCTTATTATAACAGATCCCTCAATAGTCATGTAAGAACTATAAGAACACGAGTGCATCATCGGGAATAAGGTGAGGAAAATACCCTACCAAAGACCAAGCGGGCATGGAGCGGTGGAAGCATGTGGAATGTGTTGGTGCTCAAAATAGTCTCGCCCCATTTTTCCATTAAAACCTATCATATTTACGAACCTTTGCCTTATTTCATCCTCTGTGCCTGAGACTTAGACAAATTTTTATGTAATGGTATAGTTTGGCAGAACAGGGACACGTGGTGAGCCCGTGCTCATTCAGGATCTCCGCTTTAGGTCTCTATGTTGAATATGTGCCACTGTGACACATGGCAGTTTGAAAATTCAAAAGGCGGGGAAGTGGACCATCGGAGATAATTTGGATTTTTTGCCTCTTTTTGCCAAAAGGATTAAAACATCGAAATGGCCCACAGACCTAGCATAAAATAGTCAAAAATTTGCCTCGGTCAACGGCGGAAGTCATGGAATTCTCGGGGGAAATTTGGAAAATTTTCCTTTTCCGTAAAGGAGGTGAATTAGCAGAATTTGGCCATGGTTCTTTTGGGCCCCACCTTAGGACACGTGTCATCTCATTTCTCAAGGACGGAGGTGTGGAGAGAAATGTGAATTTTCTACATCTTTTTCAAAATTTGTACAAAGAAAAGGGGACCCATTTTTCAAACTATTTTCCCACCCATTTGTATGGATCCGATACAAGCTGTGAGGGGGCATATATTTCAAGTCATAGCTCGAAATATTGCAAATTTGACACCGTTGGAAATCTCGGACCTCCACTACACCATAGGAGCGTAAAATATTACTTTCAACAAGCCTTGATGGGCAAAAAACTAAAAAATGGATTTCACGCCATTAAAGTGGATTTGATATAAATACAAGAGCTTGGCTCTTGTTAGGGGTTGAAGGTTGGAATGTTGGAGTGTTAGAGGTCAGAACTGATTTTCTAAAAAGCTTGATAGAGCCCATCTTTCTAAGGGACTATTTGAGAAACTTGTATATCTCTTTTGTGTTAAACTCGATCGTGTCAAGGTGGTTGTGAGTGTATAGCCATTGACAAGCTCTGAGACTATTCTAGAAACTTTCCCCTGTTGATAAGTTTAATCAAATTTGAGTTATTCTGTGTTAACTCTAGGAAATTAATGTTTGCTTTGTTTCAAAATGTCTACAGATAGTTCTATTCATTCCTATTGCAATCTTACACTAATTTTTTTGTGAAATCACAGGATCTCATCCCTGTGACAGTTTAATGGTATTTGCAATTTCATTTCAAGAAGAGCCTTCATCTTGGATGAGATAAACAAATTTAAAATCAATTCACTTGTCATTTGTTGATAAAGATTGTCTGTAAGTCTTCGAGTGTACCTTAGGCGTGGTTAATAAAAAACCATAGTGTTTAATTGAGTCTTCTAATTTGAGCCTTCGTATTGAAGTCTTAAAGATTATGTGAAAACGTGCTGATTTAGGCCTCCATTGAAGCACACCTTCTGGTTGAGGGAACATCTGGACTTTCCTAAAGCTTTCTATTGTGAAGTTTCTCATTATTATAAAGTCCCTCCAAAGATTTGGTATAATCAACTTTATCCTACTTCACCTCCCACCAAAAATTCACTTAAAAACAATTAATCATACCCATACTACCCTTGTTTGTCATGTATGTATACAAATGTATAATTTTACTACCAAAACATGCGAAACAATCATGTTTTCATTATCTTTAGTGGCCTAAACCTTGCCTAGAAAATATCTCCATTATCTAGAGTGAAAACTTGTGAGAGTTAGGTTTTGTTGCATTGATCATATTTTCTTCAAGGTTTTCTTAATATTTCACAAGGAAGGACATCTCCATCTCCTCCATAAATAGAAGGCTCTAAAAAGGGTCCTCTCACCCTGGTTAAAAGGCATAACCATAAAGTAGTGAGGAAAGGTCAAATCCTCTTGAGGGTGCTACCCATTTCTCCACATCTAAGTGACAAAGAGAAAGTTACATTTCATCCCCGGCTACAAAATGACACACTACATGCTATGCTTGTCTCTAAGCTTCCTGCTAAACCTGTGATGCTGCTCAACTTCTAAGGGAGAATCAATTTGGGTACCAACACTTTACTGGCACCATTTCCAGGGACGATTTGAAGAATTTAAAGTTTTCCAGACCTTGGTAATGTTTCTGCAGTTGTACGTGTTGTCTATCCAATTTTTCAGCAATTATTATACTAGGTTTGCCTCACCATTGATAATTTTGGGTGATGGAAAGTCGATTTGTAAACGATTTGCATGATTTTTAGTCTTTGTGAGATATTTGATAGATTATTTTAGTGCATTTGCACAACTAGGGTGAAATTCCTTAGTGGTGACTCCGAGTTGATTTGATTTTGATAAATGCTAGTGTCTTAAGCTCTATCAATTGATAATTTGTTAATATTTTTTGCAAAGATGGAAGGAAGAAGATCTTTCTTCACCGTAGACCCTAGTAGAAGGTTGTTTCTAGAGTTTAGAAAGTCTAATTCAGAAGGAGGAAGAATTTGGAGGGTTGTTGGAGATCAAACCTCAAGAAAAGAGGCCTCCATTGGTGAAACTGATCGGCATATGATTAAATACTGCAATGCTTCCTCAATCGCTCTCGAATCAAGTAGTCTCTTTGTAAATCCAAATTATCCATCCGAGAGAGGGGCCTTCTCATTGCACCCCGTATTTTCCGAATCGATAGTGTCTTCCATGAAAAAAGGCCATTAGGGGATAGTCATTCTGAAAATTGTATCCTTGTACCACACAGACCCCTCACTCCTCATCACTTTGTTTCTCCTGTAAGATCACCTCCTCAGAATAATATGGCTCACCTCCACCCAAACCTCCATTTGTTGTAAACACCTTTGGTCCCATAAATTTTATAGGGATGGCTGGTTATCCAAATGCAGTCCCCCAAGATGTAAGAAATAGATTACCAAAGTTCCAAGGAAACAACGCTATAACTGGTGATCAACATCTAAAGCTTTTTATCAATATGATGGAATACTTTGAGATTTAACATGAAGATGTATATATCAAATTTTTTATCCATACTTTGGAAGAGGATGTCAAGGACTGGTATAAAGCTCGCTGATAACTCTATTGATTCTTGGACTGAAATGAACAATGTATTTAGATTATAGTATGGTGATAGAACTGCCCTAGGTTTTTTCATAGAATTTAAAAACATCAAGAAGAATCATAATGAGTCAAGACATGATTTCAACACAAGGTTTAACAAGACCTTGAAGAGATTTCCTATTAGCTTAAGGCCATGTGATGAGCCATGTTTGATCGAATATTCAGATGCATTTGATAAAAAGGTTGCTTACTACTTGACGAACAAAAACCCTACTAATCGCGAGACATTCACCATGGCTCTACAAACAGAGAACAACATCAAGGTAATTGGAAATCCTTCAAAAATGGAGCATGTAAAACTAATTAACCCAAAAAGCCTCAAACAAGTAAGGTTGTTGATTTGGAGGAAGTTGTGAAAAATTTGCCAAGGGCTATCAAAGAAATATCATACAAATTCGCCTAGCCGAGAAAAAGAGATTGGGCACAGTTCACAAGGTCAACACAAACAATAGGGCCAAGACATGTTTACAAATCACCAAATATCTGATGATAGAGGCAAGGGACCTATTGGATTTGGAAATAGGCAGTCCCAGGATAGGGAAAGCGAGAATGGCACCGATCCTTTGGCTGCCGAGTTGTTGTTGGGGAGGAGACAAATGTAATTGATTGGTGTGACAGATTTTCATGCCCCATGCCCCGTGTGAGGAAGATCAACAAGAAGAAGAAGAAGTTGTTGATGATAATGATGATGATGTTTGCATGATGGGTTGCTCCATGAGCTCACAACAAGGGACAACTTCAACTGAGATAATAAGTGCTAGAACTACTATTGACTTTTGGGATTGCATCCACTGGGTACCTCTTCTTCCTCCCTCTCATACTTTAGAAGTAGATGCTATACAAGATTTTGAATTTCCCAATAATGACTTTAAATATTTAAGAGATCTGATAATAAAAATTATGATGGAGGAATCCCATCCGAGGAGGACAGAAATTGTTGATGAACATTGTTGTTACCCAAGAGAAGGAGTACAACAAAAGAAGTAGGGTTTTCAAAGGTACAAGGCCTCGAGCTAAGCCAAAAACTCCATTGCTTTCAAATATTCCTAAGGATGCCCCTAAGAAAGATGCATCTACCAAAGGCCTTGTTGTCCCAAACAGAACTCATACCCCTCCTCATGCCCAAGTCGTTAAAAATCATGTGCCATTTAATGAGTGTGTCACCTTTCCTTCCAATCTTGCCTTGCCAAATTCTGTCCCTTATGATATTGCCCAAGTCTTGAGTCGATCAAGATTTCAGTTCCAATAGTTGAGTTACTTAGGATTCCCTGAGCACAAAAGGAGGGCATTGAGTATTTTTTATTAAAAGAAGATAAGAGTGCCCCAGGCAGAAACATAAATATTGTGGAGACTCCTCCAATCATCGAAGAACTAGAAGCACCACCAGCATCAAGAAGAGCTATATGAACCACTTGAGGTTTATTTAGGGACATCCTTGGTAGATTCCCAGCTAAATTTGGATCCATTCTTCACCACTCTGATCATTAAGGATAGACTGTTGCACAACTGTATGTTTGATTCAGGGGCATCATGCAATGTTATGCCTCTGGAAGTTATGAATGAACTGAACATCAAGGTAACAACAACATATGGGAAGTGCACTTCCATGGATTCTAGAGAGGTTCAGTGGTGGGATGTGTGAAAGGTCTGATGGTACAACTTGCAGCCTATCCGGGTAGAAACTTGAAGCTTGATGTAGTTATTGTTGACTGCCCAGCCAAGTGGGGTATGTTGTTATCTATAAAATGGGTTGTGTGTGTTGGTGGGAGTGTTAAAATGGATATGTCCTATGCCACCATCCCAATTAAGGGTAACCTTGTCAAGTTGTATGGGGAAAAGAAGATGTTACACCTTATTGAGGATCCCAACAATGCATCTTATGAAGTTTTGTACACAAGTGTTGATGCTGATAACTTTGTAGGATTTGTTGATGGAAAAGAGCACAAGATTGAAGAATTCAAGTGTCTTGAATAGGCAAGCTCTCCTTGGACTTTATTGTTTGATGGAGCTTGCTCCAAGTTTGGAAATGGTGTTGGTGTTGTTCTATTTTCCCAAGTCGGAAGAGTTTGTCTTTTCCTTCAAACTCAACTTTGAGTGCACTAATAACATTGTTGAGTATGAGGCACTGTTGTTAGGTTTGAGGATTGCTTGGAAATATGGTGTTAAAGACATCATTGTCAAGGAGATTCAAAATTAATTGTAAAGCAAGTTAGAAAACTTTATGCCACAAAAATCAGTGAATGAAACAATACAAGCATACATCTTGGGATCTCATTGAGATGTTTGACTCATTCAATATTGTGCATCATGATAGGAAGTTCAATGATTTGGAAGACAAGCTTGCAGTATTGGGATCTCGGTTTGATAATTGTGCAGTGTCCCCATATTGTGAATATGATGTTGAGGTGTTAACCAAGCCATCTGTACCTGCCAACATTAAACATTGGCAATTTTTTGATGATGATGCTCATGTCACAAGATTTTTACAGAACAAAGGGGAGTTTGCTGATCAAAATATTGATTGGGAGCCAATGGTGTACATAACAAAGGGTAAGGAAACCTTGTTAGGAAAAGGAATCATCAAGCTAAAGACTAATACCATTCCTAGAGGGTTGGTTTCTCTTGAATCTAACTTTGATAATGCTGATCACATTATTAACAGATGCATGGCAGCCTCAAGGGATATTGAGGAGCATGACCTTAGCACAAAGGAAAAACCAAGGATGACCTAGTTAGGCATTAATCTCAGTAAGGATGAGAAATAGTCCTACATCCAATTGCTGAAAAGGTATCAAGATTTCATGGCTTGGACTTATTCTGAGCTATAGGCATACATAGAAGATCTATTTCAACATGAGATTCCTTTAGAATCCAATGCAAAACCATTCAGGAAGAAAAAATGGCCAATCAATCCACTCCTATCTCTTAAGATGTAAGAGGAACTGAAGAAACTGAGGGATGGAGGGATTATTCAACCCACAAGGTATTCTTCATGGGTTACAAACCTAGTGCCAGTCAAAAAGAAGAATGGTGACATCAAGGCTGTGTGTGGATTTCAGAAATCTGAACAGAGCATCAATGAAGGATAATTATCCTTTACCAAACATGGAAAACATGCTGCAACTTATGACTGGTTCTGAGTTACTTTCTACTCTGGATGGTTTCTCTGGTTATAACCAAGTTGTGGTAAAGGAATCAAAAATAATTAAAACAACCTTTACCACCCCTTGGGGAATATATGTATATATCGGGATGCCCTTCGTCCGATGAATGTTGGAGCAACCTTTTAAAGGGAAATGGATGCTGCTTTTTCCAGTTACATCAATGATTTTATTGTTGTCTACCAAGATGATGTAACTGTGTTCTCCAGAAAGAGAAGTGATCACTTACTGCACTTGGAAAAAATGTTGATAAGATGTAGAGAATATGGCATTTCACTCAATCCAAAGAAGTGCCATTTTGGAGTGCAGAAGGCAAAGTTGCTTGGTCACATTGTGTCACGAGAAGGGGTGATGATTGATCTAGAAAGGGTAGAGGCCATCAAGCAAGGTTCCAATCCCAAGAACCAAGAAAGGAATTCAGTCCTTCTTTGGGTAGATAAACTTCATCAGAAGATTTATATCAAACTTTCTTTGAGTTGACCATTCCAATCACTTCCATGTTAAAGAAGGACTAGGTCATCAAGTGGGAGGAGGATTCCATTCAAGCTTTCAATGGGATTAAAGAGGCATTAAATCATGCACCTGTTCTAGCAGCTCCAGATTATAAGAATCCCTTTCAACTATTCTCTTTTGCTTCAGAGAACACTATTGCATCTGTCTTGTTGTAGAAAGATGATGAAGGGGCTAAGAGGCCAATTGCCTTTTCAAGAAGGCATTACAGGGGGCTGAGATGAAATACACTATTATGGAGAAACAAGAATTTGCCTTGGTAAAAGCAACAAAGGTTTTCAGGCCTTACATTTTGAGTTCTAAGATTGTTGCTTATGTTCCCCACACCATGGTGAAAGACATCTTATCAGAGATGGAAGTCTCAAGAAAAAGGTGCAGATGGGTGAACAAGTTGCAAGAATATGACATGGATATCCAAACCACAAAGTTGGTGAGAGGTTTGGGCTTGGCTACTCTTATTGCTGAGAGAAACTTTCAAACTATTGAGGTGAATGAGGTAGAAGAAAATAGGGTAGATGTTTTTGAAAAATTGATGAGTTCGAGTGATATAAAGATGTAATTTTTTATATCGAAATTTGAACTACCGTAAGTATTTAAGTAAGAACTAGAAAAGGGCCCTTAAGTTGGCTTGCCAAAAATATGTCATTACTGATTATGGGTTAGCTTGGAAGAACCCTAAGGAGTCCTCTTAAGGTGCATTACTGAAGATGAAGCCCCCAAGATAATTGTTGATCTCCATGGAGGAGTTTGTGGGGGGAATTTTGCTGGAAGGGTCACAGCACACAAGATCCTAAGGGTTGGTTATTGGTGGCCAACTCTCTTCAAGGATGCAACTCTTTTGGTTAGAAGATGTGAGAGTTACTAATGCTTCTTTGGAAGACTAAAAGCTTGTGCTCCCTTCCTTTGTAGCCTGTATCAATTGAAGCTCCATTCAAGCAATGGGGAATGGATTTTATTGGTGAGATTTTAGACTCTTCAAGTGTTGGCCATAAGTGGATTCTTGTAGCCACAGATTACTTCACCAACTGGGTGGAGGTAATCCCCACCAAGGAGAAACACACCAAATCGTCATGGATTTTTTGTTGAACCATATCATCTACAGTTTGGGGTGCTAGTCAAGATTATTGTTGATAATGCCATGAGCTTTAGAGCTAACCCTTTGGTGGAAATGTGTAAAGAATATGGGATCAATTTGACATACGCTTCTAATTACAATCCTCAAGGAAATAGATAGGTTGAGTCTAGTAATAAAAATTTGTTGAAGATTATTAGAAGAACTTTGGAGCTGAACAAGAGAAAATGGGGTGAGCAATTGAAGTTTGATGTTTGGGCTGACTGAATTACTGTTAAAAGAGCCACTGGAAAGAATCCATTTGAGTTGGTATATGGATTTCAGGCCCTGCTGCCCCTGCATATGCAATTATCCTCATATCAGTTCATTTAACAACTAGAAGACCAAGAAGTAAGTCCATATGATGCCCACATTAACCAGATTGTTGAACTTGATGAAGAAAGGAGGGCATCCCACCAAAGGCATGTAAAGTTCGAGAAAAGCTAAAGAAGTTGTTTGACAAGAAGGTCACCCCAAGAGCTTTCAATGTTGGATATCTCATTCGTTATGGGATAATAGGCATGAAGATAAGGGAAAGCATGGTAAATTTGATGCACTTTGGATGGGCCCTTACTCCATAGACATTCGGATTGGTGAGCATACCTTCTTCTTGAAGGATTTGGATGGAGAATTGCTCAAATTTCCTATTAATGGTAGGCATTTGAAGAATTTCTTGGATTGATTCCCTAGAACCAAGGTGAACATCATTTGTACAGTGTATAGTTTGTTGGTTTGTTTTCTGTCTTTCGTGTTCTTGTTCATTCTAGGCCCCGGTGGCCTATTTTTGTTGGTTTCTTGGTTCATTTTTGGAAGATGGTTCTAGTTTTCTTCTTTGCAAGCTGACTACTTTGTCAATGGATATTTTGGCACTTGGTCTATCTTGTTCTTATGGCACTCGTAGGGAGTGCCCATCCCCGAGTCAGATCCGATGTTGGTGCTCAAAATAGTCACGCCCCATTTTGACATTAAAATTTATCATTTTTATGGCCTCTGCCATATTTCATCCCCCATGCCCGAACTTAGACAATTTTTATGTAGCTGGGTACAGTTTTGGCAGAACAAGGACACATGGTGAGCCCACGCTGCGTTCAGATCTCCACTTTGGGTCTCTATGTTGAAGATGTGTCATTGTGACGCATGGCGGTTTGAAAAGTCAAAAGGTGGGGAAGCGAACCATAAGAGCTAATTTGAATTTTTGCCTCTTTTTGCTAAAAGGATTAAAACATCAAAATGGCCCATGAGACTCAACAGAGAAAATAATCAAAAAATTTCCCCAATCAAACGGCGAAGTGCAGACTTACGGGGAAATTTGGAAAATTTTCCTTTTCCAAAAAAAAGGGTGAATTAGTAGAATTTGGTCATGCGGTTATTTTGGGCCCCACCTTAGGACATGTCGGGATCATTTCTCAAGGGCGGAGGTGTGGAGAAAAATGTGAATTTTCTACATCTTTTCAAAAGTTGTAAAGAGGAAAAGGGGACCCATTTTTCAAATTGTTTTCCGCCCATTTCATGACGGATCTGATACAAGCTGCGAAGGGGCATATCTTTCAACTTAGAGCTCAAAATATTGCAAATATGACACCGTTGGAAATCTCTGGACCTCCACTACACCATGGGAGCATAAAATATTACTTTCAATAGGCCTTGATGGGAAAAAACTAAAAAATGGATTTCACACCATTAAAGTGGATCTAGTTGCTTCCACTACCCATTTTTTGATATTATTTTCCATTCTTCCTCCTCTAATACACCAAAGCAAGCATGGAGGATTTTAAAGAAAATTTCTAGATTGTGGACAGATTTGTAGGAGCATTAATGATTGGTGGTTGAGCTGTCATCAGATTTTCCTTTTTCCTCTGTTTTGGTCACTTCTGATATAAATACAAGAGCTCGGCTCTTGGTAGGGTCGGAGGTTGGAATGTTGGAGTGTTAGAGGTCAGAACTGATTTTCTAAAAGCTTGGTAGAGCCCGTCTTTCGAGGGACTATTTGAGAAACCTATATATCTCTTTTGTGTTAAACTCAATCGCTTCAAGGTGGTTGAGTGTACAAACCAAGTGACAAGCTCCGAGACCTGTTCTAGAAACTTTCACCCGCCGATAAGTCTAATCAAAGTTGAGTTATTTTGTGTTAACTCTAAGCAATTAATGTTTTCTTTGTTTCAAAATGTCTCGTAGATAGTTATATTCATTCTTATTGCATTCTTACACTAAATTTGTTTGAAATCGACAGATCTTGTCCCTATGATAGCTTTGAGTTTAACGGTATTTGCAATTTCATTTCAAGAAGAGCCTTCATCTTGGATGAGATAAAAAAATTAAAATCAATTCACTTTGTCATTTGTTGATAAAGATTATCTGTAAGTCTTCGGGTGTACCTTAGGCATGGTTAATCAAAACCATAGTGTTTAATTGAGTCTTCTAATTCGAGCCTTTGTATTGGAGTCTTAAATATTATGTGAAAACGTGTTGATTTGGGCCTCCATTGAAGCACACCTTCCAAGTTGAGGGAACATCCGGACTTTCCTAAAGCTTTTTGTTGTGAAATTTCTCATTATTGTAAAGTCCCTCCAAATATATGGTATAATCAACTTTATCCTGCTTCACCTCCCACAAAAATTCACTTAAAAACAATTAATCATACCCATACTACCCTTGTTTGTCATGTATGTATACAAATGCATAATTTTTACTACCAAAACATGTAGAAACAATCAGGTTTTCATTGTCTTTAGTGGCTTGAACCTTTCCTAGAAAATATCTCCATTATCTAGAGTGACAACTCATGAGAGTTAGGTTTTGTTGCATTGATCATATTTTCTTCAAGGTTTTCTTAATATTTCACAAGGAAGGACATCTCCATCTCCTCCATAAATAGCAGGCTACAAAAAGGGTCCTCTCACCTTGGTTGAAAGGCACAACCATAAAGTAGTGAGGATAGGTCAAATCCTCTTGAGGGTGCTACCCATTTCTCCACATCTGAGTGACAAAGAGCAAGTTGCATTTCATCCGGCTACAAAATGACACACTACATGCTATGCTTGTCTCTAAGCTTCCTGTTAAACCTGTGATGTTGCTCAGCTTCTGAGGGAGAATCAATTTGGGTACCAACAGAATGGAAGTAGCATAAGTGTATGAACCAAACTGAACGCCTGATGAAATAGTGTCAATGATGGGAGATTCAGTGGTGGGAAGTGCAGTGCTGATGGGTTAGGAAGCCAATATGTAGAAGTAGCATTGTGTGGTAGATGAGATGGTGCAACAAGTGGATGAATGAGATGGAGAGTTCACATGAATAATGACATATAGCGGTGGATGAATAATGACATTAGAACTAGATGAAGGAGATAAGTCAACTGGAGTAACAACACGCTTGCATGGAATTGGAGACATAGACCACTCATGAGAGTGAGAGCTAAAGGAAATGACACCCTTATCTTCTAATTGTTGTAATCTATCATAAAGGGTGCAACATTCATTGTCACTATGGACATTGTATGATGATAGTTGTAATAAGGTCGATCACGTTGACGTTGCAAGTAATGAGGTGGATGATGTTGATTAGAAGGTAAACAAATCAAATGCTTGTCAAACAAGGCACACAACACATCATGAGGTCTAGTGTAATGACTCTTATGAAGGAGATGCAGAAGTTTGAGGTGGAGCCCTACGTGGTAGAGGAGATGAAGGATGCTTATGCAATGGAGAAGACTGAACTTTCTTGCAAGGTGGAGGAGACGAAGACTATGGAGGATGCTCAATAGATGGAAGTAGAGAATAACTAGATGCAAGAGTAGTAGCAATAGTAGGAGGATTTATAACATGTGCAACAATGATATCTTGTTCTAGATTGATGACGTTATAGCATAAGAGTGTGAATGATCCGCATGTTTCATAGTGTAAGTGCTCTTTTAAAGCAACAATCAAGCCACAACAAAAGATAAATTTAGTTTCTTAGTCAATTGGCTGAAAGACCAACTGATGCATGCAAGCATTGAAACATAAAATGTAATCAAGGATAGGTTCTATCTTGCCTTGATGTAATCTAGGTAAGTGGTCATGTGTGATTCTAGGGCCATTGTTAATTATGAAGTGATGAAGAAAGACCTCTTCCAACTCACAACAGGTATTAATATATCCAAAAGGTAAATGTGTGTACCATTGGAGAGCATCAATAGTAAGACTATGATGAAAGGCTTTAAGCAATAATCGATCATTGGAGTAAGAAGCCATAGCTTGATGATAGTGTTTGAGATGTAAATATGGGTTGTTGTACCATCAAAGCATAAAAATGTAGGCATAATGAAATCCTTGGGAATGCTGAATTGTGAATCTTATTTGGAATAGGATTTCCATGTAAATAATTGTTATCAATGGAAGCATAATAGGCCTTGCTTTCAAGAGTGAGAGATTGGACCTGAGATTTTAATTGACCAACAACATGCATGAGTGATAAGATATCCTGTGATAGAATAATGAGATATATATGGTGTATTGAGTAGTTGTATCTTTCCATTATGAGTGATCATAGGAATATTAGAAGAAGAAGTAGAGGATGCCAATGCTATAGGCACCATAGGTGTAGGTGTGGAAGAAGTAATGGGTGGTGAAGAGCATGGAATATTGATAACATCATTAGAATAATTGATAGGGGATGAAGTAATGGAAGAAGATGAATCAACATGCATGTTACTAGACACAATCTTAGAAGAAGATGAAAGTGGAGTGGGGATTCACATTCAACAGTATGCAAAGATGTGGAATCATTACTATCATGTGCCTCATCAATATTAGACAAATATTCAAAGGAAAGGATTTCATCAAGCATATCATCAATGTATAATGAAGAAGAGCTAGTATGAGATGTAACCTTAGAATCACTAGAAATATTTTCAGAAATGCAAGGAGTATGAGATGTAGCTATACAATTATCTTGACTAGTATAGAAGCAATATCATGCACATGTACATTATTATTATGTGTTGTATTTGTACTACCATTATCAATGTTAAGCAAATAATCAATAATATCCTCATCTAGAGTTGCAGAGAAATAGAAGGTGGAGGAGGCCTATTATGCGATAGGATAGCTAAGATGACAACTTGAAAAGCTTATTGGATCTGAAACAATACTAACATTAAAATGATCAAATCTAGTAGGAACATTACATTCATTTTCCAAAATATTTCCTTGAACCTCATCCATGAGAGTAATATTGTGATAAAGAGCCCAAAGTTCAACAATAGTTGCATCATCATAGATAGGGTTTACACTCGTAGGAGGCATAGCTTGGGTAGGAGGAGAAGAGATACTCTTAGCCATTAGGGTTTTAGTGGATCCTAGGGAAATGAGTTCTAAGCTACGGGTTCACCAAAATGATTTAATAAAATCCAAATTTTATTTAAATATGAAAGCAAATGATTGTTATAAATGACATATAATGAAATATAGATGCTAGGAAATTTATCCAATCTTGATTATGAAAGAAAATGGAAGAGATAGGGCACTTACCTTGATTTCGTTTATCTCGAATTGTTCTGGTCTAAATAATGTGATGGAACATGAACACAGACCATTACAACGAGCCTTAGAAAAATGTAGAGGAGGTGGAAATGCTTAGACATGGGCGCATGGGCAAGAATAGGGGTGCCAACCTCGGCACCCAAGACCCCCGTGGGGGTGCCTTTGAGTCTGCATAAATGGTGAAACTTGGTTCCAATAATTTCGCTAGGTTTTTGTACTTGTTCGCATTTGGTCGCCTATATGTCACACTTGGATCACCAAGGTACTTGTAAACCTGCACAAAAATCCTCGTACAAAACCCTCAAAAAGACATTAAATACTTAAAAATAAAGATGCAAAATGAGGGGTCAAATTGTCCTCAATTGTCACAATGGTGAACTTACCATTAAGCATTGCACTACATCTCACACCCAATGTATTTCTATGTGTTTGTGTGTGTAATAGTTCTCCTATGTCGCCTCGCTCACAATGATACCAAGATAGCGGGTGGTAGCTAGATAAAATACAAATGTATATATGGAATAGAATGAACTCCCCTTCATATGCAGTGTGTATGTAGAGTAATGCGCCCAAATGTAGTCCCTTAAGGTATGTAGATAGATAGCTCTTGATAAGAATTGTCTTCCTTAGAATGGTATGTATATTGTGTTTATATAGGGATCTCTTGCTTGAATTTCGACATTAATGACCTGACATGCCAAGTAGTACCTCGAGATATGAATGGGAAAACTGAAAAGACCGACCTCAATGTCAAAAATAAGATCAAACATAAAGAGGGCATGGGTGCCCAAGATGGATAGGAGTGCCTGGGTGCTAGTGTCCAGTCCTGGGCGCAATGACAACAAATGAGTAGAGACCGAGTGACACGGATCCTCGCGACTTGACCAGATCTCGTGTGTATGATTGACAAGTGTGAAATACTAAAAGTAATGGAAACCAACAAGACAAGTGGATGGGCTAGGGAATGGGTAACTAGTGAATACTCTTCTTACGCAAGATCCATATATAAAACAACATACTTGGTGGTATAGTAAATAGCAGTAAGTGTGTGATTTTGTGTCTATAACCACCGCAACATCACTAAGCATGATCAAAGGTTCCTACAAGTTAAAAACACATAATAAGTATCCATGATAACCAAAATGTGTATATAATCAACGAATATAAGTCCAATGATTGCAAAACAATAGTAAAATAATCCAAACAAGATGACAAAATAATTCAAGAGATGGTAGAAACTACAAAAACAAAAAAAAAAGAACTTATAAATGAAATTTCCACTTTTTGATAGGGTGATTCCGCCACAAGATAGAGTGAGGCCGCTGCTCGTTGGTGAGTCCATTACATAGTGTCATGAAGCTGCTAAAGAATCTATTTTTTCATGCAAATAGACAAGGTCGTTGGAGGCTCCAAGGCCACTACACGATGCCACAATGTCGTTGAAAGTTGTAAGGTCATTATACGGTATTTTGAGGTTGTGGAAAGGTTTTTTTATAGAAGTAAAAACACAGAGTGAATCTACCATGGGCCAAAGCGAGGTTGTTTTTTATCAATGTGAGTCCACTATAACATAGGTAAATAATAAAATGATATAAAAGACTAAAAACAATGGCTTTTTCTTCTCAATTCTAAATTTTGGCAACACTTAGCCTCCTTAATGCCTCGCAAACAACACTCGGTACTACCAAACAAGAAAATATCAACAAATACATGAAATTTTGACACAAGTTAAAAAAATTGAAGGAAAATTACATGTGAGATAAAGGGGTGTCCCACTGGGTTTTTCACATGTATGCATGCAAATAAAAGTAGACAAAATAAGCTAGGATCTAACACCAAGTAATAACTAATCGGATTCTACTATAAATACATCAAGATAAAGTTAAGAAAGGAAGAAACATAAATTACATAAACACCAACATATTAAACGCAAACGTCCCTTCGATGTGTAGATTTTATTTCTAAATGTGGATATCCTTGTGAACCGAGTGTAAGCCATGAGTGGTTATTAGATCTAAGGAGGAAGCTTTGTAAAGGAAGATATCTCCTCAAAATGGCCCAAAAGTTATGTTTAATTCTCCTAATGTTATCTCACCAAGAAATAGTTTTCTCACTTTGTGCTTTAAGCTCTTTAAAATTTCATAGCATGAGAAAGTAGATGTCTATGACTTACAAGGACATTGTGCGTTTTGGGAACGGAGTATTAGGTTACTTTTGTAGCTTTCCTCTTTGGAAAAAGTGCAACTCTTAGAAAATGTGGGATAATAGAGATGTAGGATTATGAGTTTATAAGTGTGATTAGAGGTAATTAATTAAGATTAATGACCCATGCGAATTAGGGGAGTCTTAATTAATCACTTAGGATTAATTAATAGGCCAAGATTAGCTTATAGAAGCTATTTAGATGGAATGTATAGGAAAATTAGTGGGTGTAGAGGGGTTTGAGAGAGATTGAATTAACGAGAGGGTTATTAGTAAAATAAAAGATGGGGATTTGAGTAATTAATTAATATTGGGTAATTAATTAATTGAAAGGGGATTTTAATTAACAAATCTTGATTTATTTATTTATTTTGGATAATATAAAAAATGGTTTTGAGGGGACCAAGAAACCCCGTACATATGAAAGGAGCCAATTTAACAAAACCAACAAAAATTAAGGGAGGCAAAGTCAAAAAAGCTTGACAGAGAAAACAACCACAAAATAGAGCCGACATCACCATGTCTAAATATTAACAATTACATTTTTGAGAGAAACTAACCACCAAAGAAAAAAAAGCTACAATCTAAAGGAACAAGAACAAAAACAGACAAAGAAAAGGCATGCCATTAGTTTTCTTTATCCTTGTTGTGGGTTCCAGCACATGGCCCACTATCCTTCCTGCCTACAACTTTGATGATCACACATTTTGGTCTTTTCTCCTCCTTTTCCATAGTCTGGGTGTCCATAATCTCAGGTTATTTAGGAAATTTCTCCTCCTTGTCCTCGGGCCTGGGGTGTTCGCTGCGTCTCGTAATCAAAATTACCGTTAGTCTCGTAATTCAATGTTTCTTCACTGTCAAAACTACTAAGGGCTAGTATCATATTAGGCTTGTTGTTTTCCACTTTGGCCACTTGGTCCTGAAGGATAGAAACCCTCTGCTCCTGCATGACAAATTTAGCTTGTATTCCCCCAATTATTTTTTTTGGACCTCAATTTTATGGTGGCACTCCTTTAGTTCCTAGATCAAATTCTTATTGACCATAAGAATGGTATCAAAATTCAACTTAGCATGCATAAGCCTAGCCTCTCAGTCCATAAAGTATCTCTCCCTGCTACCAAATATTTCACCCACATCTCAATGCAACGTTCAGATTACACAAAGAGCAAAGGTAATCCCTTCGGGGTGTCTTTCCCTTCATTTTCTTCATGTGTTTAAAGGTAGACGCAAGGGTTTCTTGGTCAGACTCAAGGTCACAAGCATTCAAAGGTTGAGCAAGGATAATGGGTTTTCCCTTTTACACTAACAAGAGAATCAAACCTTGATGTAAAGGAACATCAACTTTCTTGTTTTTAAAGTCAACAATGGTGGATAACAGGGACTTGTAGAGGAAGAAATCTAGACTCATAGCTTGGTTCCTACGGAAGAGATTTAGAATGGAGAGATGATAAGAGAAGATATTTCTAAATTTTCCTTCCAGAGTTGGTATTTCATGACAACAAGACATACGCCAACCCAACGTTTAGGAGGCAAATACAGAAACGCCACCATCATAGGAAACAATATGCTCACTAAGTTCAAAAAAAATAATAATTTATATCTAAGGGGAAGATATTATTTAATTAACATAAGGTTGTTATTAAATGGTGATGATGGTGAAGAGAAGAATTAGTGTAATTTTAGTATTAAAATTGTGTGGCGTAAAGTAGTTGTTTACAATATTGATTCTAATTTGTTTAAACATAATAAAAAGGAAAAACTCGGTTTAGATGAAATACTTTGATATATGTATATGTATGTGTGTGTGTGTGTGTGTATGTATGTATGTATGTATGCATGCATGCATGTATGTATGTATGTATGAGGATTTCTAATTGTATTGTTGTCTTTATATTAATTTGAATTAGACTTTCCCCATTGTTAATAGTGGACTACTCTACTTTTGATATTCTAAATGACTATATATATATAAACTTGACCCTATGATTTTAATGAGCAAAAATAAATGAGATAGATTATTTCTATTCTCTAGTATATCCATGTTGTGCTCGTGTTTATGCTATGAAACCAGAGGTTGATTCCAATTGGCCCACGTGTCAAATGGTTGGTTAAAATTGTCTTGGTATTTTCTCTTTTAGTTGTATTACTAGAAATAACCAATTTATTACAACTTTTCCAAGTGGTAGATTTTTTAGATTATTATCTAAGGGTTATTTTCCCCAAATTCTAAATTTCCCAACCCACAAAGTATCGTGATTACCTAGGAAATTTGATAATGTGATTTTCCAAAGAATCTAACCTCATCATTAGGACATGTATGCTTTTCTTAGTATCAAATTTGGTCCATTTGGAAATCTAGATACGGTCTTCATCAAAATTCTTGATCTTTTAAAACCTAGGTCAACTTTATCTTCATCTCTTGAGTTGGTCACTGTAAGGCTTAATCCTATAATGTACCCACATTTTTATAATTACAGTCAGTAGTGCCCACCTTTTTAGTACTCTCATTTTTGGTCACGTGCGACTCATTGTATCTATACTATCATGATGACATGGACATTATTACTTATTTTTCTATTTTGTTGGGACATTATCATCATGACATGGTTGTTTG
This sequence comes from Taxus wallichiana var. yunnanensis, assembly GCA_018340775.1. Classification (NCBI taxonomy): domain Eukaryota; kingdom Viridiplantae; phylum Streptophyta; class Pinopsida; order Cupressales; family Taxaceae; genus Taxus; species Taxus wallichiana. The sequence continues at coordinate 785,976,941 of CM031240.1, read as the reverse complement.
ATAGGGATATTATTGCTTTGGTACACTGTTATGATATGACACTATTCATGATATCGTATTGCTAGCATTAGGATGCTAACACTTGATCACAGGTTGACTATGAGGCACACGATGCCACTGTTCATTTGCAGATATTATGTTGTGACGATGATATCATGAGTTATTATTGACATGTTTTGGTATTGATATTTGATCCATATTTGATGTATGATGATGATTATATTGTTTCATTCGGTGGATGATTCATGTTGTTGATATACTTCTAGCTTAGCATGGCTTGTATGGATGTTGATTTCGATGCATATTATTGTATTGTATTTTGTTATCATATTGGGCAGATATGAGGTTTGCATTGAGTTGTGCATGTGACAAAATAAATCATGAGGAAAACGTGGGACTCAGGGAACACACGACACTTGACACACAATACTTAAAGGCCAAACCTATTCTTATTCTTATCAATTATGACACCCCCTTTCTCTTGTTTTAGTTTGTCATCTTGATTGCTTGCATTTGATATTGTGAACCTTATCTTTTCCTCCATCTTGGTGATGAAATTTCATGTTCCTTATCTACTTGCTCATTGTTATGTTTCCTTGGTTTATTGCTTACTAATGGTTAATGTTACCTTTTCATGTGGTACTAGCATCTTATTTTAGTTGTGGGATGATGTGTAGAGGTTAGGTGGATTAGGCCACCTAATCATGGATTAGGAGAGCCTAATCACCCCTCCTAAATGCCACATTTTTCCAAACTCGGATTTGGAAAAATGTGCCATTTAGGAAGGGTAAATGGAAAGCAAAGGACCTCATTTGCATGGAAAAGAGGCCCTAACCCCCATCCCTATGGGTGGGTGGGCTATTTTCAATGCAAATGAGGTCCATTGGCTCATTTTTCCTCCCCACACACTTCATAATTTATGGGCTTTTTGATTTTTGGGTTTGTATGGGATTTGGGAAATTCCCTCATCATTGCTTGGGCTATTTTTGAAAATTCCTTTAATCCTTTTTGGTTGGAATTTTGTGGATTCTCCATTAGTTGGGGTTTTGGTGGATTTGTCACCTTCCCATTTCTTGCTTTGGTTTTTGCTATTTCTCTTTTTAAATCCCTCACTTCCATGGAGATGGGGTTCTTTTGCTTTGGGAATTTTGAAGAATTTTAGAAGCTTTGTGGAGGATTGGGTTATTTGGAAGACATCTTAGAAGTTGGATTTGGGAATGCAAGGTATGTCCTTGTATCTCTATCTTTTTACTCCTTTTTACCTTGCATATGTGTGTGTGAGATCCAATTGTGGAAATGTGCATTATGTGTTTCTCTTTTTCTCCACTCACCCTTGAGGGGTATGGTTTTGAGAGCTTATATGGGAAGATGGAGTAATTTTCCTCCACTCTATTTAGGAACCCTCCTAGATTTGGTTTGTAGGTATGAATGGATTTCCATTTGGGTTGGAAATTCATCCCTACCCTCAATAAGGAAACATTTATGTTTGAAAATCCTTCTTGGGGAGTTTGGAGGGATAAGGTAGTTTGGAGTGATAAGGAGATGGTGAAAATATGGAGAGATAAGGGGGATTTGTATGGATATTTTGGTATGGTTTATGAAACATGAAATTAGGGATTCTCATCCCCTCTTCCCAAAGATAGAAGCTTGGAGCTTCTTAGCATGTTGTTCTTGGTTGCTATACATTGTGAATGGATTTTAAATGTGGTTCAATTTTGTTGTGTGTTTTCAAACTATTCCTATGTGCTAAGTGTGTGAGTTTCCTCTTTCCCATGGGCTTGGGGGAGGCTAACATGCCACCTTGGACTCCTTGGTGGCATGTAATGATTTCATTTGATTGGGTGGTCAACCAAAACCTTCTTGTGATTTTGGAGATACTTTGCATGTTGGTTTTGGGAGCTAGGTGGAGTGGATTTGAAGTTGCAAAGTTGTAGATTTGAAGTGCATTTTTACTATGTTTTGAGCCAAAATTTTGGCATGTTGTCTCCTCTTGAGAGGAGGGCTTGTATACTTGCATTTTACCTTATTTTTCCTTGTAAAATGAAGGTGTTAATATTTTATGAGAGATTAAATTAAATTATGTGAATTAGATGGTTGAAAATATGATTTAAACATTGTTGTTGTAACTATGTTATCACTGAAATTTTAGGTTGTAAAATTTGCCTTTTGAAACAATTGTTGTATCTTCATTTTGGAATGAAAAGGTTGAATTAAGAAAAGGAAATTTTTAATATTCAATTGTTGTTATCTGTTTAACTGATTTACTTCATGCTGAAATATTCTTTCCTGTTCAAGTTTAAATTCTAGAAAATTTTCTCTAAATCTAGTTTAAAATCTGTCTGATATTCTTGCTTAGGAAACTTGAAATAATTTCTTCTTAAATGAGTAGAAGTGTTGGAAATTACACTTTAATAAATACTTCTGTTGAGTTTAGAAATCAAACTTATTTTTGTTTTAATTTTTCTTACTATGAAATAAGATAGTAAAAAGTACTGGATCTAAGGTTAATACATATGTGTGAAATAAATTGATTTTTGAATCAGATAAATAACTAAATGCATTATTAGACTGGTTCTTGCTAGGTTATGTGTGTGTGTGTGTTTACATATATACATACATACACCTACATATAAATATATATAGTAACTTATAAAAAAAGAATGAATCAAAAGTTTTCTCGTGTGTTGCACGTGAAAACATACTAAAACACACACACATCACACACACAACACATACACACACACACACACACACACACACACACAAATTTAGATCTTTGTTTTAAAAACAAGTATGTTTTTCTATATATATAAAAAGAGATTGAATTTGATAAGGCCAAGTGGCCAAAATAAAGGAGATGTTTATTTATAAAAGAAAAAAATTGAAAATGGTGAATCCAAGGTGTATGGCTAAAGGACTTGGATTGTTTATATATATATATATATATATATATATATATATATCGGGGGTGTGGGATGGTTGTCCCACCCACCCCCTCCCCCATACATATGAGTACCTAACGGAGGGTTGTGGTGGCATGCCACACCCCCCCCACCAAATGCCATGCCCCTAAGGTCGTCCCTTCCTCTCTCTTCACAGCCTTACGGCCATGAAACATAACACTCACCCCTGGGGGCTTTTAAACTCTTACGAGCCATATATATATATATATATATATATATATATCGGGTAGATTCTTATTAAAAAAAACATGGTGGATCCTTCTTAAAAATAATAATAATATAAAGCTCTAACTCTCTTTATAATAAACCAAAGAGCTTCTCAGAAATTTTTCCCTAGTTATGGGCCTTTCTCCCAAAAAAAAAACATTAATCAAAATCCAACCCTTAAATAACAAATCTAGATCTTGGAGATCTTCCAAGAAGAATGGAGGATATGTATCCTTTTTTCCTTAAGTTGAATCCATCCCTGCAAAAGAAATAAAAGAAAATTTTAGAAAGACCCCAATGAACTTGGAGGAGGAGAAATGAAAATAAAATAAACCTAAGTTTTGAAAATATACCCTCATCTTTATATTTTAGGGTTGTTTATGATATGATCTAAGGGTTGTGTTTGATTATGCACAACTTAAGTGTTTAGGGTCTTATTTTTATTTTATTTAGATGTTTTATAAGGTTTATTAAATAAGGAACTTTGATTATTTTGGGTGAATTTAATCTCATGGTCTAACTAAATTTAAAGAGCTTAAATTTATATTTTTTAACTTAGCTTATAATTGTGGAATCCCCTTAGTGGGATAATTAAATAATTTAAAATGGTCATTAATCTGCATATCCTTCTCGAAGGCATGGGCCCACTTCAAAGACGAATGGGACCCATGACCCTCTTATTTTTTTAATTGTGACTTTCCGCCACCAAAATTAAATATTGATAAGTATACACGATAATCATTCTCGAGAATGATTGTGAGCCTTATCGTCTTCATGATTTATAATCGTTGACATTTGTTTAAAATAAAAACATAGTAATAGTATTAATAATCGTAAATAGTTTAACTTGTGGTGTGGCGTTAAGCTGACTTCTTGTCCTTCATGCCGCTATTGTGATGATGTTTTAACAAAGGCGAATATTGTTCTATCCTCCACGTTGTTCGCGATTGCGGATTGGTTCCGCTTTGTCAAACTTTGTGACTTATTCGTGTTACCTTTGTAATGAGTAATCTTAACCATCATATAATTATTTACCTTTTAAAAAAATTATTACCACTTTATTACCTTTCCCATCTTCGATCGAGATATTTGGTTATCTTTTAACGTATTTTAAAACTCACATTGAGTTAGGCGTGACACATGTGTCTATGTTATCAGGTATCTTAATCTTGAAAGTAATACTAAGCATTAAACCCTTCAATTTCCACGAGTTGATAACACATGATTGGATGGATAATGTTAACACGTCATTTTGAGTTTGTCAGCATGTGATTGGGTGAAATGTCTTCTACAACTGTGGAAATAAATACCTCATGTTTTTTGGTCCTAAATCGTCCATCATCTCTTTGATCACCCATGACTTTGGCCTTGTGTTCAAACTTGTTAACCATTAACACGAGAATGTATGAATCTTGAGCATTGTGGATTCTTCCACGTGTCTCAATCTAAGGCAATATACTTCATCTTAGTCACTTGAAATGGGAGTATTCAAGTTTTTGGATTATTGAGATCTCATAACCCTATCATTTGTCCTTTTCTTTGTGGTGACACTTGTCACCATTTTGTATTTTCTCTGAATATGGACTCAATAAGAAACTATAAAATATCCTGATCACCAAATTTTATGCCACATTTCCAACATAGCACAAAGTTAATCCGTGATTGGCCAAAAACTTGATTGTATGATTGGTTTATTAATCAAAATCAGGTCATTGGCCTAAACTTTTTAAACATGCCATTTGGCCACGTGTCCTCTCTTACTTGGAAAGATAATCCACCACAGAACTAGTGTAATCATCCATGTGTCGTCATTTTATACTTAAAAGTTGTTAACCTGAATTCCAAGGATTTTTCCACATGTTTCCCCAATGTTCATATATCTCTCAAACAAATCCCATTCAAAATTTGTCTACGCTAAACTCTGCAATATTGCTATTGATTGGTGATGTGTTTTTAAATTTAAAACGTCAATGATTAGGCCATCTTGTCAATATGGGACTAAACCAGGAATATATTATAAGTTGATCCATTGTTATAATTAATGGAAAAGAATTTTAAATATGAGCCTGAGACTTTTGACATTTCATGTTACATTAGAGTTACAAGCTCACTGGAAAATTCAGCTCCTAGTCATGTAAAAATAAAAGTCATGGTCTAAATGCAAATCCTCGAAGCTTAAATTTTAAATAAAAAGTTAAACATTTAAATATAACCATCTTCATCCAAGCCTACTCGACTAGAGACATGATAGATACTAATAATTTCTGAACAAATAATAGTTTTAAGACTACTAATTTGGTATCAATGAATAGGTCTAGGCCTCCATCTAGGCTTACTTGAATTAGAGAGATGGTGAAGACATGTATTTCATAAACCATAAGTGGATTAATTTTACAATCCCTTATCTAACTAGCTCTACGCAAACCAAAAAAACATGGCTACAAATTCTTCTTGTCCCAAGAAGATGTGTGGTTGTTCAATATGTAGTATGATGATTAAACTAAAATGGAATATAGGGGCCTAATTTAGTTTAATATAAATGTTATGCACAATAGAAAATAATAGCTAAATAAATAAAGTAAATGACCCAAGCAACTAAGTAAATAGAAATTTGAAACCCTAATGAACAAAGAGGGTTAGAAAGAGCTTAGCCGATTCAACGAAATCGTGGGACTATATCAAAGAGATGACTCAATAAGAAAAAGGAGGAAATGATTGTGCCGAGGCCTGAAAAGTGTAGATCCGAGCAATTTGAGAAGATCATGCGCATGGGGAAGGATGAGGGCACCGGGGTGCCCTAAGTATGAGATTTTGCGCGCCTGGTCTATGTAAGAGGTCTAGAAACCAATTTTGCAAGGTCACTAAGTGATGCAAAGCCTTCACCGCCTATTGTGTCGATGTCATTGAACCTGGTTTGTATGTCGCTGTAATCAGTGATGAAGGAGAGACCTACAAAACCCCAAGCCAAGCATCAAAACCCTAAAAAAATAAATATGCATATGAAGGGGTCGAATCTGTCCTCAGCGGCCATAATGATGGACTTACTAATTGAGCGTTGCACTACATTTCAAACCCAAATGTAGTTCTAGATGTGTGTGTGCAAATTGTGCCCTAGGTGCTCTTGTGCCAGTCGCACTTTGTGAAGTAGCGAGCAATAACTAGATGTAGAAATGTAATAAATGGTGGATGGAATAGAATAAACTTCCCTCCTATACAAAGTGTGATGCAGATGAACCGGCCTTGTCCCTTGTTATGGAGCTAGATGGATGCAACCTTAGGTGATGATAGTATTACCTAGTGTTTGGTCCCTCATTATGGTCTCATAACTTTATATTTATATGGCTCTCTTGTTCTAATTTTGTAATTAACCCCAAAAAAGTTGACCAAAAAAAATAAGGAAAGCTCAAATGGCTAGAAAGTGCCCAAAATGTGGAGGGAAAGTAGGAAAGGATCAGGGTGCCCTGAATGGGACCAGGTGCCCCGGGTGCCCTAAGATCTTGGGTTGGGCACCCCAATCGAGGATAAGATGACGTAAACCGCCGAAGTGACTAGGTGAGTACATGCGGGAGGTCAATAGTGACGATAGAAAACAAAGTAAAATGGCCAAAGGACATGGGTTAATTAATACTTTCTTCACTCATAAACCACATGAATAGTAGTATGAGACCGGGACTAAATAATACCCAAAGTGCATGATTTAGTGTCTACATTTTCCCCCACTTTACATTGGTGAGTGAAACACTTGGTAACATAAATTAGACAAAGATGCATACCTGATGTCCATGTAGAATGATGTAGAAATTATGTCGAAGGACTAAAGAAAGCGTGGAGTTACAAAAAGATGGAGCATGGAGACTAAAGATGCAAAAGTACAAAAAAAGTGATGAGAGTGACAAGAGAAAAGGGTGTAGAAAGGATATCCTATAACTGCGAGTTTTTTGGGTGATCTCACGCCACCGTGGCCAAAGAAGTATAGGGAGAAAGTTGTATTATTCTTCAACCTATAACTACTTCCCTGAGAATGTATGAAGATATCTTTGTCTATCGCATGGTTTTTTAGGTGATCCGACGCCACTGGACGAAGTAGTGTAGGGAGGAAATCCTTTGTATCCTCCAACTTGTAACTACTCCCTAGAATGTTAAGGATAACCTATCTCTTGTAAACTCTTTTACGTACGGGGTTCGTAGACTAGCATGAACCCACTCATTGTCTAACCCAAAATGTTAAGGATAGAAAACTGAACCGAACTGTACCGATAGAGAGCATTGTGTAGTGTGTAAAACTCTAAATGATGCCCCCTTATTTGGGGGTCACACTGACTTCTGGATAGGAGGATGCAGCCCCAAAAGAGGACTGACCACATAAATTGTTCCCTGTAGGGGGAAGGGAATGTGTTTGGTAGAAACCAAGGTGCACACAAACAAGTGGCTAGCGAAACAAGTGTACACTACGTAGATAATGTAGAAGCTAGAAAGAAAATAAACATGCAAGAAGCCAACATAGACCATGAAATGTGGGTTGCAAACATGGGACACCACTCACGATGTCATAAGACACACAAGGTCATAATGGCTGATACAAACAAACAAGTGTGCACACAAAAAAGGCCAAGGCCCGTACAATAGCAAACAAAGACAAGCAAGTATAAAAATAGATAGCCACAATAAAGCAAGTACTCAAACAAAACAAATGTTGCACGTGAAGCACCCATTAGCATGTTAGAAAGATAACTAGTATGTCAAAATCATGTATAACTAATAAAGTAGTGTTAAGTATAAAATGAAATAATAGAACCTATAGTATACGAATGTGGATGCCCCTAGTAACCGTTGTGGGACTGGTAGTAGCCAAGCATCCATGTTGTATGTAAGAGACTTGTATCTACGATCATAACTAGAAAAGGATGTGAACATGCATGTGTGTATGGTAAAGGTAATGACATATAAGAGATCTATCTAGCATGTGTAATAAAGTGAACATATATGAGAAAATGCAAGCAAGAGTAAAAGAAACCAAGATATGCAACATGTTGTGGATGGATGAAATGGAATGCAATATGGATGATAGGAGTCACATGCCCCCGAGTGAATGGATTTGTATGTAATGAGGTTCATTTGGTTTTCCCCCTCAACAATCAAGAATGAATCGTAAACGAGAGTGTGTCATCGGGAAATGGTCGAAGTGTGTGTTGTGATGAGTGTGTATGCGTAGTGGTGATGATATGCAACCTAGAAATGTTGTGTGCACTTTATCATATAGCTGAAGTGTATATCACGACAAGATGAGCATAGGAGTGATGATGTATCCTAAATTGTATATCACTACAAGATGAAGGAATAGGTTACCATTTATCCTATAGCGTATGTCACTAGTCTAGGAATGATATAATATTGAATGATGAACGTGTGAGCATGATGAGGTCCATTTCATTTGTAAACCCTCGGCGAATCGAGTATGGATGGAGGAACTAGAGTGCATCATAAGGTAGTGAGTGCAATGCGTAGAAGAAGATGTAGGATGTGTGATGATTAAATGACCATGTGATGAGCAAAATGTGTAAATATGCAATGTGTAGAATGTAATGCAAGATGTGTAGATATCCTAATAGTGTGAGATGTGTGTTATGTAGTATGTAGAATGAGTAGGATGTAATGCTAGACTCATAGACAATAGAAGTGTGACACATGTATGAGAAAGACTAATATGATGTATGATGTATAGATGTGCAAATTTCGAAATGATGTAGACTAAATGTAGAGTGTATGATGTAATATGTAATACATATGACGTGAGATGTATGAAGAGTCACAATGTGTAGTATCTAGTGTGTAGTGTGTGGGGTTCATGTGTAGTATGCCCTCAATAGTCAAGTGTGAACCAAAGCACAAGAGTGTGTAATCGGGTAATAATGATTCCCAAGAAGAGTATGTGCATGTTAGGATATTGATGTATGATAACACGAGAGATGAGAGATGTGATGATGCTAATATGAGGGGGTGGTGTGTTGGATGTTATACCCCCAAGTGCGTGTGAGTGAATGAACTATCTAATAACAAAGTGAAGGACGAAGGTACTCTATTTGATGCATGTGGTGATGAAAGTATATGACCTTGCTCTAGTAGTGGTGGTATTGTAGATAGACGTTGCTGGCTGGGAATGAAGTCTATGTGCATGCGATGGATGAATCAATGATGAATTTCGTGGCGTAGAAAAATGTGTTGGCGATGGAGATCTATGTGATGCCGAGCACGAAGTTGATGAACAACCTCGTGGAATAAAGGGATATGGTGACCTACGTCGAGATGTAGTAATTGTCCTAGGAATGGGCCTATACCTATGTGTAGGACTAGCGGAGTGGTGAGGTTGTGTAGATACTACACGAATAGGTGAAGTAGGAGTAGATTGCACTTTTAATAACATACAATAGGATGTGTTAGATGATGTAGGAGATGCATGAACCGATGCGCGAGAGGATGATGACCATGAAGAAGTAGATGGAGGTACACCGTCAATAGAGATAACTTGATTATTGTGAATAAATTTGAGCCGCAAATGATTCATAGAGATGATGCATTGAGACCTACGAATCCAATTGAGACCGAATAGCATGTCACAAATGTCATCTGCTACCCAATAAGGAAAGGGGCAAGTAAGGTGAGAGGACCAACCATAACATGTAGTTTGATGACGCCATATGGTTTGTGCATAGGTTATGAATCTGCACTAGAGGGTATCCGATAGTAGTAAGAAGTGGAATAGAACATGCACTAATGGGCCATGATGGATGTACTTTAGTATTATTGATGGAAACTAGAAAATCGCATAGATGCATTGATGTGTAAGTGGTTAGATGTGAAATTCACATGATAATCATGGCTAGAGAAAGAGATGATCGGTGGTGAAGCATCAGTATGTGCAACTAGAAAATCAAGAGCCCCTAATGCAGGAGGAGGCACTATGTGATATACATAATTATCCAATGAATGAGATGCTTTTGTATCATGCTTGGGTAGAGGATTATTAAAGATTTATAGCTTGTGATTTTCATTGACATGTGGACATGTTGTAGATTTCAGAAGCACAATTTGACCATCGTCAATCAAACCCTAAATGAGAAATCATAGTCGAAATCAATGATAGGTGGAGTGTCCTATGCATTGATAATAATCACAATGGGAATTTTCATCGAAATTACATCCTTTTGGTCAAGATGGATCTATTTGTAGAGGATAAGGCAATGTAATAAGATCATTATCGACCAGTTATGGTAACAAAATTCGCAGATGGATACTAAACCTAGAAAAATACGCCTTTGTGGTTGTGATTAAAGCTCCTTAGTAGCAGAGAGTTCGTTGACAAGTGACCTTTGTGTCCATTGATTTAGTCGTAGATGGCTTAAATGTTGACTTACCTTGAAAACGTGTAAAGGATGATGCTTTCTCTTGGTACTTAAGTTTGTCTATAGCTAAGATCTTTGTTTCATGAAGCTTAAGAGTATGAAAAATTTGATCAAATGAGGGAGAATCATAAAAGAGAACACTTTCCTGGAGAGGTGGAAAGAGACTCTAAATGAATAAGTCTTGAAGTTCAACATCTGTGAGCACATTAAGCATCTTAGCTAAGTTAATTTTGTAACGCATGAAATAATCCGATAAGTGTTTGTTAGACCCTTGCTTAAGTTGTGTAAGTTGAGCATAAGAGATCTTAGAGCCTGTGTAAATAGAGAAGTGAAGGAGAAAAGCATCGGCTAGAAGTGTGAATGAAATTACTGAATAAACAGGTAGGTCATAAAACCAATGCATCGCATAGTCTTGCAAACTATGAGGAAAAAGCTTAGCAAGTATAGTATGGTCAACTACATAGTTTAAACATGTTACATGAAAAGCTTGAAGATGATTTTGTGCATCATCATGGCCTTTAAAGATGGGAAAGTTGGGGAGATAAAATTAGGTGGCAATGGATAGGCAGAAATAGTAGGTGCAAAGGAGTATGCAGTAATGAAGTAGAGTCTAAAGATGGTGATGCATGAGAAGTAGCGAATTGAAGCTGGAGAATTTAGGTTTACAAGTCCTGATATAAAGAGGTTAAGTTAGGAGTATTTGAAGAAGAGCCAAGCTACATATTAGGGGTGCTAGGGTGAATGGCGGGAGTGGTAGTGATAGGAATGGGAGCGGAAACATAGGTGGGTCTAGTGGAGACCATGGGAGCCGAAAAATGAGCAATTATAGAGTTCGAAGCATCACGAGTTCTTTTAGCAGTAATTAGAGCATGTAAGACATGTGGCAAATGAGTGGTATTATCGCACAAAGCTTGTCGAAAGTTAGTAATAGTGTTGAGTTGATCTTGGTCAACATTGGTGTCTTCATCGTAGGACTTCTCACTATTATATGCTTCTATTTCATATAGAGGAACACAATGGGAATGCTCTAAGAGGTTATCAGTGGTAGTCATAGATGTAGTTGTATCAACCATTGACTTAGAAGTACAATGGGTAAATGGAGGAAGCTCACAATATTGAAAAGACCCAAAACGACCACTACGGGTGACGGGCATAAGAAGACAAAAATGGAAGAAGGAAAGCAAATTCGAAATTCGGGTTCACCAAAATGATTAAACTAAAATGGAATATGAGGACCTAATTTAGATTAATCTAAATGTTATGCACAACATCAAATAATAGCTAAATAAATAAAATAAATGACCCACCCAAGAAATCGAGTAAATAGAAATGTGAAACCCTAATGAACAAAGAGGGTTTGAAAGAGCTCGGCTTATTCGACGAACTCACGAAACTATGTTGCAAAGATAATCTGGATAAACATGAGGAGGAAATGACTGTGCAAAAGTGCATATCCGAGCATTACGAGCGCATCGGGCGCCTGGGAAGGATAAGGGCACCCATGGCACCCTAGTCTAAGATCTATGTGCCCCGATATGTGCAGGAGGTCTAGAAACCAAGTTTGTAGGGTCGCTAAGTGATGTGAAGCATTCGCTGCCTATCACATTGATGTTCTTGGACTTAGCCGCATGTCGGTGGTAATTAGTGATGAAGGAGAGACCTGCAAAACCCCAATCCATGCATCGAACTAAAAAAGGAAAGATGCATATGAAGGTGTTGGACTATCCTCAGTGGCCACAATGGTGGACTTACTAACTAAGCATTGTACCACATTTTAGACCCAAGTGTAGTTCTAGATATATGTGTGTAAATCGTGACTTAGGTGCTCTTGTGTCACCACACTTTGTGAAGTAGTGAGAAATAACTAGATGTAAAAATGTAATAGATGGTGGATGGAATAAAATAAAATTCCCTCCTATGTAGTGTGATGTAGATGAACCAACCTTGTCCCTTATGATGGAGCTAGATGGATGTAAATGGAGCCTTTGATGGATGCAATCTTAGGTGATGATAGTAGTGCCTAGTGCTTAGTCCCTCATTATGGTCTCATAAATTTATATTTATATGGTTCTCTTGTTCTAATTTCGTAATTAACCCCAAAAGGTCGACCACTAAAAATATGGAAAGCTCAAACAACTAGAAAGTGCCCAAAATATGGAGGTAAAGTAGGAAAAGGATCAAGGTGCCCCGAATGGGACCAAGGTTCTGGGGTGCCCAAGATCGGGTTGGGTGCCTCGGTCGGGGGATAAGATGATACAAACCGTCGAAGTGATCGGGCGAGTACATGGGGGAGGTTGATAATGACGAAAAAAATCAAAGTAAAATGGCCAAAGGACATGGGTTAACTAGTACTTTCTTCACTCAAAAACCATATGAATAGTAGTATGAGACCAAGACTAAATAATACCCAAAGTGCGTGATTTAGTGTCTACATATGATGAACATTGAATTAGATGGGAAATTTTGAATTGCATTGGAAATTTTGAAGAAATCTCTTTATAATCAAGATTTTGCAAGTTAAATACAATCAATATTGTTTTTTTAAAACTAATTCATTTCTAAATAGTTGGATATACATTTTATGGTTTCATATATGTCATCGATAATTATATTTTCATTGCCTCTTTTGCTAATTGTTGACGATCATATAGTTGAATATTTTATTGGGTTAATGTGACGTTGTATAAACTTGTTATTGTAACTATTACTCAATATCCAACTCTTTATACATCCCGTTAGAGACCATATTATGATTATGTTTGATTTGAACGTTGATTATAAGTAATTAAATATTGAACTTATAATTTATAAGAAAATTTCATCTCACAATTCACTTGTCTATATATATATATATATATAAACTTCACTAGATGATCAATATATTAATATTGAAATTTTAGTGTGCAAAATAAAATGATGGAAACCCCACATCACTTTTATAATGACAATCTTATTAATCAAGGGACAAGGATGTTTGTCCATGACTGGAGTTGTGTAACTTAAAGGATCGCTTAAATGTGTTGAGTTTAGGATAACTCGGTGTGGTGGTTTATCAAATGATGGTGCACATGGGTGGGTTCGTTGAAAAGACACATTTAAAATGTGCAGTCCAGGTATTTAATCCCAAGAGGAAAGGGAAACATTACGAAATAAGTTTGGATGTCTAAATCCTATGTCTCTTGAAGAATTAAGCTTAAGTCTCAATTTTCGTATAAAGATAGTCAATTATTCAAAGAAGGAAAAACTTTGAATTATTTAAATATATATCATTAGTTTGATATTATTATGGATACTAAAAATTTTATCTACATATCCCTTATACCTTAGCTTCTTTAGCAAAGACATGAAAAGAATAAAAGATATTAAACCACCAATACACTCCATGTTCCGTCCAAATATCACTATGGAAATGATAAGAAAAATAAAAATACAAATAATCAAACCAATATAAGTTTGTAAAATGTATTTCTAAGAATATGATGAAATATCTTTGTACAAAATTTAATTAAATATGAAAAATAATTTAAATTTATCGTATTTTCATTAAAGGAAATTTTGTATACAAAGATAAGGTTTCAAAACAATAGTTTTCTTACATGGAAATCAATCGATTAAGAGAAGTTAGATGAAATTATTAGGTACAAAATCTTTACAATATGGGTAACAAAAATATAAGTAACTATGATATCAAGTTGTAATTATAATTACTATGCATATTGACATACATAAGCAATGTGAAAAATGGTGATAAATCATAAGATGATTAGGAGTGAACCAATATTATATGCAATAACTATTTCAGTTGTAATCTTATCAACAATTATACAAAATATCCCACATGAAATCCGTAGTTAAGTGCACTTGGGTCGGAGTAGTGACCATTTATTTCATTATAGATTATTCCTATGAGTGACCGACTAACCTCTTGATAAAGAAGTGTTGCTTTTGCATTGGAGGACATTTAGGGACTCTCATCTTGTCTTTATTAGAGATATCCAATATTAGATTGTGTACAAAATTTAAAATATTGAATATAATGAAATGTGGATATTTAAATTCTACACTAGAGAGATAGGCCCTTAGAGCTAGTAACTCATTTTGTTGTTTGAATTCAATACATGTTAGATACATCACTTAAATAAGTTCATAGTAAAAATACCTTATTATATGATCCGACGATTTGCTATATTCTATGTGAAATGTTGAAGCTTAATCATGATATCACCACTTAGGTGTTAAATAATGTTATATAATTTTATACCACATTTAAAACCTAAGAGTTGGTAGTAAAGTGCCTTTTGTATTAGTCGATGTGATGGAAAATTTATTATTTGATTTGTGATGTTTTCTTGACCCTGTAGATGTGTTTTGAAAGGAAAAAAGAGAATAAATGGATAAATGGACTGTAATGCCTCATTTTAAATAAAAATAAATAAAATAAAAATAAAAATAAAATCCCATGAATTTCTTGGAGGGGCACTAGGGCTTCTTAGTAGTTTGTTTTTCTTCCTTTTTGGTCAGAGCAGCCGCCGCCACCATGGGAGCTCTGAGCCTGTTCAGCGCATACTCCAGAGGTTGAAGGAGGCGCAAGAGGTAGGAGAGTGGTTTGATGCTGCTGTTGGAAGCAGTTTGACAACCATACGTGTAAACCGTGGAAGCATTTGTGCAACACATGAACCGTTTGACTAAAAGCCACAAAATAATGAGTTTAGATGCCCCTCAAAGCAAAAATGGAGGCAGATTTGTGTTTGATTTGCTGTCACGTTGCCAAAGAAACTCCCGGCCCGCACCTGGACTGCGTGGGTTTCTGGTAAATCAAGAAAAAACAAAGGAGTTTTGTCTGTTGTTGCAGTTGCAAACGCCCTAATAGATTTTCATGCAAAAACGTGGAAAAACGTGCAAACAGTTTGTCTAAAGGCGTGGGAAAGAAATGCAGTTCCATGGACTGCAATGATTTCGGGTTATGCACAAAATGGTTTTGTTGAAACTGCATTGGAACATTCCAAGCAAAATACGGTTGGCAGGTTTGAAACCACACCCCACAACCTTTGCCAGCATTCTCACTGCCTGTGCCAAAATAGATCTCTTGAAACAGAGTATGGACGTCCATC
This sequence comes from Taxus wallichiana var. yunnanensis, assembly GCA_018340775.1. NCBI lineage: Eukaryota > Viridiplantae > Streptophyta > Pinopsida > Cupressales > Taxaceae > Taxus > Taxus wallichiana. The sequence goes on along the minus strand of CM031240.1, from coordinate 785,961,260 downwards.
AAAGCTTTGTGGAGAAGGGTTTTCTTTTGTGTGTTTTAGTTGCAAGTGCCCTGACCAGATACATATGCAAAATGTGGAGGCATGCGAGCTGTTCGATAATGCCTGAAAGGAATGTGGTTTAGGGGCTGCAATGATTGCAGGATGTGAAAAAAATAAAAAAAAAAAAATGAGTTTGTTGAAAAGGCCTTGGAAACTTTCAAGCAAATGCAATTGGTACGTGTAAAGCCAGACTCCACAACCTCATCCTGGCATCCTCGCAGCCTCTGTCAAAATGGGAGCTCTAGAGCAGGCCTTGGACAACCGTCAAGGCATAATGTTAGAGGATTTTTAGTTGCATTTGCGCTAGTAGACAAGTATGCAAATGACGGAAACTTATACAAGGCAAGTCAACTGTTTGACAAAATGCCTCAAAGAAATGTTGTCTCATGGAATGCCAGGATTACAAGTTATGCACCTAATGGATCTGTTCAAAAGGTTTTAGAAACGCTCAAGCAACTACTTCTCTGTTGGAAAACTTCAAGTGATCGGGAAGTTGGTGTGACATGGTGGAGCTGAGGATGCTCGTGAACCGGTTGGCGAAGTGTCAAGCAAGAGACTGAACCTAAGCTTGTGGCTTCGACCGACTTCGTTCTCCAGGCATGGTTCTTCTTCCCTTACCTCTCATAATTCTCGTGTTTTAGTTCTCTTTTGCAACTAGATAGAAATTTAAATTATTAGGATTTTTAAATACAGTTAAATGTCTCTTCAACTCTTTCAAAACAATAAAGTGTCGTGTCGCAACTCTCGAAGCCATTATAACTCGCCTGCTTTAAACCACGAACTATCACCCTCGCTTCGAGATGACCTAGAAAACTCTTACTCTTTTGACCTATTCAATATCGTTTTATCGACCAGACAAATTTGACTCTCCATTGATTAAGATGACCTTCTTCCTACTTAAAATAGTTAAATTTTGCAATTTTCAGAGACTCACTAAGTACCCTTCGCAACTCTGGAAACGAGATGTGAAGTTTCATTCGGGTACCTTGGTATACGAGGAGTCGCCTTGATTTTTGGTTTGACCCGAAACGATCATGTGACATCCTTTTGACGCCCTTATAGGAGCCCTGTAACACTGGTTTACAACAGTAGAAAGTTGTTAAAACTAGAAAGTTGGCTTTCGTTTTGGATCGCCATTTGAAAACTGGAAAGAGAAATCACTTCCCGTCTTCACAAACCTCTAGCGATTATACTAGATAAATGCATGGGACATTCAGTATAGGAAAGAGAACTTTTCGGGATAGTTTGGCGAAGCCATTTTGCAGGCCTCCGATCGCAGTTTGACGAGGTCAAACTGGTCCATTTTTGTCTTGTCGCTCCAGAAAGCTTGTCGCCGTTTGAACATGGTTTTCTAGTTCTCCTTTCCGTCGACTCTGACGAATTCTCCTTATATAGGGGAACTACTAGGAAGAGTCTCGTTGTGTGCGCATCCGTCGAACGTCGTTTGGGACACGGTTTCCGGGCCATTCGAGCTAACTTTTGTCTCTTTACAACTGGGTGAACTATGACCAGAGGTCCCGGAAAACTAGCTGCCAAACGCAAACCGTGCGCTCTTTTTCAATTCCGTCAGTTGCTATGAACTCTTGGTATATCCGGGAACACGTAGCAAGTTGATCATGGAGGGCGTTCTCATTGGAAGGTAACTTTTGGAAGCAGTTTCTTAGCCTCGAGCCCGTTTTGAACGTTTTTGTAATTAGTGAGAAAATGTAAAAGTAGAAAGTTGCGGACCCTCGTAGGGTTGCCAAATCCCCTTTGAAAACCTTCAACACACGTAAATAACTGTTTAAAACACTAGAATGAAACTTGTTGTGTGTATTGGAACTTTAGACAAAATGATATTTTCTCTCTTCCTTTCTCTCTCTCTCTTCTGAGTTATAAAATGAAAAAAAAAAAAATGCAATGATTACTTGTTTCTAGATTTTATTTTTATTTCGATTGCATATTGTAGTTATTGTCAGATATAAATGGGAACGAAAAATGACAATTATGATTGATTAGGGTGGATGCCATGCCAGCGAATTATCGCTGATATCATGCTCACGTGGGTTTTGCAGGATGGATGAATGACGACGAAGAAGGCGATGTGAAATTTAATTATTATTTTGTAACTCTTATAGGTCATTGTAAATGAATAACTGTGTAATGTAGTCTCTTGTTACTGAAAAATTATAAATGAGATTTGTTAACATGCATGATATGCTAGTTTTTTAGGATACTTATGGAATGTACTTCTAATCACCAGTTCAACTTGATTTTTAGTTGTGTATGGCAAAAAGGTGTTTGGTTTATACTTAGTAAATTGAAATCGAAGTTAATACATTGTAGTACCTTCTCAGTATTTAATAAATGATTAAATTAGTTATAGGGTTACCTTCTTACCTTGCAAACACAATAATGAGTTTTAATGGGGACACTCAACCCAAATAAAATATTCGTGCATGACTCGCCTGTATGTGTGATCCTTTCCTACCATATAAGAAAATTAAAACCAAAGAACGACCTTAAACTTTGCACCTGATGAGACCTCATAGGTTAGGTAAATAAAACCCCTCGTTGGAGTTTACCGTCATAGTCTTTATGTCTAGCGACATTGTCGCGAACCCATATTTAGGAATGTCATGGTCCAACCTATCTGGAGTATGCGTTTTCCTTCTAGATTTGGCATTCGTGAGAAGAATGTCCTCTCTTCAGGTCCGATACCAGGCTGAGTGTTGAAGACCGCCTTAGGAGTCACCTTATGAGTTCTTGTTCGAAGGATCGACTAAGCGGTGCTACCTTGGTTTCTATCAAAATCATCTTGGCATTCTCTTGAATGTGGTTTAGTACAATTATGTCCACTTGCCTCAAAATCACATGTAGTAGAGGCGTAGATCACTAGGTGCATATTGGAATTAAACTAAACCCTAGTGGTTTTTGTCTGCTAACTTGTGGGTAGAAACTGTATTTTAACTCCTTGTATGCAAAATTGAGTGGAAGGATGTTAATTCTAGAGAACCTTAGAAATGGTAATATTGTCTCTTAATCCCTTGTTATGTCATTTATGGCATTAAGGAATAAAGAATATTCCTTATGCGGAATCGTGAAGTGTAGTGACATGGGATCTTCGTGTACATAGATCCCTTGTGTTCATGTGTAGTTTATTATGCTCCTAGCCGTGTACTTCTTTAAGATGTTAGTCAAATGCTTATGTAACTCCTGATTTCTAAACAACGCTAACAACGAGATCTTAGTGCGATGTAAGAGCATATTATATAAATGTTGCACACGAGATTGGAGATTAGGATTAAGGTCAATCTTGGAGTCCTTATAACTGAATTAAAACTTTATCATGTGTTGCAAAGAATATAAGTTACCTTAGTGCGACCAAACTTTGAGAGAACAAAAGATATGTATACCTAGCTATATATAAATCTTATAGGAATTCAATAAGTTTTTCAAATTATAATAACAATGGTAGAGAAATAAATATAGTGTGAATCGAGAAATATTTTGGTGAAAAGCTGCCCTGTGTCTAAATCTCCGTCAAATCCTTGATTTCGTTCTGGACATCAAGTCACTTTCGCTTGAGTGTAAGGGTAAGACTGTAGCCATTAAATAAATGTTTGAGAAGCAAAATCTTAACATAAGAATGAGAGAATTAGAATCTTGTAGGCATTTTGAAATATGGAAAAATACTTATGTAAGTTCTGAAGATTGTCATAAGGGTAAAGAGCAAATTAAATGGTTGAACAATAAGTGAACTGTGAAACGAATTTTCAGGACATGTAGGTGGAAAAAGGGAGAAAATCATGCTTACCTAATAAGGATCTTGGGAAGTTAGCCGTAACTAAAATACATTTAAAGTAATGTTTTGTCGTGGGTTGCCGTTCCTAAAGTCACGTTTCTTGTGGTTGGGTCTTTGCTAGTATTCGTTCGTTGGGAAGAGTGTGGTATCGACATGTCGATGTCGTCTGCATGTGTCTATGTGAGTCGATGACTTATGTGATTGTCGCATGTGTGTCGAGTTACGTACTTGGAGCCCCTTTTGTGTTGTGTGTCGTGAGAAATATAAGTAAAAAAAAAAATAATCTGGTATTTTTGTTGTATTTAGGTGTGTAAAATGTGGGCACTACATGGACTAAGATACTACATAATTAAATAATTTGAGAGTCAAGAGTAAAATTGGAACGGAAAAATTATGATGATGATAATGCTAAATGTATAGAACTCGTGTCCTTTGACTAAGCAAAGTGTTGTTTTCAATATGTTTTTCAAATAAAACCTATGCTAATGAGTATAATGATAAACCTACGGGTGTAAAGCTATATTCTTGAATCCCCATAGAAAGATATTAATAAATAAAAGGATAAGAAACATTCATAGTTACCTAAGTATGAATAAAAGAAGTGGAAAATAGTTATTTTTCTTAATAAAATATATATACTCGAACACATGAAGGTGTTAAGAATTATGTTGGGAATAACCAAGTGTTATGTTGTATTAAAAATAAAATGTGTAAATGGAAAGATGTGTCCATTGTGAATAGTCACCTTCTCAACCCTGTAAAAGGGGGAGTGAAATACTATGAATGGCATGTAAGAATGTGAATGAATATGAATGAAAAAATTAAATGAGTAGAAAATCAATAAATTATGTAAAAGAACCAAGGGATAAAGGAAGAAGCCTTGTAACACTATGAATAACAAATAAATGGGGTTCATAGAGCAGTCTAAGAGGAGGCATGGAGTGAACTCTTAGTGTCATGTCTAAGTGTAGTGATTATAGTAATTACATTGTTATGTGAGTTCACATATGATTCCTCATTGTTGAGTGTGGTCTTGGCTCCAATATACCTTGGGAAAGATTGTTGTTCTATAAAATCTCGCAAATATATGTTTAAACTTGAGTTGATGATAAAACTTATAGTTGTGTTATTTTCTATGCAAATCTTATATTATTTTTTATAATTATAAGTTTATCAATAATAATCAAATCAATTTCATTTAAAACTACATTTTATCAGTACTCATTTATACATTATGGTGAAACAAAATTCTCTAGGAACTAGGCATATCACATCACTAATGTGGATGCACATGTTATTTTCGTATAGCTAGTATAAGTGTTTAAAACAAGCTAATCAAGAAAGTGGGAAAGGGCCAAGTTAGTGGTAAAGTGAAATCATGGGGCTAAAAGAATGGTCGATGTTTGGGTGTATGTATATAGGTGTAGAAGAATATAATAATGGAGTCACCAAGCACCTCAAGGAGGGTGGTCAAGTAAGCAAGCCATAAGAAGTTACATACAATAAATTGTATCCAAATCACAATATGAATATAGGTTAGGCTAGATAACTTATTTTTCATCAAGGATATGCTCATGATTCAGTTATGTATTAAATGTTAAAAATATCACACATCATGGATGAGCAAAGAATACGAATGTTACTATCTAAATTTGAGATTTGATTATAAGGTATATAGTAGCCCAAATCATCACCATTGTGGATATAATCATATATGTGATGTGTCTCTTGAATATGTGTGGTAATCTTTGGGCTTCATTTTAGGTTAGAATGTAGCATTGTTCTTTATGGATCAGGCTCACAAGGGTTTTGAATAACCAACACAACATGTGATAGACTAGGTAGTGTATGATGGACTCAAGTAGGTTGCAAATAATGGGTTCTTGTATATTGTGGGGTTTGGATTTTTTTTAATTGTTCCATGGTAGTTATATGTCATAGTATTTTAATCCAAATTGATTTTTAGGTCGCACTTGTGTGTGTTGCATACTAGGCCCTTGTGAAGTCACATGAGGGAATGTCTAAAATTGAATGGGGTATTCGTGTCAAATCCTATGGATTTTAACCTCCACGTTATTATGGATAAATTTCAGCCAATGATGTAACAAAGATGGTATCACAAGTATCTTGTGTATCCATGGTTTTGTATCTATGTTGGCCATATCTAAGAACCAGATGACAATAATCATATGTCCTACCACAAAGCGGTAACACAATGCCTCTAAGATTTTTTGACATTTTCCATTAAAGATTTTTATCGTGTTCATTGTTTCGATTTGAATCTCCTATGTATATCCAAGACTAGTAAGAAATTTCATAGTCTACATAATCAATGTTAGTCTACATAATTAATCAATGTAATTGTCAATTATAGCAATATGTCTTATTTATAGAAGTTTAAGGTGTGAATAAGAATAAGTTGTGTATTATCATTTTAAGTAGCTCAAGATAGTCAATGGAATAGCATTGAAAGATACTACTTGATAAGTATGTCCATATTACCTTAGTGTGGGAATGACCCTAAATATAGAAAGGTTTCCCATGGGTATGAGAAACATCATGAATATACATCTCCATATCTCATGTATAGCTTGTATGTCATAGATCCATCTCAAATATATTATAAAAACCATGTATGTAGAGAGTGGATATGTAAATGACCATGTATATAGTAATGCCATCAAGTAATCATGTGTTTCAATCATAGAAAGTCGTGCACGTGTCCTAATTTTATATTTTTTCATATCTAAATATTTTTTTGTTATTAAATATTAAGTTAGTCTAGCATCATTCAATCGGGAAAGGTTATGGGGCAAGGTTGTGAAAATAGAATAATGGTAGGATTTTGATAGTCAATAATATCTACAAAGGCATAGTGTGTGCCATGTGTAGCAATGAAGTAGTCTCAAGATAACGAGTGCAAGTAATGACCCTCAAGTATGTGCAAGTGTGAATGGTGAAGCCATATCTCAAGGAATGTGAATAAATCATGATAGGTACATGCCTCGTAGTGGAAAATAGTTGGTGTGAATGGTGAAACCACATCTCAAGGAGTGTGGATAATTCATGATAAGTGCATGCACCCATCAGAAATAGTTAGTGGGTACATGATAATGTCATAATATGTGTACTCATAGAATATGTGATCATGTAAGCTCAGTATGTGCATGACAATAGTAGGAACAAATGTCCACATAGAGAGGTGGGACATTAGTATGGCACATCAAAGTGTAACATACCTCAAGGTATACACCGTAGGATCAAATTGTTATCAATGATGTGTATGCACATGTCATTGTCACATAGATAGTATAAGCATTCGAAACAAGTTAATCACTCAAGTGGGCATGATGTAGAGATAGAATATTATCATTCATATATTCAATCAACAAGAAGATTTCAACAACTAACTTCAACTTGGCTCTCCAAAAGAGGATCACTCATAAGCGTAAAATGCTAAAATTTGTTATATATTCTCAACCCTTGACTAAAATAACACTTTATCACCTTGAAATGGTCTTCTTGGAATTCCAATCAGTCTCTAAATATTGTTTTCAATGTCATATGACTCCTTAAATAGTTTCCATATTAAACAAATTTCACTTAGATTTGTCGCCACTTTACTTGTTCGTGTTCGCTTCACTAGTCTTGCTTAACATGCACCTTTTGCCTCCTTTTTTTTCTCACTAATGATCCTTAAGACCTGCACCTTATTCAAAACTCCAAACAAGCTTATATCAATCATTACCAAGCTTCAGAATGACCAAAAACACCATGTTACTCTTCTTCACCAACTTTGTTCTCTAAATTCCCTTATGACAGATATTTGCAACGATAGTGGATGGAAGGATTTAAAGACACCCAGAATGTATTACAAACTCCATTAGCTCACTTTTTCAACCCTAAGATTCTCACAAAACTTTAGTCTCCAGCTCCTCATATCCCACTTTTTGCATTTCTTGCTCTTAAGAAGGCAACTAGCCTAGGACAGTCTTGCAGCCCCTATAAATTCTCTTCCACATGGACTCAAGACACAAACTAAACATATTTTAGGACCAATTATGGAGTACCTTAATCCTGAGAAGTTTCAAGTTCCAACTCAAAATACAAATACCACTTCCTTTGGAAAACTACCCTCTTTACTAGCCTTTAGACTGTGTTTGATCACCCCTTCCCAAACTGTCATAAAAATCTGAATATTTAGCCCTTGGTTTTACAAAATTATTTCAAAATATCTTTCTAGGAACCCTTGACATGATTACTTGTTAATTTCAAGGAAAAATTAATTGATTTGGTGCTCCAAAGTGCAAGCCCTAGCATACTCACTTTGTGAAACCCTCCTACACACCCGGTAAGGGTATTTTTAGCATAACTTTTTTTGTTCATCGATTCAAGGCCTGAAGATTGAAATAAATGTTGGTCTTAACATCCTTTACAAAATTTTCTTACCAAGTAAAGAATAACATGGACTCAAACTTCAACAACTTACTCTCTTCCTAACAAATTTGAACTGTGTGCATGCTAAAGTGGAACAACACAAATCCTTATAGCTTTCTATCAACTAGTTTCCAAAGATTAAAATTTATAGCATAGGGTTATCTATACATATTCAACGTGTCTAGTTTAGTAGTAGAGGGTGTTATGATGTTTATCATTGATTTCAACCATTTGATGGAGCTTGTACAAGTTCACTAAGTCAAGATGATCAAACCCTCAACTTCAAGAATGAACTCGTGAGTCTAACTTGTAAAGGATAGATAATATTGGACCTTTGGCATGCATCCATATAGTCACGTCGAAGAGTCTTTAGTACTTGTAAATTATAACTCATCACAATGACACCAATCTCATTCAAAATCACATTTGCACTCACGGTCCCCTATTCTACAAAGACACTCCAACATGTAACAAGAAAGATCATGAAATGATGACTACCAATCCTTGCAAATACCTTTCAATTATGAGAGGAGCAAGTCTCACCCTTCTTTCCATGTGCATCACCTTCATTTACCCCTATACATATTGCCTTCACAGTCACATTCACAGTTAAGTTAGTCAAACATATTTCTTGTTCACCAAATAAGATATTGAATCATCCTACCAAGTTGAAACAAAGGCATACAAACCCATCTACAAGTCACACCATGGAACTCCTCACTAAGCATTATTTCAAGAAATCATCAATTCTTACTCAAAACCATATAGATACTTGGAAAGAGACAAGAAGAATACATTAAACTAGAGACATGCATATTTAACCGTAAATCCTTGTACAAAAGTTGATTTCTTCTTTACTACATGGTTTTTTCTTCTCCTCTCCTCGAGGAATGAATGAATGTTCCCCTCTTTTTCCCTCCATATTTGAATTTACATGTGCATGAAAATCCTACCTACTTCACACCTAACCTACCAACCTCATAATGCCTCCTAACCGATCTTTTAGTGACCTTTCAACTTCCATACATGTTATGACCACATTTTACACATTCATCACTCTTATCTACTCACCTTATGACTAACTACACACCTTATGACTTAATTAGACACTTACAACACCGTACACACCTTTAGTACTCTTAGATATACCTTTACAATTAGAAATGCAAATTGGAGGGAAAGCTCTCATTTGAATTTTCAAAACCTTCACTCTCAATTCTTTCTCTCTCATGACTTATCTTACCTATTTGACCTCTTTTAGCAGCAATTACATTTTGGATGGCTCCGATGATGCTCCGGCATCATACTCACAAGGTGGAGAAAAATGTTCCTACACTTTGCTTGTTTCATCTAATTTTCATCTTCATGTCGGTTCTCTGCTTTTTCTCCTTGCTCCCAAAGTGTCATTTGCTTTCTCATATCGACACTGGGTCCCATGTAGTTTCCTTTTATCTTCCATTTGCCTTTACTCTTCTCCATTTCCTCTTGATCTTCACCTTTACTTTCCTCATCTTCATGCCTTTACTTATTGTGCCTTCCTTTCCTTACCTAATTGCTTTTTTATTATTGCCTTTCATCATTCTCAACTGCTCTATGGTTGTATATAATCCTTCTTGGTCCTCATTTTTATTGATATTTCCAAAAAAATGTTTCTCTATTAGTCATTGTTTTATCCTTCCTTTCTTTTTTCATTTCATCCACTAAATCTTGTGATATCTCATCTAGTTCACATATGCAAGGCTCATTATCATACCTTTCATCTTCACTATACTTAGCCATCCATCTACATTATCTTGTATCATGCTTCTTAGATACATTAGTAGAGTCATTTGGTACAATTTTAAGAGATTCACCTACAAAATCAACATTTTCAAACACCTCATCATCAAAAGTACTCACCTTGTCTTCACTCCTTGCTTGTATACCTTTTGGAGAGTTAAAGAGCTCTTCAATCATGCACATTTCCTCTCTCAACATGAGAGTGTCTTCTTCATCCATGGCCTCATCAAACTTGGGGCTGTCATGATCATCCTTCTTTGCACAATCTTCACTTTTCCTCCATGTTTCTTCTTCATTTGTGTAGGAGCATTCACCAATCTCCCATATAGTTGCGTTATTTCCCTCTTTGAAAGATTTTTTTCCCTTCTCTTGCTTCACTTAATGAGCTCAAGTCACCATGATCTAGTACATCATCAAAACTTGCACAAACCACTTATGTAGTACCCACTCCTCTTCGACACTATTTTCATTATGATGATATTACTGTTGGATTGATACTTAGACATTTTGATTATTATATATTGATCAGTAGATGATAGACTATGCAGATATTTGGATTATTGGCATGTTGTGATTTACATTTTGATTATGATGTACTGGATGACGATGATGGACAGATATATATGTTGATTTTGTGTATTCTTATTTTATACTAACATGTCATATTCTGGATGTGTAGCCTGTGTTGGATATTTTGAGTAGAATTATGATGTTATGGATGTTCAAATCAAAATAAATTGTAGGATGATAGATGATAGAATTTCTAATTTTGGATGACAATTATTGATTTCTATATGTATATTATTCTTGATGTTTTTGATATGTACCCACAAGGCTAAAGAGGTATTTTGTTTGTGTTATAGGGATATTTTATCACATACACTCGAAAGGGGATAGGATACTAACCACGGAAGGATGTCGGATGTTGTGCAACATGGCCAAAATTTGACAACTTGTGTATAATGTTATGTTGTGTTGTTTCATGCTTTGTTAGGAGGTTCTATGGGGGTAACCTCATTTATGTGGCCATGGGTGTAATGTGTTCCCTTCCTTTAAATTTTGTTTGTTTTAATTTGTTGTGCATGTGTTTAATTATTTAGGAAATATTGTCACTTTATTAACACTTGCTAATGTGTCTTAATTAACTAGTTTAGCTTAATTTTGAATTAAAAAGGAAGATATAAGATGTGGGCAATAAATTGGGTAGATGTTGAAATTTTGTTGATGTAAATTAGATTTGTGTTGGGTTTTGTGTTGTGTACTCTTTCCCAACTTCAAAATTCAGATTTTGACTTGGGAGGATTTTTTGGAGGCTTGTGGGACAAGCTAAGCTTGTCTCATGCCTCTTAAATTCATCCAACAACCATACCTATGGTATGGGGAGTTAATTTTAGGCTTAATTATGCATTTTGGAGTGTAAAAAGGGTAAATAATTGCACTTGTCACTTACCACATTTAAGTTTTTCCTTGATAAGCATGGTGTGAAAGTTGGAGTGTCATGTAGGCATGTCATAAATCTTACATGTGCATTTAATTATTTTGGGATTGGTGTTTGACTTGTGTGTTGGAATGGAGGAATGATGAAGTGGCATCCTACATGGAGCCACCTCATCATCCTCACATCCATTTTCTATTTATTGGATGATTTTGATGGATTTGGGGTTACTTTTCTTATTTGCTTCTCTTGCACTTTTGAAATTTGGTCTTGGCTTTCATACTTGGAGTTTCCTTTGGGATTTGCATCTTGGATTGAGCTTGGGTGAAGGATTCAAAGGCTTATTTGAGTAAAGGAATTGGAAGCTTGATGGAGAGGTAGGCTCTCCTCTTTTTGCATCTTTGTATTATTGTATTTGATGTATAAATGGTGTTGTTTGTTTATTGTATGAGTGTTGTGGTTATGTTGTTTGTAAATGGGTAGCTTTCCTTAAGTTGTGTGTGGGAGATGGATTTATGGGACCATTGGGGAGGGAAAAGGGAGATGTGAGGTATGCATTTTGGAGGGAGTGTGATTTTGAGTTCCACCTATGGGGAGTGAAAAGGATAACATGGTTATATTTTGCATTTTACAAGTGTAGAAATAAGGATTGATTTATGTTTTGAGTTGTGCACATGGAGGCTTTTGGGTGGAACTCCTACTTCACTTGGGAGACAAAAGGAGGTGGTGCCCATATTCCATTGCTCCTTGTTGGCTTGTTGTAGTCAAGCCTTTGTGTTTGTTGGGGATATTGTTATTTTTTTGAATGGAGTGTTGAATGTGTTATTTGATTGTGTTATTATGGAATGTTTGTTGTGGAAGCCTCTTGTAAAATTTGTCAAATGTTTCTCAATACCCCTCATTGTTCTTTGGTTGGGGCTCAAGGGCCAATAAGGGGATGACTTCTCCTCTTATTGGATTATAGGTTGGGTAGAGAGCGTCGCCTATACCCCTTTATTTGTATTGTGATTCAAGTTTTGAAGAGTTGAAGGATGCAAGTTGAAAACTATGAAGTTGGGAGATGAATTGGAAAGAAGACTTTTGTTTTGACCTTGTTAGAAGAATTCTCCATGTTTTAAATCATATTATTGTTCCCACTTAGAGTGGAAGATTGTAACTTTTGTATGTTTGAAAAAAGTTTTGTATATTTCATTTATTCCAAGTTGTAGTGATTTAGTGAATGTAGAAAGAAATTTTGTTGTATACCTTGTTGGAAAGGACTAGTTTTATTAAAAGAAATGGATTAGAAGTTCTTGTATTGCAAAAGAATGTTATTGCAACTTGTAGTTATCATATTTGTATTGTATGGTTGAAAAGAGAAATTCCAAAGTATGTTCAATAAAAGAAAACTTACATTTCATATTGTTGAAGGTTGTATGTTTGAATGGAAAAGTTATGCATTTAGAAATTTTGAGTTATGAAACTAAGATATGTTATCAATCTATCAACTAAATAATTGTAGACACCTTAATTAAAATTAATGTTGCCTTAGAAACCAACCTAAGTAGGAAAATGTTTGAAAATGCTTTAATTTAAGGTTATGTTTTCGGGAAACAGAACCGTCACCCTGTGCAGGCAGCGGCAGAAGTTTGAACCGCCGCCCAACTCAAAGCGACGGTTGATGAACCCCAGAAAGGCGGCGATCCACAGATCCATGTAGGGCGTGCAATTTCGTCACTTTTGACGGAAAAATAAAAATCCCGACTGTGAAAAACCCAGATTGAATTTTAATTAAAATCTAAGCTTTAAACCTTCAAAATGAAACTACCAAGAACTAGTAATTGATCAAATTTAATTGTTTAAGCTTATCAATCCTTTTATGGGCATCCAAATGTGTAAAATTTCATAGATTAAATGAAATGGGGTTTTCCCCAATTGTTGAACTCAAAGAATGTTTACATTAAATAACAAAAATAGATCCACGGTGGGATCTCTACATTAAGAAAATGAGAAACCTTACAATAGTAAACCCTTACAACTAGAACCAAGGAAATTTCTCCATGGTAGCACTTATTGCTTCCATGGCTCCTCCTCCTTCTCCTCTTCCAAAACCTGCAAAACAAGAATGAACAAATGAGGTTATTTTGGGGAAAATAGAAATAAAAGGAAACCCATAAGGATATTTAGGGCAACCCAAATCTAAGGGCTAGGATAGATTCAATCTAATGGCCCAAATTAAACCCTACCTCACTTAAGTGGGAGGTATTTTGTGGGAATAAAATTTAATTAAAAAGTGCATGGGTAATGGGGTGAATGGGGCCACTTAGTGGCTAGACAAAACAATTAAACCTTTGTGTTAGAAAATAAAGTAATCTTGGTGCATGATAATTAATTAAATTAATGGAACTTAGTAAATGTTTTAAACCGTAAATATATTTTAAGAAGTAAATTAATAATATTTAATTATTAATTTAATTCTAACTTTCACAAGCTTGTGTAGAAAGACTTTAACCAAGAAATTTATTAATTGTGGATAATGTCTAACCTTGCAAACCTCTTTTAAAATAAAAAAATTAAATTACCTGTAATTTTTGACTATTAAATTATTGGATTCTATTTTGATTTGAGAGTAGATTTTTGTGGGCGTTACAAATTCCTTACCTTGAAATTGTCCTTGGTCTTCCTCTTGAGTTGGCTCGTTATTCCGTAAGAGTCTTGGCTGCCATGTTTGGGTTGTTTCTTCAATCTTATCTCGTTCCCTTAGGTTGGTATTCACCTCATTCTTTATGCATTCTTGTAGTATGTTCGCTTTGCTCTTGCCCTTGACTATACATTTCTTGCTTTCCATATGTTTTGGTTGAGTTCAGGTCCTCATATTAGTTGTTTGTTTGTTCTTATATTTGGACCTTTGTCCTATATCAACTCCTTCTTTGTTTTTGGCTTGTAGACTTGGTTCAAAATCTTGATAAATATGCTCTTTGCTTGCATCTTATTTAGATTCCATTGTTTTCACATTCTCTTAAGCCATTTAGGCACAATATACCCATGATTTATGATTTCTTTTGTAGGAGTAACTTTGTGCTTGTGCTTAGTGCATTGCCTTTCTCTTTTTGCTTCATTAGGATTAGCTTCCAAACCTCTATCCTCTTCTTTTCTAACCTGCAAATTCTGATTTGTCTTCAATGTTTCATGGTTAGTAGCTTCACCTTACTCACTAACACTTTGTTCTTCTTCCAAGTAACCTTCCCATGCCTCATAGAATGGATTTAGGTCTTCATAGTCTTCTTGATCAGGTCCAAAGTATTTTATTTTGTCTTCAGTTCCTTATACCATTTGTGCTTGTTCTATTTCATCTTCTTCTTCTTCCAAAGGTGCTTCATTTGACCTTATGTTCATCCATTTGAGGTCTTTTCCTTCATCTTCATCACACTTGTCTTCATACCTACAAGTACCCACTCAAACATAGAGTTAGATAACAAAACAAGAGCCCATAAGGCCCACATGATATTTTTCTTCATCTTCACTTCTTTGTTTTCTCTCTTCTTCACATAACATCACATTTTCCTTCACTCTTTCATGAGTGTCTTTCACTATTCCTCTTTCTAAAGCCATCATCTTTTGCTTATTATTCCTCTTTGTGAGTAGCTTGATAGGCCACTTGACTTTCCTTTTCAGCGTCCATTCAAATCTTTGAACTTGTTATTTCATCATAGTCTTGATCATTGTCTCCAACTTCTCAAACTCTTCCTTTGTTTCCTTTTGTTCTTTCTCTGAGAATAACTCTTTCACTTTTGTGCTTTCCTTCACTTTACTTTGGCTTTTTCCTTCTTCTAGGCTCTTGAATTTTTGCCCATATATATCCTCAATTTCTCCATAAGACCTTCACCTAAGTCTCTTTCACCTTGGTCTATTAATCTCCTCAGGTCATCACCTAGGTATTTTTGCACCCTAGTGTTTTGGCCTTGTCCAATAACTTCAATTTCTTTTATACTTTCCACCTCTTCTTAGATGCTTCACTAAGATTATCAACACTTCAACTTGCCTCTCTTAGACAACTTCCTCTCTTAGTTTCTCAACATGTCACTCACTCAACACTCCACCATCTGTTAGGTACATACATGTCTCGGTGGTTCATCAAAACTTATTAGTCAACAATGTGTTAGAAAGATTCAAGCATCAAAGCACTCAAAATATTCAAATATCAAGGTTCAGTAATACTTTTGTATGCAAAAATCAAGAAGGATTCACTCTTCAAAGATCACAACCAATAATTTATTCTTCATCAAGGTCTGGTCACCTGCAAATGCACTTATTTGAGACAAATATCAGTACCTAAAAGCATTTACACCCACCTTCAAAAACTTCCTTCTCACCTCTTTCTTCTACAAACTTCATTCCTTCACTTTCTTGAAACTCAATCACTTCAATATTAGCACAACATATGAATATCAATACATTCCAAGCTATGATACCACATGATGCAGAGAAAAAATATTATCATTCATATATTCAATCAATAAGAAGATTTCAACAACTAACTTCAACTTGGCTCTACAAAAGAGGATCATTCATAAGCCTAAAAAGACTAAAATTTGCTATATATGCTCAACCCTTGACTAAACTAACACTTTATCACCTTGAAATGGTATTCTTGGAATTATACTCAATCTTTAAACAGTGCTTTCAATGTCATAGGATGCCTTAGATAGTTTCCATCTTAAACAATTTCACTTACACTTGGTGTCACTTTACTTGTTCTTGTTCTTGCTTCACTAGTCTTGTTTAACATGCATCGTATGCCTCCTTTTTTTTGTCTAACTAATTTTCCTTAGGACCTACACCTTGTTCACAACTCCAAACAAGCTTAGCTCAATCACTACCAAGTTTCAAAATGACCAAAAACACCATGTTACTCTTCTTGACCAACTTTGCTCTTGAAATGCCCTTAAGACAACATACTTGCAACAATAGTGGATGGAAGGATTTAAAGACACCCATAAGGTCTTACAAACTCCATTAGCTCACTTTTTTCAACCCTAAGATGTTCACAAAATTTTAGACTCCAACTCCTTATATCCCACTTTTTGCATTTCTTGCTCTTGAGAAGCCAACTAGCTTAGGACAGTCTTGCAGCCCCAATAAATTCTCTTCCACATGGACTCAAGACACAAACTAAACATTTTTGAGGACCCATTATGAATTACCTTAATGCTAATAATTTTCAAGTTCAAACTTAAAATACAAATACCACTTCCTTTGGAAAACTACCCTCTTTACTAGCCTTTAGATTGTGTTTGATCACCCCTTTCCAAACTCTGTCATTAAAATATGAATATTTATCCCTTGGTTTTACAAAATTATTTCAACATCTCTTTCTAGAAACCCTTGACATGATTACTTGTGAATTTCAAGGCAATATGAATTGATTTGGTGCTCCAAAGTGCAAGCCCTAACATACTCACTGTGAAACCCTCCTACACACCTAGTAAGGGCATTTTTAACATAACTTTTTTGTTCATCAATTCAAGGCCTAAAAATTGACACAAATGTTGATCTTAACATCTTCTACAAAAAAATTTACAGAAAAGAATAACATGAACTAAAAATTCAACAAATTACTCTCTTCCTAAATAATTTGAACTATGCATGCTCATGGAACAAACAAAACCTTATAACTTTCTATCAACGAGTTTCCAAAACTTCAAATTTAGACCATAGGGCTATCTATACATGTTCAACGTGTTTGGTTTAGCAGTGGAGGGTGTTAGGAATTTTATCATTGATTTCAACCATTTGATGGAGCTTGTACAAGTTCACTAAGTCAAGATGATCAAACCCTCAATTTCAAGAATGAACTCGTGAGTCTTACTTGTAAAGGATAGATAATATTGAACCTTTGGCATGCATTCATACAATCACCTCGAAGAGTATTCGGTACTTGTAAATTATAACTCATCACAATGACACCAATCTGATTCAAAATCACATTTGCACTCACAGTCCCTTGTTCTACCTGTTTTTACAAAGACACTCCAACATGCAACAAGAAAGATCATGAAAGGATGACTACCAATCCTCGCAAATACCTTCTAACTATGAGAGGAACAAGTCTCGCCCTTCTTTCCACATGCATCACCTTCATTTACCCCTAAACATATTACGTTCAAATCACATTCACAGTTAAGTTAGTCAAACATCTTTCTTGTTCACCAAATAAGGTATTGAATCATCCTACCAAGCTGAAACAAAGGCATCCAAACTCATCTACAAATCACACCATGGAACTTCACCGAGCATTATTGCAAGAAATCATCAATTCTTACTCAAAACCACATAGATACTTAGAAAGAGACAAGAAGAATACATTAAACCAGAGACATGCATATTTAATTGTAAATCCTTGTACAAAAGTTGAGTTCTTCTTTACTACATGGTTTTTTTCTTCACCTCTCCATTAGGAATGAATGAATGCCCCCTCTTTTTTTTTCCTCCATATTCAAAATTACATGTGAATGTAACTCCTACCTCCTTCACACCTAACCTACCAACCTCATAATGACTCTTAACCGACCTTTTAGTGACCTTTCAACTTCCATACACATTATGACCACCTTTTACACATTCATCACTCTTATCTACTCACATTATGACTAACTACACACCTTATGACTTAATTAGACACTTACAACACCTTACACACCTTTAGTACTCTTAGATATGCCTTTACAATTAGAAATTCATTTATGAGGGCAAGCTCTCGTTTGAATTTTCAAATCCTTCACTCTCAACTCTTTTTCTCTCATGACTTATCTTACCTATTTGACGTTATTATAGTAGCAATTGAATTTTGGATGGCTCTTGATGATGTTCCCTGCATCGTAAGTGGCAAGGGCCAAGTTAGTAGTAAACTCAAATCTTGACAATAAAAGAATGGTTGATGTCTAGGTGTATGTACATATGCATAGAAGATTAGAATTATGGGTTTAATCAACCATCTCAAAGGAGGGTGGTTAAGTAAGAAGGCCATAAGAAGTTATGTACAATAAATTTTATCAAAACCGCAATATGAAGATAGGTTAGGCAAGCTAATTTATTATCTCATAAAAATATATGATCATGTTTAGGTCATGTATTGAGTGGTGCAAATATCACATGTCGTGGATGACAAGTAGAACGAATGTTACTATCCAACTTTGAGATTTGATTACTGGGTATATAGTATCTTGAATTTTCACCATGGTGGGTATAATCATATATATGATGTTTCTCCTAAACATTTTTAGTAATATGTGGAATTTATCCTAGGTGGACTCAAGTAGGTTGTGAATAATGTGTTCCTATATATTGTGGTGATCGGATTTTTGTAATTTTGCCAAGGTAGTTGGATTTCGTTTGATTCAAATCGCAATTGATTCCAAAGGTTGCACTTGTGTGATTTGCATATTAGGCCCTTGTGAAGTCACAAGAGGAAATGTATACAACAAAATGAGGTATTCATATCGAACCCTCTAAATTTTAACCTCCTATTATGGATAAATTTCAAGCATTAATGTAGTGAAGATGGTGTCGCATGTATCTTGTGTATCCATGGTTGTCCTAATAAGATATTAAATGGATATGTGTCGGCCATAGCTACGAACCAAGTGACAAAAATCATATGTCCTACCATAGGTGGTAACATAATGCCTCTAATATTTTTGGACATTTTCCATCATATCATTTTATTGTGTTGTCGTATCAACCAAATCTCCTTGTGTATATCCAAGACTAGTTAGTAGTGTCATAGTGCATAAATTTTCACTTGTTTTGTTGCCCACCATAACGCTTTATATGGAGTGTGTCAATGAAAGCACGTATGAAAAATGTGCATTGCTAGAACCATCATCAATAATATTGTGGTCATCGAATCTATTCATAGGTCAACACATTGGCTCATTGAGTATTGTACCCATAATGGCATTTATAGGAGGCTTCTTTGTAGCTTTAGGAGCTTAAGAAATAGGTGGAGGATGTGCATTACAAGTCATCTAAACTTCAAAATTATCTTTAGATTATTGTGTTGTGTGGTTTGGAAATGGATAAATGGATATTTTAAGCTTTGCATTAGGTTATGCCACCAAATCGTTAGTAAAAGTGTGTTTTTTTCGATAAGATTGATAGTTTCATCCTCAATTAAATTTTGGATCTTATGCTTTAAGACAAAGCATGTGTTATTTGAATACCTTGCGCTCCTATGCCAATCACAATATGTGTTGTTACCAAGTTTTTAGGTTGTGATATAGTCATCTATCTCCATATGCAGAGGAAGAGATACAAGGTTGCACTCAAGTAGTTTTTGTAAGATCCTATGAGGAGGTTCAAATAATTGTGTAAATTTCCTCCTTTGAGGAGAAGATAGAGCTTTTTTCTTGATGTTTTTGAAACTATGTTTATTGTTGCTTTAGTTTCATTCTTATTATCGTTAGATTTATCTTTAAAAGACACTTTGTTTTAAAACTTTCAATTAAAAGATGTGGAAAGGTTACTCCCATACTTTAGTTTGTTAATGGAAATAAGTGTGACCTTGTGGTTCTTGATTGTATGGCATGGCATCCAAGTATTGAAAGCATTCAAACACAATAGAATCATGGAGTGCCAAAAGTAGGCTTCCTTTGAAAAATGTCTTGTGATTCCTTGTCAGCCATAGGATTTGACATCTTGGAAAGCATGGTCTTATACCAAAGTACATAACAATTAATTCTCTTATTAGGCTTGTGCTTTAATTATGCAATCTAAGCATAAGATACCTTCTTATTAATGTTGATAGAGAAGTGGGCTAAGAAATTGTTAGCTAAAGGGTTCAAGACATATACCGACTCACTAGATCCTTTGGGGTGTAATAGGTTTACAATTAGAGGATAGATAGAAATATATGGGGCCAAAGGATTATATAATAATACTTGAGAACTCGTGGCATGGCCTCGCGCTACTAAATCCTTGCTCCATTTGAGCTAATTTAGCTTCAAGAGCTAAAATGTTTTGTATAATCACTTGGTTATTGGGATTAATGACCATGGATAAATTAGGAATAGGTGTTGTCACATGAGATGTAACCCAGAGGGTGCAAAAGAAGATGTATGTTGTGTAGGAATACTCATAGGTATACAAGGAGTAACTTGTGGTGTCTCATAGTGTGTACATTAGTGGTGTCTCATAGTGTGTATGTTAGTGGTGTCTCATAGTGTGTACGCTAGTGGTGTCTCATAGTGTGTACGCTAGTGGTAGGCATCACGTGTGTAGCCTTATGCATAGACATATAAATAGTAGAAGCAATATGATTGTTCGCCTTAACACCAAATGTAGGTTAAAAGCCTCAGGAGGTGGATTAATATCATTCAACGTTTCCTCGTGTGGTTCCTTAATTTTGGTTTCCTTAGTTTCTTTTCATTTCCAGATTAGAAACAATAATGGCTCAATCATATAAGGGTTAGCCTTAAGATAGTCTATGAGGTATGCATGATTTGTATCATCAAAATGCTCCTCATCTAGATTGACATAATTATTATTGTTGAAATGTTCAACATTATTATCTTTGGGTATATTAGTATCTTCCTTAATATTTTATTGAGATTCAACCATTTGTGAAGTGATAAATACAAAGTAATTTATTTTGTCACAAATATCGCAATTTTCAAAGATATATGACCTAAACGAATAATCAATCAAATCAATGGAAAGAGAAATATGTTCATCACTAGTATGTTCCATTGTGATAAATCTATGTAGTAAGGAGAAATCATAAATTAGACCCTAAGAGGTGATGAATCTAAAACCCAAGTGTGAAGATCAAACTTTAAGTAGGGCATAAAAAATTAGAAACCCTAAAGGAGGAAACATAGGGTTTTGTATGTTTGTTTCAAGATCGGGTTCTCCAAAATATTTTACATATCGGCATAAAGTGAATGCAAAATTGAGAATAAATTCAAATGTGTAGAAGCACCCACCCATGTGGAACCCAAACACATGACCAAAATACCATGATAAAAAAATTGACATTCATTTTGCTTGATACAACTATGCGACACCAAGAAGACTCACAAGAGATTGTACGACACCACTTGCAACGTTTACACCAACATGAAGGACATGCAATTAGCAAGATGACACAGATGCAAACCAATGCCACACTTATATACACGAGCAAGAATGAAACCATGACCCAACCACAACATGAGCTTCACGAATTGGCACTTTTCACAATATTACATTTTCATGGTTAAATCTTTATCGTATTCATATTCCATTTTTAGCCTTAAAGGTTTGAAGAGCGCTTAACATGCAAACATATAATCTCATTCACAAGGCTACAAATTATTCATTTCATTTTAGAATTAACTTATAACAAATACACTTTTTGGGATTCTTTTTCTATCATTCTCATTTTCATAACTCAATAATAGATTGAAACATTTTATCACACATGTGAGAGTCTATTAGCTCTCAATCTCCAACTAGAGTTTCTGTTTCACTTAAAAACATATTTTCCCGACATTTTTAGTTGTTATGGTTCAATAATCGATTAGTGTCGTTTCCAAAATAGTTATGTGCCATAAGTTTTGTTTTCTAGACAAGAGATTAAGTTGCTCGAATACTCGAACTCATGTGGAGAAATTTATAAGAACTTTCAACAAAAGAAGGCCTAACTAAGTATAAGGTAATTCTAAGTTTCACTTGTGTGTCCATTTTATATTGCTTGCATTTAAAAGAGTTAGGATTTTATTAGAGGTACTAAGTGAGGTACCACCTCACTTTATGGTCTGCCAAAGTATACTTGATCACATTTCAAGAATAAACATTACCTTCCTTATTGCTCTTACAATCCAATACACATACAACTATTAGCCCTTCCCAGAGACTTAGCATAAAAGACAACCATGTAAAAAGGTTGATACACGATACATCAATCATGTCACAAGGGGTATTGGGCCCTTGACTAAATTAACATGCATAGTTCCACGAACATAAGAAAACATGTACAGTGAATGACACCCAAGTAAACACAATGCTAAAGGAATCTACAACTTGATACAAGATAACGTTAGAGCAATTCAACCTCCCATAGATAATTTAGATGCGAGAGGGGTTAATGGAGTCGAACATGAGGATTTGATACAAAGGTAAACAAGTACCGACTTCACTCACGACACTTAGATCTCACAATGAGATCATTCAAAGGTGAAAGGAAAGAAACAACATGCAATAGGTTTAAGTCTTTTCTAAAGTGATAGGGGTATAGTGAAACTATACAAGACTCATTTAAGAGAGAGATACACAGTAAGGGTTAAGAGCACAATTCCTTTCGATAGTTTAGGAATAGAAAGTTTCTACCATCAACATAAGTATTAAGGGAGAAAACAATAATTAACATTATAGAAGCTTGTTTCAAAACATCTAAACCATAGAACAACATACAAACTCATAATCAAGATCATACCCAAATAGAATGCTTGTTTTCCCAATATACCAATATAACACAATTTCTTACTCATCACAAAATAATCAATAAATAACATTCATGTTCATAACAATAATGTTGATACATCTATTTAATATTACATGTATATTTCAACGATATTCCATATTACAAAAGCACAAGCAACGCTACCATTTTCTTCTTGTCTCGTGTACCTACAACCACCGCATGGTCAGCACAACTATTGGCATGGCATCAAACTACAATCAAGCACGATATACAATTTCACAGTTTTCCAACAATAATGAAACTATATTTAACATACTTCAAAGGAAAATGAGAAATACAAACTGCCATTTCATTTCATTTTCAAAGCTAAAGATAGAGAGAGGAGAGAGAAAACATCATTTCTTCTCACATTCAAAATATTTTCAAACAAGTGTCAAGATGGTTTCCTACAAGTCATGTTTTTATGTTTACAAGGTTTCTTAGTCGTTGTTTTACTTGGATAAGGTCGACAACGATTTTCTCCAGTTAGTTGTAAGTTTCCAGAAACGTCAAAATTTAGGCAAGTGGCTCAACAATCAATGTTCAAAAACTAATTTTGAGACTCAAGCACACAAGGGAACAAATTCCTACCTACTCACCTATAAACAAGGAAACACCCGGAGTTGAAAGAACACCAAACTAACGAACTGTGTTCAATTGGCGCCCATCTTTCTGGAGTTACCGATCGTGAATGCACCCAAACCGCCTCATCACCCAACAACCGGAAGCCTACAAAACCTATATGGAAAAACTACCTTGCGGGATTTTTTTCTCCAAATTGAGGGTTGGTAGTGATTTTCCCATAAAAATACTAGAGGTATGCAGAATCCAAAATCCATTTCTACACCTAGGGCCAAAACGATGGGTCAAAACCAAACTACATTTTTAACTTTCAGCAGTTGTTTAAAGCTGCGAACTAGCCATTGGGCTCCTAAACACGTTACGAAACAAGGTAAAATGGACATCCAAGGAACAACTCAGGGTTTGGTTGAACACTCCACATGACAAGGTACACGACTAAAGTTTTCTTTTCTCATTTTGGGGTTTATAAGGATATTTTGCGCCTCCATGAAAACATGTTTTTATTAACATTACACAAAGTCGTCAAGATGTAGTTTTACTAAGTTTCTCGTTTATCCTACCAACCACATGGTTTCCAAATCCAAAACTAGTATCGTAGTTTATCCATCCATCTTACGAGGTAAAAGAGAGAGTAGTGTTTTCATTCATGGTTAATGGTCTTGTTGTGTGCAAACAGAGGTGAATTTTGCTATACAATAACCCATCCCATTTAATTCACCTAAACATTATTTTTTTAAATTGATATACAACTCCATTACAATTAAGAAAACTAGGAACGCTAAAACATGCAAGGATAGAGTAAGATGACCATGCCTAGATTGAGCTGGTGAGTGACCGAAGAACAAAAAGTGCGCGGTTTGCGGCCATCCAAGCATTCCATCAAACAGTTTGCAACCTTGTGAATGCTTCCATTTTCGTACATGTTGTGAATATCTTTGGCAAAGGTTGTTGAGTTGAGTTTTATACTAGTTGCTTGCATTATTTAAAAACCTCCAAGACCTTTCAACAGAAGTCTTTGTGCATATCCAAAGAATCAAACATTCCATGAGACTACATTTTGTTTGATGCATTATGTCAAACAGTTTGCATGCCTTGAGCAAGTTTCCACATTTTGCAAATATATTTACTTTGTTATGGATTCTCTTTTCATTCCACCTACTAGTGTTGAGTAGATATTTGACAAAGACTAGATAATGTGCCGAATTTTTTTATCTTTTTTTTTTTTTTAGGTTCCAACTTATGAAGAGAATTAACCTGATAAACTAATAAATAAGAAGCTATACTGAACAGAATATTCAAGATAATCAAAGAAAACAAATGACAAAACACAAGATTCAACTTAGAAACCCTTTCGGGAAAAACCTAACACAATAACTTCTCTCTCTTATTGCATTAACTTAACCATTTACAATATAATAATGTACTTCCAAGTTCTGTTTTACCCTATTGCATCTCCAACTATTTGTAAGCAAAACATTAAGAAATCGTCAAAGCGGTTTTACAATACAATGGGTACCAAAACCATGGGCTAATAAACACTAATAATGATTCCCCATAATTCATGGATTATGACACCACCCATATATATGTATAGATATATAAAAAAAAAAAAAAGCATATCTATACTCTAAAAAAATAGGGATTCTAAATCATAGATATGCTTTAGGGCATATCTATACTCACTCCTACCAGGGGACCGACTCGAGACCACGCAACTACAATCGAGAGGTGGTAATGGGAGGGCATTACAAACCTTATGATTAGAGCATTCAAGTACGTCAATTTAAACTTGTTTATGCAAATAGATGTTGCAATTACTCAATTTAAAATAAATATGACAATAGAAAGATGAGCTACTTCAAAGATTTTGGATGTCTTCCATTCATGAAAGTTGTCTCGGTGGTGGAAATGATTTAGAAGTGCTTCATCGGATGCTCAAGGTATGAACAAATGGCTAATGTGTTTCTAGATACTACCGAAAGACCAACATTGTCAAACTTTACTCTCTCACTGGGAGTAATGTGTGGTCTATAACTTCTAGAAATTTTTGGCATTGTTTGTTCTACACATTTGGATATATGATGAGTTTTTCAATTCGTGTTGGTACCTCTTTTGGTCCTCTTCATCCAAACCCTAATTAAGCTTGTAAGACCACAAAAGACCCTTGAAAGGGGTTGTTATTTTGGGTTAGGCAACCTTAAGACGTACCCTTGATGATGTGGCAGCGTTGCCTACATACCAAAACTCGAAGAGGGATCAAGTTGCACATAGTTCCCCCTCCTAGGTGTGTGTGTTCAATCATGTGATCAAACAATCACCATACCTTTAAACTTTGATATTCGGCATCAACTTCGATGACTTTGATTTCATGTCTAGATTTATGTATTGCTCTAGGGCTCATCCTTCAGAGATTACATATTTCCTTCAACTTTGATAAAAAAATTCCAATGTAGTGAGAGTGCTCCAAGAGAGTGTGAGGTGTCTTTGCCATGTGAAAGGTGACCAAGAGGTGAGTAATGACCCCATAGCTGTTTTGTATATATCAATCACTATTTATTTTCCGCCTTAATCGACCTATGAAATGTGTCTAGGTCACCCTAATCTGATTTCCCAATCAAAACAAGTCATTGAAAGCCCCAAGACATTGCGGTAGAAGGTGACCTTTGTGACAAACCCAAACTATCTAGCTTTAGTTATAGTGTCCTCGGAGTGCAAAAGGTGGAAATAGAGAAAAAAAGAATGTTTGTCTCGGATTATGAAGTTTTCTTGTCTAGACTAAGTTAAACCTAAATATATATGTTTGGTAGATAGAGGTGGCTATGACCTGACAAAGGGAAAGTGTGTTCAAGTCAAATATATGAGTTCTATCCAAGTAAGAGTATATCAAAATATGTCAAAAATATGTCGAAGTGTCAAAGAACAAATTTAAGTGTCTACACCAACCTCTTGAATCGTCAGAGAGAACATAAAGATTCTTGGATAACATAATCTCACATCACAATTCACCATTGTGTGCTAGTGTGTTTTCATTCCTTCGTCATATCATTCTAATTGGAATCTAAACACTTAATAAATAGGTTCCATTCATAACACAATATAATATATTTTTGTGTGTTAGTCTCCTCTTTGTGCTTGTATTTTATTTTCTATGAAAAAAAAATTGTGTTTGTGAAGTTGGCCCTTTCTCAAAGCACTTCTTAGTCTCCCCTACACAAGTCTAACTTAGAATATTTTTGTATTAGAACTAGTTAGGGCATACCACGCATCTGTCTTCCACCCTTTGACCCTTTCGTACTTTGATGTGGTTCTTTATTTTATTTGTTAAGATGTCCCATTTCAAAACCTTTTTATGAGTGAGTTCTTATGGGCTATTATTATTCATAGTTTTGCAATCATGGTCATTGAACATCCATAAATAATTTCGATTTCAACTAAGCAATTGAGGTATAACAGATTTCTCATACAAGCACGGCTCAATTTTCCAGTAATTGGGTAAAACGGTAATATACAAACATTGAACAGTAAGGCAAAGCTAATAAAAATTTCAAGATTCATCCGTCATAGTAAATTTACTAACAAGGATGAAACCAAAAGAATATTATTCATTGTTACTCTATGAAGAAACCAAATTGAAAACTAAAATTAAGCGAAGTACTCAACTGCCTAGGGCTCAGCCACTTTTTTGGTCTTCAGCTGCGCGAATCAAGTTTGCAAAACCCCTAACAATAAAAGGGTATAGCCAACCAAAAAATACATGTAACCATATATATGCATAAATTAAGAGTGAATTGCCTTCAAGACACAAATCGATATACATATACATCATAAGCTAATTTTGATACCAAGATAACTATATTCTAATTTTCTTCATACATCTGTCCTCGTGAGATTTATGCTTTCATTAGTGACCATTTCCTTGGGATTCCAATAATCCGAAGTAATGCAACTTTAAATGTTTTCAGAATACTTGTTTTACAATATTTGAATTTGAGCTAACATACTGCACCACAGGCATTGCTCTACACGTCCAAAATCAGCTCACTTCTATCTATTCTGAATCAGAACTTTGCAACGTAGGTTTCCCAACAATAATCAATGTGGATTGATCAAGTTTATGCGATTTAAGATGGAACCAGCTGACATCCCAGATTGACCAAATGTAATGCACACCTATTCACCAATATTGATGGAGTTCGCAAATGCCTGCCAGCCCATGATATATGGCAATATAAACTGCAAACACAAAGCACCATAGTTAGAACTATAATCAGAAACGCTTTATTGCAAGCTCAATATAGTCATGACCAACTGCATAAATTTGACCATGCTCTGCACTGGAACCATACATTGAAAGTTGTCTGCATCACTGTAAATTCAGCTTTTGTAATGGGCACATTGAAACGCTCCTCAATTTTCAAAATCTCGTCTGCAACCTCTGTAAAATAGCAACGCATATTAATCTTTTGCATTAATTAATATTAGTGTCAACATGTACATCACCTTCCCCAAAAAGAATGGACATAATGGCAACGAAATCCAGGTACTACAACTTAAGGAAAAATACCATATATAATGGTCAATTAATTGATGTATGTGTCACTGAAGTAAATTCAAGTAAATAGAAATCAACAACGATAAATAAGGAAAAATATTCTGCCTGCAGGTAAAAGCTTGGGAAGAGTTTTAGTGGAAATTAAGGAAAATGAAAAATCAGATATGGATTACTTAGTAGTTAGTTACTATCTAGCATGGCTGATAAGTCTAGAATTTAAACCATTGGCAGTTTAGGGTGTGAACATCATCGAAACATGTGGATTGCTATTGATAGATGGTCAAGGTAACATATCTTTACCTTTAAATTTATTCCAGAACTCATACCGTCTAATAAGCATTTCTGATATTTATGGTTGTGTTAGTTATAAACAAAATAGCATATACAATTGGAACCCTGCTAGGGTTTTATTTGGTATTTGGCATTAATAGGGGCCCTTCTTGCCCTGAATATTCATGTTAGCTTATTCTGAGGGCTTTTCCTGTTGCTAATGTCTTTTTCTGTAACTGTGCCCTTTGAGAAAAGGTAATTCAATGGATGTCCCTCTAAAATATAGTTTCTGTTGCAGGTTTGATTGGGCACAAGGGCACTAAAGAATGCCAGGAAATTTGTCCCAAAACAATACGGTGAGGTAGTGAAAACTTGCCTTCTGATGTTTATTGTATACAAAGACTGTCAAGTACAAACACTTGTGTGATCAAATAAATATATATGCTTTAAGTGGGCATTTTGTTAGCTTCATCCCCTCAAAACCCATCATAATTACTTGCGTCAGAGCTTGTAAGATTGTCCATAGTTTGGCATGAACAGTATCAGAAATCTCAAGGAAGGTATTTTACTTTCTCTTCAAGGAAGTTGCCTGTGGTGATGAAGTCCTGAGCCAAGGTATTTGTACAGGTAGTAGGAACACTTTGAAGTTATTTTTTCTCGCTAAGCTTAGTTCTATCTGGGTTGAACTCCTAGTTTGCTTGCCTCCTGACCCTTCTGGAAAGCCTTTCCTGGCCCTTGGAGAAAATGCCTACCGTAACCATACTAGGTTCCGCTTGAGAGACCCTATAGGTAAATATATAGTGAGGCTATTCTCCATTGAAATTCAAAGCAGCTCTGAAAATCCTATTGTGGCAGAGAATTGACATTTATAGAGTGCATTGAATCAATTCCCAAAAATTGTTTTCAATTGCCAATGTTTGGATTCTAAAATTCAAGCTGCCCTCTCTTAAAATGTAATGAGCTATATAAATACAACTTATGATGGCTGGACTATGGTATCCCACAAAGGTGCTTTGGCATCACCCAACAGCTTACCCTGCGTACACAACCAAGAGCTCATTTCTGTCGTAGCAATTCAACCCTCGCCACACAAGAAATCCCAGCATTTAATAAGAGTAAGCAAGTGATCAATGTAGAGCCCACAAAGCCCATTGGCTCTGATTCCCAGTTCCCTACTCCTGAGGGGCAATCAAATATGCAGCAACTTAGTCTCCTATGAGAATGCCAAAGGAACCACTGCCAAAGAAGATGCCAAGCATGCCTGTCAGCCATTTACTGTACAATTTTTGGAAGAGGAATACATCAACATTAATAGCTTTGTTGTGATTGGTGATTGAGGAGAATGAGGAAATGTATAAGGAAGTCTCCCTAAAAGTCGAATATAAAATTCTTGCCTTACATGGTTAGGGTCTTAGAGACCCATACACGAGAATTATGAAGCATTGTAAAATCGATTGTCAATCGAAACACCAACATATGAATTTGCCTTTTTCCTAGCAGAACAATTAAAAGCATTCATAGAAAAGACCTCGTCATATGTGTAAAACTCAACACGCTTAGTGAACGTGATCAAGGACATATGTTAAAGACTCAACATACTTTGTGGAGACACATTATTTCCATATTTTTGTCCCTTAAATGCTTTCGCGTTAAAAACACATAATACCTTAAAAACATCCATCCATCCATCATAGGAGGAAGTAATGCCTCTCAAATGAGAATGGAGATTGCGTATTCTATGTGATTTTCCAATTTCCGTTGCACTCTTAGTATTCATTCGTTGCACCTAAGCAAAATTTCACAAGGTTTTGGTTACGGAAAACCTTGCTAACAATGCCCAATTAGATAGAATTGTTTCTCATACAATTGATCGTCATCCCAACAAGAACTCATCTATCATTTTGCCTTTTTTAAGAAAGTAAATAGCATTCCCACCAACTTGAGTATGACCTTCCATTTTGAGATGTGTAAAAGAAATATTTTGTGCCTCGGTAACTTCATGTACACTGAAGTGATCTTCCATTTGCTTCAACCAATTATCCACTATTCCAGTATCTACTTGCTGTTCAAAAGAATCAATTTCAACTTTGAAGTGACATGATCAAAGTTTTTGCCTTAGCTTCATATTTTTCTTTCTTGGTCTCCTCTTTACCCATGGACTTCTTTGTTTCCGTCTTCTTCATAAGATCGTTCTTATTCCACTCCGGGATTTCTTGGTAAGAGCACATACCACCATATCCATGGATAATTGGTTATTGATCATGAGATATTGATGCTTCATCATGTATTCCACGCTTTTCTCCAAAAGTGACTATTTCACATGAGGTTTCATCTTCTCTAGCCATCTTCCTTGGTTCTTGATTCCAGTTCCTTGTACAAATCTCTGCTTGGTAAGGCCGCAATTCTTCCTTCTTGGACCTTCTTGTTCTCATACAATCAATACAATCACTTCTTACATACCCAGGGATTGACCTCGCTCTAATACTATCTGTAAGTTTTCAAGTTCCTACATGCTGAAAAATACGTACAGAATTGATATTGTTCCTACTTGAATTAAACTTCGAATGACAGCACTAGAATGAAGATCTATGCTGACATTTAGTGTGTATTCATTGCTGGAAGTGTAACATGAACAAAACAACATAATTAAAATGCAAAACAACAAATAAACACAATGAATTTTACCCTGAAAACCCCGGTGTGAAAAAAACCAGCTTGGTAGTTTCAACTTTCAACAGATCACCACCTCTCCTTCAACTTGGGAAATTACAAAGAGTGCACAATTTGGAGTATGCTTACAATGATTCACAACTGGTACACTTTTCTCTACGTCATTACCCCATATTTCCTCAACTTACAAACAACTGAATTTATTGGCTTCTCACTTGCTACACTCGTGCCTTTACAATTGAGCTATGCCTCTTATTTACACAATTATTCGAGGTGTCATTTCAGACACCAAAGGAACCCTGACCATCGGGAATTTGAATAGACATTATCGTGTTTGTTTTCTGAACCTGTTGCCGATTTCAAGCAAAACCACTGATTTTCATGACAAAACCATCAATAATGAAGTGAAACCGTCGTTGACACAAAAACCGTGGTAACACAAAAACAGCCAGTGACAATCAAAATTGTTCCTTATGCAAAACCGCCAATGTCGTGAAACCCTGGGTGAAACAAACAAAACTGCCCCTTTTTAAAAATCGCCAGTATCACAAACCCCCCATAGCACACATGGATGATGGAACTGCTGGTTTGTAGGGACAAAACTACCCCGTTGGTTCTATCAGTGTACAGACAACCAAGTTTGTTCCAAAAAAAATGGTAGCAAGCAAATATATTGATTTTTGAAAATAAAAAACATACAAAAATATTTAGTAGTCTAAATCAGACATCTAAATACAACGGAGGGGAGAGTTACAATGATAGAAGCTCCCCCAAAGAAAAAAACAAGAAATAAGATGAAAAGGCTAAAAGGCTAAATAGTAACACCTGCACGCTTGTAGATCATCAACTAGCTACACTTATCAGACTAGTAAGACCATGATAGTCACCCCTCACCAAGGCTGAATGAGTGATTACATGATGCGGACTTACCAAAGAGTAGTAGTCCAATCTGCCATCCAAAACTGTAAACAGAATGACGTAAGGAAAGACCATTGTCCAGCATGTTGCAGGTGGTCCATCACATCCTGCATGTTATCTTTGAACACTCCTTTATGAAAGGATTTCAGAGGGTCGAGCAACTCGCCTTCCTCCTCCCCCTTGGCTGCGGAATTGGCCTGCACGAGGTGCCAAAGGGTTGTGCATTGGTCCTTAAGACGTGTCCATCATAGTAGCCCAAATTTCCAGATGCTTGAAAGCAAAGGCAACAAGATCCAAAACCAGGAAATGCTGGATGTTTCTTTTGTGAGTGATCTCAAGAGCACCTATTTTATAGACCTCAGCCCTTTTTCCGCTCTCCATCTTCTATTCAGCTATATCGGCCACACCCATCCTTTTCTAGAGCTGATGAAAGTTGGAGAGTGTATGCAAGATAAATTTCTCCACTGTTGTTTAGGTCCCTCTCATTTGCTTGGAGGAATCAAGGATATACCCTTGCATGGCCTTAGGGATCCTGTTAGAAGTATCAAACCACCCAAGAGAGCCGGAAGCTTCCCAAACAGCCTTGGGATGTCCTATAGACCACTAGACTGATTCATGGGTTGGATTTGAAGGTCAAAGGTGTGAGCAGAAGCATCACTAGATTGGAAAGCATTACTATTAGGCCAAGGCACAATTCAACCATGGTTTGAACTTGCTGAGTTGGGTGGAGGTTTCATTAAAAAATTGGGATCTGAAGGAATTAATCAAACCAAAAAGTTGGGAAGAGTAAAATCTGGACCGGTTGGGCAAGAATGGACCTCAATGGAGCTTGTTGGGGACTCACGATGGTGTTGTCGAGTCCCTGAAATGGTTCCTTTGTTGCATAGGTTAATGCAAGTCAGGGTTAGGGCGTCCAATGAAGGACAGCCTTTCCCCGCAGCCTAGACTCAACACACATCAATGGACACATCTCAAACATAGCATACATAGATTGAGACCAAAACTTGGGAGTTTAATGAGTTATGGACAATGTTATAGAGATTACCCGCGACGCGCACGCGCGCATGCACACAAACACAACCTTGCTTTATTAAATTACAGCATGAAGATGAGAAAACCAATACAACATTGTCCCTCGATGGACTTGATACACCCTATGTTTTGTTCTTGGACACCAACTTCCTAGCAAGCTCTAAATGGTTTATTGCCAGCTCTTCTTTCTTTGTCCTTGCTTAGCTTGCTTGCCCCTTCAACCTAAAGCCACTCCCTAACTGATCAATTCGCATCTTTCTTGACTACCTCTTAACAATCTAGAGTGCCTCTTTGAACTCACAAGCATCTTGAAAATGACTTGTATATTGCCCGACTCTTCAAATCTATCACATATTTACGACCCTTATTTACAACAAAGAGTAGATTTTTCTTCTAGTTGTGGTTGGCTTTGGCTAATACTAAACAACGTAGTCCCAACCATGCATCGAAGGCCTTATTCCACAAGGAGATGACTAAAAATTCAACAAAAAGAGTTGGGTTTCAATAAATACTTTTATGCCATCAATACACCCAATATCTCTATGTCATAGGGGTTTGCTCCCACCAGTTAGAATGTTGGAGGCTCGATAGTTGGCTTATTAAGACTTTTCAATTGTCCTCTAGAATAACATTCACGCCCTGAACCACCATCTACAATGGTGATCATCAAGTTTCTCTCAAGTATCTCCATATGTAATTTTATTGGTCCTTGGGCTAGATTCATTATCAAGAGCGTGGGGTTGATTGCTTGATTACTTGACGATGGGGGCTCAACTATGGGTTCATTCTTTTGCTCCATGCTCTCCCCATTGTCTAGAATTACATTTAACATTAGGTGTTTCATCACATGCTCTACAACAAGGGCCATTATTGGGTACGAGAGTGGTTATTGCATTTGAGAATAGTTTACAATGAATCAAGTACCTTTACAAGTATCCTAGATTGCAAGACTTGTATTGATATCGATTTATATGACTCAAGCCAATTAATCACCACAATATGGGATTGTCTCCATTCTTTGACAATGGCCTTCTCAACTTTCCACTCTAGCCTCAACAAGTGTGTCGTCACATGCTCTAAGTCGAGTCCTCCTCGAATTCCACTCTAGCCTCAACAAGTGTAGTTACATTCGTTGTATCATCGCATGCTCACCACAATACCTATTTGCTCATGGGATTATCTTCGTTCTTCAACCATGACCTTCTCAACTTCTACTCTAGCCTCAACAAGTGTGTTGTCACATTGTGTGTCATCACACTAGGTGTGTCGCCACATGATCTATGTTGGGGCATTGTTGGGTACGATGGTGGTTAATGCATTCTTGAGTTCAGAATAATTTACAATGAATCAAATACCTTTACAAACATAGTAGATTGCAAGACTTGTCTTAATATGGCTTTGTAAGACTCAAGTCCACTAGTCACCATAGTACTTGTTTTCTCATGTGATGAAATTGCAGTTAGGGGTCTCAATGAAGAGATGCCTGGACCATACTTGCCCATACATTCTCGAGAGAAAACCTCGCACAAGCAAGATCCTTCCTAGCTCATAAGAAACAATAAAAGTTGATTCCATTAATCTATGGGAAAATTACAGATTAAGGCACAAAGTATTGCAATCTTGTTACTGAGCCTTACAATGAAGACATTGCAGAATTCCGAAAAGAATTTCAACTCCTAGGACCTATCCTAGTTATGCTTGTTGGATCGCAACACTTACATAGAACTAAACTTGGCTCCTAGAAATGTAGCTTTACTAGAATTAGCCTAATATATTCAGACTTCGCTTATATAGGTGTTTTCTTACTTTCCACCTCTCTTCTAGCTCTCTTGATCACTCGAGAATGTTTACACCTTCATCACTCCCTCTATTTACAAAATCTAGAGAAAGAGATAAAAATACCTTCGCAAATAAAGATACCTTTGCAAAGAATCCTCAACTAGATCAAATCAACGTCGATTTAGCTCATCTAGTTAGCAAGCAATCACTTGGGGTGTTTTCACCTAATCAAAGTATACCAAGTTGCTCAATCATCCAATTAGCGAAGAAAACAGATCAAGGCCCACATATTTAGGTTACAACTGGTTTTATGGTGATAGGTGCATAAAAACACAAATCCGTAGTGTGCAAAAGTTCAAAATATGCACAAGGCACAAAATTTCTTAATGTGCATGCATAGTTTGCACATAATCCCTCCATGCAAAAGCTCCTTACATCACAACTTAATAGATTGCACAAAACTTCCAATTCTTTTTGTGAGCTTTCTTTATCCCAAGTAACAATATGCGCAAATAGTACAAAGCTACAGAAGCGTAAGCTTTTACTCTTCTAACTCTTAACTCTTTTATTTGGTGATGTGAGATTACAAGTGAACCTGGATGCTCATACATCATACAACCTGAGTAAGAAGAAACATGAGCCCCTACCCATGTGGGTTTCAAGAAGTCTTAAATGAACAGCCAAGTTGTGCATAAGAACTTCAGCTAGGCTAAACCATGATGCATCAACTCTTTTTGCCTTTCCACTTTACCAAATATTCTTTGTATTCCCTTCTATGTGTTGTTTGTCATGCGTGAATCCAAATTTTCTTCCATTTCTTTCCGTTCTTGCTTGGTAGTTGGTGCCCCCGATCTACTTTCAACTTGATTTGTTTCATTGCTTTTTTGCCCCTCATAAAAGGGCATAAGTCTATAACATTCAAGGTAGGCCAAAATGTTTATCCCATTTGGCAACTCTATCTCGCATGTTTGTCACAAACTTTCCTCAAGACTTTGCATGGTCCAATCTTCTTCCACTTCAACTTATCATGCATTCCTCTTATGAACCTCTCTTTACATATGTGCGCAAGAACCCTATCTCCTTCCTCATACTCATGTTTTGTTCTCAAATTTGTGTGTTGCTTTTCTACAATTTATGCACATCTTTGCACATCCTTATCACAAAAAAGTCTTTTGCATCTAAACTTATCCCTCCATTTTCCTTAACGTCGTGATTCCACAACACCTCTTGGACTTAGTCCATAAACTATTTGGAAAGGTGACTTCCTAGTGTTCCTATTCAAAGAGATATTATACGCAAACTCTTGTTTGTGCAAAGACTAAAACACCCATCCTCTGCCTTCTCTCCGACCAAACATCTCAACAAATTCCTAAGGCTTGTTGACATATTCCACTTTGCCATCCGTCTGCAGGACGATATGCAAAACTAAAGTGCAATTTTGTCTCAACTTCTCCAAAGGTCCTCCAAAAGTGACCCACAAACTTAGTGTCTTTGTCGACACAATATTTGGCAATCCATGCAGATCTCACCATTTTACTAAAAACAAGTTAGCTATATGTGTAACATCACTAGTCTTCTTACAAGCAATAAAATGAGCCATCTTAGAAAATCTATCAACTACAACAAAGATATAATCATGACCCTTTTGCATTCTAGGCAACATAACAAAATCCACACTAAGTTGCTCCCACAATTTCTCAAGTATTGGCAATGGCTGATATAACCCTCCATTTTAACTCTTTCCCTTTGCCAATTGGCAAATTCTGCATCTTTGTACATTTTTACGCACATTTGTAGCCATTCACAACCAATAATACCTCTCACGTAGTGCGTGAAAGTCTTGTCTATACCAAAGTGATCAACTAATCCCCCACAATGCTTCTCTTGAATCAAATTCTCTCGCATTGACCCTAAGTACACACAATTGCGTTCCTTTGAACAACAACCCTTCTTACAAGTAGTCTAATCAAGGTGTGCAATCAATCAGCGATCGTTGGTTTTGTGCATGCTCTCCATGCCTCTCTAAAATCTTCATCTTTTGTGTAGAGTTCCTTCAGCATCAAACCCCACAACTTCCACATGCATCTCACTCAATAAGACGCATCTTCTACTTAGTGCATTTGCAACTCTATTTGACTTCCCACTTCTATGCTTCAAGACAAATGAGTAACTCTACAAGAATTCAACCCATTTCATGTGTCTTTGATTCAACTTACCTTGACTATTGATGAATTGTAGTGCTTGATGGTCTATGTACAACACAAACTCCTTGGGCAACAAGTAGTGCCTCCACTTCTTCAAAGCTTGCACTATGGCATAAAAATCTTGATCATAAAATTGAATACTTTTTCATCTTGTGTCATTCAGTTTCTCACTGAAATAGGCAATGGGCCTACCATCTTGACTCATCACAACTCCAATGGCTGTTCCACTCACATCGCAATCAACCTAAAATACCTTGTTGAAATTAGGTAAAGCCAAACACTAGCTCGCTCAATGACTTTCTTCTTCAACTTTCAAAGCCATATTTGTATTTCATTGTCATGCACAAACTCTTTCTTATCTCCCCGCATCACTTTTGTGATCAGTGCACAAATCCCACTAAAGTCTCGTATGAACTTCGATAGAAACTCACCAAACCATGGAAACTTTGCACTTTAAATGTAATCTTGGGTGATGACCATTCAATTATAGCTCGCACCTTCTCAAGATCCATCTTCAATCCTACTTGAGATATTACAAATCCCAAGTATACCGACACCTTCATGAAACTGCACTTCTTCAAGTTTACAATCAGCTTCTCTCCACACAAATGCTACAAACTTCCACAAATGGATCAAAGTTCTTCTTGGTTTTGCTAAAAATCAGAATGTCATCCAAATACACAATGACAAACTTGCCTAGAAAAGGCTTCAACACTTTGTTCATGAGTCTCATGAATATACTCGGTGTGTTAATTAGCCCAAATGGCATGACTAACCACTCATACAATCCATCATGCATCTTAAAAGCAGTTTTCCATTCATCACCTTCTCTTATCTTGATCTGGTGATACCCACTCTTCAAATCAATCTTTGTGAAGTATTGCACTCACTTAAACAATTCATCAAATCATCCATACGCAACAATGGAAACTATACTTTGATGGTAATCTTGTTGATGGTGCTAGAATCAATGCACATCCTCCTCTCACCTCCTTTCTTTTGCTAATCCATGTAATACTGCATGGGCTGCAAGACTCTTTGATCAACCCTTCTCAAGCAAATATTGAACTTGCTTCTTCACTTCCTCATTCTCCATAGGCGTCAACCTATATGCAGCCTTGTTTGGTAAACTAGACCCCAATGGAATCAAATCCATTTGATGACTAATATTGTGCATAGGTGGTAATCGGTATAGAATATCTTTGACATGATATCCGGAAACTCACCTAACATCTCCTTTACTTCACGTGAAAAAGCTTTTTTTTGCATCCATGTACCTTCTTTCTCCTTTTTGCAGGGTTTGGAATGAATGCAAAACATTCTTTCATCTTGTTCACAAACTATTTTTTCGAAATCAGCAACACCTTGGACTCCTCTCCACTCAACACTCGCATCCTTCCAAAGATTTTAAGTGTATTTTCTTCCATCCTTCACCAAGTGTAAGTATTTGTGCCATAGTGTTGCACTTTTTTGTCAAACTACCAAGGTCGACCAAGTAACATGGCATACATCCATGGGCATTATATCGCATAGGACTTCATCTTCATATGCACCAAACTTAAGCACACCTTACATTGTTCATTCACAAGCAATTGATGTTTCTTCAATAACCAGTGACACTTTATATGGACTCGAATACACAATCCTCTTGATACCAAGTTTCTCAACCATCTCATTAGAAATGAGATTATCAATGCTACCACTATCAATAATAACTTTACAACACTTACCTCCAGACTTGCAAATGGTTTTGAATAGATTCTTCCTCTGCATGGGTGCATTCTCCACTTTAGTTGGCTTCAATAGAACTCTCTTCATCATGAAAGATTCTATGCACTTTGGCTCTTCTATGCTACTAGATGCAATACTCTTTGTATCTACATGCGCAACATGGTTGCTAGCATCATTCCTCTTCACACCACCATTATGGTGTGCTTGCAAACACTCAAACGCACATGCCCGACTTCTCCACATGGAAAAATGTTCAAGTGAAATCCTCTACCTCTTCCACATTCTCTTCCTTTGAAAGAAGATCTACCTCCACCTCTTTGCACATAATTTGATCATGCGAGATACTCGCTTCACTCTCTTGTGCATGATCTCGACTTTACGAATGCTCAATGCTCCACCTCTGCACGGGAACTTTCCTTTCCCTCACATTACCCCATTGTCTACAAAACAACTTTTTTCAACCTTCAAGCACATACTTATAGGCCTCTTCAATAGGCCTTAGTCTAACCATTCCAAACCTATCTTGAATGGAAATACGCAATACATTAACATATGTTGAGAATTTTTTTGTGCCATCTTTTGTATGACCAACGTGAATCGTTGGGTGAAAAAAGCCCTTTGTGTAGTCTTTAACGCACATCTCCTTTTGTCTCATGTTCTACAACTTCTTGAACAAGTTCAATTGATAATTCTTAGGCAAGAACTTTTCCTTCGGCTTGGAAACCATCATTTTTCATGCTTTAATCTTCTCTTTTCCTTTTCTCTCTCTATCATTTTGAACATGATTACACCACAAAGATGCATGCCCCTTCAGCTCTGTACAAGCAAAACAAACCTTCTTTGGGTTACTCAGATAGACTCTACTTCTTTGGGTTCTCTATAGACTCTACTTCTAATACTTCTCCTATTCAGCAATCCAATCAATCAGATCCTTAAGACATTTGTGCGTTATCTCCCGCTAATACTCGAAATAGCTTGCATATACATGTGTTCGGGCCCTTCTTCTAATTCTTCGTCTCCCAACCTCCAATGTTTCATTAGCATCGAAATCTCCATCACCAACTCATCTTCTCTGAGGTGTTTCCATAGCTTCAAGTCTTTTATTGAGACCTCTCATTAGATTTGCTAACTCAGCCATTCTAGGTAGTCCGATTCCCCTTCCCACCATAGAAATAC
Source organism: Taxus wallichiana var. yunnanensis (assembly GCA_018340775.1). NCBI lineage: Eukaryota > Viridiplantae > Streptophyta > Pinopsida > Cupressales > Taxaceae > Taxus > Taxus wallichiana. The sequence continues at coordinate 785,921,393 of CM031240.1, read as the reverse complement.
CTCTATGTGCCATCACAATTTCCTCACACACAATAAGCAACAAAATATTTCAACTCGCACCTTCGCCCAACAATGTAGGCGTTAAAAGATGCGTACAACCATTTTCTACCCAAACTCACACATATGGACTTAAAATCCCAGCAAATGAAAATCACTCACCTATAGGACTTAAAATCCCACTCTCATACCAAATTGATGCAAACGCAATTAGGGGTCGCAATGAAGAGATGGCTTAGAGCATGCAGCCCATAAATTCTCGGAGAAAGACCTCACAAAAGCAAGATCCCTACATAGCTCATAGGAAACAATAAAAGCTTATTATTATTGAGGAAAATTATACATTCAAACGCAAAGTATTATAATCTTGTCACATCTTTACAATGAAGACTTTGTAGAAATTCTCAAAATGAATTTCAACTCCTAGGACTAGCAATGCTTGCTAACTTGCAAGACTTACACGAAATGCAGACTTGGCTCTCGAAATGGGGCTTTACTATGAGAAAAACTTATTCTATTAATCAATGAAAAGCATTACACATTTGACGCAATGTATTACAATCTTGTTACAGCCTTACAATTAGGAATCTGCAGAAAATCGCATGAAGAATTTCAACTCCTAGGACCTATCATAGCTACACATGATGACTCCCAAGACTTACGCAGAACTAGACTCGGCCCCGTAAATGAAGCTTTACTACAATACACATGCCTAAGCTACTCGGCCTTCCCCTTCTACAAAGCGCTTGCTTACTTCCCAATTCTCTTCTAGCTCTCTTGATCACCCCAAAATGTTCTACGTGTTCACCTTTGCCCCCTCTATTTATAAAATATGGCAAAAAGAAACCTTTGTGAAAATTCCTCAACTTGATAAGATCACCGTTAATTCAGCTCATCGAATTAGCAGTTAATCACTCATGGGGTGTGTTCCTTCGATCAAAATATACCAAGTCACTCAATCATTCGGTTGGCGAATAAAACAGATCATGGCCCATGTGTTCAAGTTACAATTGCTTCGATGTCGACAGATACGGATGAACACATGATCTATAGAGCACAAAAGTTAAAAATATGCATAGAGCGCAAAACATCATAATGTGCATGTGTGGTTTGCACACAAAATCTTCCCAAAGCACAACTCAAGAGGGTGCACAAAACTTCCAATCCTCTATACCAAGCCTTCTTTATTCCAAGTAGCACCATGTGTAGATTGTGCGAGGTCACACAAAGTACGCAAGATTCTACAAGCTTTAATTCTTCCAACTATAACACTTTTTGTTGGCAGTGCAAGATTGCAAGTGAACCCAAATGCCCTTGCATCATCATGGGATTGTCTTTGTTCTTCAACCATGGCCTTCTCAACTTCCTCTCTAGCCTCAACAAGTCTTTCCTTCTTTGTTCTTGGATCAATGTATATGGCTTTCTTCATTCTCGGCTAAGTCAATAATGTTGGCATTCACATATTTCGAGCAGTTGGCATCATTGTGATCCCCTAGTCTACACCATCTACAAAGAAGTCCAATATTATTTTTAGGTGAGCCAATCTCTTGCAAAATTTTCCCACTCGTTACACTTTTGACATTGCACATTTAACAGCCCTTGGGATTCCTCTGAATTTGATTCGCACCGCACTATAATTTTGACGTTGATTATCATTCACCTCTAGGGATGTGGAGGGTGGTGTTAATTGTTCCACTTGTGTGAACAATACTTTCGACACTCTTGTTTCACAAATGGTATAGGCAGTCCTTCACTTAAAACCCCAGTAACTTGAAAAATCTCACAAAATATTTTCTTTGAGCGATTCACCTTGGTGTGACCTTCTACCTTGCAGTTAGTACACCAAAGATCTTTGCCTTCGTTCTTGGTATCTCCCTTTAGCTCTTTCATCATTCAAAGTATTGTCTCCTCTTAACAATTACACCGATCCATGTTCATTGTCATAATTGAACTCTCAATCATCATTTTTTCTCCTTCTCAAGTGTGAGGAAGTTTTATTTTCACTTTCAATGTCCATCGCTCTCTACTATATGCATCTTTGTAACATGAAGGTAGAGCCACCTTAAATCTTCCTCTACAAGAAGGGTACATGCCCTCAATAAACCACCACTTCTTCAAACCATCAATTGATTCCTTCTCATGTTTTCCCAACAAAAAAATTCCTTGAGCCTTTTATTATAGGCTCATACATTCTCTTATTTCCCTTATTGGGTGTTGTAGATCTCTACAACAATTTCATTGTTGTCTCTAAGGAGCTTGAATTCTTTTTGAATGCCTTTCGCATTCATCCCAATAAGTCTTATCAGTTGTTGATGTGCCTTTGAACTAATCAATAGCCACCCCGCTCAGTGTATCTTTAAATCCATCACCAATAAACTTCAATAGCTTTTTTTCTTCTAAAGTTGGACGTGGTGGGGTGCTCATGGCTACAAGCATTAGATGAATTTGATGTGTCTCTTCTAATACAATCCTCCTCGGGAATGTCAATGATGGATGTTCCTTTTCTCTCTCGACACTATCAAAAACTTCACTATAATAGACCTCGGGCTAAGTGATCCTTACACTACTTTGCTCACTTTGTCAAGTTCCACTTCAATGCTACTCGCTCCAACTTGTCGTATAGGCTGCCATAGTATTTTTGGCTTGATCTCTTCAATTAATAGATGTTCAATTCCACATATATTTGTTTTGTAGGCCTCTCTTCTCCAGAGAGGTAATCAAACCTCGTTTTAGGAATGATACTTACCTCTACGCAAAGCGGCTTTGTGGACTCTTTACTTGATTCTTCTATAGCACCCTCCAACCCAGTCAATCATCAAGGTCTACACGTATGTCCCTACTCGTGAGTGGCATAGGGTGCTCTAGTTCCAGTTGAGCCCTTTCTTGGTTTTTGCTCTAGCACCAACTCGCGCTCTACTTACGCTTCAAGTGTTAGATTCAACTTAGACTTCCACTTCAACTCCGTATTTCTCTTGATAGATTTTTAGAATTGGCTACCTCTCGCAACCTTTGTTTTCTTTCTTCTTATTCCACCAATCAAGAAAACTATCTAATTTCTTGATCCACTCCTCGACCGGGTTTTCTTCTACCACCTTTCTTTATAGCCTTTCGTACCTTTTCGAAAAGACACATCGTTCCAACCGACACAACCTTTCCATTAACACAACTTAATTAAGTGCATTAGTCGGCTAAAACCAAAAAATAATTAATGCTGCCCATAATTATTAAATGCACATTAATCAATGCAATTAACCACTTGATAGGAGCATTGCCCCTCCTTAGACAAATCACTGTTATCATTAAATCGCTGCCAGCCATCATTAAATCTTCTTTTTCACCATAAAACATTGCATATAAACACCTTAAAATGTGGATATCTCTCTCTTATGTATAGCTGTGTATATCTCGCTTATACCATGATAATCCTTATGCAAAAACGCTTCTTTTCATGTATTTAAACTTTCGTTTTCTACCCTCTATCTATTGTTGGTTATTTCCGTTACTTTCTACCATTTCCGTCGATAATTCCGTTACTTTCTGACAAATTTCCATTTACCAGTTCAACACCTCTTTTGACATCAATGACAATATTTCCAACAATCTCCCCCTTTGTCATTGATGGCAACCCCAAAAATAATCTCCTATTATGCGGCTTCCTCTTGCCGTAGCTCCCCCTTACTACCATTCTCCCCTTTGACATCAATGGCAAAGGGTCATCTAGAGCTGAAAAAATTGCAAAGTTTTTGCTCCCCCTTAACCAATCTTTACCCTTGACTCTTCAATGTAAAGATGTAAAAGAAATTACTCCCAGCTTATGTCGTAGATATTCAAATGTCTCCTTTAGAAGTGGCTTAGTGAAAATATCTGCTATCTGTTCGGATGTAGCGACATACTCCAACTTTACCTGTTTCTCTGCCACCTGCTCTCTTAAGAAGTGATATCTTATGGGAATGTGCTTTGTTCTGGAATGCATAACCGGATTCTTTGAAATACTTATTGCACTGGTATTATCACATAATATGGAGATGGGATGATCATACTCTACTTTGATATCCTTCAAGGTCTACTTCATCCATAAAATTTGCGTGCAACATAGTACCGCTGCTATATACTCTGCTTCTGCTATGGATAGGGATACAGAATTTTGCTTCTTACTTAGCCAAGATACCAGTTTGTTTCAAGAAAAAAATGCTCCTCCGCTTGTACTTTTTCTGTCATCTACACATCCTGCCCAATCTGAATCTATATAAGTTGTCAATGTGAAATCTTTTCCTTTTGGATACCACAACCCGTATTCCATAGTTCCCTTTAGATATATGAATATGCGTTTTACAACTTGCACATGTGTTTCTTTCGGCCCTACTTGAAAACGTGCCACCATACCCACTGCTTGCATAATATCTGGTCTGGATCTTTGTCACATATAATAAACTCCCAATCATTGATCTATAGAGAGATTGATCAAAGCATCACGGAGATTCGTCATCTTTGCTTAACTTGGTTCCGGTGATCATTGGTGTGCTGACAAGTGCACACTCCTCCATACCAAAATTTTTCAACATTTCCTTCACATACTTGGTTTGGGATATAAATATTCCTTTATTAGATTGAGAAATTTGCAATCCAAGAAAAAGGATAACTCACCCAACATAGACATTTCAAATTCCTTTTGCATGTCTTCTCGTAAATTTTCTAGACATTTCTTCATTGTCTCCTCCAAAGATTATGTCATCCACATATACAACCACAATTAAGCTCGGTGTTCATCTTCGTTTTGATGTAAAGATTATCACAACATGTCCTCTCTTGAATCCTTGGTCCTGTAGATGTTGATCGCCTTGAGTACATGCTCGGGGGCTTGTTTTAATCCATACAATGCCTTTTTCAACCTACACACATAATCTTCATTTTTTGATAATAGGAACCCTTCAGGCTGTTCTATGTAAACCTCCTCTTCTAAATTCCCATTTAAAAAGGCTGATTTGACATCCATTTGGTAGACTTTGAAATTTTTAAACACTGCATGAAAGCAAGGAACATTTTGATTGCTTCTAGTCTAGCAACCGGAGCAAAAGTCTCTTCAAAATCAACACCTTCCACTTGAGCATACCCTTTGCATACCAATCTTGCCTTATTTTGAGTGACTTGACCATCTTCATTTAGTTTGTTCCGAAATACCCACTTAGTGCCAATCACATTCTGACTCTTTGGTCTGGGAACCAGTTCCCAAGTTTCATTTTTCTCAATTTGATCTAATTCTTCTTCCATCGCCTTCAACCAATGTTTATCATGTCTTGCTTCTAAAAAGTTCTTAGGTTCTACCTTAGATAGCAGAGAAAAATACCCTTGCTCAGAAACATTTGTAATTCTTCTTCTGGTTTGAACCCCGGTATCAAGTTCTCCAATAATCTAACTTTCGTCATGATTTTTCTGAACGAAGCGAGATGGCGTCTTGGTATCCTACCTTTCTGATTTACTCCACTCTTTAATATCTTCTTCTTCCTCTTGTTCTTCTTTCAAAAGACTTGGTATTTCTAAAGACTCTTCTGAATTTTCTTTTGTCTTTAGATCCAGACCCTCATCCACTCTAACACTTGCACTTTCTATGATAGTCCGCAACCTCTTGTTATAACATCTGAAGGCTTTACTTTTAGTGGAGTACCCAAGAAAAATCCCTTCATCGGATCTTGAATCAAATTTGCCTAAGTCCTCTTTGGTTCTTTTAATGAAACATCTACTCCCAAATACCTTAAAATATTTGACTGAGGCTGGTCTTCCTTTCCATAATTCATATGGAGTTTTGTCATGGTTAACTCTGATTTGCACTCTATCCAAAATATAAACGGCAGTACTTACTGCTTCTTTCCAGAATCTATCTGATAGCTTAGATTCATTCAACATTGTTCGGGCCATCTCTTGAACGGTTCTGTTCTTCCTTTCTACTACTCCATTTTGTTGTGGAGTTCTTGCAACTGAGTATTGTCTTTTAATTCCATGGTCTTCACAATATTCAATAAATTCATTTTACATGAATTCACCTCCACGATCTGACCTTAGACATTTTATCTTCAGCCCTGTTTCATTTTCTACTAATGCCTTGAAAGCTTTGAACTTTCCAAATGCTTCAGATTTTTCTTTCAAAAATGATACCCATGTCATTCTAGTGTAGTCATCAATGAGTAAGATAAAATAACTCTCACCTTGAATACTTTTTACGGTAGGTCCACACAAATCCGTGTGAATTAGCTCCAATGGTTTGGTGGATGAATACTCCTTTGTTTTGAATCTTGTTGCAGTCCGCTTCCCAAGCCGGCAATCGCTTACATAGAGTACTCAAGGCTTTGTTATTTTAGGCATGTCCGTGACGGCCCGCTTATTGCTTATCTTCACAAGATTATCAAAATTTATATGTCCCATCCTTCTATGCCATAACCAACTCTCTTCAACTTGACTTAGGCAACATTTTTCTTCTTTTATTTCTCTCGAGCATATATAGATTATTTGCAGTTCGGTGGCAATCTGCAATTAGTTCTCCTGTATCTACTTTCCTTATTTCACATCCTTCGGCATAGAACTTAAGAGTGTGTCCCTGATCACACATTTGACTCACACTCAAGAGGTTATGTTTTAATCCTTCAACATACAAAACATTCTCTATTTTTGTTTTTCCATTATCCAGACTCAGTGTACCTTTGCCAACGATCGATTTCATTTGTAGCATTATCACCAAATTTTACTTTGTACCTTCATTTACTTTCTTTAAGGAGAGAAACTTACTTTTATCACTAAGTCATATGTCTTGAACATCCGCTATCAATGTACCACTTTGCTGTCCTTCATCTCGAGCATGAAAAGTTGTTTGAACGAGCATGGATTTTTCTTTGTCTAGCCCATCTTTCTCCTGCTTCCTTGTCCAGGATTTCGTAGCCTCCCTTTTCTTTGTATCTAAAGGCTTTGTCTTTTGATCTTGTCTCGAGTCAAACACACTTCTACAAAAGCGTGCTATATGTCCATAATTATTGCACTTGTAGCAGATAATGGCTTCCTTGTTATAATAGGATAGTGGAGCAAACGAATTATAGTTCATATTCAACACTCTATGAGCAAGATTTGGTTTGTTCCAAGCTTCATTATCTCTCATTCGCTTTCTACACTCTATCTTTTTATGCCCATATATATTGCAATAAAAACAATAACCATGAAAGGAACTTTTGAACCTGTTCATATTCCTATGTCGTGGAGTAAATGGTCTTTTGATGTCGTTCTCTTTAACACCTTCCTTGTGGATGGAACTGGTCTTCGTAGTTTCCTCTTCCTTTCTGCTTTTATTCTTCGTAGGTGCATTTAGAATTTCTGCATAACTTTTTGCCTTTTCTAAACCTTTCTTCTCCGGAATCTCAATGGAATTTGAAGCTTTCTCTAGTTTTTCTTCATATCCGAGTCCTGATTTGTTGGATGGTGATCTTTGATTTTCTAGAATCTCATCTAGAACCTTAGTACTCTTTTCAAATTTCAAGTTGTTCATTAGTTTGGTATTTACCTTTTCTAAGTCTTTTCTCATCGCAACAATCTCTGACTCACGCTTTTCACATTCTTCTTGTTTCACCTTGAGCTGACTTCTCAACCCTTCCTCAATTCTCTTTGCTTCTTCAATTTGGGTCTTCAGGTCAATGATTAGATTCTTTGATTCTTCAAGACTCTGTGCTAACTTAGCTTCGAAAGATTGATTTTGTTCTTCATATTTCTGGAGCTGAAGTCTTTGCTTTTGATTCCTCTTTTTGAGTGCTTTTATTTCACCCAATACAGACAAATGAGTTCTTCTTCGAGGTTTACCTCACCTTCTTCTTCTATGTCCTCGATTCCTTCTAAATCAACTTTGCTAGTTGATGAACCTTCTTCTATAGCCATAAACAATGTTTCTTCATCATCACTATCTGAATCACTTATTCCACTTTCTTTGGATGAGCTGCTACCTCTTTTTGAATATAGACTCTTCTTTTGCTTTTCAAATCTTTTCTTGCCTCTGCTTTGCTTGAATTCTCTTTTGAACTTGGGCTTGCTTTCTTCATCTTCGCTATCTTCCTTCTTTGGGCATTTAGTTGCAAATGACCAATTTTACACTGATTAAAACATTTAAATGGTAACTCACCTTTGTATGTCCCGGATCCTTTCTTTAGCTTTCGAATGAATAAAGCTTCCTTTTCATCTTCTTATTTGTTTGATTCAACATTCGCTTGATTCCTTGATTGCCTTTTTCTTGAGACTTTGAATGCGGCTTCCTTCTTTCTTTGGTTTATTAGACTCGGTCCTCATTTCATAAGCAATCAAGTATTCCATGTAGTTCATCCATGCTTAGCTTGTCAAGATCCTTCATTTCTTCGATCGCAGACACCTTAGCATCAAATCTTAATGGTAAAGATCTTAAGACCTTCTGGATGATCACAGGTTCCTCAATCTTTTCTCCAAGCCCTCTTATGGCGTTGACAACTTCATCCACCCGCAGAAGATAAGCTACAACATCTTCCTCAACCTTCATTTTTAGGCTCTCAAATTTTCTCCTATGGGTTTGAAGCTTAGCTTTTCGACCTTATCATCACCTTCATATATTGTTGAAGTTTATCCCATATTTCCTTTGCGTGTCACATTGCATTACTTTGACAAATTCGGACTCGATTGAGACCACACAAGATTACATTCATCGCCTTGGCATTGTTTTCAAAAGCCTTTTTACGGGCTTGGTCATTGCATGAGTTGATGGAATGATATATCCGACCGCCACCGATTGCCAAATATCAAACCCTAGAGCCATCGAGATAGGTTCTCTCATTTTTATGCTCCAAAATGCATAGTTTGTTCCACAAACAACGGAGCCTTGTTCGAGGAAAAACCTTCTTGTACTTGACTAGCCATATGTGCTCCCGAGATCTACCTTCCAACTGTTAGATTGTTCCTGAGGGAACCTGCTCTAATACCAATTGTTGAGCACAAGATAATACTGAGAGGGGGGGTGAATCAGTATTATGATATTATTTCAAACTTCAATACTTAAACTTAGATCTATAATCACGAGCAATGTGAATATATCAAATCAATCAAAGAACACAAAACTTAATGCAAGTAGACACAAATATACGTGGAAACCCTTTCGGGAGAAAACCACGGAGAAATTTCTTTCTTTATATATATTTCTCAAAAATTTGTAGGCACCAACCTACTGGAGACACCAATCCCCAAATTACAATTTTGTAGGCACCAACCTACGGGAGCACCCACCCCCTTTGCTAAGCACCAACTCAAAGCAAGAGACACCGATCTCTTCGAATATGAAGGCACCAACCTTCAAAATTTGCTTTCCACTTTTGAACTTGTTGCTTCCTCAACGAATAATGGAAAATTCTTCTTCTTACTTTCAGATTTGTTGTTCTAAAATTCTACCCTTACGCTTCCTCTTCTTCTTTTCCTTAAGATATTCAACTTGAATCCATGTTTAATAAGTCTCATATGAATCTTCTTATATAGTCTTTCGTACCTTTTCGAAAAGACACGTCGTTCCAACTGACACAACCTTTCCATTAACACAACTTAATTAAGTGCATTAGTCAGCTAAAACCAAAAAATAATTAATGCAGCCCATAATTACTAAATGCACATTAATCAATGCAATTAACTACTTGATAGGAGCGCTGCCCCTCCTTAGACAAATCACTATTATTATTAAATCGCTGCCAGCCATCATTAAATCTTCTTTTTCACCATAAAACATTGCATATAAACACCTTAAAATGTGGATATCTCTCTCTTATGTATAGCTGTGTATATCTCGCTTATACCATGATAATCCTTATGCAAAAACGCTTCTTTTCATGTATTTAAACTTTCGTTTTCTACCCTTCTATACTGCTGGTTATTTCCGTTACTTTCTACCATTTCCGTCAATAATTCCGTTACTTTCTGACAAATTTCCGTTTACCAATTCAACACCTCTTTTGACATCAATGACAATATTTCCAACACAATGGCATTCATTCTTTCTTGCACAACATCAGTCTTCAGATCTTTCTTCCTCTTGACATCAATTTTCTTTGCACTGTCGTAAAATCTTTTGTCATTGTGTTTCACAATTATATTTAGCACAGCCATCTTATAAGATAATGCAGTGCCTCCTCATCAATGGTTATTGTCAATCGACTTCAACCTGACTTAGTGTCATAAAGGCAATGGCACCAAAAATGTTTGCCATAAAACGCTACACTACCAAAAGAATACCATTGCAAAAGTATAAACACATACCATAAACATACACAGAAAAACATGACAGAATAATGACTTTATTGCCTACAATAGTGTGCAGTACAATGCTCGGGATGAGGGGGACTTGTTACATCAGCACCCTTACCCTGACATTTACATTTCTTTTTATCAAACAAAAATCCAACAATTGTGATTGAAACACAACCATCAAATTCAACTGTTCACAACTAAGTCATAAGACCCTACCTAAAATTGACGAGAATAATAACAATATAGCAAAGTCAGCTACCCAAACAATGCTTTCATTGAATTTAATGGTCTACATAATCTATTTTAAAGCTTGGGGAATGAAGGATTTCTTATAGCCATGATGTTGACGGTGATTTCCCTATTGGGAATAAAGGCAAATTGAGAGTCAGAGATCATCTTAGTCAAATACAGTTTTATTTGGTGAACGATCAGCTTGAAAAAAGAGGATTTTGACAACCATATTGCCTATAGGGAAATAGGTTGTACTGGTTCAGCTCTTCCACCTTGGCCTCCATTGGAATTAGAATCAGTCAAGTGGCATTCAAGCCTCGTCATTTTTGGTTCCTCCTGGATTCCTCTACAACAGCCAGCAGTTCCTTTAGAAGGTATCAGAAGATTTGGTAAGATAGAGCAGGAATACCATTAGGACTGGGGCTTTGTCTTTCTGAAAACAATAACTCACACTTCTTCCTCCGTAACTGGCTTGAGAATGGAATGACTGTCTGTTTCCAAGATCACATTAAAATATTCTCAGCAAGGCAGACTAAGCTTGTTGATGGTTTTGATAAACTGGCAGCATGGTGAGCAGCTGTGGAAAGAATTAAGTTGCATGCTGAAGAATTTCAGTAGATGAATTAATTTGAGTATGTGGGCCGGTCTTGATAATATTCATGGAATTGAGGTGCTGCCTATTGAGAAGAAATTTGTGGAATTGCTTGTTATTGGAGTCCCTGTGCTTAATCTAAGTCCTCTTTTTTATCTTGGTTTCCAATACCATTGTTCACTAGTCTGAACCTAAGCCAATCTTTGGATCAGTTGTTCTCGAGTCCCCATTTTCTCATTGAGTCCTTTGTCTAGGATATCAGTTTGTATGGCTGCAGGCTGCTGTTCTAGACAGTCCTTTTGAGAAAATATATTGCCGAAAGATTGATAGTTCTATACTTTCATTCTTCTTCTAGGCTGATCCATTTTCCCATAAACTTATGCATCTCAAAGGCTGTCATGTGGCGGGTTAATTGCAACCATTGTTCCACCTTCATGGCAAAATCCAGATAAATTAACCACATGGCTTTAAACCAGAACTAGATGCTTTTTTCCAATTTGGTTTTCTGAGTGTTCTCCAGCTAAATAAGCCAACAATCCGAGAGTATCGGAGTTTCAACTCATACGCAATGGATAAAATATTAAAAAGCTCCCGTGGGTAGTAAGCCAGTTCTCATCAATGATTATCCCATCAAGCTTTTCCGAAACATAGGATTGAGCTTTCCTCCTATTCGACCAGGTCCATGAACCTTGAGCATATTCCATATCAATTGTTCCTTGGAAAATCAACGTGCACAAAGAGATGGCAGCGTGCTGATTAAAGCCATTGCCTCCCGGTTTTCCTCTGGACATTCTATTGTGTAGAAGTCCCCAGTAAGAATTGGTTTTTGTTCAGAGTTTTGTAACATCCAAACTGATAGCCAGTCCAAGAGCTCAATTCGTGTTGCGTTTGGAGGTAGATAAATATTAAGAATGCAGGAGACTTCATTGAATTTAAAAAAAAAAAAATTGGAAACAACTCCTCATGCCAAAGGATTGATGCCAGAGATGAGCATACCTTGTTTGGTTCCAAAGAATTATGGTCCTGCTCTGAGGGCATAGATGCTGCTGTTTGTTACCCCATAAGTTTGGCAAATGGGAGTCCCGCACCATCACAGATCAGATCATCTCTTGGAGACAAACTAAATCGGTACTGTTGGCTTTTACTTAGGCTTTGCGGAAGTGGTGCTGGTTGGGTGCATCAAGAACTCAACTGTTCCACGAAATGATCTACATCTAAACTAATGGGGATGTGCCATAAAATCCCATGATCCCTGATAATGTGGCTGTAAACTCAGAGCCTATGATCATCTTCTTTGGGGACTGAATTTGACTTTGTGAGGTTGTTGGCTGAGTAAGCGAGAGGTCATCTCAGCATTTTGAGAATCAGCCATGGATTTCTTGCGCTTTAGTCCTTGAGCTGGAAGGAGGATCACTGGGTTGAAAGCCTTTGAGCCTTTGGTGGCAATCTGGCAGCTATTTCCTCTTGCTATAGCCACTTGTGGGGCATGAGTAGAGATAAGTCTAAGCACAGTCTTTGCTTCTCCAACAGCTTGAACCGTGTGGGAGGAAGGAGGTGTGTCAGTCTGGTTTGTAGGTGTGACCAGTTCAGGTGTTTCTTTGACCTCATTAAGATGTTCCTCTTCCATTGGGGTTAGATTCAGGCTCAGCTATAGCAGCAAAGGGATCAGGAGTCCTCGCATGGGGCTCTGAATTGGATGTTTTCCTCAAACGTGCCCTTGAAATTTGGTTTTGTCCGACTGAGTAAATGGAAGGGTAGAGGCGGTCTCCCTTTTTCATTTGCTTGCTTTTGACATATCACAGGGACTCTTTTATGTTATGCTCCTTGGCTGCATTGAAAGGGACACCTTGTTATTCGTCTTGTGGCTGCAATTCATGGGATGACTAAGAAGGACAGACCCTTGCCAAATGGCCATGCTCATGCCAAACCTTACACCTGAAGGGAATGTTCTCATTATCTATGGTTTTTTCCATTCTATACCCCCATGTCTAGTTATCGGGTAATGGATTTTCCAGATCCAAGCTGACAGAAATCCTTGCATAATGAAGCACACCAAAATTATTTGTTATCTCTAAAGCTATGATATCCCACTGTAGCAACTCCTATTTTGGAGAGCAAGGACTCCTTCCAATATTCGGTAGGGAGAATAGAGAGACAGACCCCTACCAAGACAAGTACTATGCAAATCCTAGGGTTAAAGGCAGGTATGCTTGTTGTCATCCGAAGTGCACCCTAATAGAGAATGGTGTGTGTATTCTCTCTTTTGTTGACAAAATTGGAACACCTCAAGGTTGTGGGTAACCTATGACTGAGGTGAACCTCCAGTGGGTTGGTTCCCTTGTGAATCACCTAAAACTAACAAAGTTTGACGAAGAAAATGGAGAAGGAATGTAGGAAATGGAAAATTGAGGTGATACACCAATGATTTGACACACACATGTACTACTGCATACAGAAAATATAGAGATCCACACACCTGCACAACTCTAGGCTAATCTGCAAAATTAATTCAAAGGTTTGGGTAAAGGGACAGCAATAGAGGGAATAATTTTCACACCAAAGCAATACAATACCCTGCTAAACATGATGAAAACTCAGAAAACCAACAATATGAGAAGGCAAAATGGAGTTTTTTTATTCAGAGATGCAAGTACAAGATAGGATTACAAGAGCAAAACAGTTGGGAGTAGTGTGTATGTATGATTCTTTACAAAAATCAGTCTTTATGAGATTGTTGCGTTCCATTTTCAGACCCATGTTGTGCATGCAAAAATAAAATATATTATTTTATTCACCTCCCTACTGCCCTGAAAGCATGCAAGTGTGTTGGAATAATTAAAAATTATCCCTTTGACCCTGCGGCATGGACTCTAACTGCTGCATGCATTACCTTTTTAATTTCTTTCTCCCATCCTTGTTGCCGCCAAACTCTAGCAGTTCACTTTTGTTTTTTTGTGCTTTTTACTTTTGTCCTTTTGTGTTTTTGCTTTTGCCTTGTCCTTTCTCTGCTGACTGCATGCAACAGTGAAAGAAAAATCAAAAACTGCCCCTTTTAGGCTGTTGCATGGACTTTAGGGTCTGCTGCGTTGAAAATTAGGGACTGCTGCTATCTTTAAGGTTGTTGCTCCACTCCATATTTTGGCGCCATAATTCAACCATCTTTGCATGCTAACTTTGGCATGCTCTTGTTATTTTAGAGTTTCTTTTCCAACTATCCTTAGCTCCTTATTTTGTGCACAGATCCCTTATACTTAGCTGCTTCTATCTTTGGCTGCCTTTCATGCAACCTTTGGTGCCATACCTTGTATGCTTAGCTTTTGTGCATGCTTTTGCACTCTATTTTTGGACACTCGCTATTTTTAGCGAATGCTAAAAATAGCCACTTTTATCACTCACCCAATTTCCATTTAGCACATGTTTATTTTTTAGCGAATGCTAGAAATAACAAAATGCTAAAAATAACCAACTTCACAAAAAGAAAGCTTTGTTTGTTCTTGCATGAAAAATATGGTAACATTTTAGCGACATCACGGGATTGTTTGCCTGCTAAACAAGAGATTAGTAGCCTTCTACATCCATTGGGCTATGGAGTCACATACTCTGTCAATAACTTGCATCCTCTGAACAAAAGAACCGAATTACCTTCTTCAACAAAAGGAAAACATGTGCATGCAAGCACTTCTTGGAAAAAAAAAACTAAGAAAACTGGAAAAACAATGTGCATGCAAGCACTTATTGAATTGAAATCCTAAACTACCCTACTCTAACCGATGACAGAAAAAGAAAGCCAAACAAAACCATGAGACAAGTTGAGAGAAATAACTCCCTTTCCTTAAAAGTAAAGTGGCCATGAGATCAGTTTTGCAACTAAATCGCATGGTATGAGTGCAGACATGGCGTGCACTATTGATTTGCTCAAAATATCAATCCCATAAAAAATAAACACCACTGTAGGATCTGTACTCTGTCTTTGTAGATGTTGGGGCTGATTTTTGATAGCTTGAAGCTCTTTCTTATGCTCTAAAATGAGCACAACTGATGGCAACTCTATTTGTGGCTCTAAACTAGCCAAATATCTTATTGGACATGGTCTTCTCATGACTAACAAACTGATTTTTCTGATCTGCCCCTCTTCTTTCTATGTAATTTCATCATTTGGAGCACTTAAGGCCTTTCCCTTATCAAAGTGGATGCTTGTAGACTGATCTGCAACTTTCTCTACCTCATCCTTTGCAAACAACTTCATATTTGATTCGTTTTCAAGCTCAAAGGAAGATTTAATGACAAGGAATTCTTTATGGAAGAAGATAGATGATGGAGGTGTAATACTTACAATTTATTTTGGCTCTTCATCATCAGATCCTTCTAAGTCTGATAAAACCTCATCCTCTGCAAGCTGATCTAATATTGATATAGGCTCAAGATTACTAATATGATCCTTAGAAACACTCACATGATCCTTCAAAAAATTATCTTTACGTTGTAGCTCAAGAGATCTGAGAAAACTTTGTCTAACTTTTGCATGTTAGTCATATTCCTCCTGCTGCTCTGTAACTTCAACCACTTTCGTGAACTCCTCTATTGTAGGTTTAACCAACTATGGGATCTGTATGTCCTCAAACTGTAAGCTCCATTTTGTTAGATTTGGTTCATTCCATAATGGAATATGAGGGAAGGGGTGGGTTGGGTTGCTAATTGATTTTGCAATGGTTGAGATGATTGGAGAGGGGTAAAATCCTATGGAGGAGCAGCTTTAAGAAAGCTAGGAATTTGGAAATTGGGCTCCGATTGAAGTGGTTGGAAAGTAGAAATAGGAGGGTTGCATGATGATAGTGAAGAATTACCCCATTGACAGGGTTTCTCAACACTATATTGGTAAGCTTCCATCTCTTCATTCCACTTTGATATTTGTGGTATCAACTCAGACACAAAGTGTATCTTCTCTTGAGGGCTATACCAATATGGCATAGGACCAGCCCAAGGGTAGGGTATCCTGAATCCAAGCTTTGTTGCTTTGATAGTGCTTGTTGCTCTCATCTGTACCATCTTCAACTCCAAGTGTAGTACCTGCATCTGCAAATCATCATTAGGTATGGAATTGCTTCCATAATCTACATATACCTACTCTGAAAAACACCATGATTAGGATAATCATACAAATTGTTTGGATCATGGGCATATTCATTGTGATAGGGCTTATAGTACTGATCTAGAGGAATATTTTGAGGAAAAGGAGGTGGAGGGGAGTAATAATTCTCTTGAAACTGGGAATTCCAATGAGGAATTGAAGTCATGATTGCATGACCTCATAAAAATATGAAAATATGAAGGAAAATGGTCTGCTGATTGAGAAAACGGGATCCTTGATCCAATGGAGTCATCAGATGTTGAATATTTGTGTCTAAAACACTGATATTTGCTAACAATAGCATCAACTTCTTTAGCAAATTTTGTACTCTCCCACCGGGCATGCCAAAACTGTTGTCACCCAGAAGTGCACCCTGATAGAGAATGGTGTGTGTACTCTTTCTTCGTTGACAAAATTGGAACACCTCAAGGTTGTGGGTAACCTATGACTGAGGTGAACCTCCAGAGTGGGTTGGTTCCCTTGTGAATCACCTAAAACTAACAAATTTGACAAGGAAAAGGGAGAAGGAATGCGGGAAATGGAAAATTGAGGTGATACACCAATGATTTGACACATACATGTACTATTGCATACAGAAAATACAAATATCCACACACCTGCACAACTCTAAGCTAATCTGCAAAATTAATTCAAAGGTTTGGGTTAAAGGACAACAGTAGAGGGAAGAATTTCCACACCAAAGCAATACAATACCCTGCTAAACACGATGAAAACTCAGAAAACCAGCAATATGAGAAGGCAAAATGGAGCCTTTTTATTCAGAGATGCAAGTACAAGCTAGGATTACAATAGCAAAACAGTTGGGAGTAGTGTGTATGTATGATTCTTTACAAAAATCAGTCTTTATGAGACTGTTGTGTTCCATTTTCAGACCCCTGCTGTGCATGCAAAAATAAAATATATTATTTTATTCACCTCCCTACTGCCCTGGAAGCATGCAAGTGTGTTGGAATAATAAAAAAATTATCCCTTTGACCCTGCTGCGTGGACTCTAACTGTTGCATGCATTACCTTTTTAATTTCTTTCTCCCATCCTTGCTGCCACCAAACTCTAGCAGTTCACTTTTGTTTTTTTGTGCTTTTTACTTTTGTCCTTTTGTGCTTTTGCTTTTTGCCTTGTCCTTTCTCTGCTGACTGCATGCAAGAGTGTAAGAAAAATCAAAAACTGCCCCTTTTAGGCTTTTTTCGTGGACTTTAGGGTTTGCTGCGTTGAAAATTATGGACTACTGCTATCTTTAAAAAATACTTTAAGGCTGCTGCTCCTCTCCTTATTTTGGCGCCATAATTCAACCATCTTTGCATACTAAATTTGGCATGCTCTTGCTATTTTAAAGATGTGTTTCCAACTATCCTTAGCTCTTTATTTTGGCGCCATATCCCTTATACTTAGTCACTTCTATCTTTGGCTGCCTTTCATGCAACCTTTGGTGCCATACCTTGTATGATTAGCTTTTGTGCATGTTTTCGCACTCTTTTTTGGACACTCGCTATCGCTAAAAATAGCCACTTTCATCACTCACCCAATTTCCATTTAGCACACGTTTATTTTTTAGCGAATGCTAAAAATAACAAAATGCTAAAAATAGCCAACTTCACAAAAAGAAAGCTTTGTTCATTCTTGCATGAAAAATATGGTAACAATAACCAAGGCTTCATGAACAGACCTAATTTCTTTGTGAAACATGGTCCCCCTTGTCAGGCCTAATCCTCTGTATTAACTAAGAAAAAGATAGCCATGAAGTATCCTTTTGGCATCATGAAGATGTTTATTGAGCCTGAAGGCTTTCAATTTTCCTAGACCCAAGCATTAACGGTTTAGCCTTTAGGGCCTTCATAAGTTCCCATGCATTTGCATATGAAAGCCTTTTCTTTCAGCAACCAAAGCTTTTTTCCATTTCCTTCAGTGTAAAGCTCACTTTTGGTAGCAGCCATTCTCTTTCTTAAAAGGAAAATTAGGTCTTATGACAGACTTCTTGGCATGCTGTCGGACAAAATTTAAGTGAGCTTCATTGCAAATCTGATTGTTGTCCTCAGTGATCATTTATGGAAATTGGGGTTGTGATGTCGAGAGGCAGTGTGGATGGGGAGAGTGAGGGGAGGGGGCAACAACCCCCTCAATGGGGGAATCTATGGGTGGAGATCAATCAAGCGCCTTTGTTGGAGTCAATCCAAGTACATGGAGGGGGAATTTGTTGTTTTGTCAAGGGGCTGGGCATGGAAGCAAAGAAGGGGGTATGTGAGAGAAAGAAACAACTACCTCTTTATCAATATTGGGTGTTGTTCTATTTGGCATTGCCAACATCTCATTATGATATTATTTGGGATTCAAAGCATATGCTAAAAGCTGCAAAGGGGTTGTCATTTTATCCCACCTCTTTTTGACAATGTCATATATTTGTTTCTAGAAAGATTCGGAGGGGTCTAGCTCTTTTGCCATGATGAGTCTCTGATTTGCTCCACCATTGTATCTATACGATCATAAATATCACCCAAGATTGGTTCATCTGTGTCACAATGTCGAATGAGGGCATATATTGGCTCAGTAAAAGAAAACAAATAGTCTACTTGAGCCCACCAATCATCATCAAGAATGATATTCCACATATTATTTGCTCTTTATTTGGGATTGCCTCCAAACTACCCAAACATCACTAATGACCATGTTTTTTAAAGCTTGTTTTACATCCACGAGCCTCTTTAAAACAATGTAATGTGTGGCAAAGCAAGTCTCCACCACCTTCAAGTTGGAAGTAAAACAAATAAAAATTATTTTAAAAATTAAAAAAACAAATCATCGAAAGACCATTTGATATTTTTTTAAGAATTTTACTACTAAAACTTTTACACTTGAAATTTGAAAACTTACCTTTAGCAGCTCCAACTTAGTGAATTGTCGATAAATGGCTTGTGACGTGTGATTACAAATAAACATTTGAATTTCTTTTGCCTCTTCATAAAGTTTTTGTATCCACTAGATTTCACCAACTTTTTGCATTATCAAGTTCAAAGAATGAAATGCACAAGGTGTCCACCAAATGTGGGAATATCTTGCCTCCATAACCGGCCCTGCTGCTCTGCATACTCTAGCATTATCAGTTTCCTCGATAAGAATGTCGGCAATAAATTTGTTGGAATAATGCGTGTTTAAGCTTACCTAGGGTTAATCACATTTACCTTAGGTTAATTACGTTTACCTTAGGTCAATTATATTAACCTAGGGTTAGTTTTATTTACCTAAGTTTGTTTGTTTGTTACCTAGGTTAGTTTGTTTTTTACCTAGGTTAGTGAATTTGTTTATTGTTAGGATTTTCCCAACCATACTTGCACGTGTTGTTTGAAAACTGAATATTTTCAGTTTTCTCCATTACTGCAATATGACAAATAGTTTGTTCACACACAACAAACTATTTGCATTACATATAACTGCACTGTATTAGTTTGTAATTAGTGAGAGAAATAATTGCTTTTTTGTTGAATACAAAGTATTTGCATTTTATTTGTTTCAGGAACATTTTGAGTTGGTTTTGAAGAATTATTTGCAGGTATTTATTTGTAGTCGTGTCCTCCGAGTTGATCCTGTGAACAATTTGCATCTGTGTATTATCCTTTTATGGTATCAGAGCGAATTGGGAGGCTTGGGTTGTAGGTTCTCTTGCTTGCATTTCTTCTCAATTTTTTTGTTTTTTCTTTGTTCCTGTAAAATTTAATTCTCTCTGCTATTTTTTGAGGCTGCCACATACATTCTGGTGAAATTTTGTGCTTCACATTTACCAGAAAGACTGGGTAAGCCATACAAGAAAAAAACAACAAAATTAATACGAAAAAAAAAACAGAATTTTGCACCTGTTTGAAGCCTCTGTAGCAGGCCGTAGAGATACAGTTTTGCAGATTTGGATGCATTGTGGCATATAAAACTGAGTGAAGAGCAATTGCAGACCTGGCCGTACCATTGTGCATTAGGCCATACAGTGTTTTGGAGCCCTGGAATAGAGTTGAGTAAAGCTGTTTTTCAATAAACCTGTGTACTAATCTGATTTTTGCAGGCCGTAAAAGTGGAATTTTGGAAAATAAATTGCACAGCAGCATAGTAAAATGATCTGAAATTCCATCCCAAACCAGGCCGTACAGTTGTGCCATACAGACCTAGGGAAGCATTTCTTGGAGTGTATTTTGAAGAGCTGGGGGTAGTTTTTAACATTATTTCAAAGCATATTTCCTGATTTTTGGCCAAAATCACGCCTTTAGAGGAAAAGTAGCAGCCTTTTTCTGATTGGGGCAAATGTCCAAGCCATACACTCACACGTGTGAGTCATTTTGGGCCTTTTTTCTTTAAATTTTGCTTTAAAAGTGTTTAAATTGCTATTTTTTTGGCTTGAATGTCAAAAGAGGAAAAGGGAAAGTGGTTAGAAGGCATTCATAGTGTGGGAGGTCCCAGGTTCAATTCCCACAATCTATTTTGTCTAAATAAACCCTTTTTCTGTGATTTCACACAAAATTATGCCTTTGTAAAGTTTTTTGGTGGTAAAACATTCATTTATTTTGCCACTTGTAAAACACAAATTGCATTATTTTAACCGGAAGTGATATCTATATTAAAGAGGGGGTCAAATATCTTGTCAAGAGATGTTAAATTGTATGGGAAAATTTATTTAACAATTGTCTTTTTTTGAAGAAAGTCGTAAAAGAAATGTCCAGACTCCAAACTATTCATGGCTACCTCTTCTTCTTCCTCAGCAATGGAAACTCGTTTGTTTGAACCTCTCACCTCCATCAACTACCATGTCTGGAAGCCTAAAATGCAGCAACTCCTCCAGTCAAGAGGCTTGTGGAGGATTTTTGAAGAAACGCCCCCAGTATTCACTTCGGAGAAAGATAAGTATGCTTATAGTTGTAAGCAGGACAAGGCTCGTGGATTGATCGGCCTCAACATTTCAAACAATCTCCAATTTCACATTGCAGATGCAAAAACGCCAAAAGAGGTATGGGACAAATTCAATAACCTATTTGGAAAAGTGAACGAGTTCAAAATGTTACAATTAGATGCAGAATTGAGTGCTCTTTCCCCTTTGGATTTTCCATCCATAAATGAATTTCTGGAAAAATTTAAGTTTTTGAGGTCACAGTTGAAAGCTGGTGATAAGGATAAAAGTGATAAGGAGTGCATTTTCATGATTTTGTCTAAATTGAAAGGTCCATATAGTGTATTTGCCTCTGCCTTTTATACCATGATGGATACATTAGGTGAAGAATTCAAATGGCCTTCCTTTGAAGTTTTTTGTGAAAGATTGACTAAAGAGCAAACAAAATTAATGGCCCTAGATGTTCTTCCTAGTCCGAGTCATGCTCTAGTTGCAAACTCTTCCAAAGGAAGAAGAACACCTAAGTTTAAACAGAGGCAAGTACCTTCACATAACCCTCCAGAATCAACCACCCAATCACCACAACCTACTAAATCAGTTAAGACCAAAAAGTCCTTTAAGCAAAAGAAGAAAACCTTTGGTCCATGTAATTTTTGTGGTGGTCCTAATCATGATGAAAATAGATGTTTTAAGAAGATGGCAGCATTAGAGGCAGCATTGAAACAACACAAGATTTCCATTCCTTCTCCATCCTCTTCTACTTCTTCTACAAGAAAAGGGAAAGCACTTTCAGCCAGAGCCACATCTGCATCTCATGATGAATGGATTTTTGATTCAGGTGCTTCACACCATCTCACACATTCTCGAGATATCTTGTCTTCTCTTTCAGATTGCAGTACCTCACATATTGTCATGGGAAACTCTTCATGGATTGTTTTAATATTGTATTGCTTGTACCCCAAATATCTTCTAATCTTCTCTTTGTGTATCAAATATGTAATTCTGGTACTGGTAAAACTGTGGAGTTTACTCCAAATGATGTTGTAATAAGAGAATGTCATGATCCTAGTGAGATAGTGGCTACAGGTATAGTAAATCATACTACAAGGCTCTACACTTTTGATAAGTTTGAGTCTTCTTCTAATTCTTTTGGTTCTTCACTTGTAGCACATGGTGATAGTCTCAGCAAATTGTGGCATGAGAGGCTAGGGCATTTGAGTTATGGATATATGCAACAAATGAGTAAAATACATATTGTAAAGGGCCTTCCAAAGGTCTCATGTATTGATGGGGTGGTCCTGGGTGTCTAGTTGGTAAACATCACCAGGATCCATTTCCAATTGGTAAGGCCACACGTGCACACGCACCCTTGGAGTTGGTTCATAGTGATTTGATGACATTTCCAACTCATTCTTTTTAGGGGCCAAATATTGCCTCACATTTATTGATGATTTCACTCATAATACTTGGGTATATTTTCAAAGCCTTTGTGGAAAAACAGTCCTCTCTTCCTCTTAAAAAGATACGTACAACCAAGGGGACAATAGCGACAAGACGAGATCAAAAGTGCGCCTTGCCATTAATGGAAAGCCTGATTTTACACTAGCTGACCAAAAATAGCCTGAAAACTTACTTCTTTCACCTGGAGGCTTAGGATGATGTTTTGGAGTCAAATTTTATATGATTTTGACTCCAAAACACATTCTAATATCAATTGAACTATTTCAGACCTTGAATCTTCTTGCAACTCAAAAAATTGGCCCCTTTTTGTTCGAAATGTGAGGGATAGTTGCATTGTTTGGACTATCACAAGAAACCTTCATACCTAAGATCAAAATGAATGTTACTAACTTGTAGAGAATTCTCATACCTTTTCAATGATTATTTGTTTTCCAACTCCTTATGGAGCTCCCGGAATCATCCGGAAAAGTTGAGTTTCATCACAAGAGTGCTCATTCCTTACACCTGAAAATCCGTTGTTGAGCAAATTGTCCCGAATGACCAAAACTTTCCTAAATCTTCCTAAATTGCTTCCAACACCTTCAAGGCTCCCCAATACCACCTCCGGATACTTAAGACCTTTTCAGAACTCTCTCGGGAGGGCACACAGGCTCGAATCAAAATTGGCCTCTCTAGGCTTCTAGCAAGACTAGTCTTCCTCCAAACTTCACTGAATCATCTGATGAGCTTTATTGCACTTCTTTGCACAATGAGACATGTTTGAAAATTGCATTAGGACCATCTTCAGGGCTACGATCAAGGTGCCACATGATGCAGGTTGATCGGAGAGGGATTCTGGAAGATTTGGAAGCAAGATTTCACATTGTGGCTTAGTTGTCATGCCTTGAATTTTGCATTTTTAGGCTAGTCATTTTACATGACAACATGTTCCAAACCTCAACAAAGTGTAACTTTGTCATACAAACTCCATTTGACTCCATTTTCAAAGCATTGGAAATGTATTTTAATGCTCTTCATAATAGTGTTATCATTCACATTCCTTTGCCATACATTTGTCAAACAGACACTCCGAACCTCGATTGTAAAGCTTTAAAAAGATCTTTTTGAGATCTTCCTTATGTTTTTCTTGGTTGAAATATTTGGAGATTTCTGGTTAGGGATTGTGAGTGAACCAAGGAAATACATGAAGACCTCATCGCAAGGCAACCTTTTGAATTTTGAATTTTTGTGGGGTCAAATTACATCAAATGGACTAAAGTCGGGAGGATTGGATTCGTGAAAAATTCTTGTACATGATAATTAAAGGCTCGAGAGGATGCTCCTATTGAAAGAATGGAGCTTATTGAGTATACGAATGGTATAGCAGCAGCTTATGAACTCGTTATTGGTCATATCAACATTCGTCATTACTGTCACATTTTTTTGAAGAACCCTAAAAAGTATCTCGACAGACTTGAGGACTAGTTTGAGAAATTTCTGATGAGGATGATGGTGTGGGGTCCAGCAAGGAGATTAAGCATTTGAGGACACTCAATATAAGTCTTTGGAATGAGATTATTGAATTAAGGACAGCATTAGACATGTAAGGCATAGCATGGTGCCTCTTATTCAACCAATTTTGATGTTAAGGATGTTTCTACATCTACCAATGCTAATGTTGCCAATGCTTTTACTTCTACTAATGATATTTCTGATATTGTTGATGCTGCTCGTGACGTTCTTGAAACTATTTCTGATATTGCTATTGGTACTTCTCATGCTATTGATTTATGATGAGAACACTCATATTGTTGAAAATAGTTCTGATGGTATTGATGGGTACCTATCACGGTAAGTTGCTATTGAGAAGGGATAGTACTATTCTTCCTATTGAGGCAACATTCAGGCTAGCAAGAGCAATAGTTGGTTAAGTCTCTCGGAATGAGATTATTGAATTAAGGACAGCATTAGACATGTAGGGTATAGAATGGTGCCTCTTATTCAACCAATTTTGATGTTAAGGATGTTTCTACATCTACTAATGCTAACGTTGCCAATGCTTTTACTTCTACTAATGATATTTCTGATATTGTTGATGTTGCTCGTGACGTTCTTGAAACTACTTCTGATATTGCTATTGGTCTTCTCATGCTATTGATTTATGATGAGAACACTCATATTGTTGAAAATAGTTCGATGGTATTGAAGGGTACCTATCATGGTAAGTTGCTATTGAGAAGGGATAGTATTATTCTTCCTATTGAGGCAACATTCAGGCTAGCAAGAGCAATAGTTGGTTAACTTCATACAAAATTGTGGAATGATTATTCTTCAACATCACTTGTTTTTCCGAACCTAGTAGTTGGTCATTGAGAGGATCTTCGCAGCATCAGCATCCTCATATGGAAGAGAGGAGGTGTTGAGGTCTCTACCTACGTGTTCAGACGCCATGCTCATTTGAAGGATGATAGATGGCACAATACTGCAGATATTGGATGGATCGGCAGGAAGTCATATAGCTCCATATGTGCAGTCTTTATGATGAGAACACTCATATTGTTGAAAATAGTTCCGATGGTATTGAAGGGTACCTATCATGGTAAGTTTCTATTGAGAAGGGATAGTATTATTCTTCCTATTGAGGCAACATTCAGGCTAGCAAGAGCAATAGTTGGTTAACTTCATACAAAATTGTGGAATGATTATTCTTCAACATCACTTGTTTTTCCGAACCTAGTAGTTAGTCATTGAGAGGATCTTCGCAGCATCAGCATCCTCATATGGAAGAGAGGAGGTGTTGAGGTCTCTACCTACATGTTCAGACGCCATGCTCATTTGAAGGATGATAGATGGCACAATATTGCAGATATTGGATGGATCGGCAGGAAGTCATATAGCTCCATATGTGCAGTCTTTCACGACTTCATATCGACGTGTTTCTAAATGATGAGAGCAATTGGCTCTCGTTACAGATGATCTCTCTATTGCATTTGACGGATCGATGATCTCAGTTTATGGGCCATCCTATGGAGTCAGCATTGTGATGTTGATTTGATTTTCTATTCCTCTATTAAGGGGGTATGTTCTTTTGACTCCTCTATTCGGGAGAATGTTGGAGGTCATGTGTCCGAAGAGGAGGGATCATGTGTTCGAAGAGGACTGATTTCCTTATTGTGCTAGAGGTTGTGTCCAAAGGAGACTAATTACATTGACTGCTCATGGTTGCTATTTTGCATCAAGGCTGGGTATGGGACTGTGAACAGTTGATGGGAGTCGGGACAACAGATTGTTGGATTAGTGACGATTGCAAAGTTGTAAGGCCTGGGACTCGTTTCAGGGGTGCAAAGCATATCTTGTTGATGGTATTTTGGTGCTTGGCTTCATTTCACTGGTATGAATCCTTGGATCATGTGAGTTTTGAAAGCTTATAGCTTATGCACATGACTGGCAACATTTGATCGCTGGTGTGCTTAAGATTACAGCTGGACTTGGTATTTTGCCTATTATCACTTTTACTATGTTCCACCAAGTTTCCAGGACGGATTTTTTTAGGCCTTTTTTAGGGGACGGCAGGGGATGGCTATTAAAAAATAAGAGAAAATTTAAAAAATATAGGAAATTTCAAATATTCATATGATAACATTGCTAAAGCAAACCTTAATACATAAAATTAGACTACAAGTAATCTAATCTATAGAGACTACAAGTATAAGCTACATACTTTATAATAGAACTATTTTATTCATTTCTCTCACAACTTATAGATTATACCAATGGATGATAACTAAGACTAACCACACATGACTTCTTAAAGGTTTGTTGTTGACCATTTGAACGAAGCCAACATGCAGCTTTGATTGAAGATATCCAAAACAAAGGAGTGACATTTAATAGCATATAAAGTATTTCTCTCAATTATAATAGCGGAATATACCAGCCCATTTCATCTTCAATCTCCTCAATTATCTAATCAATGCAGACCATTGATTTAAATATAAACATTGTTTTGGTAACCAACTATTTTCTGTTATTGTTAATCTCTTGTTGGCTTTTAGTAGTGTCTTATCGACTCTTTTGTTATGTTTAGTTGTAGTTGACAGTTGTGTTTTAACCAAAAACCATTGGATCTTTGATTCTTTTGTCATATAAACAGAATGATTCATTTCAGGGGAAGGGCACTGATGTGACAGTTCCTCCCTGTACCAAGTGATTGTATTGAAGTTTGAACACTACCTTATGCAATAAATTTGTTATTCAGAAATGAGCTTCTTTTTTGTTTTGATGTTTGTTTTAGGTTTAGGGCACTTAGAAATGAAAGTGGGGGTCCTTGTGGGCCCCACATTGCTTTACTTTTAATTAAAAGTGTGTTTTTAATAAAAAAATGTGTTTTTTAAGGCTGTTTGCTTAGGGGACAGCAGGGGACGGCTGGACATCCCCGGTACGTTTAGGGGACTTCTAGAAGTCCCCTAAACGTACCGGGGACGTCCAGCTGTCCCCTTTTTTTTTTACGTCCCCGGGATGTTTCCTAAAATTTGCAAAGTTTGGGGATGGGAAGGGGACGTTTCCTACCCGTCCCCGAGGTTCCGAAATGTCCCGGTACGGGGACGAGCTAAAAAACATAGGGGACGCGTCCCCGTGGAACATAGCACTTTTATGAATAGCATACTTTTGGTGCTTTGCTTCAATCTATCATTAGGTTGTGTCGGTTTGGAAGCATGTGCACATTGTTGGGGGCAAGGCAATTGATCACAGGCCATTCGTAGCTACAGAAAAGACTGGCGCAAGGTGATTGGCCACAATAACCATACCTACTGCAGAACTCGGAGCAAGGAGATTGGTCATGGGTCAGACCATAGCTACAGAAAACCTGGGACCATGGTGACTGGTCACAGATTTAATCATAGCTACAGTAGATCTGAGAGCATGTGGATTGGCTGTGGGTTGCATCATGGATACAATAAGTCTAAGAGCATGGTGATTGGACAATAGGCAGATTATAATTGGTTTCAAAATTTTGACTATCCGTCATTTGGATTGGGAAAGTTGTCATAAGAAGTAATATCAAGGTTGATGTAATGCCACTTTATATTGCACAAATTTCATTTTGATCCTTCCATTGGGGGTGGGGGTGGGGGTGAAATTTGGGCTACTGTGAATGTCATCTTCCTCAAGGCCCTCTACCTACTAATTTGAAGAGTATGTTAGAGTGGAAGTAAATGCATCATATCAGGCCCTTTGTATATCCTTAATTCACAGAGTACAATGGGATGTATGTCAGCATGGTGGCTCATGAGTGGTCAACACACCTTATGTGATATTAATTGTATGTATATTTATGAGAGGGTATGCCCACCTATTTTTCATACAGTTGTCAGTGTAAATGTCATCGGCATGAAGGAAACCCTCTCCCTACTAACTTGATCCACTCTGGAGCCCTTAATCAAATGGAGCTTGATCCCCAGAGCCATCTAGCAAATGAGTGGGTAGGTAACTGAGTAAGTAAGTTAGGGCCCCAATACAGTTTCTATCCTCTTATTGAATATGTTGTGACATTGGAATCCTTGGGGATTCCTCAACCAAATCTTTTTGCGTTTGTATTCTACATTGCATGTAATTAACATTTTCTTTCTTTAAATTATAAAATATTGCACTTAAACACAATCATGACGCACATTCGCCGCAGGTTTTTGGGTCATTGTGGCACCCTTCTTTTGTAAAACAATTGTCTTTGTTTGTATAATAATTAAATTTTGAACATTTTTTCTGAAAAGATAAAGCAACATCATCAGGTCAAGATGAATACTTAGAAGTTAAGACTACATGACATAAAGGACCAAGAATATCCAATCAATCACAGAATTGACAAATGCAATGAACTTCTGATGGAACATCTTGGCTAAACTTAGCTGCAGACAGATGGAGAATCAGTTAGACATAAAAAAATCCCAAGACATGTGAGCTTTTCCATTAGATCTTCTGTGACTCCTAAAAAAATCCATTTTACAGCTCAATCAAATCCCATGCTCAATATTTTAGAATTTTCAGTTTGATCACTTGAGAATTTTCAGTTTGATAGAAATTCTAATCTATAAATAATGTCAAAGGATTCAGCATCAAATGACATCATGCATGCAGAAATTTTCATGTCAAATTCTGATTTATATCCTCTCAAAGCAGTTCGGGCTCGTACATGTCACAAAGGGGTTGCAATTTAAAACCTACTATCAGCTTGTGTGAAAATAAGTGAAATAAAAATCCAGATGATTCTTCGATTGATTTCACCATCTGTTGATGGGTGACTGTCACTGAAATGGCAATTCACAGAGCAAGAATAGTCCCATAATGAAACAATAAAAAAATAAACAACACTTGTTCAGAAATTATTATGGATGTCTAATAAAGAAATGATGATAGGATATTTTGATACAGTAATAACATGTTGCTTTCCAAAAAGACATCATAAATCCCTTTTTAGACAAAACTCGCAACCATTGTTTTTTTTCATGGAGCATAATGGTCCCATTGATTTAATTTTGATGTAGAGGGTAAGAAGACTCTGTCAATTGCCATACTTTTTCTCGGCTATCAGTTCATGCATGGAAAGGAAATCACAATACTAAAATCGGTAGCAATTTGTTGCATCCAGATTATACTAGTAAAGTTGGAGGAATGGCAGTTCCAATAGGCAGAACTTGTTTACAAAATTGCAACCATTCTCTTTTTCATTAATTAAAAGAAATTGGCTTTCCAAGTGAATGTCCAAAAGGGCCCACTTTATGCAGGTTATAAACATTGACATTTTCAATTTACTCTAAATATTGGGATGATCCATTAAACATATTGACATTCATCCTTTCAGGTAAATGTAGTACCAATCAGTCCCTCGCGCCCCCAATTCAAAACCAATAGCACATATCTAGCTCGGACATAAGAGTAGTAAATTTGGGAAAGCTTACTTAATGTGAAGAAATACCCTGGGCCGCTTGGAAGCGGTGTTACCTGCAAGACTTTGCGTACTTTTCCTTGATCACTGTGAATCATACAAATACTGATGATAATTATAACCATGGAAATGAATAATCATAATGATGTAAGAATTGAACTGGATGAAACTATTTATGTGCACTACAATTCAATATGACAAATTAATGACCTTAAGGAAGTAAACTGACGGATAATGATTTGGGAGTTAGTATTTCTTTCTGTAAAGCTGTTTCATCATACAGTACAGGATCTTTTATGTCAAGACAGGATCCACAAATCGGAATTTTCTTTACCTTTTACCCTTGAAAGGGTCGTGGAAGAATTCACATGACTCATTTGCACTCAGACTTAGCAAGCTTCCGAGCTCAGTAACTGATAAAGCAAATGACTGCAACATGGCACAGTCAGATATGAAAAGAAGTCTACTGTCAATAACTATCAAAAACGCCTGCAACATGGCACAGTCAGAAGTGGAAAGAAGTCTACTGTCAATAACTAACAAAAAAGCCTTTATTCTATGCCTGCAGCATAACATCTTTCAAGAATATGTCGGAAACAGAAAAACATTAGAATCAGAACCAATCATGAAAATGCCACATCAGAGACAATATATTTTCTTTAACAACTGTGATAAAGACATCTTGAATCTTAAAATTAGCAATAGCTATGCAAGAATATGAAGGACTAGTATTTCACTCTAGAATATGTGACTGTGCAAAAGGGAAGATGCAAGTTTAATCCATTAACTCAAAATGAAAAATGGTCAGACTATAACCAGCATAAGGAATAATACCTGACACTTCTTCCAATCATATTGTCGTTCTCCAACAGAATGAGCAAATTGAAGAAGCACGCAGCCCACTTTTGAGATTTTAATTGACCCAGACTTCATGGTGCATCAGTATCAAAACACAAGGACCAACTATATCAAACACAAGTAAGAAAATTTAAAGCAAGAAAATGGCCGTTATAAATATTGAATTGTAAAAACAGACAGAAATCTGTATCGAGCAACCCATAAGATCCCCAAAGTTAAAGGTATACATACATCCAAGAGACTGAACGCTGGTGCTATTGGTGTCATACAGAGTGCACCTTTGCCTTTATAAATATGATAATCGACAAAAATTTGACTAGGTTGTCCTGAGAGATGAGACATTCGTTTCAATTCACGATTAACCACATTATTAAATTTACAGATGAGACAGAACTAAACACAACAGAATATGAACTACCTGGCACAGGAAGAGGCTCACCAGCGGCAGAGATGCTCGGCACTGATGAGATACCTTGTGGTTTTGAGAAGGTAGCTTTAACCACCATCGGCATGCTGACTGACAGACATCTGAAAACAGAAATGAAAACATGAATATGTGCGAGGGTGATTAAACAAGTGATGTTTAAATTGCCAGAAGCATCTTAAGCGCATGGAAACTCCTAATTAATGCATCTGGAAAATAATCTCCTAGCTAAGGGAACCTCCATAATTCCAATATTATTTTACAAAAGATATCAGAGTCAATACTTGTTACTGATGCTCACCTAAGTTGCCAATATGTTTTGGATATGGGTACAGATACAAAGAATCTGATACATGGATACGGCAAAAATAATTTGGCCCTGGATACAGCATTGGATACAGCAGTACAAAAATATATAAATTCCAGCCTAATAAATAGGAATTAACCACATATTATGCATATGAAAAACAAAACAAACTAAATAACCACAACAAACTACTCATAATTTCATTGAACCTGGGCACAAGCATTGTCCCTACCACATCTAGTCAAGGTGCTTATTACATTTATCTCATACATGCTATTTTTGTCCATGTTTCTGATGGCTTGTATTTGGTACCTTCCGTAGAATAATGCTGCAGCGAAAACTGTCATTTCTGTTGTAATGATATATTAAATTTAAAGAAGAAAAAAATTAAAAAGTTTTTTAAAAAAGCTGTTTTAAGCGCAGAAACGCCATGAAACGGCCAGGCAGGTCTGAGTACGGCCAGGTACGCACCCAGACCTTCCCGGCCATACCCTGGCGCGTTTCCAGGCTGTACCCGTATCAAGTGTCCTAGGGATGGCACTTTGGTATGTTAGATGCTTACACTTTACAAAGCACAAAGCTCATTTGTAAAGAAAATTTTGTCCATTCTGACAAATAAGTAAACACATTATCATCTGTAGATGATGGTTGAATTAGATATCATTTCATTTCCCTGCATTGAAGAGCAACTTCAGCACACGCACTACAAAGCATCCAATCAGGTCAAGAATGTTCAATTATTGTGCCAATTGCTAGACTCCAATGTGTTAAGCATAGAAGTGGAGCATTCCGTGCAAATTGTTCCAGGTGATGCTTCTAATTATGTTCTTGCTAATAGACTTCTCGTGGATATTGATGATGGTGGAAATCGGATACATTGATGAGGCCACTGATAGACTCACAGATACAATTAGGGCAATATATGAGGGACAGGATGGGGAAAGCATGCCTCTGTGAGGGATGGTTAATTCCATGTCAAAGCACCAGCTACATTAGACCTTTGCAAGGGTTGACAAATATCTTAATTCAGCAGTGTTCTATCATGTGTCCCTTGTTCCGGAGGTTACAAAGGTCTCTTCATGCACACTCAGACAAGAGGGTACAGAATTTCATCCATGAGCACATCCATAAGTATGCAAATGTTGATTGCTCGCTTGGTTATGATCTAGTAATTTACTCTAAGAAGAATGTCTTACTGGACACCTTTATGTGCATTAAAGGCTGAAATCTGATTCACGTCAAAATCTCTCTCTTATTCTTTGTATAACTTCTTATTTAGTATTTTACTTATTGCTTTTTGCAATATATAATAACTAGAAATGTGGTGGAAATTGGAATAGCTTTTTTGATCATACTCCTGATCATCAAAAAGTTGCTATCTGCCTTGTGAGACAGACTTGTAGAACCTCCAGTTGTGAACATAACATGACTACATTTAAGTGTGTATGCTCAAAAGAAGTACGGCATACTAGCACATAAACGAATGAATGATTTAGTGTCAGCCACTAAAATCTGACTCTGTATCATACAATAGGAGGAAAACAAAAATGGTGATGTCATCAATCTAGACGAGATCATCATTCAATTAAATTGTGGAGGCAGAGGAAGTAACATTTGCATACGAAGATGGCGACTGGTTAGAAAAAGGAATAGAGTTAGAAGCATAATCATAGGTTAGAGTAAGGTGTAACCCCATCCATGAGAAAGGCAAACCAGAATTGGCCGAGCCCCAGTGATATTCTTCCTTTTATTTGTGACATTTAATTTTAACTTGTACTTTTGAGTTTGCTCATTGTATTAAGTAAATTTAGCTGTGGCTTTGCAACACTTTACTATTAGTCTATAAACATCAGCCTTCAGGCCATCTGAACCGTCACATGATTAAATTATGTATGTCGATGATTTCTTTTGCCTATTAACACAAACGTAGTCTATTTTGATGTCTAAATGATCAATTCATGACTTATTTTTGGTCAAAAATGAATTTTTGTTGGATTTTTGTCCATTAAGTCTTTTTTTGAGTTTTGGTGAGTGATGAATTTGACATTTACAATTGGGCTTGCTTTGTTAAGTTTGAGCCATATGACTATGTTTGAAACAAGGTACAATTCCTCATAGGGACTCTTTAATGGTAGCTTTGCACTATATATTTCTAAATTTTTTGAATAAATACATCTTATATAACAACATAGAGCAAGAGGAATACATCAACTTAGCACCATGATTACAAGGAAAATCCCTCGAGGAGGGGAAAGGTAGCATGTGGGCCTGATGCTTCAAATGGAAATGATTCGACATCTTTACAAAAACTAGCAGACCTAATTTTAACAAGGAGAGCTATCTCTTGCTTGAACAACATCAACTCCCCTAAAATAAGGAGACTGACCTGCTGAAATGTTTCCGTATATTTTGTGCTGCATAAGAAACTAACATCAGACAACCTAATTGTATCCTGAGGACTTAATAGCTGTCCCTGATCATCCAATTGTCCCCCAAAAGTACCCTTTTCCAAAAAAGAGAGGCAACAAGTAGAGAATTGAATTCAGCATGACACAACTTTTAAAAGACATGGCTGATGGAATCCTATCCCACAAACACGGCAAACACAGCATAAAGCATCAGTGATACCAGCCTCGTCAAGTTGTGATTCAATGGCTAAACATTAGTGTATCACTAGCCATCCCAAGAACTTAAGGCTTAAATTGAAGGAGAATCCTGAGTTCCAAATAGACTGACAGTGTCTCATGTACCTTGATTCACTATTCTACATTCCCGTTTCTTGTTCACCCATGAAGTAATTTCATCGGTTTGCTTAAGTTGGCCATAAAATCCCTTGGTCGCATAATTGAAAAAGGTATTCCCATTAGTCCACTACTTGCATTTCTATATCAACAAGCTCCACGAATAGTTAATACTACAATCGACCAAAAATATTTATCGCTTTTACACTTTTTTTGGATTTTTTAGGCTTGGTAAATCTTTGGATGCAACATAAGATAAGCAAAGACCACATTCTTGTGCAGTATAAGCTTAGGCCATTTATCCTATCTTCCTTATTCCACAACTACTCCTGCAAGTGTCCCCCATTACAATTACACTAGAACCCCTTGGGCTTGTTTCTACTGCTATTAACAGTAGTCTTCGACTATTTTCCTTATCCATAAGGGTAACTAAATTTCATAGTTACAGACAAATAAGACTTGCAAAGAATGGGGATCTAGCTAAAGGCATGTGAGATCATCAACAAGAAGAATGTTGAAAAGAAAATACACAGGCAATGAAAGAGGCTAAAACCAAATCTCAGTTTGAGTATTGAGACTTTCTAGTGGCTGAAAAGTAAAAATCTACCCATTGTAAAGAAAAAGGGTAGATCCCAAAAGTGACAATAAAGTTGTGTAGGTCCTATGAATGAAGCACTAACCTATTTTAATGTTTTATGGATTATTTGCAAGAATACCCGTTTGTGATTTTGACTTGCTATTCAAAATGTTGGGGCAACAATGTTGAGAATCTAGACTTTGACACACATTTGTGGAAAAGGAAATCTTCAAAGAAACTGGTGATAATTTCTTTCACAGGGCTATTGAGAAAAATATTCTCTATTGTAAATAAATGATGAGCTCCTATTGTAGGAGTGTTTCAATGTGTTATATGCTTTGCATGTCAGAGATTTTAGGGGTGTGGAAGCATGTTGCCTTGTTGTTTTTTTCTTTAAAGCAATTACTCATAGGGTTATTAAATGCCTACAAAAAATGAGAGAGAAAGAGAATGTATGGAGGGAAAGGTATGGCATGAGCTGCAGGCACTGAGAATATTGTAGGCGCAATGTTTTTGATTTTTTTATTATAGGAGAGGTTACAGTTTTAAGGTCGTTGTGATTGGTTCCAACCATATTATTATTTTACCACATGGTACGGTCAGAAGAATAACAAGTACCAGGCAGAGACCATCAAGATTGAATGCGCATTAAGTCCTTGCATGGACTTAAAAAAAGCCCCACAGCCCTAGATTATCAAAATTCTGCATCTCCAAGATTTTGGATTCAGAAGAAGTCTTTTTATTCAAATCTATATGTCAAAAGCGATGGTGAGGACATAGTGATGGTACTCATCATCTATGTTGATGATCTTGCCATCAATAGCAAAGAGTATAAATTTTACATGCCATTATTTCCAGAAAGCAAGATATCGCAATGCACCCATTCAAAACACTAGTAATTGATAGTGTCATTGTTGTTATGTTTGCAGATTTTTAACAGTTAGGGCAGCGAACTGAAGAAAATTGATATCTCTCAAAATACTCACTCAAATCACTTGAAATTTTTAGGAGAGCTTGCTAATATTATAAAGAACATAAGAAAATTATTTTTGGAATTTTTGGAATGATATAATGCAGCCAGAAAATTACAGAAAGCCCTAAAAACTTCAAAAATTCATATCTTCTCAAGTAGGCATGATAAAATTATGAAATTTTGGAAATAACATCTACTAATAGTGAGAATGAAAACCCAACCTCCAGATCTGAAAATGGACACCGGGAAGCCCTAAAAAACACTGCTGCAAATCTGGAACTGAGTAGATAAAACCCTAGAAAATAGATAAAAATCTGAATTTCTGGAAATAATATCTACCACTGATATAGAAGAGATCCCATCCTCCAAATCTGGAAACGCACACTGAAACCCTTCCAAAAATTGTTGCAAAATCCCAAAGTGGGTCGCTCCCCTTGGGAAGAGGCCAAAAACCCTCAAAGTGTCTCTAAATATGGCGCCAAAATCTGCTCTAATCGCTGCCACAAATCAGATCTGAAAACCCTTGGATTATCTCCACAAAATGTCACCGAAACCCTCAAACCCTTCCTCTGAAACCTTTGAAAATACCTCTGTAAAACAGCCTTGAAAACAGCTCCAAAATGACAAGCTAGGGTAGATCTCTCACTACCGAAGAATGCCCTGCTAGCTAGGGATAGATCTCTCACCACCGAAGCTAGGGTCCCTGTGGGATTTCACTCCACAAGCTGTAAATTTGCAAGCAGCAGTT
This sequence comes from Taxus wallichiana var. yunnanensis, assembly GCA_018340775.1. Classification (NCBI taxonomy): domain Eukaryota; kingdom Viridiplantae; phylum Streptophyta; class Pinopsida; order Cupressales; family Taxaceae; genus Taxus; species Taxus wallichiana. Next base: position 785,885,273 of record CM031240.1, on the reverse strand, counting down.
GCACATGAAGGAAAATAATTATGTATGCAAGAATGTTCTCCATCACTCCCCCAAACCTCCTTTTATAACATCTCATTACCTCATTGGGCCTTTGGGACTAAAAATGACTTAAGTGACCCCAACGAAGAAATAGAATAATAAAGTACCATAAGTGACCCCAACGAAGAAATAGAATAATAAAGTGTTATGGGGTCCCCCCTAACGACAAAACATAACATCTAGTCCCTCCAAATCACTTTATGCTCATGTCAACGAAAAATTATAACAAATGAACTAGATATTCACACCCAATAGCTCCCAACATCCCTAGCCCCTTGGGTATGACCAAGGCTGGGACTCGAATTGGCCCTTAGGCCTTTGGCGTAGGAAAGGGGACATTACAATCCTCCCTTCCCGAGAAATGCTTGACCCCAAGCATTATCCTGTCATCTCAAAGTTGAATACCACAAAGTAAGTTTCTCCATCTCACCCTGCAGTCAACCAAAGATCGGTGTAATCCGAAGTAACCAAGAAACCCCATGTAGTCATCATGACCTCCATGTTGTATAGAGAACAATGTTGTTCGTGAAGTAGAATGATACCCAAACCGACTCTCCACTGGTACCCACATCGGGATTGCCAATTTGTCCAATCCCTGCCAATCTGATGCCATCATCATGGGACCCGTCACTATCTCTTCGATCAACTCCTGGGTACGCAAGTCCACTTTGAATCCTGTAGAATCTCTGGATCAACCTGTGAAATAACCTGTATACGCACAAAGCGTGCTAACCCTCCCACATGACCCACATTAGTGTGAGAGTACAACTCATAATGTATCTCAATGTGTCCCGTGGGGAAAAATCCCAAGACTCCAGTAAATGGTCAACCGACAATGTCAACTCTACATAGTTCACCTCCTGTGATGAGTGTGAACCTACTGAATAACCAGGAAACTGAGTCAACTCCATCCCTCCACTGACTAGCACATGGGTGAAATGCCCTCTGTGCCTAGAAGCAATAAAATACATAGGAGTGCTATCCCATGTCGACTCAGAACATGATGAACCTATAAGCTCCGATTTGTTATAACGACAAACCGTACATCCCTGTATGAAGTTGAGGATATCCTCCCTCAACCCATGCCATCTGAATCTCTCTGATATGAGCCTGTAGGTCGCATCGAAGCTCAAGTGTCCGAGTCACGAAAGAACAATGCACATGTCGCAATATCTCCATCCTCAACCATGAATCTGACACAAGGTATAATCTGCCCTGATAGAATATCATCTCATCCTCCAATCTGTAGGTGTCATCTTGTATGTGACCATCCAGAATCTCACAAGTGTGTCGGTTCTTGGAGTACTCAACAAGCAAATGAGATCTCCAGTCTACCGAAACCTCAGATAACCAACATAATGATAAACTTAGATGATTTGAACCTGTAACCCCAATCTCTGTGATTGTCTCATGTGCAACACTACTGGTCACACCCACATCCATCATATTCCACATCGATCCGCAATAATAAAGCCCCTCATCATGTCGGAAAGTCCTCTCCATCCCCTCAGCTGCAACCACCCTAGGTGCCCCTGTAGATAATCCCCTCAAAATCACATTCCTGTCCTCGGACTTAAACTTCAGCTCCATCGTCTGAAAGTTAGTCCGAAACTCACCAAGAGAGTGAAGCCACTGCACTCCCAGCACTATGTTGGTCACTCCCATACCAACAATGTGGAAATCATCAGTAATTGTGTAGTTACCCATGGTGATGCTCAATTGTGGAACTCTTCGTGTGCATCTCATATACTCCCCATTGGCTACAACAATGTTGAAGCCCTCAAAGTCCTTCGTCTGCAAACCTCGTCTCTCAACCAATGATGCATCAATAAAGTTGTGGGTAGCCCCACTGTCAATGAGTACCACAACTCGCTGACCCTGCATAACTCCTCTAATCCTAAATGCCTTGTACATCAGAGTACTAGACAATGTGGCTATAATCTCTCGAGGAAAAGTCTCCTCCTCCTGCACCGCATCAGCACTATCCAACGCAACTCCATCTCCATCATCCATCTCGCGAGTCTCTAACTCCTCACCTCTGTCACCCTCACTCTCCTCGAAGACCTCAATGAATTGGGCCTTCCCTCTACCTCTGCAATCATGTCCTGGAACCCAAGGTGTGCGGCAATCGAAACATAGTTTCTTTCGCCTCAACTCATCTCTGTCCTCTCGGGAAATGACTGGCTTCTTAGCCACCTCCTGCCTCGGTGGAGGCTCCCTCTGCTGAAGTTCGTCTGATCCAGATGGAGGTTCCCTTTGCTGACGCGTGAGGTGGAACCCTCGACTTTGGAGTGGATAACTCCAAGTCTCGAGATCTCCTAATAGCCTCATGCAAAGAAGAAGGCTCAAATGCCTTCACAAACCCAACAAGAGCATCTGTCAAACCTGCTGTGAACAAAGTGAAATCAACCTCATCTCCGTAACATCAGGTACCATGACTGATAATCTCTGAAAATCTGCGATATACTGATCCAGGAACCAATCTGTCTCAAATGAGTCAACTCCCTAAAATACTTGTCAGGGTCCCTCCTATCAAATCTGCTCACTAGCCTCTGCGTGAACTCTGCATAAGTAGTAATGTGTATGTGTCCTGTGTAATCAATCCATGATGCCACCAATCATGAGCGTCTCCCTCAAGATGTAAGATTGCAAACTTAATTGCATCTTCCTCACGCATAGGATTCAAGTCGAAGTATGTCTTCAACTTCTGAACCCAAGATTGTGCAATACACTTCTTAGAACCATCGAAGTGTGGAATGGAAATCTGTCCCAATCTCCTTTGCAACTCTGGTACCTGTATTTGATGATCTCTCCTAGGCTTGCTGCCAATCTTCATTTTGCAATATTCCTGGAATGGCATGTTGTCACGAAAGCCATCACTCAAGGTCTGGTACCTTTCCCAACAAGACTCCTCATCTAAAATATCCATTGGCTGCCATACCTGTGAAACTTCGGATCCTTCACGAAAGAAGGTTCGTGAATCCCCAAAGGCCTGGTAGAAGAATGGGGAGACCGTTGCCCTGAATGTCCACCCTCACCTCTTTGATCATGTTGTCCCATATTGCTATTTTCTCCTCTCTCCGTATGAGCATCAATCCTGCCCTGTGCTAATCTCTCAGTGAGCTGGCTTAAATAGAGATTGGTAGTCTCTCTTGCTTTACCATGTTGGTGAACAATTGTTTCATCAGATCTACACCCATATCCTCACTGTCTTTGTCTCCCATCTTTCAACCCCAACAGGTTGGAGAAACAACTGCTCTGATACCACTGAAATATCCCTTGTGGGATACCACTTAAAAATGCACCAAAAAAATAAGAAATTGCAGCAAACCCAAATTCTGATTTTTGCAGATTTTTAACAGTTAGGGCAGCGAACTGAAGAAAATTGATATCTCTCAAAATACTCACTCAAATCACTTGAAATTTTTAGGAGAGCTTGCTAATATTATAAAGAACATAAGAAAATTATTTTTGGAATTTTTGGAATGATATAATGCAGCCAGAAAATTACAGAAAGCCCTAAAAACTTCAAAAATTCATATCTTCTCAAGTAGGCATGATAAAATTATGAAATTTTGGAAATAACATCTACTAATAGTGAGAATGAAAACCCAACCTCCAGATCTGAAAATGGACACCGAGAAGCCCTAAAAACACTGCTGCAAATCTGGAACTGAGTAGATAAAACCCTAGAAAATAGATAAAAATCTAAATTTCTGGAAATAATATCTACCACTGATATAGAAGAGATCCCATCCTCCAGATTTGGAAACGGCACACTGAAACCCTTCCAAAAATTGTTGCAAAATCCCAAAGTGGGTCGCTCCCCTTGGGAAGAGGCCAAAAACCCTCAAAGTGTCTCTAAATATGGCGCCAAAATCTGCTCTAATCGCTGCCACAAATCAGATCTGAAAACCCTTGGATTATCTCCACAAAATGTCACCAAAACCCTCAAACCCTTCCTCTAAAACCTCTGAAAATACCTCTGTAAAACAACCCTGAAAACAACTCCAAAATGACAAGCTAGGGTAGATCTCTCACTACCGAAGAATGCCCTGCTAGCTAGGGATAGATCTCTCACCACCGAAGCTAGGGTCCTGTGGGATTTCACTCCACAAGCTATAGATTTGCAAACAATAGTTGCACATGAAGGAAAATAATTATGTATGCAAGAATGTTCTCCATCACTCCCCCAAACCTCCTTTTATAACATCTCATTACCTTTTTCCAAGTTGGGCGCTCCATGTGGGACTAAAAATGACTTAAGTGACCCCAACGAAGAAATAGAATAATAAAGTACCATAAGTGACCCCAACGAAGAAATAGAATAATAAAGTGTTATGGGGTCCCCCTAACGACAAAACATAACATCTAGTCCCTCCAAATCACTTTATGCTCATGTCAACGAAAAATTATAACAAATGAACTAGATATTCACACCCAATGATATCGCAATGCACCCATTCAAAACACTAGTAATTGATAGTGTCATTGTTGTTATGGGGAAGCCATGAAGGTATATTCCTTCCGAGAATCATGCTCCACACCAACTACTATAACATTTTCCGATCCTGTGGCTTTTTAGTATGAGAAAGATCATATTGATTTTTCCGGAAATCCTTCATACGTAATGCCCGACCTTATGTTAGTAGAAACATCGTAGCTTGTGATTTGCTGAGGATTCTAAATTTATTTTTCCTTTGCCTTTGTATTGAGCAACAAATGTACTTTCAAAGAGTCCAGCATTGAAGTCACGCAGCTTTCCTCCCTCTATTCCTTCTAAAGAGGAGGAAGGGAATGGCTGTAGGTAGGTAGGTAGGTACTGCTACCAACTCAACCTGACCTAACCCAGGAGTCTATATAGCTGGGAAGCTCTGACCCCTATCCCATTTCCCCAACTTCCCCCTACTAATATAGGCAGCATGGGGCGGGTGCGGACAGTCTCTATAGATAGTATTATACTATCATGTTATATTTTAGTTGGGAGGCCGAGGACCGGGAGTAAAATCCTGCGAATGAAGCGAAAACGGCTCCCATGGGAGGTACATAATGGGGATGTGCAACCACGTAATGAGTATCATGCAGAGCAATATCTGGCCAGGATTCGCTGGGACTAGATATGAACTGACCTTGTCAAATGTGAGTGTTTGAGTTTCTGTTCGCAAATTCATTTGACTCCCAAAAGGACTCAAAAGAAGGTGGCAAATTGTTGATCACCATGGTGACCATGTAGTTCTCATTCACCTTCTTATTGACAGCTGCCAATTGGTTTCTTAAGTTATTCACCTAATCAGGTGCTCTGATAGTAACTCACCCTCTGGAATTTTAGTGGAAAGCAATAAGTTTCTAGAGACAACACACAGCCTTTTTCATATGTTTGATACTTGTTTTTCAGGCCTTCCCAAATATCTCCTGCAGAGGTTGCATTTCTAACTTCTGAGATCAACCATCAGACACAGACAAATTTATAAGTAAAAGTGTTTCCTTATTGTGCCTATCATAATTATCAAAATCAAACAGCACGACTTGCCTCAGTTTTTAGGATGATTTTGTTACAATCTCACAGCTCATGAGTATCTTGTAACTCTAGACATTATACTTTTCACCTGTCAAATTTTAAGACTCGTGTGAAATGATTCGGAATACTGGCCATGACTTCAATACGATTTCGTGGGTTTACACTTTCAGTTTATGACACGAATTTCCCAGGCTTCTAAAGGTTTATTGGACTGATTTTTATCTCAGGAACCAAAATAAACAGAATAACCCATCGGTTTTCTATAAATTTACCAGAATAGACATTTTTATAACAGGAGATTTTCAAAATCATTTGCAGGAGAGAGCTTTATGAGTTTGACAGATATGTTAAGAGCAATTTCCCAACCTGCTAATAAGCAAAATATTTAATATCGAAAGCAAATAATATCAGCTTCCGCCCTAGGAACCCTTCTATATGTTAACTGCATTAGGTCTAAAATCTATAAAGGTGAAGAGGCTTGTTATCTTTTTGTTTGTCTTTTCAACCACGCATATATTAAAACAGGAAAGGGCAAGGAAACCCCATTAATGCAAATAAGTTTTCCAAAATCCATTACTCTTGCAAATGGGCTATGGAGTAAGTATTTACTATATGTAAATATGTACCTGGATGATGATGATGATGCTGATGAGAACTCAAGCGCGTGCTTACAAATATGGTCTACTAACTTGAGCACCCTTCGCATTTTGTCAAAAACTGAAGTGCAACAGCTTCAAATCGAATGTATGTTGTGTACAGAAATACCCAAATTACAGTGTCAACAGAGCAGAAAGGAGGAGAGTTGCCCAAGTTTTGGAAATATGTTTGCTACTTATATTGAATGACAATGGAAAGGGATTCAGAAAAATGTTTTGAAATCTGGTGTAGATATGCAACGGTAAACACAATAATGTATCAAGATGCATTATTATTATTATTGTTGTTATTTCTTGATTTGTTTGTTGGGGTTTGCTTGTATGTTATTTAGCTAGGCTAATAACATGGCATTTAGGTTATACTAGCAATCACACTAAAAAGTGCAATGGAGACGTTGATATTGGAAGCAAGGTACGAGATAGATATTTTTAATATTTTCAAGGCCCAAAAAAATTATGGGACAGATAATCTGTCATTTTTGTTTTCTAAATTTTTGATTTTTGATGTTTCAATTGATAATGAATTTCTCGCTTTTTCCACTCTATTCTTGGTGAACATACCTTATAACGAAGTAGTTGTTAAATCGAGTTGCATATTTAGTCTCAATATCATTGAACATAATTCAAAGCCAAGTGAACTCGACAAGGAGGGAGGAAGAGAAATAGAAAAGAAAAATGAAAAACTACATGTAACTACATAAAGTGAACCAAAATTAATAAGTTCAAGTAATTATATATATGAAAAATGGATAGAAAATAAAACTTGTGGAATTTTACATTTGAGAAACAAAATCAATGAAGAGGGAAAATAAGAGAGCAATAGTTAGACCGAATAGAAGAGTGTCATGGAGCATAATCTTTGTTCTTTTTTAATTTGATTGTGGACATGGTATTGTACTTAGTGTGTATCACTTTGGAAATTGAAAGGTGACACTATGTGAAGGTCTTGCAATGTCAAATGTTGTCATTTTTGTATTGTTAAAGAGCAAGCAAAATATTACAAAGAACGTATACAAAATGATTTTTTAGAAATACATAAGCACCTAGCCCTTAAGTGCCATTTCATTTTAAGTATACAAAGGCGTGCATGTATAGTTGGCAAGAAAATGTTGGAGGTTAATGAGAGTTAGAGTTGCGAGCATAATAATGATTTACTCTATATTATGGTTGAAGATAATGGAGAGCTTGATTTTGTTGACGATATATGATTTCCTTTTACCAACAATTCAATGGATGATCATTGTCGATGGTAACCCTTCACAATTTGTTATAGCCCTAAAAGTATCTCTTTTATATTTCAAAGTACATCTAGTTTTATGTTTTAAAAACTATAGTTCGGTCCATTATGACCATTAGGAAATATGTGCTATTTTTTTATTTTTAGTGATATAAACTTTACAAGTAGTACAAACCCTAGGACGTTATTTTTAAACATTTTAAATAGGCAACAACAATGGAAAATAATGCACACTTACTCAATATAGACCATATAAGGGGATAGCTTATATAATGGATATGTTAGCTAGGTCGAAATTTAAAGAGTTCGTATATTTAGCATATTTTTAGTCTTAATTTATGTTAAATAGCAAATAACTAATATGAATATATTGTTTTATTTCCAACAAATGAGTTACTTATGAAATATCACTTGTAGCGAGTAATAATCATGGAGAATTGTTGTGATAAATAGTGGAAGCCAATGGCAAGTGCGTTGGTCCCTAAAGTGGATGCATTCCTATATAAGTATACGGAGACATGCATGTATGGTTGATGTGTAAACAATGAAGGTTGTCAATGACTAGTTAAGTCGAAAGGCATGTTCTTAATTAGAAAGCCGGGGGCTCGACAAAGATCCAACAAAGTGCACATACTCTGCATCGTCGACCATCTAAATGGTGGAAATTACCCGCTTTGACGCGCTCGACAACGGACAGAGAATCACGGACTGATCTTTGTGTTACACATGGTGGGCGTTTTCCAAAAATTGTGGAAAAACTCACGAAAACTAAAAACTCGCCAAACACAACGTTTCTTTCCTTTTATGGCATATTTTTCCTTTTTTGGATTTTTGGTCAAAAATTTAGGAGAAAAAAATTTGCCATTTTTGGAAAGGGTCCAGGAAGATGTAGCAGCAAAAACTTGCATGTGCCATAGCTTTCATTCTGTGGCTCCGTTTTAGGTGTCGTTTTCTCTAAAAGTGCATATTTTCTCGAGCTCTACGCATTGATGGCAATATTTTTTATTTTCATAAAATCCATTTTTGCACCTTTTGGAATTGCCAACTGTTATTACGTTGAAAGATGTTAGCGTTTATTATGCCGAGAAAATAAAATTTAGTATTCCTTTCTTTGCATTCGTTGAAAATGCTTGATCGTTATTACTGTTTGAAAGGTGTTAGCGCAAGGGGAGACCAACAAATTATGCACCGACCGAGATGCTTTGGTTGGCGGTGTACAGGAAACAAGATTCTCACATATGGCATTAAAACAAAGGCGCGATAATGTGTGTAAATATATGCAAAATATATAGTTGTATAGTTTGTATGCGTATTTGTATTTTTAAATATACGCAAAATAAAATGTTAAAAAAGTTTGTATGAGAATTTGTATTTGTCAATACATTCATCAAATTATACTGTTGGCAATATAGAGATATTCAAAAGAAGATTCAAAATGTCAATTTATATGGAGGTTTGTTTCTTTACAATAAGTGGCGGAATCGCAAATTGTTATTACGTCGCGAAAATAATATTTTATATTCCTTTGTTGCAGCCAAGAAAATAATGTGCATTAAAACACAAGCACGATAATGTGTGTAATAAACATTCCTATTTTTTGTGATTGAGTTATTACCTCGTTATCCGATGTCCCTCTAAAGACTCGTGTTCACGCTTGCGCGTGGACCTGAGAGCATCCATTGGACGGAAATAATACTATCCTGTAAACAATCTCTCCATACTTACGTCGTTAGAGGCCAACACGTGTCACTCGGTTGTATATATTGGATTAGGGAATAGCGTTTGAAAAATAACAAAGTTGTTGCGCTTCGGGAAAAGCAAACAATGGTTTAGGTGTTGTTATAGAAAATATGGGCCGATTCGCAGATGTGCAACGCACAAACTTGATGACAATAACTCGGTTTGATCTGAATGATCAGACGAGGCATCCCGGATCGTGCGGTGACTTAACCATTCCCCTCAGTCACATTGTCGTCGGCTCCAAGTTCACGTGCTCAAGAGAATGAGGAGCGAGACGAGGCATCCCGGATCATGTAGGGACTTAATCATTCCCCTCAGTCACATTTTTCATTGGCTCCAAGTTCATGTGCTCAAGAGAATGAGGAGCAAGAAACAAAGCAAATTACTGAGCACTGTCTCATCCAAGGCTTGTTTAATGGCGGGCTCTAGCCATTCAATTTGTGAATATCCCAAAACCGCCTCAAACCGGAGCTCCCGATACGCCGTCTGACAAAGCCAGATTAAACGTTCGTCATTTTCTCCACATTGCATCGTTCAGTCTCTTTGTTGCTTCCATTGTCACGTTTCCGTAAGGAAACGATAATTTCTCGGAAGATCCTTTAGAGTTGCACGATTGAGCAGAAATTTCTCTAAAGATTTAGCAAAACAATTCTCGAACGAAGTTTTTATGGATTTGATTTTTTTGCGATGAAATCGTTACTCTCAGAGCCAAATATATATGGTCGCTGCCAAACAGGTCGTAGACCGATTTTTTATTTGATATATCACGTTTTGTAATATATTTATTTATTTATTTATTCTATATGTATATTGTTATTACTACTAGTTTGTTTTACAGTTTTTTAATAAATATTTATTTATTTAAAATATATATATTATATATAGTGTTTTTATTATATATATATATATTTGCATATATTTATATAATAACATAAATAGTGTTTTGTATATTGTATTTTGAATATTTTTGTTGATATGTTTTTCATGTTTTTATTAAGCTCGAGTTATTATCCTGAAAGGCATTTCCACGAGCGGAAGCCTCCTCCCCCTCTGACAACTGACAAAGACATGAACGATTACAATTTATTTGGTTATCGAAGCACTGACATTTATCGCCCGTACACGTGGCACGCAGTGGTTGGAGACAACTTGTCACATGTCAGATGACCAAAACTGTTGTGAGGCCTTCAACATTCTGTTCTTCCAACACCAACTTTGTATCTTTAAAATTGAACGCGTCAACTAATGGACGAGAAGAATGGTTGTGGAGAAGCTCCGGATCATCATATAACAAACAATTGTCCATCTGTGCCAAGATCGATGTTGGAATATTCATCAAGGAACCTTCCTCCAGCTCTAGATTCCTTGTGTTGAGATCCCGCATGCGAAAAATTGAATCCATCTTTGAAGTACAAGAAAGGTTTTCGCCATCTTCTATGTCGCAGTTTTGAATCTCGTCATCGTGTGGGGACTTAACCATTCCCCTCAATCACATTGTCATCGGCTACAAGTTCGTGTGCTCAAGAGAATGAGGAGCAAGAAACAAAGAAAATTACCTAAGCATTGTCTCATCGAAGTCTTGTTTAATGGCGGGCTCTAGCCATTCACTTTGTGAATATCCCAAAACCGCCTCAAACTGGAGTATGCACATATTATGCAAAGAGAAACAAAAATGAAGATGTTCGAGTTGGAGCAGCGAGGCCTATAGCATAGGCAACCGTTACGGTGGTGGTGGTGTTAAATCCAAAAACACAACCCTTTAAGCGAGTTTTTTCATTTGATCTCGGTCAGAACGATTGCACTCTGGGAATGAACTCAAGAGCTTGTGCATTAAGCAAGATGAACGTTGAATTCTTTTCAAGAGAAATCGACCATGTTGACTCTCGATATGCTTCTTACAGATGAATTACAACATTACACTTTTTCTCAGTGTCAACCACAAAGTCATGCTTCCTCATCGTTAACTTCGATCCAAACAGGATGCTTTTTTCTTCGTTTCAATTTCCTTTTCCACTCACCAATATTTTTTGTTTCAGCGTTAACATCACTATTTAAAATTAAAGTTTTTATTTTTCAGAATTATCATTTGCAAGGGAAAAATCATTTATTCGGGATTGATGTGAAATGACATATAAATTTGAGAAAAAATTGGAAACAATAAATACAAAATAAATTCATAATTGCCTTTTAATACAAGTTTGAAATAATTATATCTGCCTCTTGTTTTTATATATGCTAGCAATTGCATATGAGTTGCAAATTATGGCAGAGACGATAACAACGTTAAGTTTGTTGGAGTTGTAATTCTTTAGTGGGGTCACCATATGTGCTACTTTGAACTGCCTACGAATGATGGAATATCGCCAAACCCCCAAGACCTCTACACATGCTAGTGTTCCATCAAATATATTCCCTAACTTGTCTAAAGAGAACTTTAAATGCATGCATGGACAAATATTTCTGTAAAGCAATGTTATGCGGGGATGTGTACCCCCTGAAAACCAGAGGTCTTGGGGACGACAGGATGAGAGGAAAATGTTCCCCCCCACATTTAACAATAACTCGACTATATTGTATTATAAAGACATTAAGAATCAAGAGTGGTATATGAATATAGAAAATTTTGAGCACAAGTGCACATGGTATTCAATATATACATAATAAATTATATTTGTATATATTTATATAATAACATAAATAATGTTTTGTATATTGTATTTTGAATATTTTTGTTGATGATATGTTTTTCATGTTTTTATTAAGCTCGAGTTATTATCCTGAAAGGCATTTCCACAAGCGGAAGCCTCTTCCCCCTCTGACAACTGAAAGAGACATGAACGATTACAATTTATTTGGTTACCAAAGCACTGACATTTATCAGTCGTACACATGGCACGTAGTGCTTGGAGACATCTTGTCACATGTCAGATGACCAAAACTGTTGTGAGGCCTTCAACATTATTCTCTTCCAACGCTGACTTTGTATCTTTAAAATTGAACGCATCAACTAATGGACAAGAATGGTTGTGGAGCAGCTCCGGATCATCATATAACAGTCAATTGTCCATCTGTGCCATCTCCGAAGTAGAAGAAAGGCTTTCACGCCGTCTTCTATGTCGCATTTTTGAATCTTGTCATCGTGACGGTTTGTCATGGACATATCGATAGATTCTAAGATGTTATCCGAGAAGGACACGCAAGAATCGATCCATGATTCTTCGTCCATGGCGAGGAAAGTGTGTTGGACGAAACTTGCACCTTGGTCATCTAAGGCCATAAGAGCTGCCAAATCCTTCTCCATGTACTAGACAAGGCTCGATTCCCAGTCTTGTTGGGCCAACATAATGGATGCAAAGCCATGGTAATTACTACTTACGGAATAAGATGAATTGATATTATAATTTGTGTTAGCTAAGAAATAATGATTGTTCTAAAACATTTTAGGGATTTTTACATTTTTTTGGGAACTCATATTATCATCGTTCATTATGAAATTGACATATACTTTAGCTTGAGTTACCTTTAACTTGGCTTGATTGTTTTCAATCCAAATAACTCAAGGCTTTACTTTGAAGAGAACCACTATTGAAATTGGGGGCGTGGAAACACAACGACTTTCCTTCACAACTATATCGATTGTTCCCACCTTGTCTGCCTATCGGATCTCGCCCTTTTTCCACTCACTTGCTATAACAAATCTTCTCAGCAGCAATTTTGCAATCACGCTAATAAGAGGAATCCCGTCTTCATTCCCTATCCTTAACAATCCCCTCTTATTCAATGGTTGACCTTCCCTTTCAAGCTACTCCACTTCTTCTGCACTCTGAATCTTTTCTACTTCTCCACTTTTCACTACTTCATTTTGTTTTTCATTTACTAACTACAAATATCATATTGCTTTGTTGTGTTTTTCAATTACTTTTCCACCTTAAGAATATTTCGATTTCGGCGTTAACATCGCACACCTCACATGTGATTGCTAGTTATTCTGTAATTAAAAACAATGGCACAAGCTTGATTTTGTTGTTGAGGTATGACTTCCTTGAATCATTGGTTTAAAAGTAGATAATCATTTCAATGCAAACACTATCCTTTGAGTGGATTGGTGAAGAACGATTTGACCAATGCAAGTTTTTATCTTGTAAACAAAGGATGATAAGTGGGGAAGATAACAAAATGGAATAGCGTTCGGGTTTATATATAATAAGGTGCTTAGACCTTTTACGGTGGTTAAATATTTCATTTAACTAGTTGTCTATTAAGCTTCAAATTTGGATTTAGTTTTTTATTATTTATTCTAAAAAAATCACAATGAATGTATCTATAATGAATTTGTATAAATTTTCAAATACTTGGCTCTTAAATGGTTGGATTTCATTAATAAGTACGCAAAGACATGCATGTATGGTTGATGCCCTACTTTTATATAGAATTATATAAAAATTTATATCCAGAGACATATGTTAAGAAAATATTTTATGAGTATTATATAATAATGTTATTTTACACATTTTGCGTGGGTGATACTCAAACATTATTTCTTGTTTTATTTTTATTTTTCATGTGTCATTTACCAATTTGGTTTGTTTTCTAGGACGTGCGTGATGATGTGAACGACACAAACATTGAAATATTTGTAAAAAAATAATTAAAACACGTGATAGGTGATACAAACATTGAAATATTATAACACTACATAGTAAAATAAACAAAAACAAAAAACCAATTGATCTAGAATTAATTGTAAATCAACTTTAGATATTATAATACACAAATGTATGAAAGTAAGAGAAAACACATGTTAAAAATCCAAAACAATGAGAGAATATACTTTTATTAAATGACCTATCAATATTATTGTTAATGTCTACATGAGAACAAAACTCTTTCATTTATATGCACTAACACGCAAAAATATTGCCCTTAAAAATATTTTCAAATCTATTAATTTGATCACCGTACTTAATAGCTCCAATCTTAATTCTCTAATCATTCTAATTATTTAATTATTTCCAAATCATTTTTCTGTCCAAATGTTCATGTATTCTAAACTAGAAATGGCACACATGCGGTACAATGTAAATGTCGATAGGGGAAGTAAAGAGTGTTAATGTAGGATATGCATTTTCCTTGTATTTTTTTATTTACTTGGAACTTTCCTACACTCATAGGATATGTTTGCTTAAGTGTACTAGTTGCGTTGAGTTAGCTTACCAATTGTGTTGAGTTAGTTTATTAGTTGTGTAGAGTTAACTCTCTGCTAGTATCAATTAGTGAGATTTATTGACTACCGATTTAGGTGGTAGTTGCACTTTCCTCCTCTTATATATGTACATCACTAGCATCATTATATGGGATGGAGTAGTGCATTGAGTTGGAGTTATTTCTATGTTATTGCAATTATCTCTCTTGTATTTTCATAATTTGCAGTCTTGTATGCTTGCTTTGTTTTGTCTTTAAACAATTCAAGATTCACATCATTCACCTATGCATTATTCAAACTAGCAGATCCATGGCGCTTCTCCGATATAGTATTAGAGTCATAGTGGTATTGAACTTGTCTGGTTATTATTCTACAAGTTTATTTTCATTTGAAGACATTATTTGTAAAGTATTTGGGTGTTTTTGGTGTTGGGTGTCTTGTATGTGCTAGTTTTTATCTAGTTCAGTTTCTCTGTCATTTACAAGCTTTAGAAAAGTGTTAAACGACCCCTATAACCTAGTTACGGTCTTAGAAGGTATCCACGTCAGTCCTTTCATGCACCTCCGAGCCTGGATTTGGACGACTCTTAAACTCATTGCTGACCTCTATAAAGAGTTCGGACGTCCCATACATTCGCTTAGGTTGTTTTTTGGTTATATTCAAATTTGTAGATCCCTAGTTGTTTTTCTTTGTTGTGTTGCGCTCCAACGTGTGTTTCAAACATGTGCAAAAGATTTATACACCCTTGGGAATGCCCTTTACAACATTAAATCATATCTAAATGGTCTTTAACCAAGAGCCAAATGGTATGGAATGGCTCATTCACTGCATGTAGGGTTTGATAGGGAGATAGATGGCCCTAAAATCCATTTTTGACCTTTGTAGAGGTGATATGGCCTTTAATGCCCCCGTAATGAACTCGAGACTCCTCTCCTATAACACCTCCACCTATAATCACCTCTCACGACCCTTTATTCGGCCTTATAGGAACCTTATTGCTCCATTCAACTCTGAAATGAATTCTTTTGGAGAACTTTCCAATCATTAGAGGTGTCATTCATCTCAAAGACAAGGAAGAGATAAAGAAATTTAGGGTTTAAACCTTAAAATAGCTCTACGCCTTTTTCCTTTGGTGGACCCCTCCACTCATACGCTGAATAACTTGCTATTATTTTCCAACTTGGCTTTTAATTTGTTCAAAATTTAGTATTATTCACTTTTTGGATGCAAGTTATTTTTTGGAAAAATACATTAAGGGAGAATTTAGTAGTTGTTTATACTTGTATCTTTGCTCGATGAAAACAAAGGGTGAGGCCCGAGTTGGCAGGAGGCCAATTCCCCCTCACAAACCAAACCACTCTCTTCTTCATTCTTTACCGAGCTTCTAACGAGTATACACATGACACCCTTTCCTCTCATTTTGGTGCTTTTTAAATCAGTTTGCAAAATTTTAATTAAATAAGCCATTAGTTGCGGGAAACATTTTTGCTATAACTTTTGACCAGTAGCTCGGATTTGAGCGTCATCTTGGTCAAAAGTGCATGTTTTCTCGCACTCTTCATGATGGTTCCATTTATTTTTGTAAACACGTTACTTTATAAAGTGCCACATTTTGGGGACTGTTGTAAAACTCTATGGGGACTTGTACTTTTCGCACTAAGTTATAAAGTGCCATCTAGGATAATTTTGGGGGTTTATCTACATTATGGAGTTTCATCATTTTGTTGTTATGCTTGACTATGGGAACTTTTTGTCTTGGAAGGCAGGCATTATCAATCATTGCACTATGCACGGTTTGTTGCCCTACCTCCATGGTCTTGTTCCTGAGCCTGATGAGCCTCTACAGAAGGATGAGTGGTTTAACCACAATGATGGGGTCTATGGCCTTCTCGATCTTACTGCATATAGGGATATATTACATTTGTTTGAGCACACCGAGTTCCCTTTCACTTCCTAGACCATTATTTGATAGTTGCATGAGAACCTTGTTTCACCTTCTAAGAACGACGCTTCCCTGGACCACTCTAGTGCCACCATAGATTCTCCCTCTTCTCACATCCCTTTCAATGTTGGGTGTTCTTCTGCACCTGTTGCTACTTATGAGTCCCATGTTAACCATTTGCCACAAGATCTTGCTATTGAGCACACTCTCCCTATTGTTGCCTCCTCAGAGCTCATTTTCCTCCATGTTCATGCTTTCATTCCTCTCTGAAGCATTGTTCTATTAGAGAACCTTCATCTAAGACAGATGTGACCATTGTCTCCTGTGCTCCATTGCATCTTAATTCATCAATTGACAAAACTCTACATACATCGGTTTCTACCTTTGAGTGTAGCGTTGCTTCATCTTGGACTTCTAACATCTCTTCGCAACAATCTTCTCCTCCTACTTCATGTTGTGATGCTAATACATTCTTGTCAGGCATTGCTCTCATTTAACAACCCCATTAGGATGAGTATCTACCCGACTGAGTTGTTTATTTGCATATCCTATCATTACGGGAATATGTTCTAATTGAGCCATTAAACATTCGGGAGGACCCATTCATCTCTCTTGTTAAGAGTTGACCTTAGGACATTTGCCACTTCCACTATTTCAAATATGTTTCGTGATCCACCTCTTCTTGTGGATCCCTTTGTGAGGGTTATTGGGCCCCCATCATTTTCTTTCTTTGACACGTATACTGCAATGGCATTCCCATTGTATTTTGTGCACACTTTTGTCATACCTATGCCACCTTTCGATTCTGAAACTAGATGCAAATATCATAATACTGCAAGCTTCTTATTCCTTTGTGGAGTGGACCAATTTTTAGTGCTCCCTTTTTGTCCTTCCCAAGGGCAAGAACATTGTTTGGTGTAGCGAGATTCTCTTTAGTCTTTACACGGAGGACCACATCATTGACACTCTTCTTAGGGGACCTTCATGTCCTCGGTTTTTCTCTCTCTACTATAGTGGGTGATCATTATACGTGCGTACCTCATCAGGCCTAATTTCCATGACCCACTTCTTCTTCTTCTCCATTTTTCTTGAGTGAGTTTCTTGTCTCTCTTTTGGGGGAGTTTTTTCCCACTAGGTTTTCTCCATTCACTATATCTTTTTAGAGATGCATTATATGTGGATACCTCATTAGGCCTCATTGTTAGGACCCACTTTCCTTTTCACTACCCACCTAAGTTGTGCTTATGGGGGTGTTAGTGTAGGATATTCATTTTCCTTGTATTTGTTTATTTACTTGGAGCTTTCCTACACTCATGGGATATGCTTGCTTAGGTGTACCAATTGTGTTGAGTTAGCTTACTAGTTGTGTGGAGTCAACTCTATTACCAATATTAGTTAGTGAGAGTTATTCACCACTAATCTAGGTGGTAGTTGCACTTTCCTCCTCTTATATATGTACGTCACTTACATCATTCTATGAGATGGAACAATGTATTGATTTGGAGCTATTTCTGTGTTATTGTAATTATCTCTCTTATATTTTCATAATTTTCAATCTTGTATGTTTTCTTTGTTTTATCTCAAAACAATTCACATCTCGCATCGTTCACCTATGTATTCTTGAACTAGAAGATTTGTGGCGCTTCTCCGATAAAGAGTGGGAAAAGGTGGAACATGATGTAGGAATGAAAATATGGGAGCATGAGGACTAATCAAATTTATGAAAAAGAGCTACAAATGTCTAGTTGGTGGAGAAATCATGGAGGGATTGAAGGTGCACCTCTTATTTTGTTATGACTTTGACATATGGTGAGATCCATCTTCAATTATCAAGGGAATGAAAAATGTAGTGAAACTAAGGTCATGTTGTTTAGTACCCCAACATATGTATTTCCTTTGTGCAAAGCTAGACTTTGAGCATTGTGAATTGACATAACATGTGCAATTTTCAATGGTAATTGCATGTGGTTAGCATGTGAACCTAAGGGGAACATAATGTGTAGGGGTTGTTTGCATATCAGGTATGATTTATATATTTATCAATTTTATAGCCAAAAATATGGTAGTTTAGGTGTTTTTTCACTAACAAAATAGACAAGTGCAACCAATTGACCAATTCCTTCATTGAAAAGTCCAACTTCAACCCATTAGTTGGTAGTAAACATTACCTTTTCATGTTTGGAAAGATGAATTACAAGCTATAATTGATCATTAGCAAACATGTTTCTCATTTCGTATGTTCAACATTATAATGAGAAATGTAAGGAACTCTTTTTTTCCTTCTTTCAAACCTTGTTGGCATATGATTATTGGAAACAAATTTTAAAAAGAGACTACAATGGGTCTTAACCATATTGACTGAAGATTATTATTAAAGTGATAGATTTCAAAAAGTTTCCCCAGGTCGCCCTATATGAATGCCCAATATACATAGGTGTATCCTTGATAGGAGGAGCGGTTGACCCTAGTCACCATAAAGAATGATTGACCTCTTACCAAAATTGTTTGTTTTATGATGAGGGAAATCCTCTCATATACGGAGGTTAGTAAGGAAAACAAATTGGTGCCAACGAAGCTCATTTTAGTAATGATAATATATTCCACAAGTTGGAGATAATATTGGAAAGTTTCTAGTGATTGGAATTTAAGTTGCTAGTTGATTTTTGGAGGAGGCGTAGGCAATCCTCTTCTTTCTTCTAGTATGGCACATATGGACAACATGTCAATGTTACCAACTATTCAAAGGAAAAGGGAGTGCATTGCACATATCCTTGATTAAACACACTATGGAGGTAACTCGAAATTAAGCCATCATCGCTCAATACTCCCAATGTCACCTTTTGTTTTTTAGATGGTTAAATCCCACACCACTTTGAGGGGAATTCGATTGCACTTGACAATGGCCTTTTAGCCCTTACGACTAAGAAGTTTTTCCTACAATTGATATTGAGGAGCAATAAATGGATCTTTCTTATGAATTTTTTTGGAGTTGTCATTCTAATGTGGTACCTCAAACCATATGACAAGTTTTTTTGTATTAATGACCTCTACATAGAATTTTGAAGAGAGGCTTTTTGTTTTCACTTCTTTGGATATGCAAGAATAGAATAGGTTATGGGACTCATTTTCTGCCTTACATAATATCATAAAATACATTTGAGTGCACACATTTTGAGGGTAAATCATTTGCACTTAATGATAACCTTTTGGTCCTTACAAATAAGAAAAATTTCCTACACTCGATAGTGAGGAATGATAAATGGAAATTTCTTCTAAAATTGGTTGGATTTTTCATTTCGATTTTGGACCTCAGATCACATGACATTTTAAAACTAGTATCCTCTACTTAGAATTTCAATAAGAGGAATTTTTTTGCTCATTTGGTCATGCAAGAACACTGTGAGCTTTGGGAATCATCCTTGCCTCGCATAATTTAACCAAATCTAATAAAGAGAGGAGTGATAACTTATCATAGAATCCACCATCAAACAATGACAAATTCATTAGTAAATGGATTGAGAATATATGCCTTAAATCATATTTCTAACATATCCTTTCATGTGTGGTAGGAATCACTGCAACACGAGTGGATTCGAAGGAGATCAAACTAGAAAGGCAAGGGGAGTTGGTCACCTAGTTTAAAGCTTGTAGCAGCTCAAATCCCTCCTTCAATGTCTCTTTAAGATCATGTAAACCCATAAAACTAAAGAGAATACATAAACATCTAAACGTATAAACAAGGGTTGTGATGGTTGAATACAGAAGAAAAACTATTTTAGTTTTATTTAATTTAAAATATTATAAACCTTACAAAAATATAGATTTTATAAACATAAAAGATAAAGAGACATGGAAACATTGATATGGGAAGTAAAGAGTGGGAAAACTTGAAACATGATGTGGGAATAAAAATAGGAGAGCGCGAGCACTAGTCAAATTTATGGAAAAGAGTTGTAGATGTCTAGTTGGTGGAGCAATTGAGGAGGGATTGAAGGCATACATCTTATTTTTACGATTTTGGCATATATAACAAGATCATATTTGAGCATCGAGCAAACAAGAAATGTGATGAAACACACAATGAAAGTAAGGCTATGTTATTTTGTACCTCAATATCTATAATTTTTTGTGCAAAGCTACACCTTGAGCATTGTGAATTGTCAAGCAGCATGTGTCATTTTCAATAATAATTTCATGTGGTTAGTTTTCGGACTCAAGGGTAGCATAACATGTAGGGGTTTATTTGCATTTCATGCATGATCGATATACTCATCAATTTTCATAACCTCAAAAAATGGCATTTTAGGTATTTTTCCACTAAGCACAATAAACAAGTGAAATAACTTGACCGATTTATGTATTGACAAGTCCAACTTCAACCCATAAGTTAGCAATGAACATTACCTTTTAATTCTTATAAATCTAAATTACAAATTGTAATTGATCGTTATCGAGGATTTTTTTATGTTTATCATTTTGTATATTCAACATTACAATGACCAATGAAAGGAACTATTTTTTCCTTCTTTCAATCCTTGTTGGCATGGAAATATTGGTGAAAACTACAAAAAGAGACTTACAATGGCTCTTAACCATGTTGGTGGAAGATTATTCACAAAGTGGTGGATTCTAAAAGTTTCCCCAAAGGTTCATGCCACATGAATTCCCAACATACATAAGCATGTTTTTGATAGGAGGCAGTTGGCCCTAGTCACTATCGAGAATGATTGACCTCTCACCCAAAGTGGTTGTTCTATGATGATGGAAATCCTCTCTATGTAGAGGTTAGCAAGGGAAAGAAAAGTATGGTCCAACAAATCTCATTTCAGCAATTAGAATATATTTCACAAGTTGTAGAGAATCCTGGAAAGTTTCTAGTGATTGGCCTTCAAGTTGTTAGTTGATAGTTGGAGAGAATGTAACTAATCCTCTTCTATATTTTAGTAAGGCACATATGGACAACATGTTTATGTCACCAACCATTCAAAGGAAAAGGAGAGTGCATTACGCAGTCCTTGAGGCAACACACTATGGAGGTAATCTTGTAAACACTCAAATTTGGTAAATTACTCTTTGACAATGTAGTTTTCATAATGCACTCTTGCTTTAAGATAAACACACCCTTTCTATTCCCATTTAATACATCTCAAAGTCACTTGTTTAGCTTATCTTTATCTTTATACAAAGTGTTATGTCATCAACTTCTGAGAATTAAAATCATAAAACCCATATACTAAGTCAACCTACAAGATGCAAACCTCGTTTATTATGTTTTTCATCCTTGGTGAAGGCCCTACAGTTTGGTCAGAAATTTATATTTGGTCTTGACTGTTTGTATGGTTTTGCACCAACATATTCTCCATTTTTGTTTTTAGTTCCACATGATTTGATGAGTCCTTTACTCTGTCTAAGTTGACCTTTCTTATATAATTTACCTTCAAAACCCAATATAAGCAAGTAAACACTACCTCATTTGCTAACTTGGAAATCCTATGGAACTACATTGATACACTCACTTCCAACACTTACAAAAGGCACTATAGGATCCCTAAATCTCGTAAAATGTATTTTCATTAGGAAACAATCACTGCAGTCTCAAGCTTATGACCAAGTCAAGGAAATGGTCTTTCTCATCTACAACACTCAAACATCCCTTCTCCAAATATTTTAGCAAGAGCCAAACTCAACTCAAGTATTGTCAAAGAAGTTGTTAAATCATAGTCGCATTCATTTAGATATAACATGATATTTGGATAGCGATGTGTAGTTTGAGTCCTCTTGAAGTAGTGCAATATCGGTGGTGCATGGAGGTGCACATAACCCAACTAATGTTTATTTTGTAGGGTTTCCCATCTATGGTTAGGGTTTGAGATCTTGTTCAAACTATTCATAGGGCTTCATAGTATGACCGATAATCGGGGTTTGTGAAACAAACATTTCTAAGAAGGCAACACTCCCATAAAGTTACAAAGCCATAAACCAAGTAGGTCCAAAACCATACAACAAAATCAAGACAATATGGATAGTTCTAGAAGAGTTGCACGATTTTTCCCTAGGTCAATTTCTAGTCACAAATCCATAAACGAAGCATCATCATATTCAGGTCTCCAAGTTCTAGTAGTGTGCATACAAAGAACTTCTCAATTCCATCTATAAATAACTAAGTGCACTCATCCTCTTGTGTTTTTAAGTTCACATCTTGTCTTATACATTGGTTAAAAGTATTAATGTGTTGTTTTGATATTGGATAATTAATTTTGGAAGTTAATAAGTTATAATAACCTTGTGTGTCTCCCCTTACATCCTTTCATGTACTTAATTCACTAAATCTATTTTTCACATTATCTAATAAGGGTGTAAAAAAATGGTGAACTGACTCATGACTTGATCTTTATATCAATCTGGGGCTTGTTTATCCTTCTCTTCTTTGCTTTTAGTGTTGTATATATCTTTATACTCTATCACATCATGTTGTTCTTTCCAATGTTTTATGATATTTGGATCAATTGCATAGACCCACGTGACCACACTTGGGATTATAAAAAAACCCCTTATCCATCTTTCTTTCAATCATACAAACAAGGTTCCTAGTGTTCAAACTTATTCTATTAGTAATATCTTTTTCCAACAAAGTGTCTTCATTATTAATGTTGAACACATCCAAGACAAAGGCTCTAATAACAACATCAAAAATCACTCTCATGACCTTAACACATATGAGGCACTACATTTTACACATTTTTTACATGAGAATCCAGCCAATATTGATCTTCTTCTCTATTTTACAAGAGATCAAATTAAGCACACTTCACTATCGCATATAGATACATTTATTATTCTTACATCTATGGTGCCTACATCCTTGGGGGAACCTAATCCTTAATGCACAATGTCTTTATGTCTCTTCCTATAACCATTTTTGATACTACATATCTTATATCCAATCATAATAGTTCACACACTTATTCATCTAATACATGAGCTATTAAAACCCTTGTTCATATAGTACAAGCTCAAAAATTACAATTACAACAAGGTGAATCTACTTCCTCTCATGTTATGGATTCTACCCACTTGCACCCAAACCGGGTTTTAATAATTTTCCTATTGGTTTTATTGTTCATGAAATCCTGTATCTATGATGGTGGAGGAGATGTCATTGAACATATTCAATTATTTCATATGGTTTTCTTTGATTATGCCTCTCAACACATCTTACTCGTTAAACTCTTCCCTAGAATTCTTATGGACTTTACACTAGAATGGTTTTATAATCTCTCCACACACTCTATGCACTTTTTATTGCTTTGGCAAATCAATTTTTGGCACAATTCTCTATCAACATTGGGGACAAATTTTCTTACACACAAATCTCTAAAATGTAACAAGGATGTAATGAACCTATCAACGATTATGTCTTATGCTATAGGACCATGCTTACTAATATGAACATTATCTTAGTTGTAAGTTAATTACAAGATCTCTTTAGACAAATCTTATTTTTTCCTTTACAAGAATTTTTCATATTTGACTGGTTTTGATCTTTTGACCACCTATGTCACACAAACAAAGAGAGCGAGACTAAGTTGATACATATGAACAAAATCAAGTATGTTGTTAGCGTCCTACTGATATGTACTACCAAGTTCTGAGAAAATACAAATTCAAAGGCAAGATTATTGATACCATGGATACTTCTAAGGACATTGTGAATGTTATTGCTCAACCAACTAAGCTACAAATTATACCGCATGACGACAGTTCACTAGCTTACCTTGTACCTCACACATTGTATTGAAGCAATTGATTGAGGTTAATACAAGCAAACATCAAATTAAGAGTTTTGATTCCAATGTTTATTATGATTAGCATAAATGTATTGATCACCTCATTGATCAATGTATCAAGATTCATTACATCATTCAATATTTTATCAATGTCATTGAATGTTATGAGCTCACTAAATTTTCTAAGCCCACCAATGATAATGTTAAATGAAAATTTTCAATGATCCACTTTCTCGAGCATGACAATGATGAATCTACTTTAGAAGTGAACAATAATTATCATGTGGTGTCGCCACCACCCTCTTATGATCACCCTTTAGATGCAATGATTGGAATTGTCACTCACACATCATCTCCTACACCGCTTATCACTTTCAATGACTCTGATATAGATGACACACTTGTTTCATATACTCTATCCATCCTTGTATCTATTAATCAAGTACCTATACACAATTTTTTGGTTGATCCACACAATAAGAATAATATATGATCTCTCATGTTATTTCAATCTCTTGGAATTTCTATAATGAATCTCACACTCGATATTAATCCTCACTACTACCACATTAACCTACCTATCATTGTTGGTTCTATCACTACATCAATTTCATTCATGATTGTTTCTACTCTCAACTTTAATGCATTGCATTTAGGTCTCCCTTGGCTATGTGCTCTTAGGTTTATTCCATCAGTCATTCACTAATGTGTCAAGTTTATTCATAATCAATGGTTTGTCACAAGTAGGGGTCTTCCTTTGAAGCTCCTTATCCTATTTTGTCTAGTCATTCTTCTACATTTTCTATTCCTACCCCTAGTGCATCTACATATAGGTCTTTAGTTCCACATAATGTCCCTAATAACTTTAGAACTTGTAGGTTCTTTACTAGGAACATGGTTCTACACACTATCTCTAGACATTATAGCCCTCTTAGGTCTCTACAGGCCTTTGGTTGCACGTACTTCCTCTCATGGCTCTAGCTCTCCTAGGTCTTCTGATAAGCCTTTGGTCTCACACATTGTTTCTCACATCTCTCATCATAGGATCCTGCATCGGTCCTCCTCAAGGAACACACTCTCTCTACAATTTATCACGAGTCTTCTAGTACCCATGGTATGTCTTAGTGTACTTGTTCCTTTAGTCATCTACATAGATCTTCTACTTCACACACTACCCATGGTATGTTTTAGTGTACTTGTTCCTTGAGTCCTTTGCACAAGTCTTCTACTTAACACACTACCCATGTATTTACTTCATCTCTCAAGCCTTCTTTGGAAAACATCACTTCTACTATACCTCTTGCATGTGAGTCACACTCTTTAGCACAATTGAGACTCGAGTCTCCCTCTTCATCAACAATTCTTTGTACCTCTTTAGGATGTGTTATCCAAAATACCCCCAGGGCTATTTTGATAACTTACAATTCTATCTCAAACTTAGGGGTACAAACTAGTCGAGAAATGGGAAAGTTCATGTTTTGGAAAATTTGGGTGGTTGGGACATTTCCTCTCCTCGCAAATCTATTCAGGCCCATACTTAGCCGCAAAACCCATTTTTTGTGAAAATCCTAAAAATTTGGATAAGTGTTAAGAGTTTCCTTTGTGTCAGGTTTATAGGTCCTTTATGCATCAAAACATGTTGATACATTAACACATTCCATGTCATTTTTTTCTGCCCCGGATCTCGACTTTCCTTTGTTTCAGGTTTTCTAATGTGCAAAACAGGGTTGAAGTTTCACCCTTTGTATCGGGTTTTGAGATCCTTCGTCATTGGAACATCGCAGCCCAAAAACATGTCATGTGCAATGTGTTTTCTGGTCCTATAACTTTGACAGTTTGATAATTTTTTGGGTTTTCGGGTTCCTCAACATCGAAACATCATGACTCTACGCATGCAAATTACAACTTGCTTTCGATCCGAAACCCAATTTCCTTTGTGTCGGGTTTTCGGGGGTCAACGACTTAAACACAAGTCAATGATATATCATGTCATTCAACCTCCAATTCTGAAAAAGCACATCCCTTTGTGTCGGACTTTGCAAGATTCTTGCGGTGTAGTTTTCAATAGAGTTTCGGGTTTTCTAAGATGCGAAAGTAGGGTCAAAGTTCCGATGGTCTTGGTCCTTTGTGTCAGGTTTCGAGGGTATTTTGCATGGTTGTGGATATAATAGAGGCATGATTTAACATTTCAACCACTCACATTTATTACAAGTATGACACCCTGAACTTTAAATGGCCATAAATTTCTCCTAGAAGCTCGATTTTCACAAAATTGAACTTTTGGAAAGGTCTCAACAACCCCTACATCACGAAAACTCTTAATTTTAATGAGGTTAAGTATTTTTAAAATGGGAAATATAATACACCATTTAGAGGAATAATTCCATATTTCTCAACTACCAAAAATGATGAGGTATGGTGCCCATTCCTTCTCCTACAAGAAAAGTACCATGGGGGAATGGCCTTGACAAGGTACCCATGCTTCTTTTCAGACAATCAATGCATATTTTTAGTGGTTGAAAGAACAAATCTGAATTCCCTCTCTTTTCCCTCCTCTCTTTCTCCCATTCTGATATATAATGTAAAAATCTCTCATTTGAAAGAGAGGATGTTCTAAAATGTAAAGGAACTATGTCAAAATTATCCCTAAATAGTTGTGAGTTGTAGACCTCCATTTGAACTTGGAAATGTGTTCTTGTGCATTCTTCTTCACATGTAATGGTTTGTGCATAATTGAAAACAATAAAATCTTTGTTTTGTGGTGTTTTTCAACCCTAACTTATGTTTTGTTGCATTTTCTTGCCTCTCCATTCTTGTGGTTGTATTTTTGCATGTATTTCTCCTTTGCAAGTTCATCTGGTTTGCATTTCATGGAGAATAAAAGGTAAAATGTTGTTTTGGATCTGTGTCACTCATGTTTGACCTCTCCCTTCTCCATTTTCCTTTTCCCTTTTCCCTCATTAGAGTGTCTTCACCCCTTTTTCTTGGTGTTATCACCTCCCTTTAGCTTAGGATTTCCCCTTACATGCATCTCTCCCTTCCCTGGTCCCTTGGATTGTTAGAATAGGATTAGATAGGAGTAATTTAGCATAAATATTAGGTAGAGAAACCAACCTTCTCTTGAGGTTGATCTCACTTTATAAGTCCTTGTGAGATCATCTCATGTTAGCAAAAAGTAGGGATTTGTAATAAGCAAATTCTAGGGTGCTACTTTACTTTTTGTGATAACAAGATTTTCTCATGGGGTATATTTTGTGTCATGCCTTTTCGTTTACATAGCTTAATTTCAATAATACAAAAAACATTAACATAGTTTTGAAATATAAAAACTTTCATATATTTACAAAATTACAACATCGGGACTTGTACATTTAGCACAAGTTGTTTGCACTTTACATTACACATGTTGCTTTTCATTGTAGATTTGGTAGCTAGAATATTT
Organism: Taxus wallichiana var. yunnanensis; assembly: GCA_018340775.1. NCBI lineage: Eukaryota > Viridiplantae > Streptophyta > Pinopsida > Cupressales > Taxaceae > Taxus > Taxus wallichiana. Next base: position 785,857,709 of record CM031240.1, on the reverse strand, counting down.
CTTTACTCTTTACACACATGCATTCATGTGGCATATTGAGCATGATACAAGTCACACACATAGTGGTACACGATTATAGGTGTTGGCCAGGCATTTACCCAAACTTCTTATACATCTTGGGGCATTTATTATACACCACACACATGTGTTATTATTATATCATAATACCTTTCTACTTCCTCATTACACTTGATTAAATATATTGTGTACATGTTATATTTTTAGCTAATAAGACTAACACATGTATCTTGTACAAATTTGACACCTCTTGCTTCACGTGTCCCTTTCTATATCGGTCATGTCATTTCATCATGTTCGACACTCTTAATTTTCATACAATTTTTTGTTGTGTGTGTTAGTACTTAATTACTTCACTTAGTGTTGTTTATGTGCCTTGTTTGTCTTGTGACACTATGGGTGTCCCATGTTTGTGGATCTATGACTATCTCTTGTGTGCTTTTGTTTGCAAGCCTACAAGCCTTGACTATTTTGTGACATCGTGGGTGTCCCATGTTTGTGGATATAAGCATTTTATGAAACACTAATTGAATACTATTGACTTTGAATTCATTATTGTTGCAATTGTTTTCTTATACATACATTATTACTATTGTTATTATTATTTTTATTTATTGTTATTATTACTTTTGTTACATGTTATGGTTTCCACTATGCATGCAAAACCTCCTTTTTATAGGTATAAGTTCTTTAAGGTGGCCACCTCTTCAACATACTACTGTAATGAAATTACTTGTATAATTCAAATTATGAGCAACAATAGAACACCAATTAACACAATATTTAGAATAATGATCTCAATATGCAATTAGAATAGCTTTGCCACTTGAGGGCAACCTCCAAACCATATAATAAGACTCCAATGCTCAAATGATAATGAAATACCACCTACAATCCCCTATATATACTATTCATATGTTATGGCCATCACCAAGGTTGACCTATTAAGCACGAGAAAGTATAAATGATATAATAAAATGATATGGTAAGCCACAAGTCGGCTACTCATATCCTAATACAAGCAATAGGTTAAGGGTGTAGTATGCCCTTCCCCTTCAAACCAACGTTTTCCTCAACGTTGAATAATCCTGGATGTTCTTTGCAAAAAAACTTCATTCTCCCGGGTTACATTTTCTATGCTCAGATTCTTCCACTTGATTCGATATTCCTTAATATCTCCGGTTCTCATTCTCTTAATACATGTTTTTAAGAATCTTCTCTAACTCCAAAATGATTCTTCCTTCCTCGTCAAGTTACGATAACTCTGTCTAGGCTTCAAATTTCTATCCAATAACCTTCTTTAGGCATGAAACATGGAATATTGGGTGTATGTGTGAAGATGGAGGCAACTCTAGTTTATAAGCAACACTGCTAATTTTCGTAGACCACGATAAGGGCCATAATATTTAGGAGCAATTTTGTTGTCCTTTTACTGTTGCTTTAGGGAAATCTATTTGTAAGGCTGGATTCACTACGGTGTTGATCTATTTGTTGTTTCATCATGTTTTGTGCTAATCCTAAATTCTCCTTCAAACTATCCAAAACCTGTTGTTGATGTTGAATGTGTTCCTCAACATCTCTGACCTTAGTTTGCACCGTCAAGGAGGAAGTGATAGAAGGTGGATGGTAACCATATAATGCTAAAAATTGGGTCATTTGAGAAGAGGTATGAAAAGATGTGTTATACCACCATTCTGCAAGTGGTAGCCATTTAATCCACCTTTCCTACTTATCTGATACAAAACAACGTAGATACCCCTCTAAGCATTTGTTGACCACTTCTATTTGCCCATCAATTTAAGGATGATAAGATGAACTGTGAGCTATTTGAGTACCCAAACATGAAAATAATTATGTCCAAAAATTACTTGTGAAAATAGGATCACGATCACTTACAATTATCTTTGGGGTTCCATGTAGCCTTTGAACTATCTCCAAAAAAATAGTTGTCGACTGTACTAGCTGCAAATGGATGTGATAGGGCACAAAAATGGGCATATTTTGTGAGCTTATCCACAATCACGAAAATAAAATTCTTACCCTCTGAACAAGGCAATCCGGTGATGAAATCCATGGAGACCTCCTCCCATCTTTGGCTAGGAATTGGTAAGGGTTGCAATAGACCTGGTGTCTTAATTGTTTCCCCTTTATTCTATTGGCACACTAAACACTCTGATACAAACTTTTATACATCCCCCTTGAGTCCTTCCCAAAAGAATATTCTTTTTATTCTATGATATGTCTTCAAAAACCCAAAGTGTCCTCCAACAGGTGAGGCATGTAGCTCTGTAAGAATCTTATGCTTCAACTTAGAATATTTACTCAAGTATAACATGTCCTTGTACCATAGGGCATTACCTTTCCACTCAAATTTGTTAGATGTCATATATCCTTGCTTGATATTATGTATTATAGATTGTGTATCCTTGTCTTGATCCCATTCCAATCTTGTTTCATCCACCCAATCGGCCGTCAACATGGACATTCCAAATAGTAAGGCATCGCCGGATGTATCCCTTCTAGACAACGCATCAACTACTACATTTCTTTACCCTTTTTGTATATGATTTAAAAATCATAACCCAACATTTTGTTACCCACTTTTGTTGTTCCTCAAATGATAACCTTTGCTCAAAAAGTATTTGAGACTATCATGATTAGTTTTTACTGAAGTGTCTACCCATGAGATAGGGCCTCCATTGCTTGACCGCATGAAGAATAGCCATCATTTATTTCTCATAGACGAGGTTTGAGTAGATCTTTTCCTTTGAATTGGCCAATCTCAAATACAATTGGTCTTCTTTCTTGCATTAGAATTGCTCCCAATCCCGATCCCAAGCGTCACATTCAACAATGAAGGTTTTGAGAAGTTGGGAGTAGCCAAAACTAGGGTGTTGCACATGGCTTCCTTCACTACTCAAAGGATTTAGTGGTTACATTTGTCCAATGGAAGGCATCCTTCTTTAGCAATGCAATGTGAGTGGGGTTATTATTCTACCATATCCCTACACAAATCTTCACGTAGTACCACTGTTAGTCCTAAGAACCCACGAGGATTTTTGAGAGTTTTGGGCCTTGGCCATTCCACCATAGCTTTGATCTTCTAAGGATCAACTTTGGCACCTTCATGGGATACAATGTGACCCAAGTGCTCTACCCTCTTGTACGCTAAAAGAACATTTGGATGGCTTTGCATAGAGAGTGTGTTTCTCCAAAACTTCCAACACTTTATTTACATGTTGTAAGTGTTCTTCCCATGTCTTACTATAAATCAATATGTCATCAAATAAAACTAATACAAATTTCCTTTAAAATGGCCTAAAAATAGTGTTCATCAAGCTTTGAAAGGTTGATGGCGCATTTGTAAGACCAAAAGGCATTACTCATAATGGCCCTCATGAGTCTTGAAAACCATTTTATGAACATCTTCCTCTTTTATTCTAATTTGATGGTACCTAACGAAGATCTAATTTTGTGAAATAAATAGCACCATGTAATTCATCAATTACTGGAATAGGAAACTTATCTTTGATGGTGTAGTTGTTGAGTTCTCAGTAATCTGGACACATCCTCCATGTTTCATCCTTCTTACGTACCATGACCACTGGTGAAGAATATGCACTTTGGCTATGCCTGATGATACTTGCCTTCAACATTTCCTGAACCATTTTCTCGATCTCAATTTTTGGGAATATGGGTATCTGTATGGTCGATGTTAGGTGTTTGGATCCCGGAATCAAATGAATGGCATGATCATGATCCCTAACTAGTGGTATTCCCTTTGGAATTGCATAAAAAACATATGAGTGAGCATCAACAATCTTCTAAAGATCAGGTGGCATTGAAGACTCTGTATTTTGTACTTCTATGGAAAATAACTTTGCTATAAATCCATCTACTCCTTTTCTTAGAACCTTCTACATCTGATGAGAGATAATCATTTGTGTAGACTTACCTACCATCCCATTCAATTGTATCATCCTTCCATCTAAATGAAATCGCATGAATAATTATTGGAAATTCATCTCTATAATACCTAAGGTTGTGAGCCATTGGACACCCAAAACAATATATGCCCCTCCCATAGAAATAGTAAACATAGGTGAGTCTAACATGCGGTCTCCCATGGAAAGCTTAATACTATGGCACTTTCTGTGCACTTGATTGTCCCACCATTTTTGCAATCATAACTTGCATTTCTAGAGCTGGGTAAATAAAACAATGAGGCGGGTAGCTAACTTACTATTTATGAAGTTATGAGTACTTCCCTGAGTCAATCAACACCATCACCTTCTGTTTTTGAGATAGCCAATAACCTTTAGTGTTTGAGGAGTACTAATACTGATAATGCATGGCAAGAAATTGTAGGTTGGTGATCCTCTACTTCATCTTCTCATTGGTTCCTCATCCTCTCCTATAATTTCAACTTCCTCATCATCCTCATTACCTCCGTCAATATAGAACAACTTCTTCTCAGCACATTTGTGTCCCAGTCCATATTTTCTATCACAGTTAAAACATAATCCTTTTTCTCTCTTTTCTTCCATTTGTTGAGGAGTCAGTCTAATTGGCCTAGCAAATGAAGGGGAAGAGATACTACGGTCTCTAGTGTTAATAAAAGGCAGCCTCCTACTACAAATAACTTTTTCCTCTACTCGACGTGCCATGATAATAGAATCAAAAAGCTTGTGTGGATTAAACATACGTACCTCATGCTCGATGTGGTCCTTAAGACCCCCAAGAAACAAGTCATTGATTCTCTTGGAATATTCTCCACCCTCAAGGATGGGTTCTGGAATTGATGCACATGATCTTTGACTAATCTGTTTTTGCCGTAACTTTTCTAATTGACTAAATTATTTCTCTCAAACGTTGGAACTATAGTTCAATTCAATTGCAACTCCTCGATAAAAATTGTCCAAGTGACACCGAGACCATTCTTACGCCTCCCGAGCACATAACCATCGATACCAAACGAATTGGTGCGGTTCAAGATACAAGGATGCCAATCCCACCTTTTGTCCCGATGGTGTTTGATGTCACTCAAATATTTTCTGTTTTATTTATCTAATTTACGGGATCCTTACCATCAAATTTGCGAATATCCACTTTTAGCATCATGTTACGTGGTTACGAATAAGTTGGATTTTGATTGAAATTTGGAAAAGTGATCGAACATGGTTATTTTGTCCATGATTTTGAAAGCAAGATCCTCCTTGGTTGATATGGGCTAGAATTGGGCCATACTATTTACCCTTTACATGTTGCATGATATCATCCAACCGATGATTGATTTGTTCTATATCTCCTTTAGAGACCATCTCAGATTATACATTTCATGTACTCATACTCAAGTTGGCTCACCTTATGATTAAGCGAGGTAAACCCTAGTCGAGGAATCTATATTTACCCCCTTTAACTCCATCTCTTCAATAACTACCCCATCTTTATCTGGGGTTTTACCTGGAGTAACCAGATTCTTTTTTTCTCTTGTGGAAGGCCCCACCATGATGTCAAACCTTAGGGTTTAGGGTTTTAATACAAATTCGGATGAATAGGAAAAAACATAGAGAAGATACTAATACTATTTTTTTGATAGCTTTCCAAAAATGTAAAGAACTTGAAAAAATTCCATAATTTTCACCCTAGGGAGCGATTTTATGAAAAACCCTAAATTTGTAATAACGTTTGCAAAATAAATCAAAAAGTCTGAAATTTTCAGGGAACCTTACTTGAAATTTTTCTCAACTCTGGTAAAAATATCTCCCACCAATTCACTCTGGTTCGCAATATATGGTGGAAACAAAAATTAGGGTTTTGCCTAATTTTGGCCCAGATCACAGCTCTGATACCACTTGTAATGAAATTACTTGTATAATTCAGATTATGAGCAACAATAGAACACCAAATAACACAATATTTCAGAATAATGATCTCAATATGCAATTAGAATAGCTTCACCACTTCGAGGGGGCAACCTCCAAACCATATAATAAGACTTCAATGCTCAAATGATAATGAAATACTACCTATAATCCCCTATATATACTATTCATATGCTATGGCCATCACCAAGGCATACCTATTAAGTATGAGAAAATATAAATGATATAATAAAATGATATGGTAAGCCACAAGTCAACTACTCATATCCTAATACAAGCAATAGGTTAAGTGCGTAACAACTATACTCTTTTGCAACTTCGAGACATCTAGTGCATGGGAACATGTTTATTATTTTGAGTCATGTGTTCAACATGGTTTTTCATGTGTACCTCAAAAGAGGGGGAATTCATTCAAATATATTATACACCTACAATAAACACAAGTAGAATTTTGGGATATCATATAGCTATGAATAGGGTACACGCATTCGAAACAAAATTGAGCATATAAATATGTTGTCGTCGTGCAAATGTGCAACAGGGAAATTGATAATTTTTTAGCACGACAATTATACCCCAGTGTCGAATTTTTCAAGTCCTATCATTTCAAGACACCCCGGGTCAAATCCGTTAGTTTGGTCACCCCTATTTGTTTTCAAATTTTTCCCCTAGGTGATTTAGGAAATTCTATTCATTCCACCTAGGTGATTTTAGGGAGTTCTAAAAAGACACTATCTTCTGGCAGTATAGGGAAGGGCTATCGCTAGCCTTTCCAGATCGGGATTTAACTCCTGGAGGCGGAACGGAAGGGAAAAATTCAACACGGAGATGAAATGAATACCTTAAAACATAATGGAAATGATTTTTGAAGGTTTGGGGAAGTTTTGCAAGACTTGGAGCAGTCTGAGTAAAAAACAGGGTTCACAAGCCTAGGCGGTACACAGGCCTAAAACAGCTGTTGGGCTTCAGAAGAAGATTCTGGGAGCTCTGGATGGAGTTAGGAGCAAAAAAATATCTACAGAAAGAGGATTCAAAGACCTACATGATGGTGAAATAATATTTTTCACAAAACTTTGGCGCATCAGGTCTGCAGGCAGTTTTTCTCAGGCACAAGTGGAGTACAAAATCAAAAATCCGATTTTTCAGGGATCAAATGGAATAATCAAGACATGATACCCACACCATTGGATTCAGAATGCCATTTCCAGTCAGGATCATATAATTTTTTCCAAAAAGTCCATCGGGAGCTCAAGTAATCATTGTTACAAGTTGGAAAAGTGCACCCAACCCCCTTGAATCCCTCTCAGCCCTCATATGACCTCTTGGACCCTCATGTGACCTCCAAACTTGACAGTTCAGCCCCTAGGTGATTGTTTTGGAGCATGCATTCCCTACAGTTGGATCGGGCACCACGTGTCAGCTCCAGGACCACCGTGGAATTTGATGTCCCTTGTGCACATGAGGTGGGGGACATCATACCTTGAAAAGTGTGCCCAGCCTCCCATAGGGATTCTTCTAGACACCCACGTGACCACCTTTTAGCTCCAAGTGCTTTAAAGCAACTTTTTCCTCCTTCATTCCCTGTCATTGGATTAAATGCCACATGTTACCGTTTTGCTCATTGTGGAAATTGATGTCCCTCACATCCCTAAGGTCGGGAAATCAAACATAAAAAAATGCGTGACTCCAACTCAAAAATTTGAAAAATATTCTAAGCTGTTAGTTGCTTTCACGCTTTGCTTCTCCATTGCAGGAGGAAAGTTACGAGAGAACACAAGTCCACCACTCCACCATTGTAAGAAAATCAGACCAGATCAAAAAAGGAACTGAAATACCTTTTCCATGGCAATACGCAGGTCTCAGAAGGAATTTTCATCAAGCTAAGAAGGAGAAACGAAGAACGGAAAAGGATAACAATGGAAATCCCCATGGCCATGAAAATGAAGATTCGAACATATCTTGCAAACCGGTGCTCGGATTGACAAACCATTTGTTGCTGAGTTTTAATCTCTTGAAGGCCATTAAAAACTCATATTCAAACCTCTAATTTTCATCAAGGATTTCTCACAGTGAAGAAACCCTCTTTCCGGCTCTACAAAGGAAAAAGCTTGATTTCCCATCAAACCGGTCACCAGATTGAAGAGAAATTTCATGTGAAGCACCATAATGAAAAACCTATCGCAATGGATTTGATTTCATCACTAACAGAGAGAAAAAAACCAGACTTGCAATTTTCAAGCTCCATTAATGGCTGCCATGACATAGTATTGGAAAAAATCAGTGAGCTACCTCTTCGCTTCTCAAGGTTCCGGTGGGCAAAATCGCTCGAAAATTGGAGGAAACGATCGTTGAAAAATCTAGTTTCACATGAACTAGTTTTTGCGCCATGAAGCCCCTATTTTTAGGGATATGGAGGGCTATGGTTTTTGTCAAAATTCTTCCCTCTTGAATAAATTTTCAAATTCTTGAAAATCGACTAGCGAAATCATCCGAAAATTGGAGGAGCGATCGTTGAAAATCCAGGTTCACATGAACTAGTTTTTGCACCGTGAAGCCCCTATTTTTAGGGACATGGAGGGTGTGTTTTTGTCAATATTATGGCCCGCCAATGAAGACATCATTTTCCCACTTGTTGAAATGAAGTAATTACTCCAAATTCAGAGCGTGGAATCTAGAATAAAACCTAGAATTTCAAGACTCATTTCGCGTAATTTGACATTTGTGCGTAGACTTACTAAAAATGGCATGTCTCATTACATAGGGAATGTTACTTCATGTAAGCCACCATTTTAAGATTTCACGAAGAAGACGGTGAACACGGAGGGAACATCATAGGAAAGGTCATAAAAAGGGTCATCTCGGCTCACAATTCACACTTACTAAAAATAGTAAGTTACACTCAAAAAGCAGTTTTTGGCACAATGGGTCACATAAGGATAATCATTCAAGGGGACATAATTGTTCGGAGAATCCTAGCCATTTTTCATGGAGGGAATTCGAGATCCACCTTAGTTCATTCAACTTAGCGGCGTTCGCATGAGCTAATTTGGAGGAGTTTCTGGTGTCTGAGGAGTTCAAAGATTCAGAGTTTCACTTTGCATTTGGAGCTTTCCATCAACGAGGATCAATGGACTTCATCAAACGACATCTCCTCTTCTTCTTCTCTCTCTCTTTCTCTCTCCTCTTCCCCCCAAATTTCTCTCACTTTCAAATGTTCTAATTCTTTGTTGGGGTTTGCACTTTTTGATATGCCTTTAAGTCACTTAAAAGTGACTTTAGAAAAATAATGTAAATTAAGTCACCTTGCTATTATAAAAGGGACTTAAATATTTAAAGTGGAATATGAACAGTCTTAAGTCATATTAAGGCATATGGAGGGTTATGAGGAAGACAATAAGTCACCTCTCATTCTATAAATTGTAATGCCATTCCCATTGCAAAGGGTTGGTGATTGATCTTGTAAACTCAAGAGTATATTGTACCTTGAGAGAACAAAGGAGATAGCCAAATTCTTCCATTCCCCTCATTCTCAAATTTCCTCTATTTCTCCACTATGTACAACTTTGGTTTGAGAAATCAATACAAGAAGAAGGAGTTTCCAACTTTCTTTGACTAAGGGGTTTCTTGATACTTTGTGATCAATAAATTCTATTTGGTCTTGTTGTTATTTACAGAGTTGTTTCTTCTCATGAATGCATGTGTTGAAGTTTCTAACTAGTGTGTGTGCAGGAATATGATTTTCTACCTGCAGCATTAGTTCTCCTACCTCTTTTCTCACTCCCCTTTCCCACTCTACAGATGAAGACTTCCCTAGCAAGAGATTGCTAGCTTTTCCGTAGGGTCAGTGGAGTGCCCCTGTTGGATCCCCGGTCGAAATACCACCACATAAATCCACACTTTCTCACGCATGCACATACAACAACTTGCACTGGTTAAGTAGAGGGACTTAGATTCCTAGAGCATTGGCAAGAAATCCACAAGTTTGTCCACCCAAAAAAATTTCTCGCCAACAAAATCCATAAAATTAGGTAGAGGTTAAAAATGCTTAGTTTGGTTAGGATCATCGGATGGTTATGACGTTTTTACATGATTTTTCTAGGGGCAATTACACCAATTTTCTCAACACTTTCATATTTTCACCTATAGGTACAAGTTTTTTGGTACAATTTGAGATCTACATCACTCGGTCAGAGCAATTCCATGGGGGCATGAACTATTTCACTCCTTCACAATGGTAACAAATTTTAGGAATTTTGGGGGCATGACACTCCTTTCTTCATCTACATTTCAATACATTACAATTTTTATTTAATTGCATAATATATGGGAAGGGTATGGGGGTACTCATTTTTTTCTAATGCATGTCCTTAACTACAAATTTGGGTTTAGATCCATCTGTAATGGTGTGGTTTGTGGGGTTTTTGAAGGTATTGAAATGACTTAGTTCTTCCTTGGAAGTCCTTCCTTTCCTCTCACATTCAAAGCGAGAAGATATCGAGTTGTTGAATAAATTTGATACGGTATTCTTCCTTTATGGGGTACATTGGTACTTCACTCTTCTTCTCTATATCCTCCATTTTCATGCTAGGATTCATGCACCTAACACTTCGGTTCTCTAGCGAACATGTAGGGAATGATCACCCCCAATTCTTCAAAAATATCAACAATGTAAATTTTCAAGAACAATCAAAGCACAAGAGTGTCTCCCTCTAGAAAACAAACAATTGTTTTCTTTTCTTGTTTACATCTCTTCATTTCATTTTTATACAAATTCAAATCTTTCATGTTACATTTTACATCTAAGTTAAAGTTTGATTCTTTACTATAGACATTCACTACACTTTGTGTTGTAGGTTTTATCATAGAGCATGCCAACACTAAATACAATAGGACTTCGCAAAAAAACTTGAGTGAAGACAAAGTGTGTCTACACACTTAAGTATCTTTTCCTCTAAGCATGTAATTTTCATTTTGTACTTAAAGGGGGAAATGTAGACAATCAAGTTTGGGAATTTAATCTTTGACATTGTTGGTCTTGATAATGCACTCTTGTTAAGATCAACACACCCTTTCTATTATCATTTAGTATATCATGAGGTCTCTTGACTAGCCTATTTATTCTTAAACACTAATATGTTGTTAACTTCTAAAATTAAAATCAATATCTTGAGTCAATTTAACAAGATGAAAACCTCATTTATCATGTTTTTCATCCCTCGTTAAGTTCATAAGGTTTGGTCGGTATTTATATTTGGTCCTTACCTATTTGTATGATTTTGTGTCGGCATATCCTCCATCTTTTCTTTTAGTTTCAAATTCTTTGATGGATCATTTACTCCCTATGAGCCATCCTTTATTCAATAATTTACCTTCAAAACCCTATATAAGCAAGTTAAAACTACCTCATTTTTTAACCTAGAAATCATATAACATTACATTGATACACTCACTTCCAACACTTGCAAAAGGCACCAAAGGCTCCCTAAATATCACAAAATCTCATGTACAATCATTAGGGCAATAATCACATCTACAGTGTGTCCGGAGCTTCTTACCAAGTCAAGGTATTGATATCTCTCATTTAAAACCACTCAAAAATCCCTTTCTCCAAGTATTTTAGTAAGAGCCAAACTCAACTCAAGTATTGTTAAAGAAGTTGCCAAATAATAGTTGTACTCATTCAAATATCACATATTAGGTGGAGAATGACGTGTAGTTTGAGGCCTCTTCGGAGTAGTGCCAACATTGACGATGTATGTAATGACAATGCCCACAACTTAGCTAATGTTTTTTTAGGGTTTCCCATTTATGGTTAAGGTTTAATATTTTGTTCAAAGTGTTAAGGGGCTTCACAAAATGAAAAAAATTAGGGTTTGATAATGATAGACATTTCTAGGCAAGCCACTCCTAAAAATTTATAGAGCAAAGTCCAAACGGGTCCAAAACCATACAATAGGGTCAAGACCATACGAAGGGTCTGAAAGAGGTTGTATGATCCTACCCCATGTCAATTTCTAGTCATAGATCAAAAATGAAGCATCATAATATTTAGTTCTCCCGGTTGCGGTAGTGTGCACACCCAAAACTTCTAAAATCTATATCGTAAACAACTAAGTGCACTCTTCGTCATGTATTTTTAAGTTCACATCTTGTCTTATACATTAGCTGCAAGTATTAGTTCATTGTTAAGATATTGGATAATTAATGCTAGAATTTAATTAATCAAAATAACCTCATTTAGCTCCCCTTACATCCTTTAGTGTAGTTAATTCACTAAATCTAGATTTCACATAATCTAATAAAGGTGTAAATAGTAATTATGAAAGTAAGTCATTGTCATTCAATACTCCTAATGTCACCTTTTATTTTTGGGATAGTTATACCCCAAACCATTTTTGGGAATTCGATCACACTTGATAATAACCCTTTTACCCTTACAAATAAACAATCTTGCATGTAATTAATATTAAGGAAGGATAAGCAAATATTTCTTATGAATTTTCTTAGAGGTGTCATTCTAATCTAGGACCTCCAACCATACGACAATTTTTCTACACTAACACCCTTTACTTAGAATTTTGAAGAGAGGATTTATTTTCAATTTTTTTGGTTATGTAAGAATAGAATATGTTATGGGAGTCATTGCCACCTTACATAATGTTGTCTAATCAATTTGAGTACACACTATTTTGAGGGTAATCATTTACACTTAACGATAACATTTTGGCCCATACGAATAAGAAAAACTTCCTGCTTATCGATAGTGAGGGATGATAAATGGATATTTCTTTTGAAGTTAGAGTTGTCATTCTGATTTGGAAGCTCAAACCACATGACATTTTTATTATCTAATATCCTCTTCTTAGAATTTTGATTATAAGAATATTTTTTTTGCTTATTTGGTTACACAAGAACATAACGAGTTACGGGACTCATCTTTCACCTCACATAATTTCACCAAATCCAATAAAGAAATGAGGAACAACTTATTATGGCATCCACCATCAAACAATAACAAATTCATTAGTAAATGGATTGATAATTTACATCTTCAATTATATTTCTAATGTAGCCTCTAACACGTGGCACGAGGGATGCTCAACCTCGGTGGATTCAAAGGGTATTAAACATGTGAGGCCAGGGGAGTTGGTCATCCTAATTGAAAACTCCTAGCAACTTAAATCCCTCCTCTACCATCTCTCAAAGACCAAGTAAACCCATAATCTTGAAGAGAGTACATTAACATGTAAACATATAAACAAGGTTCGTGACTTGAAGACTACAAGAAAAACAATTTTAGTTTTATTTAATTTAAAATATTTCAAATCTTATATTAAGATATCAATTTTTATAAACAAGTTATGGAAATCCTATGAAGTTGTAAAACCTTATGTGAGTTAGGTCGGTGATGGATTAAGGCGGGACTCTCATTTAATAGTCACAACATTTAGTCCCCTCAATCATGACATGAAACTACATCCCATTAGTAGAAATGCCTAAAATTAAATCTCTTTATCATTTTAGGAAGGGAATTACCTCCATTCAAAGCTTCATTCACTCCAAAGATTGAGTTTCTTGGCTTGAACTTAAAATCAAGTTTATCTTTGGTTAATTCAAACCTTCTTTCTATTCTCAAAATTAAGGAGCTTCTTCTGGATGTCACACCTCATAAGTTAGGTCTGAAGTTGTTAAATGCCTAGTGGAAAGACTAAAGATCAAATTTTGATACCCTATGTAAAAGCTACACTGTCAACATGGTCTATTAGTTTATGATACCCTTCTCCCTTTCATCTACAAACTTAATTATAGATGGAATCTTAAGTCATCACCCCATTCTTGGATTCATCACCTAAATCAAGTTTGGTACTCGAATAAAACCTAAAATAACACATTTTCTTTGGTGTTTGGTTTATCAAGGCCTCTTTAGGTGATAGACTTAAGCACATTAGAGTTGTGAATCCCAAATATCATGCCTAAGGTAACCTTGAAATGTTTATCCATGTTTTTAGTTTTTAAAAGTAGGTACAAGGTGCACAGAACTAGATTCACTCATTATTCAAGCCATATCAACCCGAGCCTATTGCTTGGAAGATGACTCTTTTTTGGAGATTCCTCTCATTGGCCTACTTAAATTTCTTTTTGTTAATTTTTTTAGAGTTGTCATTCGTTTTCAATTATTTAAAGATAAAAAATGTTGCCATTGTTAATAATGAATATATTTCTATTCATTTCGAATAACGAAAGTTGTTCCTTTCGTTTGCCTTGAAATTCAAGCTAAGGCTGAGAAAACGACTATTGAGTTCTAGCATCTGTAGGAGATCCTTGCACTATGGTTGTGCCCCTTTACACGAGTTGAGTTACACCATATCCGCTTTAACTAGGTTTCTTGCCACCGATTTTAGGTAGAAGTGGAGCCATTCACGAATTTTCGTTCCTCTCAGTATGTGGCCACCTCAACACTCACCACCTCAATAGTAGGGTGCTTGGATCTCACCACTACCTATTTGGAAGTCTATGGCTGGTCCCACTTCTACTACTCCACCCGGTGGCCTTCTCTCCCGTGTAAGGGACAAATGTTATGGTCATGCCACCTCTTGGTTTGGGAATTATGGCTCCTCTTACCACTTACTACCCTTGGGATGGCTAGGTTACTCGTGATCCTTTTGATGATGAGTCATCTACCATATGAGTCCTCCCCCACCCCCAGAGATGATCCTCCTCATCCTCCCTAGTGTTACGACCACTTGTACCTAATTTTCTTTAGTATCGTTGAACTAGTTGTATTTGTTGTTTTTTTGCTTGGCTTGGTGACTAGGCCATGACTTTTTTGTCACTTTTTATTGTAACCTCATTTTAGTGACATAATTGCAATGGTTCCAATAAAAACAATCTTATTTTTCATATTATTTTCAAGTTTCATATGTTACGGAATTCAAGTTTAATTACAATACCATGTATGGTCAAAACATGAAATAATAAACTATAAATTTAGACTATCGTTTATGCACTCCAACACCATCAATTGTTTCTCCAAGTGGCTTGGCCTTTGTTCCATTTGTCACATGCTCAATGTATCTTCAACAGTTGGTCTCTCTTGTTCCCCTCTTATCTAAAAGCTTATAATCATAAAGAGGATATACATATTTTTGACAAGTTATTCATCGACTAAAATAAAGTCGATTGACCTCAAAAAGTAAATTAGCTCAACAAAAATATATAGATGATTTGGTTTCCTCTTTCGAATGATTTAATCCCTCGACCAATCATAAGTGTATAAGTGGCCCCATGTGGATTCACAAAAGTAGCTAAATTATAGAAATGAAGGCTTTGAACTTGAAAAATATTTACATAGAACCCATGAAAGTGTGAAAAAAAGTCTCCATAAACTATGGATTTATAGGTAGACTTATAATGATTAAAATCATTTTTCTTGTGCTTTTAACACATATTTTTCTAAACTAATATTTTTAATACGGTGGGGATTTGGTGTCACTAATGTGTAAGAAACAAAGTTTGTATATAGATTTGTATGCAAAGAAAAATTAATGAAATACAACAAATGATATACCTTAGGTATTTATCAAAGATGACATGATAGAACAAGGGTAAGCGAGAGGTGACCGTGGTAAATTAACTTGATAGTGACAAGCTAGATAGGATCATGTGATTACCTTGGTATTTTATGGGGATTTATTCTAGGACATCTATCTTGTAAAGGAGACCAACTTACGCAACTACTTGAACTATTGTGTTAATCATGTTTTTGTTAGAAATAAATGCAAATAAATATCAACATTTCTTATTTAATTGGACATCAACACATTATACAAGAAAAATTGTAGTGTTATATTCTCATTGACTATGGTTGTGCATAGTGGGAACTTGATTATCACCCCCACACACTCTAGCATAATTACACATGTAAAATTGTTGGAAACTTGGACACTAAGAGGGGGTGAATTAGTGTCTAATTTAAAATTTTCAAATATTTCTACTTCTCCAAACTTGTTAAGAAAATCACATGAAATCATACACAAGAAATGAAAAGAGACAATACATAATGTTTTAATGTGGGAAACCCAAAATGGGAGAAAACCCACTGAAATTAGAGAACTAACTTGGACAATTTGTCCTATGGAGTTACAATGATTTCAAGTTGAGCTACAACTCAACTTTTGAGGCTACAACCCCAAGAATACAATCAAGCTACAACTTGATGATGGAAGCTACAACCCCCAAATTAATTTAGTCAGCAACCACTGACCTTTTGCAAGCTACAACTTGCAAGGAAGCCACAATTTCTCGATTATCTTGATGCATGACTCGGTGTGTGTACAAAATTTGATTACTCTTCATCTTGGATGTGTTATATTTGATTATGAGCCTAAATTTTCAACCTAACCTTCTTGTTACTTCTACAATTTCATCGAAACTCAACTTACTACTCACCCCTTACTTGTTTTTGACTCATCGCACTTATTTTACCTCTTATTCACTATTCATCACTACATTTTCATATTTCAAGACTTGATTCTCGGTTTTAGGATCTTGAGGAAATTCTACTCTTGTTTTCAATTCAATTTCATTCACTTTCCAAACTCATACACATATGTTGCTTCAACTCACACTCCATGTCACATTGTTTGATGTATCATTGTTATATTTCACTCTATTTCATTCCACACCAAACACTTGTCAATTTTCTTCAACCTTATTCTTAGCATACATTAATATTCTCATCACATACCTTTGAATACCCTTACAAAATAATGTCTCTTCAGTTCATGGTGCATATTTTTCCATCTACCTTTTGACTTCTACAAGTCACTTGACCATAGTGTGTCTCTTTATATTCTTGTACAAAATTAAAAGATGTTATTCATAAGTTTGTAATAGTTTGATGACTCTTTAGCTTCAACATTGGATGCTTTTAGTCCCTAAGCATTCACTTGCACTACATCAACACATTTCACTCACACTTGCATTTTACGAATGTACTTTCATATATATATATATTTCAATGTTTTTTCAACTCTACACCACCTTTGCACATTACCAATTCATTCACATAATCGAGCTTGACATCCTTTAACTTTTCAACTACCAACAACTATTCATATGCTTGCCTTTTGGTCTTTTTCACTTTTCTTGACCAAGAGAAAATGTCCCTTCACCTTCTTGATTCGATTTAGAAGAGGAAGATTTTCATGTTTGTAACTACTCAAGTCATTTGAGCTTCTTGTTCCATTCGAATATAGAACCATGTTTGATGTCCCATGACTTCATGGTGTAGGAGTAGTTGACATAGACTTGAATACTCGACTCGGGCTTGATATAGAGGAAATTCATCACTGCTGTCAAGAATCAATCAATCATACACATTGAAACATTGTATTAAAAGTGAGAGCTAGAATTTTAGCTTTCGGTTTGCCAAGTTACTCATGAACAAATCCTTCTTCAAGCTTTCAGGCCACTGTCAAAAGACTTTCACTACTTCAATCACTTTCAAAATGGACCAAAAACCATCATTCATATAATCCTTTGACCTTATGATACTGTGCATGACATCCCAATCCCTTCATCATAGAGAAAACACGTTGAAAACACTTACCAGACTATGCAAAGAGGAAAACTCTTGTCTTCAATAAAACTGTCATGAAGAACTCACACTAACCTTAATGAAATTGTTCAATTCCTTTTACAATATGACCATGGCAACCATACAGAGATATCCTCTAAACATTAGGAATTTTTATTGGCTAAGTTTTGTGTTTCGAGATTTTCTTCTCTAAAAACACTATATCGAGGGTTTCCCAACCTGTACATGCTTGAGAGGCTCTAAAATGGATTTTCTTAGTCATAGTTGGATGAAACTCAAAAATTTCAGCTCTTGTGGACTTGTGGGAGTGTATGATACCTTCTCCATGCATTCCTTTATCTAACACTCTTCAAATTTATTCCCAGAATTCACAAAAAATAGTGCACAATATAGAGACATTTTGAACAGTGCTACTCATGTCAAGAAGTGATTTGATTTTGGGTCTAGGAAGACACTATAGAAGACTTGATTGGATGGATGAAGCATGATATACCTTCTACCAGGGCTCAGAGATCATCAAATTTCCATTTATAGGCCAAACTATGTTTGCATAGTGATAAACAATTCATCCCATAACTAGATATAAGCTTGGCATGTCAACATGACATTCTAACCTACTTCAAACATCTGTGGAGATTTACAAGGAGAAATCCAAAATTCTAATTCCAACAGTCTGAGATCATGCATGAAAGAATAAGGATATATCTTTGAACTCAAGATTTTTACTTTATGGTGGTCCTAGAAGGTAGATTGAGAGCTATGGAAGTCAGAGGCACCATCCTACTACATTAGGGAAATCTTAGACTCAAAGAATTTACTTTGATCTTAGAAGAGGAGTCACATTCTACTTCATCCTTGACAAATAATGAAACATCCTTACCCTTCAGGATTGTATTGTCATATATCCTAATTGTATCCACTTGACTTGAACACATTGTGAGGGCTTATATTGAACTTGACCATCTTGAAGATCTTGAAAACACAATGAACATGGAGACACCATTAATAGACCATGGAAATATTTAAATAATCTCATCCAAGTGATTTTAGGACAAACAAACAACTTTTGTCATTCTTTGACTCAGGAAAGTGCTTGGGAGAGAGAAAAACATAGCTAGAAAAATGCTCATAACTTATCTAATACTTATCCATTTTGCCTCAAAATTTTACAAAACTTCAGGATTGGAATCCTCTAAAAAATTTCTTCTATTATTTATCTGAAGAAGATTTCATATTTTTCTTGGGTGCTAAGAAGATAGAGAGCTGCATTTCTCAATGAACCAGTTTTAGAAAAACTAGCATATCTTTAACATACCTTATCAAAACTCAATGAATTTTTTTAGGAAGCACCAAAATCACCCCTCTACATGATCCATGAGTTTATTTATCATAAATATGCATGTAATATTAAAACCTATCTCACTTACCTCATCCTACATTGTCAGTCCTCAAGGCCAATTTTGGTGAACTTTTGAATTTTGCCTCCAGGAGCTAAAATGATCCTTGTTGTTGCTCACACATGCCCTAAACAACATTACTAGGATCCTCACATGCTTACATGCTCTTTGTATGACTGTATCAAGCTTTCACATCTCATTAGGCTCTAGCTGGGCATAAATGAGCCGATTACCACTCGAGAATATTATTGTGCGACCTATTACTCATTCCGAGTCTCTTTCACATGATAACATACTCATATATAACCTATAGAACATCGAGTCAAGAGTACCAACCATTTCCATACCTGTAGTAACCTCCTACTTCACTTACCAATCTGAAACACTGCTTTGAACCATCCGAAAGCTCAATAAACCACTAACAAGGCACTACCAATCAACCTTCATGCCTTTGACTAAGCTTCACTTCACCATTAAATCCTTGGCCATAAATGTCACTTGACATAAATGACAACCGTGAATGACCAGGGTTCAATAAGAACAATAATTAGAATCCTCAAATGCATCAATACACTTTGTTTTTGGCTTGTACATGAATACTTAGACACATGGATGAATAGGTTTAATCCGTAAATCAACACAATGGTTAAGTGAAATATCCATCTTCAATTTTTTTATTATTCCTATAGTGGTATCCACCTTCATCCCATAGAAGGAATGTGTATTGTCACAATGAGGCAACACTTCAACACCTTTTTAGGTAGGGAATATGCAAAGTATTTTTGGGTCATAGGTTTTAAATCTAGTGTCTAAAGTATATGTAGTAATAGGCCAAGGATTGGAAACGACCACAAGTGAGGGCCTAAAAAATCTTGTTTAATCAAGTAAAAAACCATGGCACTTAGCTTAAAAAGTCATTGGTAAATGGGGTTATCATTCTTTTAGGTCACTAAGTAAAGTTATTTGCAAACCTAAAGTGAAACTTACTTGGTTAGGAAAGTGAAACCCCTCCCTACTTTGTTGGGAGGCCTCAATAAATTTTGAATTCTTGTTTCCGGGAAAGGTGTGAAATATATAATGATAAGAGGCATTTACATCTACCAAATCATAAGAATAAAATGTTAAACAAAAATGAGAACTTATAGTCAAGCGTAGAATATAAAAATGAACCTTCAAAATCATAATAATAACAATGATTTGATCTATGCACTAACTAAATAAGTTTTTGACTATAGATGATTTCTCACTGGTCCGACTCTATTTTTGTTCTTAGGTTCCCATACAATGTTATGGTCTCTTGGGTGACAACAAAAACTCTATTTATCAATGCAAAACATCTTTTTAATATGTGAGAATATATGGTAGAATAGAAAACATTTTTCTACCATGTTAAAGTGGAAAATGGGTTTTTAAATATACATAAATACATGTTAGAATTAAAACTATCTTTTAAATATACATAAATGCTCATTAGAATGAAAATTATTTTTTTAATATACATGTCTTAAATATACATAAATACATGATAAGATAAAAATTATATTTTAAATGTGTGTTATAAATGACATGTTAATGTGAATTACACGATTTTACACACACTAGAAAATGACCCCTTGTCTTTTATTTTACATTATTTTATCATAGACACTTAAAAATTGTTAGGATTTTTCAGTCATCGAATTTCTGTTTTGAGAGTTTATGTACTTATCAAATTTTAATTTTAATCATAGTTTTAATAAGGCAATTTCTTGACTCCCCCTTTGGTCCTCACTTTGTTGTCTACACACCCCAACTATCACCTCGCCCAATTCATCCATTATTTGTTATTTCTAGCCCTCAACATCTAGAACATGTAGTCTATGTTTATGGCTCATAGATCCATTTATTCTCCATTATTTTTGCCACCCCATGTCCGAACGTGGAATCCATATTCTTAGTATGAAATGAACATGGAGTGCACATTCCTAATGGGCCATCCCTAGGTCCTACCATTATTTCCCTCATCTAATCATTTTCCTCTCTTTTTCACTTTATTTTAACCATTGATCTAGTACTCCTCCCATTTAAGAATGACTTCCTTTCTTATCTCAATGTATTTTTCTTGAGATATGTTGTTTCTTATTTCTTCCCTCATAATTTGTGTGCAACATACTTTTGACCATCATAGGCGAGTTGTATTCTTATTCATATTTCCTTGTGAGGGTGTTGCATTCATGTCATATTGTGCATATAATATATTTTTAAGCCCAACACAAGAATGTAGCTTAATTGATGTAATTTTTCATTGATCAATAATAATTGCAAGAAATGTGATAATCTTGGTGATCAGCGTGGTATGTGGGTGAGTGCATTAAGTGGGTTTCTATGAAAATGTGATTTAGAAAAAATTGCATAAGCATATCCAAAAAATGTGTGTTGTTTTAGGTTTTAGGTTTTAGGTTCAATGATCACCAAACTTAAAGCCTATATTTTTTATCATCTATAGCTCTAGTGATCGCTAAACCTAAATAATCATGTACACATTTTTCATCAAATCGTAATTTCACAAATCATTATTACATAATGGAGTGGAACTCACCCCATATTTATTTCTCATGAAGGTTGAATCCATGGAAATGATTGAGCCATTCAAGTGATTTTTTATATTGATAAAAAAATGAGGGTTGCAAGTCCCTCACCTTTTATATTAAAAATTTGGAATTAAATTCATTACAAATGGATATTTACACATGAAAATTCAATGTAGGTCTCATGTTATGATGCAAGAAAAAGAGAATTTACAACCTAGAAAAACTAAAGTTACTGAGAAAAATCATTCAATCTAGTATTCGAACCACATCTTGTTTCTATTTCTTAGCTTTACTGTAGACACAAAATCTATGCACTTGGGTACATTTCTAGGTCCTAAAGCATACCAATGTATACATGATTCATAAGAAAGAAGACTACTGGTTGACAACTCTTTTTGGCCTTTTTGCTTTATCTCTTGCATTCTTACTAGTCTTACGCATCTTACATCCTTGTCGGTACTTGACTGATTCATCTTTTATGGCCTCAAACACTAGTGCCTAGTTAGGAAAAAAGCACCCATGCACTCCTATCCCTCCTAGATGCTCTTGACCCTCTCTATCCTTTTCTCACCCTTTTGGGTCTCTTTTACTTCTTAGGAATCTTTTAGTACTCGGAAACTGGGCTGGCCTTTCAATTGTCAATTACGAAATTCAAACAAGGGAGTCATATATATACTTAGTTACTTCTTCTAAATCATGGGCCAAACATCATAAACATGATCTATCTCCAGCTAAGCTTACATCAAGGAACATGATCATTTCAAAGGCATACATCTAGCACATCTATGTAAGGGAAAAGGGCTACCTCACTCTGCATACACCACATAGGAGGGGAAGTTCATACTATTCCATCTCACACATTTGCATACTTGGAACAATCTAGATCTACAACGCTATTATAGTGCAACTTAGGGAATCATTTACACACACATACACATAGAACTAAATAGAGTTTGAGATGTAGTGAAGCGTTTGGTACTAAGTTCACTCTTCAGGTGACCATTGGGGTCACTCCAACTCCTCATTTTTCATCTTATTTATTAAGTTTGATTTGGTTTATGTACATGTGTAGCTGGATATTTATTTTGCGGAGTTACGGTGTACAATTGAAGACATTGGAGTGAAACCAAAGTGACAAAAGAGGATCAACAACAAAGCTCTTCCTAATCGGAAAAGATCGAACCGATCATTTGGGTGGACACTAACACCCAAATTAGTCACTAGCACCTAGGTGTTCATGTCCTCCCATGGGTGCTTCTATCATGTCTAGTTATGAGTTCCAGAACTTAGTGAGCCTTGACAACACCCCTTCCAGTCTATTGCGGTAGTTTATCAACTCGGATCACTTCCATATCACTTAGAAATCAACTAAGCCACCTTCCTTCGCTCACTTGCTTAGAGTTTCATATCATTGCATGTTTATTGCTTGTGCCTTATTGTATTTTATGACTTGTATATCATTAGTTACTCTAAGATAAGGTTTAATTTGATTTAAATTAAATCATTTGGTGAACCCAATTGATCAAACCCTACCTTTTAAACATGCATTAGATCTTATCCCCTTCTTTTGAATTTATGGACCAATCCTCCTACACATCCTATGCACCCACTAGGGTTTCTAGCATGGCTGCCCTCATTGTTGATTTTATTTAGGCCTGTACCCAACACCCTCCCCACTATAACTCTCCAATGTCCAATCCCCCTATCAATCATGATACCAAAACCAATCAATCCATCTTCAAGTCAATTCAATCTTTACACCGTTTATTTCAAGATAAATTCCAAGCTATGGAAACCATGATCACATCTCTCACAGTTGAAATCAAAATCTCAAGGATGCTTCTCATGCCCATGATAGTTCTTCTTCTACACCTCATCCTAATCTCATGTCTCCTACATGTGCTCATACAAGCGAGGTCAAGGTCTTACCACAACAAACACCTCTCAAGTTTAATCGAAATGTTAAGCAACACAATATTCTATCCGAGTTCCTTAATCACCGTTAATTACCTTGCCACCTACTCCTTACTACCCTCCTTACTAGCTTACAAACTACAAAGGTCACCCATTTTGCAATTATCATAAAATTAATGGACATTGTGACAATGATTGCTATGCTTTAGAACAAAGAATCACATAACTTGAGCATCAAGGCTTTATTTCATTTGCTACACAACATTTTGCTACACGCTCATCTCCAATTACCAAACCCCAATGGGTTCCTAAATATGATCCCTCTATGTCTATTGAGCATCATGTCATACTTACTAATGTTCCTTCACCTTTAATTCAAGAGCCACCTATCCAATGTAATATCATACCACCTTTAGAAGTACCTACTTCTATTAATTCATCTACAAAGTGTTACCAATCCCAAATATATAACCAACATCAAAAGCAAAACCACCACTTCCCTCACCACAAGCTGAAATCCCTCACCAACCTCCTCTAATTAAACATATAATTCATCTTTTCAATCAAAATAATGCTTATGTCAATGACTAGGACACATTTCAAACTCCACCACCATAGAATGGTCTCCCTCACATCATTATATAGATATCCATCACTCACACACTTTGGGGGCATCATACTTTCTCCCCTTCCATAATTATTGGTTGTCTCTAGTATCTACTTATAGTTTTTTACTGCATTTCACACTCTGCACTTCATGTCTAACTTTCTAAGCACTCTTACATCTTTGGTACACACATTGTACCGTCATTACCCAATGACACACTCTAGTTCCATGGTTCATACTTGACTATTGAGGGTCCAATTCTTAAATGAACCTCACATCATCTACACTTCACACTTAGTGCTTCATGATACATCTTTCCTAGCATATATTCTCAATCACACACAATACATTCATTACCCGATGACACACTCTTATTTTATGGTTCATACTTGATTGTTGAGGGAGAATTCATAAATGAACCTCATCTCACACACATCCTTTGGGGAAAATGTGCTCTCGATATTCATATATTGCACATCGCAGCACACCATCACTCTCACACAACATTTGCATATCTTAGTTGCATTTACTCTTGTTAACTTATAATACTTACATGTTACACTTTGTTTCCTATGCTAGTTGGATACTTAGTATGTCATTATCTTTTTCTATATACACATGCATGTTCACTTGGTATCTTGAGGTGACCACAGGACCCTAATAGATCTTTACATAATGCGTGATTCTCGACACTACTCTTTACCAATCTTGTCGAGGCTCCTGGGGACATATACCTTTTTCTACTTGCATACTCTACACATCACATGTCCTATTAGTTCAATACATACTACTTCTACTCACTTAATTTTAAATGATATATACATGCTTTGACATACTACTTATCTTTCTAACATGTTAATGGGTGCTTCATGTGTAGCATTTTCCTTGCAAGAATCTATACAACCATGGTTATCTGTCACTTTTTGCTTGTTATTATTTGATAATGTTTGTGGGCTATGCTCTGTGTCTGCAGCTTGTTCATTGTTATTTTATGGATGCTTTGACCCTAATTTTCTTGTGACATTGTGAGTTATGTCCCATCTATGCTCGCCATTCTTTGTGGTCTACTTCTTGTCTTCATCGTTGCTTAGTACATTGTATTCTATACATGCTTAGCTCTTCTATACTAACATGTATTACTAGCCTATCTTGTTTGCATGTGCCTTGGTTTCTACCATGCACATCCCCTAATCCCTATAGGTATCCACTCTCATATATGCATATAAGCTTCAAGTCATCTCCTTTGGATTGCATTCTCCTACAATTGTCGCATGCACCCCAAATGAGGGGGTATCTATTGGGAGAACAAATCACCCTTACAATAACTCGGAGCTCAGAACAACACAACACAGTAAAAAATTGGCACAAGAACACATTTATAGAGTAGTCAAGAATATGACTTAGATCACAAATACTGAGAGCAGACACTAGCACCCAATATTGGATAATAGTGATGGGCACTTATGTCCCCCAGCGCTTGTGTCTAGGGGAAAAATAGTCAATATATCAATTCAACACAATTTCAAGTAGTTAACATTACAATTCTCGAGTAGTCACTTGTCTCTAGTTACACAATTTAATTACAATAGGTTAGAGATCAGGGATGTGCCATCTACATGTGGCAATTATTTAGGAAGTGTCATGGAAGGAGAGAAAAATAGACCTATATCCCCAACATTCTTCTCTTAGCGTGAGATCACCCAAAAACTCACTCTTAGCGTGAGATTTCCCAAATAACTTGCTCTTGGCATGATATCACCCAAAAACCTCACCACCAACAACAAGGCATTCAAATCTAGCAACACCTCTAAAGCAACAAGATAACTTTATATTCTTTACTCTCTCATACATCAGGTGCACTCTTTCCTTTACACACTATTTACATACTTATACACACATTACTATGATTTTTTGTATATGGAATTTTGAATACTTTCTCTCTCTTATTTTATAGGTTTTTCCTTATGTGCAACAAGAAACAAATCACATTAGAAAACACAAGATTCAATGGCACACTATTACGCATACACTTTACCCCTAGGGTCTACAACCCTTTCCTAGTTTCCACGCTTCACATTACGATCAGTTCATACTTCAATTGTCCACTTGGCATGCTATCAGCTACACTCTTCTCTATAGGATTATAAGGTACACATCTTGTATCTATTTTATGCTATCGAGTGTTCACTCAACAACATAAAGTGGGGGCAAATGTAGACACAAAATCTATGCATTTGGGTACATTTCTAGGTCCTAAAGCATACTAATATATACATGATTCCTAAGCAAGAAAACTAGTGGTTGACAACTCTTTTTAGCCTTTTTGATTTATCTCTTACATTCTTATTGGTCTTACACATCTTACAACCTTATTGGTACTTGACTAATTTCTCTTTTATGTCCTTAGACACTAGCGCCCAATTAGGACAAAAACACCTAGGTGCTCATGTCCCTCCTAGACACTCCTGACCCTCTTTATCATTTTCTCACCCTTTTGGGTCTCTTTTACTTCTTAGGCCTCTTTTAGTACTTTGGGTCAGCCTTTCAGTTGTCAATTACAAAATTAAAACAAGGGAATCATATATATACTTAATTACTTCTTCTAAATCAAGGGCCAAGCGTCATAAGCATTATCTATCACCACCTAAGCTTATATCAAGGCACAAGATCATTTCAAAGGCATACATCTAACACATACATACAAGGGACAAGGGTTGCATCACTCTACATACACAACATAAGAGGGGAAGTTCATTCTATTCCATCTCACACATTTGCATACTTGGAGCAATCTATATCTAGCCCGTTATCATAGTGCAACTTGCACAAAGGAAACCTATGGCATAATTTAGACACACATACACACAAAAATACATGGAGTTTGAGATGTAGTGCAATGATTGGTACTAATTTCACTCTTTGGGTGACCGTCGAGGTTAGTCTCACTCCCCATTTCGCATCTTACTTATTAAGTTTGATGTGGTTTGTGTGCATGTGCAACTTGCTATATGAATTGCGGAGTTACACAATGCACGACCGACAACATTGGAGTGAAACTAGAGTAACAAAAGAGGATCAACAACGAATATCTTCCTGATTGGAAAAGATGAGGACCTTAGCATATGTGTGGACACTAACACCTAGATTAGTCAATAACATCCAAGTGCTCCTGTCCTCCCATGGGTACTTTTTTCCTGTGCGATTCGAGTTCCGAACCCTCAGTGAGTCTTGACAACACCCCTTCCAATCTATTCCAGCAATTTATTAACTCAGATCACTTCTAGATCACTTGGAAATCAGCCAAGTCATCTTCCTTCTCTCATTTTCTTAGGGTTTCATACTATTTCATGTTTAATGCTTGTGCCTTACTATATTATATCACTTGTATGTCATTAGTTACAATAGTTACTATGAAAATAAGGTTTAATTCAATTTAAATTAAATCATTTGGTGAACCTAGTAGATCAAACCCTACCTTCTAAACTTGCATCGGATCTTATCTCCTACTTCTGAATTTATGGACCAATCCTCTTACGTGTCCTATGCACCCAATAGGGTTTCTAAGCCTTGGTGACCTCACTAATGATTTTATGCACATTTGTACCCAACACCCTCCCCATTGTAACCCTCTAATGTCGATCCCCTATCGGTCATGATATAATAACCAATCAATCCATCTTCGAGTCAATTCAAGCTTTACACCATTTATTTCAAGATAAATTCCAAGCTATGAAAACCATGATCACATCCCTCACAGTTGAAATACAACATCTCAAGGATGTTTCTCATGCCCATGCTAGTTCTTCTTCTACACCTCATCCTGATCCCATGTCTACTACATGTGCTCATACAAGCGAGGTCAATATCTTACCACAAAAACACCTCTCAAGTTTAATCAAAATGTTACGTAACACAATATTCTCTCTGAGCTCCTTAATCACTAGTTAATTACCTTGTCACCTACTCATTACTACCCTCCTTACCATCTTACAAACTACAAAGGTCACCCATTTTGCAATTATCATAGAATTAATGGACATCGTGACAATGATTTCTATGCTTTAGAATTAATAATCAGACAACTTGAACATCAAGGCTTTATTTCATTTTTACTGCAACATTCTCGCTACACTCTCATCTCTAATTACCAAACCCCAATGGGCTCCCAAATATGATCCCTCTATGTCTAGTGAGCATCACACCATAATTACTAATGTTCCTTCTCTGGTAATTCAAGAGCCACCTATCCAACCCAATATCATACCACCTTTAGAAGTACCTACCCCATTACTTCCTCCTATTAAGTCATCTACAGATGTTACCAATCCCAAATATGCAACCAACATCAAAAGCAGAACCACCATTTCCTTCACCACAAGCAACCTGGACTAGAAAAGATCAAAACTTGAGCATCACGGGTGGAAACTAGCAACCAAATCGATCACCAATACCCAGGTGCTCTTGTCCTCCCATGGGCACTTCTATCATGTGTAGTTTTGAGTTCCATAACCCTCTCGAGTGAGCCTTGACGAAACTCCTTCGGTCCGTTCCAGCAGTTTATCAACTCAAATCACTTCTAGATCACTTGGAAATTAGCTAAGTCACCTTCATTCTCTCATTTTATTAGGGTTTCATATTATTGCATGCTTATTGCTTGTGCCTTACTGTAGTTTATCACTTGCACATCATTAATTACAGTAGCTACTCTAAAAATAAGGTTTAATTCAATTTAATTTAAATCACTTTTGAAAGATAAGAAGTCTTGGACAATTAGAAGGATCAATATTGATCATTATAAATAAAGGATCCAACATCATACCAATAGTTGTGTTGTCATGTAGAATTTCTAGCATGAAAATTGGGTTTTTTTTTTCCATGACAACTAAGCCCAAACTCAAGAATCCCTTAATCGGGTAATGTAAACTTGCACTCTAGGCAATTGCTAACTATGTAACCCATCATGGACAAGAGGGATGTGCTAACTAGATTTTTAAATTGTCTTTTGTATTCAAGTAAGTTGGTGGGAAACAATTCATGGGTTCATTTGATCCACTTTGAAGGAACTACTTACGAGAGGCCTTAAAAGGCCTATTTTTAGACTTTGACACCTAATGGACATTCTCTGGAGATGAATAAAGAAGATATAATGCATAATAGTAGATTTTGATTGAGCTATAAAATCATTGGAGGAGTTTTAGGGAGGTTTTGTAAGGTGAGATAGTTTTAGGACAAGTTGTGCAAAATCGGGCTACTTGTAGCACAATGCAGGAAATGAAAGGAGTAAAAAAGCTAGTGAGCTTGTTTTGAATGGTTTAGGAGCCTCAATTAATTTTGTGAAGTGAAAAAGCACTCATCGGAAAGATAAAAATGTCTATTTGACATTGCAAAAAGTTTTAAGAGATTTTGTCATCAGGATTTTGAGATATTGGTATCACAGTGCAAGTGAAGATCTCGATCCTAGTGGAGATTCAAATGAGCATTCTGGGAGTTACAAAGGAGTTGGGGCTTGATTCAAAAATAAAAGTGAATGTAATTTTAACATCTATATGTCCCATGTGATAATTTAGACAAAAATACAAGTTTCTCTCCGGTGGAGTTTGACCATCGACACATAGGCTTGACCAGGAATAAAAAAGTGGGGTAATTTTTGAATTGTAGAAATACTTGGCTCCTTAATGTGGTAGCATTGCTCTCAATAGGAATTTTCTAGTCAATCATATAAGTTTTGTCCAAGAAATTCTTAGGGGAAGCTCCTGGGGGCAAAGACTCACTCTCAAGGTCTATTTTTGGCGGCTCTTTGGTGAAGGAAGCTTACTTATAAGTGAAACCCCAAGGGAGAGACTCGTTTTCATCACTTAACACACCACTTTAGGTGTTAGGTAAAATTCAACAACTCAAAATTCAATCCAGCCCCTCCTTATGGTGAAAACCCCTCATGGTACACTTTTCAAGGTTGTTGATGCACCATTGCACCACTTACCAAATGTGGTATGGTGCAATGGAGGCTCACATTCCCCATTTGGAAAGTATTAACCCTACCTCAACCTGATTGTTGGAAGAGATTATCATTAAACCAAAATTTTGACCCATCAATTTATGATACAAGCTCTAAATTTAATGAATCAATGAGAGGCGGTTAGTCCATGTCACGAATCCCACGGGAGCACTATCAGTTTTGCCAACAAACTCCCCCCAGCATTACCCAGGGGAACTCAAACCCGTGACCTTTCGCTCTAATACCAATTGTTGGAAGAAGTTTTTTTTAAACCAAAAGTTTGACCCATTAATTTCCAATACAAGTGATATATTTAATGAATCCATGAGAGGCGGTTAGTCCATGTCATGAACCCACGGGAAGTGTTGATAATTTTGTCAACACCAGTTTTAGTGTGAATGTGAAAGCGGGTTAAAGGTGGGTTTATCTTAACCCAATTTAACATTTGAGCATTCAAATCATATTTTTACATTTATGGAACTATTTTTGAATCTCTTTTTCTGTCCATTACTATTGTAACCAAGCATGTACCAATATTGGAAACCCCATACTCAAAACACATTTTTGCTCATATCTCACAAACCTTGCTTTGTTATGTATGAGATTCAAATTGAATCTTCCCTACATGAATGTCATTAGAATGAGTGTTTACATTACCTCATTCATGCCCTCCTCCAATTTTTATGGAAATCAAAAAGTTGTAGCCACAAAAACTTCCTCCTCATATAGCTAGATTCAGTAGCAAGCCAAACGAGCTAAAAATTGGAGCATGAGATCCTTAAAAAATTAGCTTTCCAATGAGTACTTTCTTGCACCATGAAAATAGGTATGATTGGAGTTATGGAGGAATGTTATTTGTCTATGTTCTACCTTATCAGATGAAGATCACACATACCTATAAGTTCACTTTTCATTTTGTGAAGATTCGGATGAGCGAAACCCTTGAAAATTGGAGCAAAGCATCCCGGTGAGAAGTAGAATTTTTGGAGACCTTTTTCAACCCGATTTGACACCCTATAAACAATGTATATTTTTATTAATTACCCATTCAAGGAACTTACTAAGGGTAGTAGTTTCAAAGAAATAATGGATTCGAAACACTAAGTTCATTCCCAAGAGGAAAAGTGCTCAAAAGTGACAATTCGGTGAAATTGCCAAAACTAGTCACCCAGGAAAGACTTACTAAAAATAGTAAGTATCTAGAAAAGGATCAAAATGGTCATGGTTTTTCATCCTCATTCCTCACTAATATCAAACTTCATGGATGTTAAAATCATGCTTTCAAAAGGGTGAAAAGTTGCATTTTGTCTCAACAAATGAAAATCCTTCTAGTTCCCAATTTTGGTCATAGTGGAGCATTCTGGTCTCGATGTGTTTATCACTTCACCGGATGGGTTGATCATAAGTTTCAAACATGTTTCATCCATATTCTCACCTTCATTCTTCACATGGTTGAGGTAATCTTCACCTCATCTCATGGATGGATCCATTTCCCAAGGCCCCAGATCATCACAATGTTGAACTATGTGGGCAATGGTCTCAGTTTGCATCAAGGACCTGATAGTTTGGAGGCATTACAGTGTTTCAAGGATTTAAAGGATTGTTCGAATGAGGGAAATATTCTTTCATCATCTTCAATGGTCCTCACCTTATTTTCAGTGGCCAATCATTCAAGGCATGAGCTCATAATGTGTAATGTTTGAGTTGGGGCAATGCTCATCACTCCTCTTCCAAATATGTTCAAAGTAGTTTTGTAGAGGTTCATCATTTCTAGAGTGTTAAAAGGTATTAATCATCATGGGATTTTTCATCATCACATCACATTGGAGGGTCATCGTGAGTCAATTTTTATCTTCATCACCATCAGAGCTGATTCTCATCTTCATCGAGAGTGGAGGCATCTTCATCCATGCTTTGGATCATTTCCTCTTTCCTCTCCTCTCTCATTCTCTCTCTTCTTCTTTCCTCCTTATAATTCCTCATTATACATGATCATGATATTTTGTCCTATTCATTTAAGTGATAATGAAATATTTTCAAGATGTAAAATTACTTCCTCAAATTATAAGAGGGGTACTTAATTTGTTCTTTCCTAGGATAATGAAGAGTCACAAGTTGAATAGGAACATGAACAATCATGTGGGGGTAGATGAAGAGGTGAATTGTAAGCTATAAAAGGAGATGATCTCCTCATTGTAAAGGGATGGTTAATCTTGTTTACTATCTCCCATACTCTTTCTAGAAACAAGTGATCAAATTTCCTCTATTTCCTTTGCTTATGTTTCCTCTCCATCTCAACTATAATCCATGAGCAAATGTACTTATTGAATGTTATGCATTAAGACTTTGTGCTTTGTGTGTTTTGTTCCTTATTGATTCTCATGGTTTCTTCTCATTGAATGCATGGAACTACTCTTGATTTTATGTTGGAAAACTCTACATGTGCTATTTGTAATATAAAATCCCTTCTCATACTTTCTCTCCTCACCTTTCTCCCTCATAATTCCTCCCTTGTGTTCCACATAAGCACTTTTGCCACATGTATAGGGAAGTATTCATGTGTGATCCCTAATCGTAAGGCCACCCCATGCAATTAGAGTAGTGTATATATGTTTCCTTTTTTCAATAAATGGAGTTGCCCCATTCAAGAAGAGGGACCTAGTCCTCAGAGCGTTGGTGAAATCCCACAATTTTCCCCCTGAAAAATTATTTTCCAATAGTTTTTGGTGCCCATCATGGGGCAGATTTTGCATATTCCTGCACCCAATATACGAACCATAAAATCCTAAAAATATAATATTCCAAAAAAAAAAAAATCAGAAATCTGAAAATCCTAAAAATAAATTCCCATAGAGTCCAAAAATCTGCAATCCCTTTGAGAAAACTTTTTGTTGAGAACCTTTCTTAAACCAACCCTTTTTCCCATTTATAAGGGTTCCCTACAAAGTGATGAAAGAAGATATATCAAGTTGAACATATTGAGAGGAATTATTGATCCCACTTTTGAAGCTTTGCAAAATAAACAAGAAAAAGTAAGAGATAATCCATATTAATTCTCTCAAGATTCATCCCCATCCGATTCATCAAGTGGTACTCCTAGAAATCCTATCCAAACTCCTACCGATCTCCTCCTACAAATCCTCTTGATTCTCTCATCTTTCACCACCATTGAACATTGAATTCCCAAGTGAAAGAACTAGAGAAGACTTTAGAGAAGAATTTGAAGTAGAAGTAGAAGCAGAAGTAGAAATAAAAAAGGAAAAAGAAAGAGAAATTCCTTCATAAATTGTTCCATGGGGAAGAATACATGTCCACTTGCTCTTGCACCTCCTCTTCATGATCTATCGACAATTTCCCACAAGAAATTTCCAAATTTCAAAGGTGTGGCACACACAAATTCCCAAAGAACATATATATATATCTGCCTTCATCACATCATGTGGAATTCTTGGAATCAAACATGAAGATGTTGTTGTGAGATTGTTCGTGGAATCACTTCAAGAAAAAAACAATTGAGTGGTTTTATCTCTTGCCCTCCCACTCCATAACATGTTGGGAAGACATTCAAGAAAATTTCATAGAAAGATTCAAATCAGCCAAAGATTTCAAGACCTCCTCATTCAATTGGTGCAAATGAAGAAAGAATCAAATGAAACTATGAGAGACTTTGTGGCCCATTTCAACAAGTTACTCCACAGAATACTAGAAGAGGCTTCACCATCCACATAAAATGTCAAGAGGTTCTTCATCAATGCACAACCTCCTGAAATTGGATTCATCTTATGAAGAGGTTAACCTCATACTCTTGAGCTTGCTAAAGAGGATGTAATTGAGATTGAAGATGATCTAATCTTGTCTGGAAAAAAATGAAGAATCCAAATGGAAAGCAAAGGGTAAATTTTCCAAGGAAGGTACCACTGACTCTCTTGTTCAAAAATTGGCAAATGAATTGAATGCAATAAAGAAACAAATGGTCCAAAATATTCCTCTTCAAAATCAGAATAGGAATTAGATTTTGGAGCACCCCAAAGGATTTCCTTGGAAGCTCCACCTACCCAAGCATCTTGTGCAACTTGGGATGATGAAGAAGATGACACAAAAGAAGAGGTGGGATGTGAAAACATCAGGTACTTGAATATTCATCTGATGAAGAAGAATCAATGACTAGCTATACAACTATGTGGTGTTCACCCATTCTAAAGATCAAGCGAAAGAGGACCTATCTAGTAATGAGAAAGAAAATCAAAGAATCCTCCATTGGTGACTCTACAAAATAAAACATCAAAAGGAGGATCACTTCTTCCCTCTCCCATGTGATAAACAAAAAGAAGAATCCTGAAGTCACCTCATCCAAAGCCAAATCTCCTCTTCCAAGTAAGTCTCATCTTGCTCTCATGACAAGTCAATTCCTAATGTTGTTTCTACCATTTCTAATAATGTGAGTAAAAGTGCCAATAATGCCCTTCCTAAGAGTATTCAACCTCTTGTTGCTACTACCTCCTCCACAACTTCCACTTCCTATGATTCCCACTTTGATATCATTGACCATATCAAAAAAAGCTAAAATCCATATCTCTAAATATGAATATCTAAGAACTCATCCTAAGCAATTTGAAAAGCTTGTTCAATTTGTCAAAGAAAATAGTTCTAAACCACCTTTTGTAAGTACCAATCCTAGAAACACCATATCCCACAACTATCTTTCCTCCACAACCTCCACCTCCGAGAAGATAGAACCATTCTATCTTTCCTTGTTGATCAATGGGTATAGACTGAACAATTGCATCATTGATTCTAGAGCTTTGGATAATGTCATGCCCTTGAAAGTTACAAAATCCCTTGGCCTCACTCTTTCACCTGCCAACAATGGTCGGTGTTATTCTATGGATACCAAGGAAGTGCCCCTCATTGTTCAAGTTAAAAATGCTTAGTGGCCCTCAAAAATTTCTAGACAAGAAATTCAGCCCCAAAATACTTGTGGCTAGACATTCCTAGCTACATATGGCATCTTGCTCAACAAGAGATTTTGTCAAGAGATAGGTGGAGTAATGAAGTTGGATTGGTCATATGCTACAATACCATTCAAAGGTGTGATGAAAAATCACTTCCTATCAAAAGGATGAAATACATTGTTCAAAGAGAAGGTAGCCCCACAAGCAAAAAGTGTATGCCAAGAATCAAAATACCAGAATTACTTTGTAGCCTTGGAGGAAGATGTGGAAGTTCCTTTCTTGATTGGTCCAAGTATACCCCTTCCATTGGGTATAGACTTTGACTTTAAATTTGATGATGAAAGATCAGAAATAACAGGTGCATCTAGAATGGCAAGAAGGTAGTCCTCAAATGACAATTTGTGTAGAAAAGGAGGATGTTACTAATCAATTTGGGCATGAAAAATCAGAAAATCAATTTGATGATGAAGAAGAAGTTTTTCTCCTTCCCATTTGAAGAAGAATATTCCCTTGATGATGAATGTACAAATAGTAAATTTTTTGAGCCTCTCACAAAGGATGTTGATCATGAAGGAGAAAGGCTAGTTCTCAATGAGTCTTTAGAAGAGCCAAAGGAAAGGTCATTACAAAATATCTTAGAGTTTAGATGTGATGGAGGACCCTCAAGCTAAGTCTTGAACTCTTAATTCAAGCCATGGATATGCAAGACAAGTATGAGGCCAATTTGGTTTTTAGTTGATATGCAAATGTTTCATGATGAGATAGATCAAAAGGATGAACTCAATAAGCCTCTTGAAACATCCATTGATGCACATGAATGTGGAGATGAAATTTTCTCCTTCCCTTTTAGAGAAGAAGATTATATACAAGATGAATTAAAAGAAAATGATATGTTTAAATCTCCCATAAATAGTGTCATGTATGAAGATAATGTCTCTATCACGGAGGAGCTCATCGCATCCCATGAAAGCCTTGATGAGACAATGTATGAGAAAGGAGAATGTATTGATCAACCAAGAAGTCAACAAGAGGCCATTAATGATATGGAACAATTCAAAATTCCTATCAAGAATCATCCCATAGGGGTAATGACCATGGAGCACTGAGACGGTGAAGATCAAATGCCTAAGAAATGAGACTAATGATAAATGTGATGAGGTTGATATAATTGAGAACCATATGTATGATAATCATGGGATGAAAGATAAAAAATTATCAACATGGATAAACAAAGAAGAGGATTTCACAACACTAGAAATTCCAAAACAATTGAGGAAGGGTTCCTATTTCATCAAACCAGTGAATGGTTTTGTAGAACATCATCATTTTAAGTCTCCCATGTTTGAGTAACACATTCCAAGAAGAAGCACTACATAGAAAGTGGGTTATCTCCTACATGTACCATAGGTGATTTAGGTATTTTTTTTTTCCTGTTGTGTGGTGTGTTTCCCTTTCTGTTGTGTGTCATTTTCAATAAAGAGGTTTTGTTGTATCCATCTTTATTTTATAATGACTCCTATAACACAATGGATAAGGTCCTCTTAGTGTCTTGAGATTTTGGATTCATAAAGTCAATCCAAAACAAGTCCCCAAGCTAGAGCCAATTGTTGTCATGCTAAATGTCTAGCATGAAAAATTGAAAATTTTGCCATGAAAACTAAGCCCACACTCAAAAATCCCTTAACCTAGGGTAATGTAAACCTGCCCTCCGGCTAATTTCTAACTATGTAAACCCCATCATGGCCGAGAGGGATGTGCTAACTATATTTTTAAAGTATGTTTCATGTGCAGGTAAGTTGGTGGGAAGAAATTCATGGGTTCATTGTAATCCAATTTGAAGGAACTACTCTCGAAGGCCTAAAAGGCCTATTTATCATTGCCTAAGTAGGATATACGTAGAATGTAGGGGTAGTACTTGAGGATCAACTTGAGCATTATAATATTATTGTAAGGTTTTGGAGATTGCCCCCTCAAAGTGGCTGAGTGATATAAGATATTCTATTCTATTTTATTTTGTTGTTCATTGATCATTTTGGTATTATTTGTGATTTGTTATTGTAATATCTAAGAAGGTTCATTACAAGTGGTATTAGAGCTTTGATCTCGACAAGCTTCTCTCTGCGGTGATTTTTTTGTAGTCTACCACAATTGCAAAGCATGGAAAAATTAGTTGTGATTTCAATTTTTTTAATTTTTCCATCACCTTGCTCATATTTTTTACAAAAACAAAGTATTAAAAAAAAAGAGTCCATAAAATTTTTGAGCCTTTCACAATATAACAGTCATTGGTTTCATCTTGTCATCAGGATCACAATGGTACCATCTACCCATAACCTTTTTTTTTTCGCCATTTTCACTCTTTTTGTTGTCACCACCACTAGTCTTGTTTTCAAAAGACCTTTACAACCATACAATCCACCAAAGACCCTATTTTCCCACCCCAAACCCTAAACCCTAAAACTGGAACCCTAAACCCTACACATTGAACCATAAACCCTAAACCCTAATCCCTATACCATAATCAATGACATGATGCTCAACTCGTGGTAGTGGTAAAGGATCTAACATGCTAGGAAAGACACTAGGTAAGGAAGAGGTAGAGTCTAAGTCTGATTTGTCTGCTACAGTAGTTGAAATCCAGGTGGATGTTAAAGATATGGTGAAGAAAGATGATTTGCACCAAATTATAATAGAGTTTCATGACATCATGGTACAAATACATGCACATATCACTTCTCTTGCTACATCAGTTACTAGTATAGGAAATACTAGATCATCTATGAACCCTCCACCGTATACGCCACCGCCAAAAATTCCTAATGGAGGATTACATAACATGCTACCAAAGGTAGAGATGCAAAAATTATGGGAGAGATCTAATCACTTAGATCAACCAAATGGAGAATTTTTTTATCTACACCAAACCCTTAGTGCACAAAAGGTGATTATAACATCCTTATACCCCGAACCAGAGCAATTAATTTGGTATCACTGGTTGAGAACACAAAAAAAAATAGACTCAATCTCTCATGGTCAACATTCGCGGATGAACTTCAATTACACTATAACAATAGTGTCACTGAGAACTACTTTATTCAGCTCGCTAGATTATGGAAAACAGGTTTGGTTAAGGATTACATTCAACAATTTTAGAATTTATCCTTGAGAGTGGAGGATATCACTAATGAGAACCTCAATGACCTATTTTTGGGAGGTCTCAAGGATAACATCCAGCATGATGTTTGTATTTTAACCCGAATTTGATCTCTGACTCTATGGTCCTTGCTTGGAGAATGGTCATTCTCCCAACCATTTTGGGCCTTTCACAATTTTACTGGTCATTGGTTTTGTCTTGTCGCCGGATCAGAATGTACCATTTGCCCATAACCTTTTTTTTTTCTACCATTTTCACTCTTTTTATTGTCACCGCCACTTGTCTTGTTTTCAAAATACCTTCACAACCGTACATTCGCCAAAGACCCTATTTTTCCCACCCCAAACCCTAAACCCTAATCCCTATACCCTAATCAATGACACGACGCTCAACTTGTGGTAGTGGTAAATGATCCAACACGCTAGGCAAGACACTAGGTAAGGAAGAGGTCGAGTCCGAGTCTAGTTTTTCTGCAACAAATGTAGTTGAAATCTAGGTAGATATTCAAGAAATATGATTTATGCCAAGCTACAACAGAGTTTCATGATAGTATGGGATAGATACAAGCCCAAATCACCTCTCTCATTGCATCAATTACTAGTATAGGAAATACTGGATCATTTAATAACCCTCAATTGTATACACCACCGCCAACAGTCCTAATGGAGGATTACGTAACATGCTACCAAAGGTGGAGATGTGTAAATTTGATGGGAGGGATCCAGTCACTTGGATCAACCAAATGGAGATTTTTTTATCTACACCAAACCGGTAGTGTACAAAAGGTGATTGTAGCATCCTTATACCTAGAACCAAACCAATTCATTTGGTATCATTGGTTGAGCACATAGAAATAAAAAGGGACTCAATCTCTCCTAGTCAACATTTGCAGATGAACTTCAGTTACACTATAACAATAGTGTCATTAAGAACTACTTTAGTCAGCTCACCAAATTATGGCAAATAGGTTTGGTCAAGGATTACATTCAATAATTTTAGAATTTATCCTTGAGAGTGGAGGATATCACTGATGAGAACCTCAATGACCTATTTTTGGAAGGTCTCAAGGATAACATCCAACATGATGTTCGTATTTTTAACCGGAATCAATCTCTAATCTGTATGGTCCTTGCTTGAAGAATGGTCATTCTCCCAACCATTTTTGGGCCTTTCCTAGTATAATAGTCATTGGTTTCATCTTGTCACCAGGACCGTAACAGCATACCATCCGCCCATAACCTTTTTTTCCACCATTTTTGCTCTTTTCATCAGAATTAACACTAGTCTTAGTTTCAAAAGACCTTCATAACCATACTGATCCACTAGAGACCTTATTTTTCCCACAACAAACCCTAAACCCTAAACCCTAATCCCTATACCCTAATCAATGGCAGGATGCTCAACTCATGGTAGCGGTAAATGATCCAACATACAGACAAGACACTGTAAGGAAGAGGTAGAGTCTAAGTTTGATTTATTTACTACAGTAGTTGAAATCTAGGTAGATGTTTAAGATATGGTGAAGAAAGATGATTTGTGCCAGGCTACAATAGAGTTTCATGACAACATGACATAATTACAGCCCTGAATCACCTCTCTCACCGCATCGGTTAGTATAGGAAATACTAGATTGTCTAGCAACCCTCTCGTTGTATACACCACGCTAATAGGTCCTAATGGAGGATTATGTAACATGCTACCAAAGATGGATATTTAAACATTTGATGGGAGGGATCTAGTTAATTGGATAAACCAAATAGATAATTTTTGGTCTACACCAAACCCGTGGTGCACAAAAGGTGATTGTAGCATCTTTATTCCTAGATTGAGACCAATTCATTTGGTATCACCGATTAAGCACATAAAAACAAAAAAGGGGACTCAATCTCTCTTGGTTAGCATTCACAGATGATCTTTAGTAATACTATAGCAATAGTGTCACTAAGAACTAATTTAGTCAGCTCGTCAGACACGATAAACATGTTTGGTCAAGGATTACATTCAACAATTTCAGAATTTATCCTTGAGAGTGGAGGATATCACTGATGAGAACCTTAATGACCTATTTTTGGGAGGTCTCAAGGATAACATCTAGCATGATGTTCGTATTTTTAACCTGAATTCGATCTCCGACTCTATGGTCCTTGCATGGAGAATGGAAGAAAGGGATATGTCCAAACCTCGGTATTCAAACTCGGAGTCGAGAATGGCATATGCCAGACCACCAAGACCATCATTCTCCCAAATTCACATAGGTCTAGACATTTGTGACCATCAAAATTATATTTTGGGGTGAATGAAGTGGAGTATTTAGGTCACATTGTGTCACATGAAGGGGTAAAAGTGGACCCTCAGAAGATAAAATCCATGATGGAATGGCCCATTCAAAAACATTGAAACAGTTGCGAGGATTCTTGGGATTAACAGGTTACTATCAGAGGTTTGTCAAGCACTATGGGGGCATAACAATACCTCTCACATCTCTCCTAAAGAAAGATTCCTTCCAGTGGAATGACACTGCTACTATGACTTTTGAACAACTCAAAGAGGTTATGTGCACTACCCAATCTTGGCTACTCCAATATTTTTGAATCCTTTTATTGTGGAATGTGATGCATCTGGATATGGAATGGGTGTGGTGCTCATGCAAGAAGGATGCCCCATTTTTTGAGAGTCGCCAACTCACATGGAATAACCTTCTCAAGCCCATCTATGAGAAGGAAATGATGGTTATCCTCCATGTTGTAAAACAATGGTAACCCTACCTACTGGGTAGGCACTTGAAGGTAAAAACTAACCATAATAGTCTCAAGTATTTCTTAGAGTAGAGGTTATCATTTGAGGAAAAAAATGGGTTACTAAAATGTTGGGATTTTACTTTGAAATAATTTACAAGAAGGGGAAGGAAAATGTTGTAGTAGATACACTCTTGAGAAAGGATGAGCCCACTGAAGCACTACTTTGTGCCATGTTGGTATAATAACCAGATTGGATAACTGAGACCAGGATTGAATGGGAACATGATGCAACAACACATGATCTCATTCATCACATTCTTCAAGATTCCAAAGTGTCAGACAAATATGTATGGGATGGTTCTACTCTTTGGTATAAGGTTCGATTGTACTTGTGTAACAATCAAGTACTTAAGTATATGATCATTAAGGAATTACACTCCTCTTGTTGGGGTTAGCACACCAGTTGTACATATAATATATCATATCTAAGCATACATGCAAATAAAAGTGGATATTCTACCAGAATAATTATACAAAACAAGAGACATAAATCAACACTAGATTTAACGTGGTTCACCCAGTGTGGGCTACGTCCACTAAGAAACAAGCCAATATATTATCCAAAGCTTTGACAAGATAAACAATGAAGATTTACAATATTCCACACCTCTCAGATGTTCAATACTTTCTTTCCTCGAGATTTTGCTTCATCACCAAGAATTCTCTCTCTCACCAACTTTTGCAAGTTCTTTCTAATTCTTGTTAATCGTTCTTTTTTCTAAACCCTAGCTTTTATGCTTATATAGTTATTTATAGACTTAGGGCACTTAGCCATGCAATTACAATAAATATGCATACTTTAATGCTAAAAATAGATCTAATTCATGAGAGTTAATTAAAACATCCTTGCACAGGTAACCAATGTCGATTCCTCCTTTCTCGGTGATCGATGCTAGTCTTGGGTGACCGATATCGGTTCCCCCTTAACCGATGATGGTTACTATATTTTCCAAGAAGTTTCCATTACATGCTAAACTAAAGTAATTGAGGTCCATAACTCAACAATCTCCCACTTGGAGATTAATTACTGCACCATACTGTCATACAACATCATTCTTGGATCCTTCCTTAGCTTTTTTTTTTCTTCTCTCTTCAAGTCTTAAACTCGAAGACCAAATGGGTAAGTGGAGTGTAGCTCGCAACTTCTCCTTTGCTAATGGATTCATTAGCATATCCACAAGGTTTTTGCTCATATGAATCTTTTCTAGATTCAATTATCCATCCTCCAATACATGTCATATGAAGTGATACCTCAACTGAATGTGTTTTGTTCTAGAATGAAATACCAAGTTCTTTGCCAAATGAATTGCACTTTTATTATCACTGAAGAATTTACAATCATCTTGCTTCTTTCCCAACTCTTCCATGAACCTACTCATCTATATCATCTCTTTTATAGCCTTTGTAGCTATAACATACTCGCCTCGTAGTAGACAAAGCCACAACCTTCGCAATCTTGAAATCTAGCTAATTTGTCATCCCACCTATTGTGAAAATATAACCAGTAGTGTTCCTTCTACCATCCGGATCTCCAGCCATATCCAAATCAACATAGCCATATAATGAAATATTTTAACCTCCATAGCATAATTACATGCTAGATGTCCAATTCAAATACATGAGTAACCATTGGATTGCTTTTCAATGCTCTTTACCTAGATTGTCCATATATCTACTCACAACTCCCACCGCACATGCAATGTCCGGTGCAGTACAAACCATATCATACATGAGACTCCCAATTGCTAAAACATATGACACTCATGTCATGTATTTGACCTCCTCATGTGATGATGGACACTGATCTTTACTCAATTTGAAGTTTCCAGCCATAGGTGTGCTAACAGGTTTTGCATTTTGCATGTTGAACATTTCTAACACCTTGTAAATATAATCCTCTTGAGACAAATACAATTTCTTATTTTCTGTCTCTGTGTATTTACATGCCAAGGATTCTTTTTACAGCTCCTAAATCCTTCATAGCAAATGTGTGAGCTAGCTTTCCTTAAGCTCATTAATGTCCTGCATACTAGATCCTGCAATAAGCATATCATCCATATACAATAATAAAATAATATAGCTCCCATTTTCAAGCTTCTTGAAATAAACACAATGATCGATTCACATCTCAAGTAACCATGCTCTTGCATAAAACTTTCAAACCTCATGTACCATTGCCTTGGAGCTTGCTTGAGCCCATATAGACTCTTTTTCAACCCGCACACTAATTTCTCCTTTCCCTTGTCTTCATACCCAAGCGGTTGCTTTGCATATAAATCTCTTCATCCAAATCACCATGAAGGAAAGTTTTCTTTACATCTAGTTACTCTAAATGTAATTCCTCTCTATGCAACTAAAATCAATACAATACGAATAGAAGTCATCTTAACAACATGAGAAAATATTTCACTAAAGTAAATACCTTCTTTATGTGCAAATCCATTTACTACAAGCCTTGCCTTGTATCTTTTCTGTCCACCCTCTTCTTCCTTGATCCTGTAAACCCACTTGTTCTGCAATGTTCTCTTACCTGTTGGAAACTTAACCAAATCCCAAGTCCTAGTTTCTGTTCCAAGGAGTCCATCTCCTCATCCATGCCATGCTCCACTAGATGTGGGTCTTATCCTGCATTACTTCTTCAAATCTCTCTAGTTTACCATTATCAGTCAATAATAAATAAAATAGAGAAGGTGTAAATATTTCCGTAGGTTTACTTACCCTTTGTGACCTTCTCACAGGAGTTTGGGGTATCGGAGGCTCAATCTGGACCTCCTGGACATTCCTATCCAAATCGACAGTGGTGCTGCCGCGGTCACCTCTAATCGATGTCGTTTCGCTAACCAAGGCGGTTTGGATCTTTCGTAATAGATATCGATTCATCGACCGGTGTCGGTCAAGGGGTCAACCGACATCGATTACTGTGTAACCTTGTCGGTAATTCTTTTAAATCTGAGAGTTCATTTTCATTCACAAAATTTTCAACCGGTTCATCATTGGGTACCAAAATTTGATCTCTATACATTCTCTTTTCATTCCATTCAACATCACGACTCCTAATAATTTTAGAATTCTCTAAATCCCAAAATCTGAAACCAAAATCACCAGATCCATAACCAATGAAAGTGCATCTTTTGGATTTTGCATCCAATTTTTTCCTATTTTGCTTATCAACATGCACAAAATCTTCTGAACCAAAAAATTTAAGAAACTAAAGATCTACCTCTTTTCCAGTCCAAGATTCCTTTGGTATTCCTCCATCTATTGAACTTGAAGGACCATGGTTAATCAAATAAACCATCTGTATCAACCGCTTTCGCCCAAAACTGTAAGGGCAATCCAAAATGTATCCTCATACTTCTAACACGTTCCATGATTGTCTTGTTCATTCTTTCTACAACACCATTCTCTGTGGTGTTCTTGGGACCATTCTTTCTCTACATATTCCATTAATCGAACAATAATCATTGAAAGCCTTGCTACGGTATTCACCACCATTGTCGGATCTATGACAATTTAACTTAGAATTTGATTCATTCTCAACAAGGGCTTTCCATCTTTTAAAATTCTCAAAAACATCATAT
This sequence comes from Taxus wallichiana var. yunnanensis, assembly GCA_018340775.1. Classification (NCBI taxonomy): domain Eukaryota; kingdom Viridiplantae; phylum Streptophyta; class Pinopsida; order Cupressales; family Taxaceae; genus Taxus; species Taxus wallichiana. Next base: position 785,813,239 of record CM031240.1, on the reverse strand, counting down.
TTACGTTAAATACAATAAACCCATACCTTTCTTGTAGCATCATAAATGAAAGTAACATAATACTAAGATCCTCCATGAGAAGCTACCTGAGCTGATCCCCACACATTTGAGTGTACAAGCTCCAATTTCTACTCCTTCTTAGTTGCCCCAACTTTGAGAAATCTCACTCTCTTTTTCTTTCCAAAGATACAATGCTCACAGAAATCAAGATCTAAATCTTTCAAATCTAATAACTTACCCTTAGCCTTTAAGATCTGCATTCCTTTTTACTCATATGGCCCAACCGATTATGCCACATGCATGCATCTGAATTTGAAGTAGATAATGCAGAAAAGGAATCAATAATACAGGTAGATAAATATAACATTCCTACCTTCTTACCTCTTGCCACAACAAAAAAGCACCTTGGTGACTTTCCAAGAGTCTCTGTAAAAGTAACCATGCAACCAGATTCACCTAGTTGCCTTATAGAAATAAGATTCCTCCTGAGGCTTGGCACATGCCTCACATATTTCAATACCCATGTATTTCCATTCTACAATTTTAGATGAACTTCCCCTTTACCAGTAATACTGCAAGGTTCATCATCACCCAAATAAACATGCCCAAAATTGCCCTGGACATAATTTCTAAAATAACCCTTATTAGGGGTTGCATGGAAAGAAGCTATTGAATCTAAAACCCATGATTCAATTCTATTATCTAAAGAAATAATAAGAGCATATTACATTACCTTTGATGAAGAAATATTTGTGTCTTTACCTTTGTCTGGTTTTTGGTTCTCTTTATCCTTTGACCAACAATCTTTCTTTGTATGTCCTTTCTTTCCACATTTCCAACAAGTAATTCCCTTAATTCTGGATTTAGATCTGTTATCCCTTGACTTTGATTTCCCATTACTATTACTCTTGGATCTCTCCTTTTGCCTGCCCCTGATTTCTACATTCAAATTATTTCCAGATGATGATTCCTCTGTACTCTTCCCGCAAATTTTTTCATTCAATATTATACTAATCACATCATCAAACTTTTAGCAGATGATGTATTACTAATAGCCATTACCAAGTTATCCCAACTATCGGAAAAGAACATAAGAATAAAAGTGCTCTTACTTCATCATCAAATGGTATTGCAACCAATTTTAAGCGATTTACAATAGATCGGAAATCATTCAAATGACTAGATGCGAGATCCACCTTCACGCATCTTAGAAATAAATAGTTTCTTCATCAAATAAAATTTATTTGAAGCACTAGGTTTTTCATATAAATTAGCATGAGATTTCATTAACTCTATCGTAGAAGACGCTTCATAATATTGGAAGCCACGGATCTTTGTCAGGCTCAATCTTATAGATCCCAAAGCCTTTCTATCAATAATCTTCCATTCTTCATCAGTCATTTTCGTAGGTCTACAATTCTCATCCAACGGTAAATATAAATCTTTTTGATATAAATAATCCTCAATCTACATCTTCCATAATTGATAATTACGATCATCAAATTTCTCTACCTTGTATTTGTTTTCTTCTACGCCATTGTTGTAGCTCCCACTCAATCGAAAAGTTTATGTGAGTAAATCTATCAACACACAAAACCCTCAAACAAAGCTCTGATACCATTTGTTGGGGTTAGCACACCAATTGTATAGATAATATATCAGATCTAAGCATACATGCAAATAAAAGTGGATATTCTACCAGAAGAATTATACAAAACAAGAGACATAAATCAACACTGATTTAACGTGGTTCACCCAGTGTGGGCTACGTCCACCAAGAAACAAGCCAATCTATTATCCAAATATTTAACAAGATATACAATGAAGATTTACAATCTTCCACACCTCTCAGATGTTTAGTACTTTCTTTCCTCAAGCTTTTGCTTCATCACCAAGAATTCTCTCTCTCACCAACTTTTACAAGTTATTTCTAATTCTTGTTAATCATTCTTTTTTCTAAACCCTAGCTTTTATGCTTATATAGTCATTTATAGACTTAGGGAACTTAGCCATGAAATTACAATCAATAGATTGCTAAAAATAGATCTAATTCCCAAGAGTTAATTAAAACATCCTCACACAGGTAACCAATGTCGGTTAGCCCTAACCGATGTCGGTTCCTCCCTTGCCTGACCAATGTCGGTCTTGGGTGACTGATGTCAATTCCCCTTAACCGATGACGATTCTTTGTATTTTCCAACAAGTTTCCATTGCATGCTAAAGCTGAAGTGATTGAGCTGCACAACTCAACACCTCTCCCATAGGTGGGCATTCGGATTCCTGAAGACATATCATCGAATCAAATAGGACTTATTTTGGGAAGGCCTCAAGGGGGATGTACATAAATTTGTGTGTGAATGTATGATATGTCAAAGAAAACTAAGGGTGAAACATTCATGATACCAAGGTTTTTGCAGCCCCTGTATATCCCAAGCCAATGGTGGGAGGAGGTTTCCATGGACTTCATCACAGGGCTTCCCAGGTTAGATCATAAGAATATCATCATGGTGGTAGTGGATAGGCTCACTAAGTATGCTCACTTCTATGCACTATCATAACCCTTTATAGCTAGTACAATTTCCTTGGCCTTTATGAACATAGTTTAGAAACTCCATGGTACTCGTAAGATCATTTTAAGTGACAAAGATATGGTATTTACTAGTAATTTTTGGACTAATTTATTTTAAGTTATTGGTACTCAGATAGCTCATAGTTCATCATATCACCCTCAATCATATGTTCAAATAGAGGTATTCAAAAATTCCTTGAGGGATATCTACGTTGTTTTATGTCTGACCAACAGGGAAGCTGAGCACAGTGGTTACCCCTTGCAGAATGGTGGTATAACACATCCTTTCATTCCTCTTCCAATATGTCACCATTTGTGGCTTTATATGGGTATGAACCACCCTCCATCACATCCACTTTAAGGATGCATCCTAAGGTTAGGGCAATGGAGGATCACATCCAACATCAACAGGAAATCCTGGCAGCCCTCAAGGAAAATTTGGCTCTCTCCCAAAATAAAATGAAACAAGAGGATCAACACCGAAGTGAAAGACATTTTGAATTAGGTGATTAGGTATTTGTAAGACTTCAACAAGTATAAGCAAATGTCACTTTGAAACAATGAAGGAAGGATAAAAAATTAGATCCCAAGTATTATAGTCCTTATGAGGTCTTACACAAGATTAACATTATGGCATACAAATTGGACCTATCCCCTTCAGCCAAAATACATCTTTTTTTTCATGTCTCTGCTTGAAGAAGGTCATTAGACAATGGGTACCCACCAGATAGAATTACCAGATATGGATGACAAAGGGCACATTATTCTTGAACCAGAGTCAGTCCTTCAAATGCATACAAAGAAGTTGCGTACCAAGATCCTCCAACAATATTTGATCAAGTGGAAGAACCTGCCAAATGAGGATGTCACTTGGGAGGATGAAGAATTCATTCAGAAGCATCCAAGATTACTCAACATTGAGGACAATGTTGGTTTCAAGGGGAGGGGCATGCTACGCCCTTAATCTACTTGCTCTGTAATGGGATATGATTAGCCGACATGTGGCTAGCATAATATCTCCTTGGTCTTGTCACATATTTCTATGCTTTCATATTATAGTAGGGTCGAGCATATGGACTAACCATTGCCTAAGTAGGATATATATAGAAGGTAGGGGTAGTACTTGAGGATCATCTTGAGCATTATAATATTATTGTAAGGTTTTGGAGGTTGCCCCCTTGAAGTGGCTGAGTGATATAAGTTATTCTATTATGTTGTTTGTTGATCATTTTGGTATTGACAATATCTATGAAGGTTCATTACATGGTGAACAAAGAGACAAATTGTAAAGTTATAAAAGGAGATGATTTCCTCATTGTAAAGTGATGGTTATGTTGATGTCGAATCGCAGCACCCCTGGATGTCTGCAACACGATGGGTTGAGACTCTCAGTGTGATTGCATAACATGGAGCTTTTCCCAAGTGTGGGACCTTGCGAAATCGGAAAAGCTCTCCGGATGAAGGCCGGTTCTTATTCCTCTGTTCAGATGCATACGTAAAAATGCGAGAGGGTTTACTAAAAACCTAATCTAACTTGCCAAGGAGATAGGGTAAGAAGATGCATAAAATAAAACCTAAACTACAAAGGTGATGCATCGAGGAATGAAGAACACCTGTCTTGCCAATAAACACAAACCATAAAAAACGCAATGCAAGATCATGCATAGATAACCAGATTCACAGTGAAAGATCAGGAGGATGCAAAATGAACATAGAGAGGGTTGAGAATCATCCACAGACATGCATTAATTTGCTCCAAAGATTGATACAACACACTGCAAAATGCCAAGAGGCAAAGTTGCATTACAGTTTCAAATGGGAGGTTTGAACTCCACAAGTTTACCTGCCAAAGAGAAGAAGGGAGGGGAAAAACAAGAATGTCCAACCTTTAGAAAGAAGCCCCTCCTTACAATTTATAGGAAGAATGAGAGAGAAAAGAGAGAGGAATTCCAAAACTACCCCAACCACCTCTAGGTTGCATTTAATTCATCTCATTATGATGGTAGGTGAGAACCCCAGCGAACCCAAAAGTGGCGAACTGTATTTTGCATTTTTAAGAATTTTTTCTCACCCAATTAAAGATATCCAGTCTTAGTTGGACATAGGACCTCGTAAGCTTTCCGAAAAGTCCAATCTTGCATGAATCGAGCTCCCAGTCAAAAGTTATGGCCGTCTGAATATCTGCGCCAGGGTCTGCTTCCTGTCAGCGCTCAAAATGTTGCACCTCCTGAAGGTGTGCCATAGGCGCATCCGTGTGTGTGTCGACATCCTCTTATGTACGCCAAGGTGAAACTTTTTCCCTGTCGACATCCATTTCTATGCGCCACTTTCCTGCACCTTGGCGCATACATTTTAGTGTCAACACTCATTGTCATGCGCCATTTCCGTGCGCTAAGGGCGCATCCTTTATCCTGTCGACATCCATTTCTGTGCGCCACTTTCCTGCACCTTGGCGCATACATTTTAGTGTCAACACTCATTGTCATGCGCCATTTCCGTGCGCCAAGGGCGCATCCTTTACCCTGTCGACATCCATTTCTGTGCGCCACTTTCCTGTGCCTTGGCGATAAATGTCAGGGATTTGAGCTTCTTTGATTTCTATATTCTTCTGCTTGTCTATATCTACCTAGGGGAAAGATATATACAACAGGTTAATCTTATTTACTAGCTCCCACGCTCTTTCTAGGAACAAGTAATTATTTTTTCTCTATTTCTTTTGCTTAACTTTCCTCTCCATCTCAACTATAATCCATGAACAATGTACGTGTTGAATTTTATGCATTGAGACTTTATGCTTTGTGTATTTTGTTCCTTTTTATTCTCATGGTTTCTTCTCATTAAATGCATAACACTACTATTGATTTATGTTGTAAAAATTTGCATGTGTTATCTGTTTTCTCTCCTCAACATTCTCCCTCTCAATTCCTCCTTTGTGTTCCACACACAAAAAAATTCCACTGGTATAGGGAAGTAAGCTGTGTGATCCTTGCCCATAAGGCCACCCCTACAATTAGAGTAGTGTATATATGTTTCCTTGTTCTTAATAAATGGGGTTGTCCCATTCAATAAGAGGGACCTAGTCCTATATCATTTGTGAAATCTGTAATTTTATAACCCAAAAATTATTTTTCGCCAAAAAGTTATAAGAACATCGTAGCATTACTCAACACAGAGCCCATATTATGATTCCAATAAAAAGATAATCCACAACCCAAAATCTTAAAGTTATAGTATAAATCATTCAAGCCAACATTCATACCACATATTCTTTCCCATTTGTAGCTTCTAAAAGTATAGGATATCCAAAACATAATATATTCATACTACCAAAAATAAATCAATTGTATACAAACCATTTCAAACTAACCCACTCCTTGACTTGTACAATGTCTAAAAGGCCTAACCACTCAAAAGAATGGGTACTAATCATTCTTTGACAAATGATTCAACACCAAACCAATAATAACAAGAACATTTGTAGCCTTATTCCTCTCTGGATCAAATATTGGAAAGCTATAGAATATAAAGTTACTACTAAATCAAACGCCTTGCACCATTTGATTTAGCTTCTAATTAGGTTTTTCTCCTCATATCATACCATCAATTATAATCATAGAGTCGCCTAAAAAATAGATCATTATAAATTTTATCTTTAGCAAATCATAGTCCTTCCAACATTGTCATCACTTTTGCCTACTTATTTGCACCTTGTGAGATAAAAATGTCCCGATCCATAGCATTTGGCCATTATAATCATGAAGAATACAACCGATGCTAGAATATCTAGGGTTCCTCTTTGAAGTAACATCAAAATTTAATTTTATTACTCCAATATTTTGGGGAAAGCATCTAATACCCTATCGACCATTTTTCCATTTTTGATATTTCCTTTATCAAAATAGTAATCTTTGTTATCTTTGTAAGATCCCTACCTCCTAATTTTCCGAGAAGATATCTATTAATATTATTAGAAAATGAAACATTCTTGGAGATCACTAGCCCAATCCGGGCCTAACACCTTTCTTAAACTAGTTCATTATCTTTAAAAAAATATTTTTTACACTCCTTCTAGATGTTCCAGATCACATTTGATAAACAACCCAGCCACAATCCTTCTAACTACTTCAATCCCTCCTGCAAGCACAAAAGGCACCCTTCACTAATCTAGGAAAAAATCATGGTTGTTCTAAGTGAGAAAAAAGAGTAGACCAATTTTTTTACGCGTGGAGATTAAAAAATTAGGTGCCTCATTATATCCCCATCTTGTTTGCAAAGAATACAAAGTTGAAGGACGATCAAGTTCATTTTCGTAGCCTATCTTGTGTATGTATATTTTCTAAACAGGATATCCATACACACACATTTTCCCTTGAAGTACTATTGAAATTCCAAATAATAGAGGCATGCCACTAAGATTCTCACTGCTCCTCCTTAGCCAAGACCTTGTAGCCAGCCCTTACTGTATATCTCCCTCTATTTTTTCCAATCCACCTTAATGAACCTTTTGACTGTGTTGTAAAATCCTCTTTGATTCAAGAAAAATATCCAAATCCAATCTCTACTCCATAGACCCTAGTAAAACTCCAAACTATTCCAATTTTGTAAATAGCCTAGGGTAACCTCCTTATTATCCCAATAATGTTTCACCTTACAACCCCACGCCACAACTAGAAATCTTTAGATATCATCCAAACAAATTGATTAAAGATAAGTGTAGGTTTCCCTTGCAAAAAATCCTCCCAAAAATTGTTATCTCACCATTTTTAATATCCCAAGTAAGGTTTTCGCATATCACCTTTCTAGCTATAATAATAAAGTTCCAAATATGTGATCCCTAGGGTAGATTTTGAAATATGAAATCTATTTCGGTTCTTAATTGTCTAAATATTTTTCTCTCAACTAATTTAATCTAATTTGAATTAAATCTTATTTTATAGTAACTAATGTAACTAATGATATTCGAGATGATAAAATAAAGTAATGTACAAGCAATGAGTATTCAACAATGTAAAGTATTAAGCACATAAGAGAGTAATGATTACTTAGTTGATTATGTGTGATTCGGGAGTACACGTGGCTATCTCGATTGTTGGATCTGGATAGATTAAATGTATAAATGGCTCACAAAAGGTTTTGTAACACAAAAATGCATTGGACGAAGCACCCATGGGAGGATAGAATTTCCCTAGGCGTTGGTGACTATTATGGGTGCTAGTGGTAGTGTGTGAATATTTGGGATTTGGTATTATCCGGGTCGAAGGTATTCGCTTCTATTCACTCTTTATCACTTTGATTTCTCTATTAGAATTTTGATCGCCCCTCTAACCTACAAAACAAAACCTAGTCATCTACACAATCTCACAAACCCATTAGGTCTGAATAAAAGATGTAATATGTGAAGTTAGACTGACCTTGTGGTCACCCGATGAGTTAACTTAGTACAGAGCATTGCACAACATCTCGAGACTCCATGTAGTTAATTTTTCTTGTGTGTGAAATGATGTCCTTTGCCTAGGTTTTCCCTCACGCCAATGACGCCAAGATATTGGGCTATAACTAGCTTTGATGTAAGAATGCAGATGTGTGGTATGGAATTCAACACTTTCCCTTCCTATGCAGTGTATGCAGCCCAGAATGTAGTCCCTTTGAGTAGTGGTAGTAATATGTAGATGTGATAGTCCCTCTTGATTTTCCAGCTAGAATAATAGTTAGTATGTTGTGTATATATATGAGTCTCTTGCTTGAATTTTGACACTAGTGACACAAAAGGCCAACTAAGAATGCGGGATAAGGATAAGAAAAGAAACAAGGCCAACCAAAAATAACAAAATGTGTAAAAACACAAGGAAAGTAACGCTTTGAAAGGGACACAAGTGCTTAGGTGCTAATGTCTAGAGTGGGCGCTAGTGTTAGAGACCAATAATGGATGTGGCAAGATAGACAGATAGGGATCCTTGTGACCTGACAAGAGGTGGATATAGGGCGAGAGATGTAGAAGAGAGTCATAATATAAATCAATATAAGAACATAAAAGGACAAGGGAAAGTTTCACCAGTGTGTACTTTTCTTACTTAGGATTCATGCATATAACAACATACCGATGACATAGTAAAGTGCATAATTTTGTGTCCTCATTCCCCCCTTGTGTTATTTGAAGGAAATTCAAGTAGTGTAAAGGAAGTAAGGAACATACTTGTATAGGGTCCGGAGAAGCCATATTGTAGAGTGCGCATAGAATATAGAAACTTGTAGCGTGGTGAACCATGGATCAACGTTTTGACCCATGCAACATAGGAGGAGATAACAAACCATTGTAAGGAGCAACTTGGAGAAATAGTTGTGATGATATTGGAGATTTCAAATTTTTGTCAAAGATGATAGAAGAGGTAGGGAGTGATCAATTCCCAACCTGATTTGTTGATAATTGAAGGATTTGGGTATCCTACCGCCAAAGGAAGAGTGTTGGGGAGAGAGGTATATTTTTATCTCCTTCCATTGATGATTCCCCAAAATTATAATTGTTGCACTTGAAAGATAAGGACCGTTTGTTACCATTTTTCGATTGAAATTTAGGAAAGGTAATGACATAGGGTCTCGATTGAAGAACCCACATAGGATCAATATAGGAAAGGTAATGACATCTCATTACCCCCACTACCATGATAACGGGTGTTGATTTGAATAGTATTAGATGACTTGAAAGTTAGCTCATCTAAAATAAATGGTGATGTAATGTGACTCCCAAGTTAAGTCATCTGGAAGTGATAATAACTAGGGTTTTGCATTGATTTCTTGGTCTTAATGATAGGAGTTGATTGAAAAGGGTGTATTTGGCAGATTACTCATGGAGATATTTTGTTTTCCCCTAGATTAGGTCATTTCAAGGATGGAATTGAAATAACAAAAGTATTGACTGTCGTATAGAGTAAATGTAATTTTTATTTGAATGAGATCGGATAAAATGTGATAGTAATGTATTAAGAGTGTCGATTGAATGTGTTATATCCCAAAAGGGATTATAAGATAATCTTGATTGTATACCCCTCTTTCGGAAAAGGGTGAGGGGTAGAGAAACTAGTTTTGAGCCGAAAGTAAGGATATTAAGGATGGTAGTAGTGATTGAGAGATAATATAAGAGATGTAGTGGTGAGAAAGTATGTGTATATATCAAATAGTGCATGTGCCGTAATCAAAGATAGAGTGTTTAGAATTATATAGTATGGTGCTAGACAAGATCGTGATCCAAATGACACAAATGGGGAGAAAAATAAAGTAACGAGGCTCAATATATGAGTCGAATAGTGTGTTTGTATTAATTGCAAGAATGGTGGAGAGTAATTGACTATAATATAGAGTAAAAGTTGATTATTCTATATAGTAATATGAAAAAGGTGAATAGTAACTTCATTTGAACCAAGAGTGAGTAGGATTTGAGTTGTGAGTTGTGAGGATGCCACATGTTAGGGAGGCTATTCAGATGAGATTCAAGAGGCGATGGTACTTATGGCTACAGAGACGACCGGGGACACTGGTATGTATGAGCAAATTTGGAATTTTTTGGCAAATATGTTTATTTTTATCAATGTTAGAAATTTTTATATTTTGTAAAATTGGGAATTTCGACCGGATAGCGATGGATGGGCCATTTTCATCCATTTGGACATTGACACCTAGTTAAGGTGCTTCTAATCTGTCATGGGGTGCTTTAGTGTCTAGGGGTTGAAGTTTTCTACTATTTGAGTAATTGAGTTAATTTTGATATTTTTAGGATTGATATTAAGCGAGATACATACTAATATTGTGTTTTTTTGCTTGTTTGTGTTGTGTAGAGAGATATATGCTCAAGGGAATTCTATGTGGGATGTCATTTGAGTACATTACTTGGTACGAGACAGTCTGATGATGAGTGGGATGTATTGGACAATGCCAACTTATGCCACATCACTATATTAGGGAGGTACCCCATAATATGCTATTATTGACATCATTATGTGAGAGGTGGTGTGTAGATACATGCACATTTTGGTTACCAATAGGAAAGATAATCTTGACATTGGAGGATGTATATAGGATATTGAGGCTACCTCTTATCAAAGAGAGGGTACATGTTACGGTAGTATAAGATGTCTTTAGCTAGATGAGGGAAACACGCCGGTAATTTGCGGGGTCTTGAGTGCATGCAAAGACATATATCGGTTTGGATATGATTGTGAGATTTGGGGTTATGTGATTGTGAAATTTCATTACAGTAGTTTTACCATCATTAATGGCTATGAAGGGTGATGGGGTTGGTATTTAATATATGATGCATGATATTTTTTGGAGTATAGAGGAGCATGGTATGAGATATGCATGGACATGATGTGTTTTGGCCCATTTATACGAGGGATTTATACCGGTTCACACGGGAGGAGCATGGGGGTGGGATATAAGTGACCACCCTATTACATGTATGGGTGTATGAGCATAGTACAATAGTGAGGCCACTTAATGGACCATAGGCCAATTAGGCTTAGCTAGAGATATTTACAACAAGATGGATGGAGACTCGAAGTAGGAGGATCATGATTTGATATAAATTGAATTAAATCTAATTACATATTAACTACTGTAAAAAATGATGTATAAATGATAAAATATAGTAATGACACAAGAAATAAACATTCAATGTGTCAACGCTAAGAAAATGCAAGAGAGGAGGAGACTTAGCTGATTTTGAAGGATTTAGATGTGATCTAGGTTATGTATTTGTTGGATATGACTAGAAAGAGTGTCGCAAAGCTCGATGAGGCTTCTGGACTCTGAAACTACACAAGACATAAGTGCCTAGGAGAGGATAGGAGTGCCTGGCACTAGTGTCTAGATCTAAGCGTTGGTGTCTAGGTAGATGTTGCAAATTTGGTTCTTTCAAGGTCAGATGATGTTCATTGTTCTTTTTTTCAGTCTCTCTAGATTTGGTGTTAGATCTGCAAATGTATTTGTAACTTGCAAGAAAGGAGTTCACTTGCACATACCCATAGATAGTATCCAACCTAAAAAGGAAAATGTAGAATGGGGAGTTAGATTGACCCCGACTGTCACCTGAAGAGTGAAATTACGACTGAGCGTTGCACTACATCTCAGATTCCATGTAGTTCTTTGAGTAAGTGTGTGCAATGATGCCCTAAGATTCACTTGTGCAAGTTACATAATGATAATGAGCTCAATCTAGAATGTAATAGATGTATATAATGTGTGGGATGAAATAGAATAAACTTCCCCTCCTATGTTGTGTATGTAAAAGTGATGCAACCCTTGTCCCTTGAATGAATGTGCTAGATGGATTCTTTGAAGTGCTTTTGTGCTTTTGGATGAAATCTTAGGTGATAATATGTAATGCTTAATGCTTGGTCCTTTATTTTGAAAACATAATTGTGTATTTATATGATTCCCTTGTTTGAATTTTGTAATTGATAACTAGAAGGCTGAACCAAAGTAGTAAAAAGTAATCAAGAAGCGAAAGGGGTCCAAAAGGATAAGAAAAAGGTAAAGAAGGATAGGAGCACCTGACATTAGTGTCTGGACTGGGCGCTAGTGTTTGAGGCCATAGAAAAATAAGACAGTTAAATGACATCAAGAGTGCAAGATGTATAAAGCCAATAAAAGTGCAGAAGACAAAGCAAAAGGCCAAAGGGAGTTGTCAATTACTAGTTTTCTTGCTTAGGAATCATGTAAATGTTAGCATGCTTTTAGGACCTAGAAATTTACCCAAGTGCGTAGATTTTGTGTCTACATTTTGCCCCCACTTTATGTTGTTGAGTGAATACTTGATAACCTAAATTAATTAGAATATGCGTAACTTATGGTCTGTAGAGAAGAGTGTTGTTGATATTTTGCTTTGAGTGGACAAGTGAAGTGTGAAGTGATTGCAATATGAAGCGTAGAGACTAGGAAGGGGAGGTAGACCCTAGGGGTGAAGTATGTGTAGTGGTATATTGTGTATCTTGATGTGAGCTACTCCTTGTTACATATTAAGGATGGACCTGCAAAAGAAGAGTGAAAAATTAGTCAAAGTTATGTATATGAGAAATCAAAGTAACATGTGTATAAGTAAAAGTGTGAAAGTATGTAAAAGGAAAGTGTGCACCTAATATGTAAGAGAGTATGAGATAGAAGTTTGCCCCTGATTTTCTTGGAGACGTTGTTGAATTTATGGTCAAATGGTGTGTTTTTTGGGTGATGTCATGCCAAGAATAAGTTTTTGGGCGATCTCATGCCAAGAGAGAGTTTTTGGGTGATCTCATGCCAAGTGTGAGTTTTGGGTGATCTCATGCCAAGAGCAAGTTTTAAGGCAATCTTACACCGATAGTGAGTTTTTGGGCAATATCACACCAAGTATGAGTTATTTGGGAGATCTCACAACAAGTGTGAGTTTTTTGGGCAATCTCACACCAAGAGAAGAGTGTTGGGGAGAGAGGTATTATTTTTTCTCTCCTTGCATGACGTTTCCTGAATGAGCACCACTATAGATGGTACATCCTGATTTGTTTGGATTAGTCGACTAGTCATGATTGTAACTATAATGTACTAATAAGGAAAATTTTGTAGCTGGAGGCAAGTGCATGCCTATAGAACTATTCTAAAAACTACTGGAGATCATGCTAAAATTTAAAATTGAATTTTTCTTCCCCAGGACATTAGTGCTTAAGGGAGGACACAAGTTATGCAACGTGCCACGATCTAATCGGGCGCTAGGGTTTGATCTGTGTGTGTGAGGTCAAAGTAGCATTCGGACCGTTATGTGATTATATTCTTGTGTTGATTTTGTACTATGTTGATCTGTATTGTAGCTTTGAGCTACTATAGGGGTGATTTGTTCATCTAAAATATTCCCCCTCATTTGGGGTGTATGCGATGATTGTAGGAGAATGTGGTCCAAAGGAGAGGACCTTAATTTCATATGCATATCTGAAGTGGATACCTATAGGGGTAGGGGATGTACATGGTAAAAACCAAGGCATATGAAAACAAGAGAGGCTAGTACATGTGTTAGTCTAAAAGTGAGAATGCGATAGAAGGCAATATAATAAGCAACTAGAAAGACAATATAGACCGTGAAAAGTGGGTTTCATACATGGGACATCGCTCACAATGTCACAAGACAATCAGGGCCAAAGCATCCAAACGGTATGTAATGATCACACAAGATACGGGCATAACTTGTAATAATAGAAAAAATAACAAGCAAAATGTATCAGATAACCATGGTTATATATAGTCCTACAAGGAAAATGTTACACATGAAGCACCTGTTAACATGTTAGAAATATAAATAGTATGTCAAAGTGTGTATATATCAATGAAAATTAAGTGATAGTAAGAAGTAGTAAATGATGAAACAATAGAACCTATAGTGTGTGAGAGTAGTCAAGGTAGATGCCCCCAGGAGCCTTGGCGGGACTAACAAGGATTTGGTGTCAAACATCATCCATCATGGAAAGAGTTTTAATATATGTGCATTCACTTCAGAGACCAAGTGAACATGCATGTGTATATGATAAAGATAATGACATATTGAATATCTATCTAACATAGTAAGCAAAGTGCAAGATGTAAGTAGAATAAGCTAGCAACAATAAATGCAACCAAGATATGTAAATTTTGTGATGGTGTGATGGTGTGATATGCAAGGTGTGAAGATGGTAGGATCAACATTTTCCCCCAGTGGATGTGTATAAGATAAGGTTCATTTATAAATGCTCCCTCAATAGTCAAGAATAAACCATAGAACAAGAGTGTGTCATCGGGAAATGAGTGTAGCGTGTGAGAATAGGTCTTAGAAAGATATATCATGAAGCATGAAGTGTATAGATGTGAGGTTCGTTGATGAAGTGTGCCCTTAAAAGTCAAGTATGAACTATAGCACTAGAGTGAATCATCGAGTAATGACGGTATAGTGTGTATACCAAAGATTGTATGAGTGCTTAGAAATATTAGGCATGAAGCGTGAAGTGTGAAATGTAATTTTAGATACTAGAGATAATTGATAATGGTGGAAGAGGGTAGAGAAAGTGTGATTCCCCCAAGTCTTCCAGTAATGGAGATCTAAGTGATGATGTAAGAGAGAAATTATGATGGTGACGAAGTGTGAAATGTATTATAATAAAGCATATTGTTTTCACGACGAGGGATAGAAGAGAGAGTAGGACCAAGGTTGGATTGTGGGTTGATAGGAGGAAGTTTGAAGAGGTTAGCTATCATAGAAAATTGGTTGGTCTTGCTTCATTGGTGGTTGCTTATTTGAAATTGGTAACAATTTCTGTGTAGCAAAGTTTATAGAAGGAGAGGATGGAGGACGAGTTTTAAATGAGATTTCTTAGTTCAAATGGGTAACGTTGTAGAGGACTTGATAGGAGGAAAGGATGGAGGATGGATTTTGAGAGGAGGTTTCTTAGTTGGAATGGGTAACACTATAGAAGACTTGATATTAGGAAAGGATGGAGGAAAATTTTTGAGAGGAGGTTGCTTAGTTGGAATGGGTAACATTATAGAAGACTTGATAGGAGGAGGTTATGGGGTACAAATTTTGAGATGTGGTATAACATTGGGTTGGATAGGCGGCTCTAGATTGACCGAGAGATGGAACATTAGTAACGATGGAATGATTCACACTAGACATTAAGAGATATGATTTGGGAGCCCAATGGGATTTAACAATTGGAGATGAGCATGTAGCGAGAATCTTTGTGTAGAAAATAAAATAAAACCACGATACTCAAGGTGTTTAATTATTCATTTTAAAGCATAGCAATCATTGTCATGATGTCCATTAAGTTTTTGATAATTGTAAAATAGGAGACCTATGTATTTGGCAAGCTGATATGAAGGGTAGCAATGAGTATTTGACAAGTTGATTAGTTGGTGATTGTGGAGCTCGGGAAAAATTTCATGTTACTTAGCATTTAGATAAAACTTGAGAGGTGTTGGTAGTGGTAGGACTTGGGGTTCACTTATATGAGCACATGTATAAGACATGGGATTAGAATGAAATAGAGAAGAAGAAATAGCATGGGATTGAGAAGCATCCTTGAGATGTTGGATTTCAGCTATGAGAGATGTAATTGTGGTTTCCATAGCTTGAATTTTATCTCGAAATAAACAATGCAAAGCTTGTATTGAATTACAAATAGATTGATTGGTTGTTGTATCGGGACCAATAGGGTCATCAAAGAGACGATCGAATATGGCACTTACTTGTGTAAGTAGCGTATTATGAGGAGGTACTTAATATCTAGAGGATTTTGGAGAACATCTTTGCAAGGTTGGTGCATTTGAAGTAAGCGATGCAAGGAGACTTGAGGGGCCATGAAAGAAAATCATGATAGAATAGGAAAAAGAAGGATCCAAATGTTTGGTCACGAGTGAGGTTCACCAAATGATTTAATATAAATTAAATTAAATATAATTACAGAGTAACTACTTTGTAATACATGGTGTATAAATGATAAAATACGGTAGTGACATAAGCAATGAGCATTGAATGTTGTAACCCTAAGAAAATGCAAGAAAGGAGGAGACTTATCGATTTCAAAGGATGCGGATGTGATCTAGGTTATATGACTATTGGATCTGAGTGGAAAGAGTGTCATAGAGGCTTAGTGAGGGTTTTGGACTCTGAAAGCGCACTGAGACAGAAGCACTTGGGAGAGGACACGAGCACCTGGCGCTAGTGTCTAGATCTAGGTGTTAGTGTCAGATATATGTTATGGATCTGGTTATTTTAGGGCCATATGATGTTTGTTTTTGTAGACACAAAATCATGCACTTGGGTGAATTTATAGGTCCTAAACACACACTAGCATTCATATGTTTCCTAAGTAATAAAAATAGTAATTGACGATTGCATTTAGCCTCTTTTTCTATGTTGCTTGTTTTCTATTTGGTCTTTCATGCCCTACTGACCCAGTTAATATTTTACTTATTTAACTTTTATAGCTACAGACACCAATGCCCAACTAGGATAGGAGCACCCTTGTCCCCTCTGGGTGCCCCTGAACCTTTTCCACATTACTCACTTCTTTTGGGTCTCTTTTATCTTTTGGGCATCTTTTCCACTTATGGGTCGACCTTCTAGTTGTCAATTACAAAATTCAAACAAGGGAATCATATAAATACATAACTATGTGACCAAAATCAAGGACGATCAATAAGAATATACTATCATCACCTAAGCTTACATCCAAAGGCACCTAAAGCACTCTAAAGCATCCATCTAGCACTCATTCAAGGGACAAGGGACTACATTTTCTACATACACAACATATGAAGGGGAAGTTCTTTATTCCATCCACACATTCTATTACATTATTACATCTATTTATAACCCATTTTCAAGTGCACTTGGACAAGGGCATCCTAGGGCACGATTCTTTCACACACTCACAAGAACTACATGGAGTCTGAGATGTAGTGTAACACTCGGTTGTAAGTTCACTCTCGAGGCAACCGTTAGGGTCAATTTGACTCCCCATATTGCATATTTATTTTTAGATTTTATGTGGTATTGTGGGATTTGTAGGTTACATATGTTTTGTAGGTTGTATGTACCCTCGACAATCAAATAGCGACACACAAGTGATCAACAAGGAACATTTGTGACAGTTGTGTGACACACTTTGTAAGAATTAGATTATGACCATTTTCATAGTCACGGGCTCCCAATAGCAATCTCAACACCTAGGCACTCTATCTAACTATGGGTGCCCATGTCCAACTTCATTCGTTAGCCTTAGAATTTATCCTAAGCATTGATAACATAATTCACCTCATGTGCAAGAGTTTTCCCAATTCATGACACTTTAGGATCAAGCACAAATAAGCTAAATTATTCTTTCTACACCTCTTGCTTAGGGTTTTACAAAAGTTTATTTTTGTTAAATCAATTGTCCTTTTCTATATCTGTCGCTCTTGATTCACTGTCTGATCTACAAATGTACCTATAACCTGCAAGAAAGGAGTTCACCTCTACATACCCACAAACCGCATATGTAGACACTAAAATTACGTCACACTCCCCTTGGTCCCCTTTCGAATAAAAACCTTAAACACATTCACCTAACCATGACCCTTATCCCCCACATTAATATTAATTTAATTATTTACAATTAAATTAATACTCATCCTCACTTCATTCATTATTTAATTACCTCAATTAAAACCAATTTCCACCTCACCATAGACCTATTCATAACATGCTTCCATAACTAACTAAGACTTAGCCCTACTTACCTTAATGAACTAAGACTTAGTACAACCTTAAAAGCACATGCCTATTCTCCCTCTAACCACTTTCCTATGTATCTAAGCGCAACATTCCATTTATACCTAGCACAAATGAGAAAAATATGGAAAAGGATAGCCAAGATCTGCTATTTTAGGCAACCTAGGATATCCCGTTTTAGAGGCACCGGTCGACCCAAAACCGATGCGGTAACTCTAAACCGTCGTTGGTTACCATATAACCATTTTAGTAACCTTATTTAAGAGTTTAAACACATTCTCAAGTTTTGGAGCAAAAGAGATCCGCATGCGAAACAAGAACCAAAGCTCTTTTGCACATCCAGGTAGCCATAACCAGCACAACCATTGGTGAGAAGGTTTTTGCATTCACCAGAGCACTTCGGGAAGCAACTTGCCACGACAACGATCACCATTTCAGCGATAAACCATCACCACTACCCAACCATTGAACCTACACTAGTAGTAAGTGTGTCCCTAACTTGCACCATTCCTTTTTCATTCGGTTTATAAAGTTCTTCACCTTTGTTTATCAATCATCGAGTTATATTTTCACTCCACCATTATTGCCTTCCTGTGAACTTGATCATTCCCATCACTCATAACCCTTTTAATCACCTATGTCTACTCTTGAGAACCTCTAAATATTCCCAACATCTCCCCAAACCTAAACCAAATCCTCACCATCACTTGATCTAGTCTTAGACAAATCCCTAAAACCATGAACTATTGATTTATTACCATCTGCGGTAACCATCATCGATCCTTACTAAACTATCATTGGTCATACAAGACCGACGTCGATCTCTGTATTTGGCATTCTTCCTAATACCAGATCCCAATAACCCTTTTAAGTGATTCAAGTAACCCAAAATTGGACCACTGACTTGTTCCGGCACCTTAGTTGTTTACCTTATTTCAGATCGATCATAGCCTAGCTTGTTATGTTAGATTTGCTTATTTTATTTGGATGAGATACCTAACTCATATCAAATATAGTAGGATTATATTTACTTATGTTATCTCTTACATTAAATAGTATTAAACAGTGGGTTGACTACCACCGAGGAAGTATCACACTTCTGGATCTAGCACATGCTAGGAAGCCCACTAACATATATTATTTAATCCTCTTTTTGTGGTCTTGTTGTGTATTTCAAGTAGTTCCTCCTAGCCAAAAGGAATCTCTCATAGTCAGCATTGGATCAAGAAGTCAGAATGCACAACCTTCAAACTAACCATCACAATAGGTATTCCTCCTTGGCCCACACCCTTATCTATTTCATCTAAAAACTTAAAGAAAACGGTGAAACATTTTGGCATGCCCAGTGGGACCCATCAAGATTCCTTGCATTTTATTCATTCCTAGGTAAAAGTTGTGTGTTTGTTTCCCTTCTGAAAAGCTTACACATTAATTTTCCTCTCTGTAATCTTCCTCTCTTTATATTGTCTAAAAGAAATCATGTTTTTGGTGCTATAAAAAGAATACTTATTTTCTTTCATTCGTATTGCATTAGTGAAAGAGCGTCCCTCTTCATGTTCACTACTTGTTACATCAAATATCACACTTTGATTTGGGCTTAAACACTTGCATATCATTCCGATTCATTTCATATTAGCTCACATAAAAATGAGGGCAACCTATATGGTGGAAGTCATGCCCGGTGATGGTTGACATAAGCCAGATCGTAGAAAAGCACATCATTTCTTCTCTCTCTTTGTCAAACTACACAAATTGGAATATATGCATCTTCTTAAACAACATCCCACCTAGAAGAAGCTGTCAATAATCACATGATCAGAGGATTGATAGTGGGCACCCAGCTGGTTATCTTTGTCTAGTACCCCATCAAAGGATGGCCCACCCCCACCATAACATAACCTGAAACCTCATCTTTAAAATTTCCTTCTTTGTAGGAAGCCTTCCCAACCAAAAAATATACTCTAAATTCACAAGTCATTCTTTTGAATAGCATAAGCTAAACACACTAAAATCACTCGTTGGATTACATATTTTCTTAGCTTTGTGCTTGACTTGCATTTTGAGGTGTGAGGATACGATTCTTCATTTTTATTTTTCCTTTCACACTCCACCATCACAATTGGAGTATTCTGACTTTCTTAGAGTGTGTCAGGACCTCATCTTATCATCCCCAGACTTCTAGGTTGATTAATCATCTAATCTAAATTCACAAAATTTCATTTTTTCTCATTCTTCAGATTTCATAGTAATCAACATCGGTTTACATTTGACTGCCATCAGTTTACCTAACTGGCATCGATTCCTTGTTCTTTTGGTTAATTTACCCAAAAGACACTTATCTCATCTTCTCTTGTTTTGAGTCTCTATGTATCATTGTACTCTTTGTACTCTGATAACAATCACCCTATACAACTTTCTTTTCGATAATCATTAGTTTTTGTCTCATTTGCTTTGAAGCTGTCATTTCCTCACATGACAGGTATTGGTTCTTGTAACCGACATCGATCACCCCTTAACCGTCACTAGTTAGCTAGACCGATTATCGGTCACTCTATTTTTGATGTTAATCAAAACATTTACTAACTTCTCCTCCCATAATTTATTTTGTCCCATCTCTGTTGTTCCCTATGTCATTTATAGAGTACTGTTCACCTGATATATGTTGATTCACATGGTGTTGACTCGCAGCCAAACTAATGTCCTCGTGTTTCATGCTAGCCATCAACAATTCCCACCTAGTCCATCCCTACCATCCATTTTGTCACCTATGGATCTGACTCAACTTATCCCCATCACCACCGGTGATAAGGAGTTTGAGAGACTCCTCGACTAGAATCTTGTTGCCCTCAGTACTACCTTACTCATTCTTCCACCGGGATTCCTCAGGACAATTAATATATGACATGCACGTATCTATCCCTCCTGCTCTAGCCCCCACTTCTGCATCATCTAGCACTAGTTTAGCGCTCTTTGTCATCCACTTTATCACTTGTGGTGTCTCAACTAAATCCCATAACCACTATAACTACAACATCTACGTATCAATTACACTGTGACATTGGTTGTCCCACCGACAACCTCTATGAGTATAACTTCATCTGCACCCACCACTTCACATATACCCATCGCATCACAACCACCTTCGGTGTCAGAAACTTACACCCCTTTCCAAAACATCATCCTTTCTATCCCACTGATCCTCACCCCCAATTGCCACTAGAGTCTTTACAACTACCCAACCCGTTTACACGTACTACTAACAACCCCTGACCTCATCTATCACTTACGTTGGCTATGTGCCACCTACATCTATTCCTCTGTGTAATTCTCATACTCGGCGCCAACATACACCGATTATACCACCCACTTCATACATTCAAAAGCCATCAACCCCCTTTTTCGCGAGGGCACCCATTCATCCCAAACTACTAATGACCTCATTAAAATGATGATGGAGAAGATGCGGACCTTAGAAACATCATTTACGGCTCACCTGTAATTCTTTAACATATGATGAAATCTGTAACAATCCTATCCATCCATCTATTCCCATTCTTCCTTACCTAGTACATTGGGAAATGCCTAAATTTAATCGCTTGATAGTAAAGAAGACCCACATCAACACTTGCGGTTGTTCAAACATGGGTGTTATCTAATCACCCACGATGATGCTTTGCTCTCTACGAACTTTCCTAATGTCACGACATGACCAACATTGGATTGGTATAGTGGACTACCTCGACATTATATTTATTCCTTTAATCAAGTAGCCCAAGATTTCCTAGATCATTTGTCAATCAATGTTACCAAGAAAGTCGCCATGACCGATCTCTATTCAACCCGTGATCACGAAGATGAATCTATCGCAGATTTCGTTGCCGTTAGCGGAGTCTTATTAATCAATTGATGTTCCAACTACATCGATTTGAACTTATTGAGTTGTTCACTAGAGCTTGTGCCAAACACATCTCACCAACTCTATAAGTCAAAACCTTCAAACCTTTGATGAAGCGTTCACCATGGCATGGCGAATATTGGAAATTTGTGTCATTGAAGAAAATAAGATCAATTATGGAACAAGAACACCAATTATGGAACAAGAACACCCCATTTAAATCAAACAATTCTTCTTCATCTTTGAAACCTCAAAATAACTATTCAAAGCCCAAAGGATTTGCCACGCGATGAGTCCTCAAGGTGGGTCCACCTCACCCTTCTAATCGAGTGCCCAACCTTCTTCCAATATTTCTCTTCTCCAAGCCTTTTAGCTCTAGTGGGAATAATGGAAATACACATCGAATGGAGAGACCTATTCATCGGTCTTGGAAAATCTTCTTAAAGCTATATCCATTACACTTCCTCTCATAAAACCTCATATAGGTTTTGATCCTACTCGTCCCATGCCGACATGGTATAAAGAACACGACTACTATAATTATCATCACGTTAAAGGACATAGTGATGGTAACTACATAACTTTTAAAAACATTGTTCAAGAGATGATAGGTAATGGAGACTTTGTTGTATTTAAACCGAATGTGCGAGAAAATCAGAATTTGCACATCTTCACAAATTCGTTCCCTGATCATAAACCATCGTCTAATCAAAATAGCGAACCTTCATCCAATGAAAACAATGTCCATGAAGTTCACACAATTTTTGATATCGTGCCAACTGTTCCACAAAACCTACCTACTTCATCTATTGAGGAAATCTTGGCACGAGCTCCTCCACCCACAGAGGAGTCCCCCTCATCTCCCCCTACTCTCACGGAGGAACCCACACCTTCTACCAATGTCATTTCACCGTCTACCTCACACCCTACCAAACAATCAACACTTTTTATTCTCCCGTCCACAAAAGAATCATCATCACCTTCTCCTCCACCAAGAATGAAGTCTGCATCACCCAACTGTTATCTCTCCTACCCATGGAATATTCTTTAGACATGACACTACCTATTGGGGACAGTTTTCCCCTAGCATCCCGAGGACCCTATTGACATGATCTCGGCTCTTTTACCTAAAAATATGAGGCTACCCAATTCCATGTCTCACAGACCTATTTTACGGGGATTACGTCGATCATTCCATACTTTGGGGATGTCTTGAGATCCCCATTTTGACCCAAATGCAAATTTTTCTGAAGATACTTCCACGATCTACCCAAAGGTATTTTTTGAAAGCAAAACTACACCTTGACCATGTTGATCGAAACAACTTCATCTTCATCATTCCTACCTCCATCAATCCTTACTCACCCACCTTTTAGATTGGACTTAGGCGTGTCTTCCAAATTTCATAGCAGCATCATCCTCCCACCTAAAAAGAAAACTCAACCCTCAGGGCGCGTACACCGGTCTCACCTACAATACCTTTATCACCTTCCCCCTTCCATCCATCCTAGGGCCTCATCCATCATGACCTTGATCGAACAATCTCATACCCAAGGCTAGTCAAAAGCTAAATAACCTACTCCTTCCTCATGAGCCTTTATTACACCTCATTCACCTAAAAACCACACTTCCTCACCTTTACCAGTACACTTATTTCCACCCATACCTCCACTAGCTACTATAACCCCAACCTTGCCTATACAACTTCAGCCCCCTGCCATCTACCCTAACTCTACCGACCACTTCCACCACAACTGACTCGGTTGCCACCATGGGTAATCCATCCTCTTCCACCATATGATTTTCCTTCTACATCCTGTAATCTGTGTCACCTTTACCCCGAAGGTGTGACCTTAAGCTAAGAATCATTGCCCTCCAATAAGGTAGTTAGATCAACCAAACCCTCCATCACCAACTCTTCTACCCCACCTTTACCCAAGTAGATGCGAGAAAAACCTAAGACCACTCCATGCACCAAACCGGTGGATTGACACATTCCCCCTCTTATAAAGCCTTTTCCCTCACAATCAATAACACATGTACCCAAACACACACTCACTTCCCATTGTGATCCATTAGCGGGGTCCTATACCAACATTTTAACTAATCTTGTAGAAACCTATGTCATCACATTACCCTTTGGTTTGACCTTACAATCCTCTCAAACCTAAACCAAATGGGTTTGATGAAACCAAGATTTATGCCTATCATCATGTCTAGGACATGATGTTGAGAATTATAAGGCTCACGAAGGCCGTTCTTCTCAACATTGTCTTCTGAACAAAATTTCAATGATGACGACCTTCTTGATGAGGATCATGCCCCACCTTCATCTGTCACCACACATAATTTTCCTTTAATAACTTAGCAACCCAGTATCTCCACCCCCATAACCATTTTACCCACCTCCAAAATTTGAGATCAACATGGTCCGTATTAGAGAATTAGCCAAATCACCACCCAAATGTTGTTGCACCCAACTCACTTCACAAGGCTTTTCTCCCCCGGTAGGTTTCTTCCTGTCATGTTGTTACACCACTCATCCTACACCTTCTCCATTTTCCCCCTCCCCTCAGATTAACATGGTTCACGTCACTACACGCGCTCAGAAAGACAAGGGCAAAGAGAAAGCAACTAGCCCATCAACCAACCTTGTACCCAATATACCATCTATAACCACTCCAAAAATCACCATCGTGGACCTACATACCCTATCATGTGAGGTCACCCATTACATGATTATAAAACAATTACATCAGTCTCCTCTAAAGATGTCTTTGTATGATCTCGTCCAAACTTCTAAATCCCACAGACAAGCCCTTATCGAGGTTTTACAATCCATTGAAGTTCTACCCAATGACCCCACACCAGTGGCCTCGATTATCACCCCTCACCATGTGGCCTCGCTAACCAAATCAGCTCCTCCTTCTACCCCCATGACCACTCCTCACATTACCACCCTCAGCTTCTCTGATGAGGAGATTGTACCTCTCTAGTCAGATGACCCTGATCCCACCCTATTCATTTCTGTTTATATCGATAACATACGCATATGACGTGTCATGATTGATGGTGGTGCTAGCATTAACATCATCTCCTCCCACACATACAATCAAATGTGTATTCCTTCTAATTATATGCATAATAACTTGATTATGTTGCACTCCTTCAACTATGCCATCACCTCCACCCTTAGCACTATTATCCTTCATGTTCACGTAGGCCCTCGCATTTATCCAGGAACTATTCTACATCTTAGAAGGGGAATTACAATATAACCTATTGCTTAGCGAGACACGGATTCACATCATGGGTTGTGTCCCTTCAACTTTACACCGCTATGTAAAATTTGAGCATGAGGGACATAACTACACCATCCCTACCAACCCGTCACCATTCAAGACCTGTAACATGTTGTACCAACCCAACAATGTACTTGTACCAGTCAAGGCATCTGCCACTACCCCCACTTCACCTTCACCCACAAGCCCATCCACCAATCTGCCACCGCCTCTCCCACATCTAACCTTGTTATTCCTATTGCCGCTACAACCTCTATAGCTGACTCATTTGCTTCCCAATCATCTAGCGAGTCATTTATCCCTACTACCCACATATCAACTACTGATCCCTTAGAAGGTGTTTTCAACACCTCACTCTGGGAAGTCTTGCTTATACAATTTCGACACATTCCTCACTCGCAAGAGTATGAGAACCTATGCCAACACCCTAGTTATGACTACCGCATATGTGAGGTTTTCCTTATGGTCCTCCCCACCTTCGCACCAATCGAATGTATGGGGGACTTGATATTGCCACTTATTCACTTGAAACTCCATCCCAAACATGACCATTTTCATCTGACCTATAATACCTTACTAAACACTACTTTGCCCACACTTTCCTCCACCGTTGCACATGGAAAGGATTTGGCTTCAATTTTTACAAACAGGGCCACCATATTGTCATTTCCTACACTACTCATAAACACAATGACCGTAGTGGCATTGGCTTTGTTGCACCACCTCCTAAGAAGGCCCATGTCGACCTCATTGAGGAAGACAAACCTTCTCCACCTCATTTACCCATGTCACCATCTTCACCCACAGAGTCCATAGATCCTGAATCTATTCCTCCTAACTTTTTTTTCGTAAACACAATTTCCCTAGGACCTTTGACCTATCAACGTGATGATGAGGCTCCCTCTTCTCTCCCCTTCCTATATCTTGACATGATTGGTGACGATACACCTTCTATTAATGTCATTCAATGTTAGGACAATGAGTCCATCCTCACCTACCTTGGTACATAAGACTCTTATATTCACTAGTCATTACCCTCTGAGACACAAACCATGTTGAACAAATCGGCTATCGAAATAAACATTAATACTCAAGACGACCCACACATCCTAAAGATAAGTCAGTCTTTAAATGTTGTTGAACAAGAAGCTTTTACTTCTTTCTTTATGGACCATAGCAATTATTTTTCCTAGTCCTATACTGATATGCCTGGTATTGACCCAAAAATCGTGGTCCACAATATCGTAATCATTGCTAATACCAAACCCATCAAACAAAAGTTACGGAAAATGCATCCTCGCATTTCTCTTCTGGTCAAAGAAGAACTTCAGCACCTTCTCTCAGTTTCTTTCATCCTACCCATTTATTATCCCCAATGGATTTCTAATGACATTCTATCACAAAGGCAACGGGGGACTCCACATTTACACAGGACTTAGTGGCCTCAACCTAGCTTGTCCCAAAGATGATTTTCCCCACATCGGGCATTGATTAACTAGTTGATCTCACCGCTCACCATGAAATGCTATCACTCATGGATGATTTCTCAAGTTATAATCAAATATTACTTACTTGAAGATCAACACAAAACTACCTTCATCACTCCTTCGGGGACCTTCTACTATCGATTCATGCCTTTTGGCCTTAAAAACGTTGGTGCTACATATTAGCGAGCCATGACTTATATCTTCCATGACATCATGCATCACATATTGGAAGATTATGTAGATGATCTGATTTCCAAATCCAAACATTGAGCCGAACACTTAACCATCCTTAAGGTCATCTTTGGTCGCCTCATCAAGTATTGTGTTCGTCTTTAACCAAAGAAGTGTGTCTTTACAATACTTTCAGGAAAACTCCTTGGTTTCATCATTTCTTTGTGTGGCATAGAGTTTGATCTGCTAAAGTAAAGGCTATTCTAGAAATGCCTCCACCTACTAATCTCTATCAACTTTGAAGCACTGTAATGTAAGTTGCAATCCATCCATCATTTTTATCTCATGATTTCCAGCTTGTTGTCAACCATTTCATCATCTTCTCAAGAAGGATGTTTCATTCAAATGGGATGATGAATTCCATAAAGCCTTTGATGCCTTAAAACAATACCTTCTTCAACCACCAATGCTCATTCCTCCTAAGGATGACCAACCCTTTTACCTATATATTTCTACTACTGACCATTCTTTAGGTGCCATGCTCACTCATCGTGATGAGCAACACAGAGAGCAAGTGGTTTATTACATAAGTCGTACCCTTCTAGACTACAAAACTAGATACACCCATGTCGAAAAAATCTGCTTAGCCTTAGTTTTTCACCACCAAACTTCTCCATTACCTACTCAACCACAAAACCTTCGTCGTTACCAATACTAACCCTCTACACTACATGTATGCCAAACCCTATCAACATCAATGTGCCACACGTTGGCTTATGCTTCTTGTTGACCTCAACCTCGAATTCATTTATCAAAAGTCCATCAAGGGCCAAGCTATCGCTGACCAACTAGCATCGAGGAATTAACCCTCTAACTTTGATTTCCCCAGAATAATCCATAGCTACCCTCTCCTTGGACGATACCACTTACCAAATCACACTCTTCTTTGATGTCTCCAAGTGTTGGCGGGGAGGTGGGGTTGGTGTTATCCTCATTCCTCTTAATGGTGAACCTATTCCTTTATCTTTCAAACTAGATGTTGATTGTACAAACAATATTGCTAAATACTGAAGCACTCGTATTGGATCTCAGTTGCTTATGCCTTATATGTTAAGTCAATCAATAAATTTGGTGATTCCTAGCTGGTCGTAAACCAATTCAATGGTATATACCATTTTTTTAATGAGATACTTCAAAAGTATAAACATCACGTGGACATAATTTTGAACACCTTTGATCGTTACGAACTTCAAACCACCCCATGTTCTACTAATAAATTTGTAGATACCATGGCCTGCTTGGCTTCTCAGATACCCACTTCGCCTGTCGTAAAATCTTTATCACAATACAAAGGTTACAATCACCCTCTTACTTACCTCATGAGGTCTACTCCATCGAAACCATTGCACCTGACCCATGTGACCTTTGGTATAAGTAGTTTGCAGACTATCTTTCCCTTTCCATTCTACCCACTGATATCACTCATAATGGACAACGTGCCTTTCTTAAAAGTGTCTCTCATTATGTCATCATGGGTGGTCTCCTTTATAAGCGCAGCTTCAACGGTATTCTCTTACGATGCCTTACAAGTTCTAAAATTCCCTACACTATCAAGGAAGTTTAGGATGGAATTTGTGGAGATCACTTTAGTAGTTTAGTTGTCATAAAATGCATTCTTCGTCTTGGCTATTATTGGCCAAACCTAACCCGAGATTGTTGTGACTATGTCAAACATTGTGTAAAATGCCAACAACATGATAATCTTCATCACACACCTAGTCATGCCTTACAGGTCACATAAGACCTTTGGCCTTTCTCTCAATGGGGCTTATATATTATCGGCGAGATCAATCCTCATTCTTCACAACACCATCAATGGATCATAACCGCTACTAAATATTATATTAAATGAGTAGAATCCATTCCCCTCATTTCTACAAAATTTGAGAAAATATGCGAATTATCAACCATCACATCATTTTTCACTTTGGTGTTCCTCACCGTCTCATCCGATAACAAAAAGTAATTCAAAAACAAAACCCTACATAAGTTGTCTTTGCCCTTTTGGCATCTAACTCGATTTCTTGTCACCTTACTACCTACAAACCAATGGCCAAGTAGAATCAACCAATAAAACTTTGAACAAAATTCTTATGAAAGTAGTTGATGACACTATCGAGGATTAGCATTCACACATTCCTTTCGCTTTGTGGGCTTATCGCACAGTATTCACACTTATTTGCTACCACACATTTTTCTCTAGTCTATAGTGCGAGGTTGTCTTTCGTCTCAAATTCAGATTCTATCTCTCTGCATCTCACTACAAGACATGCTCAATGACAATGACTTTCGCCAGGATCATTTGGTGCGACTTGAGTTATTAGATGAATGTCATCTTAACGCTCTTGACCTTCTCCAAATTTACCAAAAACGTATCAAACATGCCTAAGAAAAACATGTCCATGACAGACGCGTCCACAAAAGAACCTTTCGGGTTGGCGACCTTGTCTGAAGGAAATCAACTTTGTAACCAAAGAAGAGAAAAGTAAGCGAGGCAAATTTTCTCCTAATTGGCTTGGACCTTATATCGTTACCCATGCCTATGGATTAGGTGCTTATCATTTGTCTTCACTCAAAGGTAAACCCAAACCTAAGCCCCTTAATGCCTTGCATCTTTGACCATTTTATTATTGAAATCAAGTTCTATATCACTTCTGTCAATTGACCACTTGTCCCTTGAGCGTTGTTTACCCTCCATATTACCCATTTTGAGGATCAATGACTAAACAAGAATCATGTGATTACCCTTCACCTTTTAGCCTTATCTTGATATGAGTACCTCGGCACTACTCACGGCATGATTTACATGGATACTTTTCATCTTGTTAAAGATGGAATCCCATGGTCGTTCATCACTTGAAACCACCCTTTGTGTACTATGGTTTTGTCTTCTAAACAAGAACCTAATCTTCCTCGATAGTCTTTTCCATGACTTAAGGGTCCAAACAAACAAAATGGGATTGAATCCTTGAGTCAAACTTCTAGCAAAAGATGACTCCCTCAAAATGGGACATATTTTCTCTCTATTTCACCACTATAAATAGACTTCTCCCTTGAAGGATAGCTATATAAATTTATTGCAAAAATACAATAAAATATCCAAAAGCTTCCCACATTGATTAGCTTCAGAAGACCTCAAGGAGATAATATAATCATCCCATATAGAATTCCCGCATCGATCAGTCTATTAAAAATAAACAAATGAAGAAAATGATGAAATTTTGTCATGGACTTGCCTATTTTTTCCTAGGTTTCCTACTAAGTAAACATCTATTGTACACTAAGTTACGCTAAACAATCCACTTTCACCTCATTGCCTTTTGCGCCCTAGTTTTCTCTCTGCTCAAGGGACTTACCACAACTATGAAATTTTGTGATCATGTGACTTTCTTCACCATTAGAATAGTCCATTATGCAATACCTTTAGGGTCTTATGTTCATAAGCCCATCTTGGGTATGGTAGACTAATTAGGGTTCTTACCAATTAAGCGGCTCTTTTGCCACCTCTTACCATTCGCCTTCCTCATTACTTACCGATTATTCTATACATGACCGGATCATTGACACTTGTATTTAAAACAACTCAACCTTCCCTATGACCTAAAACTCAACCATGTTATGACCTACATTTGATCATGCCTAAAATATACCAACTCGTCCCCCTAATTCATAATAATCTTCCCTAGCTTATGGGAGAACTACATCGGCTTTGAGGCCGCTTTTTCATCAGGGCTATGTAGGCAGCACTTCGAGGTCATGGGGCCCTTGAAGGTTAGCTCAGCCACTCTTCACCCTAACCTTTTTTCCCCTTCATTTTCCTATGAACGTACTACCTTAGTTCATTTTGATTTTATATCAACAATTGGAAATTAAACCAAACAAGCAACAATTAATAAAAATTTTTACCACATCATCACATCATACATTAATCATTTCACATTTCCATGATATCAAATATTTCAGAAATTTACACCATAACATACATATTCCTCATCATTCATTTTCCATCTTTACCGATAAAATTGCAAATTAAATCAAACCCATAAACATAACCAAAGCATGCCTATACCTAACTCCATCACGCCTATCGACCTAACTCAACCATGCTTGCGGGACCTAGGCTCCATCATGCATATAACCTGACTCCATCATGCCTATAACATGACTCCATCATGCCTCGACCTAACTCAACCATGCCTACAAGACCTCAACTCAATCATGCCTAATTCACCTAGTTTCCATCATGTACACAAATAATAATGGAAATTAAAACAAGTACACCATCCATACCATAAGTATCATCATCTATATAAATGAGAAAGTATGTGTATCCATACATATGTCCACAGATACAAATAAATACAAATATCTCAAATCGCTTAGATACAACCTCACTATCTTTAGCATGTAGGCTGATATAAAAATCAAAATCACAAAACTCACATATACATCCTCACTATCTTGGCACACAAGCTGGTATATATATCAAAAAAATCAATACAATAATCATCTCCAGTGACTAATCGTCACCCCACCTAATATCCTCGGGAGTCGAGTCTCACATGTCTCCTCCCCTCTCCTACCTTTTCCATCACCAAATGCCCTCTTCACCTCCAACCAATCGAATTGATCACACCAATCTCGTGGACCCACCTATCAAAGACTAATCACTCGCCGAGGCTAGCCAACTCAACTCTCCATCTCGCTCCATCACTTTCCACTTTTCCACCGCTCCTTTGTCATTTTCTACTATTGGAAAATGACAAATGATTCCACAAAAAGTGGAATTTTCCTTTTTAATCCCAATCGCTCGACCGACGTCGATCATATTGGTGCCCTAGTCAACCATCATTGGTCAACATGTAACTGGCGTCGGTCACACTTCAAACTAGTTTCCCTTACCCCACTCCCTTTTCACCTGTCGCCACTCATGCTCACCCACTTTTTATCATTCCGACCACCCATTGAAACATACCTACAAGTCAACCTACCCCTACATTTCTTTTGTTGCGTCTTAGGAGTTGTTATTTTACCTATACCTTGGCCTTACCCGTGCCATGACATGTTTGCTTGAACTTGACCTACTTGGTGTGACCATTGACCTTATGTACTCATTATACCTTGTGATGTTGTTACCTATGTTTTTTAGCCTAACAACCATACCTTGCCTATTGTCATTCCATTTATCCCGACCAAACCTTTGGTGTATTGGAGCATACCTAAACGTTCTTGCACCTGACCTTCGTTATGTTTCTCGACCATATCCTATACCTTGGATACCTGAATCACTTCACCCTTGTTTGGATAAACCTATTAACCTTGAGCGATGTAGAGTTTGCAAACTCTTAAACCCGATGCGATACCGTGTTGCGATCTATACGTGTGCATGCGTTTGATTGCCATTACCCATGACCCGATTTTGACCATGACCTACTACCCATTACCCAAGTTGACCGTCATCCTTTCCCTCAATATGCAAACCTTTCCCCACCTATCTTCCCCACCTACACCTTTATCAAACCACTCATCGATTCCGTATTTCACCTCATCGATTGCCTAGTTTGAGGGGATCACCTTCACCCACACATGGGGCAATCACTTTCTATTTTTTTAAGCGTGTCGCTTACCAATACAAGCTATGCAACAAAAAGGGGAAAAATGTAGACACCAAAATTAGGTCACACTCCCTTGGTCCCCTTTCGAATAACCAACTAAAAACATTCACCTAACCATGACCCTTATCCCCAGATTAATATTAATTTAATTATTTACAATTAAATTAATACTCATCCTCACTTCATTCATTATTTAATTACCTCAATTAAAACCAATTTCCACCTCACCCCACCACCTCACCTAGACACCTCACCATAGACCTATTCATAGCATGCTTCCATAACTAACTAAGACTTAGCCCTACTTACCTTAATGAACTAAGACTTAGTACAACCCTAAAAGCACATGCCTATTCTCCCTCTAACCACTTTCCCGCGTATCTAAGTGTAATGTTCCATTTAGACTGGCACAAACAGGCAAAAGATGGAAAATGATAGCCAAGATCTGCTAATTTAGGTAACCTAGGATATCCCACCTTAAGCGCCACAAGTAACCTAAACCATCGTCACTTACCATATAGCCATTTTGGTAACCTTGTTTGAGAGTTTGAACACATTCTCAAGTTTTGGAGCAAAGGAGATTTACATGTAAGCAAGAACCAGAGCTCTTTCACACATCCAAGCAGCCATAACTAGCACAACCATTGATCATAAGGTTTTTGCATTCATAGGAGCACTCCGGGAAGCACTACCATGACACTGATTGTCATTTCACTGATCAACAATCACCATCACCCAGCCATTGAACCTACACGACAATAAGTGTGTCCCTAACTTGCACCATTCTATTTTCATTCAGTTTATAAATTTCTTCACCTTTGTTTATCAATCATCAGTTATATTTTCACCCCACCACTATTACCTTCATGTGAACCCGACCATTCCCATCACTCATAACCCTTTTAATCACCTCTGTCTACTCCTGAGCACCTCTAAATATTCCCAACATCTCCCCAGACCTAAACCAACTCCTCACCATCATTGATCCATTCTTAGACAAATCCCTAAACCATGAACTATTGAGTTATTACCAGCCCACAGTAACTATCGTCGGTCCTTACTAAAACGTAAATCGGTCATACAAGGCCCGATGTTGGTCTCTATATTTGGCGATCCTGCTAATACCATATCCCAATAATCCTTTTTAAGTGATTCAAATGACCTAGAATCGACCACGACTTGTTCCAAGACCACCTTAGTTGTTTACCTTATTTCTATATCTGATCATAGCCTAACTTTGTTATGTTAGATTTGCTTATTGTATTTGAATGAGATACCTAAATCATATCAACTATAGTAGGATTCTATTTACTTACGTTATTTCTTACATTAAATTGTATTAAATAGTGGTTTGAATGCCACCGAGGAAGTTGTTAGTGCAAAATCACAGCACCCCCAAATGAGTTCTAAAAATATGTTTTCTAAGGAAGACTCATTTGGTGTGATTGCATAACATTGAACTTTCCCCAAGGTGTGGGACCTTGCAAAATGGGAAAGCTCTCTAGATTAAAGGTTGGTTCCTTATTCCTCTGTTTAGATGCATACGTGAGAATTTTTAGAGGATCTATCTCTATACCTAATCTAAAAACTTGCAAGGAGATAGGGATAAGAAAGGGGTACAAGAAATAAACAATAACTAAACTACAAGGTGATGCACTGAAGGAATGATGAACACTAGTTCTGCTGATAGACACAAACCAACAAATACATGCAATAATCAAACACAGATAACTAGATTTATAATGAAAGACTAGATGCGAGCAAAAGAGATAGAAAGGATCTAGAATCGATCACAAACGTGTTTTATTACTCTATAGATTGATACAATACATTACAAAATAACCAGGAGGTAAGAAATATATTACAACTTTGATGGAAGGCCTGAAATTCCACAAATTCCTTTGCTAGAAGAAAAAGGGAGCCTGCAAAACAAGGAATGTCCAACCCTTTACAATGAATCCTCCCCTATATTTATAGATTCAATCAGAGAGGAGAAAGAGAGGGAGAAGTGGGAAAAGTAGGTTGAAGCTCAACCACTATTGTTAATGCCTTTGATAAAATATTCCCCCAAATCTATCTTTACTACATCAATCCTTAGTTCGGCGCCTTGAAGGAAGAGGAAGCAGCGAGCGGATCGAATCCGATCGATTGTTGAGGCAAGGAGATCTGCATTAAAGGCCGAAGATGTTTCTTAATTTTTCACCTACTAAGGGCCTGCGGCGGCTGATGCTCATTTGGGGTTCCCTCTTTAGATTCATCTTTGGAGAAATTCCATTAGGATGCGTGGTTCTTTCCATTGCCTCCTGCATACTTAGTCGATTTCAGACATTTCCTAAGCTGTTTTGAACTCGAGGACTTCAGATCTTCATCGTTTCTTCCCCTTTCTTGCTCCTGGTTCCTCTGCGGTACTGTCCCTTATTTTTTGACCCAACTA
Source organism: Taxus wallichiana var. yunnanensis (assembly GCA_018340775.1). Classification (NCBI taxonomy): domain Eukaryota; kingdom Viridiplantae; phylum Streptophyta; class Pinopsida; order Cupressales; family Taxaceae; genus Taxus; species Taxus wallichiana. The sequence goes on along the minus strand of CM031240.1, from coordinate 785,778,447 downwards.
TTCCATTGTTGAGTCCCTCTATGACCTATTTACAGGTCTGAATGAGTTTTCTCAAGCTATTTCTATGCGGGGTCGTAGCTGATCCGATATTTGGCCCGAGGGTGAAATATGGATAACAATTTCCCGACACACACGGGGTATCTACTGCTTAGATGAAAAGACCAATTGCCTTGTCATATCCATTGGGCATGGAGTTGAGAAGCGATGGTCGATACCGATTCTACCTCGAATCACGAGCACATGTTGTTTATCTTGTCAATTTTAATAAGAAATCTTGAAATGGAAGTTTTAGAGTAAAAATTGTTTTGACCGAGGGCTTCATCTGTCTTTTCGAATGGTGCATAAGAGGAACAAAATAACTCCACAACCATGTACAAAATTGAAATCATACATGCTCCAAATGGAACGTGCGGGCGTGCAAAGCAATTAGAAAAAAAAACAACCTACACTACTGCAATGCGATGTGCACAAGCACTTAGAGGAAAGAGAAACTAAACTAATATGTACATGGTGAGACTTTCCTTTTAGTAGCTAGTGCTTAAGATAGATCCCGTTCTTTGGAATCTATAAATCTTCACCCTATAATGTAGACAATTGGAAATCATTGCTACTTTTGCATCTTATGATCATATATGGGCCACTCCGGAGGGTGTCAAATTTGGAATACCTTCCTAGTTTTACTCGATATTTATCCCATTTCAAAACGGAGGTCTTCTTCTGGAAGGTCCTTGCTTTTTCCTTTTATCAAAGAACATCTTGATTGAGGCTGATCCTTCTCTATTACTTGGAGTGCATGCTCTTTGGTTTCTTCTAATTCTATCAACTCCACACACCTGGCCTCCATTGGTTCAAATTCAAACATCTCTAGCTGCTTCACGAGATCCAATGCTAGAAACTCCAGCGATATAGGCAACACTACCTCTTTCCCATAGAAAAACTTGAATGGAGAGCTACCTATAGATCTCTTAGGTGTTATCCCATCAGACCATAAGGCTGTTTTGAGCTTTGTATGCCAGGTCCTTAGATTCTCATCAAGAGTTCTTCTGATGATCTTTAATATGTTCTTGTTTGTGGACTCATCCTGGCCATTACCTTGGGTGTAATAGTTTGATGAAGTGCTCAAGTAAGTCCCATTCTTAACAGCCCATCCTGTGATCTTGGAACCTATGAATGCTAATGCATTGTTTGATATGATGGTGGTTGGCACTCCAAATATGGTCACTATCCCTTCATATAAATCTAGTATACTAGATTCATTAACTTCCTTGAGTGCCACTACCTCGGTCCACTTGGTGAAATAGTCTGTTGCTATCAGAATCCATTTGTGACCTTGCCTTGAATTTGGATTGATGACTCCAATGAAGTTAAATCCCCATTACATGAAAGGTTGGTCGATTGAGATTTGGGTGCAATGGAAGTGTTGCTAGCCTTTCTTTGCCTTTGAAGAATGCACAATTCTTGCACCTTTTGATCCATGCATAGCAGTCACTAAACACTCTAGGCCAATAATAACCCACCTTCATGATCTTGAGTCTTTGTCACTCTTGGAGAAAAATGGCCTCAATTGATTTAACATGGAATTCTTGTAGCACTTTCTCAATCTGATATGTATCAATGCATCTCAAAAATGCCATTGAGGTCTCTTTTGAATAGGACGCCATCAATAAGAACATATGGGATGACTGTAATCTAAAATGCCTCCTTTTTACTTTATTCATCCCATGAGGACACATGCTGATCGAAGGAAGTTCACCATGAATTGGGTCCCACAAGGAGTAGGTACATCATCTCTCCCTTCTTCTTGATTATCTTATAGGATAAAAACAACATCCTTTTCTTTGTTTACTTCGTCTTGTTGACTTGAGGCTAGTTGTTCACACAACCCCTTCCCATGGACCAGCTTAGTGACCTTGATCTCAATGTCATATTCCATGACACAAGTGATCCATCCTGCGTTTTTCATTCGGGTCCTTGCTTTGATAAGGAATTATTTAATTCCCACATGGGAGACCAATAGTTGGATTTTCTTATTTGAAACCAAAGGCTTAAACTTCTTCAATCCTCTTATCACCACCGGGACACTGCTTCTCAATGAAGGATTACCTCACCTCATAATCTTCAGAATCTAGTGAAGAAAGCAATTGGTACATTATGTACCTTCTCATTGCTCTGCTAAACCAAGATTGCGAAAGCGTGTCGCATTTGCCATCAAAGGCATACAATATGAAGTCTTTGGAAAAAATTGGATTCATAAGAGTCGGGGCTTGTGATATGGCTTCTTTAATAGCCTCAAATCTTGCATTTCCTCTAGCTATCCACCTAAATGCTAAGCTATTTTTTAGCATCAACGTTATTGGCTTAACAAGGGTATCAAAGTTTGGAATAAACTTGCGAGACAAATTTTTTTCCCAAGAAGATTTGAAGAGCGTTCTTGTGACTTAGCAATGGCGATGCTCTTATTTCTTGAACTCTCTCTGGGTCAATTACTAATCCTTCCTTTGATACAATATGGCCTAGTAGCTTGGCTTCATGGGCCAAGGATATGCATTTCTTAGGGTTCAATGACACCCCAAAACTCTTGCATCTTTGGAATACCTACCTTAGGTAGAAAAAATGATCGATGCATCCTTGGAAAAATAGTGATGTCATCCAGATAGATCAGTACTATTTTGTTGATCATCCCCTTGAATGCCATATCCATTTCCCTTTGAAAAGTGGATCCGGCATTGGACAATCAAATGGCATTTTTCTATAGGCATAGGTGCCCCATTTAGTGGTGAAAGCTGTTTTGAATTGATCGTCTTCTTTTACCATGATCTGATTATATCCCAAATAACCATCTAGGAAGAGAACCTCTCGATCTAGACACCACTTGTAAAATCTGCTCCATCGAGGGAGTGGGTAGTGATCCCTGAGAGATGCTCTGTTCAAATCTCTAAAGTCAACACACAACCTAATCTCTCCATTCTTCTTTTTGACTGGGACCAAGTGTGCAACCCAACTTGAGTGTTTGATTGGTAATATGATACTCGCCTCTATCATCTTGTTCAACTATTTTTTCATCAGAGGCTCAATGTGTGGGTTTATTGGTCTTTGCTTCTGCTTGATGGGTTGAGTAGTTGGATCTAGTTTGATTGTGTATTGTGCTAGTTTTGGATTCAACCCTCTTAGGTCTTCATAACTCTAAGAAGACACATCTGGAATTTTTGGCAAAGTTGTATGAATTCATATCTTTCTTGCTTGGTGGCCACTTTACCAATTTGAAGTGTTTTGTCTTCTCCAGTGAGATTGAATCTGAATCTTCTCCTTTGATCTGTAAGTTATCCTTCTCTTTTCTAAACTAATCATTATGATTGAAAATAGATTCAAAGTGTCACTAAGCCTTTGGGAAGCTTGTTTGTATGTAGTTTGTCTACTATCTAATTCCTGTATTGCTACTCTAGTCTACTTTGGTTTATAGATGAGAATTTAGCTTCTTCTTGCAAAAATTTAATAATTTATTGATCATTCTTGAACACACCCGGTATGTATTATTATCCTTCATTTCTAGCCTCACAACTACATGGATATGTGGTTGTTCTCTTTCTCTCTTGATGTTGTCAACCACATCAAACGTTTCTCCAACTGCTGCAAGTCTATCATTAGCTTCATTCTCCTTCCTGGGTATGGATACAATCTTTGAAGGCCTCAAAATCCTCCATGAGATCCCATACCCTACTCTTGTAGTTCTTGAGTAGGTCATTCTTGATAACATTAAGTCCTCTAACTTGATTGGCAACTAGTTCACTGTCACCAAACACTTGCAAGTTCTTGATTCCTAGCTTTCTTTCCCAATGAAGACCATGGACCAAAGCTTCATATTCAACAGTGTTGTTTGAGTAGGCAAACTAAAATCTGAAGGCTGAATAATATTTCATACCTTTGGGGGACACAATCATAGCTCCTCCTCCAGCTCCTTGTCTACTCCTTGAGCCATCAAAGAACAATTGCCATACCTCATTGTCATCTTTATATTATGGCTTAATTAGGTCAGGAAGAGGATGATTCTCTTCATGTAGATAGTAGACACCTAGCTCATATTCTTCCATCTCCTTATAGGGGTCAAAAGCATGTCGTTTTTGGCCCAATCATCAAGAGTCAAGTATGGGATACATCCCACCTTGGTATCTATTTCACAAATGCTTAGGAGGTCTTCTTGATCAAAAGCTGAGCGATTAGCATTGATTGGGCTAGGCACATAAGATTCAATATGATAATTGGAAATGGGTTCGAGATCGACTATGGCCTTTTCCCCATACCTTGTTCTAAAGAGCATATGTGACCAATCAGTAGACAAATAGCCTCCAATTTTGGTAGTGAAGTCCCTGGACAAGCACAAAACAAAATGTGGTGGAAAATCTATGATGGATACATTTTTCAAAGCAGTCACATTGGGGCGAGGCATGCGAGTGAAGTTCGAGATCTTTGATGATTCCAACGGTTGTCACTTTGTTGTCCCATCTATTGCACTACCCCTCTAGAGATGACTTCATATTGAAGACCCAACTAATCAGCTATTTTCTTGGGCATCACAGAACTACTAGCCCCGAGAATCAATCATACAATTTTACACCAATTTGTCACCAATTTGTGCACCAATCAGGCTCTTACCTTGTTGTTCTCCTTGGTTCTTCTCAAGTTGAAGCTGCATTGGAAACACTCTCTCTTGTTTGTTAGGGGATGATTTGAGCTCGACCAATTTTGTATGGCGATCTGCAATGAGATCCTCTCGACTGGAATGGTCGAGTGAATCCCATAGTGAAATGTTCACACTTTTCCTCTTAATTTGCTCGATGATGTTGAATGAGCTATCCTTTTGCTGCCCCTTCCCAGGAACATTTTTCTCTTACACCTGAAATTTGTTATAACTAGTGCCTAAGTAGGTATGGAAGGTGGCTTGGATTGACTTTGCACATTGGGGTTGAATTTTGAATGCAAACACCTTGTTGAGAGATGAAGGGTTGAGGATCATCGAGCTTGGTAAATTTCCTTCTCAATATTTCTCTTTTTAGACCAGTGTATTGATAGCTATATTTTGAGATGGAGTCTAATTCATTCCATAGAAGTCTTGACCTGCTCATTGACAAGCATAGTTTCGTTTGGGGTCCCTCTTATTGAGCTTCTTTCTTGACTTTATTCATGGGTAGATTCTTGTGACACACCAACGGTTTGCACCATCAGATCCTGATTTAATGCACCATTAAAGCACATTGATTGGTTATGTGGCTGACTGCATGGGAAACACCAATCATATTCTTGTGCCATGTTATTCTATGTTGGAACCAATGCCCTTGATGTTGAAGTTGTACTTGGATCATATGGCCTGAAAGGTCTAGCAACTTGAGGTTTTCCTTGGTTCTAGCTCGATTTACAGTCTGAGATGGTGGCCTATTTTGTTGGTATTGGGGTCTAGTCTGATACTGACCCTGAGACTAAGCCTGAGGCTGATACGGCCTAGAACTCTAAGCTTGTTGTCTTTTGATGGTTAATATCTCGTTCCCAGGTTTTGAAGTTGTTTCATGAATTCATGGAGTTCCTTGGAGTTGTTAGATGATGAAATGGAGGCTTCAACTGAGCTTTGACTCCTGGGGTGGGTATAGGAGCTAAAGTAGGTGTTTGGCTAGTATACGGGCTTCCTAACTCAGGGTGTATAGGCATGGATGGCCTAGGAGTGATTTTGCCACCTAAATCAAATGGTTCTCAACCCCTATGGAAAGGCTATAGGCTGCAGGTAAGGTTGTGCCCCCATTGACTGAATCATCAAAGAAATATCAAAATTCAAAGCCCTAAGAAAGTATAAGAAGGCACCTTCATTAGTGGGCTTTACTACTATTGGGATCCTATCCCAGGTCCGCTGAAATCTGAGGTTAAATTCTGTCAGCTACTCGTTCGGGGCTCTCTTGATTGTTGTTAGTTGCTCCAACAAAGATAAGTTGTCACCTTTCTCTCCAAACTGGTTGTGGAGAGTTGTGCACAGTTGGTTCCAATTTTGGATAGAGCCTGCCTCAAGGCTCCTGAACCATTGGGAAGCTTTCCCTTTGAATGAAGAGGCAAGTAGCTTGACTGCAATGTCCATCTCATGGATTTCGTGGATTGTATAGAAATTTGCAATATCTTGGACATGATCACCAGGGGAATTCTGGTTTTCCCCAATGAAATACGGGATGCTCTTTAATGCTGTTATCGGGACTGGATTTTGTGCATTCAGGGTGAGTGGGCTACTGCCAGTGAAGTTGACATATGGATTTGGTTATGTCATTCTGATTGGCCTAAGAACCCTTGAGACTGAAGGAAAGGCCTTGCAGGTGGAGGTGTTGACAAGGTTCTTCTTGGTGGAGATGAAGACCTCGAACACTTCTTCCTCTCCTTTCTTTTTTCTGAGGGATAGACACAAGTATTCAAATATACCTTCTTTCCTTTCTCTAAACCAGGTTTTTCTCATGAACTTGCTTGGACTACTGAAACCAGTGGACTTGTTTCTTTTGGATTCGCAGATGTACAATTTTAAGAATTCTTAAAATCTAGAATCACAAGTGTACATCAATTCTTATTGTAATAAGATGGATACTTCTCTGTCTCATAGGGCGTGCCAAAATTGTTAGTGCAAAATCACATCACCCCCAAATGAGTTCTAAAAATATGATTTTCTAAGGGATACTCATTTGGTGTGATTACATAACATTGAATATTCCCTAAGGTGTGGGACCTTGCAAAATGGGAAATCTCTCCAGATTAAAGGTTGGTTCCTTATTCCTTTGTTTAGATGCATACGTGAGAATTTGCAGAGGATCTATCTCTATACCTAATCTAAAACTTGCCAAGGAGACAGGGATAAGAAAGGGGTACAAGAAATAGAAAATAACTAAACTACTAAACTACAAGGTGATGCACCGAAGGAATGATGAACACTAGTTCTGGCATGATAGACACAAACCAACAAATACATGTAATAATCAAACACAGATAACCCAGATTTATAACTAAATACCGAGATGCGAGAAAAAGAGACGAGAAAGGATCTAGAATCGATCACAAACGTGTTTATTGCTCTCTGATTGATACAATACATTACAAAACAGCCAAGAGGTAAGAAATATATTGCAACTTTGATGGAAGGCTGAAATTCTACAAAATTCTTGCTAGAAGAAAAAGGGACACAAAACAAGGAATGTCCAACCCTTTAAAATGAATCCTGCCCCTATATTTATAGATTCAATCAAAGAGGAGAAGAGAGGGTGAAGCGGGAAAAATAGGTTGAAGCTCAACCACTGTTGTTAATGCCTTTGATAAAATATTCCCCAAAATATGTCTTTACTACATCAATCCTTGGTTCGGCACCTTGAAGGAAAAGGAAGCGGTGGAGTAGATCAAATCCGATCTGGTTTTGAGGCAAGGAGATCCTGCATTAAAGGATTGAATAAATTTCTCCATTTTTCACCTACCAGGGCCATGCAATAGCCTGGCATTCGTTTTTGCTTCCCTCTTTAGATTCATCTTTGGAGAAATGCCATTAGTACACGTGGTTCATTCTACTGCCTCCTCCATACTTAGTCAATTTTGGACCTTTCCTAAACTGTTTTGAACTTGGAGACTTCAGATCTTCGTCGTTTCTTCCCCTTTCTTGCTCTTAGTTCCTTTGTGGCACTGTCCCTTCTTTTTTGACCTAGCTATTCCATTGTTGAGTCCCTCTATGACCTATTTACAGGTTTGAACGAGTTTTCTCACGCTCTTTCTATGCAGGGTCGTAGTTGATCCGATATTTGGCCTGGGGGGTGAAATATGGATAACAGAAGTATCACACTTCTTGGATCTAGCACATGTAAGGCAGCCCACTAACATATATTATTTAATCATCTTTTTGTGGTCTTGTTGTGTATTTCGTGTAGTTCCTCCTAGCCAAAAGGAAGCTCTCACAGTCAGTGTTGGATCAAGAAGTCAAAATGCGTGCAATAACCTTCAAACTAACCATCACAACAAGTATTCCTCCTTGGCCCACACCCTTATCTGTTTCATTTAAAAACTTAAAGAAAATGGTGAAACAATATCAAACATAAAAATGCAAAATGCAAAATGGGGAGTCGACTAACCATGATGGTCACTTGAATAGTGAACTTACGATAGAGCGTTGCACTACATCTTAGACTTGATGCAGTTCTTTGTGTAAGTGTGTGCAATGATTCCCTAGGATGCCCTTGTGCAAGTTGCACAATGATAGTGGGCTAGATATAAAATGTAACAAATGTATAGAATGTTTCGGATGAAATAGAATAGACTTGCCCTCCTATGTTGTGTATGTAGAAGTGGTGTAGGCCTTGTCCCTTGAATGAGTGTCCTAGATGGATGATTTGAAGTAAATTTATGACTTTGGATGCAAGCTTAGGTGATAGTATGTAATGCTTAGTGTTTGGTCCTTTATTTTGAAAACATAACTATGTATTTATATGATTCCCTTGTTTGAATTTAATAATTGACAACTTAAAGGCCAACCCAAAGTATTAAAAAGTAATCAAGAAGTGAAAGGGATCTAAAAGGATAAGAAAAAGGTAAAGGATAGGAGCACCTAGTGCTAGTGTCCCAACTGGGTGCTAGTGTATGAGGCCAAAGAAAAATAAGACAATAAAATGACGTCAATAGTGCAAGATGTATAAATCCAATAAAAGTGTAGAGAACAAATCAAAAGGCGAAAGGGAGTTGTCAATTACTAGTTTTCTTGGTTAGGAATCATGTAAATGCTAGAATGCTTTTAGGACCTAGAAATGTACCCAAGTGCATAAATTTTGTGTCTGAGATGGACACGACCTTGTATAAGTCGATGTTAGATTAGATGGGCCATGGGGTGATTATTTGGAAGCCATATAGAGATTATGGAGGATGGGTGGAAGATGATGTTGACTTGTGTTGTGTTCGGTGTACTATGTGGCTAGAGAGACAAATTTATTCCAGTGTGAGCGGGTGTTTGATAGTTTAGTATGGCAAGGACGTGGTCTAAAAGCCATACATATGGTGTTGGTCTACTAGGGCAGCAAGGTGAACATGGTCGAGGCCAAGCCTTACACTGAGACACATCTAGTGCCCCCAAGTCCAAATGAGGCGATTCGACCATAGGGCCAATACAGGTGGATGATGTGGGGTGTATCAAGGCATAGGGTCGGTGGTGGGTGACACACTTGATGGGTTTTATTGTTTTCGAGTAGTTGTAGATGTGGTAGGTGAGCCAATGGTTGGAGGATTCAAGGGTTAGGGACCCACTCCTGAGGTAGATGATGAAACAATGACACAAGAAGAGAATAAGTATCATATATTGTTATTAATTTACTTGGTAATTTAGTTAATTAACACACGATGATGTACAGATTACTAATATGAGGTGTTTTTCATGTGGTTATAGGTGATGCATCTGGTTATTGATTGTGAATACCTCCATACGCACGTTGACTTGAAATGTGCTCTTAGATGTGCTTGTGGGTGGAGGTATGTTAGAGCGAGTGGATGTGATCGTAGGTGAGCATTCCCAATTGTTTTAGCTTGTGATGATAGTGGTGACCACATGTATAGTTTTTACGAGTGAGTGTGATAAGTCCCATGTAAAGACGAAGCGGGAAAAGATACAATGTGGGAGAGGATATCTTGGATCACGATGTTCTTTCAAGAGATGTGGAGCTCTAGGGCCAATATGCAGAGAAGGTGACTGAGAATGATATTTTTCGGAGCCATCTAGAGATACATAGAGCTCGAGATCGATGATGTAGGGTTAACGGTGAAGCTTCGAGTTCTAGAGCTCCCACAGTTGTAGATAGTGATAGTGATGAGGACATATGATGTATTATATAGGATGTATTGAGGCATGGGGCTTTCCCCAAGGAATGTATTTAATAACCTTGACTTTGGATTATATACACACACACACACACATAAATATATATATATATATATACATACATATATATATGTATGTATATATATACATATATATATATATAATATACATATATATATATATGTATATATATATGAGTATTGATGGCCTATCTCGTGTTAATGTTTATTGTATTACAACACCCCTAATTGCTAGTGATTTGTGTGTGAAGCAATCAATGTAACCTGCATAACATGGGATTATCTTGTAGTGTGGGACCTTGCAAGTAGGATATCCCTCCAAAGAAACCCGGCTTCTTCTCCTAACCTAGTGCCAACTTCTCCAAAGTGTAGAGGATGGAAAACTAAACTTATCCTACCCTAATGTTTTCCAAGGAGACAAGGATAGAAAACATACATAGAAGTAAAGCCACTCTAAGGGAAGGTGATGCACCAAGAAAGGGTGAAACAATCTGAGTGAGTGAAAAATAGGGAGCAAACCAAGTGGGAGAGGGAAAGTGGAGGCGCCACAGTCTAAAACAATATTTAATTCCATATATTCATGAAGCACAACAAATTAAAGATCTTGCAAAGAGGAAGAAACATACACAATATACCCACAAATGTAATGGGAGGCAAAGATGCAATATAATTCAAATTAGGGCAAGAAATAGCCACAAAACACCAATTTTATTGCTAAAAACATGCACAATCCATTACAATATAGGCACAAGGAAAAATCCTTTACAAAATGCCAAAATTTGAGGCCTTTAGCTCATAACAGCTCTAGAACAATTTCAACAGAGTTCCTTTGCATTACAGAAAGTATCCCCTCAAAATGAGGCAGATTTTACAATATATGTGCAATTTGGATCACCAACCAGCAAGATGCATTAAAGAGGTATGGGGAGCCATACGATTTGGTACTTTTCTTACATGAGTAGTCATGGGTGCCATACTTCATTAAATATAGTTGTTGAGATGTCATTCATCCACCTACCTTCACCTAACCTATCACCCATCCATCCATGTTAGTCGTCCAACCTCCTTTGAGAAAATAATTGATCGACCCATAAGCCATCCTTTATATCTAGGTTAGACGACCATATAACCATGATCCGTATAATTTATGAGTAGGTCATCTAACATCATTGTCATCTAACCTTGTGGGTTGGACGACCATTTAACTTCTAGGCCAAAAATCTATGTGGCGGCTGCCCAATATGATGATCGCTCCCTTAACAACTTGTGGGTCATCCAACCTAGAGGTTAGATGACTTGTCATCTTACCCATACAACCGATGGGGTTGGACGGCCATCCAACATGGGTTGTACACCTACCACCCATCCATCGGTAGTCATCTAACCCTATTTTCCATATGCTATCCAACACTGGGGTTGGACGTCCGTCTAACTTGGTGTCATACTAGGGGTTGGACGACCGTCCCAACCCATGGGCCATCAAACCAGCCATCCAACCATCGGGGTTGGACGACCATCTAACCCTACCATCTAACTTATTGTGCCAATGGGCCACCCATCCATCTCAACAACCCGTCAAACCATGTGTCATCTAACCCGGGGGTTGGACAACCGTATATCTCTACGATGTCCACACTTGTTCGAACTGGCTGATTCCACAATAAGCCTAACCACCAATTTTATCATTCGTCACGAGTTGGTCAATTTGGCCAAGCTAAAACGTGAGCTACCCAAAAGATTGCAAAGCATTTCCTTTTTCCCCATCAACTTCCAATGCTCCGACCTACTAAGTTGTCCATTTTGCAGGGGTGCAAAAATTGGATAACAATTGGCAACTTGTGGGATGATATGCCTACTAGATCTGAAAGACTAGTGACACTAGAGGATCCATTGGGCATGGAGTCATACTGATTGTTGAAACTAGTTTGTCACTTGAGGATTTATCCTTTAAACTTTTGGAGCACTACTAGGGCTTTTTTGAAATCTGGTTGAGGACTGGTTGTTTCTTCACCAAACTTTTCTTGAAACTGGAAAGTGCAAGAGAAACAAGGGCATAACTATATACAAACAACAAAGTCATACACATCCCAAATGGAACATGCAGAGAGTGCATAACACTTATTACAAAAGTAACCTAAACTATAACAAAGCAATGTGCTACAAGCACTTGGAATAATTACAAACTCTAAACTAATATGTGCAAGGAAGATACTTTATTAAGTAACAATGTTTGCGATAGAATCCATTGACTGGAATTTATAATTCTTTCCCATCTAACTTTGATAGCTGGAAAGCATTATTTACCTTGCGACTGAAACCATATAAGGGTCACTCCATATTGCATCAAACTTGGAGTGCCTCCTGAATTTTTTTTGTTTGCATCCCATGAAGGACCAAGTCTCCTTGTTGGAAGGATATATTTTTGGCCTTCCTATCAAAGATTATATTGATCTAAGCTTGTTTTTTTCCATTGTCTTCATGGCATGGTTTCTTAGCTCCTCTAGCTCCATGAGCTATGCATACCCAACTTCCATAGCTCTAAAATCAAACAACTCCAGCTGCTTAGTAAGCTCTAATGTTGGAAACTCGAGGGATATAGACAGTCTTGCCTCTCTTCTATAGACTAATCTATAACGAGAGTTCCTAGTTGAATTTTTGGGAGTAATACTATCAACCCACGGGGCTGATTTCAAATTGGTGTGCCATCTTTATCTCGATTCTCATCCGAGTCCTCCTTATAATCCTCAAAATATTTTTGTTCATGGACTCAGCTTTCCCATTACCTCAAGGGTAATAATTTGAGGAGGTGCTCAAATAGATGCCATTTTTACTACCCATACGAGATAGTTTTGTCCCAAGAAAAGCCAAGGCGTTATACGATATTATAGTTGAAGGGACTCCAAATCTAACTACAATACCTTCATAAAAATCCAAGATATTGGCCTCATTTTTTAGTAGAGTGGGTATTTACCTCAGCTCATGTTCACCTAGGTACTTTATTTACCTTTATTGTATTTATCCTCACCCACTTATGTGTGTGGATATTTATTTTATTTCTTTAGATATTATGGGGATATTATCTAGTTGTTAGGTATAGTTCTTTTCTTGATCTATGGTATTGGATAGATCCTTGATGTCTAGTTCTTTCCTAAATCTGTGGTCTTGACTAGTTATTTCCTTGATTTATGGCTTGATCTACAACCTTGAATAGTTTTTAGATTGTTATTCATTACCTATATAAGCAAGGCCCATTCTCATTGAGTTCCATAATAATATATGATATTGTTGGTCATTTGTTTGCAAAGGTTTTATTGAAGTTATTCTGGTGAATTGCTTTTATCTTATTGATCATGGTGTTTGATTAGCATCTGAGTTCTTGGCTTGGTATGATCTGGTTATCATTCCTTTTCGCCATTTTTACTACCCATGCATATATTTTTGTCCCAAGAAAAGCCAAGGCATTATCTGATATTATAGTTGAAGGGACTCCAAATATAGCTATAATACCTTCATAAAAATCCAAGATGTTGGCCTAATTTTCCTCTTTGAGTGTAACTACCTTCGTCCACTTGGTGAAATAATCCATGGCATGTAAGGATCCACTTGTGGCCCAAACTAGAATTTGGATTAATCGCCCCAATAAATTCCATCCCCCATTGCACGAATGGTTCATATATAGAAATGGGATGGAGTGGAAAGGTTGCTAGCTTCTCTTTACCTGTGAAGAAGGCACATTTTTGCATTTCCTAATCCATGTGTAACAATCATTAAAAAGGTTAGGCCAGTAATAACCAGCCTTCATGATCCTAATAGTTGTTACTTTCGAAACAAAGTGGCCACTTGTTTCTTCATCATGGAACTCATGTAATACCCTCTCCACCTGATCTTTTTTTATGCATCTTAGGAAGACACCATTCACATCTCTTTTGAATAAGATGTCATCAATAAGAACATATGGAATGGATTATAATTTGAAGTATCTCCTCTTTTATTTTTTCAACCCTTGAGAACATTGACTTGTTTGAAGGAAATGGACTATATCTTAAGTCCAAGAAGGATCAGGTGAGGCATTGATTGATTTCCCTTTATCAACTTGTAGCACCAAAACTACCTCTTCTACGTTCTTGGAATCATCATGCTGATTTGAAGACAAATGCTCACAAAGGCCTCTACCCCGACCAGATTAGTCACCTTAATATCAATGTCCTATTCCATTGCATTGGTTACACTGACCAAATATTTTTCATTGAGGTCCTTGTTTAAAAGAAATTATTTTATGCCAACATGTGTGACTAGTAGATGAATCCTATTATTTGACACTAAATGCCTGAATTTATTCAAACTTATATTCATAGCAAGTACATGTCTCTCAATGAATGAATACCTTACCTCATAGTCCTCAAGGCCATGGCTAAAGAATGCAATAAGTTGTTCTAGTCCTTCTTTATTATGTTGCACTAAAATTGCGAGAGATTGTACGAACCACCAAAGACATAGAAAGAAGTCTTTGGAGAAGTCCAGATTAATGACAGGTTAGATATTGAGATATGGCTTGCTTGATAGCTTCAAAACTCTCTTTTCCTTCTGTCATCCATTTGAATGCCAAATTTTTCTTCAGCATCATTTTCAATGGATTCACAAGAGTGACAAAAATCGCACGAAATTTTGTACAAATTTAATCCTCCCCAAGAATATTTAGAGAGCCTTCTTATGGCTTGGAAAAGGTAGATCATGAATAGTTTCTACCCTTTCTAGGTCAATTGTTAATCCCTCTTTAGACACAATGTGGCCTAAGAGCTTTCCTTCATGAGGTAGGAAGATGCACTTCTTGGGATTTAAAGATACTCCCAATCTTCTACATCTTTGAAACACTTACCTAGGGTGAAAGAGATTACTTGCCAAATTATTTGGAAACACTATGATGTCTTCTAAGTATGTAAAAACTATTTTGTTCAAAATCCCTTTGAATGCAATGTCCATAGCCCTCTGAAATGTAGCTTGGACGTTTGACAACCTGAATGACATATTCCTATAGGCATAAGTGCCCCATTTTATGGTGAAGGTCATTTTGTTTTAGTCCTCCTATTTCACCATGACCTTATTATAGCCTGAATATCTGTCTAAGAGAGAAAATATTTCCAATACGGATTCTACCTACAATATTTGCTCCATGGAAGGAAGCAAATAGTGGTCTTTGAGAGATGCCCTGTTTAAATCTTGAAAAATCCACGCACAACCTATTTTCCCCATTCCTTTTCGACCATCACTAGATTTTCTACCCAACTTGAGTTCTTGATTGGGAAAATGATGTTTGCCTCAATGAGATTTTTCAGCTCCTTCTTCATGAGAGGCTCTATATGAGGATTGAATGGCCTTTGCTTATGCCTAACAAGTTTAGCTTAGGGTCTAATTCGATTGTGTGTTGTGTCATCTTTGGACTAAATCCTTTCAGCTCCTCATAGCTCCAAGTGAAGACATCTAGAATTCTTGGAAAAGATACATGAAATTAGACTTCTCTTATTCAGTACTCACCCTACCAATTTGGAGCACTTTACCTTCTCTAACCAAAATAGGCTCTACGTCCTCTCTTATGACTGAATGTTTGCCTTTTCTTCCGGAATTTATAATTTGAGTTGAATATTGACTCTAGAGTCACTAAACCCTTTGATAATTTGTTTTTCTGTAGTTGCACCATTTGATCCCCGTACTGTTACTCCAATTTATCTTGATTACTAGCTGACTACTCAACCTCTTCCTATAAGAAATTGATGATCTGTTGATCATTCTCGAACACCTACCATCTTGTGTTGTTGTGCGGAGCAGTTGGCCTTACAATTACATGAATATGTGGTTGTGTTATGTCTCTCTCAATACTCTCAACAACATCAAATTCTTATTTGATTTCTGCAAGTCCATCTGTAGCCTCATTCTTCTTCCTCGGTATGGCACGAATGTTGTATGCTTGAGGTCCTTAACTTGATCCCATACGATGCTTGTAGACTTTGACTAGATAATTTTTGGTTGCATGAGATCCTCTAACCTGGTTCATAATCAACTTGATATCCCCAAACACTTGCAAGTTTTTGTTACCTCTTTTTCTTGCCGAGTGTAATCCATGGATCAAAGCTTCATACTTGGCTATATTATTTGAGCAAGAAAAGCGAAAACAGAAATTTGAGTAATATTTGATTCCTTGGGGTGATACTAGCACCACACCTCCTCCAACACCTTGCCTACTCCTTGAACCATCAAAGAATAGCTACCATACTTCATTATCATCCTTCTCATCTGATTTGGTGATGCTAGGGAGAGGTGGATTCTCCTCATGTAAGCAATAAACTCCCAACTCAACTTCTTCCATTTCTCTATATGGATTAAAAACATGCCTCTTTTGATCTCAGTCATCAAGCGTTAAATTTTGAATGCTTCCAACCTTAGTGTTTTCCTCCTGAGCCTCCAAGCACTCCTCTTGATCAAATATTGTACAATTTGCATTGATTGGGCTTGGCACATGAGGCTCAATGTGGAAGTGTCAACACTAAAATTTTCCTCCGTAATTTCTATTTCATTAATGTATGTAGGATGTTGTTAAGTATAATTAGTAGTAGTGTCGATAGAGAAGACAACGGCGCCGCCAATAATGTGGAGTACGGTGCAGTCAAAGTACAATAGGAATGTTGTAAAAGTAAATATTTGTAATAAGTGGTGCAGTAATGTTAAAATGTCAAAGTTTGGGTAATTAGAGAAGTAGGGTCTACATGATTAGGAATTAGAAATATTATATTGGTAATAAGGACAAGGAGTGAGGTCATAAATATTTTGTGTATTTTATTTATAAAAAGTCTAAAAATGTGGAACCTATGTAAAATGATAAGGTTTATCTTATCTTAAAAGATAAGCTTACATGTACGAGATAAGAGTTAAGGTACGGAATATGATTCGTCGGAGTGGATTTCTTATCCTATCTTAGAGATAAGATGGATAAGCACTGGAAGTTCTATAAATAGAGAGGCCACCCCCTCATTTAGCATAGAAGGAAGTAGTGAGAAATATTGTAGGAAGTGTGCGAAGGAAGCCATCGGTTTAAAGGTGTGTTGAAGAAGCCATTAAGAGGTGTAATTGTAAAGTTTCTCCCATAGTCTTGGTGAAAGGCAAGTGAAGTCAATAACACTTGAAGTACCTCATGGGTGAGATTGTAACAATTTCATGCTAATATTATAATTCAGATTTGTCATCATTCCGTCTTATCATAGTCGATGGTATTCTTGTGTTATGTTGTTTTGTTTCCAGTTACATCCACCAAATTAAAAGCTGTGCATTAGTAAATAATCATAGCACGAGGAGTTCCGGTAAAGAATTATCATAGTGCCGGATTGGTGATGAAATTTTGGTTCCGTTCTTAGGGACCATTCCTCGTTGGTGGATATTCTAGAGAGATATTCCCACTTAGTCAAAAATCAATTGGAGGGTAACCTTGTTTTTACTATGCATAGTAGTTACCATGGTAAAGTCATTTTTCCGTGAATAGTAGTTACCATGGTAAAGTCATTTTTGTTGTGAATAGTATTTACCACAGTAAAGTCACTTTTTACCGTGAATGGTATTTACCGCAATAACTTCACTTTTTCTTTTGTGAATAGTGTTTACCCAAGAAAGTCAGTTTTATCGCATGATAAATTAAGTTTTACCATAGTTTACCGTGGTCATTTCTATTTTCTATTATAGTGATTTCAATTATTTGTGCACATAAGTCTTGTTGATTGTACTTGTGGGTTGGTATTTCTTTGTGGTTACTTTTGAACATGGGGAAGATTCCTATTTCTTCACCCATTTCAATCTAATGAAGATGCTTCCTCTTTCATTCAAGAGTTTAAACGATCTTGTATTTGTAATGGCCTTATAAGAAGAGGAACAATGGACTGAATTTTTCCTACCTTTTTGGATGGTTCCGCCCTTAGGTGGTTTGAAACACTAGGTGATAATGTGAAAAAATTATGGGATTTATTAGCTGAAAGTTTTCTTGAATAATTTGGTGAACAACGAGAGATATGCGAGATCTCATGATCGATATCACAAAACTATCCCAAGGAGAGAAGGAGAAGATAAGGGATTATCATGTTCATGTTCTAGAGTTAAGGAGGAAGCTCGATGCCCCGGATCGGAAGGAAGGATTAGCGGATGGGTTGATGAATGGTGTGGATAATCTCCTATGTAAGCACTTCATTCTTGGGATGAAGCCGAGATATCGGACAACGAGTGAAGTATGACCGCCCGACTACCATTGAACAAGCAAAGGAGATTGCAAGAAGAAGGCAAGAAGAAAGCATGGAAGAGGAGCCCAAAGAAATTGTTGCTAAAGTAGAGCCTACACCAACACCTTTGGTCAGAATCCACAACCACTCTCGGTGATCACAAAGCTTTCTCCTAGCACATCTACCGAGTATGAAGATCTGCTCAAAAAGATGGGTCGAGTTAACTATTAATCTTCTTGAGGAAAAGAATTTAGTTCTCGGGGAGGAGATAGAGGTCCAAAAAGAAATATTTCGAAGTTGTATGTTATGGTTCTTATAAAAGGGTCATTATAAGTATAATTGTCTAGATAGAGCTACTACATCCGGTAAAGGAGAAAATGATAAAGGAAAAGCACTGTGAATTCTTTTGATGTAGTAGATAAGAGCAGAAATAATGAAGTAGATGTGTTTGTAACAAAAGAAAGAAAGAAAAAAAAGATAATCAAGATGGAAATGATCCTAAGAAGATGAAAGGAGAAACTAGTAAGAAACATAGGAGAAGAAAGTTGGGTGTGCAGGATTTTTTGATTTCACAGGGGCAAGGACCATACTCCATCTTAGAAGATCTGTCCAAAAGGCCTGCAAATATTACATATGGTCAACTCTTGGCTATGTCTTTTGAGAAGAGGCGGGAGCTGCGAAGTGGACTCAATGCTTGACGAAGGAAGGAGGTTGAGGTCCCTGTTTTGGAGGTAGAGGCAGATCCCTATGCTCCACAAGCTAAGGTATTATGTAATGGTATTTCAATTCATGATGTCTTAGTTGATGGAGGTGCTATAGTTAATGTAATGACCGAGTTTGTAATGAATATGTTAGGTTTAAAAATTGATCGCCCTTCAACACTTATGTTAAGGTCATTAAATAAGGGAAAAACTAAACCAGAAGGTGTAGTTTCAAATGTGGCAATATCTGTTATGGGTGTTGTATGTGTGGTAGAATTTCAGGTGATGAAAAATGGTACTGTTGCATACCCAATGTTGCTGGGAAGACCATGGCTAAGGAGAGTTCATGCAAGAAAATGCGTAATGAAGGTTTCATGACACTTAGATGTGGTAGAGAGAGGGTGAAGATAAACGTGATCCTCGACATCATAAGCAGAACTTTGTGGATTCAAGTGATGAAACCGATGATTGGACATCTTCGATTACTCTAGTACCGGTGAAGTGGACACTTTGAAGATGAAGAAAGTGAGGTTGATGTTTGAGTCATGGATATCCTTCCGGTCACACCAACTCATGACCCCATAAAATTATACGAAGAAGAAGTTGATGATCTTCTCCAACAAATAAAGATTGGTGATCTTTGTGATGGAGAGTGAGAAGAAATCCTACCTCCGGCTCTTTCGAAGGAAACTCAATAAGGCAACAAAGAAGGATCATTACCCTCTTCCATTCTTAGATCAGATCTTGGGCCGAAGTAGTTGGCTAAGAGTGGTATAGTTTTTTGATGGATATAGAGGATACAACCAAGTCCATATAGTGAAGAAAGATCAGATTGAAGACCACGTTCACCACTCCTTGGGAATGTTTGCTTATAGAGTTATGCCTTTTAGGTTGTGTAATGCTCCAACAACATTTCAACATTTGATGAATAGGGTGTTCGACCCTACATTGGGAACTTTATCAAAGTATTTCGGATGATTTTTACATCTATGGGAGCAAGATGGAGCACCCGCACTAGATGGAGATAGCATTTCAAAGGTTAAATGAAGCACAAGCCTCACTAAACCCTACAAAGTGTGTCTTTGGATGTTCTAAAGGTGTTTTGTTAGGGCATGTTGTATCCGAGAGATGGTATTAGTGCTTGATCACGATAAAGTTTCAAAATTCAAAGATTTACCATTTCCTATGAATAGAAGTAAGTTGAGATCATTTTTAGGCCATGTGGGTTACTATAGAAGGTTTATCAAGAATTTCTCAAAGATTGCACAGCCACTAACCCAGTTCTTGAAGAAGGATGTTACTTATGAACCAGGAAATAAGGCACATGAAGCTTTTGGACAACTGAAGGAAGCCCTGGTGTCTTCACCTATTTTAAAGAATCCAGATTGGAGCAAGCCATTCATTGTGTACACTGATGCCTCGGATGCGGCATTAAGAATTATTTTGAGCCAAAAGGATGAAAATGGGAATGAACATCTAATTTACTTTGGGAGCGAGACAAATGAGCAAGTCTTTGAGGTAAATTATACTTTGTAGAATGAAAAAGAGGCTCTATTTATCATTTTCTTTGTAAAGAAGTTTAGAAATTACTTGCTATGGCAGAAATTTATAGTTATGTGAGATCATCGGGGTCTAAAATATATTGTCAATAAGCCTAACCCATCGGGGAGGATAGCAAGATGGATAATTTTGCTACAAGAATTTGAATTTGATATTATAGATAGGCCGGGGAAAGAAGCATGTCAATGCGGATGCACTCTCTCGAGCCTATGATGGTTTAGAATCATCTTGTGATGATGATGATTTCCCTGATGCGCATTGTTATCCCTTGACACAATCCCTAGTGAATACATAGATATTTGGAATTATTTGAATGAATTCAAGTTTCTTGATGGTGAGACTAAGAGAAAGATTACTCAAGCCAGTCGCCCATATTCTATTCTGCATGGAGTATTATTTCGAATAGGACACGATGGGCCATCTACAAGAGGGCGGTTGGACGCGATCAAGGGAAGGAAGCTGCTAGAAGAATTCTACAATGGTACATGTGGAGGGCACTTCTCTAGACAACTTACAAGAAGAAAGATCTTGGATGCGAGTTATCTTTGGCCCACTCTTTTTAAAGATTGTTATAATTATTGTAAGACATGTGATATTTGTTAAACACATGGTAACCGTAAAACTTCATCACTCCATTATGCCCTATTCTTCCACTTGGTCCCTTTGAAAAGTGGGGAATAGAAATTGTAAGTCCACTTCCAAACTACCTTATGCAAAAATAAGTATATTGTAGTTGCCACGGATTATTTAACCAAGTGGGTTGAAGCTAGGCCATTGAAAACTTGACTTCCATGGATGAAGTGGCAAGGTTCATAAATGAACGCATTGTCACTAGATTTGGTTGTCCATTAGAAATTGTAACAGATCAAGGAAGCCATTTCATTAATGAGGTGGTAGAAGCCCTAGTCAATAAGTTTTCTATTAAGTACGGGAAGGCAACAACATACAAGCCAAGCACAAATGGACGGGTGGAGCAACAAATTTTGTGTTGTGTCAAATTCTAGCAAAGATGCGGCCTTGCGGTACATAAGTGGGATAAAAGGATTCATGCAAAGCATTGTGGGCATATAGGGAAACATCAAAGTTAGCAACAAGATACTCTCCATTTCAAAGTTGGCCTATGGCATTGATCCATTCTTCCTATTGAGTTTGATATTCCCTTTGTGAGAGTTATGAAAAATGAAAGGATGGATGAAAGTGATTCAGTAAAAGAAAGGTTGGTACATCTTCATTTGCTAGAGGAAATGAGGGAAATAGCAAAGGATACAAGCCATAAGAAGAAAATGAAGCAGAAGGAATACTTTGATCAAAAGATCTGTTGGTCTCCATTTCATGTGAATGACTTGGTTCTAGTATATGATTCCAGATACAAAAAAAGAAGAGAGAAAATTTCTTCCAAAATGGATGGGGCCCTACAAAATAATAGCTGTGCATGAAAATGGTACGTCTGCATTTGGAGGAATTAGATGGCACTCCCATTATGAAATGGGTCAACACGACAAGTTGAAGATTTTCCAAGCACTGGAATAGTCTACTCAGGGACGGAGTAGAAGCTAGGAAGGGGAAAGATGACGACACTAAAATTTTCCTCCGTAATTTCTATTTCATTAATGTATGTAGGATGTTGTTAAGTATAATTAGTAGTAGCGTCGATAGAAGATAACAAATGCCGCCATGATAATGTGGAGTACGGTGTGCAGTCAAAGTACAATAGGAATGTTGTAAAAAGTAAATATTTGTCGTAAGTGGTCCGGTAATGTTAAAATGTCAAAGTTTGGGTAATTAGAGAAGTAGGGTCTACATGATTAGGAATTAGAAATATTATATTGGTAATAAGGACAAGGAGTGAGGTCATAAATATTTTGTGTATTTTATTTGTAAAAGTCTAAAAATGTGGAACCCATGTAAAATGATAAGGTTTATCTTATCTTAAAAGATAAGCTTACATGTACATATAAGAGTTAAGGTATGGAATATGATTCGTCAGAGTGGATTTCTTATCCTATCTTAGAGATAAGATGGATAAGCCTGGAAGTTCTATAAATAGAGAGGCCACCCCCCTCATTTAGCATAGAAGGAAGTAGTGAAAAATATTGTAGGAAGTGTGCAAAGGAAGCCATAAGTTTAAAGGTGTGTTGAAGAAGCCATTAAGAGGTGTAATTGTAAAGTTTCTCCCATAGTCTTGGTGAAAGGCAAGTGAAGTCAATAACACTTGAAGTACCTCATGGGTGAGATTGTAACAATTTCATGCTAATATTATAATTCAGATTTGTCATCATTCCGTCTTATCATAGTCGATGGTATTCTTGTGTTATGTTGTTTTGTTTCAGATTACATCCACCAAATTAAAAGTGTGCATTAGTAAATAATCATAGCACGAGGAGTTCGGTGAAGAATTATCATAGTGTCGGATTGGTGATGAAAGAAGTTGACAATTAGCTCGACTTGATTGTAGCTTTGGCTCCGTGCACCTTGTTTACGAATAACACATGGGACCAATCAGCTGATAAATACCCACCAATTTTGGCCATGAAGTCCCTTGACAAGCATAAGGTGAAGAGTGGTGGCAAATCAATAACCGACACATCCTGCAAAAATATGACATTGGGGCATGCATGCAACGTTAGACTCAAGTCTTTGATGACTCCCACCATTCCCATTGTTGTCCCATCTAATTGTACCACTCCTTTGGAGACTAGTTCATACCTCAAGCCCAACTTATCTATAATTTGCTTCGGAATCACGGAGCTACTTGCTCCTAAATCGATCATGCAATTGTGCACCAAGTTATCCTCGACAATCAAGGACACATAAAATAGCAGAGGCTTCAAATTTTTCTTGGTTGACATCCTTCCAGATTCTGCATTGTAATTGTGAGAACTTTCTCCTAATTGTTGGATGACCCATTTGAGGCGGACCAATTGGCCATTGCTTCTTGTAACAAATCTCGTTGTCCTAGGATTTTTAGTGACTCCCACATACAAATGTTGATATGGGTATTCTTCATTTGATTGATGATATTGAAAGGGGATGGGTTTTCCTTTTTTTAGCCCTTTCCTGACATGATCTTTTCCGATACCTGTGTTGGCCCATGAGTTGCTACAATAGGTATCTTAGGATGCTTCTGCACATTCGGGGCTACTTTTACAGTAGTTACCTTAGGCTAGCTTTGTGCATTAGGAGCTGCATTTGGTCTGTCAACTCCTTGTGGTGTGAGAGTAGGTTGAGAAACAACTGAATTAGATGATTTCCCCTCCTCTATGCTCCTCTTCTTTGACCGTGTATGGGCAGCTACACCTTGGAAAGGTGATTGATTAACTTTGCAAAAGTCCTCCATTTACCAATTGACCAGTGTGGTTTTAGTTTGGGGGGTCTCTTGTTGAGATGTTTGTTGATTTTCCTCCTCACCTTGCTCTTAGGACACATCAATGGTCTGCACTATTAAAGCCCAATTTAATGCACCATTGAAACATGTTGCTTGGTTGTGAGGCTGATTACTCGATTTTCTTGACACCTAAACAGAGGCTGTTAGGCTTATATGGAGACATATTCACTTGAGCCTGGGGTTGGTATGGTATGGAGCTCTGAGCATGTTGCCTTTTGATAGTCACCAACTCATTCCCTAAATTTTGCAGTTGTTTCATGACTTCCTGAAGTTCCTTGGAAGTACTAGAAGAAGTGGAGGCCTCATTATTGCTCTAATTTCTAGGATCTAGAATGAGAGTTATTTTAGGTGCTTGACTAGTAAAGGGGGTCCCAAATTCTAGATATATAGTCATAGGTTGTCTAGGTGCCAGCGTTTCTACTTGAATCAAATAGTTCTCAACTCTAATGGTTATATCATATGCCCTTGGCAGTGTTGTTCCTCCCATCGACTATATCATCATAGCTATGTCAGAATTTAGGGACCTCAAGAAGTAGAGAAACACACATTTTTCTTCTAGCCTCATGGTAATCAAAATCTGTTCCCATTTCTGCTAGAATCGAAAGTTGAAATCATCCATTTGCTCATTGGGAGCCCTCTTGATTGTTGTCAATTGCTCTAATAAAGATATGTTGTCTACCCTTTCTCTAGGTGGTTATAGAGGGTTGTGCATTTTTATCCCATTTTGTAATGGACCCCATTCTAAGCTCTGAACCATTGTAAAGCCTTACCTTTAAAAGAGGAAGCTACCAACTTGACTACAACATCTATTTCATTGATCTCGTGGATTGCATAGACATTTGACAATGTTTTGGATGTGATCAATAGGAGTTGTATGGTTTTCTCCCATGAAGTAGGGAATATTTTTAATGTGGCAACCAAAATAAGGTTATGGGAATTGAGGGCGAATGGACTCTTGCCTATGAAGTTGACATTGGGGTTTGGTGGTCCTCCTTGCGGTGGGCTTTGATGTGCCATCCTGATTGGCTTAAGAACCCTAGTCGATTGAAGGAAGGGTCTACCTAGAAGAGGTATTAATAAGGTTCTATTTGGTGGAGATGGAGACATTTGCACTCTTCTTCCTCTCCTTCCTCTACCTAGGGATAACTACAAATACTCAAAGACACCTTTTTCTCTCATTTTGGACCGAGTTTGGATCCTTCTCATGTACTTGGGCCATTAGTACTACTAAAACAAATTGAAATCGACCACCAGGAGTTACGGATGTGTTGTTACAAAGCCTCCAAAGGATAGAAATTCACCAAGATGCACATCCAATCTTGATAAACCTAAAAATTAACCTCTCGTGCCACCGAGTGTGAAAAAAATTGTTATGTCAAAATTATAACACCCCGATTTAAGTGATTTGTGTGTGAGGCAATCAGTGTAACTGCATAACATGGGATTATCCTATAGTGTGGGACCTCGCATGAGTAAAATAACCCTCCCGAGAAAGCCAACTTCTCCAAAGTGCAGAGAATGGCAAACTAAAATAATCCCGCCCTAATGCTTTCCAAGGAGACAAGGATAAAAGAATACATATAAATAAATCTACTCTAAGGTAAGGTGATGTACCAAGAAAGTATGAAACAATCTAAGTGAGTGAAAAATAGGGAGAAAACAAAGTGGGAGAGGGCAAGTGGAGGCGCCACAGTCTGAAAAAGTATTTAATTCCCTATATTCATGAAGCACAACAAATTAAAGATCCTGCAAAGAGATAGAAACATACACAATATACCCACAAATGTAATGGGAGGAAAAAGATGCAATATAATTCGAATTAGGGAAAGAAATAACCACAAAACACTAATTTTATTGCTAAAAACATGCACAATCCATTACAATATAGGCACAAGGAAAAATCCTTTACAAAATGCCAAAATTTGAGGCCTTTAACTCACAAATGACTCTGGAACAATTTTGACAGAGTTCCTTTGTATTATAGAAAGTCTCCCCTCAAAATGAGGTGGATTTAACAATATATAAGGTAATTTGGGTCACCAATTTGAAAGGATGCATTAAAGAGGTATGTGGATCATGTTGGAACATAATGATTAAGTGGTCTGACCAACCCTTAATGTATATGGGTTCATCACTAATATATAGGTTAATATTTAATAATATGAAATATTTCTATTTCTATTATTAAATATGCTAACCTAGGTATATACTTTAGGTTAAATATTTAATATCATGAAATGATTATATTTCTAATATTAAATATTATAAACCTAGGTGTAAACCATTTTAGGTTGAAAAGGTGGGTCGGGAGACACACCCGATCACCTTATATAAAAGGACTTTAGGTCCTCATTTGATACATTCGGGAAATATATCAAAGGTGTGTAAATCAAGTGATTTGGTTTTACCCTTGGTAAATAGGGTTTTAAAGGAGGAGGTGATCTTATTGAATGTAAAATAAGTTCTCTAAAGTAAAATATTATTTTAAAAGTGGTTTTTACCCTATTGGGGTTTTCCACTATAAATAATGTGTCACTGTGTTATTTATTTCTGTAAGTATTTCTCTATTTACTTATGTTATGATGTAATATTTATTTAAATATTTATTGTAACATTATGTAATATGTAAGTTGATTAAATCCATATATATTAGAATCATCAAATTCTAACATGGTAACAGAGCGAGGTAAATTAAATAAATTAAGATCAAATGTTTTGTATTTTATTTATTTAATTTGTATGGGTTTTTTCAACCAATCGAAAAGGGTATTTAAAAGTATCTGGTCCCCTTTTTTTTTTTCCCCAATTTATTTTGGCACTACATCATGTGCAATTAACTCTCTGTAATTTTTTTAGGGTTTTTCAATTTTAAATCCCTAATTTTTCCACATAAAACTTTTAAAGTTTTTTTTTAAATTGCAAGAATTATATAAAATATTTTGCAATATTTCCATAGTTTTAAATGTGTGCGGGTAAAATTAAAAGTAAATGAAGGGAGGAGACAAGGTTCATGAAAATAGGGATTTCACTTTATTTCATTGGTCGGGTAAAATTACTTATCCCTCTCCGTAAAATATGCAAAGTTAATCTATACTCTCATAAATCTACTTGCACATGGTAAAATTCTTTTAACTTTGGTCTATGTCCTTTAAACCCCTTTAATAAGGGTTATGTGATTTTTTATATAATTATAATTTTTATGAACTATATGTTTTTTTTATTTACATTCTATAAACTATATACCTTTTTTTTAAAGTGTATATTTTTACATTATAAATTATAATAGGTTATTATAATATATTAAAATATAACCTCCCTAATATTATACAGAAAAATAAATTATAGAAATACATAGCAAGTTTTGGTTTCATTAAATTTGACGGTCAAATGACCGTCACGGTAGACCAAACATAAGACAATATGACGGTCATTTAGACGTCAAATTTAAGCTCGTAGGTTCCAAAACTTTATATGTGTTAAAATTGACGGTCAAATGACCGTCACGATAGACCAAAAAATAAGTCATTATGACAGTCATTTAGACGTCAAATTTAAGTTGACCAAATTTTTGTCTACATTAATTTTTTTCTAAAATTTGAAGTTCTTTATGCATTCTTAGAGGCCTCTTCTTCACTTTTATGGTCGGAAATATTTTTATATAAATCTAGGGTATAATGCAAAGTCCTTTATATTGCGGGTTATTATTTTGATCATGGGAGGTTAATTAGTATGCATTGTAATGACATAATTAATTATGATTAAATAATTTCTTTATATCTATAAAATTTAGATCTGATTCTATTAAAAGTGTTGTTTTTATTATCGATAAATATGTATCTAACTCTGTGGTACATTGTATATTATAATGGGGTGTGTTTTACAAGTTTAGGAAAATAATGGTGTCCAACTATTTCTATCTTGACAAAACTCAGATCCTGAATGAAACCAACTACAACATTTGGGTCAAAATAAAATTTATGGCGAGGAAACTCTAGACGATTGTTTCTGGATCTAAGGTTGCTCCCACCGGTCATCAAGCAATTGTAGATAACATGAATACATTCTTGCAATGAATGCAAGAGGCTCTTTCTATGATTCTACGCAATGTGAACGATGAGTACCTTCTACACATTGGTAATATTGAACATCCGAAAGAGGTATGGACACAACTAGAATTTGTACATGAAGGATAATTGGTATATCAAGGATAGTAATAAGAGTATAATAACTGAAGGAATTCAAAGAAATGGTCTATATATTTTTATGATTTCTCTTCGCATCTTGTTTTATATCTCAAAAATTTGAATAATTCAAAACTATGGCTTAAAAGGTTATGACATGTTAATTATCGAAGCTTATATGAAATGTCTAGATATAAGCTAGTGAAATGTTTACATGTGTTATCTTCTTCTCTTGAAGTTACTTCATTAAATGCTTTTGAATGATGGTTTTGATTCCAATTTATGAAATGGTCATGATGATGTTTTGATGTTATAGATGTTTATGAAACTCTTATCTTCCTAGATAAGAAATTAAATTGGGCTCAATCTATATTAGAAAGTTCAAATCCTATTAACATTAGGAAAATGACCAGAAGTCATCATATGTATCACGCATTAATTACCTTGTATGAACTTGAGCTACAAATTATTATAGGGTCTAGGTGGATATACAAAATAAAACATAATGTTGATGGTAGTATTAACAAATATAAAGATAGACTTGTTTACTCGAAACCTAGTATTGATTATGTTGAGACATTTTATGTAGCTAAAATGAGTATTTGTTAGGGCCTTATATTTGCAATTATCGCTCAATTTTAGGTGGGAAATTCACCAAATGGATAAGAAAAATATTTTTTAATTGTGATTTAAAAGAAGAACTTTACATATTTCAACCTAAAGGATTTGAAGAAACTAGTAAAAACTATGTTTGTAAGTTGAGAAATTCTTGTATGGTTTAAAACAAGCTCTTAGAGCTTGGTATGTGAAAAGTGCTTCCTTCTTTAAACTGTTAGGTTTTGTTAATTGTTCTTATAACAATAATACATTCATTAAGAAATAAGGCTCACATATTATCATTATATGTATATATGTTGATGATTTACTTATGTTTGGTGACAATTCTGATTTAATTCATAGGATTAAAGATAAATTAAAGTAGTACTTTGAAATGAATGATTTAGGTCTCTCACATCATGTTATTTGTATGATTGTATTTCATTCTATTGTTATTTTTCAAAACACAATATGCAACCATTGTATTGAAAAAGATTCTTATGATTGATTATAAACCATTTTCTACTTCAATAGAAGTTGGAATAAATATTGATCATAAATCTGCATATGAAAAATGTTGATCCTATTTTATATACGTTATTAGTTGATAGTTTGATTTATCTAACTATAACTAGATTAGATATTTCCTATACAATAAGAATTACTTCAAGTTTTATGTAGGAACTTTTTTAGAGATCATTGGAATCTTGCAAAAATAATTTTTAGATATTTGAAAGGAACAATCAATTATGGGTTGCATTATACTAAGAATGAAAATGATATCTTATATGGATTTTTGTGATTCTAACCATATTGATGTTGTGTTATAACATATACTAGATATGTGTTCAAGTTTTTTGGTGTAGGAACCATTACTTGGAACAAAAATATAATCAACAGTCTCTATTTCTTCTACTGAGGCAAAGAAGTACAATGGAAGAAGTAAAGAATCTATGTGGCTGCAACGATTGTTGGTAGAGATACACATGGAAGCTAAAGGAAGTATTTCTCTTCTATGTGGTGGTCAAAGTTGTATTACTCTTGATTAAGAATTCAGTTCAACATCAGAGGACAAAGAACATTGAGATACATATACACTTCACCGTGAGAAGGTGCAAAGTGATGAGATAAATCTCAAGTTCATGTTGACTGAAGAGTAGGTTGTTGACATCTTCACAAAGTCCTTGAGTGCTGTAAATTTTTGTCACTTTCGTGAAAGTTTGGATTTTCGGAGTTGCCATTAAGGGGGAGTGTGCATGAAAATATCACCTTCTAATGGAACTTGGTTTTTGTCACAATACCTTCAAAGAAGTGTAAAAAGACCTTCAGGCATGTATACCTCCTTCGCTTCTTTTTTAGAAAGAAGTGTAGAAAGATCTTAAATGCAGTCTTCAATAAACTCTTTAGTGTTATTGAGTTTACTGGTAAACATGCAGTACAAGCATATTGTTAATGAAGTCCTTGGTTGTAAAAGACTCTTATATGCTCGGATTCAATAACCTTTTATGAGAACATGTAAAACTCACAAATCATACTTAGCCACTGATCATGGGATGATCTTTAGGATTCCAAATCCTTTTGTACCAAAAGGTAAATTGAGTATGATGGTGTTATAATTCCTTCAACCGATATGCTAGCATAAAACCTTTATGGTTTAAGGATTGTAAATCTTGTAGTGTACCACGAGTAGGTAATCTATTGGCATATGTTATGTTATCCCACTTAATATTAAGGGGAGTGTTGGAACATAATGATTAAGTGGTTTGGGCAACCCTTAATGTATATGGGTCCATCACTAATATATAGGTTAATATTTAATAATATGAAATATTTATATTTCTATTATTAAATATGCTAACCTAGGTATATACTTTAAGTTAAATATTTAATATCATGAAATGATTATATTTCTAATGTTAAATATTATAAACATAGGTGTATGTGTCAACCATTTTAAGTTGAAAAGGTGGGTCAGGAGACATACCCGATCACCTTATATAAAAAGGACTTTAGGTCCTCATTTGATATATTCGGGAAATATATCAAAGGTGTGTAAATCAAGTGATTTAGTTTTACCCTTGGTAAATAGGGTTTTAAAGGAGGAGGTGATCTTACTAGATATAAAATAAGTTCTCTGAAGTAAAAGGTTATTTTCAAAGTGATTTTTACCCTATTGGGGTTTTCCACTATAAATAATGTGTCACCTGTGTTATTTATTTCCTGTAAGTATTTCTTTATTTACTTATATTATGATGTAATATTTATTTAAATATTTATTGTAACATTATGTAATATGTAAGTTGATTAAATCCATATTTATTATAATCCTCAAATTTTAACAAAGCCATACGATTTGGTACTTTTTCAGACGATTAATCATGGGCACCATACTTCATTAAATCTAGTTGTTGAGTTGTCATTCATCCACCTACCTTCCTTGGCATGTGACCCATCCATCCATGTTGGTCATCCAACCTCCTTTGAGAAAATAACTTATTGGCTCATAATTCATCCTTTATATCTAGGTTAGACGGTTTTCTAACCATGATCTCGTATAATTTGTGAGTAGGTCGTCTAACCTCGTTGTCATCCAACCTTGTGGGTTGGGCGATCGTCTAACTTCTAGGCCATACATCCCTGTGGTAGCCACCCAATCTAATGATCACCATCTTGACACCAAATCGGACCATCCAACATGGGGGTTAGACTATTGTCTATCTTTGCCGTATAATTGATGGGGTTGGACTAATCACAAACTTGGGTTGTACACCTATCACTCGTCCATCCTAATAGTCATATAACCTTGTTTTCCATACACCTTCCAACCTAGGGGTTGGATGGTTTTCTAACTTAATGTCGTATGGGGGTTGACGGTCATCCAACCCATGGGCCATCCAACCTAGTCATCCAACTAGGGGGGTTGGACGACCGTCTAACCCTCGCCATCTAACCTCGATTACGCCAACGGACCACCCGTCCATCTCAATGACCTATCCAACCATGTGCCATCCAACCCAGGGGGGTTGGATGACCATCTATCTCTCGGGTTGTCAACACTTGTTCGAACCTAGTTGATTCCATAATAATCTTGACCACTAATTTTATCATTTGTCGTAAATCAGCCAAGCCAAAACGTGAGCCACCTAAAAAAAGATTACGAAGCATTTCGGTTTCCCCAACCGCCAATGCTCCAACTTGCTAAGTTTTGTCCATTTTGCAAGGGTGAAAAAAGGGATAACAGGTACTAATTTGGATGTTTGAGGAAACCGTTCCAAAAGTGGGAAGTGGGAAGGTGGGAGATGCGGAAGTGGGATGCTTAGGAATCCATTATGGTGTAATAACAATAGGCGTAGTTTGATATGATGTGGAAGAGGGCAGACAAAAAAAGGAGGTGGATGAATGATGACCTTAGGAGGAGGATGAATAATGACCTTAGGAGGTGGTGAATGAGACAAGCTAATGGTTGCAGAGGTTCACCTATGTGGAAGAGGAGAGAGAGATCGATCACGAGAGTGATTTTGGAAAGAAAGGATGCCCATATCTTCTAATTTTTATCACGGTGGCCATTAATGCATTGAAATTACAAAAAGGGTGGTTACAATGGAAGTGTAGTCGATGAGGGGGGTGATGCTGGTTGGAAGGTAAATGAATCAGCCTTTTATCAAGTAAAGTGCATAAGATATCATGTTGTTTAGCAGCATGTGAGAAGTATAATGGTCCACAAGTGGGAGGTGGGGAAGATCTAGGTGAATATTGACGTGTTAGTGGATAGGAAGCATGCCTATGTTGAGGAGATGGTGACCGTGAAGGGGGTTCAATAGATGGGAGAGTAGAGGACTTAGTAGGTAGGGGAGGATTAGAAGAGGTAGAAATAAGTACCATAACATGATCCGCAAGTAAATCTTTTTCCAAGTCAATAACTTTATAACAAAGAAGAGTAAAGGAATCGTAGGTATCATACAAAAACTTTTATTTTAAATGAGTAATTAAGCCTCGACATAAAATATATTGCATTTCTAGATCGATATGTTGAAAAAGTAAATGATGCATGCAATAATGAAAGAGTAAAATATAATCTAGAATTGGTTCTAGCTTTCCTTGATGCAAAGAAGGTAAACATTCATATGTAATTTTAGGCCCATTATTAGAAATGAAACATCTAAGGAATGCATCATCCATATCATAATAAGTGCTAATAAATTCATTAAGTAAATGAGTATACCATTCAAGAGAAATTATGACAAAAGCCTTTTAAGTAACAATTTATCATTGAAATATGAATCCATGGCCAGTTGAAAAGCTTTAAGATGTAAGTAAGGCTTTGATGCCATCAAATTGTGAGAAAGTAGGCATAGTGAAACCCTTAAGAAAAATAGAATTGTGAATTTTTTTAAGGATGGGATTTCAAGGAAGAGTACAATTGTCAACTGAAGCATAATAGACTTTTCTCTCTATGGTAAGGGTATGGAATTTGCTTTGTAAATCACCAAAAACATGCATGAGAGAAAGGATATCTTGCGGAGGAATGGTTTGGGCAATAAGATGCATGTTAAGGGGTTGAATTTTTCCATTATGAGTGATCATAGGGACTTAAGGAGAGGAATGGGATGTGGAAGTAGAAAATGTATGTGAAGGCTCTAAATGTGTAGTATGTGGGAAGTTAGTGGGTGTATGATAAATATGAATAGTAGGATATGCACTAAGATTATCATAAGTTTTAAAATGGAAATCATTGGAAATAATTTCAGAAGCATATGAGGTATATATTCACATTCAACAATCTTAATGTAAGGAATATCGTTATTAAAATGTGCATTATCATTATCAGAAGCATAGTCACTATCATCTATATTTTCAAAGGAAAAATTTTCATCATGCAAAGAATCTACATTAGTGCTATCATTTACCATAGTACAAGGAGAAGAGGATGGAGCAACATTCATGTTTGCAATGGATGGGAGAGAATATTCATCAAGTTTTTGAATAGGAGAGACAAAGCAAGAATCAAGACTTGAGAGATCATCAGGAGTAGATGCTTGGAATGCAAGGAGTTGTTGGATGACATGGGGATCATATTCAGGATTTTGTATAAAGCACGAAATTCAAATTCTACACAAGTGACAGAAAGAATTGGAATGATGTTCATGTGATCATAGGATAATCTTGGGATGAGTACCATTTTTTGAGCCATGAGGGATGTGGATCCTAGGAAAGGAGTTTGATCAAGGAGTGGGGTTTACCAAATGAATTAATATAATTTGAGTTAAATCTTATTTCAAAGTAACTAGTGTAATCGATAATATTTAGATGATAAAATATAATAATGTACATGCATCAAACATTCAACAATGTAAAATCTTAAGCACACAAGAGAGGAATGACTACTTAGCTAATTTCGTGTGATTCGAGAGTGCTCATGGTTTTCTAATTGCTAGATCTGGCTGGAATAAATTTCTAAATGGCTCACATAAGGATCTGAAACACATATATGCATTGGATGAAGTGCCCACTTTGAGGAGAATAGAAGCACCCTAGTGCAAGTTCTTTGTTTGCAGGTGCTAGTGACTACATGAATGTTCAAGATATGGTCTTTTAGTCAGAAAAGGTATTCACTTCTATTTTCTCTTTGTCACTTTGATTTCTCTTTTAGGGTTCTAATCACACCTATAACCTACAAAACAAACCCTAGTTATTTACACAAGCTCACAAACACATTAGGTCGAATAAAATATGCAATATGTGAAGTCGGACTTGACCTTGACGGTCACCCGATGAGTGAACTTAGTACTGAGCGTTGCACTACATCTCAGAATCTATGTAGTTATTTGTGCTTGTGTGTGAAATTATCCTTTGCTAGGTTTTCCCTCATGTCAATGACGCCAAGATAGCGGGCTATGACTAGCTTTGATGTAAGAATGCAAATGTGAGGTATGGAATTCAACACTTTCCCTTCCTATGCAATGTGTGCAGCCCAACATGTAGTCCCTTTTAATAGTGGAAGTAATATGTAGATGTGATAGTCCCTCTTGATTTTCCAACCAAAATAATAGTTAGTATGTTGTGTATATATATGAGTCCCTTGCTTGAATTTTGACACTAGTGACACAAAAAGCTTACTAAGAATGTGAGATAAGGATAAGAAAAGAAACAAGGCTAACCACAAATAACGAAATGTGCAAAAAGAATGAGGAGAGTATCACTCATAAGTGACATAAGTGCCTAGGTGCTAGTGCCCAAAGTGGGCGCTAGTGTCTTGAGACCAAGAATGACATATATGACAAGATAGAAAAACATGGATCCCTATGACCTGATCGGAAGAGTATACAAACTCGAGAGATATACAAGAGAGTCATAATAGAAATCAATATATGAATGTAGAAGGACAAGGGAAAGTGTCACCAATGTGTACTTTTCTTACTTAGGATTTATGCATATAACAACATACTGATGGCATAGTAAAATGCATAATTTTGTGTCTACATCAACATCTAATTCCAAATCTTTGGAATCCTCCTTATACATGTGCCATGTCAATTTCGTGCAAGAACTAAGTTATGCAAGTTAAAAAAATTAATTCTCGTTACCCCAGTCTCTTTTAGCCAACAAATATTCTCCCATTTTGTGAGATAAATCTTCTACTTCTCCTCATTACCACTCTATAAGAAAAAACATATAATTTTTTTCATGTTATGTATCACACCCACTAAAGTATGCAAAACAGAGAAGAGATAAATAGTGATAGCATGCAAAAATGATTTAATGAGAATAATACTACTAGTTATCCCTTAGTCACTTTTCCTTCCATCTAGTCAATTGTGCTTGTATTTTCTTAACCAAACTCTTCCATAGCGCAAACATAGCCTTTTAATGAACAAAGGCACCCCTAAGTATTTCTCGGGGAAGGTGTCAATTTAGATGCTCAATGTTTTTGTAATCATTTTTTTCCTTTCCCAATAGACGTTTACAAAGAATACCTCAAATTGTCCAAATTGATCTCTTTAACTAACACTTTTCATAAGATTCCAAAACCTTTTTGTAAGAAATGTTTATTTCATTTATGGTGATCCAAAAAGAAGAAGTTCATCCACAAATTGTAAATGAGTGTTGGCATAATTCATAGCAAAGGCCTTCAACTCATGAAGTTCACCACTTTCTCTCAATTTTCTAAGAATCCTACCCAAGGATTCCACTATAATGATAAAGAGATAGAGAGATAAGTATCCCCTTGTCTAATTCCTCTTAAGCTCTACAAAGAAACCTACCGAGGTTCCATTAACCAAAATATAAAAAACACGCTAGTAACACAATGAAACACCCAATAAACCCATTATTTATAAAATCCAAATGCTAACAACACCTTTATGAGTAAGGTCCAATTAATTTTGACATGAGCTTTTTCAATATCAAATTTTAATAGCATCTATAACTTGTTTCCCTCTTTTAGGGTATTGAGAATCTCCGAGTCATTACCACACCATCCAAAATTTACTTCCCACTCACAAATCCTCCTTTCTACAAAGAAATAATAAGAGGAAGCAAACACTTTGATCTCTCATCAATTTGTCTAGATATAATTTTATAAATAGTATTACAATGCGAAATATGACTACAATGAAAAAATATCTCGGATTTGATTTCTTGTGAATTGAGGGTATAATAATACAATTAAGAACCTTAAACATTTACATGGATCTCAAAGATTCATTCAAAACCCTCATTAAATTTGTAGATAAAATATCCCAAAAATGTTGGGATAAATCAACTCGAAATCCATATAGACCAAGAGCTTTATTAGATTTCATTTGATGAATCACTACCTTAACCTCCTCTTTAAAAAATAGGTCACATCAATTCTTAATTTTGTACGACTAATAATGTTTGGAATATAAGACAAAAATGAATCCATTACTTGTTCCTCCCTTACTTCCTCTTCTCGCTAGCAAATTTTTGAAAAAATCAACTATCATAGGTCCGATATCCTTCATATACTCCATAACGCGGACCTTAAAGTCCTTAACCTTATGAAAACCCATTCATGTTACGGCTGATGACTATGGATCTATGGAAAAAATTGGAGTTCATATCCCCCTCTTTGACCCAAGTCTCACTTGATTTTGGTTTCCAAAAAAATATCCTCTTTAAGATATACCTCGTTCAGCCTCACCAACAAATTATTTTCCCCCATATATGCCCTCATCTCGTAAGAGGTGAACCCTAAGTTCTAACATCTAACAGTCCAATTTTTATTTAAGATCGACTATTTCCTCAAATATGTTACCAAAGACTAACCAATTCCAAATTTGCAGGTTTCCTTTTAGCATTCTCATTTTTATGAGAAATAAAACATTTGGGAGTTAATAAATTTTCATCCGCCCGCCATGCCTTCAATTGATCCTAAAAATTGGATGTCTTAGCCACATTAATTCAACCTTATCAATAGAGATAAATAAGGATATAGTTGAGTGATCAAACCCCGACAAGTTCAAAATAGATAATTCTAGAATATAATTTCCCCTCATCCATATTGGGGAAATTAGGAACCGATCTAATCTTTCAAAGCAATATTACTAAACACACTCATATTATTCCAAGTGTATTGAAATTCCTTTAGCTAAATATCCATTAAAGAGTTTGAAAAAACAAAATCCTAAAATCATTTTACGGCATAGTTTATTTTTTACTACCATCTCTTTTATATCTTGAATTGAGAATGGAAATAAAATACCCCCTTCATAATGATTTTGCTATCGAATAATATAATAAATTATCAATAAGTTATTTCCAAATTTCCCTCTTCCTAATAGGATGGTTAGGTCCATAAGAATTAAAGAGTATTCCTGAAATGTTTTCCCAATAGGATTAAAAGTCACATGTAGGACAATTTTATCCCCTTAGCACCATTGAAACTTTAATAGAGCAGGATTCAAAAAATATAGAGTCCTCTCAAATTCCACTTTGTTGGAATGACACAACTTTTCCATGATTTCCTTTAGTCTCTTGTATGAGGATAATGTCAGGTTTTCTAACATCCAAATTACACATTATTAGGCACCTTTTGTTAGGGGTATTCAAACCCCTAACATTACATGAAAGGGTTAACATGACACCATTAGAGGGACCTTCCCCCTTTACCGTAATGTTGTCAAATGAACCTTCTACATGA
This sequence comes from Taxus wallichiana var. yunnanensis, assembly GCA_018340775.1. Lineage (NCBI taxonomy): Eukaryota > Viridiplantae > Streptophyta > Pinopsida > Cupressales > Taxaceae > Taxus > Taxus wallichiana. The sequence goes on along the minus strand of CM031240.1, from coordinate 785,740,732 downwards.
CCCTCTCGGTTTCTTAATTATATTTTATTTGGACAAATGCAAATTACATCTTTAAGTATTTTTCTTCCCCATAGTGATTTTTGAAACAAAATATGAGTGATCTTATGCAAAGGGGAGAAAGTTATCACACTTATATCAAATTTTCATTTTTATTACTATCATAAGCTTTTCAAGTTACCTTGTATTGATGCATCCATAGGTGAATGAACCATGTCCTTGAAATCAAGGAAATGCTCCACTTTGGTATTAGACTAACATTCCTAGAAGGAGGATTAATCAATTATAAAACATTCTCTATTTTATAATCCTGCAATCTATTGCTCTCCAAAATATTTCCATCCATTCCCCCAATTTCATTGTTTACAAAATGACTATCCTGATGGGCCTTGCACCCGAAGTTCAAAATCCAGAGATTTAGATAAAGAACCATCACACCCCTCATATTTGGGTCATTTCTCATGATACACTTGCTCCATATTTTCCTTGACCATCAAATTGTTTGTATCTTCGGCATCCTCCCCATCATAAGTCCATTATCCTTCCAATATTTTTATAATGGCATCCATAACATCTCGAGGCCTTCATCCCCATGATATCCATCCTATTTATACCTTCATGTAAGATAAATACACTCTCCAAAGCATCACAATATACAAGTTAATTCCTCATGTATTCCTTAGCACCCATAACTACCACATTTTTGTACCATTTTACTATTGTCATTGCAACCTGAATCCTATAACTTCCATAACATTAGTAGTTACATTGACCTTGGCCTTCCTCTTTCCATATCCCTCATGTCGAGGAGCTCCTACTCTATAATTTCCCAAGAACCTAATCTATCGGTCCCCGTATTTTTAAAATGTTTTCTTATTAAACTTTAAACCTTCCCATTAATCTCAGATGAACAATCTCCTTGTCTCACCATCCTTGACATTCATCACCTAGGTGATCGACCCCCACTCCCTCTTATAGAGTGGACAAATGACCACCCTTTTTAGTTGTTTTTCTTCACTTCTTACCTGAAACAACTTCTTGCCCCTCCCCGAACACATGTTTTATTAATCCAAGGTCCCAATAAACTCTTATCCATAGGATATTTCTCCCTCAAATTGTCATTACCAACAAACTTATCAAAAAAGGATAATTAGAATTTTAATTCCCGTAGTTCCCTGGAATTACTTCACACATACTTCTCTTTTAAAGAAACATACCCTTTTGGGCATATTTTTAGTAATTATTGGGGAAATTCATTTAAAACATCGTTGCATTAAATCCTTACACTCCACCTATTGCAAAAACATATGACTATTAAAGAATAGTTAAATATACTTCACAAAAGGTTTGCTCAAATTTACTTTGACCTTTATTCTTGCATAAACCGCCAATTTCATTCATCTTATATGAGGATCCAAATTTATAAATACACCCACAAAATTTCCAATTGATTGAAGAATCTCCAGTTGCAAATATTCTATGGGCAAAGCATACAATCTTATTTAGACTTGTCTATACAATGATTTTCACTCATGCAGCCCGAATCACCATGTCATGGAAGAACGATAATAGAATGACCATGAAGAAACCATTTCCTACCCAAGAAAAAACCTCTTGTAGTGACAAAATGAAAGCTCACCATAAAATATCCTCGAGGTAAGAAAATGAAGGTGAAAAATTCCACCCCTTTCCAATCAACCAAAATCCATGACTTCGAATATGGGATGGAATGGTACCACCATGAATATTTTCCAATAAAGCATTAGTAAGTATACTCTCCCTATACTTAAGGAAATTTTCTCATCCACCACCGCCTAAGAAGCCTTTCTAGACCCATTTACAAATCCATCCCCAAGAAGGGGATTCAAAACCATATTCCACTCCTTATTATAAAAAGGAGTTTACTAAACATTTTTTTCCATAACACTTTTCCTAACCCGAATCTTTAAGTTTATTTTGTCCCACCTGCATGTTTTCCTTAGAATTCAAACTTAAAAATGACTTTTTAAGTTGGTTAACCACATAATTTTCTATATTTTTGTTTTGAAATTTTTATACAATTTTTAGATAAACCTAAAAAAATATCTCGATTTACCTTGGTTGGAAGACAAGCCTCCAAACCGTGCATACACCCAACACTACACCCACTTGATTAGATTCAATCAGAATTTTAGTTTCCTTTCAATTATACCATGGTGATATTGGTCACATTAATGAACTTTAGCACAATTTTATATTGATGTTTACGCTCATCATTAAGGATGATCCTAAGGACCTTATTCTCCTCTCATATAAAATTTATACGATCAAAAATCACCCAAAAGTACCTTTCCAATCTAATAAAATTATTTTCCTCTTGATAAATCCCAAGTTTTAACACCTCGGCATGCCACCAAGGATTTGAATCTCACCGATGAGTCGGAAAAATCTGATTCATAATCTTCGAAATATTTTAGCGTGTGGTTCATCCAAAGATACTTAAACCATCATATCCTTGTCCAACTCTTCCAAAGAAATTAGAAACAAATCTTTGGCCCTCAAAATATATTCCCGATTAAGACTCAAAACTCACCACCCCGAGACAATGTCATATTCGACATCACCTTCTTCTCCTAGCAAAATTTATTAGATAAGCTTGGATCCTCAACCAACACCTTTGCCATTTCTTCCACTAGCCTTCTCATAATCTCCACACAAACATATTGTGTGTGTCATCAAATAAAGAGTGCACCATGTAGTTTTTCACATAAAATAGAAAATCAGATGAGAGTACATGCATGGAATTGGGAGGCCAAAGGGGATTTTAGGTAGACATTTTTCCCAAAAAATTAGAATCTTCAACATGTACAAAATATTTGAGTACCTCTTTGAATTTCAATGCATTGACCTATTTATACTTAATGATTTTTTAAAATAATGGTAGTTTATAAACTAGACTTGAAATGCTACAATTCATGTTCATATAACATCTTCAAATTTTGAGTATAGGAAAAAGGAAATAGATGATTGCTCGTGCGCCCCCACATTTTTAGCATTGTTTAGTTATTTTTGAAACCCTTTGGTAGAAAGTCGGATAAGATCATCTAGTTTACTAATATATATTTTTAAATGGTGAATACTTTAAAATAATTTTACAAGTAAAAATATCTTGAAAAATGATAAATAGTATATAGTTAATTGTGTGCTCCCTACCTACCTCAATTTTTCGTTAAAAATAATATTTTTAAATGTGTATAGAATTAGGCCTAGTTTGATATTTTATTTAAAAAAATCAATTCGGATGAATGAAACAAAAGGTATATAAACCGAGATAGTGATATGGTTGTGGCATGCAGAGGCATAGAAGCCATGGTTTGAAATAAATATAGACGAAACCTTAAAATAGTAAAAATATTTTTTAAATTATATTATTTAGAAAGAGAAGAGTCTTAACATCGTAAGCATGTTTTCTTGAAATCTCAAGATGAACTCCTTAGTATTTATCATGATGTGAGTTAGATTTTTCCATTTCCATTATAAAACATGCATTTGGCTATGTGTGGAGGTTCAAAATTTTGAACCTAAACACGTACTCTCGATTTGCAAATTGCAAGGCTTGTAAGATGAATAAGTGGAATGAAGTGTGTTTACTTAGTAAATAAATGTTAAATATAATTTGACATTTTAATACTTATACTTTAAGTTTATTTTAGTAAATATAAGATATTAGGTTCACTCTATGTCTTTTTGAACCGGTCTCACAACTTCACGGGTGAAAATTAGAATATGGTTTTTTGAAATCTAATTTGGTCATTGCTTAATCATTTTGTGGATTTTAACATTGAATCTAATGCTTTTACGAAGTAACTTTTATAATCGATGTCCATTTTCGAGAAAATAGATAGTCATTTTGTAGATTTTTTGGCCTTCTTAATTGGTCCGCTAACATTTTTGATGTTTTATATTTGTTAAAATTAAAATTTACAAACATTTCATCTCCCCAAAATAATGATAGTTACTCGAGGATATTGACTCACAAATTTCCCAAAAATCAAATTATGACTATATGACACGATTTGGATATAACTTGGCTAGAATTGAGTTGATGATTGAACTAATTACTTGGTTTATGTGATCACAAACATAATTTCGGATGATTTGATTCCTATAGACACTGATAGTAATTATATGATGTGAATTAGGGCTCAATGGTCCCAATTCCATCATATATTGAACCAATTATGTGATTGTTTAAATTATGGATGTAATTTGGGTTGATTTGATCCTTGTGAATGTAATTGCAACTATGCACTTTAAGGATCAATTGGCCCTAATATTATAATTGATTGAACCAATTACATGGTTAGTTAAAAAAAAAAATACAATTTGGGCTAATTTAATCCTCATGAACCTAATTGTGGTTATATAATGCGATTTAGGGCTCAATTGGCCCCAATTTCATCACTTATTGAGCCAACTACTCAATTAATTTAATAAATTATGTAATTTGGGCCCATTTGAGCCTTATGAACATAATTATGACTATATATATGATTTAAGGCTCAACTAGTGATAATTTCATCACCGATTGAACCAATTACTTGACTAGTTCATTCAAGGACATAATTTGGGCCAATTTGAGACACTTGAACTTGATTGGGACTATACACCATGAATGGCGCTCATTTAGTCCTAATTTCATTATTAATCAAACTAATTATTTGATTGGTTCAATCATAAATGTAATTTGGAATGATTTGAACTTGGTCAACCTAATTATGCTAATATGTTTGATTTAGATCCATGGACTTGTTTTCCAAAATAACCCCCTGGTTATTTTGACAACTTGCAATTCTATTCTGGATCTGATATCAAGATTACAGGTTGTGCACAGTCTTGGTTTCATACCTTGGCACATTTTGCTTGGTTGCGAGTTCTTTGCATGTGCCCTCACACACCCTTCATATTTTGTCCCTATGTTTTTCCTTTCCTTCGCTTCCTTCAAGCGTGCTTCGCCTAGTTCCTTTATTCTTTTATTCCTTCCATTTCCCTATACGTGCACTCTTTGTGCATTTTCCTTCTTTCCTTAGTTGATGCACATCCACTAGCGCACACCCATTTACTTGCTTTATAAATCACTAATTCCCTAGCATGCCTTTCGTGCATGCCTCGCTTCCCGAGTCCAAAGATACCTCTTACTCGTACTCATTCCTCTTCCATTTTTTCGATTTCACACACTCTCCTTACAAATTTTCTTTCATGCATCCTTGTCTTGTATGCTTCCCCTTAATTGCATACTTGCATACCTTTGTAGATAGGCACAATTTCCTCCTACTCCCACACACCCTCTTACACATGCTCGTAGACATCTAAACTCCTCCTCGCCTTTTTCTCTTGTGCATATGCCAAGTGCAATCTTATGTGCCGTTATTGAGTGCACAACACACAACCTATCGAACATGTCGGTTGTGTGCCAAATCCTTTCATCAAATAAACACCTAACACGTGGGGAAAAAAAAAAAAAAAAGACAGTTAGTCGAATCCTTGATTGACCAGATCATGACACATGTCTTGCGTGTTCAGCTTGTACTACAAACTTAAAATCATCATAACTTTTTTATAGAGCTCAGATTCATGCGATCATGGTCTTGTTGGAAAGATGTTGACATGGGCTACACGTTGCAATTTTCAAAGTCTGATTTTGGGTGGGATGTGGTAGGTGAAATGGGGAAACACGACTTCCATTAATGCATAGATTCAGTCAACTCAACCACCCATATTTAACCATATTTAGTCTCCTTCCTTCTTCCACAAGCTAAACTAACATGGGGAGGAGGATCTAACACTATTATAGATGCATTTGTAGGCATTTATTGTTTTTTATTGGTGGTTGGATTTGAAAATCTAAGTTTCCCTCTCTTTCCCTCCTCTTTTCTTCCCTTTTCTTCTATATATTGATGAACATTGCTCATTTGTAAAGGTTGGACCCTCTTGGTTTGCTAAGGGCATTGTTTAGAGAATTTTTTTCTTGGAATTTTGAGTAGCATGCCTCAAATCTAGTTCGTTACATGTGGATACCCACCTTTTTCACCATTGCAATCGATTGTGCATCATTTGGAGGCAATAAAATATTATTTTGTGGCTACTCTTTGTGATAGTTTGCATTTTATTGTATCTTCTTGCCTTTCCCTTGCATTTTTGTTTACTGTGCATATTTTATGTCCCTTACAAGTTTATTTTCAGTTTTACTCCATGAAAGCAAGTGTGTGAGTGATTTTTAGACCGTGGCATGTTTGCTTGCCCTCCCTATGCACATTTTACCTTGTCTTCACTCAGTCGAGAGTGTTCATCCCCATCTTTCTGGTGCTATCACCTCCCTTAGCTTAGGTTTTCCTTTCATGCATCTCCTTCTCACCCTGGTCCCTTGGAATCATAGAGTAGTGATAGGTAGTTGCATTTCCCTTCCTAGGATAATTTTTTAGTAGTAGAAATAGGTAGAGGAATCGGCCTTCTCCGAAGGTCTGTCTCAAGCGCAAGTCCCACAACTTGGAGACAGTCCCATGTTGCCTCAAAGCCCCAATTCATCTTGATCTGGGATAGGTGTAATTTTGAGCTCCAACGGTTTTGGCACGCTGTGGGATAAGCATTGAAAGCTTAAATTTCATCATTGTTAAGTTTCGTGTGTGACTTAGTGATTTCCAACCTTTGGAGGCTTGTTTCAACACATCTTACGACTCCCAACATCCAAATCTATTGATTTCAGCAAGATGCACACCCTTTGTCATCAAAAGAAAGAAAACACGAAGTGTTTAGGTACGTGTGTGAACCATTTTATAAAATTCATGCAAAGCAGAAATACAATTACAACACATGCATGAATAGGTGCAAAAGGTGGAGCTTACATGTACGAAGGAAGCAGATTGCAAGCGATCGGTGCGCAAAAGAGACACATGTGGGAGAATGCACTTTACAATGTTTCACTAAGTTTGATGTGTTCTTGGTGAACATCAGCCCTTAGAGGTAATTATAAATACATCCAATGACTCCACTGATTCAACCAACCCATTATCTCATTTGCAAACCCTTCCCTCCATCCTTTCATCGATTTCTTCTTTTACTTTCACCCTTTCATTCATTTTCATGTTTCCACTTCACTCATAGCTCTTCATGGAGCTCTCTCATTCTCTCATTACAGTTCTTCTCCCCTCCATTTGCAATAATGGGATGATATCCCCAAAACAACCCTGATAAATTTTCCTCTCTTTAATGGAAATGGAGATCAATCTCCTATCGATCACATCTAAGTTATAGTCAACCACTGCACCATTCATAATGCCAATGAAGAAAATGTTTGCCTCAGGATTATTTTTCTATCATTCAAAGGAAAATAAAAATATTGGTTTAGTAGTTTGGCTCCTCAATCCATTTCCACTTGGGATCAGTTGGGAGAATAATTCTATAATTGGTTTAAGGAAAATGTAGATGTCATTTTCCTCATGGAACATCTCAGCGCAATATAACGCACTTCAACAAAATACATCTTAGACTTTAACATCAAGGTTCACAAGGACTTGGCACAGAATTCCTCAAGAATTCAAACCCTCACAAGGTATGACATTCTTGTTCTATTTGAGGTCCTTAGATGTTGATTTGGTTGTATTGATCCAAGCTCTAGGAGGCAACACTCTTCCTCAGGAATTTGACATTGCCATATTAGCTAAGAAGATTATTATTCAGTTGTCTAAAGGAAACATATCCTCTCGGTGTGTGTTCTCATTCCCTTTCTCCCATCCCTCCATATTATTCCAAATCCTCTTCTTCTAACAATGCAAATAATCCTCAGTCCCTCACTCATATATCATGCCCAACTAGTCTCATCATGTTCGATGACTATAGAATTGTTAAATAATGGTATGACTTTGATTGGGAGGATGAGATTATGTGAAATGAACAAAAGAGGGCATCTACTTCAAAAAGAAGGAAGTCAGACTTTGAGGATGTAGTTTTGGAGGAGACAGAGTTGTTTCTTGAGGAAAAATAGTGCTCAACCCAAAATGCAAATAGTCACCCTCGGGAGGAAAATATGGATGATGATTGTTAGGAAAATAGTGTTTCATGGTTTATTGTAAAATTACCGTGAGGTAATTACACCAATAATTAGTATTTTACTCTATGATTTTACCATGTGGTTATACGGTTATTATTTGGTTAGTCTAATATATTACAAATATAGTTTGTAATATATTGTTTTGTATTACAGGTCTAACACCCACTTGATTCTAGGAGAGAATCATGGGTTGTTGAATCTGTATCTATAGGCTTGTCTTTCCTATATATTTGGATGTGTAGCCGAATATAATCAAGAATTTTATGTGAAGTTTACTATGTGATTCTTGTGTAAAACTGATCCAAATTCTAGAATGATCCCATATGTGGAATTGAACTTCAAAGAAATGGGAAAACCACAAGGATCAACCCATGCTTAATCAAATATCTCGGCTAGTTCAAAGCCAAAAATTGAGTTGGAACCACCATGTTCATGTCGGGCATGCAAGAGAGCTTAAGGGCATCAAAGGTCAAGTAATAATGCCTCTCGAGATCCAAATGCAAAACAACTAAAGGAGGTTTTTTTTTTTTTTTGTTGTTGATACTTTGAAGAAAAGGGAGGAAAACCAACTTCAGATTAATTTTTCACTCTTATTAAATACCATTTCCAAGGCCAAATTAGTCGCATGGTCTCAATTTGTGAGAAAAGGCAACTACTTCTCCCTACCTATATTAGGATTTTTTTAAGCTTCATTTTCCTTTGGTTAGAATAGGGTTAGATTTGGTTTGATTATTACAAGTGTGCTTGCGCACACTCTACATGTTTCCCCTTTGAACGTGTATGATTTTCATATTTTTGTACATAGTTGTTGCTTTGCGTGTTCCTTCTAGCATTATTTCTTTCCTCTCACGCATTCTGTGTGTGCTCTTTGGTTACTTCCGAATGTTGGTCCATGTGCTCACAAGTTCAAAGAGGTTGTTCTATCTTGTCGGAATTTTCCAACAGAATAGAAGTCTTATTCGGATATCGAGATAATGCTTTTAAGTGACTTCATGGGTGTTTCTTCGGGTTGGAGATCGAGTTTCATGATTTCAGTGCAGACTTTATGCCCAATGGATGCTTCTAAGGCCACTAATCTCTTTCATCTAGAAGGCATATGGTCCTGAATGATCTGAAAAATGGTACTAATTTTTTTCATTATACTTTCAAAATTTATAGATTCTTAACTTTGACAAATTTAAAATTAATCAAGAGTACTTTTAGAACCAATTTTGGGTGTTTTGAAACCCCAATTTCACAACTCTTTCTTAATGATCAATTAATCATTTTAATATCCAACTTCCATGATTTAATTGAATCTATTACAAATCCATTAAGAATAATCACAAGTTGAATTTATCATGCACTCAATCTGAATTCTAGATTCCAAAAATTGAAAATGTGCATTTAGTTTTAATTGATGTGGATTGTGGATTGCAATCTTTTCCAATGCATCCAATTTTCTCATTTTAATTTTTTTCTTAATCAAATTGATCCAAATTATAGATTTTTATCTAATCAAAAGCTTCACAAAACTGAAATAAATCCACAAAAACTAGATTGATAACGGAGTTCACCCAAAGGCTACGTCTCCGGATTCTCGAAAAGAGAATCAATCTATTCAACATCCAATGAAGTATAATTAACTCTTCAATAATGACTAACATATATTTATACCTACAAATGAGCTTAAAAATAACAGAAATTGCTCCAAGATCGATTTCAGGTCCTATAGTACTTCCATAGTGCTTTTCCTCCGCAAATGCACCCAAACAATGCCTACAATGGAAAATATGTAACACTTCAAGGAAAAATAAGACTATCACTATATTTGTATGGAAATTGAACAATTTTGGTTTTTACACTAAGTCTGAATTCAAACCAAAAGTACCTCAAAAAACCTAATCTCTCGCAAACCACTATGTCTCTATCCTATACACATCTGCAGACCGAGCTTTTAAATAGATTTGAGCTCATTGTTCACTCTGTCAAGCCCATTAGGTGAGTTGGTTAGGCGGGTGTGTTTGGGCGCGAGGAGGTCACGAGTTCGAGTCACTTGCCTATCATTTTGGCCTCCACTTTGGTGTTTACCCGTGGGATCAAAGTCCCACATTTACATCGTGAAGGAGGGGATTGGTGTTTAAATTGAGCTAGGACACCCAATGTTTATGTCACTTCAGTCATGCATTGTCCCTTTTGTTTGGAACCACAATATTCACAGAGCCGTTGGTTGAAATGTCATGCCCAATGTGGCGAGTTGTGCATCGTTGTTTGGTTTACCCAAAGTTTGGGCCAAGCTATATGGTCAATCCACCCATATCACGGCCGAGCTGATAGCCATGCCATGTAAGTGGCGCCAATGCATTTTCGCAGTCTATGTTGAGCCTACCACATACTTTGACTTCCCAATGGGTTGAGTCTTTTGCTGCTTCACCGGGTATAATGTGGTCCTCCAAACGATTGCATAAATATCCATATCCCCGTGTTATGAGACTTGTCACGTCTAACAAGGTAATATGGTATTCGACCGAGTTGATTATATAATCCATTGAGTTGTAAGGTTAAACTACATAAATATATGGGGCTTAGCCCAAGCAATGTGGTATAAACGTGATCAACTCGATGGGGGTTGATCACCCCACCGAGCTAAAAATAATAGCTCGCTCAAGCCAATTATCAACCTAAAATACACAATTAAAGTCCGCAATGCAAAACATAAACTCATAGTGCAAAATTGAACTCAAAATACAAAATTGAGCTCGAATGAAAAATTGAGCTTGTGGTGGCAAGCCACATGGTGGCTTGAGGGCCCACCACGTCGGCAAACAATATGAAGCTCTCATGGCGGTCGGGCTCCCTTCTGTTAAAAGATTTGAGCCTCTTGTTCCACCAAGCCACAACATGAGTCAAAGATCGGAGGCCCAAAACCATATCGAAAAACCTTTTTGTCTTCTTTCTCCTTGCCACGTGTCACGTCCGGATTGGACTATTGACTAGGGTTGACCCATTTAAGACCTTAACTTTGACTGGTGCTATAATCTGCATATGGACTTTGTTTCTGAATTTTTGCATACCGTCGGAAAGGTCTCAAGAATCCCTTCAGCTTGGTATAGGTTTAGCGGAGTTTAGGGAAGATCTGCATAGTGAAGTATCCTCTATATAACTAAAATTTGCTAAATTGTTGTCCAAAATAACCCCTGGTTATTTTGATAACTTACTGAGCCCATTCTCAAGCTTTGATATCGGGATTACATGTTGCACTCATCCTTGGTTTCATACCTTGGCACATTTTCCTTGGTTGCAGTTCTTCGCATGTGCCCTCAAAAGCCCTTCCTATTCCATCCTTTTTCTATTCCTTTCCTTCACTTCCTTCTAATATCTTTAACCTTGTTCCTTTATTATTTTATTCCTTCCATTTCCCCTCTATGCGCACTCTTTGTGCATTCACCTTCTTTCCTCGTCTAGATTGCGCATTCGCTAGTGTGCACCCATCAACTTGCTTTATAAATTGCTAAGTCCCTGGCGTGCCTTGTATGCATGCCCCTCTTTCTCATGTCCCGTGCACCTCTTGTGCATACTCATTCCTCTTCCACTTTTCAATTTTGTGTACTATTCTTGCGCATTTTCTTCCGATGTGCGCTTCCCCTTTCTTTGCATACTTGCATACCTTTACAGATATGCAAATTTTCCTCCTACTCCCATACACCCTCTCGCACACACTTGTATACCTCAGTATTCCTCCTTCTCACACCTCTTGCTCTTGCGCACATGCCAAGTGCAATCTTGTGTGCCAATCATTAAGTGCACAACACGCAACCTATTAAAAATATGCTAGTTGTACGCCAAATCATTTCATCAAATAAATTCCCGAGACGTGGCGAGAAAATACAAAACAAATGCAGACAATCATTTGAATCCTTCATCCGTCTAGATCATGACATGTGTCTTGCATGTTCAACTTGTACTACAAACTTTAAATCATCGTAACTTCTATTATAGAGCTCAATTCATGCGCTCTTTGTCTTATTGGAAAATAATTGATGTAAGCGCATCTTTGGACTTTTCAAAATCATATTTTGGGTGGATTTTGTAGGTGAAATGTGGAAATGTGACTTCGGCCATTAATGGAAAAATTTAGTCGACTCAACTACCCAAATTTAATCAGATTTTGTCTCCTTCCTTATTTCACAAGCTAAGCTGACATGGGGAGGTGGATTTGACACTACTATAGGTGCATTTGCAGGAATATTTTTTTTGTGGTTAAATTTGAAAACCCGAGATTCCCTCTCTTTCCATCCTCTTCTCTTCCCATTTTCTTCTATATATTGATGAACATTGCTCATTAGTAAAGGTTGGACCCTCTCGGTTTTCTAAGGGCATTGTTCAGAGCATTATTTCTTGGCATTTTGAGTTGCAGGCCTCAAATTTGGTTCATTACATGTGGATACCTGCCTCTTTCACCATTGTAATCAATTGTACATCATTTGGAGGAAATTAAAACTTATTTTATGGCTATTCTCTGCCCTAGTTCACATTTTATTACATCTTCTTGCCTTTCCATTGTATTGTTTGTTTTTTGTGCATATTTTATGTCCCTTACAGGTTTCTTTTTCTGTTGTGCTCCATGAAAGCAAGTGTGTGAGTGTTGTTTCAGCTGTGGCACATTTTCCTGCCCTCCCTGTGCACATTTTCCCTTGTTTTCACTCAGCTGAGAGTGTTCATCCCCCTCTTTCTAGTGCTATCACCTCCCCTTAGCTTAGGTTTCTTTTTCATGCATCTCTTTCTCACCATGGTCCTTGGAATCATAGAGTAGTGATAGGTAGTTGTATTTCCCTTCCTAGGAGTAGTTTTTAGCAGTGGAAATAGGTAAAGGAAGTCATCCTTCTCTCGAAGGTTTGTCTCAAGTGCAAGTCCCACAACTTGGAGACAATTCCATGTTGCCTCAAAGCCCCAATTCATCTTTATCTAGGATGGGTGCAATTTTGAGCTCCAACAAAACCTAATCGTGATTGTATAATATCATTCGGGGCTCAATTGCCCCCCATTTTCATCTCTAATTTAACCAATTACTCAATTGGTTTAATTAGAGACATAATTCATACCAATTTGAGCCAAGTATCCAATGATGACTAGACAATGACTTAGGGCTGAATTAGACCCAATTTCATTATATAGTCATAATTTATTTAGTGTGTGGTGTAATTTTGGCCATTTGAGCCCCAAATCACATTGTATAATCGAATTAGGTTCACAAGACTCAAAATTTCCCAAATTTCTTCTTTGGTTGAACCAAACTACTAATTTATGCTTGATAAATGATGCAATTAGGGATAATTTATTTCAAAATCATATTGTATAGTTATAATTAGGTTTATGAATTCCAATGAGCCAAAATAATCTCTCTTGAGCCCATCGACTAAATAGCTCAACCAAGGCAGTAAGTAGGGTCTATTGAGCCCAAAATTACATTGTATATTCAAATTAATATTATGTGTGATGGATTTGGGGCCAATTGAACCCCAAATCTTGTTATGTAGTCATAATTAGTTATATATGACTCAAATTAGCCTAAATTGCCTCTTTCAGAAACCAATTGACAAATTACCAAATCGTATCTTGTATCCACAATTAGGTCCATGAGGATCAAATTGGCTCAAATTACATGCTTGATTGAACCAACCGAGTAAGTTATATAATCACAAATTGAGGCTATAAAACTCTTATATATTCTCAATTAAGTTCGGGATCAAATCGACCCAAATTACATCTTGTATAGAATGAATCAAGTGATTTTCTCAATCAATGATGAAATTGGAGAAAATTAAGCATAAATTCATATTCTATAATTTAAAGTATGTTCATGGGGCTCTAACTTGCCAAAATTACCTCTCTAATTCAACAAATTTACTTATTGGTTTAACCAGTTGATGGAATTAGGTTCACAGGGATCAAATTGGCCCAAATTACCTCTCTAATTGAACCAATTGACTAATTATGCAATGTCTAATGCAAGTGTCACCAATTAAGCCCAAAATCACATCATATAGTCACAATAAATTTCACAAGGCTCAAATTGGTGTAAATTAACTCTTTAGTTGAATCGATCAACTAAGTAGTAGACATAGTGATACAATTGGGGCCAATCGAGCCACAAATCACAATGTATAGTCACAATTAGGCTAATAGGGATCTAATTGGCCCAAATAGCCTTTTCAATTGAACCATTGACTAATTAGATACTACTAATGATGCAAAAATCACATCATATAAAGGAAATTGGTTCAATATGTGATGTAATTTAGGAAAATTGAACCCCAAATCACATCGTATAGTAGATATTAGGTACGTAAATTACCTCTCTAGTTGAATAGATTGACTAATTATGAAAATTATGATGCAATTGGGTGCAATTGGGTCTACTTGAGCCTAAAATCATATCATATAGTCCACACTAGTTCTCTAGTTGAACTAATCAACTAATTGGTAGACTCAATGATATAATTGGGGTCAATTAAACCCCAAATCACAATGTAGATTAAAAATATGGTTTATTGGATAAAATTGGTGCAAAATTCATCTTTGATTAAGTCAGTCCAAGAATTGGCTCAATCAATGATGAAATTTGGGTAAATTTACCCCAAATTTTAATATATTATCACAATCGTGTTAATGAGGCTCAAGTTGGCCCAAATTTCATTCTTGATTGAAAGTTTGAGAAATTTGTTCAATTAATAATTAAATTGGGGTTAATTGATCCCCAATATAGCTAAGAAACCTACAAATCCACTATATCACAATTGGGTTCATGGTAAAATTTGTAGGTTAATATCCTCGAGACATTATCTATTCGTAGGAGATGCAAGGTTTGTAATATTTAATTTTGACACATCTAAAATTTATACAATGTTGATAACTAGTCTTGAAGACCCAAAACTTGCAAATGACTATATAATTTTCCAAAATAGGCACCAATTGAAAAATTTATGCCATGAAAAGATTAGGTTCAATACGTAAATCTTTAAAAATGATTAAATACTAAGCAAATTGGATTTTTAAAAACTATCTTCTAAACTATAATTCATGGAAATGTGATGCCAATTGCAAAAGATGTAGAGTGGTCCTAGTTTTTTATATTCACTAAAATAAACTTAAAGCAAAGCGACATTTATATTGTAATAATATAAGTGTCAATATATACTTAACATTCATTTTCATACATACATAGATTTTCATCCACTTATTCATCTTGAAACCCTAGCAACTTCTAAATTAAAAGGTACCATGTACTTATAATTATAATGTGTATGTGCTTTAGATTCAAAGATGCAAACATAATGCCTTGATATGTACACACAAAATAAGTAAATTTGTGTTTTAGTTTAGAAGTGAAAAATCTAACTTTCATCATGATAAAAACTAATAATTGCATCTAGAAATTTCATGAAAATATCACCGTGATGTCAAACACGCTCTCCTATTTCTAATTATATGTATTTTAAATGTCTATTTATTTTTAGGTTTCGTCCATATCAATTTCAACTATGTATTTTCAC
Organism: Taxus wallichiana var. yunnanensis; assembly: GCA_018340775.1. Lineage (NCBI taxonomy): Eukaryota > Viridiplantae > Streptophyta > Pinopsida > Cupressales > Taxaceae > Taxus > Taxus wallichiana. The sequence continues at coordinate 785,725,117 of CM031240.1, read as the reverse complement.
GTCTCTATATACCATAATTATACATGTCTATCCGTAAACTTAAAAATAGGGTTTATTCTAAATAAGATATATTACTTTTTGTAAAGATGAGTTAGGAACATAAATAAAGTAAATATAACAATACACATATTTTAAATCATGTCTAGATTAATAAAGAAAATGCACAATCTTAAGTGATCTAAATAAAGCAAGTAAAAGTTAGGGCTATAAGACATCGCATTGATTTACTAACTAAAATAAGGTGACAATGACATGAAAGTATACAAGAGGGTTGTGCAGAGTGTCGTTGAGCTATCCTAAATTTTAAGGATCTAAAACTTAAAAAGGACGAAGTCTCCTATCGAGATAAAGTCGTGAAGGTGAATTTTTCTTGTATGAATGGTTTTTTTCCTCTATGACTTTGATATGGATTTTAGATTTTGCACAATCTTGGATATATATATATATATATATATATATATATATATATATATATATATATATATATATATATATATATATATATATATATATATATTAATTATGATTGTTTTGTTGTTGGTTGTCCTTGATCTCACATTTGTGGATAATTTAGGCTTTTTCTTCACCAAAACACTATATTCCTCTTCTTGAAAACTTGAAAAATGGCTTAGTCTTTAATTGTCAAGCCTCATAAACCCATTGGTGAGTTGAGAGCTATCTACATAACACTACTCCAAATATTCCTAAAACTCAATTAACTCTCACTCCTAATACATGTGTGAGAACATATGATAATAAATGTACTTCTATATGAAATTCTCTACAACCTAATTCTATGAGAGGTAATGCATGTAATGGATGCCTTTTAGATTCACAAATAAGAGTAATCAGTTGTGTACTTGAGTGTACAAGATATATTTGGATGTTTGGCTAGTGTATTGATCTTGTAATGAATCCCCTTGCATTTGTACAATGTTTTTAGTGATGTGTTTATATACAATCATACCCTTAATTTGGAAGACTTGGGCATGAAGATGAATTAAACTAAAATTTAAGAGATCAACATGAAGAAATTTCTTTTGGAAAATTTGAAGTAAAAATCAAGGGAGGAGAAAGTCAGCCATGTAGGAAAAATTTGTTGCAATGACTTTGTATAGGAAGGTCGACTATGTCTTGAACATAGAAGAATGATTGTAGATCAAAACTAAAAGGTGGGAGTTCTAAAAAAACATGTGAAAATAGACCAATGATTACAATAGAGGTGCTTAGGAAATATTATAGAATAATTTGACTCGGATAAAAGTGTTGAGGCGATAATTAATCCCAATTCTTCAAGTTAACCAAACATACACACAAAATCATCTAAAAACCATTATAGAAAGGGATTGAACCATTTTAGGTATATATAATTATGACTATTGTAAATAAGAATTGAAAATTCTAGTTTAAACTAAACATTAAAAAGGTATTGAAAGGATATTTTAAGTGTGTCTTCAAAAAGCTTTCGATATAAAATTTTCCAACACGATCTTTAGATAATATGCCACTCTAAATAATCAACACAAGATAATAGATTGCCACTCTTTTGATGTAAACAAATATATGATAAATCGTAAATAAACAATTTTTAAGATATCGATAAATAAATATAACAAGATAAACCTTTCTTTTCAATAAAATATGCCACATTTGTTAAATAGATCAATACATTATGTTCTCAACAATTGTTTTAATTTGAAAGAAGTTGTTGATCTTAATTTATTTGATTTTTGAAAAATTCACCAAATAGGGTGTGTATATATCATACGTATCTCTTATATGAATAATGAGAAATAAGCCTCTTGAAGCCAATTTGCAACATTGGGCTAGCGAGAAATCTCTATATCGGTCTTGAACTACTAGGGAGTCACTTGTAGGTTTTAAGCTTATGAAGAAAGCTAGAGAATGTAACGTGATGTCTTGGATAAATTGAATGATTTGAGAAGGATAGATTTGTCCAATGAAAAGAATTTCAATTTTTTTCATTGAAAATATTTTATCAATTAAGATAGTTTTTTTAAAGATAAAAATATTTTTCAATTATGATAAAGCAATCTCTTGATCAAGCAAACATGCTCGATTTGTAAAGATAACTTCTCTAGATCAAACACATGCTTTGTTTGTATAGATAAATTCTCTTGAATGAGTGTTTTTGTTTGATTCATATAAATAAATTCTCTTTATCAAAATGTGTTTGATAAATTCATAAAATCGTTTTTCTTCTAGGAGGAGTATAAATCGTCATTTGAAACAATTTCCCCATGATTAAGAGAGGTGTATGTGATCATTGATTTGGAAATAGTAGATATGATGCCCCCTCTTTTGAAGTGGTGTGAAATTATGTAAGTATGTTACTTACCTCAAAAAAAAATTGGGTGTTTGAATTGTGTACAATAATAGAATATTTGTAACATTTGCATGATTGTAAGTAAAAATATAGGAATATTGTGTCAATAGTATAGTAAATGTTGTTAGGTTGTGTGGTAATTGTGAACCAAGTAGTATGGTAGGAAGAACTTCGCTTAAATTCTTAAATAATCATTGAGTGTTAGATAACCAATGTATATAATCATGTTGTGAGTATATAAGCCAATGTGAAAATAAGATCATATTGTCTTTAACAAAAATTGCCCCCTGTGGGAATACATTGTAACATAGTTGATGTAAACATCATTTTTTTCTTATGAGTCATAGTGTGAAAAATAATATGTTGTTCCTTCATGTATGGGGTGTTTAGGAATAATACTTTAAATAGTTCTTAATTTGTGTAAGTTAGGATCTTCATAGGTAATCCAAATGTACGCTATGTTGACCCCAACTAATGGTAAAATAATTGATAATAGTTATGTTGATAAATCTAAAAAAGTGGTTAGGTGATTGTGTATTTATATAATAATCTTGTGTATGTCTTTGAATTGTACTTTGTGGGACTAGGGCCAATGTGTAATGGGACACATGATTCAATGCCACTTTATATAATGTTGATTTAATTTAATTTGAATTAAATCTAAATATTTCAGAGTCACTACTGAACCAAATGATGTATAAATGTTGGAATAAAGAAATGACACAAAAAATCTAAGATGTAATATTTGAAACCCTAAGCAAAGAAGAAGGAGATATGACTTAGCTTATTTCCACGTTTTCGAGACTAATCGACCTAGGAAAAGTGTTGAACAAGTTGGGAAGAGTGTTACAAATGTTGTCTATAAATTATGGACTGCAGGAATAAGGCCGACACAAGAGCCCTCAAAGCAGGACAGGGAGCCTGGGCGTTGAATACCTCTTTTGGGTGTCCGTGACTACACATGTGCTCGTGGATTTGATTTTCGTACTATCACAAGGCCTTCGTTGTTGTTTCCTATTGATCAACTAATAGTCACAAAATGAATGCCGAAGGTACATGTAACCTACAAAATATAATTTCACCTATAAAAATCTACAAACCGCATCAAACCTAAAAAGAAAGATGCAATATAGGGAATTAGATCGACCTCGACGGTCACCCGAGAGTGAACTTATGGCCGAGTGTTGCACCGCATCTCGAGACTCCATGTAGTTTTGGTGAGTGTGTGTAGAAATTGTGCCCTAGGATGCCCTTGTGTAAGTTGCACTTGATAGCGGGTTGTAGTTAAATGTAGCAATGTAATAGAATGTGTGGATGGAAAAAAACCTCCCCTTCCTATGCTATGTATGCAGAGTTTATGTAGCCCTTGTCCCTTAAATGGATGTTATATGCATGTTTTAGAGTGCTTAAGGTGCCTTTTGGATGTAAGCTTAGTTGATACTAATAATGCTTAGTACTTGGTCCTTGATTTTGGTAACATAACTATGTATTTATATGACTTCCTTGTTTGAATTTCGTAATTGACAACTAGAAGGTCATCCCATAAGTGAAAAAGATGCCCAAAATATAAAAGAGACCCCAAAGAAGCGAGTAAGGTGAAAAAGGGTCGGGGATGCATGGGTGCTCTGTCATGGATGGGTGCTAGTGTCTGAGCCATAAGAGATAAATAAGTAAAATACCGAATGGGATGTATGGTGTGTAAGACCAAATAGAAAACAAGAAACATAGAAAAGATTCAAAATATATAAAGTCAATTACTAGTTTTCTTGCTTAGGAATCATATGAATGCTAGTATGTGCTTAGGACCTAAAATTTGTGATTTGGTGTTTAAAACAAATCATTTATTTATTCTGCATTTGCATAATAGTGAAAGAGCACGTTCTTGACCTATTCATCATTTGCTACATCGAATCTAATTGTCGATTTGGGTTCTAAAAAATGTTGCATTTCATCCTTGTATGCTACATTTTAGCTCACATTAAAAACTAAGGGCAACCTATACATTGGAAGTCATGCCTAGTTGATGGTTGACATAATTGAATCGTAGAATCACTTTCTCTTCTCTCTCTCTTTGCCAAACTACACAAATAAAAATTCACACATCTTCTTAAACAACACCTTACCTGTAAGAAGTTGTCAATGATCACACGATCAGAGGATTGACAATGGGCACCCAACCGGTTTCTCTTAGCAGAGTCACTATTAGAGAAAGGACTACCCCCACCAAAACATAACCCGAAACCACCCTTAAGAATTTTCCTCTTCATAGGACACCTTCCCAACCAAAAACTCGGTTCAAATCACAAGTCAGTCTTAAATAACATAAGCTAAAAACATAAAATTCACTTATAGGATTGCGTGTTTTTCTTAGCTTTTTCTTGAGTTGTGTTTTGAGTTGTGAGGTTACGTTCTCCACTTTCATCTTCCTTTCACACTCCACCATCATAGTTGGAGTATTCTAATTGTTTCTAAGTGTGTCAGGGTCTAATACTATCATCCTTAGACTTCTAGGTTGATACTCCATCTGACTCAATTCACAAAAATTTTTCTTCACTTCTTCAAATTTCTTCTATTCTTATAAGGGTTATTCACTTGATGTTATTTGTTGAGATTTTTACGTATGTATCTTCCCTTAGAATCTCGAGGCATGTACATCAACACTTATCATGTAACAAAGGTTGGAATCATTAGTAGTAATATATTCTTTGCTTCAATGGCACAAGTCCCCAACAACGACGCTAAAAATGATGGTCGATGTGATTTCTAATCATTTAATAAACTAACTTAGGACCAAGGATGCGAGCAAGGTATGCGAGAGAAGAAAATGAATATATAACTGGCAGTGGTAGTTTTGGTGTTTTGGGGGTTTGATTGTTTGCTTGGGTCGTTCTTTTATTTAACTAACTACTGAAAGTAACAACTTCTAATCTATTCAAAATTAAATAACTTTTAATCTACTGAAATTGACATGCATAAAGGAAATGCTTTTGATGAAACTACTCTAAAACAAGACTTGTTAGAATTGAAAATACTTAGAAAGAAAGCTTGTATGAATTGAAATTACTTTGAAAGGAAATTTGCAAGAATTGAAAGTATTATGTAAACAAAATATAGTGAAAGAAATGTCAGTGCAACTGCAACATTGAAATACTAGAAGTAGTTGTTATCAAGCACACTCAAAATTCGAGGTTGTAAGAAAGTATGAACATAAATACAAACACGTAAGCCAAATCCGTGGTCGAGTGGGCCCTTGATTTTCCTTGACTTGGTTTGCCAACACAATTTTCTCAAAATGGCATGCCTTTATTGATCAAAATGAGTTTCTTACAGATAACTAAAAATGACTTACAACAGATACTTTCTATTACATACATCTATATTCTTTCTATTACACAAGTATATTTATATTGTCAAATCTATCAAAGCGTAATTTTATAGCTCATTTCTCCAACACACACACAAAAGAATCTAGGTAGTGGATATGAGGACAGTTTTAGAAGTTTGTTACAATTCATAAAAGAGTGCTAGGAACCAGGTTCCTTGTTTCTAGTATTCATTAACTTCTTCAACTCGATCCTTATGGTGGAGGAGATTGTGTCAATCTAGACTATGACAGCTAGTACTAGCGATTACCATGAATTCATTACCCTACACACATCACCATGCATCTCTTCAAGGCAATTAGTTGGAAAAAATTGTAATCATTAGTCCACAATATTCAACAAGGATAAAATGCATTATTTCCTACTTTAGACCTAATCAATTCCAACCATCCCATGCATTGATCAATGTGTTTGGAAGCAAAAGTATTATAATTTGTGATTTAATGGGTCAATCTATGGACTCATCATATGTGTGTGCACGTGTGTGTGTGCGTGTTTTAAAGACAAATTTGAGGCTTTAAAACATTCATTATATATATATATATATATATATATATATATATATATATATATATATATATATATATTACATATTTACAACCTTTTGTCATCATAGACTACGCCAAAAGCAATATTGCAAATATGTATTTCACGTCATTGAAACATCTAAAAGGAAGGTAAATATTATTGTTTCTACCGAATTAAAAAATAAAATTGGTTGGTTGTGACATGTTCATCCCAAGGAAGCAATTGATAAAAATGACACGACAACTTTTACGTTAGTCACAAAGCTACTACACATCAACGACATTTTCAAAAGAAAATAATTGTCATGTTGTACCAACTTTCAAAAGTCATTATTCTATCCAAACGTAGTAATCTTTGTTGGTATTTGAGATTGAAATTAAAATTTTATAAATGAGATATCTCTCCTTATTTAGTGCAACTAGAACACTAGTTTCTCAAGGATATGAAATTTTGGCTATATGGAATTGGTATAAAAGCATGGCTTAACACTACAACACTTGGTCTAAATTATGATTTTGATTTCGACACTCCTTCAAAACATTAAAATTTCTCAAATGGACGTCAAAATTTCTTTATTTCTCCAAATTGGTGTTGACATTTCAAAATCATGACACACATTGAACACGTGGAGTGTCTTCCACATTTTTCGCATTTTGACACTTGTGAATCGTGTTGACAAGTTTTCCTCTTAGATATCAAAAAAGGGCGTTGATATCATATGTCAAAGATGCATATTCTTTTTAGCTTAATGTGTTTTGATTTCAAAGTGTTCTCTTTTAGTTTTACATTAAGCTTTTTTAAAATAGAGGTTAAAATTTTGATGTCTAAAAAGGTAACAAATAGAAGAAAGGTGACAGAGACCCTCACTTGCTCCAAAATACAAAGGTAGAGGAGGAGCTTCCACAAGGAAACCCACTAATGAGGAGAATCTCGTATGATAGAGGAGAGCCTATTGACAGGCTATCATCATGGCACCACAAGGAAGGGCCCAAACCCTCATTATTCTTATTTTACAGTTTTAACCTCCAAGTTTTAATGTTGTTTACTTGTATAACAACAAAACTAAAAGAGATCATATATTTAATGATGCATAACAAAATATGTTTGGGGTGCATATGTAAGGGTCATTTCAATTTTAATTTCATTCTCCCAACTTGGCCAATACAACTAGCATAGTCCCAACATGCACCAAAATATGTGCTTTGCAATAGGGTATGGTTTTCAATCAAAGTAATAAAAAGATGATTTTTTCAAGTGTTAAAAAAAAAACCACCAAAGTTATAAGCTTCAAAACCAAACCAAACCAAACCAAATCTAGGTCAAATACACATCAACTCCAATTTCCTAAAACCCTATTAATTATATTGCAATGGTTGTTGACAACCCCCATGTCCATAGCATGTCATTACGGGATTCTATCGAATTTCATTTAATTTCAAAACCATGTAATAGACACAAGCAAAAAAGGTTTAAAAGGTTCAACATAATATATATGTTTTTATTGAATCAAGGAAAACGTGTTATTAAAAATATGAAAAGTTTCCAAGTGCCTAGTTATGCTTCTTAGAAGGGGGATTTCTTATATCGTTCTTAAAACAAGAATGTATATTTCTTGCTTATTCCATCTAGGTGTAAAAACACATACTTGGTTCTCCATTTCAACTTGTTATGAAAAATTATATATCCCTCTTTTGATTATTTAACCCTTTGCAAATTGATATTATCATTTGTTTTGTACACTCAACCCAGTCTACATGTGCCCCATGGTGACACAGAGAGGTGCACTTCATTCCATGCACTACCACAAGTTTGACCGCACTTTCAATTGTCCCTATAGTTATTAAAAAGCATCAAAGAGCGGGAATGGAAATAGGGAAGATGGTTTTCCATCACCTATTGCCCATAACCCTTTATGAATTTTTATAAACATAATCTAAATCAAAGTTTTTCCCCACCTCTTTTCTAATTTCCTAAACCCTCTAAGAATTGTTAAACATAATTTAGAGAAAATCTCCTGAGAACATGTGAGTAGTCTTGGGTCCTTAATATCGTTATAGTCATCCCATGGGTCCAATTGCTCCTACAATGACACACGGGGGTGGAATTCATCTATTCATTGTCATAAGTTTGACCCATGTTGCCTCCGAGTGTCCCCATACTTAGTACAAAGGAACAAACAAGTGGTAATGGAACATTGGCTTAAAGTGTGAAACCCATAATTCCTCACTATTTGTCACAAACCCTTTCGGCGCTAGTATCTTTTTCTATTAAATAATGTTTTCTTGGACTTTATTCATAACCATGTAACTCCATGTCATTGACCTTCGCAATCATTTGTAAGCATTAATAGGATTAATTTTGATTCCAACTATACAATTAGAAAAATAAAATATTTTTCAAAAAGTGTAGCTCAATTTTTCTATAAATAGGCAATGTTAAAACACTAATACATTACACAATGCTAAGCATTAATGTAAGGTACTTGACGTTCCTAGGTGTAGTCATACACTTTGGGCACGAAGGCACACCAAACAAGTTCTTAAGCCCCTTGGTCTGACTACAATAAAGGGTGCTTAACCAGCCAAAAAAAAAGTGTAACTTAATATATGAAACAAAAAATATCAAAATATAGTGTATATTTTGTATAAAACATAAATTCATATGCATCACATCATCCATTAAATTAATAAAAATCTTCATAAGCAAATTTAAATAGCTAGGTAACTATGTTATAATTTTCTACATACATTTGTCCCGTACAATTTATGTTCCATTAGCTTAGGATAACAAAATTTGAGGTTAAAAAATCAACATTGTTACCATATGTCGAAGATATGTATTCTTTTCAAGCTCAATATTTACCTTAATTTCAATTTTTCTCTTTTATTAAATGATGCAAGGATTTTAAAAATACAAGTTGGACTTTTGAGACTTGGACTAAGGCAACAAAGAAAAGAAAGGTAACTAGCCCGCGCTTATTCAAAAATGCAAACACAGGAGGAGGAGCATGCCCAAGGAAACCCATCGATGAGGAGCATCCCATATGACAGAGAGTCCATTTTGATAATCTATCACCATGGCACCATAAGTAAGGGTCCAAATCCTCATTATTTTTATTTTAAGGTTTTAATTGCAAGTTTTAATATTTTGGTTTGGTATAACATCAAAATCAAAAGGGAACATATATTTAATAATGAGTAACAATATATCATTAGGTCACATATGTAATGGTCATTTCAAGTTTTACTTAATCTACCCAACCCATGCTACCATAGTCTCAACATGTACAAAAATAAGAGCTTTCCAATAGGGTGTGAATGTCCTTCAAATTAATAGAACGGATTTTTTTCAAGTATTTTATAAAATAAATAAAAGACAACCATCAAAGTATTGAGATCATATGTACTTCAAAATACAAAAATAAAAAAGTTCTAAACTTTTTATCTTCAAATACCAAACGAAACCAAATCTTCAAAACTACATCAGCTCCAATTTTCTATTACCTATTACCCTTTTAATTATATTGCAATACTTGTTGACAACCAACATGTCCTTGGCATGCCATCATAGGATTTTGATTGCCTTTCATTTAATTTTTAAACCATGTAATAAACACTAGTATATAAAGTTTAATATAATAGATATGAATTTATTAAATCACAAAGCTTACAAAGTTCAACATAATAGATATGAATTTATCGAATCAAACAAAACATGTTATCAAAATTATTAAGTGTCCAAAGTGCTTAGTTCTTGCTTCTAAGGGAATATCTTAAGATCTTTCTTCTTAAAATAAGAATGCATATTATTTATTTATTCCAGTTAAATGTAAAAACACATCATTGGTTCTCCTTTCAACTTGTTATAACAAACCATGTATCTCTCTTCTAATAGTTTGACCCTTGATACATTTATAAAAAAAATTGGTTTCTACACTCGACCCCCACCTACACATGGCCCATGGTAACACATAGAGGTGCACTTCGGTCCATACACTCCCACAAGTTTGACCCCTACTCTCAATTATCCCTATAGTTCTTGCGGTTTTTCTCCAGCTCTTGCCCTAAACCCATTATGAATTATAATAAAAAATAATTTACAGTAAAGCTTTTCACATCGTTTTTTGTAAACCCTTTAAAAATTGCTAAAACATATTTTAGAACACAATTCATTAAGAACATGTGACTCGACATCAGTCCAAGCGGGAACAAAAAGAGGGCTAAGGGTTTTTTCCCTCCACCTCTTGCCTCAAACCCATTATGAATTATTATAAATATAATTTGAAGTAAGAGTTTTCCCCATCTTTTCTCCTAAACCTGTCAGCAATCATCAAAACATAATTTAGAGCACAACTCATAAAGAACATGTGACTAAACATGGGTCCTCAATATGGTGACAACCCCTACTGCCAAGTATCCTCATAGTTACTGCTAGGTGCCAAAAGCATGTGGGAATGGAACATTGGCTTAAAGTGTGAAACTCATTATTCCCCACAACTAGTCCCAAACCCTTACCGTGTTAGTATCCTTTTCTTTTAAATAATGCTTTCATGGACTATCATTCAGAACCATGTTTCTATGTCATTACCTTGCTTTAGTCATTTGTAAGGATTAAAATAATTAGTTTCAATTTGAATTACACTATTAGTAAACAAAAGATTTTTCGAGAAGTATAGCTCAATTTTTTTATAAATAGATAGTTTTAAAACAGTGATACATGACACTGTTAAACATTAATGTAAGGTACTTGATGTTCCGAGGTACAGCCATACACTTTGGCCACCAAGGTGCACCAACCATGTTCTTAAAGTCCGTCAGTCTCACTATGATAAAAGAGTATTTAACCAACCCAGAAAAAATATGTGTAACTTGATGTAGGAAATAGAAAATGATAAAACATATTGAGAGTATATTTCATCCAAAACACAAATCCAATACATCATTTCATCCATGAAATTGTCAAAAATCTTCATAAGCTAATTTGAATAGCTAAATAACTAGATAGCTCGGTAGCAGATGGGGCGGGTAGGGAGACAAGCTTGATGATCCTGCTCCTCCACCTTTGCTAGTTGTGGGCCCTGGCTTAAAATTTTGTCCTTGTTTTTCTCTCCTTTTTTGACTGAAAAACTTGTTTAATCTGCTAAGTTGTTAACTCTCTCGGCCTGGCCAATGTGAGTTGCAGAGTGTGATTCGTTCACTCTTTTCTTTTGTAAGATCAGCTTCTATTAATGTTTATGTGTGTATGTGTAGCTTTTCGATCAAAAATAGCAAGATAACTATATTATAATTTGTTTTGTTGCATACATCTATCCTCATGCAATTTATGTTTTAGGTACCTTGGGATTCCAAGAATCCTAGGTTATACAACTCAAATAAGCTTTAACAGCATGTACTGTACAATATTTGAATTTGGGCCAACATACTGCACTGCAGCAGCTGCCCTACACATCAAAAATCTGTTCACTTCTACCTATAGTGAATCAGAACACCCCTTCATTTCAGATTTAGCAAGTATATTGATCAAGTTTATTAGAGCTTGAGGAAGCCACCAGCTGACATCCCAAATTGACAAAAAGTACCACACCTCTATTCACCAATATTTATATTGATGGCGTTTGCAAATGCATGCCAGCCCATGATATATGGTATTATAAACTGCAATACAAAGCACCATAATTAGAACTATAATCAGACTCGCCTTGTTGGAAGCTCAAAATAGTCCCCACCTTCTGCATAATTTTGACCATGTTCTAAAAGAGAGTATAGGTGTTTCAAGCACTAGAACCATACATTGAATGTTCCCCGCATCAATGTAAATTCAGCTTTTGTAATGGGAACGCTGAAGTGCTCCTCAATATTCTTAATCTTGTCAGAAACCTCTGCAAAATAGCAATGCATATTTAAATTTTGTGTAGCATTAGATTAGTATCAACATAAACATCATTACCCAGAAAAGCATGGAATTGAACAATAGTACTCAGTTCACACCTCATGGTAATGAAGTATACTGGAAAATAGCTAGCTTAATAAAAGAACTCATTCTTGCCCAAACACAGACACTATATCATAAATAACCAGTTGAAATAATTTTCTGATCAAATTGTACTCTGTAAGATCCAAATTATCAGAAACCAAATTTAGGTACTGTGAAAGAATAGTAAAGGTGGATATCTTTTGGTCTGCAAAATGGTAACTTTTGAGTTGAAGTTAGAAGTTTCCTAAATAGTATCTGGCTGCATGCAAAAAGTTGTAAGTTTGCAGTTCATTTTGGGTACACGTTCGGGTGTGGCAATCGGGTTTGCCGTTATGGCAACTTTTTCCTGGGGTACGGCTTGGATACAGATGTACAATACAATATATAAATATTCTAGTCTAGTAAACAATAACAAACCACATAGAATGCATATAACAAAGAAAATAACCACAAAAACATTCAGATAAACTGATAGTGCTAACTGAATGCTAAATGTCATGATAAATATTAATTATAATTTATTACATCAAAATTGGTACTCGTCATCATATTGCTCTGCATTGAGAGCATCAACATCAACACATGACGTGGTTCATTAGAAACACAAACAATAGCACTCCCACCGCGTCTCCCACTAGCTACGCTTTGTGGGTCCTGCAACACAAAAGAATTCTCCAACAAGTAATGAAAGGTGGGAAATGGAAGCATTCAAAAAAACAATCTCTAGGTTTACATCCCAATGCTTCATCACCCCTTCATTGTACTTGGGCTACTTGTGCGATCGAAGGCACAAATTACAATCTACATAAACCAACTCCTCAGCCTTTTTGGCTGCCAGCTTGTGTTGCTTCGATGAGTGGATCCCCCGTGAAAGCTACGAAATTCCCAAACTTTCTCACAAGCATACGTTTTACCTCAAGATCAGGGAAGAGCCTAGAGAACACCATCATATACCCTTTATTGACTTTAATATCCGCGTACGATGGCACCCTCCTTGGAAAAGAAAGGATCTCAGTGTTGTAGAATTTGGAGTCAATGCAAAGGCAAGGAGATGCAGCGAGGTGGTCATTTAGATCCACCAATCAATGAGATATGACTGCACTTGTTTGGAAAAAGTTTCCTCAAGTTCTTACATTTTTGCATTCATAAGGGCCTCTTTCTTTTCAATCATTGAATCGAAGTTGTCATAGATCTGCCCCAAACAAGGCTGATCCATGTCAGTAAATCAAACCATCCTCGTAATGGGTTCGATGAAACTAAGCAAGTAATCTACACAATGCCATCATTCATTATCTAGGATCAACGTCTTCATTTTTGGGCCTGCTCAATGTTCACCTGCCCCCATACAATCCAAAGGTCGTCGATGCCCATGTTGTTAAGTGCCTCTCGCACCTTCACAAGTAATCTCAAGATATTTGTGTGAGGCAAATCAAGTCTCTAAATCATAGTAGGAAATTAGAACAAAAAAAAAAAAACATTTGAAATTCTACAAGTACTAGATTAAAATTTGGATAAACTTACATCTACTTTGTTTTCTAAAATTAAAAAATTTAACAAAATAGATGATATAAAATACAATTATTTACAGGTAGGAAATTAAACCAAAAAAGAAAAGTTTGAAAATCTACAAGTACTAGATTAAATTTTTGATAAACTTACATCTACTTCGCGTTTTTAAATTCAAATTTTAAAAACAAAATAGATGATAGAAAATGTAATTATTTAAATAATAAATTAAATGACTAAAATAAATTAAAAATAGATTGTTTCACTTACCTTCAACACCCTCAAATTTGAGAAGGACATGAAGATGGCTTGTGAAAAGATTGTTATACTTACTAGATTAATTTTTTTATAAACTTACATTTACTTTGTTTTTGAATTAAAATTTTAAAAACAAAATACATGATAGAAAATGTAATTATTTAAATAGTAAATTAAATGACTAGAATAAATTAAAAAATAGATTATTTCACTCACCTTCAACACCTTAAAATTTAAGAACGATATGAAGATGGCTTGCAAAAAGATTGTTACACTCACTTTCAACAACTTTGCATTTGAAAATGACATGAAGATGGCTAGAACGGTGAAAGTTTGTGAGAAACATTTGGATCTCTTCAACGTCAAGCATACACTTGCTTGATCCACTTGATTTTTTTGCCCAACTTTTACAACATTAGGTTGAGTGAATGGACAACACAAGGTGTCCAAACAATTGTTCGTACCTTGCTTCCACTAACATCCCCGCGGCTTCGCAATTTTGAGCGTTGTCTATCATGGTTTGACTTTGGACAACAATTTGAAGCTCCACCACCTCAATAACCGAAAAGGATGTTGGTAATGAACTAGACATCCTTCACATGCTCTCTCACAAGCAACGACTTTCAAAAACATTACCTTTTTGGGGCACACTACAACCACATTAATCAATGGTTGATTTCTTACATCTTTCCATCATTAGAAATGATGGGCACCCTCTTTGAGCCCACGAATCCCTAATTAGCTACAATGAATCCTTTACATTTTTTTGCCTCACCAATAGGGTGGTGCAAATAATCTCTTAGTCGACCCTTTTTACCCTTTTGCGGCCTCGACAATCGCACTCACCGTATCCTGTCAATATGATGAACTAACAACATCAAAGAACAATGCATTGGCATACACACACCATGCAATTTACTCATTAGTGATATCCCTAGACTCAATTTTAAACCACCTTTCCAATCTTCCTCTTGTTCCTTTGCATGAAAGATGAGAATCTTTTTCATGCGTAGAGGGTATCACCAAAAATGGATACCACAACCACAACTAGGAAACCAATATGCGGCAATCGGTTGCTTCCTTGACTGAGATCCTTTCTTTTCCAAAGGATGACCAAATTTCAAGGCAAACATCACGTTTGCTTCTTCCTACTCCTATATATACTAAAGAATTCTTGATGTTGGCACCAGTGTTGATACCCTAGCTAAGTATTGGACACAAGTGGTATTTCACCCAAGCTGTATCAGCTAGTGTATCGAGCATTGCACCATTGCAAACCCAAATATAAACCCCACCACCTCGAACCTACTCTAGCATTGTCACATACTTCCAAAGCAATGAATGTGGATCAGTTTTGGATCACGATTAGCCCACGTTTTAGTAATTGTAGCTGCATGTTTAAAAACCAAAGCACAATCATAGCCTTATGAGAAAAACAAACCCTAGGGCATAACCGACATGTACTTCACAACAAGTTGAATAAGTGACAAATAAATAAATAAAATGAAGACAAGAAAGGGTGTGTAAGATTGAAAAAATAAAAGTTAAAATAGTTTGTAATATCCCCTTGTGGGATATTATCCAAATATGCAAAATTAATATTGAATCGACTCTAGAAGGACTAAACCCTCCTAGTTCGACCTCAAATAATCCAATGTTAGCTTCAATACAACCCAAATAGGGTTGGAGTGAGCCAAGGTGGTGGATTAGATGGGAGAACCAGTTAGGAAATTAATCACTTCAAATCTAAAATTAATTACAGCAGTAATTAATTAATAAATGCACTAGACTGCTGCAAACTTCAAAAATTAATAACTTGCTCAATACTTCGTCTTTTGCCGTGAAATAAAGTGCAGACTAATCTATAATTCAAGAGCTTTCAAAAGATATTAAAATCTGAATTTTTAGATCACCAAAAACCCTCCAAAACAACCCCCAAAATCTGCTTCCAAGTCGCTAGGGTTAGAATAAATGCTATAAATTAATTTCAGCTCATACAACCCTTCCAAAACACTCAAACAATCAGCCCTTGATCTGAAATAATTGATTAGACACAACAACAAATAGATCTAGCATAAACAACCTCAAAACATGATAGATCAAACCCCAAACCAAGTCGATTTGCCTCTAATAAATTGCAGCAATAATAACAGTCACAAAGTACCACAAACCCTTCACAAAAATGCAGATTTATGCTTCAAATAAATGCGCCAAAACCCAAGACCAAGTCACCAATATTAGAAGGAGAATCACCAACAAGTATATTTGCAAATCTCATGAAAATACTTCAATGGAATATCAAACTAGCACAATAACTCCCACGAGAGAGAGAGAGAACATTAATGGGCATGCATCCCAACTCCAAGCATGGAGTGAAAATCAAATGATCAATCAACATACCCTCTAAGGAAATGCGACCTCCCTTTTATAGAACTAAGGGGTGCAATATCCAATAAAGACCGACCTTTCCCTTTTGGAGGGAAAACATAAACTCTCATTAAAATATTTAATACTAAGACTATGTGCACTTTATTTATTTTTAATTAAATAAATAAAAGTAACTAACCTATGTGCACATTAAACTAACTAAAGAGACTCCCACTTGTAGCGCTAGGCATGCCAAGGGGTACAAATGCAAATGAAAAATAAATATTAATAATGTCCCAAAAAGGGGGACATTACATAGTTCCTTCAATCAATAATCCTCCTACTTGTCTCCGCATGATCACCATGGCAATGAATAGATACTTATACTAGCATAGAAATATGATAACAATGTTGCTTGATGAAGTTTCAACCTTAAATGTGCAATGAGAGGCAAGTATGCAATGAGACATAAGTGTTTTGTTTTGTATATTATGTTATACTTTTTGAGTTTAGACCCTTGGCCTATGCTTTTGAATGCCTCTCTACTGTGAAAAGGATTGATTTTTGGCGCTAGTTAGCACTTGAGCTCCCAAAACTGATTGTATTGTGTGAAGATCTTGATACAATTGAATAAGGAGGTGATTGGAGAATGTAAGTCGGTTTACTCTAAATTATTATAAAGTGAATAACATCATTATTTTAAAGACTAAGGGAGAATACTTAAGTCATTTTAAAATTATTATAAAGCACTTATATCTAGCACTTATAATAATGTATATGACTTAATAATATATTAAAATTATTATAAGCCTTTAACAAAGAAAAAGATGCCAATGTAATTTTTATCCATCCTAGGAGATATGGCGACTTGCCTTAGAGGGTAAAAGGGAAATTAGAAGAATAAAATAATATTATATTTTTGTATTCCCTCTAGGGAAATGCGACTTGGGTTGGGATGGAGTTTAGGTACTTATTGCATAGAAATCACCCCCATTTGCTGATTGGGTGTGTTGGAGGTAATTTTTGGGTCACTTCTTTCTTTTATGGGAAGGGGTCGACTTGTTTGGCATCATTCTACCATTTCCACTTTGTTATTTTGGCTTTGAGCTGAAGTATTACTGCTGTAATTTTCTGAGGACGAAAACCCTCAAGAAAATTAAAGGAAGAACAAAAACTCTTCCTCTTTTGGTGTGTTGAAGTCCAGCTTTAAATCTGATTTTTAGATCATATTTTATTGCAGCTGGAGCGACCCAGTTTTGGGTATTTTCTCAGCGATTCAAGGGTTGGAAAAATCTATTTTTGTATCAGCTGTTGCAAGGGCATTTCCAGAAAATTATTCCAATATTTTTCAAGTGTTTTGTTGGGGTTTCAAGCTCATTTTCACTGCTGCAAGTACAGGTCAGATCTGCAGCTGTTCATCATTGAAAATCTGATTTTGGACTCAGTTGTTGATGCTTTTCTTTTACATTATATTTATAAAAATTAGTTCTTCCATAAAAATCAGAAAAACAAGTTTTTGGTGTGTTTAGTGGTATTTTGCTTCTCTTTCCAAATCGCATTTTCCAGTAAAAATCAGATCTGCAGTGTTTGCCTTTAGATTTTGTGTTGTTTCAGCTGGGGTTTCATTCTTTTCCATTAAAGTTTTCAATCAGATCTTGGTGGGGACATTACAGTGGTATCAGAGCAAGTTTTCCTCCCATCCTGTGAGGGAAATCTTCAGAAATCAGATCTGAATGCAATCAGCAAAAATCACATAGTATATCACAGAAGGAACACTCCTAGAAAGGGCACAATGGAAGAACATGATCAAAGGGCTCCTCCCAATGATACTCTCAGCTATATGAATGAAACTATTACCAGAGTGCAGAGAGAGTTGCAACAAACAATGAGGGAAAATCAAAGAGAAATGTGTGATGCATTTACCAGTTCGATTCAGTGATTTGGCTATGGCTCTACAAGGGAATGTTGCAGCTACTAATCATGTAGCAACTAATGTGGGAGAGGAAGCTCAATGGGACCAACCAGAATACTTCCAATGCTACACATCCTACCTTCAAAGCCAAGTTTCTCCAAAGAGAAGAACCAGTTGAGGAAGTGGCACAAAATGATGTGGATGATGTAGAAGCCTATGGTGATGAGTATATGCAACTCAGCCTTAGGGTAAGGGATATGCTACCTTTCAGAGGACTTTGCCAGTTAAAAATAACAAGGGTGCAGGGAGGAATAGGAGAGCTCATCAAGAGGCACCAAGAAGGGACATCCAACAAAGGTTAGGAAAGGTAACTCTTCCTTCATTTGATGGTACTAAAAAGTGTTCTGCTAGAGCTTGGCTGCAAAAGCTTGATACATATCTCTCTCTAAATCCTATGTATGAAGAAGAAGCCCTCAAATTTGCAACTTTACATTTAGAGGGGATGGCACATGAGTGGTGGTACCATGGGTTGATTACCCAAGGTCATGGTTCCATTACTACTATTGGGGAATTCAGTTCATGTTTGATTGAGAGATTTGATAGGACAGATCCGGATATGTACTTCAAGGAGCTAGCACAACTTAAGCAAGAAGGGTCACTAGAAAATATATTTCTGAATTTGAAAGAATTTCAGTTATGGTACCGGATATCAGCGAAAAGAGGTTAGTATTGTTGTTTATGGAAGGATTAGAAGAACAACTAAAGGGTCTTGTGAAAGCATTCAGCCCTCCATCTTTACAAGGGGCCATTAGGAAAGCATTTGACTTGGAAAAAGCAGTTCCAAAGGGTAGAAATCTGCAGCAAAAATCAGCAGCGTTTGGGCAGCCAAAGGGAGTGTTTGGGCAGCCAAAGGCCTCTTCATCAAGTGGGCAAAAGACACCAAATTATGGGCAGCAAGGTAAGCCATTTCAAAATAAATCAGATGTGAAAGATTGGAACAAAAACAACAAGGAAATAGAGACAAGAAATGAGCTTAGAAGAAAGAAATTATGTTTTCATTGTAGAGATCCTTGGACTCCTAATCATCATTGTCTTCCAAAAGGGGCAGCACACTATATTGAGATTATTTCAGATGATGAAGAAGAAGAAGAGGAGCTGATCATGAGGAAGAAGAAGAACAAACAAAGGAGGAAAATGAAGGTCCCAAGGATGGAACATTGGCCACCTTATCCGGAGCACCAAGGTACCATGCTTTCCATATCAAAGGTGTTCTTCATGGGCAAAGAATTATAACTTTGATTGATAGTGGAGCTACTCACAATTTTATTGATGAGAGCTTAGTGACAAGAATGGGTTTGAAAGTAGAAGATTTTCAAGGATTCAATGTAACCGTGGCGGATGGATACACTCTTGCATGTACAAAAAGATCCTCAACTTGAGATCACATTGGGAAGACATAAGGTATGTGATGATTTTTATGTCATTGGTATTGGTGAAACAGATGTTGTTTTGGGAGTTCAATGGCTGCAATCTTTGGGTGAGTTCACTCAAAATTATCAAACCATGGAACTGAAATTTAAGTCCCAAGGCAAGGAAATAACATTGCAAGGCTTGAGGAGTGGAGTTCCTCAAGTGGTGACCGCCAAAAGTATGGAGAGATCTTTCACTAGAGGGCAGATTGCATGGGCTGCACATTGTTTGGTAAGTGTTACTTCTGATTTTTCATCGCAGCCATCATATCATGTGGATATTCAATCTATTTTGGATAGACATAGCAAAGTTTTTCAGATTTACCTCACGGTTTGCCCCCGGATAGAGGATTTCAGCATATTATTGAGTTGGAGCCCGGTTCAACTCCGGTTATATCTTCTCCTTACCGTCACCCAAGAGCTTTCAAGGAAGAAATAGAAAAGGTGATTAAGGAATTGTTGGATATGGGCCACATAAGGCCAAGTTCTAGTCCATTTGCCTCTTCAGTTGTTTT
This sequence comes from Taxus wallichiana var. yunnanensis, assembly GCA_018340775.1. Taxonomy (NCBI): domain Eukaryota; kingdom Viridiplantae; phylum Streptophyta; class Pinopsida; order Cupressales; family Taxaceae; genus Taxus; species Taxus wallichiana. The sequence goes on along the minus strand of CM031240.1, from coordinate 785,704,859 downwards.
GGTAAAAAAGAAAGATGGGACCATGAGGATGTGTGTGGACTACAGGTTGTTGAATAAGAAGACTATCAAAAACAGGTACCCAATACCAAGGATTGATGAGTTGCTTGATGAGTTGCATGGGGTTGTTTTCTTTTCAAAAATTGATCTAAGATCCGGCTACCACCAAATCAAGGTAAGAGATGAAGATGTCCATAAGACAACTTTTAGGTGTCACTTTGGTCATTTTGAATTTTTAGTGATGCCATTTGGGTTAACCAATGCTCCTGCTACTTTCCAATCATGCATGAATCACATTTTTAGGGAGCATTTGAGAAAGTTTGTCTTGGTATTTTTTATGACATTTTGGTGTATAGCAAATCATGGGAAGAGCATTTGAGACATTTAGATTTGGTTTTAAGCATTTTGGAGCAGCAAGGACCTTATTTTAATGTATTACGGGTTTTAGGATGGAGCATTGCGGATTGAGCAGTGGTTCCTCGTCGCCTTCCTCGAAAGTTCTTTTTGCAAAGTTATCCAAATGTGAGTTTGGCATGGAAGAAATCTTATATCTAGGACATGTCATCAATGCAAAGGGGGTACATGTGGACCAACAAAAGATTCAAGCCATTTTGGATTGGCCTACTCCCACCACATTGACTCAACTAAGAGGATTCTTGGGTCTTTGTAGTTATTATCGCAGATTTGTGAAGGGATTTTCACAACTTTCAGCCCCCTAACAAATTTGACAAAGCAAGGAGCCTTCACATGGTCACAATCAGCCCAACAAGCATTTGATCACCTCAAAAAGGTAATGAGTTCATGCCCAGTACTCGCTGTTCCAGATTTTTCAAAGCCTTTTGTGGTGGAATGTGATGCATCCGGTGATGGAATTGGGGCTGTTTTGATGCAAAATAAACATCCCATAGCATTTGAAAGTAGAAAGCTTAAGGATGTGGAGAAAGGATATTCTATTTATGACAAAGAAATGTTGGCCATCATGCATGCATCTAGTGAAGTTTAGACAATATCTTGTTTGTGGCAGGTTTGTTGTCAAAACAGATCATAACAGTTTGAGGTACTTTCTTAATCAAACTGATTTAAATGATAGGCAACAAAAATGGGTAAGCAAAGTGCAATCTTTTGACTTTGAAATTGAGTTTGTGAAGGGAAAAAAGAACATAGTTGCAGATGCTTTATCAAGGAAACCATATTGTTGTTCCATGAGTGAAATTGCAGCAGATTGGAAGGCTGATATAACAGCAGAATACGCCAAAAATCAGCTTGCTTGTGATATATTTGATGGGAAAATTGATGATGACAAGTACCAAGTGATTGATGGCATCATACTCTATAAAAATAGAGTCTTTTGGTGCCCGAATCTAAGGTAAAATGCAGAATTTTAGCAGCCATGCATGACTCACCTTTAGCTGGTCACCAAGGGTATTTTAAAACATATAAACAGGTAAGAGAGAAGTTCGTATGGAAGGGATTGAAGGAGGTATTGCAACACATTAGGGAGTGCCTTATATGCCAACAAAGCAAGGCACAACATGAATTTCCAGCAGGTCTTTTGCAGCCCCTACCCATTCCAAATCAAAAATGGGAGAGCATTTCTATGGACTTCATCATTGGTCTTCCTTCGGTTCAAGGTAAGAGTGTTATCTATGTAGTGGTGGATAGATTGACCAAGTATGCTCATTTTTTCCTCTTCCCACTAAGTTTGATGGACCTTTAGTGGCTGGAATATTTTTTAAAGAAGTTTTAGACTTCATGGGCTGCCTAAGAATATTGTGAGTGATAGGGACAACAGATTCTTAAGCTCTTTTGGCAAGAGCTCTTTCATCTTGTAGGCACGGAACTAACTCCAAGCACAAGTTACCATCCACAAACGGATGGGCAAACAAAGATTGTAAACAAATGGATAGAAGGGTATTTAAGATGCTTTGTTACAGGGCAGCAATCAACATGGATTAAGTGGCTTTATTTGGGAGAGTTTTGCTACAACACTTCCTATCACATGTCCATTGGTATGTCTCCATTTAAGGCACTATATGGTTATGATGCATTTTCATTTGTTGATGTTGTTCTTCCGGATAGTAGAGTGTCGGGTGCTAAAGATTTGGTGCAGCAGAGCCAAGATATCATGAAAGCACTCAAGGATAACCTTGCACATGCCCAAAACCAGCAGAAGTTATATGCAGATCAGCGAAGGATGAGAGGTCTTTTGAGGTAGGAGACATGGTTTTCCTAAGGCTACAACCTTATAGACAATCTTCCTCAAAGGGAAGGGTTCGGAAAAGTTAAAACCAAGGTTCTATGGTCCCTACAAGGTCACACGAAAGGTGGGAAAGGTTGCATACGAGCTTGAACTTCCAGCTCAAAGTAAAATACATAATGTGTTTCATGTATCATGCTTGAAAAAAGCATTGGGGCAGCATATTGTTCCCTCCATAGAGTTGCCTCCTCTTGATGATGAAGGCAAACTTGTCTTGGAACCGGAAGCCATCTTAGAGGTACGTGAAAAAGGTTGAGGAATAGAGTCATTCGGGAGTATTTGATTCAATGGAAAGGGCTACCTCTTGAAGATGCAACATGGGAAGGTGCAGAAATTTTGGAGCATCCAAATCTACAATTGCTTGTGGGCAAGCAATTCGAGGAAGGGAGGACTGAAATGTCCCTCTTTCTAAAATAACATCTTGGAAGACCCTTGGCCTATTTTGTCTACCCGACGGCTAAGGGGATTTATAAGGGTGACTTAAGTCATTTTTAAATTATTATAAAGTGTCATTACATTAGTAAAGAAAAAATATATATCTAGCACTTATAATAATTTATATGACTTAACATATTGTTGAAACAACTTCATATTTATAATAACGTGAACACTAATAAAGATTTCTTAACATTCTCCCCCTTAGTGTGAGTGTGGGGAAGAACCGCATCTCGAAAAAAATGGAAACAGAATCATATGTCTCCGCATACTTTTAGAACACATCTTGTTGGCTTGGATCTTGCTGTTTGGATCTTGTTGCACATGACCAATCCACTTCACCACAATGAATCCCATACCGAATGATCACACTTCCACCGATTCACCTACCTACGCGAACTCAACAGTTCCCGCTTTCACTTCCAATGGTGGTTATTTCACCGGCCGATCGATGTTAGAAATACGACAGTCAAAGAATCTCGGCGATCGAGAGGATCACTCCGGTTCGCCTAACCTCCCATACAATCGTTCTCAAAGCATCCAAAATGCACATTCTCCTCGTTTCAATCTTAACAAGGGAAGGAAACCACACACCATTTTATTTTGCACATACCACACAACTGAAAAAGAAATGCCACCATACCAAAATGTGACCCCGTCGTTGGTGACTAATGAGAGGCATTGATCTCCCTCCATCCTTTGTTGCCTTCGTCCTCTAGTGTCATGCTTAACTCAGCTTGATTTGGATTTGAGGATCTTTGAACAATTCACCCCATAAGATGGACATCGCGTATAAGCGAAAATATGTCCAATTATTAAAAAGTGAGGCAAAAAAAAATATTTTTCAGACTTTTACAATGACACAATTTTTATATTGACAACATGACCAACTCTTTTGAAACTTGATTATTAACTTAATTTTGATTAAATGACTCTTGAACATGATAATATTACTAATCCTAAAATCACCTATTGAAGGACACAAATACCAAGTCTCTTGACTCACCACTATGAAATTAAATGACCAACTTCCAACTTCTCTACACAATTGACATTTTAAATTAAAAAATACTTAAAATACAAGAATTACAATGACTCTTGGAGACTTCAATTAAATTCACCTATAAAAATAACTCCTTAGACTCTAAACAATTATATGACTTAGACTTTTGACTAGACAATAAACAAATTAAAAGTAACAAAAATTAAAACAAAGCTTATACTTTAAAAATCACCTAGGAAACCACGAACTAATACTACTTACTACAAACCACAAATCTTTTTGTAAAATCGCGGCTGTGTGGAGAAAAGAAGATGGACAGCAACTTTTGGTAAGTTGGTCGGAGAGTGCAACAGATAAGGAGAGCTCCAAATTTGGCAGGGCCGTGAGTAATCAGGCATGAACAGCAAGAAACATTCCTTTCGAAGAGAATGAAGTCGATGTAGGAGAGCAGGCTGGGTATGAGTGACCAGCTCAGAGATAAGCAAAAGATCCGTAAAAAGATGCCGATGGAGGAGAGCAGGTTGTGTAATCAAACATCCAGTGTGATGAGTGAACAGGGTTGAGCATGGATTGAAGCCTTTATACGCCAAATCTCCACGCCAACGTTCACCAAATTCGCCAAGATCTGTATTTATCACTCTAAACAAACAGATGCAAAGAATTTGAAGCTAGGCCATGAATCCGCAATGGAGATAATGCAGTGAGCTCGCAGATCACCAATAAGAGTCAGATTTGAGAGACTTGTTTCGAGGAGCAAGCAATCTGTCAAGCGCTAGACTTTATAAAACCTTGCCACCAACACGTTGAGGCAGTCGCTGCTAAGTACGTTAGATGTAATGTAATGGTAAGCCAACGCACTGAATACAGAAACCAATACAAGCTACAACAATTTAATGCTAATAATGAGGCAAATTTGGGAGGATCAGATGCATACACGGGCAACCCATAAAATCAATGAAATTGCCCTTTTTAAAACACTCAGGCCCACATATTCGCTCTGATACCAGATGAAAGTGACACAGCAGATTTACAGAGCAATAATAAGTTATATTCTGTATAGGATCTCTCCACATATATAGGAAACTTCCTTCCTATTATTTAGGAGAGCTACAAACAATATCACTCTATACGTGAAGTTGTTGAAACAACTTCATATTACAAATTTACAACTTATAATAACGTGAACACTAATAAAGATTTCTTAACAGGTTTGGCATCATTCTACCATTCCATATTTGTTATTTTGGCTGGTGAGCTGAAGTATAACTGCTGTAATTTTCTGAGGACGAAACCCCTCAAGAAAATTAAAGGAAGAACAAAAACTCTTCCTCTTTTGGTGTGTTGAAAGTCCAGCTTTAAATCTGATTTTTAGATCACATTTTTATTGCAGCTGGAGTGACCCAGTTTTGGGTATTTTCTCAATGATTCAAGGATTGGATAAATCTGTTTTTGTATCAGCTGTTGCAAGGGCATTTCCAGGAAATTATTCCAGTATTTTTTAGGGTGTTTTGTTGGAGTTTCAAGCTTATTTTCCACTGCTGTAGCTACAGGTCAGATCTGCAACTTTCCATCAGTGAAAAATCAGATTTTGGACTCATTTGTTGATGATTTTCTTTTGCATAATATTTATTAAATTCAGTTCTATAAAAATCAGAAAAGAGGAATTTATTGGTGTCTTTAGTGGTATTTTACTTCCCTATCCTAGTCGCACTTCTCTTTAAAAATCAGATCTGCAGTGTTAGTTTCCAGATTTTGTGTTGTTTTCAGCTGGGGTTTCATTCTTTTCCATTGAAGTTTCAATCAGATCTTGGTGGGGACATTACAAAAGTTATATGATCCCAACCTTCTCTAGCTGAAGGATTTGTCTGGTGTAAGTTGTTATGGGATCCACTTTATTAGACAACTAGTATCACTCGTTTCATTATTTGGGACATGATGAACAACTACCTCTTTAGACTCAATTTTCCTAAATGTATCACATCTTATTAGTATTTGGAACTGCATCCCCAAACCTCACGACAGTGATTGGATACAACAATTTAACAAAACAAGCACCTGAACAGCTTCCTTTTTGTGAGGCTACAGAAGATAAATTGAAGCTACCAAGTGTGGGCTGAGGCTGCTACTGTCAATGAAGCTAATGTGGGTAGAAAATAGCTTGAATGCAGACCTTCATAGATTCATTGCAAGATTAGGCAGCCAAACCGAGGCATTTTGCCAAAGCTTTGGAGTTCAAGGAGTGAAAAGTACCCAAATTTAAGATCAATTGCAGAAGCTCAAAACCACTGACTTCCTTTCCAAAAAAGTTCAAAGACTTGGTTTCCAAACATTCTGTTGAATGCAATAGTATTATCAATGTCAATCATGGCCAAGTTACCAATCATTCAAAGAGAAGTCAAAGGCTGTTGGTACAAATAATCATACACCCAAGTATTACTCCATGTGGATCCTCAATTGTCACTATGCCAAATGGAACACAGAGAATGTGCATGAAATCCAATTGCTACCAGATTCACCACTTCCCAATATGCGCTTTTATGGGTTGTCCATTTTTAGGCAAATGATGTGAAGAAACAACTCCAAAGGCTATTGGAACAAATAGGCATATGCCCAAGTACGACTCCATGCGGATCCTCAATTGTCACTATGCCAAAGAATGATGGCACAGAACGTGCATTTACTATAGGGCATGAAACAAAATAACTATCAAGAACCAATATCCTCTACCAAAGATCTTAGATAAATGACTTGTTGGATCAAGTACAACATGCCAAGTGCATCACAAAGTTAGACTTTGAATTCGGTTATCATTAAGTAGAGGTGAAGGACACAAGCAGCTTTACGGGACGACACAATTGCGGCTAGGGGTCCCAATGAAGGGATGCCTTGGACCACACAGCCCTTATCAAAGTTAGATCTCACCGAAGTAAGATCATAGCCACAACTCTTAACAAAAAACAAAAAAAGCTTCTTCTATTAATGTAAGGAAAGATTACAAACTTGGGCATCATGGCATTACACTCCAATGACAGTCTTATGACAAGATTCTGCGAGAATTCTTCTAGGAATTCCAATCCTATGACCTATCATAAGCTTGCAGACTCTGTAGAGCTTCTACAAACCACACTCAGCTCAATTTCGCAGTTTCACATTAGATGCACTTCTTAATCGGATAATAGGTGCCTTACATGCTCACAACTCCCTTCTATTTATAGATTTCATGGTGACTCGGTAGGAGAACAAACATGCCTTTGCAAGTAAAGATCACCATTGATATTCCCATGAAGTTTTCTTCCATTGGATCAAGCTCAATTAGATCGTTTGGTTGGTCCCTAGCCATGAAAAACGGATCAAGGCCCACGTGTGTCTCCCCTAATTATATTAATGTTGATAGGAGATCCTATCAAGCATAGGTCCAATAATTGTAGCAAATAGAAGTGGTCATGTAGAAATGCAAGACTTCACGCCGTCAACAAGTGTGTTCGTCGGCATCAAGAGAGCATCATAGAAACATCTAACCTTTGGCGGCGAGTACAAGGCTTTGCAACTTCATCACGCAAGAAATTAGTGTTCCACTGCGAGGAGACAACACATACGGGGTTTGTACAACTTTGGCAAGCGCGCGTAGAATAGAAAGCTTTGTCGCAAAGTGCGGACACGTTTGTGTGGCATGGACAATGTTGGGCGGTTGAATATAAGTCTATGTGGCAAATTAAGCCTCCACGGCTTGGATAGGTTTTTTGCAGATTCCGCAAGAAATAGCTAAGATATTGATTTCTACGTGGCACACTTAAGAGTGGTGGCGGTTTTGTGCAAATCTTTATTCAAATAACTATAAATATTTTTGGGTGATGCAAGATTGCTTGTAAACCCAGATGCTCATGCATGATGGGGAAGTTAAATTGTTGGGGATGTTCATCGCATTTGTTGCACGTCTAGTTACACTTCCAAAGAAACACTTATGCACCCAAACCTATTAGAATATTGGTGCAAACAATTATCCTCGCCCCTTGCTTTGACCTATCATGCCAAAGTAGAAACTGGACATGCTCACCGAGGCACAAGAGAATACCGGTCCCATCATGTTTTAGCATTATGATAAGGAAAATAAAGTAGTTAACAAATCGAAGCACTAGTTAGGCACACACATCGATCAATATACTTATGCGCCGAAATACATTCACTCCATAACATCTTGTACTTCATATTGATTGCTCAAAACATAACAATAATCATCTCATGCCTCGCTCTCTTTGTCGTCCTTCCTCTTTACAATGATCCCTACAAGAGGCATATATACTAGTAGGGACTTTCCCTTCACTAGTTGAACAAAAGCTATTCTTAGCCCTTGGGTTCTATAACTATCACTTAACTATTACATCAAGGCGGTGGTTATGCCACATCACCATACTCTACTCGCATGGTAATACTCTAGACGTCTTTCGCCTATATTTAGCCATGCATTCGTTTTATCCGCCCCACAAACTATCTTTAGACCATCTAACTTTAGTTTGTTCTACTTGTTTCGACGCCGACTCCACGCAAGTAAGCCAAACAACAATTGCTTTTGCTATTTTTGTCCTTTCTATTTCTCGGCACGTTCCTTTATCCCCCTACATGCATAAGCTCTCTTCTAGTTAAAATTGTGTGCCTTCATGTTCTACTTTTAGGTGTGAAGCTTCCTTCCGCCTCATCCCGAATCCTCTGCGCCTCCCTTTAGAGCTTGTGTGCAACTTTTTTGTTATTTTCACACACATCTCTTCTAACATTCTTGCGCATAGCTCTTCTCGTCATTCATGCACGCAGCTCTTGTCATTCATATGCACAGCTCGGAGAATATAAAGAATAAAGAGTTAGTTCCCAATGTGAGACTTAACCAATGAAAGAACGTAGAATTTTGGGGCTCATCAACATATTCTCCACAATTGCAGCTTCTTTGCACTCCTTCACCTCAAGGGGAAATCTTTTACTAGGGGAAATCTTTTTACTAGGGTAAAAACAGCAATTTGCTTTTGCCAAGTGAATACAATATCAGCAATGACTTTATATTTCAGTGTGTGTAATATCCCTAAAAATACTTTCTAACAAATCTGGATATTTTTGTTAATTCCTAGGGCAACAATATTAAAAATATGATTTCTATAACAACAGCAATAATCTATTTTTTAATATAAAAACAGCAATCCATAATTCGTAAAACAATATTTTATATATTGAATATGAACCAGCTACAATAAAGATACCAGTGTTTGAATATAATGGTATGGAGTTGAACTAGTGGAACACTTGCACCTAAATTATCACCGCAACCCCTGAATGGAATTGCCAAGCTCAGATGTGAGGGTTTTCATCCCCAAACCTGTATGTAAATGAGGGATTTCGTCCTCTATTGCTATTGTAGAAACTAAAGCCACTACAGACAATAAAAACCCCAAATATACCTTTATAACTTCCAAACACTCTCCAAAGTGGGTGCCCCCTTTAGACTTACATGCATGATCTTTGAACAATTAAAAATAATAAATCCCTCCTCCATGTTGGTGCCCCATCCTAAGAATAGGATTAAACATATTTAAAAAAACTTTACCCACCTCCTACCTTAGAATTAGGATTTTGGTATTCATGCACCCTCTCTATTTATTTATTTATTTATTAATTCTAACTCAGTGCCCAATAATAGAAGTCAACCTTCTATTATTATTTTATTCTATTAATGCTTTTTGGATTAAAATATAATTTAAGTGTCATTTTCCAATTAAAATATAAAAATATCCTTGAACCACTTAAATTAATTTATTTTCCTCTTTAATTTCCCTTAGCCTACGGAAAATAATAAAAAATAGGATTCAAGTATCCGAAATTAATTGATTTTGAAAAGAAGCATTACAATCGCCTTCTTCCCGAAATTGCTTGCCCTCAAGCAATTGCAAGTCTCTTCTGCAAATACTTGGATCCCAAACTCTCATGTTCACACAATTTGGAACTTGTATGAACGGATCTATGTGCCCTTTGCCACTCAAAGTGTTCTTCACTCTATTACCATTTCCACTATGTTGTCCATGATGACCACACATATGTAATGACTTAGTAGGAAGCAACAAATCCACAACACTTTCATACCTTTGGTTGTCCTCAACTTGTTCACCTTCCTTTGTTGAATGAAGCTTGGTTGAGATATCTTCAACATCCCCAACCTTGTGACTCGGAACTTTTGGGTTAAGATCAACATTCTTCTTCACCTTGAACTCTTCACATTCAACAAGTGAATCTTGTTGACGCATGCAAACATTAGAAGTCAATAAAACATCTTCATGATTCTTGCTAAAGTCATGAACACAGTCAATTTGCTTCCCATAGGTTATTGTTCGAAAATTCTAGCAAATTGAAAATCAACATTAGCAACCGGTAAAGCCCTTTTTTCATTTTTATGCCCCTCAACATGGTCTTCTTGGAACTCCACCCCAAAACCTTCTTGTAGATTAATAAAATTGGTGAGGGATATGACATCTCTAATCTCACTAGGAAGTACCATGTACTCCTCATATCCAGAACAATATCATATGTTATGGTAGGCTGAATTTTGCCTCCCGAATTGCTTCCTCTACGTAAGAAGTTTGGCCGGAAGGGTAATTGTTTTCTTTTATTTTTTATTGCCTCTAAACCCTAATTTGGTGTTATAAATACACCCCCCCTCTATCACTTCACACCTCTCTCATTGAGCATTTGTGAGCATAAGATTGAAGAGTTTATTTTTTGTAGTGAGCTTGGAAGTTGGAGGCTTGGAGCTTGTTTGGCATTGCTTGTGGGCTCTTTGTGGTGATATTGGCATCCATTTGTGAGCACCTCACCTCTATTTGTGAGCACCTCTCTTATTTGCAAGGATTTGGAGGATTGGGGCAGCCTTGAATAGTGTTCATTTGGAGTTGTTTGGCATCAAGTGTGGGCTCTTTGTGGTGGCATTTACATCTACATTTGGAGTGTGGGCTCTTTGTGGTGCCATATACAAGCTTGGAGCATTTTCTCACCTCATTTGTGTGCACATTGAAAGGTATGTTACATTTTAAACTTGCCCCTTATTTGTAAATTTTATTAAAAAAGAAATAGGAAATTTATTTTTTTTTATTTGCATTTTCAGATTTGTTTGCATTTGCAATGGCCCCCAAATCAAAAGACCCTACATGGGCCCATGCAGACACAATTGATGATCAAGTTTTTTGTAAATATTGTAAGAAACACATCAAGGGGGGGATTCATAGGTTGAAACAACACTTGGCTGGTCAAAGAGGCCAAGTTACCCCATGTGAGGCACCTGATATTGATGACATTAGGTTGGAAATGAAAAACATGCTTGAAAAACATAGAGAAGAGAAGGCTAGGCAAAAAGAGATGGAAGCTGAAATAGGAGAAGGAGGGAACATGCCTTGAGTGTTGAAGGATCTTGCTCTGACCCTTCTGTGACTGTTAGAGACCCCTTTCGGTATATGCCTCCCCCATCCACTCATAGTCAAGAAAACCGGCCTCAAAAAAGAAAGAACATTCAAAGCTTTTTTCCATCTTCCACACCTGCCACTGCTAGTGCCTCCATGCCAACACAAAATCAGCCTACCTTGGATAACCATTGGAAGAAGCAATACAAAGAAGCAACTTTTGAGTACATTGCTAGATGGTGGTATGATGCAGATATCCCTTTCAATGTTGCCCGCTCACCTTATTACCAGCCGATGTTTGATTCCATTGTTGTTGCTAGTAAGGGCTTCAAAGGCCCTAGTATGCATGACTTGAGAGGATCACTTTTGAAGAAAGAAGTTGCATCCATAGATGAATATTTGAAAGGTTGCAAAGCTTCATGGGCCAAAACAGGATGCACTATCATGTCAGATGGGTGGAGTGATGGCAAGAACCGCACAATAATAAATTTTCTTGCCTCTTGTCCACAAGGTACAATGTTTTTGAAATCAGTAGATGCATCTGATAGGGTGAAAGATGCAAATTTATTGTTTGAGCTTTTGGATGAGATTGTTTTAGAGGTGGGGGTGGAAAATGTTGTACAAATCATAACAGATAATGCATCTAACTATGTTCTTGCTGGTAAGATGTTAGAGGCTAAACACAAAACAATATTTTGGACTCCATGTGCTGCACATTGCATAGACCTCATGCTTGAGGATATAGGGAAAAAAGATTGGATCAAGAACACTGTAGAGCATGGCAAGAGCATCACCAAATACATCTATAATCACTCATGGGTATTGAACCTAATGAGGAAGAACACTGAGGGCAGAGAACTTGTTAGGCCAGCCATCACGAGATTTGCAACAAACTTTCTCACGTTGCAATCTCTTATTTCCCAACAACAGAACTTGAAAAGGATGTTTTCAAGTGATGAATGGAATGCATCAAAGTGGAGCCGGAAACAAGATGGGAAAGACACAAAGAAGAAACTTTTTGATAATTTATTTTGGAAAAAAACAGCAGAGATTGTGAAAGTTGTTGAGCCTCTTGTTAAGGTGTTGCGGTTGGTGGATGGGGAAAAATTAGCCATGGGCTATATTTATGAGGCTATGGATCAGGCAAAGGAGCAGATAAGGGCAGCATACAAAGACAGGGTAACTAAGTATGGGCCTATATGGGAGATCATAGATAATAGATGGAACAATCAACTCCATCGACCTATACATGCAGCTGGGTATTTCTTGAACCCAAAATATCATTACAGAGCTCAGCTTGGAGAAGATCAAACAGGAGAAGTAAAAGATGGTTTGTACGAGTGCCTAGAGCGCATGGTCCCTGATGAGATGCAACAACTTGAGGTTCACCGACAGATCAACTTCTTCAGCAGAGCCACAGGTACCTTTGGGAAAAACCTTGCAAAGATTGCAAGGGATGTGGACCAACCAGGTAAGAAATTCTAAGTTTTTTGAAGTTCATTTGATTAAAAATTTTAATGAATAATCATGAATTTTTAGCATAAGACAATCTTTATCTAATTTGTTGAATTACGCTTTAACCTTTAAGTTATAAGTTTATGTTTTACTTTTAATTTTTAACTGTGTTTTTAACTTTTTATCGTCATTGTTTACTAATTAAACATTTACACTTTTTATCGCAGCACATTGGTGGGATTCGTTTGGTAGTCAGTGTCCTCAATTGCAAAAGTTTGCAATTAGGATCCTGAGCCAAACTTGCAGTGCTTCTGGGTGCGAGCGCAACTGGTCCGTCTTTGAGCGGATTCACACGAAGAAGAGAAACCGTTTGGAACAACGGTTGAATGATCTTGTCTTTGTGCAGTACAACCTTTGGTTAAGGCACAACCAGTTGTTGAACCGAAGACCTGATACTGATCCCATTGTCTTGGATGATATAGATCCAACCTTAGAATGGGTAGAGGAGAGTCAACCATCAGAGTTTGATCCCGATGACTTGGGGTGGATGGGTTTGGATCAAGAATTTGATGAGCCATTAGGAACACCGCCGCCATCGTCACGAGACACAGCAGGCACTAGTCGCACTCGTGCTACTCCCGACCCCGTGCAGCTCCAGTTGTTGCAGATGTACCTGAGGATTTGGATGAGTCCGAGTCAGAGCCAGAGGTCGGTGATGATATTGATGAGGATGACCTTGAGGATCCCATTTCCAGCAGCGGTGCAGAGTTTGATGATTGATCATTGATGTCATCTAGTTTATTCTAGAGTTTTGTAACTTGTAGTATTTGTAATGTATCAATGATCATATCATGTTGTTTTTTTGGAGTCTTGAACTATGGAGGCCATTTAGAGCCTCATTGTTTATGTATTTTGTTTCGGAATCTCATCTATGATATATGTATTGTGTATTGGACTTGGAGTTCGTGCCATTTTGCTATAAACACCTTTCTTGCATATATATAAGAGAAAACTTTGCATATTTTGTGTGTAATTGTTGGAATTATGGTTTTTAACCTTTCAAATATATTATTTTCATTAAAAATATAAAATTTTATGTATTTTTTAGTAAACCGGTTCATTAAGTTTGAACCGGTCGGTTCGGTTCCGGTCCGGTCCGGACCTCGGCCGGTTCAAATCGGTTCCGATTTTTAAAACATTGGTCAAAACGTGCATCAATTTTATATCCTTATTTTCCATGACTTACGGATGTAATTGTAGCTTTCTTTTCTCCCTTTCTTTGGTACTTGATTCTAATGTACTAACCTCCATGAAGTTCAAAGCTGCAATTTTTTTCTCTTCCTTTGTTTTTTTAATAAATTTTCCGTCCACAAGTTGGGAGGAAATTCGCTTATTCATACCACTATTGTAATATCCCTAAAAATATTTTCTAACAAATCTAGATATTTTTGTTAATCCCTAAAAGCATAGATAAGAATCGGATTTCTATAACAGCAGCAATAATCTAATTTTTTTAATGTAAAAACAGCAAAACATAATTCAGAAAAACTTATTTTATGTAATGCGATATGAACCAACTACAATAAAGATATCGTTGTTTGATTACAATGGTATGGAGCCATTGGCGAACACTTGCACCTGATTTGTCACCGCAACCCCGAATGGAATTGCCAAGCTCGGATGTGAGGGTTATCGTCTCGTTAAGTATGCAAATGAGGGATTTCGTCCTCTATTGCTATTGCAGAAACCTAAGTCACTTGGTAATAACAAAAATAGTTGATGAATTTCCAAGATGATTGTACAATGAACCCCAAATCTGCCTTTATAACTTCCAAACACTCTCCAAAGTGGGCAGCCCCCTTTTAGACTTACATGCATGATCTTTAAACAATTAAAAATAATATAATTCCTCCATGTTGGTGCCCCATCCTAAGAATAGGATTAAACAAATTTAAAAATACTTTATCCACCTCCCATCCTAAAATTAGGACTTTGGTACTCATGAAGACTGCCTCTCTATTTATTTATTTATTAATTCTTTTGTGGGTGCCCAATAATAGAAGTCAATCTTCTATTATTATTTTATTCTATTAATGCTTTTTGGATTAAAATATAATTTAAGTGTCCTTTTTCCAATTAAAATATAAAAATATCCTTGGACCACTTAAATTAATTTATTTTCCTCTTTTAATTTCCCCTTAGCCTACGGAAAATAATAAAAATAGGCTTCAAGTATCCAGAATTAATTAATTTTGAAAAGGGGACATTACGGTGTGAGAACACATGGACTAGGTATTTCTTTCACAACTCTCTATGTTAAGCAAAACATGGTGTGTCGTTGAGTATAGTTCTTAACACCTTATATTGCACATTCAAACTCAAAATTTGGATCCCTATGAGGTTTGAGCTTTACATTGGAAGCTTGAGTGAGCGAATACAACATAAATTGTGGGTTCATAAACTTGCTAGTATTCAATAAGCTATGTAAATGGGATTAAATTTGAGAAAATGAATCATTACCTTTGGTGTGGGTAGCTCCAAGGTCAAGGTTCAGAGGGTAAAGGGTCGTTATGGCTACTTAGCCACCTTCAATTCAAATTCAATAGCCTAATTCTGCTTCAAGAGGCAAAGAGGAGAGAAACGGAAATATGCCGCCATTGTTATAGAATTTTGGTCCTAGACATATATGTATACAAAATCATTTGATGCTTAAAGAAAGTTAAGAAAATCATCGCAGATTCAAGTGGAAGAATTTTCAGATTAGGAGCATCCAGAAGTCAGACATGTATGTCATTTCCAGGAGGTAAAGATGTGGTCTTAGGAGTACATAATAATGGTCGAGGCACCCTGGGAACTATCTCCATAAACATTCATGAGATGTCCGTAGACTTTATAACTAATGTTAAACAAACAAATTTACATTGCAGCATCAAACCTTTGCCCAACCAAATCATTAGCCCGTATAATGTAGAAAATTTGCTCAATAACGGAGCTCATGGTATAGTTTCCCACCTATGTTCAATAGAAGTCCAAGAAGAAATTCAACCCATGTAGTTGGAATTACAAGATACGCCCAACACCACCAAAAATCATATCAAGAATTAAAAGGATTGCCACCGATTTGATATCACATTCATGTTATTCAATTGATTCATGTAGACACATGCAACATTGAACCCTACTACTATCCCTATGAGAAAATAAGTGAGATTAAAGGGATAGCTCAAGATAGTTGGATTCGAGCATTATTCATCCCAACAAAAGTGCTACTATTGCTAGTGGTTATTCAAAAGGATGGGACATAGAAGATGTGATTGAATTGTCAAAAGTCAACGAGGTCACTATCAAAGAAGGGTTTCATATTCTCATTATTGATGAGCTATTAGATGGATTGAATGGAGCTTTTGTCTTTACTAAGTTATATCTACAGACCAAGGTATCATATAATCAAGGTGAGAGATATGTTCCTAAGACTAAATTCTGAACCCACAAAGACCATTGAATTCCTCACAATGGCATTTAGCCTCACTACAACTCTTTCAGAGTCTCATGAATTCATTTTTTCGTCCATTTCTTAGAAAATTTGTTTTGCTCCTCTTTGATGACATTTTCATGTACAACAAAAGTGGAGGCCCATTTGGAAAATGTTTGGCAAGTTTTAGAAAATAACAAACTCTATCAAAATGTCCAAATGTGACTTTGAGGTAGAAGTAGTAGAGCATATCAGCTCAACATGTGAAGCAAGTTAAAAGAGATGTGAGGAAGATTGATGTAGCAGGTATACAAAAGAATGGCATGTCCCAAAAAAACATTAGGGGATAAAAGGCATTAACAAGGCTTTACATGGGAGTGAGTTAGAAATTATGCACACATTCAACACATCGACTATTTTATTGAAAAAAATGCATTTGCATGGTCCAAGGCAACTACTCAAGCATTCCAACAACTCATTGAGGTGCTTATTACCACCCTAATTCTAGCCACACCAAACTTCATCAAGACATTTGATTTGGATCATGACACTTCGAGGAAAGGTATTTATGCAAAGAGAGTTGACCTTCATCCTTTATAAGGAAACAATTGGATGGTAAAAACAATCATACAATGATGTTAATACCTTACGGCCCAATATTACAAAGTCAAGACAGATTACTGAAAGTCTCAAATATTTTTTTTGAGCAACGTTTATCTTTTCAAGATCAAGTTTTGGCATCGGGTCACACGGCCATTTGGCTATGACTTTGAGATCATAAACAAATACAACAGAAATGAAATGATTGCACTCTCAAGAAAATTCCATGGTGCCGAGGTTGTCTAATATGCAATTTCTATGCTTCCAAGTGGACTAGATCAAAGCAGCAAGGTTAAATTGGCAAAGATCCACTAGTTTGTACGGATTATTCAACAAATACAAGAGAATTCAATGCACTAGATAAGTTTTCATGGAATGAAGATTTGTTATGGTATGAGGAAAAGTTCTTCTTAAGCCCCAAGTCTCAATTGAAAAAGTTGATTCTCAAAGAAATGCACATGTCACCTATTTAGGGCATTTGTAATCCTCAAAACATATCATCGCACCAAAAGGATATCTTTTGGGGAGAACTAAAGGGTGATGTACAAAAATTGTTGTTGAAAGTTCAGTGTATCGGATGATTAAATGGGAGACAATCAATGCTCCATGACTAATACAAACACTTACAAGTCCAAAGTAGCGATGGTGTTAGCTAAATTTCTTGGCAAGCATCTTGTAATGTCCCCAAAAGGACACTTTTCAACCCCAAACAGATTTGAGGCAAATCCCTCGAGCCAAAAGTAGACTATGGAAGATATAACAATTATTTTTAATGCAGATCTGATTTATAAAGGAGAAATGCGACTAGGGCTAGATAAGAAAATGCATGAAATATGTCATAAATCCACTGGATCTTTAGCCCAAACAAATCAGCAATATTTATAATGATAAAATCATGAAAGAAATACCGGAATAGAGCTCCAAAACACGCTGGAATAATTTTATAAAATCTGCAGACAGGCTGCCCTCAGACACAGCTATAAATGATACTTCCAGGACTCCAAAAATTCAAAAATGGGATGATCTAATGTATAAAAATCAGGAGTAATAACAGCAACTAAAAACAGCTCCAAAGCAGCCCTAGAACATCATGAATCATCTCCATAGGTGGTCGCTCTAACTGGAATAAGGGCATAGAAAAATGATAACAATTTTCTCTTCAAACCCTTGCCAAAAATCTGCAACTTATTTGCCTTCTACTGCTGGAAAATACTGAAATAATACTACTGGATCAATGATGCACAATGGAAACCCCAAGGTGGAGAATCCCCTTGATCTCTTGGAGGGTTTTCGTCCTCAAGAGAGTATTTCTAAAGGGTTTCGTCTTTAGAAATATTTTTGACAAAGCTATGAGCTTCAAACAAAAATTAGAAAATAAGAGAATAGTCAAGTGGTGCCTCCTAAGGAAAATTGACTTTCCTTTATAGAACTTGTGACCCAAATAGCCACCTTGGATGACCAATCAGATTTGTCCCTTCATTTAATGTTTTTTTCCCACCAACCTTTTCTCTTTAGGCAAGTTGCATTTTCCTTGGATTAATTCATTTTTACTAAATGTTTTTTGACTTTTGTTTGCCTTTTTCATATTTTAAGTTTGTAATGATTTATTATAAATGCTCATAATATTTTATTTTATTTTTGCACTTTATAACAAAATATCATAACTTAAGTCTCCCCTTAAGTTTATTCCTTAATATTTGGGTGTCCCTTTATCCTCCAAAAAGCTAAGGGATTGGCAGTGGTCAATCAACAGATTTGAACTAAAAATGCAGAAATGGACTAATAAATGGTGGTCTACAGGAGGAAGGGTGACTCTTATAAAGTCCGTTCTTCACGCGATGCCGATTTATGTGGCTTCAGTTTTGAATATTCCTGGCATTATTTTTAAAAAAGTGGATTCCATATGTCAAAAATTTCTTTGGAGTGGGGTTCAAGAAAAGAAAAAGTGGACACTTGTTAAATGGGCATCTCTTTGCAAACCAAAAAAAGAAGGGGGACTCGCCATCATCCATCCAACAAAAACAACCTTAGCTGCTAAACTCTATTGGAGGCTCATTGTTTATCCTAATGATCTATGGGTTGTCAATTTCAGAGGCAAATATGTGGAAAATAGTCATCCAGAGAAGATTATCAGATCAACCCTCCCTACTAATGGCTCTCCAAAGATTAATGTTTATCAAACGTGGGGAAAATTTGATTAAAAACAGCTCTTTTGGATTGTTCACAATGGGCAATTAGCAAATTTTTGGACAGACTCATGGGATGGTCAACCCCCAATTATAACACAATTCCCTCAGCTTCAACCTATAAAGGATCATATGCAGGCTCAGGGATGGATTAAGGTAGCCAAAGATGGTCAACGCTGATTCAGCCTTGGAAGACTGAGAAACGATGGATTCCAATTAGTGAGTGGCCGATGAGGATAGATCAGGAACATCAGAACTTGTTGAAAATGATTTTGCAAGGACGACCTCTTGTTTCTTCTCCCAATCCTGATGAGTTAGGTGGGGAGTGGTTCTTCAGGGAGATATGAGGTGTCTTCTGGATATACCTCTCTAATAAATGCCTGCCCTCATCCTGATCAAGCTTTGTTTCAAGCATATTTGGCAGCCAGGGATATGGCCTAAGGTAAGTTTCTTCCTTTGGCTTCTTATTCAAAAAAGGATCTTAACTGGAGACAGGCTCATAAAGAGAGGTTTCAGAGGTCCATTTAGATGTGAGCTTTGTACACAGGATGAGGAATCGGTGGAACATCTTTTCTTTCTTTGCCCATGGGTCTCTCCTTTGTGGAAACACTTGGCCTGGTTGTTTAAGCTTCAATGGAATAGTTTTGGATCCCTAGCACAAAGGAGTTCTTTGACGTTTGTGCAAGCATGACCATTCCTAAAGGACAAAATTTGCTTCCAGCATTGTGGAGTGGTATCTCCCTCCTATTATGGAATACCTGGAAAGAAAGAAATTACAAAATATTCCAACAAACCAGAAAGAAGTTATATATGTATGGGAAAAAATTAAAATTAATTTGACAGAAAGCCTTAAACATAAGGTTTCGCTTCCAGTTCAGCTTTCTCAAGAATGGGATCATATATGTAAGCAGCTCTCTCTAGATCCTAAGGATGCCACCATGCCTTGCTTTCAAAACAAGAAGAAAACAGGGATTCAATCTCAAGCGGATGATGCGGTGAGGTATCATGGTTTACTCAATACAGATGGTGCTTCTAGGGGAAATCCTGGAAGAACTGCTATGGGAGGGATTGGTCGCAATAGGGAAGGAGAAGTGTTTCATCTTCGCAGAAAATCTGGGTATTTCTACTAATAATGGGCGGAAATCAAAGCGATCCGAAGAGGAATGCAAGAAGCTATAAAAATCGATGGCAGAAGATCAAGGTTCAATCGGACTCAAGAATCATGATGAATTTATTGAGTAATTCTAATACCGGATGCCCTCCTAATTGGCGGATTGCAAAAAAGGTTTGTAAAATTAAGAATCTTCAATGAAGTTCCAAGAAACCCAATTTAGGTACATTCCTCGACAACAAAATAAGGTTGTTGATGGTTTGGCTAATTGGGCCCTTGATAACAACAATATCCTTTGCTATGGATTACCTCCCTTATGGTGGTCTACTAAGATTCAAGAAGAAATTAGGAAAATCATAAATCTAGACTCTTTACAATGAGTGTTAGTCTTGCTATTATTGTTTATAATGCCAGAGAAATGGCTAATAGCTTCCATGCTTGGCATGGTAGAATATGTATCTGATGATTTCAATATAATACGGTGTTACGCGAAGACGCGTTCCCCAGATTTTGGTGACGTCCCGGACATCCCGAACGTTTTGGGGACTTGGGGACTTGGAAGGAGATCCCCAATTTTTTTAAATCTTTCAAAAGTTTTACGATGCTTTTACTTTTGAAAAGATGTTATTGTTACCAAGAACATCAAATTATAATCTTGAAAGTACCTAAAATACATTAAATACAATTTAAATCCCTAAATGTCATTGGAAAAAGTTAAAATATTGAAATATTAATTTTTATGTATTATTTTAAAAGCCGTCCCCAAAATTTGAGAATTTTTTTGTCGTTCCGGAAACCCCTTCCCTCCATACCCCCATCCCCGAGACTTAGGTAACTATGGTATAATATAAGGTCTTGCTGTTTTTTTTTTAAATAAACTTATTCCTTAGCCGTCGGGAAGACAAAATGGGCTAAGGGTCTTCGCCAAGATTACCTTAGGAAGTGGGACATTTCACATGCAAGGACATGATAACATTGCAATCTAGAGTTGAAATCCTACTTTGTGCAGTACACCAAGTTCATTTGCAAGAGTTTCAAGTGAACAAATTATTTGGTCCATTCAACCAGAACACAGAATATAGTGTAAGAATTACTGCAAGTGCATCCTATAGTACATTACATGTAAAGAAATCAGGATAACCTTCACAAAACCATAGATAAAAAGATAAAATGCACAGAAAATCCTTGTTCTATTCATGGCAACAAATTCTATCATTGGCTAGAGAAAGATCAATCTTTACAGTTCGAAATAGAGATAGTTTATTTGCAAAGTGGCTGTCAGCATCCTTCATTAAATAATACCTTACTTGACTTTTCCTATCATACTGTCTACTACATATATATTCACATCTGATACATAACGACAACTCTTCATTCTTTATTATTATGTCCTTTCCTACAAACCAGCCTAGACAATTGGCTTATATTTCCTTACAAATTGATTAACTTCTGGACTTTTTCACTTTACAAATCTTTACAGTTCAAACTACAGACGGTATATATGCAAAGTGGTTGTTCAGCTTCCTTGCTTAGATGATCCATCTTCTTACTTGACTTTTCCTATTATACTGTCTATTACAAATATATTCACATCCGATATCTATCAACAGCTCTTCATTCTCTATTCTCATGTCCTTTCCTGCAAACCAACCTAAACAATTGGCTTATATCTCCTTACAAATTGATAAACTTTTGGATTTGTTCACTTTTCAAATTTTTACAAAATATATATTCTAATGTCTAATAGATGGGAAGAAATCTGTGTGGACGTCATAACAGGTTATGTAAATCAGATGGTATGAATGTGATAATGGAGGAGATGGATCGGCTCAATATATATGCTCACTCTTGTGGATTATCTCATCCGTCCAAAGCAAGCACCCTAGCAGGAACATTCATGGATAAGTTACAAAAGCATCAAATAATTGCATAGATGATTGTGAGTGCAGGGATTCTATATTCACCAACAAATTTTAGACAACCTATTCGCCATTTTAGTACCAAATTGGGCCATAGCTCTTCCTAACATGTGAACTCATAGGCAAGGGAAATTATAAACAACTGTTTAGAGGGTATCTTCAGCGCTCCACTGACAAGCAATCACAACGGAACAAGTGGTTTTCTTTGGCAGAGCGGTGTTATAATACTTACCTTCATACTTCAACTAAGATGAATCCATTGAAGCTATTTAGAAGTTTCCATTCTCATCTAGTATTTCCTACTTGCAGCAAACAAGGGTATTCCAAGGTGAAGGTTGTCAATGATCACCTTCAACATCAGCAAAATGTTCTTTAGATACTCGAGGAACACTTGTTCATGGCTCCAAACATGATGAAGCAACAAGCGTCCCAACACAAATGAGAGAATTTGAGAGAGGAGATTGGGTTTTCCTTTGACTTCAGCCTTACATGCAAAAATCTCTGTGGCAACAAAAATACAACAAGTTGACTCTCAAGTTTATGGCCCCAATAAGATCCTACTTAAGATTGGCAAGATTCCTTACAGTTGTAGTTTCCTCCATCATCAAAAATATCTTTCATGTTTCATGCTTGAAGAGGGTCACTAAGAATAAAATTCTGGTCCAAACAGAGCTACTGGAATTGAATGAAGCAAGAAAATTTATCATAGTGTCAGAAGTCTATATTGATTGAAGAATAAAGAAGCTGCAAAACAGAGTCATCTCTGAGTATATCAAGTTGAAGAACCAACAAGAGGAAGACCTGACTTGGAAAGATGAGAATTTTCTATAGAAACATCGAGAACTCCAACGCATTGAGGGCAACACATGTTTGAAGGGAGACATATGATGACCCTAATCATCCTCTTGTAATCATATGTAAGTTGGGGTTATGGAATAGCTGGCCTGAGGCATATATAACCCCTATTTAATAGTATACTCAAGAATTGTTAATTTCTAAAGTAGTACATATAACCTCTATTCAATGCCGTACTCAACAATTGCTAATAAGTAATTTATTAGTAGTCAGCTCCATTAGGACTATTGGGATGCCCCAACCTAATGTTAGCTATCAAGATGCTAGGTAGTTTTTGCAGGTCAACAGTCGTGGAATTGCCTATTTCATTTTTAAAATTTTATATTTCTTCTTCCTGTGGGGTCTCCCCAAAAGAGACTGCATTCATACTTCTGTCATTTGTTTTCCGACATATCAGATCTCCTCTATTCTGCATTATGATTCACATCTGAATTGGATTATTGTTTCTCTTTTACTTGAGTTTTTTGTTGAATGATATCATTGCTGCTATTCTGATTTTTGTGCACTATTGTATTCAATTATTGTCGCTATCTGGATAATCTTTTCCTTTTTCAATATAGTATTTACATTACACTAAACCTCTTCAATACTTGCAAACACAGAGGAAATTGCAGCAAGCAAAAAAACTTCAAATGGATGGCCTACCCACAATAATTCACTTTGATCCAGATGGTAGTTCAGGACAATCTTTTGGGCAGAATACGAAAAAACTAGTATGTCACTTTGTTGGGGTCGTATCTCCTAGCTTGTTGATCAGAATTACAAACCATAATATGCATTGGAATGGTAATCAAGGTAACCAAACGTATACAAGCCTTCGGCAACTATGCAAGGCATCCTATTAGAAGACGTGAACAGAGAAAATAATGAAGAGGAATTGGACTGCACCCAAATCAAATACGTGTCCATTTTATTATGTTGGGAGTAGTTAGAATGTGGTTGGAACAGTTCTGAGAAAGTTTGTAACTAATTACAGTTAGAAAACTACCAACTAACATTTATGTGTATAAATATATTCATTTTATTCAATTCCCCTGTTAATGACTAAACCGGAAACAACTCCACAACAAGTTTAGTCGTGAACTCTATAGGCTGCTCCTTAGATAGTATGCTGAAAGCCACAGTCCTCTGATATTTTGCTATTGTCCAATGTAGGAGCTTCGGTGTAGACAGGGACCGAGAAAAACAGCTGACAACAAAATAGAGATCTGGTTGTGTGGACATAAGATATAGCAATTTGTCCACCAAGTGTTCATTGAGTGACTCATTGACTAGTAATGAATCATCATTGGCTAAGAGGTTCAGCCCAATCTCCAAAGTTCCAAAATCAGATTCTTGGAGATGTTGATTGAATAAAGTGTACCAGGCTTGTGGAGCTTGCTTGAGTCCATGCAAAGTGCTGAAAAACTCCATAAATTATCTTGATCATGTATCTAAATATCTTCAAGCAGCAACATATAGACCTCGTCCAAAACTCTGTTCATCAAAGCACTTTGAGATACCCTCCAACCAAATTGAGCAGCTATGGAGAAAAGCAATTGAGTGAGAATCTTTGTAGGAGTAACAACCAACTCCGCAATAGGAGAAATAACCATCTCCGCAATGGTAAGGGCAAATAACTATCTCCTCCAGTTGCTCATCTATTCCCCTATTGTGAAAATCCTTTTGCAACAAGATGAGAAAATTGTCCATGTTGGATGCATGTTCTACTATCTCACCGTGAGATTGTGTAGCACATCCTAGATAGTGGAGTCTCCCTCCACAATTAATCTGTGCATCTAAATGAGGAAGTTTATCCTCCCAAGGCATTTCAGCCTCCTGCACATTTTGCATAGTGGATATTCCCTCCACAATTAGTGTATGTAAGTTGATTGAAGTAGGGTCAACAAGCCTATGAAGAATGACATCCTCTAGCACATCCTAAATGGTGGAGTCTCCCTCCATGTGTACTTCTAAGTTGACAATGGCAAGCGTCGACTAGACTATGATGGCCACCTTTCCCAATGCATAGGGCAATCATCCGTCCCTGTTTTACATCTAACACAAGACACTTCTCTCTAAAGAAATTTACAACAATATTGGGATTCTCTATTAACTGATAAACAGATAAGATATTTTTATGCAAGCTAGGAACATACCTAACATTCCTTATTAATAGTGTTTGTGTATAATTCATCACAATATATACATCTCCTATCCCCTCTACTACAAGCGACTCTCCATACAATGCGTACATCTCCTATTCCCTCTACTACAAGCGACTCTCCATCGGCTGAAACAACTGAATCAGAATAGTTTGTAATTGTAGTAAATGATACATACCAGTCCCTTCGACATAAAAAATGTATGGAAGTGCCAAACTCAATGATCCAACAAGAGCATGATGTAAGACAATAGAGTATGTTCTTCCTCAAAATCCTGCTCATTCGAAACAGATTCCACATTTGCCTCATCCCGTGGCTTTTTGTTCTATTGGGAAAGATCATATTGTCGCTTCCGCAATCCTTTTTTAGATGCCCAACCTTATGACAATAATGACATTTTCCTTTGTATCTGAGAAGATTCACCAGAGCATTGCTTCCACTTCCCCTTTGATTTTGCAATCAATGCACTCTCTCGATTGTCCAAAAGCTGGACTCAAGATCTAGTTTTGTTTGCATTCCTTTTGTAATAGATAGGAACTGACTTTATCAAAAGTCAAGGTCTGACTTTCAACCATCAAATGTAAGGCTTCCACAAATGACTCATATAAGGATGAAAAACTGTTCACAATCAATGCCACCAGATCATTGTCATCCACCTTTAAAATAATGGAGGCAAGTTGGTCTTGGATATCTTTCATCCGAAGTAGCTATTTTGATAAGGACCCATCCTTCGCATCCTTATTGAAAAAACAAAAATTCTTCAAGTATAACACCCGACTCTTCTTTGAAGTCATGTAATGTATTTGTCCTTCAGACGGGTCCACAATTCACTAGCCAAAGTGAATTCTGGACCTCTAGTATCAACTCATTGGATACAGACAACTTCAGTAGCAACATGGCCTCCTTATGACGTTTGTCATAATCTCCACAAAATTTGCAACCGGCCTTCCTTCCTCGCCAAGTATGATTTTATTACAGTCTTGAAATTCTGCAATAGTCAGAATCTTATGACTCCAAACATTATAGTTTTGACTCGTCAGTTTTTGTGCCTCCGACAAAACAAAAATTTGGATGTTTGTCATTTTTCATGCCAATTTTAAAGTTCAAATCACAAATTAATGCAGCAAAATGAAAACAATAGTGTATTTTCTAACTTTTGACACGGAAATAAATGCAATAGAAAAATGTGCAGTTCTGACTTGGAAATCAATGCAGAAGAAATACATAGCTTATATTCTAAATATGTGGGTAAATCTGAACTTCAAAATTACTTACAGCCTAGACTGCCCGGAAACGCCATGTACCCCCAGTACCAGGCCTGATACGTGCCAGGTACGGTAGCTGGTAGGTATGTACCCACAGGCCCTGGGTACGTCCCAGGTACGAAAATTCATACCGGGACATACCCAGGGCCTGTGGGTACGTACACTGCGCAATTTTTTTAAGTGCAAAAATAAATAAAACTTGAGGGCTTTGACTGGAATTGAACCTTGGAAAGTTCGTGTGAGATTCAATATTGCCAATAGGCTCCGAAGGGTCAAGAGAGATGAAAAGGACTTCATTTTGTTGACTTAATATTTGGGGGCTTTCTTGTTGCTCCTCATGGGTCCTTTATTCTTCAGTCAATT
This sequence comes from Taxus wallichiana var. yunnanensis, assembly GCA_018340775.1. Classification (NCBI taxonomy): domain Eukaryota; kingdom Viridiplantae; phylum Streptophyta; class Pinopsida; order Cupressales; family Taxaceae; genus Taxus; species Taxus wallichiana. Next base: position 785,678,370 of record CM031240.1, on the reverse strand, counting down.
TGGGAGGCATGGGAACAAGTGAAGCACTTGGTGAATGGGCAGCCTATCTTCTCTTCCTTCGGCAATAGGTGCCAAACCTACAAATCCATTTCGTTGAATCTGAAATATAATGACAAGATCCTTGCCTTGACAAGAGACTGCTCTGCCCTCCTTTGGTTCGAGAAAGGAATTAAAATATTTCATGACTTGTACAGATTTGGGAAATGGATGGAAAAGACAGACCTTAAAGCTTTCTATAAGCTTCCACAGTCTCAGTTCAGAATGTATAGAATGCTCAGAAATGCTTTCACAGCTCCCTCTACTGGACTAATTATGGAGGATGAGAATGACTTTTGGGATACTATGAGGTGGCTCAAAGGGTCCCTCTCCAAAAGGCTACCTCCAAACAACTCTATGAAAAGATTGCCTTCTCCCCAAACCTTTCCCTAGGCCTTAAGAATAAGTGGATTTGTGAGCCCATTAGTAGATGGACTCATAGATTTAATGTTTTGTGGTCTTCTTGTATTCAGTCAAAGAAATCTTGCTTTAGATGGCTTCTGATTCATAATAAGCTTGTTGTTGGCTTTTAATATTTTATAGGTTGCTGAGACTATAAGCTTGTTGTTTTCTTTAAATTTTTATATATATTTATATTTTTTACTTTTTAAAAATATATTGTACGAACGTACCCACAGTGTACCGTACCCAAGGTTTTTAAAAATTTGCCGTTTCAGTGTACCGTACCCGCACTGCACCCGTACAGACTAGCTTACAGCATAAACACACTGAACAGTAAACTCGAAAAAAACTTATAACAGAATGGACTAGTCAGAAAATAGGATATGAAAGTATGAGTTGCCAAAAATAGGGTCTGCATTTCCTTCCTGCATGCCCTAGCATCAGGTCTAGGTCATTTTCTTCCACAACCTCAATCTAGCTTCATGCAAACTTCATACCTTAACAACACAGAAAACTTGTGATTCTTTCTATGCCCTAATTGCATTTTTCTTCTTATCTCTCTTTCAGCAATAAAAAACGTGACTGTATTTGCAAAAAAACTGTATTTTTATATTTGTGACAGTTAAAATTGCAACAGGCAGAAAATACAAACAAAAATGCCCTAGTTGGCCCATTCAGCTCACTATTTTGGCTTTTCTCTTTCTTTTCTGCAATGTCTGCTTTGACGCCTTTACTTATTGCCTTTGCCCTTGCATCTGGTTTGTGACTATCAAAACATCCTCACAAATAGCCTCACAGCCTTACTAATGGTGTTGACTAGGTTTCTCTTCCTTGATGACTTCCTGTTCAATCTACAGGTTTGCACGACCTCCACAGACTTTTCTTTAACCTCCACAGCCTTCTTCCTTATTGTCCGTACTCTATGCCAAGATTTTCCTCAAACTGCGAGCCCTTCCAGCACCAATGGCTCTAATGCCAATCTTAGAAGACGTGAGCAAAGAAAATAATGAAGAGGAGTTGGACTCCACACCAAATGAATGTGTCCTTCATTTTATTATGTTGGGAATAGTTACAATGTAGTTGGAACAGTTCTGAGACAGTTCATAACTAATTACAGTTAGAAAACTACCATGTATGCATATAAATATATTCATTATATTCAATACATCCAGCTAAAGTATAGGGTTCGAAAAATGATTTGAAGGGCCTAAAAATGCAAAATACAAAAAAAAAGTATAAAAATACCTACAGATAGTAAAATTGTATTTTTTGAATTCCAGTCGTGACAATGCCTCTCAACTTCTTGGGGAACGCTAATCACATGACTCTTCACATTCCAAGTGGAATCACTTTATATCATATTTCAAGACTGTTCGTTACCTACTAAAAATACATTTGCCTGCTTGGGCACCCGACTTATGACACAATCGTGAAAGGAATTGCAAGAAAATAGAGTTTTGTAGCTTCTTATCTCTTACAGAATTTGCTACCATTTTGTAATATGCAGAATGAAGAGCAGTAGCCTCACACCTCTTTTCAAAAATTTATACCTTCTATTTGAAATAGCATAGGAGAAATAGCTCAGATCTCTTCTCAAAGATAGCCATACATACGTCTCATATCATTGAAGCAATAAATTCTTTTACTCAAAATTCTGTGTGTATATTTTAGTTTCATTCATTCGTGGTTCATTTTGCCAGAGTTTTGCAGTATTGTTTTTTGCTACAATCACTGTATGAAAATCGCCGGCTATAACACATTAAGTTTCTACAATTTAGTGTGTTTTCCACGGATTTCCCATCCAATCCGGATGAGGGATATCAAAATAATCCTGTACATTTTGCAGGGATTTTGCAATTCATGGGAAAAGCAGGTGGGAAAAAACAGCAAGAGGACCCAATTCAAGATGTGGATCCATGTTTGGCACCCCCAGAATGAGCATAAATCACTCCTTGAAAAATTAAATGGTTAAAGGGTGAAAACCAAGGATTACTCCAAGTAGCGGAAAGGCGCAAGGAACTATGCAATTCATGGGAAAATCCGGCGGGAAAAAACAGCAAGAGGACCCAATCCAAGATATGGATCCATGTTTGCAACCACCAGAATGAGCACAAATCACTCCTTGAAAAAATAAATGGTTAAGGGTGAAAACCAACAATTACTCCAAGTAGAAGAAAGGCGCAAGGAGCTATGCACAAGCTTCAACAACAACCTGCAGAAAAAGAAGCATTTTGGGAAGAAATTCAAAAGGACCTATCCATCCTACAAGATGAATTTGAAAATATGGAAGAAGATATTTTTTTGTAGACACTTAGATATAAACAGAGGAAAACGTGGTATGTTATTCCAAATCCTTGCATTTTAATCATTCTCTATATTTATTCGGCATAATTGAAAAACATACAAAAGACATTGGTTTCAAGTTAATAAATAACTTTGGATATATTAATCAAGGCCTTGGAATTGATGGTCAAGGAATTCAGAAACCTCTTGGGGCAAAAATGATCCTAAGAATTTTGGTCTTGGATACACTTGAGACACTTCTCAACTCACCACAAGTCCCACTTTCATTAATGCAGACATGTATGTGGAACAACCTTCTCATAATCAGTGTAAGCATTCTCCTCATGCAAACAAAAGGTATTTGTTTCGTCACATTATTTGCAGTTTTTTTGGTAGATGTCATGATTCTACTCATTGTAGGAATATCCATCCATGTGAATTGTGCGGGGAAGGGAAACCTTGGTAGTTCTACATATTGGTTCATTGGCATCCCTACACAAAGGTCTTCGAAATCAGTAAAAATGAATTTCTGATAGGCCGCCCAACTCAAGTGAAAAGAAATCACTTATGCACTCAAAGTGTTTTATGTTTATCAAAAATCAGAACTAGGAGCAATGGGGCCCATTGCTTCTCAAGAAAAATGTGACCCAATTGGCAATTTGTGATAGACTTTCCGATAGAATACCGAAAAAACTAGTATGTCATCTTGTCGAGGTCATATCTCCTAATTTGTTGATTTCAATTGCAAACTGTAATATACATTGGAAATCTCATTGGATGAGCTAGTTAGATGCCCTACATACATAGATATAGTGCATTTGATTTATAGTCTTGACCACAATCCTAGTTACATTCAACATATTTACCAAGGCCTAAACCTTAGTTAGATGTCTTACATAGCATGTATACGGTAAATATGTTGAATGCAACTAGGATTGTGGGCAAGACTATAAATCAAATGTGTTATATCTATGTTTTAGCATAAGAATGCTTCTATAGTAAAATAACTCGTAAAGAATACTTGAGTGGTTAAAGACTTGGTCAAATACTTGAGTGGTTAAAAACTTGGTCAAAAGAACTGCGTACGATAGAAAAGTGACATGCGAGCATGAGAATCTACAAGCGGCTTTTCTTCGTACCCGACCTCCCGAGGTCGTGCCGAGACAGCCGGTGAGAATGGAATATATATAGATACAGACAAACTAGTTGGGCAATCTTATATCTTCAACACGCAATAATGGAATCTGCGAATCTAAGGCAAAGAAGGCTCTCCTAACCTGAATTGGTGTAATGGATCGTTCGGATATAATAGCTGCTCGGAGGCTCCAATCAATGTCGAGCTCTACCGAGATCCTATTTATTGGCTGTTGGATACGTGGAAAAAGACCTGTAGGTGTTTCGTGTATATTTCCAGACAAGGTCATGGAAAATGGTGATGAGAGGTGTGGTGGATCCTCCGGAGTTTTATGGACGATTCTCTGGTCTAGTCCAGAAATCCCTAGCCTGATTGGCTATTATGTTTAATACGGAGAATTGTGTAATGATATCTGGCGGAAGTGGTGAGGATCTGAATATTAGTGTGCGTAAACCAAAGCATCAATGTCTAATTGATCAATAGGCTGTTGGGTTGTGGGACTGTGGATCACAACCGTAAGTTCGTGGTTGTGGCGGACCTCCTATGGTCATATGAGGAGTCAATCTCCTCTCCCGCCTATCCAATAGTCATAAGATTTTTCAGCCTCCATGTTTAGAACTAGAAATTGTCTAATTTTCTCAGAATACCTTACAGGTGTTCTAGCAACTTGAATACGTAAGCAGTATCTATGTCGATGAGGAGGTCTCCTGCGTTGGGCTATGGAACTAAAGGATCGCAACCAAATATTTGTTCTCTTTCGAGTTCTTGTACGGTCATGCGGATATCCTATCAAGGCAGTCTGTAGTTGGGGTGATTTGACCAGAATGTGTATGCCTTGTCGTCCTCAATATTCAACTCTCTCAATTGTTCACTAACTGCTCGTAGGTTTACTGTTGTTCGAAAAACCTGAATCCTAAGGTCTTGATCTATATCAGCTAGTGTTGTGGGGAGATTTGGTTGAGGCACTATCGGTTCAAATACGTATTCTCTGAGCTCTCTAGGTCCCGTGATTGTCATGCAAAGATGATTCAATTTTAATTGAAACAAATAAGCTAATTATGAAAGATATATCTACACTATGCATATATTCTTTTATTTTTGTATTTTTGATGAAGTATTTTAATGAATTTAAAAGAGCAGCTATTCTAATAACGTAATCAAAACAAGTAACATAACCTGGTATAGCTATTTTCTGTGCAGTTGTGAGTTTATCCTAAATATTTAAATAACTAATTTTAATCAAAAGACTCTCAATCCTACCTCAGAAGTGAGGAATGAATCATAGTTTCTCAGAAACTATCATTCCCCATGACTTCCTAAGAATATCGAAAGCGAGCTTTAACCGAAATGAAATAATTTATTACTCTATTTGATATATTGTAACTAAAACTTTGATAGCTCAAACCTGGAGTTTACATAACAATGGTAAATCCGGTTGTGTGTGACTTTGTCCCCTCAATGTGATCTCCTCGTTCCTTCGTGTTCTCGTGAATCCAGAAAAGCATGTATATGATAGCGTCAATAGAAGAAGATACTCAAACAATGGCAACTTTGGATATAGACCGAATACAATGCAAGTAAGAGAGGGATAGTGCAAGTGAACAGAGCTTGACTATGCAATTCCTAGCAGGATTTATTGCGGGAATACAACACAAATATGCCGAGAATTCTAGAAACTATCTTTTGTGACAAACAAAACCTACAACTCTAAGATGGATTCTAATTTAAAATGAAACTATCCTATGCTAAACTGATTGTATGGAACAACAATGAAGTAAGATGGAAACAAGAAGATCAAATGATCTCTAAACAACAAGGGAAGGCTGATAACTGATGCAAAATATGAAACTATTGGAACTCTAAGCAAGAACTTCAAGCAAACTGAATAATTAAACAGAGAAGGAGAGGGGCCATTTGTTTGAAAACAAGCTGGCTATTTATAGCAATTGCATTTACCAGAGGGTAACTCCCAATTGATCTCTTTTACTATAAACAAAGGGAAAACACTATTTACTGGGTGGCCAAAACATAAATGCAAGCCAAAGTGGTTGAAGAATGCGGGTGAAAGTTGAATTTTACGTTTGACACATTCGTTGAGCGTTTAGAAAACGCGCACAGACGCGCCGCCCTACACAGGCAGCGATTCTGAGACCGCCACCTGTCCTGGCGGCGGTCACGGGGCGCCGCCCAGCAGAGGCAGCGGTCTCATGAATCGCTGCCCTATGCAAAGAAAAAGGGGGCAAGAGGATAGAACGAAGCACACGGAGCTTGGATAAAGCATTTGGGATGCAAACATACACTTGGCGAGCTTTTTCGGATTCCGAACACCTTGTGAAGAGACCTGAATCATCATTGGGGTTTTCGTAACCTCTTTCCGACAGTATAGTACCTACATTTTGGGTACATACATGAACCTTACAACTTAGAAAGGATGCGGCATTCTTTTTAGACTTTATATTTTTCTGAAATGGAAACTAAAGTTGTTCCTAAATCCATAGTTTTGGCATATGGCTTAAACAGATTATTTTGACTTACATGAACCTCAAGGATTTGAACACTATCATCCTAGGAAGTAAGTAAATAAGCCTTTAATCTGCAATCTGATAGAAGGCTCAACTAAGGGGACAAATGATTCCAATCTTCTTAGAATGGAATAGTATTGTAAAGTACCAAAAAATCTGGTTTAGTTTTTAGCATTTCTCGAAAATGCTTGAAAGACCTCAAAAAGGAAAAATACAAAAAAATATAAAAATGCCTACAAATAATAAAATTATATTTTTGGAAGTTTCAATTCATGAAAAAACCTCTCATCTTCTTGAGGGAATGCTTATAAAATGATTTCACATTGTAAGTCAGATCACTTCATATTCTATTTTAAGACTCATCATTTCTTGCTAAAAGAAATTGTAAAGGCATGGGCACCGAATTGTAGAAAAATTATGGAAGGAAAAGTAAGAACACAGTCTCATAGCTTCTCATTTCTTCGCAGAGTTGCTACTATTTTATAGTATGCAGAACAGAGAGTGGTAGCCTCACATTTCTTTTTAGAGACCAATGCCATCTATTCGGAATAGCACGGGAAAAATGGCTCACATCACTTCTCAAAGATAACCATACATACCTCCCATATCAATGAAGCAGTAAATTCGTTTACTCAAAATTGTTCTCTCTTGTGTATATTTTATTTCCGTTCATTCATGGTTCATTTTGCTAAGTTCTACAAATACTACTTTATGCTATCTAGATCACAATTGGTAATCAAATACATTAATGGAGTAACTAACAAGATTGAAGAAATGTTGTCTAGGTCAGCATCAATTTCAGGCTTCAACTCTGAGCATAATATCTCAGCTTCAACCCATACTCACTCAAAAAGCTTGATAGGAAGATTATGCCAAAGATGGTAATTTTGAGGATGTATTTCAGCAGTTAGAAATAGCACTTCAGGAATTGTGACAAGTTGGATAATTATGTTTGTGTAACGGTGAAAGCATTAGTCTCTTAGGAGAAGCGCAAAAATCCAAGTAGTGGAGCACTTTGGAAGGCCAAGGTATTCGTAAATTTGCAAAGGCATGTAGTTTTCCTAAATTGCAAGATGTTTCAAGATTCGTTAGAGAGTATGTGTTGTGTAGCACTAAAAGCCTAGTGATAGGAATTTACAGTTTTCTATGTCAGTACTAGTTCCCACAAGGCCATGGGAACGCATTTCTACAGATTTGCAAGGGCTTTGGCAATGTCATAGAAAGGACATGACTATCTCTTTTGTAGTAGACCGGTTTAGCAAAATGTGCATTAATCATACAATGCAGGATAACCATAAAAAGACATGAAGCTCCTGAATTTTAATTTTTCACTAATGTTTGGGTGAATTTCACATTACCCAAATCTATTGTTTCAGATTCTGGAGCACATTGTGGGGCAAGGTGAACACCAAGATGAAGAGGTTTACCACTTCTCATCCAAAACAAATGGGCAAACCAAAGTAGCCAATAGAACATTTGTGCAGATCTTAAGGGTATACAGTGGATGGCATCCAAGAACATGGGATGAAATAATAGCATAGATTCAGCATTCACATGCAGTGCATACATCTAGCAAATATGTAACTTAAAAACATGTTTTGGTTATCCACCGCCTTATACTTTTCATGTTGTTTTTGGCCAGCCAAATGGGAATGAGAAAGAAGAAAATTCAAAAATCATGAGAGCTGAAAATTCAAAGGTCACAAGAGCTGAGAATTCAAAGATCATAGGATCACTCGGAATCATCTTTGAGTTTAACAAAAGCTTAAGCAGTCTCAAGCCAAGTACAAACCATGCCATGATCAGCATAGAAGGGTGGACCGATTCCATGTTGGAGACATGGTATGGCTATGCTAAAGCAAAGACGAACTCGAAGGAAAAACAAAAAAGCTGTAATGATATGGCATGTTTAAGATCATTGATCAGATTGGTGTTAATGTTTTCAAACTCAACATGCCTTCCTACATGAGAATGTATTTAGTTGTAATGTTGAGAACTTGCATGTCTTTCAACTCTATGTTAGAGAGAGGAAGAAAGGCAATTGTTGCTTATAATATAAGACTTTGCACCCCACACTCAAGGGCCAACTATCAAATGAAACCAAACAGTGATCCTATTGGTGCATGGTCAGTGTCTTATGTAATCTTGCTCTGTCAAATCCTTAATCTTTAAACATTAGTATTTATCCCTTTTAGGCACCAAGTTATATGGTTGACCTTAGGTGTCTTGTGAGTGGTACCATTTAATAAACACCTCCCCATGTACCATGGGTGCTTTAATTATAATTCCTATCCAGGCTATCCTACCTTTATGATCTGTGTGTTCCTACATAATAATATATTTAGTTCTAATGTTGACAACTTACATCACTTTCAACCCTCTATGTTATAGCGAGGAAGAAGGCAATTGTTTCTTGCAATAGAAGACTTTGCTCCCCACTCTCAAGGGGCAAATATCAAGCAAAGCCAAATAGTGATCCTATTGGTGCATGGTGATCCTCATATTGTAATCCTACCCTATCGAATCCTTAATCTTTCAACCTTAGTATTTATCCCCTTGAGGCACCAAGCTATGTGGTTTCCCTTAGGTATCTTGTGAGCAGAGTCACTTTAGGCACACCTCCCCATGTACCATGGGTACTTTAAGTGTAAGTCCTATCCTACCTTTACGGCCGGTATGTGCTAAACCATAGGATAGACATTCACATTGTCTCAATCGATGGGGATTGTATCACATCTATCTTTCATCATCCATGAGCTAAAGTAATTGTGTTGTGATAATTGGTACTCATTGTGCCACCAACGCTTGTGTCTCTCTCTATATGTTATATCCAAGTGTTACGCAGGACATGCACCCCCTTTTCCAGCAGTCCCGGATGTCCCGGACATCCCGGGAGTTGGGGATAGGCATGGGACGTTTCCCGACGTCCCGAAATTTTCAAAAAAAAAGAGGGGATGTCCCCTAAGGTTAGGGGATACACTCAGGACGTCCCGGGTGTTTTGGCATTGAGGGGACGGCATAGGGGACGTCATGACGTCCCCGGGACGTCTAAGGACGTTCTAGGAAGGTCACGACATCCCCTTCTTATACATTAGAACATTAAAAACAAAAACAAAAAAATCATAGTCCGTAGTCTTTCAATGTCTAGGCTGTAAAATTCAAGCATTTTCATTTTTCAAGCATTCTGTAAAATTCAAAATTATATACCCTGTAGTTTGGAAATGGCTACTGTTCGCTGTTTCAGGAGACATCCAACTCATAGGCTGAAATTTTTAAAAAAAAAATCTTCAAGAAGTGATGACTAGGAGATATTGACATATTGTTTAGGAGAGTCCAGACTTGAATTTTTGAAAACAGTTGTGAGCTGATTCAGAAAATGAGTTGGATGCAACATGGATTGTAAATGCTCTTGCTCAGTATTTTTCCAGCATATGGCATTGGGACAGTTTGTATGCCTAGTAGTTGTCTGTCTCTTAAATATGTATTGAAAATGTGCAGCACAGATGAAATTAATGGTTTAATAGATATAGCCAATACTAGGGATCTAAAAGCTTGTAACATGTTTTTCCATTTTCATGTTATCTAGGTATCCCTTCCTATGCAGCAGTCATGTTGCTGGTATATGTAGTTGTACTCTTCTCATGTTGATTATTGAAGACTTGTTTTTAATTTTCATTGTCATATTGAAGTTTTGAACATTGAATATATAGCATTTTGGGCCTTGGCTTATGTGATGAATAATTGGATTAATAATTTAATCATTAATGGTTTCAATCTTCAAACTTTCAGTTTTAAGTCTTAGTTTATTGAATTATTCATGTTATATTTGTAAAATTAATAAATTATATATATTTTTTATCAGCCATCCCCCCGCCGTCCCCAAAATTTTGTTATGCAAATTGTTACTCAAATGCATGCAATCGGGCATTGGAGAAGACATCTAGAGTAGCAGAACAACCATTTGAGGAGGTGTGCGGCAGAGATATGTCATAGTAGTTGAGTATGCAGAACCAGAGGATAGGAGGTTTTTGTGAGAAGATTGCTATTGTGTCCACAGTAGTCTCTGTTGATCGGCAAAATGGACCAGCAGTTGACAAGCCTAGGTGTTTTAGCCGAGACATCCAGTACCTAAAAATACTAGGGATGAAAAGAGTGAGTGAAAATAAATTAAATGCAAAAGAAAAAAGAAGCAATGCGCCAAGACGTGTGTGGTCACTCTCAATATGGAAAGGTATGCACAAAATAGCTACAAATATACTTGTTTGACAGCAATAAGTAACAATAATTCCATCAAATTCCAGCATGCATGGAGCAAGGTGAAAGCAAAGGCAATTTCCAAACAATAAAGAAATCACCACGCATTGGTAAAGAGCAGGCTGTCCACGAGTGAGGAGCAGTCCATAGAAATTTGTTTTTATTTGTTGTTTGTTTCTTTTGCAACAAAAGACCACGCTGCCAAAGGATAAGGAAGAATTAATTAAAAAAAAAAAAAGTTTTCAACGCATGAGGGAGAAAACAGCCAGGCAAAAATGTACACACATTGGTAGAGTAAATCTCCACCCATTCACATTTCCAATCAAAAAAAAACTGCCAAAAGAAAACAAACCACGTAGTTGTTTTCACGCCAAAGACCACATAGGCACAAGGAATTAGCTTGAGTTTGATTCTCATGCAGGGAAAAGAAAGCATATCCACGCATTCATTAAAATCAGGAGAATTTCAAACGCAAAAGACAAGGAAGAACTCAGCAAAAGAAGACAAGGCCACGCATTGGTCAGGGAAAAGAAAATAACAGTCCACCATGCATTCATAGACAATCACGCATTTGCCAATAAAAAAATCAGAAGTTCCACACAGCACATATGCTCAAGCAAATACGAATCTCCACACCTAGTTTGAAAATAATTTCCAAGCAGCTGTTAATAAAAAGATTTCAACGCATAGCTTGAATCCATGTTGCAGGAGTCAAATCACATTCCAGGCATTCAAACAAAAATATCACGCATTCAAACGCATTACCGATGTATATCGGCACAAAGGAAAATGAATTTAATGAAGAAGACGATAAGATGTGGAAAGAATGTGCCACGGGTTGTGTCTGATGAAGTAATCGATTTCGGAGCTCAATATCTCGAAGTTGAGTGATTTTCGAGAAGAACGGTTTGTTTCATTGAATTCTTCCCATCTTCGTGTACTCGTTTTCCAAATTTTAAACGAACAACACCTCATTTGATATTTTTCACGAACCCAAGAAAAACGCAGTTTACTCGATTTTGTCGTGCGTGCAGTTTCAACTTGGTGAAAGGCCTACTTTGAGAATTTATATCTCGAGCCCAAATGATCGTCAAGAGAAACGGTTTGGTTCATTGAATTCTTCCCACATTCATGTACTACTTTGCCAAAATTCAAATATACAGACTTCGTTTGATATTTTTCACGAAGTCAAATAAAATGCAATTTGCATGATTTCACTTTGTGCGCTTAGTTTTCAGCTTGTCAAGGAGACTGACTTTGAGGGTCGATATTTTGAACTCGGAGGATTGTCAGGAGCAAAGGATTGATTTTTTGAATTCTCCTCACATTCATATGCTCCCTTACCAAGTTGTAGATGCCCAGGTGACGTTTGGTATTTTTCCTAAGCTAAAACTAAACGGGATTTTCGCAGTTTTACACCTGCATTTTCCTAGCAGTTTCATAAGAGTCAACTTTGACCTTTAACATTTGACTAAAGAATTTTATTGGGAAAAAACCCTTTGACATGCAAACTTGTGGTACCTTAATAGACTCCCTCATCCAGTGAGAGCTTCTCAGAACAAGATTTGTTATTTTTCCCAGGGCAGTTTCAGAGGTGATTTGTTCAGTTTTGAAGTCTGGAAGTAATACCATGAAATCACACTTCTATCATAATCATGTCATCTTCAAACAAAACGATGTTGCGGTATAGGTTATAGGACATTCTACCTACCTCGACGCTCCATTCAGAATATGAGAACATCGTCGATACCAACTTGGGACATGTCGACGTAAGTCAATTCTGCGATCGCATATCAACCGAAGGCGAGTCACAATTTTTCCAACGCTTGTTCCGAATTGGTCGTCACTTGCATGGATGCACCACAGCACCTGCACAATATGGTGATTCAACTTCAACGGCTCCGAAGCAGAAGAAACAACCTCTGACTTCCTTATTATGCGGTATAAGTCGTATTTATTGGCATGTCTCTTCAAAGTCAAAAGTCGGTGTTATCGTGAGAGATTGATAACGGGAGAAACTTGTCAACATCAATTGTCTTCACTTGATCGTTAGACGGATCTATTCATCGACAAACCAAAACCAATAATAAGTACAATTGTGCGGATCATCAAGAAAGGTCACATCATTCAAGCGTGTCTCTGTTAGCTCTAAGTTAGCAGCGGACGCAATACTTCATCGGCCAATCTTAAAGTTAGAGCATTCTTGAATTAGACGATTGTGAGCAGATCGAATGGCAACACTTCGGGATGGTGGCAAAACAAAAACATAACCGTGAAGTGAATTGCAATTTTGGCTCTTGGTAGATCTTCTCAATAGCGAAATATCAAGAGTTAGATTCTGAAAAGCCAAGGCAGTATCGCGACAAAATGAATGATTCACCATGAAAAGCTATTCAGAGCATGTGAAGAATTGTGTGTAATTGTGAATGTGAATATGAATGAAGACAAAATTGATTGCACCAGGATGTTGCTCAAACAAAGAGGTGGATGAACTACTCAAGTTTCAAGCTCAGCTCTCTCGTTATCAGGAGGATTGTGGAGCATGGTCAATGAGTTCATTCTCGTATAACCGGAATAAGCGGACTCTTGGCCCAATGGATAAGGCACTGATCATAGGTGTTTTGATCTAGGTGGCGCATTGCTAACTAGGATTTTTGTGTATGTCCAAGTCATTTAAATGGGGTCCACACGTACCCATTTCTTTTATGTATTTTTCCTTAAATGACTTTTTAACTTAAGTGGTTTCTATTTTTAGTTGTTTTTAATAAAGTTGGTTGAGAAAGTCAAAGTCACTTAAGATGCCCTATTTAATGTGCATGTAAACCCTAACTACTTTGTAACCAACTTTTGGGTTATAAAAGGAAGTCAAGGGCTCATTTTTAAAGGGTGACTTTGAGAGAGGAGAAGAAAATACTTTTGTATGCAAGTTTTACTTCAAAGAAAGAAACTGATTGTGTTCTTTTGAGAAGACATTTTGGAGTTAATGAAATATGAACTTTGTGTCCCATTCATTGTCTCTTATAACATTTGATGTTCTTATGTTCATTAGATGTTACTGTTTGAATCTTGCATGCAAATATTGTCTTCGATCTTATTGTCAACGCTACTAATATGTTGTTCTAGTTCACGGTGATCAAGCTCGATTATCTACTTGCTCACATGTGTTCATTTTTACTCATTCTCGTTTAGTTGATGCAAACTCCGATTTATTTGTGTTAGTTATTTATCGTTCTCTCCATGCAATATTAAGATTTGTTTTTACCTAACTCTCGCATGTTCCTTCCATTCATTCCTTTCCATTCCATTTCATTTCCCTCGTTCACTTTTCTTTTCATTGATGTTTCAAAACACCCCCACATACAATTTTGAATCTACAGATGTAAATACAATTTTGGTTTTGATAACGCAACCTCACCTTCATTGAGGAGGGACTTCGTTCCCACACTATTGCATGTCATTTGCATGCGTGCAAATCCATATGCTAACAGTTTTTTTTTGGTTCGTGAAAACAATTTGGCATATAGATTTGCACGCAACCAAATGACATACGCAACAAGACGGAAACGAAATCCCTCCTCAATGAAGGTGAGGTTGTCTATGTTGAAAACCAAAGCGTATTTACATTTGTACATTCAAAATTGTATGGGAGGGTTTTGGAACATCAATGGAAAGAAAAGTAAATGAGGAAGATGGAATGGAATGAAGGAAAGGAACATGCAATAGTTAGGTAAAAGAAGAGCTTAATATTGCATGGAGAAGAACAATAAATAACTAACACAAATAAAAGCGGAGTTTGTATCAACTAAACGAGAATGAAAAAAAGGAACCAACGTGAGCAAGTAGATAATCAAAGCTTGATCACTATGAACTAGAACAACATATTAGTAGCGTTGACAATATTTGCATGCAAGATTCAAACACTAACATCTAATGAACATAAGAACATTAAATGTTATAAGAAATAATGAATGGGACACAAAGTTCATATTTCATTAACTCCAAAATGTCTTCTCAAAAGAACACAAAGTTTCTTTCTTTGAAGTAAAGTTTGCATACAAAAGTATTTTCTTCTCATCTCTCAAAGTCACCCTTTATAAATAAGCCCTTGACTTCCCTTTATAACCCAAAAGTTGGTTACAAAGTAGTTAGGGTTTACATGAATATTTAATCTGGCATCTTAAATGACTTTGATTTTTTCAACTAACTTAAAAACAACTAAAAATAGAAATCACTTAAGTTATCCAAAATTTGTCAAAAGTGAGTTAAACAATAACATCACTTTATAAATAAAAGTAATGGGTACATGTGGCCCCCACTTAAATGACTTGGACACACACATAGACATCCTAATCAACAACGCGCCATCTAGATCAAGACATCTAGGATTAGTGTCTTATCAATTGGGCCAATTGTCCGCCTATCTCGATCCTACGGGAATGAACTCATTGACCGTGCTCCACAATCCTCAGCTAAAAAGAGAGGCGAGCTTGAAACTTGAGTAATTCATCCACCTTTTTGTTTGAGCATCATCCTAGTGTGAGCAATTTTGTCTTTATTCGCATTCACACACACAATTCTCCACATGCTCTGAATACCTTTCCATGGTGAATTCTTCATTTGTCATGAGACCGTAGTCATTATGCCACCTTGGCTTATCAAAATCCAACACCTGATCTTTTGCCATTGAGAAGCTCTTCCAAGAGTCAAGATTGCAATTCACTTCTTGGAGTTATATCTTTCGTCTTTGTCACCATCCCGAAGTGTTGTCATTCGATCATGCTCACGATTGTCCGGTCGAGAACGCTCCAACTTTAAGACTGGCCGATGAAGTATCGCGCCCACTGCTAACTGAGAGCTGACAGGGACATGTTTGAATGATGTGGCCTTACTTGATGATTCGCACACCACACTTGTCATTGGTATTGGTTTGTCGATGAATAAATCCGCCACAACGATCAAGTGAAGACAATTTATGTAGACAAGCTTCTCTCATTATCGATCTCTGCGATAACCATGGCTTTTGACTCGAAGAGACCTCTACCAATAGCTACGACCTATACCACATAATGAGGAAGTCAGAGGTTGCTTCCGCTTCGGAGCCATTGGAGTTGAATCGCCATACTATGCAGGTGTCATGGTGCATCCATGCAAGTGATGACCAATTTAGAACAAGCGTCAAGAAAATTGTGACTCGCCTTCGATTGATATGTGATCGCAGATCAACCTACGTCAACATGTCCCAAGTTGGTATCGGCGATGTTCTCATACTATAAATGGAGCGTCAGGTGAGTAGAATGCCCTAGAATCCATACCGCAACATCATTTTGTTTGAAGATGACATGATTGTGACAGAAGCGTGATTTCAAGCTATTACTTCCTTCTTACAAAACTGCACAAATCGCCTTTGAAACTAGCATTGGGAAAAAAAAGCAAATCTTGTTCTGAGAAACTCTCACTAGATGAGGGAGTCTATTAAGGTACCACAAGTTTGTGGATTACAGATTTTTTTCCCAAATCAAATTCTTCAGTGAAATATTAAAGATCAAAGTTGACTCTTGAAACTAATAGGAAAAGAAAATGCAAGTGTAAAACTATGAAAATCCCGTTTGGTTTTAGCTTGGAAAATATACAAACGTCACCCTGGGCATCTACAACTTGGAAAGGGAGCATATGAAGGTGGGGAGAATCCAAAGAAACAATTATTTTCTCTTGATGATCATCCAAGTTTAAAATATCAACTCTCAAAGTGATTCACCTGACAAAGCAAAATCTATGTAGGCGGTGAAATCAAACAAATTACATTTTATTTAGCTCTGTGAAAATCATCAAACGAGGAGTGCGCATTTGAAATTTGGCAAAGGAGTACATGAAGTAAGAGAGAGAATTCAACAAATCAAACCATTTTTCTTAACAATCACTCGGGACCGATATACGGATTCCCAAAGTAGGCCTTCAGACAAGCTGAAATTGTGCGCGAGGTGAAAACAAACCATCGTGAAAAATATCAAATGAGGTTCTGTGCATTTGAAATTTGGCAAACGAGTACACGAAGATGAGAAGAATTCAACGAACAAAACCATTCTTCCCAACAATCACTCAACTTCGAGATATCAGGCTCCAAAGTTGATTACTTACGATACAACTCGTGGCACGTTCTTTCCGCATCTTATTGTCTTCTTCATTAAATTTATTTTCCTTTGTGCCGATATACATTGGTAATGCGTTTGAATGCGTGATATTTTTGTCTGAATGCCTGGAACATGATTTGACTCCTGCAACGTGGATGGAGCTGCAACGTTAGATTTCTTCTTGGCTCCTTTCTTTTTATCAGCGTGGTCCATTGTTTATGCGATGCGTGATAAAATTCTCTTGGGGCAATGTGGAGATTCTCCTAGCTCAGCGTTGAAACCTTTTATTCTCCTTCTGCTACGCAGCGGTTGAATTTCCTTCTTACCTGCAACGTGGATTCAAGCTATGCGTTGAAATCTTTTTATTAACAGTTGCTTGGAAATTGATGTTTGGACTACTTTCTTTCCTTTGTTTCTGTGCGGAATCCTCTTTCCTCCTACTCTGCATGGACGATGTATTCTTCTGGTGGAAAGGCGTGTGAGGATTTCTTTTAACCTTTGCTTTGTGTGGACAATGCTACGGGAAAATGCGTGGAGAATTCTATCTTGTTAAATTGTCTTCTTGCCTTCCCACGTGGTCTTTTGGTGCAAAAGAAAACAAACAAAACAAAACAAAATATTTTTGGATTGTTCTTCTAAGACAAATGCGTGGAAATTAGTTCTATGTTGCCCAATGCGTGGGCTTTCCTTTTATCCTTCACCCTTGCATGGCCTGTTTTCTTGGCTTGTATGGATTGTCCTATGTAAGCTATGCGTGGAGCCTTCAGATTTTGGTGTGGACTGCCTTGACCAATGCGTGGTGGACTGTTAAAAACTTGGGTGGCTGTTTTCTTCTTTCCTTTGGCAGCACGGGATTTTGTTGCAAAAGAAAACAAACAAAAAAACAAATTTTAATGGATTGTTTCTCCTCACGCATGGACAACCTGCTCTTTCTCTTTACTCCTGATTTTTTTAACAATGCGTGAATGGATTTCTTTGGATAAGTGTGTGATAAACTTCTCTAAATGCGTGGAATCTCCTTTGTGTTTGGCTGCAACGTGAATGTCTTTATTTTCTTCTTCTTTGTATTGAAATGCAAAAACAATTTAGCAATAGACGAGCAATCGAGTATGGAGACTTCCTTCAATAAGAAACAAAAATTCTTCCAACTAGTTTCATGGGGAAATGGTTACAGGAATTAAAGAAGCTTCCCCGTAACTGTTTCCCCTTCCCGTTGAAATAACTGACTCCTCTTCCTTCGGGTAGTGGCATTAATTGCCAGGAAAAAGGAAAAAATATCAGTCATTTGCCAGTGGAAATGGCAAGGCAGGTTGGCAATCCCCATCATATTTCCCCATGTGGGAGATCGGGAGATTTTACCTGTTTGCCAACCGGTTGGATTGGAAATCAAGTAGAAGAAATCCCACAAGTGGGGAAATAAGAAGAGTTTGCCAAGAAAGGGGAAATCCGGGTACGGAAAGCCAATTTGGCATCCCGTGATTAGAAGCGGAACCTTTATTTTCCCCGACAATAAAAATACAACTCGTCGATTGATTTTTAATTATATTAATATTTATTTAATTAAAAACCCCAAAAATTAATAAAATTGATTTTATCAAATAAAGGGTAATAAATTAATTAAATATTAATTAATTAATTATTAACGCATTGATTTGTGACTGGCGGGAGTTTTTGCCCGAAACGAAGGAAACGAAGACCAAAACGATCACGGGAACAAGCCGATCACAGTGAGGGTGATAAATCACATGAAAGAACACTTTTGAAAAAAAAATTAAAATTTTCACGTTTATTAATTTTGCGAAGTCAAAATTAGCTGATAACACAAACCAAATCCATCAAGACCGGGATGCTACCTCCCGGTACCGAGAGGTTCTCATGATCGCACTCGTTAGGTGCTCTATCTCATAGGCATCGGTCAACCAGGAGGATACAGAGGGCTCATCTTGCTCGTCCTTCCCCCAAACACCAACATTCCAGACCATCCACAGCTTTAGCTACAGGACATGAGTTTATCGCGAGATGTTTCTAGTCACCTCGGATGTTAGGTGATTACATTGGAGTTTGGGCTTCTCCTTCTCCTTCTACTTATTCGGCTCCATTCTTGAAGATTATTTTGGCCATGGTGGCCCCTTCTTCTTCTCCTCCTCTTCTTTCTCTTCTCTCTTCTCTTGTTGTTCGGATGACCCTTTCGGGTCTCCCTGCTGACTCCTTTTACATCAGATCCGTCAATCCCATTGACCTACTTTTGTGGTCATTTTTTTACCATTAATATAATTATCTTGTCTTATTTTATTTTATCGCTTCGTGGGAATTGCTTCCACCCACTTTGTGAAATAATATATTGATGTTTCAACATGAGTATGTTCGACACTAGAATTTGGATTGAGAGCACTAATGAAATCAAGTCACCCATTGTTGAAATGGTTCTTCAATCACAACAGGTTTTAGCGGTAAAGTTGTCAATTTGGGTCTTCCTACAAATGTTTGACAAGCCTCACACTTAGAAACCCATTTGGCAGCATCTTTGAAAAGAGTTGGCCAATAGTAACCTCCACGGAGGATCTGTAGCTTGATCACGGGAGAAGAAAAGTGACCATCATAGGCGTGATCACGATATGTATTAAGCAACCTCTTTTGTTGTTCTTTATCCACACATCTCAGAAAACAGCCATCAATTCCTTTTCGGAAAAGAGAGTTATCCCACAATACATACGTCGTTATTTGAAATTTACCTTTGAGATATGGAGGACATTCATCGTATGTCAGGAAATGAAAAATGTTGGAATACCATTCATCCATGGTGCTAACAAACAAAGCGGTTGGCATTCCTTCGAGTTTGTTATCACTTTGGTATCCCCACCTCCATCTTCTACTATCATCGGCATAGACCCCGACCTCGCACAACCTTGGTTGGTTGTATATCAACATCGTATTCCTTAACTTTGGCAATCCGGATGTCTCTCTTGGAACCAAGTTCTTGTTGTGTCAAAATGGATTTTGGCAACAGGTCAAGAACAAAGATGATGGAGTGAGAGTTAAGAATATTAAAGCTGAATTGTTTTACCGCCTTGACCACAACAAAGGCATGTTTTTCCATTTGCGAGTACTTGAGCTCATGAGACTTCAACCCATAACTCATGAAAGCAATGGGTGCTTCATTCCCTTCATTGTTTTTCTGGACCAAAATTGCAGAAAGAGTGCTCAGATGCATAGTAGTAGATGATGAAATCCTTAGCGAAGTTTGGGCAAACATGAACACGAGTTCTAGCAATAGCTTCTTTTATCTCGTCAAAGGCATTTTTTCCTTCCGAACTCCAATGAAAAGACTGCTTTCCTTAATTTATATCAACGATATGCTTGGTTAACTCGGCAAAATCAGGAATGAATCTCCAGAGAACGTTGATTTTGCCAAAGAAGGGATTCACGCCTCTTTTGCTGGTTGGAAGAGAGAGTTGCTGAATTGCCTTAACTCTATCCGACTCGATTTGATTTCATCCTTTGAAATAATGTGGCCGCGTAGTTTCCCTTTGGTCACCCCGAACACTGACTTCTTAGGATTGAGTGAAATGCCATGATCTCTACACCTCTGCAAAACCAATTCAACATGCTGAAAATGATTTTGCTTGTGTTTGGAAAACATTGTGAGATCGTCAAGATAAATAACAATGCACTTGTTCTTGGATCTCAAAGGCTAGGTCCATTGCTCGTTGGAAAGTAGCTCCGGTATTGATCAATCCAAAAGGCTTTCTCCAAGAAGCAAAGGTCCCCACGAGTTGTAAAAGTTGTTTTGTGCTGATCTTAGACAGCAACCTCAATCTGATTGTAACTTGAGAAACTGTCAAGCATGGAGAGCATTTCCGACACGGTTACTACACGAAGAATCTGGTCCATGATGGGAAGAGGGTAATTATCCTTCAAAAGAGGCTTGATTCAAGTTGCGGAAGTCAACACAAATCCTTATTTCTCGACTTTTCTTCCTCATTGGCACAATGTTTGCAATCCAAACTGAATGGTGGATGGGAAAAATGGTCCTGGCATTTAGCATTTTCTGAATTTCTTAATAAATTGTTCCGGCAAGCTTTGGATTGTATTGTCTTTGTTTTTTCCTAAAGGGTTTAACACTAGACTTGAGGGGAATGTAGTGTTGGATTTCTTTTGGTTTGAAAGTCTTCAAGTCTTCATAAGAATATGCTAACACATCAATATAGCTTTTCAAAAGCTTAACAAATTTTCTTTTTCTTCAGCAGAACAGCACTTGCCAATATTAAAAAACTTAGGATCGGCATCAGTTCCCAAATTTACCTTTTCATATTCAGCTGATTGGTTAGTGTCTTCTGCTGTTTTGCTCTTAATGAATTGATCATGCTTGTTAAAAAGATACTCCAAGCTGACCAATCCTTTTGGTATTTTGTTCCCCTTCAGTTTAATGCAACCTTTGTGATCATCTTCACATTTTATTCCCTCTTCAGCTTTGGGTGACAAGGATTCTTTGTACCCTGCTTCACTTCCCTCAAAGTACTGCTGGCTGAAATTATCATTCATTTCAAGAAAAGAGATGAGATGAGGGTAATCATTGAAAACCTGCCAATTCTCCACATTATTTGGTACACTAGGCCTGAAAATCATTTCAATGGCGTACTTGCCTTGGCCAAAATCTGGATGAGGTACCAATAGTGAGCCCGACACTACTAGAGTATCTGCTCTTAGCATAACACAATAATTAATAGCTTTGTTACCTTTTTTAAATTTCATTTCACTGATCAGTGGTGAATCATGCCAACCACCATATGGCCAAGATATTACGATTGTTTGATTGTCTTCTCCAAGAAAACAAGAAAATACTTATCTGTGGCGGTCAAACAAGCATTAATTTTAAGGTTAGAACTAAAAGTGAACACACTCACAACTATTATAGCTGACCATCACCCCTTGACCATCATCACAGAATGCCTCTTGGCGCAGTAGTTATTTTCAATTAATATAGGTTATTATATAGTAAATGTATCAATTTACATTATATTTGGGATACCTTAAGCACGTCACTATGACCATGCCAAGAGACAATAATCTGCAGGCAACAAGCTTGGATTGTCACATACCATATAAATAAACAACTTCATTACATTTGCCACACCCGTGGGGCCAGCAATAAAAAAGGCACCCAGCATGTTGTGCTGACATGCCAGCCTGGACACCCTCTCTGGAAATGAACAGCTCAGAGCTCCACCACAATGCCCAACAAAACACGCTTAAGGAAGCCTACTCCAAGTAAGGAGGATGGTTAAAATCACCCATCAATGGCCAACTAAGGACATTGTACAAAAGACAACAGAGGCAACATGCATCGAATCACAAGCAACACAGGGTTGCAGCAACGCTTTAAGGCGATGAGGAGGCTGGAATGGACAAGGAAGCACCACGAACCGCGAGGGGCCGTACAGTGCCCCAATGTCACAATGGAGTGATTTAAAATCTCCTAATTCTCAGCTCATGTGAAAATGATTGAAAGAAAAATAAGTCATACCAAATGATTCTTCGGTTCACTCCACCATCTGTCAATGGGCGACTGATATGGGAACAAACAGAGCAACAATTATCCCATAATGAAAAAAATTGTGTTATTAAACCTTAATTAGAAATCACTATCACTGTATATTAGAGAACTGGTGATAGGATATTTTGATACAGTAATAAGGTGTTGCTTTCGAAGAAGACATTATAAATCCAATTTCATGCAAAACTCACAATCATTGTTTCTGACCTACAGCATAATGGCACCATCAAAAAAATTTGACATATAGAACAAGAAGTCTGTCAATTGGCATACTTTCGCTTTGAGATGTAAGTTCATCAATGGTAAAGGAAATCACAATAATAAAATCAGTAGTACATTACTGCATACATGTTACACTGGCAATTGTGGAGATATGTCCATTACAAAACGCAATACGCTTCTATGCAATTGTAAATATTATCTTTTCATTAGTTAACAGAAAAAGTTTACGAAGTGAATCCCCACAAGTGCCTATTTGTGCTTATATGGATATTCAAATTAAAAACATGGTGATTGATATATTCAATATACTCTAAATATTGGGAAAACCATAGTTACCATATTCGCCCAAACATGGGCAAAATTCAGTTCGCAGCGAATTTTTGAGGAAAACCAAACTTGTTCGGTTGGTGCGTTTGACTTTTAGTTTTATATTTTTTGCGTTGAAAAATTAAAAAGTATCTACCTAAAAACCAAAAGCTAAACGAAAAAACGTGAACGCCAGCACTTGTAGTTGTCGCAGCTCTTGCAAAAACAGTCGCCGGCACTGGTAAACGCAGCCATTGGAAGTAGAAATAGTGAACGCAGCCACTGGAAGTGGAAATAGTGAACGCAGCCACAGTGAAAAACGTAAAACGCGAAAGCCATAGTAACTAGTAAGTACCTTTCGAACCCTGCAAATTTGCAAAAATATATAGTATAACTGCAGTGTTTGGTTAAGGAATAGGTCACAACTCACCATAGTTATGGTTTGTGGTATGTAACGTCCCCATTTTTGAAGACCCTTAGCCTATATTTCTCCGTTGGCTTTGGGATGTTGCAAGGGGAACTTTTTATTAAATAATTAAATATTATTGCCTAGAGCAACAATTATTTAATTATTTAATTATTTAATTATAAAAGTTATTTAATTTAATTCCCAGAATATAAAAAAATTAAATTAAATTAAATGGGGAATTAATTAAATAAATAGTTAGGTGGCTTTTATTGATAAAATCACCCTTTGAAAAGGGGACGCCACACCTAGGGAAAACAAACTGCTTTTATTTAATAATTTCCCTCTCCTAGGGATTTCGAATTTTGTGCCTCCTTGCTTATAAAAGGAGTGCTAGGATCATTATTATTATTATGTTATGATGAAGTTATTTTGATGCTCCATGCTTGGAGTTGGGATGCATGCCCATTGATGTTTTCTCTCTCTCATGCTTGGGAGATCTTTGTAGCTGATCTTTGAATATCAAATTGAAGAGGTTATTTGTTTTGGTTGAATTTGCAAGTAGAAATCTGCATGTTTTACTGTAGCGACATCACTGTAGCAGCTGGGTTTTTGGCTATCAAGTTGAGTTTTGTGAGTGTTTTGCAAATCGATTGGGTGTATGATCTCTCTAAACCCTAAGCGACTTCTTCTATGGTGTTTCACGGACTATTTTAGAGGTTTTGCTTGATGTGAATCAACTGTTTGGTTGCTGGATATTGTGCCCAAATTGCAGCGACTTCTATTGAGGCAAGTTGGTGTTAAATTGATAAGTAAAAGGTCTGATTTTTATTTATTTAAATCTGTTATTTCTTCCTGGGCAACAGCGACTCCATTGGGTTGAATTATCAAGAGTTTTGTGCATGTTTGGTGCCTTAAAATACCAGCGACCTGTGTGGTGTTATTCAATTAATGTTAGCAAGTGGTTTTCAAGCAATATTTCACTGAATAAACCCTCTACAAGTCCTGGCAAAATCTGCATATTGATTATTGTAGGATTGACTGGATATTGCATGGTATTTGTGAACTTTACATTCCCCTTTGACAGCGACTTCTATGTTTGACATCCTCCAGTTATGGCGACTTGAATAAGGCATGTTTTAGTGATATTTTGGGGCCCCTTGACAGCGATTTACATGACTGATTATTTCTAATTTATGGCGACTTGAATTGGTCAAGTTTAATGCATGATATTATTTCCTTTGGCAGCGATTTGTTTGGGCAATAGTTGACAAGATAAATCTCATTAATATGGCCTGGTTTTGATAGAGTAAGATCTGCCATTGTTTCCATGAAACAGCGACTTCATTATAGGTGAATTGTCAGTGGTTGCATTAGGAGGTTAGGCCTGATCTTTAAATTCAGCTGGAGACTATTTGTGTGATAAAGGCCATTAAACCCTTACCCTCGGGTTTATTGAGTCATTTACTCAACTGGTATAAGTAGTTCGCTGTTTTCAGTTGAGTGATGCATTGAAGAGTTGTTAGTTTGCATATTTTCCCATTGATCCCAGAAGTGGGATATTACATGGTAGATGCCTCGAGAGAATTCAAGGTAGGTGCCACGTCTTCAAAAGATCGATGCAAAGATATTTTATAGGTTACATCATGACATTATAATATTATTTAGCTGTGCAGTCATGGATATATTATGATTATATAATTTGTGATAGAATTGATTACTCTAACAATAAACATGAAAATAATGAAACATTCAAGACATGTCAATATATATTGCACTTCGAAATCACAATTACTATAAATTATAAAGTTATAAACATTGTTAAAATTTTAATTTATTTGGGAATCGTATGCAATATTGAGTATACTGTAATATTTATTTATAAATTAAACCGTATTTATTTATTTATTATTCAGTTTTATATTTTTTGAAAATTTATATTTTTTGAACTATACCGAACCGAACCGAATTTTTGTAAAATTCCAAACTTCCGAACTTTTTTCCATGTCCGAACAACCCGAACTTTTCAAACATGGTAACTATGGGAAAACCCACCAAGCACTTTTTTCTTTCAGGTACAATGCAGTATAAATCACTCCCTCTACCCCTTTTTAAAACTAATAGCACTTATCTAGTTTGGACTTGAAAGTCAAAAAAAATGGAAAAGAAACTTACTTAGTGAAAGGAAATATCCTGGGCCATTCGGAAATGGTGTTACCTGCAAGACTTTGTGTATTTTCCTGCAGCACTGCAAATCATATAAGCACAGATGACCATTATAACCTTGGAAAACAGTAAAAGATATTGATGTGTGAATTCAACTGGATGAAACTATGGATGTGCAACTACTATTCAATATGGCAAACAAATAACCTGCTGGAAGCAGATTGACAGATAACTGGGAGCTGGTATTTCTTTCTGAAAGACTAGTTCGTGTGATACAGGATCTTTTGATTTTAAATGTCAAGACAGGATCCACAAATCTGATTGTAAATATCTTTACCTTGTATGCTTGAGAGTGTCGTGGAAGAATTCCAAGACTCATTTGAACTCAGACTAAGCAAAGTTCCAAGCTCAGTAACCTTCAAAGCAAACACCTGTAAGATGATGCAGTCAGAAAATGGAAGGATATCCAATGTCAATAGCTATTTAAAAAAACCGTTATCCTGTGCCTGTGGCATAACATATTCCAAGAACATGTTACCAACAGAAAATCAACAAAATCAGAACCAATCATGAAAATGCCATGTCGTAGACTCTAAAGCAATAACTATGCATGAGTGTGAAAGACAAATATTTCACTCTAGAATATACAATTGTGCAAAAGTAAAGATGCGAGCTGAATTGATGAATTCGAATAAATGGCCAGTCTACAACCAGCACAATGAATCATACCTGCTTTTTGTTCAAATCATATTGTTTTTCTCCAACAGAATGAGCAAATGAGAGAAGAACAGCACCCTCTTTTGAGAGTTTCATTGCCCCAGACTTGATTGTGCATTAATATCAAAACACATGGAGTAGGCAACTCAATTGTATCAATCACAAGTAAAATACTTTAAAGCAAAAAGATGACTCTTATAGATATTGAATTCAAAAACATGCTCAAATCTGTATGGAACATCCCACAAGATCCTCCTAAGTCAAATGTGTACATACATCCAAAAGCCTGAAATCTGGTGCTATTGCTTTCATATAAAGAGCAGTTTCGCCTTCATGAACAATGTGATCAGCAACTTTGCTTTGTTGTCCTGAAAGATGAGACATTATTTTTATTCCACGATCATCAAAATCTGGACTGTATCGCTAAATTTACAGATGAAACAAACCTAAATACAAAGAAACAACAACTACCTGGCACGGATAGATGTTCACGAGCAGCGAAGGTGCTCGGCATTGATGAGATGTCGTGTGGTTTTAAGGAGCTAGCTGTAATCAACATTGGCATGTTAACCAATGGACCTCTGAAAACAGAACAGAAAGCATGTATCTGTGAGAGGATGATTAAACAAGTAAACACTGTGACGCATAGAGCAGAAACAATAAATTGTCAGAAATTTCCACAACACAAACAAACTCCTAATTATCACATCTGGAGAATTATCTCCAAACTATGGGAAGCATAAGATATCAGTATCAGTACCATTACTTCAACTGTTGACAGTGCCTAAACTTTATACAGCATAATATTCATTTGCAAGAAAATTTTCTTTCCTTCTAATATATAAATAAATTCATTCTCATCTGCAGATGATGGCTCAGTAATATATATCATTACATTTCCCGTATTGTAGAGCAAGTCCAGCAAAAGCATTTTGAAGCATCTAATCAAGTCAAGAACACCCAATTGTTGCTAGTCTGATGTGCTGGCCATACAAATCAGGCATATGTAATTGTAGATTGTTCTGGACAATGCTTCCATCTATGTTGTTGCTAGTCTTCTCATTGATAGTCTTGATAATGGCAGATGGAAGAAAACTACAAATAGGATGCGTTGATGAGACCGTGGATAGGGTCATGGATGCCATTAGAGCGACATACGAGGGACTGGATGAGGAATACATGCCTTTGTGGGGATTATGCATTCAGATCAAAGCACCAGCTGCATTAAACTTTTGCACAGGATTGAGTACTATCATAATTCAGCATTATCATATCATCTGTCCTTTATTCCAGATTCATATGTTTCAAAGGTCTCTTCAAGCATCCTCAAAATCGGTAACCAAACAAGAGGGTACAGAATTTCATCCATCAGCAAATCTATTAGTATATGAATGTTGATGACTTGCTTAGTTATGATCTACCAATTTGGAATAGGAAGAATGCTTACTACATGCCTTTATATGCATCAAACGGTTAAATCTGACTTAAAATGAAATCTACTTCTTTTTTATTCTTCATATAATTTCTCATTATTGTTTTATTTATTGCTTTTGGCAATGTATAAAAACTAGGGATGCAGTGGAATGGTTTTGTGGGTCATACTCGTGATTGCCCAAAACTTGCTTTCAGCCTTTTGAGCTGCACTTGAAGAAGCACATGTTAGAAGACATAAACAGACAAATAATGAAGGCGAATCAGATTGCACAAATCGTAGATTGTGTAGACATCATTTTATTATGCAAGAGATAGTTACAAATGGTTGAGGTGGTTACAGCCGAACATTAGTTAACATATAACTAATAGTGACTCAATAATAAAAGGTAAGCCTTATATTCTAGTAACCCCTCTTAAGGCTTACCATAAAAAAAGTAAAAGCAAAAACATTGACAAATAATTAAAACAGAGCCAAACAAAACCATGCATTCTTCAAAAGCTCTCTCTTTGAAAACAGTTCTTTGACCAGGTAGAACTCCATCAAAGTTGTCTTGTAACCTTCATAAAGGTGTAGCTCCCGAGTTGAATTCTCAAGTTCCCGGATTCCACCTCCCCAAACTCTGAATCACGAACCTCCAAATTATTGGACAACCATCCATGTTGAGCTACATCCACAGTGCTCCATCAAGTTGTCTCATGACCCTCGTAAGGGTATAATTCCCAAGATCCACAAACTCCTGAACTAACTGGGCAACCATCCATGTTGAGCTTCATCTACACTAGATCCCTTCCTATCTTCAAAGAGTAGGGCTTATTTAAAATATATATTCTTCATTAGCGAATTTTTCACCCATTTGAAATTGTCCTTGAGCTTTCCCTTGCAAGCAATTGACAAGAAAAGAATGTCGTCCTAATCATCCAAAGTAATGCATGTAACCTGCAACTAATGGCACTTCATTGTCTGGATAGTGCTTAGATCCCATGCAATAGCAAGTGTATTCATTCCTTCTGAAACAAGCCCACCTTCAAGTAAATGAGCACTAAGAGGCATCCAAGCTAGAGGGCCCACGAAACTATTGCCCTGCCAATATTTTCTTTAAAATGTATCTTTTATTGTCTGTTTTGTCAACTAACCAAAAACGAATAGTTTTGTCTCTTGAACCTATAACAATATCATCTCCATAAAAGCATAAACAATGAACGTCTTCTTTGAAACCTCGCAGCTCGCATCGCTGACGTTATCGGCCATCTTGCACTGCCATTTCTCTTCTTCTTTGAAATTATAGAGCTTCGAGAAAAAAAGTAATTAATGCAAAATGAATGAGGGTTTCAAGCTAGTTTAACTCAAAAGACAGATTTTTTCAAATCGTCTTGTGTCCTAACTTTCGTGACTGTATTTTCTTCTTTATTCTGCCCTAAATGACCCTCACACGACCTTGAAAAGTTTGTGATGTCGTCTCTGTCTCGTGCCCTCAAAAATGCTTTGAATGATATTTTCACAATTCACAATATAAAGACAGTTGGTCGTACCTAAACAGAACTTTCGCAATTGTATTCTTCTCCATCGTGTGCCCTTAATACATCAAAAAAGTATGAATGGTTTTCCTTTGCAACTATAACTAGACTCGCACATCTCCCTTAGCGTTGATGTTTCACAAATGGCTCAAGTGAAAATATTTAATTCTTGATTTCTCCTTTGAAATACTTTCTTACCCCTGGCTTCCTCCTCACTCTGTCCAGCTCTGATACCAATGTTAAACTTAAAAGACATAAACAGAGAAATAATTAGGAGGAACAGAATGCACACATCATAGATTGTGTGTCCGTCATTTTATTATGCAAGAGATAGTTACAAAACGGTTGACGTGGTTGCAATTAACATATAGCTAATAGTGACTTAATAATAAAAGATTGTGTCCGTCATTTTATCACGCAAGAGATAGTTACAAAATGGTTGAGGTAGTTGCAACCAGACATTAGTTAACATATAGCTAATAGTGACTTTATAATAAAAGGTAAGCCATATATTCTAGTAGCAAAGCCATTTTGATAAACAAATCTGAAACAACAGCATAGGCTGAATGGTTAACTCTTTGTCACAAAAACTCCCAATCCAAATCATGTATCTTGATTATTTCCTCTGCCTATTTACACAACCATAGTATTTTTGATGTCAAATGATGATTAATGTCTGTTTTTTTTTCTAAAACTGAATATAATAATGGCTTTTTATTTATCAATTCTTTCTTAAGTTTTGATGAGTGGAAAATTTGACCATCCACTTTGGCTTGCCTTGTTAAGTTTTGTAATGTCCCCAATGGACAAATTTCTGCCCCTAAATGGAATAGCGACAAATCCCAACCAAAATAGCAAGTTGTAGAAGATATACAAAAAATTTATAATGCAGATCTGAATATTACTCAGAAAATGTGACTTGCCTAGAGGATGGAAATCATTCAAAACTGAAGTAAAACCATTCTTTTATCATCAAAAACAGATCAGCTGATTTTATTATTGTAAAAATATTTGTTTAGTACCAGATTGGATCCAAATAGAAGGCTAATATATAATATAAATATGCAGATTACAGTCTGTTGGCTAGATTTCCTGCATAGCTGAAAACCTAGGCAGTCATGAGATAAATCTCCCTCATTTACCAGTGAGGCTCCCGTGTAAGATTTGTCAATAAAGTATGCTAGTATCTATTTAGGGGTTTTACTTTAACCATGCAGCTCATGAACCATAGTTGTATAGTTTTGCAGCAAGTAAGCAATTGTTTAAAGAAAGGAAATATCTAAAGAAGAAGGAAGTAATAAAAACACAGGAAAGAAAGAGGGAAGATGTGCAACCCAATCAATAGATTACAGAGTTGATTGCATGCACATAGACAGGACCAATAGATATTAACACTCAGAATTTTAAGCAAAGGCAACTTTCAAATCTAGATCTAAGATAACACAAAGTTTATAAATAGATCTAAGACAATAAGCTAGAAACAAAATGCACCGTGACACAAAGTTCTCCAGAAATCTGCTCCTTTCTATTCCTTTGCTTCAAATAGCTATCAGGGGCTTCAGCACAAAGTGCAGGCGAAAGTTCTTCCTCAACGCGAAAGTTCTTCCTCTACTTATAGAATGTAGAAGGGAAAATACAAATGGGAAACTCAACTGAACTAGAACATAAACAAGAAGTAAAGATAACATCTGGCAATCATCTTCCTCTAATTCCTCTTCAAGTGACATGCATCCGGATCCATAGTCAAACTTATACACATTTGTCACTTAACTTATAGAATCGTTCCACATAACTTAAAGTAATGGTTTCAAAACCAACAACTTTAAAGTTTTACAATTTACATCCGGGAACGTGGAAAATAGAAGAAGAAAGAGTAGAAGAAGAAAGATTCGCTAGCTGTAACATCTACATCTTCTTTTTGTTTTGATACTGAATATACTTGTCGAACATGTAATTCAAAGCAACTTCCCATCTATCTTAGCCACAACTTCCTTTTCTATCCTGAATTGCAACAAGCCTTCGTTCAATACCCTGATGCACGCTTCCACATCCTCCAAGCTAGGCCCGAACTTCTCAATATTTGACTGTGCGGCGTCAATTCCTTGATCGATGGAATCCATCGTGAAAGGCCGATGACTCCATCAATTCTCCCTTGCACCATCAGAAGAGATCCCTCCAAGAAATCAGGCACTTTGCTAGGAATGATCCTCGTGTACGAAGAAACGTTTCCGACCACTTCCTCATTGGTGAAAGCAATGACATTGTCTGGTAAAGATGATGCCATACTCTCGAGTGCCTGCATCCTTTTCAGCATAATTCTACAGATCTCCAAATGGAAAGATACTGCAAACTCAAGTTGCTTCCCCTTCTCAACTGATCCATCGGGCACAATTCGTTCCACAATCAACACCTCTCTCGCTTATTTATTTCGGCCAAAGTACTCAGGTTACTCTCAACAACTGTGTTCATATCTATCGTGCTCGTTACAGTTACGCTTCAAGCTGATCTGATGCATCTTTCATAACCTTTAGATGGGTTGGCACCTCTCTCCGAGTTGTACAGAAGCTTGGCGAATGATTAGACTCTTCCATTCGTCAATAGCTTTAACCTAGTTACTTGCATCTTCCACTTCCTGCATCAGATGATCACTCACCTGCTTTTGTGCTGAAATTGGCTGAGTGGAAGATTTGGCAACCTTGGCAATGATCTCGCACAACTGAGATACCTGCTTCTGAAGTTCAAATTTCTCCGCCTTTTCTTTGTCAAGCCTAAGGAATAAAGCATCTATCAACGTCTGTGTGTCCTGCTTCAATCCTTCTATGGTGGCTTGACCTATGGGTACTCTGGTCACTGTTATATCTTTTTGTCATGAGCTCATCCTTCCTCTTCCCTTCTATCTGGAACTGACATCTCAGCGAACTTCTACCCCGACTCCTCAATGATCAACCTTGAAGTTACCTTAGCAACTTTAGGTTTTCTGTCTTTTCCGCCTAGATTCAAGAGCAAGCTGCAAGTCGTGTTCCTCCAAGTTGATCTCTTCTCTAGCCTCTGGAACTAACTGCGAAGCCAACCATTCCAAGAAATTACTTCTCAGAGAATGAGAAGTTACCGAGTGTACCACTATCTCGCGCTCTGATTCCTCTCCATCTGAAATTGCTACAGTGTTGGTTGTCGTCCTCTGAATTGTCCAAAGAAAAAGTAGTTTCAAATTTTTGCACTCTCCAGACTTTAACGTTTCTTCAAGAGGAGGTGCCGAACGGAGTGGCTGAGGAGAAAAGACGAATGTTGTTGGATTCAACGGAGGAACGGTAGTATCTTGCTGAGGTGCAGCAGTCGGTGAAGTAGTACTTGCTGTTGGAGAAGTCGGAACTAACACCATAGCAAGTAGAAGTGATCTTCTCCCTCGAATGAGACTTTCTGTGCACTTTAATCTTTTTAGGCCTCCTGCTACTTTCTCCTTCATGCTTCCTCTTGAGGGAATCTCTATGCCGAAGTTGCCCATGATTTGATTCATCAATGCTTCATCAAGGCAATATCCCTTCATCAGCAACCAGTTTGAAGTATTGACCAGAACGGCGGCAGACCTTTCCTCAATCGTATGGCAACCACCTATGCTCTCTGAAGTACAGCTCTATCTCCTCCCATCCGATGGTATGCGTCGAGTAACACAAGCCCATCATCTTTAAGATCCGCACGTATCCGTGCTAATCCAAAGTCAAACACTTGTTGCGTTGATAACCTGCTGAAATCTTTCTTTCTAACCTCGTACTGCTTCTGCACTTCATCCAGAAATCTTCCAATGAAGGCACATGCACGTACTCTTGGGAGATTGTCTTCCTTGCCACTCCAAATGGATCGAAGTTCAACCGTCTTTGGGCAAGAACTCTTGCTCATACTCGAGAACATTTCGCTTGATTCCTCGGGCTTTATGAATACTCTGGCAGTTGTAATAGCCCACAGTGATCGGGAAGAAGCCTGTAGACTTGTGCCATTTCGACTATAGGTCATGCATTTCCACGAGTTATCTGCTCAACTCCATGATGACCAATTGTCACTTGGATATCTAGGCAACTTAATTGGTTCTCCTGAAAAGCTGGTGACCCTGAGGTATGTAAAGTCCATGCAAACTAGATGAAGATACTGCCAATCTTGGACACAGCTTCCCAAGCTTCCTTGCTTACCCTGTTGGCCTTTAGATCACCATTTAGCCTGCAAATGAATCCGTAGAAGAATCCATCGTTGACCACTTTATAATCTTTAAGCATGCGGGCACAGTAAGTTGTGGATAGCACTCAAAAATAGGATCCTTGGAAAGCACACCACGTCTATCCAGCTTGGAGAAGACACCCTGTGAAGCTGCCGCATATACCAAATACGAAGTCATTTTGAAGTTGTAAGTACGCCTCACATTCCGGAGTTGCTCACCAATGTTGTCACTAATGATTTCCGACTAGTTGATTATTGAATCTGCTTTGTTGATTTCAATGGTCCTAATGAAAGCATACATCCATGTGCGGAAGTTGTGAGCATTAGCTTCGCCATTTATCCTGCATAACAACTTGGCAATATCATCCACCTCTTGTACCAGATTGGATCGTGGAAGAGTTCTCGGGAACTTGGATGGAGATCTAGGCTTCTTCATGTATCTGTTGTTCATTATGCCCACTCATCAACTTTATGTTTTTCCCATCTATTGCGGCATCCTGTATGCTAATAGTAGTCACCACCTGTCATGTTGGAATCTTCAGACAATAATTGATGAACTGTGCATCCAACCGGATTATTGTCTTCCCCGCAAGCATCTCAGACTGATCTGGATAATGGATGGTAAGACCTAACACACTCCATGACGAACTCTGGCAACTGGGCTATGAATGGAAATGCGTTGCAGCTCGAATGATTCCTCGCTTTTGACTTCACACGCATCGGGTAAGTCTTTCGGCTCTACGGATCTGTCAATCAATTCGGAAAGAGGTTCTGGACCTAGATCTGTATCTCCAATGTCAGCAAACTTAGAAGTGATGCATGACTCTGCTGAGCTTTCTTTTTCATCCCGCTTTGCCATGGCCGTATCTGTCTTTGTCTGAGCAATTCTTTTTCTCTTTATTCGGCCAAAATTCTTTACAACCGGTGCAGATCTGGAGATTTCTTCAGATTCGGAGGATATGTTCAATGTATTGGACATTGATTTAAGCTCCCTTTCTCTTATAAAATCACCTGTAATGAATTCCTGCAATTAATTCAAACAAAGATAGCAACCGAACATGAACACTTGATTTTAATTATAAAAATCTGCATATATCAAGCCTGCTGCCCCAAAATTTGATGTTTTATTTGCATGCAAAGCAAGCATGAATTTTGTCAACTTCACCTGAGCACCTGTACCACTATGCAGACAATTAATCAGACACAAATCAAGCTCCTTCAAACCTAGGCACCAAACTTTGAAGCTTTCTAGCAGTGAAAACACCTTCTGAGCAAAATTCCTCCTTAATTGGGTGCCAAAATTGCCTGGGCTGCACTTCCTTGCTAAAGAATTAATTAATTCATCATTATGGCAGCCCATGCTTATATAACCTTCATCATTCTATAATTAATTATTGCCCCTCCTATTCCTGGCAATTAATTAATTAATTAACATGTTTTTCTCTTCAATTTGGGCGCCTATTTTGTGCATGCTCATGGCTGCCATTAAATAAATTAAATTTATTTAATTTTAGCTTTCTACTTCCAGTCCACTTTGACTTCACAGTGTGCTTTGACCTCATGCACCAAAAATAGGAATTAATTCCATCAATTAATACTTTAAAAAGTATTATCTCTCCTCCATATGGGTCGCACTTTTTGACATAAGAGGGGGCTGCATTAAATAAATTATATTTATTTAATTTTAGAATTCTATTTCTAAATTCCTTTATCCTCTTCTTCCTTGTTGACTTTTCCTCATGCTTGGGCGCCAAATTTGGAAATAGAATTAATTAATAAATGCAATTAAAGTTGTCCCTCTATTCCAAAAGGGGTCGCACTTTTTGGCATAGCCCATTTCTATTTTTAAAAGCCAATTTTCAATGGGATTATTCACCCTGCACCGTAGCTCCAAAAATCTCATGATCCACTTAAGTTGTTTGACTTTCATAATGGGATTTTTTACCCTGCAAGGCAGGTAAGAAAATCCCATCAATGCCTTAAGTGATTTTCTTTTATTTCACAATGGGAATTTTCACCTGTGAGGTAGGTAAGAAATTCCCACCTGCTTGCTGCCTCTAATTTTCCCATTGTGACTTAAGTGACTTTGCTTCCATGGGAAAAAGTACTGCTAGTACTCTGTGGCGGTATAAAATTCCCACTTGCTGCTGCTACCAAAAATCCCATTGTAGCTTAAAACCTTCCTTTCCAAAAATGTGACCTGCCTGAAGAGACCTTTTTTGTGCACGACTTCGTCTTTTTAGAGAGAACCAGACCTCCTGTGGCAAATTCCTTCTGGCATAACGTCCATAGATGATCTCCAGATACTCCAGGCAAGAAATCAGACTAAACCGACAAAGGAATTGACCTAGAGAAATTTCACAGAAAACAAAATGGGAAAACACCAAAAACGCAAAACGTTGCCAGAAGTCACAGATAAAGCCCAGGATTCATTCCTGGTTAAAACCCTACTGGTATATGGGAATATTGACATGTAAGACCACAACAGGGTTAAACCGGAGCACAATTTACCTCAAACGGGGCTCAAAATAATTAAATAAAAATTTCCCGCAGGCAAACCCCAGTGACAAAATATAACGATTTTGGGCATCTGGGTATTTGGCAAAATTGGCTAATATGACTCTCTGGGAATATCTTGACACAATACAGACACTTTTTGGCAATAAAACACAAAACGACCCATTATTTTAAAAGTACGAATTTTTTTACATAGGGTAGTCCCAAATTTCAGGGTGAAATCTAGGGACACCATGCAGTCCTCAGACACGATTGAAAATGGAGTTTTCCTCGGCCTCAAGAAATATGCAAACCAATAAAAAGGGATTTTGGCCTCTTAACTTGAAACTAAGTGGTGCATACTCTTTACCCCATCCTTCCATGTCATCAACATCACTTGGAATTTCTTCCTCAATTGGTTGTTCCTCTCTTTGGACAAACTTGGCTCTAGAGAAAATCTGACAATGCGGGGGTTGGAGATATCCTAACTAGTCCAATAGATCTTCCTTCACCATTGTTGGTTGCTCCTTGATTTGTAGATATATCGTGCCCTTGTAGAATCTTTGCCAAATCTCGATGAAACCGGTCAATGCTTCACGCCTTCCCTTTGAGATTCCCTCAACGCATGATGCAAATCTCTTTGACCTTCTCTCATGTTAATGCTGCAATTCCCTCCGCCTCCTTGTGATCACTTCATGGATGTAACTTAGCTCATCATTAGGAGCTAGCTTGGATCATGCTCATCCATTTCCCTTTCGCATTCGAGATATGATTTTTTTATATAATTTCTCCTGGAAACATTTAGCATAAGATCGCCACTTTGATCCTTCATTGTAATGTCCCAATGGACAAATTTCTATCTCTACACAGAATAACGACAAATCCCAACCAAAATAGCAAGTTGTAGAAGATATATAAAAAATTTATAATGCAAATCTGAATATTACTCAGAAAAAGCAACTTGCCTAGAGGATGGAAATCATTCAAAACTGAAGTAAAACCATTCTTTTATCATCAAAAACAAATCAGCTTATTTAATTATTGTAAAAACACTCAAAAAGTACCAGATTGGATCCAAATAGAACACTGAAATATTTATTATAAATCTGCAAATGACAGTCCTCAGACTCAACTGAAAATGGAGTTTTCCTCAACCCCAAAAATATGCAAACCAATTGATTTTAGCCTCTAAAAATATGACCAAGATGTTGGTGATAAGATCCGGGGCAACCATGCCTTAGAATGTGTCAAACTCCACTCACAGGGGTGTAGATAACCCTAGATCTGGCTGAATCTGAAGGTATAAATCTGCCCCAACACTTGTGTCTTCAAACCCTAGTTGGAAACAAAATAAATCTACAAATCTAGCCTTCAAACACTGCCGGAAAACACAATAGAACTTGAAATGCAATGGAAACCCCTAAATAGAGTTCCCTCTCAAAAGAAAGAAAAGTTTTTGTTCTTCTCTCTAAGCTTAAAGAGGGTTTTCGTTCTCTAAAGCCAACTTCAAGGGTTTTCACTTAAATCTTATATAAAACATATCAGAAATAAATTCACTCAAATCTTATATAAAACATATCAGAAATAAATTCACTAAAATCTTATATAAAACAAATCGGAAATTTTTAATATGCAAGAACAATGAGAAAACACCAATTTTGGACCAATAAGAGAGATAGAATTATTTTATAAGATTTGCAGATGAACAAGTCTCGACAAGATGAAAACACAATTTCTTGAACCCAAAAAATATGCAACTTAGCTGATTTTGGCATCTAAAAATGTGACAAAGATGTTGGTGATGAGATCTAGGACAGCCATGCCCTAGAATGTATCAAGCTCCACCCGAAATGGGTGTAGATAACCCTAGATCTAACTGAATTTGAAGGTAGAAATTTGCCCCAACACTTGTGTCTTCAAACCCTAGCTGGAAACAATATAAATATGCACTTTTCTCCTCAAATATCGCTGCAATTCTGAAGTAGAACCTTGAAAATCAGTAGAAACCCCGAATAGGGCTTCCTCTCAAAAGAAAGAAGAGTTTTCATTCTTCTTTCTAAGCTTAAAGAGGGTTTTCGTCCTCTAAAGCCAACTTAAAATAATTTCGTCCTTTGGAGTTTTTATGGAAAGCATACAAGCTTACACCACAAATCTGAAAATTATCTTGCAAGTGGACTTGCTTTTATAACAAATCTTGGTCTTTTTGCCACCCAAGTCCACCAATCACATTTATTTTCCCTCATTTAATTTTTCTTTGGCCTTTTCCCTCTCCTACATGGGTTGCATTTTCCTTAGGGAAAATAAATAAAATAAAGTGACTTCTTTTTCTAATTTTATTTTGTCACTTTTCTTTTCTTTTTCTTTTCTTTTTTTCACTTTGTCATTAATAAATTAATGAAGTGCTTATAATAATATTTTATTATGTACTCTATGATTAATTCATTATGACAAGTTTCCTTTTATTCCTTGGGAAACAATGAGTGGGCTAAGGGTCTTGAAAAAAGGGGATATTACAGTTTAGCCATATGACTATGTTTGAAAGAAGTTAAAACTCTTTCTAGGAAGTGCTCAATGGCAGATTTGCACTGTATAATTTTATTTTATTTTTATGAAGAAATGCATCTTATATAACAACTTAGAAAAAGAGAATTGCACCAACTAGACATCATGATTACAAGTAAACTTCTCTCTCTGAGGGTGGCCACAATTCAAGATCCTTAGACGCTAGTAGGCTGACTTCAAAAGAAGAGACCAACGAAGAGGAGTTCACATGTGATGCTGAAAATTTTCGACACCTTGTCCTCATAAGAAACCAATAGTGGCTGATGTAATTATAATGTCAATGCACATTATAGCTATCCCTAACATCCCATTTGTGATAAAGCGTCCTTGTGAAGAAAGAGAGCCAAAAATATAGAAATGTGTTAGGATCAAATGTTGAGAGGTAAACGGAAGAATATTTATCAAAAATGATGCAAACGTAAAATTACTTGGTTAAAAACATTTACAAAGAGCCCAAGCTTTATAAACTTTCCAAGGGTAGTTTTTCCTACGGGACTCAACTACCTTATGGGTTCAAACCCGTTTTAACTACCAACTTATTACTAACATTATTTTACTAACAACATCAACACACTAACAAGTAGGAGTGTCCCGAGAATAGATACATACCCCTATACAAAACATACTAAACAAAAAACTTTGGATCATAAACCTATGTTAAAAATGAAATCAGCATCTAACTACCTCCGAAAAGGACTTGGGAGCGATATGCTCTGAAGTTGTTGTTGATTGACTTCTCCCTACCATAAACAATGCATAAAGCATCAGAAAACAACCTAGTGAAGTCAATATTTGATGGCCAAACCTTAGTGCATCATTAGCCATCCCAAGACCTTCTAGTCAAAGGAGGCTCTCAACTAGTGTTCCACGGAATCTAAACAGCAGGGTTCGGCGGGGCGGGTCTCAGGGACAGGGGGACCAAGGGCCTAGGTTTGGGGATGGCAGCAGGCAGCAAGATGGGGGCGCAAAATATATATATATATATAGTACTTGAAAAATGTACAAGGAACAAATGAAACTTTGAAATACTAAACACATTGCATTGAATAGTGAAAATGTCAAATATCAATATACTAATATTTATATTCAAAATGATGATTACATTCAAAATTCAAATACAAATTGGCAGTGGCTCAATGCAATGAAGACTTGGCACTTGCTCTAACTCTTGTTGTTACTTGTTGCTAATGTTGTCTCTCTTCCTTGCTAATGCTCTCACTCTTGCTTGCTAATGTTATTGCTTTCACTATTGCTTGCTAATGCTCTCACTCTTGCTTGTTAATGCTTTCATTCTTGCTTTGAATTTTTTATTGTGATTTGAAGTGAGGGTGTAACTCTTATTTACAGTTTCTTTTGGAGTGCTTAAGGGTTGGGTAGGTGGGGCCCATTGAATATTAGGGTTAGGGTCGACGTCCAAAAATTATAAAACAAAATGATTTTTAACAAAAACTTTTTGACAACCTTATGCCTCCGAGGGCAAATGGAAGTCTCTAAGACGGATCGAGAGACTTTTGAAAGTCTCTGGGACGTTCGAGGGCGTCCCAAAATTGGGGACATCTCAAAAATGTTTCCTCTTTGAGGGAAACGTTTCAGGGATGGCCTTATGACATACTGGTGGTGATGGCAAGACGGCAAGGGAACATTTCCGGCCGTCCCCAAGTCTCGAGACGTCAATTTTCCGGGGACGCATCCCGAGTAACACCGCTCTCTCAACTTCCAAATAGAATGAGCTCTTATTAATGTAGGACCATCCCTGGTAGAAAAATTTCACCATGCATGTTTGGTACCATTCCATGCACCCACAGACGCAATGTCATGTTGGAAATCTTAATAGTATCTTGGAGATTATTTTGATGGTCTCACGGCAGGACACCTTCATCAACGACCTACAACTTGCAAAGGTCATAACTTTTTCATATGGACTTGAAATTGAGTGCACGTTTGTTTGAAATTGCATAACTTTGGATAGAAATGCAATGATGTCATTAATTTCCCCATGGTATGTGGTCTCACTCCTATGACAATCTCGTGATCTCGACCCGGTGACACACATTAGAAACCATTACTTTCTCATACTAACTCAAAAATGAGTGTTGGTTTCGCTCAAATCACATAGTTTTTAGAGAGGAACACAAAGGATCCATCAAGATATCCATGGTTTGTGGTCTCACGCCTATGACACCATGTTCAATTTTATTTTCAGGCCTCTCACTCACAACACCATACAAATGTTGATTTGTGTTTACTAACTCGAGATACCATGTTGAGTGCCTAATTGATAAAAGATTGACACATCCCACGTGTTGTGTAATGTCCCTTCTAGGGCATCAAAAGAAAATAATGGTTTAGCCCATAGTTGGAATACTACTTTATAACTCATTTGAGTTATTAAAAACTCACCAAAAACCATGCAAAAGCAGTACCTCGCCATAAAGGTTAAAAAAAACTCACCAAGTTTTGGCGAGTAGATGTGAGTATTCCAGAGTTTTAAGCAGTATTCCCAAGTATTGGCGAGTATTCCTGAGTACGAGCAAATTTATGTTTTTTAAAGAAATTTGAGTATTTTTTAAGTAGTCAAGTATTCCCGAATATTGGCGAGTTTTTGCCGAGTTTTTTTTTTTTTGGGGTCTACCGAGTATTTGCCAAATGCGAGTATTCCAACTATGGTTTAGCCTTAAACCCAAAAGATAGAAATCGGGTTTTTAGAACAGCAGCTATCAAAACCCGATAAAGTGAATTGAAGATCACACTTCTAGGACATCAAACTCCCTTCAAAACCAGTTGGAAATTAGTGAATAAACCCCTCTATGGCAGCAAACTGTAACAACACTTAATGGCATCAATTTCCATGCAATGACAAGCTAAAAATGACATTTCCAACAATTTTATCCAATCATGAAGATATTTATCCAACCAATATACTTCAAAAATAAATAAGAAACAAGTGATAAACCACAACTGTAATTAATTAAATAACCAGCAGAAGTACAAAAGTACAGCTCACATTAAGGGTTGGAAATGATGATTCCAAACCCCAAAAATACCAATGAAGTGAGAAATCAGCCTTATAAATTAGGAGGAATATGAATATCAACTTCAAATGTCAAGATGTGCCCTAGAAGGCACTTAAACCCTCCTCTAGCCAAATCACCACCCTAGGAGAGCGTGCAAAATTGATGTAAAAGATCTTGACAACTCTTTCTCCTTCGAGCCCTAGTTGAAAACTAGCAAGATCACCTTCTTTGAAGCCCTTAGAACCACCAATTAGAGAGTTTTCTTCTCCAACTTGACCAAGGAAGGGTTTCGTCCTCCTTGTGTGCCACACCAAAGAATTTTTGCCCTCTAGTGGAATGGAATAGAACAATCGGCCCCAAAACCAAGTGTGTGTAAAATTATAATAAAGACGGATGCCCAAAATGAGCCCAAGCACCAATGATCCATACGGATCTGAAAAGAACTCCACTTCATCAAATCAACCAATACCAGAAGCAAAAGTTAGAAAAATGCAGAGCGAGACTATAAAGTTACTGAGAACCGCCCTCTGTGCAGAGAGGCGGTTGCATAACCGCCTTGCACAAGACGATGGTTACGTAACCGCATCACCGAGGCGGTTGCGTAACCGCCCACACAAGACGGCAGCGGTTACGTAACCGCATCACCGAGGCGGTTGCAGAACCGCGCCCGCCCAGAGACGAGCGGTTACGTAACCGCATCGCATCTGGTTGCGTGAATGAACGTCGATGCCTCAGACACCGGCGGTCTTGTCACTTATGGACGAAAAATTAAAAAAAATAACTCCACAAATAGTCACGAATTAGAAGCGTCTCAGGCTGTGTATCTTCCTCTGTGCGACCTTTCTCATTCTCCAGTGCACGGAGGACATGAAAAAGGCTATAAATACAAGGAGGAGCAAGTGGAATGGATCATCGAAGTCTTAATGCAAGAAGTGAGCAAGAAACCATTGGAGCTGGAGTTGATTTTGTAGAAGAAAGGTGTAGAAACAAAGCAGCCAAGTAAAGAAAGGGAGTGTATACATT
The DNA here is from genome assembly GCA_018340775.1 of Taxus wallichiana var. yunnanensis. NCBI lineage: Eukaryota > Viridiplantae > Streptophyta > Pinopsida > Cupressales > Taxaceae > Taxus > Taxus wallichiana. Next base: position 785,635,989 of record CM031240.1, on the reverse strand, counting down.
GTTTTACTTCCTTTCCTCTTGTTGTAATTTGTATTCATTCATATTGGCCAATAAAATTTGGGAAGAAAGAGCAATTGCCCTTCCCGGCTGGTTTCCCTCAACTTGGGGGTTTCTAGGATAAATTTGGTGTTTGAATTGTTATTCCTTTGCTGCAAAATTCGTTCTAAGTTCAGTTTTACTCACCATTAATTCAAAATCTGTCATTTTCATAATTGGAAGTAGAACAACAATAAAGTTGTGGTTTGTAAGTTTTCCAAAGTTTGAAGTTTACAGATCATTTTGGTATCAGAGTTGATAATAAGTATCCAAGACTGTGGTATTCGTTCTTGTGATTTGTATGACAGTGACAAGGTCTAAAGGCGAAGAAGTTTTACCTTGCGATCCAGACATATCTACGAAGAAGTGGAAACAAAGAATTCGGGATCAAATGGAGGAAGAAAACTTGGTCCATAGAATTGAGATGCTAGAGACCATGATGGATAGGATGTATAGACATCAACAAGAACTCTCAGATCTGCAAAAGACGACTTCAGTCAAGCAAGATAACATGGACTCAATGGTTCGAGCTTTGGCGAAAAGTTTGGCATAGGCAAGAGTCACGATGTGGAAGATGTGGAATGTAATATCCCACCTCTGAAATCAAATGGAAATTAGGCAAACAACCAATTCTTCAACACTCCAATCAAATGCAAATAGCAGAACTCAGTAAACCCTACTTGAACCAATCAAATAGATGACTCAATAAACCCAAATAATAGGGGTTTAATGGTCTCTATCACAACTCATACAGCATTAACTCTCAACTGAACTTAATGAGATTCAGAAAATCAGTTTGAATCTCTCTTGCAAGTCGCTGTAACTGTATGTATAAGTCAGCCCTATACTTCATTCCATATGCAACCAATGAATCCTTGAGGTATAACAGCCAATGGATGCACATAAACTTAAATTAAACCTTTGGTACAGTCTGCTGGTAAGTGTGCTTTAAAATGTGTACCAAACATACCTTTACAAGCTCCAAATGGGGTCTCTAGTGCATAGAGAATAGGGCAGATTTAGGAAGATCAAATGAGCATGGATTTCGTTGTCAAAATAGCACTCAACATCACACCCAAACAGCTTTATCCAGATCGCTGCCAAGGGACCTTTAAAGCATCATTAAACCATACAAAAATCGCTGTCTACGAGCACCACACTGTAAGATGAAGTCGCTGTTTGTAAGCACTCAAAATATGCATTAGAAATATAGATTTAGACCCTCCCAACACAGATCGCTGCAACAGACTTTAATCCTTATTTGTTAGGCATAGAATATATTGCAAAAGACACCCAATGTTCTACCAAGCAATCACAAACAAGTCGCTGCCAAATATCTATGTACTTTTGCACCCAAAAATCAATCTCTCAGGCTGGATCTGAAGTCGCTAGGGCTTAGCCAGGCACAGTAATAGTTCGCTGATTATATAAGGTTCAAACCATGCATAAAAATATTTAATAAACACCCCCAGGAAGTTGCTGGTCAAAGAAGGAAATAACAGATTTATATAGACCCCAAAAACCAGTCCAATATTCAACAAAAATCATCACCAACTTGCCTTAAATAAAATCGCTGCAATTAGAGCACAATCTCCAGCAACAAACAGCTGTTTCACATCAAATAAACCTTCTAAAAACAGTCCACAAACATCATAGAAGAAGTCGCTAGGGTTTAGAGGTATCCAACACCCAAGTCGACTTGCAAAAACACTCACAAACCAACTGCTACAGTGATGCTACAGTGACGTCGCTACAGTAAAAGGCAGATTTTCACTTGCAAATTAAATCCAAATGCTTGCCAAAGCCAAAAACATGGATCTAGCAAATAATCACTTCAATTGATTTTCAATAACCAGCTTAAAACAACCTCCCACGCAAGAGAGAGAGAAAGCATCAATGGGCATGCATCCCAACTCCAAGCATGGAGTATCAAAATAAGTTCATCATAACATAATCATAATAATGACCCTAGCACTCCTTTTATAAGCAAGGAGGCACAAAATTCGAAAACCCTAGGAGAGGGAAAATATTAAATAAAAGCAGTTTGTTTTCCCTAGGTGTGGCGTCCCCTTTGCAAAGGGTGATTTTATCAATGAAAGCCACCTAACTTTTTATTTAATTAATTCCCCATTTAATTTTATATATTTTGGGAATTAAATTAATAATTTTATAAAATAATTAAATAATTATTGCTCCAGGCAATAATATTTAATTATTTAATAAAAATGTTCCCCTTGCACATCCCAAAGCCCACGGGGACGTATAGGCTAAGGGTCTTCAGAAATGGGGACATTACATGGAAGAGCGTGAAGAAGAAACTCCAGTTGTAAAAGAGAAGGTAAAATATGATCATGCTCCTTTTAAAGTTGAAACTAAGGTTGAAATTAAGAGCTTTGAAGGACAAGTAGATGCGAGTTATTAGATAAATGGTTAAAACAACTGGAAGTTTACTTTAGTGTGCATAATGTCACGGAGGCACAAAGGATTACCTTTGCATGTCTCAAAATGGAAGGTCATGCTCTGGTTTGGTGGGAAACCCATCTAGCCACTTGTGAAAAGAAGAAACGTCCTATTGTCAGTACTTGGGAGGGTTTTAAAGAATTGCTTAGAGCTAACTTTTATCCTATTGGCCATAAGATTGACCAGATGATTAAATGGTAGTACTTTAGACAAGGCAGTGGTCAAAGTGTGCAGGACTATACTATGGAGTTTCAAAAACAAGCCATGTTGTTTAATATGTACTTGGAGGATGAGGATATTCTAACCAAGTATTTGGGAGGACTTCACACTCACCTTCGAAGGAAGGTCATCTCCACGAAGCCCAAGGATCTCAATGAAGCTCTGCATGCAAGCATACTACATAGATGATGAAAGGAAGCAAGGAGAAGCAGAGTCAAAGCCGAAACAGTCAACAAATCAAGCAAAGAAAGAGCAGGGACAAACAAGTAACAAAGGTAAATGGAAGGGGAAAGGTAAACAAACTGCCACTACTTTGAATACTTGTAAAGATCCCAAGAATTTTTGTAAGAATTGTGATATCAATGGTCATACTGACGCTACATGTTGGAAGTTACATCCGGAGTTACATCCAAAGAACCGAACCAAGGATTCAAAGAAATCCATGATGAACAGAAGACTGTAGACACCTAAAATATGCTTACACTCAACATTTCCTCCTCGATTCAACCGATTAACGCAGTTTGTTAATTTCCCATTCTTCGCTCCATTCTCGGATGCCCATTCACGACACCTTCTCGGTCGTATTCCTCCTATAATTTGCTAATTGGGCTAATATCTCTCTTATTAGCTAAACATTCCTCCTTTCGACCATTCGAATCTCCTAGTTCTCTCTCGAACCACTTCGCAAGCTTCTAGGCTATCTATCATCCACAAATGGTTATCCGGACCTCCCAACTGAAAATGAGTCTCTAATCACTTGCAAATCAAGTTTAACTAGCCTAAACCCTAGTTAACTAGCCTAAACCAAGCTTAACTAAGCCTAAAGCGTGTTTATCCTCATCTAATCTAAAAGTGTTTTTTGAGCTTTAGTCCCACATGCACCCAAATTCCAAATTCTTCCAAACCAAAAACTATAAATACAAGGCTAAGCCTACCCATTCAAACTTACAACTTTACATAACACAACCAAAACTAGTCTAAGAAAGCTTGGATCTCATTTTTATTAGCTTCAAGCTAATTAGACATTTGATCTAAAGCTTTCCTTCCTCCATAGTTGAGCTAACACCTCCATTTGCATCCTTAAACCAAGTTTTGAGTAATATGGAGAGAACCATTGGCCTTGAAGCCACTAATGGTGAGACTCCATTCTTGAAAGCTTGAAATCCATAAACAACTAATCACACCTTTGATTGCTAAGTTGAGGTTCAATTTCTTAATTAAGTAATCTAAAGAGTAGAGAGTAGTATATATGTTAGGTTTTGATGTTTTTGTCAAAGTTATGATGCATGTATAGGATTAACTCTTGTTTAGCTCTTATCTCATGGTGCATGGATGAGTTAAGAAAGCTTTGAGGTTCTTTAGCCTCATTCCATAGCTTTTGCCACTTTCCATTGCATCTGACAAAGAGATGGGGAGGTGGAAATAGAGGATGATTTTGATGTAGATGAGAGGCTTGGATGCACGGCCACCAACATGGGCAGCGAGAACAGAAGAGGCGATGGGTGGACTATTCCAGATCAAAATCCAAATCAAGAGAACTACGGTAAATGCTTTGGTTGATATTGGTTCTCAATCTAATTTGATTTCTGATGCGGTTGTGAAGAAGCTTGGTCTTGAAACTTACAAGCATCCACATCCATATCCTTTGGGATGGGTGAAGAAGGGTGTAGAGATACATGTAACAAGAAGATGTAGGTTCAAGTTTGGGATAAATTCTCAGTATATAGATGTATTAGAAGTTGATGTAATTCCACTTGATGCATTTGATGTTGTTTTTGGGAGTCCTTACTTGTATATCAGGGATGCCATATTCACGAGAAGGGAGAACCGATACAGATGGGTCAAGGATGGAATCAGTTACAACATCTAAGCACACCAGCGTAAGACAAAAATTGCTATGGTAAGTGCTAACCAAGCAAAAAGACTTATTCAGGCAAATCATAATCAGTTTTGTTTACTTTTATTAAAGGATAAACAAGATGGGGTGGAAATTTCAGATGTTTCTAACCAAGGGATGAAGGATTTGGATAGTATTATTCAATCTTTTCAGAAGTATTTCAGACTCAGCGGGTTACCACCAAAACAGGAGGTAGAGCATGAGATTCAATTGTTGTCGAGTCCCCTCTACCAAACATCGGGTTGTATAGGCAATCCTTACTAGAGAGTACAAAGGTAAAGAAACAACTCCAGGAGCTAATGGACGAGGGTGATACGCCCGAGCACCTCACCATGCGGTTCGCCCATTATGATGGTGTCGAAAAAGATGGTTCTTGGAGGATGTACATCGACTATCGAGCCTTGAATAAGATCACCATAAAGAACAGATATCCACTTCCCCACATAGATGACCTTTTGACCAGCTTTAGCATGCAAAGTTTTTCACGAAGTTGGATCTCAAGTCGGGTCATCACCAAGTCAGGATGGAGGAAAATATATGGAAGCTCGCCTTGAAAACAAAACAGGGTTTATATGAATGGTTATTACTTCCATTTGGTTTATGTAATGCACCCGCTACATTTATGAGATTGATGAATGATGTATTGCGGAAATTCATAGATTCATGTGTCATTGTATATTTGGATGATATTTTGATTTTTAGTGCCACATGGGAGGAACATCTAACACATTTGCAAAAAGTCTTGCAAGTTCTCAAGGAGAAACAACTGTTATGCAATATGAAGAAGTGTGAATTTGCCAAACAATCACTTGTCTATCTTGGGCACGTGGTTGGAGGAGAGCTACAAGTGGATCCAAAGAAGGTGGAAGCCATCACCAACGGGAGCCACAGACACTAGAAGTTTTGTGGGAGCAGTATAGTACATGAGGAAGTTCATTCGGGCTTCTCCACTATTGCAACACCTCTACACACAGCAGCCGCAAAGAGTAAGGGTTTTGACTAGGGTAAGGAACAAGATAAGGCTTTTGAGTTGTTGAAATACAAGATTAGTCATGCTCCAATACTTGCTCTTCCTAATTTGCAAAGCAGCCCTTTGAAGTAGAGACAAATGTCAATGATTATGTTATGGGAGCAAAGTGTTTTCTGAGGAGGTAAGCCAAGTATGTTATCATTCAAAAACTTTCACTTCAGCAGTTAGAGGATATTTTGTTTATGATAAAGAGATGTATGCACTAGTTCAGGCAATAAAGAAATGGAAACATTATTTGTTGGGTAAAGAAACTATTGTGCACACTGACCACAAACCTCTCTAGTATTTTGAAAGCACAATCTATCATTACATTAGCAGAGTAAGGCACTAAAAGTGGATGGGGTTCCTTTAGCAATTCCATTTGGTGATCAACTACAAGAAAGGTAGCACAAATTTGGTGGCAGGCATGTTGTTTAGGCCGCCCACACAGAGAAAACCTCTTGTTTGGCCACTATCTCTCAAATTGAGCCCTTCACGAAGGAAGCTTACGGAGAGGCATATGCTCAAGACAAAGACTTTGGGGTGACATATCAGCAGTTGCAGTCTCAAGGGGTTGAAAGGATGGGTATTGAAGATTGTTATCTCAAAGATGGGTTGCTCTACCAATGGGGGAAGCTTTGTGTGCCAAAGGAAGAAAGACTTTTGTTGATGAGGGAAGCACATACCTCAAAAGTAGCGAGACATTTCGGTGTTGGTAAAACCTTAGCCCACTTGCAAAGGTACATGTATTGGCCCAATATGCAAGAAGAAGTATCTAAATTCATAAGAGGATGTAAACTTTGTTGTACAAACAAGCCTAAAATCAGGAAGGAAGGTTTGTATATGCCTTTACCAGTCCCTACTCGTCCGTGGGAAGATATTTCTATGGATTTTGTAGGACTACCTATGTCTAAACATGGCCATGACTATCTATATGTTGTTGTTGATAGATTTAGTAAGATGTGTGTTTTTATGGCATGTAAAAAGACAATAAAAGCATATGAGGCAGCTGAACTTTTCTTTGCTAATGTATGGGTGCATTTTGGCTTCCCAAAGTCTATTGTTTCTGACAGAGATTCCAAATTCTTGGGGAAGTTTTGGACTACTTTGTGGGACAAGATGGACACAAGTTACAGAGGAGCACGGCCTTCCATCCACAGACAAATGGGAAAACAGAGGTGGTGAACAGGACTTTGGTACAGCTGATTAGAGGATATAATAGCAAATATCCACGGACTTGGGATGAGTCCTTAGCCTACATTCAGCATTCCTACAACTGGGAAGTACAGACATCCACTATGAAGTCACCATTTGAAGCATGCTTGGGATATCTACCTACGAATCCACTAGACATAGCAAGTTGGGCAGCAGGAAGAAGGGGAGATACGTGATTCAGAGGTGACTAGAGCAGCGAAATTCATTGAGAGGATCCAGCAAATCCATCTCAAGGTGAAAGAACAATTAGAGAAATCTCAAGCCAAGTATAAGGCTCGACACGATCAACATCGGAGGGAACACAAACTTCATGTTGGAGACAAAGTTTGGCTTTACTTGAGCAAGGAGAGACTACAAGGCCAAGCAAGGAAACTCAAGCCACTACGGTATGGACCCTTCACCATATTGGAGCAGGTTGGAGAAAATGCCTTCAGGCTTGATTTGCCACCATTCATGCGGATGTACTCAGTAGTAAATTGTGAGAACTTGCACCTATATGAGCCATCCATGCTAGATATAGAAGGAGGTTAGTTGTTACCTTCCATAGAAGATTGCATCTTGGATTCACGAGGCGAATTGGAGGAGGACGTAGTGCTGCAACGTAGAAGATCAGAGAGACAAGGAGAGGTCCACAAGAGTCTTGGCAGGTTGGACTAAAAGGGAAGACACCAAGGCAAGCCCGGTGGTACTCGAAGGAGCAAGTGAGGGAATTGTTTCCTCATCTACTCCCCACTAAGCTTTTGTGCGACCAAAAGCCTCCTGAAAGCGGGGAGGTATGATCCATAGGAATCGAAAAAGAACTTCATTTCATCAAATCAACTAGTACCAAAAGAAAAAGTTAGAAAAATGCTGAGCAAATCAGTAAAGTTACAAAACCGCCCCTCTATGCAGAGAGGCGGTTGCATAACCGCCCGCACGGGATGAGGTTTTACTCACCATTAATTCAAATCTGTCATTTTCATAATTGGAAGTAGTAATGATAAAGTAAAGTTGTGGTTTATAAGTTTTCCAAAGTTTGAAGTTTACAGATCAACCAAACACCATAAGGAAGTTTCCCCGATGACCAACTTCATAATGAAATTGCTTTTCTTTTATGTCTTTGGCTTTTTACTCCTCCAACCCAACCGACCTAGCTAGTGAGAGAAACCATGAAAGAAAATGGTAAATGCTCAAAGAAAACAAAAATATATCAACAAAAAATTCCCTTGTTTGCTTCTTAGGCCCACGGGAAGTGAAATGAGCTAGAAGTTTTCTAAATAGATTAATTTGAAAAAGGGGACATTACAATCCTCCCTTCCCGAAATTGCTTTCCCTCAAGCAAATCGAAGCTTGGCTAAACTGCAACTTCTATATCCGTGATCCTCTCATTATGTATGGCAACATCCTCAAGAGAGATAGGAGATGGCTTCCTTGACAAAGCATCTCGCCACGTTACTTTTCCCTTTGACATATTCAATATCAAAATCATATGCTTGGAGTCTACTTACCCACTTTTGTTGTCGATCATTCAATTCCCTTTGATGAAGAAAGAACCTCAAACTATTATGGTCAATTTTGACCACAAACCAAGTATTATCAGAATTTGATCAATGCATGCATGATGACCAACATTTCTTTGTCATATGTGGAGAAGTTCCTCTCATGTTCCTTGAGTTTCTGGCTCTCATATGCAATGGGATGCTTATTTTGTATTAAAACAGCCCCTATACGTTCACCCGATTCAAGTACAAATGGAATAGAGAAATCTAGAACAGCAAGTACCAGGTAAGAACTCGTCACTTCTTCAGCTCATCAAAAGCTATTTGGGTTGTTTTTAATCAATTAAAAGCTCCCTTCCATGTCAAATCAGTCAAAGGAACAGGAAGTTGTGAAAATCCTTCCACAAATCTTCTATAATAGCAACATAAACCCAAAAATCCTCTCAATTGTGATATGTTGGGTTGTGGTGGCCAATCCAAGATGGGCTGATTTTTTCGTTGGTCTACATGAACCCCTTGTGCATCCACAACATGCCCCAAATACAAAATTTCAGACATCCCAAACTCACATTTGGATTTCTTTGCAAAGAGGGACTGTTTTTCAAATAATTCCAGCACCTTGTCCAAGTGTTGAAGGTGCCCGTCCTATGTTTTGATATACACCAAAATATCATCAAAGAACACTAGCACAAACTTCCTTAAATGCTTACCAAAAATATGATCCATGCATGATTGGAAAGTGGCCGGAGCATTGGTTAACTCAAAAGGCATGACAAGAAACTCAAAGTGCCCAAAATGACACCTAAAGCCTCCCTTAACCGAATTTGGTGGTACCCGGATCTCAAATCAATCTTGGAGAAGAAAACAGCCCCATGAAGTTCATCAATCAGCTTCATCAATCCTTGGAATTGGGTACCTTTTCTTGAGTGTCCTCTTGTTTAACAATCGGTAGTCCACACACATCCTTAAGGTACCATCCTTTTTAACGAGTACTACAAAAGAGGCAAATAAGCCGGAACTAGGCCCGATAAGTCCCATTTCCAACAGCTCTTTGATAGTTCTTTCAATTTCTTCTTTGTAAATCCTTGGGTGGCGGTAGGGAGTAATTATTACTAGTTTGGTACCCGGTTTTAACTCAATAACATGTTGAAATCCCCTATCTGGTGGCAGCCCATGAGGTAAATTATTGAAAACTTTGGCATGCCTATCAATTATGGGCTGAATATCCTCATGATAAGATTATTGAAATGAAATATAGAAGAATTAGACCTTACCAGGCAATGACCTACCCATGCAACCTGCCCCCTCTTGAAGGTTCTTTCCATGCTTTTGGTTGTCACAACTGAGGAGTTCCACTCTTCATACCTTGTAGCACAACCTCCTTGTCATCCACCTTGAATTTCAGCTCCATGTTTTGGTAGTTTTGGGTAAATTCACCCAATGAATGTAGCCATTGGACTCCTAACACCAAATTGGTTTCGCCAATACCAATGACATAAAAATCATCTTTTACCTTGTGCCTTCCCACAGAGAGCATGAGCTACGGTATTCTTCTTGTGCATGGGAGTGTGAAGCCATCTGCTACCATAACATTAAATCCTTTGAAATTTTCAGCCTTCAATTTTAATCTTTTCACCAAGCTCTCATCAATGAATTTGTGAATAGCTCCACTATCAATTAACACTGTGACTCTTCGCCATCGTAGGTCTCCTCTCACCAGAATGGATGGTATCTAGGAGCACTTAGGACAAAGTGGCAAGAGTGTTGTCCAAACTTTCCGAATCATGATCTTGCTTTGCTTCATCAACACAAGCTTCTTCTTCTTCACAATTTGAAAATACCTCAATATAATGCACATTACCCTTACCTAGGCAACGATGAGCGAGAGACCATGGATCCTTGCAAGAGAAGCACAAATTCTTCCTCCTTAGCTCATTTCTTGTTTCTCCTTCTTTGTTGGTTTTGGACAGCTCCTTGTGAACAATTGGTGCTCGTTGAAAGGGCTTCTTTGGCTGGTCCAAAGATGTGTCCTTTCGCTGTCCCAAGAGTCCTTTTGGTTGTCCTCCACTCAAAAATGCCCTTGGGTGCCTACTGATTGTTGTTCTTGGAGCAGCGCATTTAAGATCCAATAACTTCTTAATTGCCTCTTGGAGAGACAAAGGGTCAAACGATCTTACCAAACCCTTAACTAGTTCGGTCAAACCCACAATAAATAGAACAATGAGCCTCCTTTCGTCACATCCATAATAATTACGAAAAGCCTCGAAATTCAGCCACATAGTCTTCTACCGTGCCTTGTTGTTTCAACTGAGCAAGTTCCCGAAAGTGAACTTCTAGGTCAACCCTATCAAATCTCCCAATGAGTCTTCTACAAAACTCATCATATGAGTGGATAAGATTGTGCCCTTGTGTGACCAATCCATGAAACCACCACTCATGTGCAATCCCTTCTAGATGAAGGGTTGCAAATTTAATTGCATCATCCTCCGTCATAGGCCTCAATGATAGATAAGTGTCCAACTTCGAATCCAAGCCCGGGCTGTCCCCTTGTTGGAACCATCAAATGTAGAGAATGACATCTTACCCAAGGTATTTTGAACATCCCTTTGTGGCACATTAGGTCTAAGCTCTAACCTTGACCTTCCTTTGCTTACCCCTATGAATTCGGCAAGCAAAATAGCTTCTCGAATCTCATTCAAAAGGGCCCTATACTCTTCATAGTTGGCGCATGATACTCTGCCCTCTCATGAATGTCTTGTTGCCACCTCCGAAATAGCTTCTTCCCTTAAAAGGATAGTAGGCCTAACGGCTGATCCATAAGTGGATCCTTGGGGCTGCCATAAGTATTAGCTCCGGATGAGCTGCCCTCACCATTATGAACCCTTGGTTCATGAAATTTTTGTAGGGTTAGTGCCAACAAGTCCATGGTGTCCGCCAATCTAACTTGCCCTTCAATGAGCTTATCAATTTTGGCTTCCTATGAATCTTGGTGGGCCATGCTAACCTCTTCAACCGGCTGGTCTGATTTCTTCTTCTCTCTCCTTTGATAACAAATGTATTCTTTATCACCCTCTTGCATGAAAACCCTCAGGCTAGGAAGACCGAAGCTTTGATACCACTATAATGTTTATTCTAGGGCAACAAACAGAAAATAAGGGTTTAGCCTTAAACCCAAATGATGGAAATCAGATTTTTGAAACAGCGGCTATCAAACCCTACCAATGAACTGAAGATAACACTTCTAAGGCATCTAACTCCTTCAAAACCAGCTGCAAATTAGTGAATAAACCCCTCTATGGCAGCGAACTGTAACAGCACTCAATGGCATCAATTTCCATGCAATAACAAGCTGAAAATGACATAGAATGCTTCCAAATATTTTATCCAACCATGAAAATATTTATCCAGCCAATATACTTCAAAAATAAATAAGAAACAAGTGATAAACCGCAGTTGTAATTAATTAAGCAAGCAGAAGTACAGCTCAAATTAAGGGCTGGAAATGATGATTCCAAAACCCCAAAAATACCAATGAAGTGAGAAATCAGCCTTATAAATTAGAAGGAATATGAATATCAACTTCAAATGTCAAGATGTGCCGTAGAAGGCACTTAAACCCTCCTCTACCCAAGTCGCCACCCTAGGAGAGGGTGCAAAATTGATGTAGAAGACCTCGACAACTCTTTCTCCTTCAAGCCCTAGCTGCAAACCAGCAAGATCGCCTTCTTTGAAGCCCTTGGAACCACCAATTAGAGAAATTCATTCTCCAACTTGAACATGGAAGGGTTTCATCCTCCTTGTGTGTCACACCAAAGGATTTTCGCCCTCTAGTAGAATGAAATAGAGCAATCAGCCCCAAAACCAAGTGTAAAATTATAATAAAGATGCATGCCCAAAATGAGCCCAAGCGACCCCTTATATATCTTCTTGGTGGCACCAAACACCATGAGGGAGTTTCCCCATGACCGACCTCATAATGATGTTGCTTTTCTTTTTTGTCTTTGGCTTTTTACTCCTCCAACCCAGCCGACCTAGCTAATGAGAGAAACCATGAAAGAAAATGGTAAATGCTCAAAGAAAACTAAAGAACATCAACAAAAACTTCCTTTGTTCACCTTCTTCCGGCCCACGGGAAGTGGAATGAGCTAGAAGCCTTCTAAACAAATTAATTCAAAAAGGGAACATTACATGTAGATCCATGGACACATGTCAGTATATCAAATTAGATACCATTTTATTGAAATTGAAGAAAAGGACCATGTTGGAGAGCATCCTATGATAAGCATCTTGGAGAACATTTTGATGGTCTTGTGGCCACAACACCTTGTCAAAGACCTACAACTTGCAAAGGTCATAGATTTTTCCTCAAAATTGAGTGCTCTTTTTTAAATTGCATAAGATTTTTTTTAAAGAAAAGGTTGGAGATATATCTATATTTGCCTAGATTGATAGATAGATAATAAGAATTTATCTAAATGTTAGATAATTTTGAATTCGAATTGACCTTGTTCATGAAGAAGGGAGCTATAAGTATTAAATTAATGCGAACGAAATACCTAAAGTATACCATCGAATTATCTTATTCCCTCATGGGGAAATAATGGAATTAATAACCCCATGAGATATGGGAAAAATAAGAATTATTATTAGCCAAGGTAAATTGTTCATAATGGATAGTACATCAAGCTATTTTAAGCGCCAACTTGATCCTCTTCCCCGAAGGTCTGAATGAAGGATGCTCAGAGCCACCGACTCAAATATTAGCCATGTACAATTCATAGTAGATCAAGCCAACTACCCAAGGGAACCCCATCATATTAATTGAAAGCAAAGTTTACATATTCTACTATGCCAGGCTTGAAAGCTCTGAGTCCAAGCTTGAGCATTATACAAAAAGGATACATATTAAAATTCATTAGGATAAATCGGAATCCAGAATTTTCATCAATTCCTCTTGAAGCTTGATTGACCCCTCCTGAGTAGGCGGACCATAACAAGTAATGTTGTAATTGTCAAGAGCCCAATTAGCCAACTTATCTGCTGTTTTGTTGCATTCTCTGGGAACATGTCTGAATTGAACCTCCTGAAACTTAGCCTGCAAGCTTTGAAGCTGGTCAAGTTCTCTTGATATTTTCCAGTTTTTGCTATGACTTGCATTTGGGCCAGATAATAAGCTAACAATTACCTTAGAATCAGACTCAATTTGGATTTTTGCCAGCCGAGTTTGAAAGCCTCTTGCATACCTTTATAAACCGCTTTTATCTCCGCTAAGTTATTAGTTGCATATCCCAATTTCTCAGCAAAGAAGAAAGCTACTGATTTATCATAATATCTACCAATGCCTCCCATACTCGCCTGACCTGGATTACCCTTGAGGCACCATCCGTGTTCAACTTACCATACCCAAAAGGAGGGGCTAACCAATGACTCTCCATCAGATTTTTTTCTTTTGGGTCAAAAGGCAGGCATTGTTGAAGATGTGGACTGCAAAGAGAGTTGATTACATAAATGTTCCCAATCCGGGGTAAGAGTCTGAGGTAGGCAAATCTTATGCTTGATAGATTCAGCCATATTAATTTTGATCTTTGCCCAAACTTGAGTGATTTCCTTGCTTTTCTGCTGGAAAATTCTGTTATTTCGCTCCTTCCAAATGTTCCAAAGCGTAAGGGAGATACCTGACCACAGTGTTGGGAGAAGGTTCTGACCTTTAGGTATTCGATTTTGCCATGCTCTAGTTAGTTGTTCAAAGGATTGAATGCATACCCATGGCAAGTTAAACACTTGGGACAAATGCTGCCATAAGGGAACCACCCATGAGCATTGAAAAAACAGATGTATGATAGTTTCCTCATTATCCAAACATAAAGCACAGCGGAAGGGACCATGAAATCCTCTTTTCATAAGTTTGTCTCCAGTTAAGAGTCTCCCTCTTAACAATAGCCATACAAAGAAGCTCACCTTGGGCCATAATGCAGGCTGCCATATACATTTGAAGATGTCTTTCAGAGGATGAGGTTCACTCCTGGTTAAAGAAGCATAGCCTGCCAAAACTGTATATTCACCTGTAGGATTGTTCCCCAAGCTAAGGAGTCAGGTATAGGGGATGTTGTTAGAGGAATGCAATGTCTTCATTAACTTCCTCGGGGTATGCGGTCTCGCCCTGTGACACCTCGCATAGACCGCTACTTTCTCATATGGGCTCAAAATTGAGTCCTAATTCTTTTCAAATTGCATAAGTTTTGAGAGGAACACGATGGTGCCATCAAAATATATATGGTTTCTTGTCTCTACCCAGGACACCATGCAGTAGCTAATTCATGGTCACTTACCCAAAACACCACGTTAAGAGCCTAAGTGAGAGAAAATCGACATGTGTCACATGTTGATCCTTAAACGTGTGTCAAGGTATTAAATCGGATGTAGCTCCTTTTATCCATCCACAATTGTATAGCATGGATTTCAATTCAATGTCCGTGAATCTTATAATAGTTGGAAGGCCAATTGTTTCATCTTCCCCACCAATTATTCTTCCCTCAAAAAGCGGAAAGAACAATGAAGATAAATACTAAGTCTAAATTGCAGATGGGGCTTTTGGAATTTGGAGCAGTGAAGTTGGCAAAGTGAGGGAAGCTTCAGACGAAAGTGACCAAGTGTAACTTGTAATAGAGTTTACTTGAAAGTCCAAAAGTCAAGATAGGTGGAATGTGTGTCTCATTATTCTAGTAGGAGATTAGAGTCTAGAAGAGTAGTGAAGTATTTATTCCAAATACTTGATGTATTGAATTTTTTCCATAGAAAATAATGAAGAATGTTATTAGTTTCCATTTTGAATGTGTTCATGTTTTTGATTCCATATTATGTTTAAGCACTCTAATTAGTTCAAGTGCTTGATGGTTATTAAATTGACGAGCCCGCATGATAATTTAGTATCAAGCTAAAATTTGTATTTGAGTGATACCATCATATGGTATCAAAGAATGATAAAATCATGCATTGTCGAGACGAACAAAGTTAAGGAGCAGTAGACTCATGAAGTTGCTTTGTTGAGGTGTTGTGAAAATTTGAGATGATTGTGTGTATTAGAAACAAAATCAATGACGTGTTGAAGAGAAGCCTGAGTTATGACTCATTGAGGGATACCTTTTGGAAAAGAAAGAAATCGGTCACCAAGAGTTTCCCACCTTACATGATAGAGAGTAATGCTATTCAGATCGGAAGCTATGGGTTGTTGTAGAAATGAGTGAAGTTGAGCGGGATAATGGAGTCAAGAAACTAGAACTAGAAGGAGAGTCAGCACCTCGAGAAAAGCTCACCAAAGCCATTTCTAAATTAAGAGATACATCAAAGATTAACACCCCATTTTTATAGAAATTTAAATCTGAAGAGTTGATACATTGGACTAAAAAGTTAAAAAAATATGATGATTTTGATAAGGAAATGACTCTACGAGAGTGAAATTTGCATGCACCAAGTTGAAAAGTCATTCATCTCTCTCACGGGATCATGTACAGATATAATGGGCTAGAATTGGAAAAGAAAAGATGAAGGCATGGATAGAATGGTTGCAAAACTTAAAGGAAATTCGCCATCTAATTATCGGTTGAATTTGTTCAAGAAGTTGCAAAATCTAAAGTAGAGAGAATTGAGTGTAAAGGATTAAAGCGAATACTTTTATGAAGTAGCCATTAGACCAGGTCATGTAGATAATGATGAAGAGAAAATTGTCAAGTATGTAAATGCCCTTATCCTTTCTACTCAAGTTGACTTTAATATGCTTAAGTTGCAATTTGTAGAAGCAGCCTATCAATGTACTTTAAAGGAAGAAGAAAAGTTGTCAAGAAGACAACAATGCCTAAGAGGAAGACAAAAAGAGAGGTGAAAGGAAAATGTTTAGCAAAGGAAATGAGTCTAGAAAATGATAAATGAAGGAGCTGCAACAAGCTCCTCATAGTGGAATCTGTGAGGTGATCAATATTATTCTCGTGGAGAAAGAGGTCATCGCAAAAGATTTCAGGGAGTTCGTTTTAGATGCAATCAACATGGACATTGGCATTTGAATGCCCTAAAGCAAATATGCAAGTGCCCATGTAGCTCAAGCAGAAGACAAATAAGCATATGAAGAAGAGGCTTCAATCACAGATGAAGTGGGTCAGAATTTGATGTTGCGTAGAGTGTTATTGAAGTATGAGAAGTATGGGGAAGGTCCATGGCAAAGAAAAAGCATTTTTGAGCCAAGTATAAAGTAGGAGGTAAGTGTTACAAGTTCATTATTGATGGTAGCAATACTGATTTGGTGTCTACAATGATAGTGCAGAAATTGGGTCTGAAATGTAACCCGCACTCAAATCAATGTCAACTTACTTGGTTACAAAAGGGTCATCAAGTAGTGGTGATTGAGGAGTGCAAGGTAGTATTCCACACTAGAAATTACCAAGCTGAAGTAGCGTGTGGTGAGGCATCCATGGATGCATGCCACGTTTTGGTTTTGTTTCTTCACAATCTAATAAAGAGTAGAGTTCGTCCGGAATCAACTATATAAAATTGAAGAGAAGTACAACCACAAGGCACTAAGGAAGAATGGTACCAAGACTGAAAAATTAAGAAACCATTTAATAAGGTCAAAACATGCCATGGTCATCCCAAACCAAACACAAACATAGAAGGTAAGAAAGCCAACAGCCATATATTCAAGGTACCGTGGAAAACTAGTACGAATTCTCAAGAGAGATGGCATCAATACTTATTTCAAACCCATCAAGATGATTAGAAACTGCCTAAGAAAATTGCAAAAGACCCTCAAGAAACCAATCTTAAAAAAAAGAATATATGAGATCTCGCGCTCAAGTGGCATAACCTACATCGGTGAAAAAAAAAAAGATCATTTCGAACTAGGTTAAAATAGCACGCCCAAGACTTACTATGTGGTAATATCAGGAGATCGGCATTGGCAGAGCATGAGTACAAGACCAATCACACTATGTTCATAATTGATGCAAAAATCTTAGATTTGGAAGGAAGATGGAAAGATAGGACGATTGGAAAAGCTATTGAAATAGAGAAACAACCTCATAATCTAAACATGGATGATGGTTTGAAACTGAGTCATACATGGAAGCCCCTCATCCACAAATGCAACCCTTCACACATCTAGGTGTTTTCCCCTTACCCCTTGCCTTAGACTAATCTATTAATTTCTAGCATAGGTTTTCTAGTTAAGTGCTTAGCGAATCAATTAAATAATTTGATTAATTAATTGACTAATCATTTATATTTTAAAAATTAAATTGATTAATTTAATTATACTTACTTTTATTAAATTAATCAATTAAATTGATTATTTTAGCTATGCTTTAATTTAAATTACCATAGTAGATTAATTGATCCTTTGATGTTTAACTATTTGATTAATCAAGTTATCAATTATTCTAATTAATAAATAGCTTAATTAGTTAATTTAAATGTTTTAGTAATCAAATTTCTAATGTGGTAATAATAGTAATTAGTCAATTTTGCTTATTTAAATTGTTTAACTAATTAATTAATGCCTTAGAAATAGTTAATAAATTCACTTCTTACTTTATCTAATTATATTCTTTAGTTTAATAATTGATAGTTTTTGTCAAGAAGATCCCTACCACAATTTTAAACCTATCCCACCTTCCCTTCCTATATTGCAAATAGTTATTTATGGAGCTCGTCTACATTTTTTTCTCCAAGCATTGGCTTTATTCTTTACTGTCCTAGAGATGGACCCAATAGTGAGATCCGAAGCGTCGAACAAAAGACAATTTTATGGAGTTGATTTTAAGAGAACTCTAATCATGCCTCGTATTATGCACAAAAGTCCAGTGCATGATGGAAGGAAAAACAGTTCCAATGATGGGATGAAGTTCCATTTTTACCTATGAAAGAAGTGAGAAATTTGCAAGTTTATATTAGTTTCACCAAGAGGGTCCTTAAAAGAAGCTAAAAATTCAATCTATGTGAGTTGTAGAAAAGTCTAGAGAGTGGAAAGAGGCTCCGAGAAGAAGAGAATACCTTGATGGGATTAGATGCATCGGAGGATGTTCATAGGCAAGCACGAGCCTTACTAGATAGAGGTGTGATTGAAAAGGAAGAAGTGTAGAGTGTTCCCCTTTTTTGAAGAGAATTTTTGGAGTATTGCAAGATTCGAATAGGATCAAAGCCATTTTAGAATGGCTTAACTATAAGAGTATTGTACAAGCACATTGCAATGGAACAACTAGAATTGTGTTGAATTTGAGAGAGGATAGAAGCAAGTTGAAGTGTCATCACAACGCATACTAGAGGTGCATGAGAAGGTGAATGAGCATTGCAGAGAAGAAAACAAAAGTGTGATTTGAAAGTATATGAAGCAAAAGAGTGAAAGACATTTTCTATTGAAGATCCAAAATTGATAAGTCTGAAAAAGACTAAGCTTCCTAAACTAGGGTGGATAAAAAAATTAACATGCTAGAAAGTTAACATATGCAAAGATGAAGTTTCCAAGGTTGATGTTGATTGACAAAAAGACTGGAAAAGAAGAATTGCAGAAAGCAGTGTGAGAAGATAAAGAAGAGATCGTAGAAAAACTTGACGATGGGAAGATAAAGGATGAAGAGATCGTAGAAAAATTTGAGGATGGGAAGATAAAGGATCAAAAAAACTTACTTGAATGTTGACTATTGAAGATGGCCAAAAGGTTGGCCAAATTTCATTTCCTTATATTCAAAATGGTGAGTGTTATGCTCACAATAAAACCGTCCAAGGGAGTCAAATGCAAAAGGATCCCTAGTAGGACAGCTTCAACCTGCATGTTTGAGACCATTATGTGGTCTCTTGGGACGCAACACCATGTTAAAGACCATTTTGTTGAAGTTGAAGAAAATAACCATGTTGGAAAGTATCCTATCATGAGCATCTTAGAGGTCAGTTTGATGGTCATGTGGCCATGACACCTTGTCAGAGACCTACAACATGCTAAGGTCATGTCTTTTCACGTAGATTCAAAATTCACCATCGTTTTTTTAATTTCATAATAGGAATGCAATGGTGTCATTAATTTCCACATGACATGTGACCCAGTACCCGCAACACCATGTGGAAGTTGATCTCATTGTCTCACCCCAAAAAAAACTTGCAAAGACCATAACTTTCTCAAATGAACTCAAAATTGAGTGTTAATTTCTTTTCAAATCACAATACTTTTCCATAGGAAAACAATGGTGCCATCAAAACATCTATGTTTGTGGTCTCAAGACCATGATACCAAGTTTAATTTGATTTTTGGTCTCTTGCCCCTCACACTATGCAGAAGTTGATTTGTGGTTACTTGCCTGAGACAGCATGTTGAGTGTCTACATGAGAGAATACTGACACATCACATGTTGATCCTTGGATACGTGTCTAGATATCAAACTGGACGTAGCTCATTTCATCCATCTTCAATTATGTAGCACAGTTTTCAACTCAACATTTGCAATCTTGTAACAAATGAAAGGTGAATAATTTCATCTTCCCCACCAATTATTCTTCCCTAAAGTAATGGAGAAATATGAGGGTGTATATTCAGCTTTTGGAATGTTGAAGAGGAAGCTGGCAAAGTGAGGGAAGCATGCAAGGAAGTGAATGGGGGTTGCATGCAAGAGAGATTACAAGAAATTCCAGAAGCCGAGGTAGGTGGTGTCTGTGTTTACAGTCCTAGGTGGAGAGTAAGGTGTGAAAGAGTTATGTTTTTATGTATTTCTTCCGAATACTTGATGGATTGAGTTTTTTTAGAAACAAATGAAGAAATTTTTCATTTTGAACCCATTCATGTTTTCAGTTCCATACTTTTCTGTGCACTCTGATCAGCTGAGTGGTTGATGGTTGTTCATTTGACCCTCGTCACCATCACCTATGCATCTTGCTTAAATATATCATATCCCCCACCGCTTTTCAATTGTGAAGTAACATCATTAGTGTGCCTAACTCAACCATACAATTATGTAATGCCCAATAGTTTTCACCCAAGAAACACCACTAAAACCATGATAATTTTTTATTTACGTTATTAGTTGTTATAACACTAAATACAACTTTAGATTTGATTACTTCCAATTTTCCTCACCAATGTACCTCATTGCAAGAACACAAAAGAATACTCAACACATATTAAAAGAACTCTCACCCCAACCTCTTCCTAAGAAGGTCTATAGATCAATCTCATATCATCTTCATAAGGACACCAACTTTGATCGTTGGGGTTCTTCCCCGGCTCAATCACCAAATAAGAAAAGTTAGGAAGACCTTGGCCCAAGATCTAAAACCCATGGCTCCCTTAATATTCATCATACATTAGGCCTATCTACCTAAGCAAGGTGATTTAAAACTCGTGGGTCCCTATGAATCCCTTCCCACATGATTCAAGGGTGGTGTATGTTATAAAAACACAACCACAATCAAGAGTACATACGATAAGAACATTATCCACTATGTCCCTAGTTTCCAAATGGTTGCACCTTTATTACCATTGGGTGTATTTTATTAACATTGAATTGAAAGGTAATTAACATATGTAAGCACATGCTCACATATTCAAATTCAAGTTTCTTATATTATATAAACCTTTATTCACCAAGAGTACACTTGTTTTTTTTTTTTTAAGTTAACTAATGAAGCTTACCCATTTAGTTTACATCGTTGATAGTATGTATATAATTCACATACCTCTCATTTCATGACATGATCTCATGATTTTTTTCTTTCCATCTTATGCCCCTAAGTGGAGACATTTGTTTCATTAGTATTAACATAACTAAGGTTCAACATTATGTTTAAGTAGTGGGCTCAAGCTTCCCTTTTATAGTTACATTAAAGGGGGAATAACTTGAGCTTTCCCACGAACTTGCAATACATCTTATAGGTCTAAACTTGAAAGAAAGAGATAGGTTACAATTTCACCCACAAGTAGTCTCTTAAGATACCATATGTTTAGTTTATTCCAAATTGCACTTAAGGGGTGCTCAAACCTACAACGGGGCCCATACTAGGATAAAAGGATATTCTTATTCCGCAAGATCTTTGTATAAGATAGCATAAAAAGACTGCATGCTACAAATAGGTGATCATACAACAATTAACATACACCAAGAGGATAAGTTCTCTTTTCAAAATTTACATTTTTCTCACTTCATTAAAAGTGTGTACTTTAAGTAGTACACCTCACTATTTTCAATTCTTAACTCAATTAATTCTCATAACCCAATTATTAGTTGAGATTGTTATTGAACATATATGAGTCACAAGGAACTCTTATTCGAATTAGGTTTTCTCGTGCCTGGGACACATGTTTCCTCATTGGCAAAATATTTCACTTCCCATAACATCGAGAGGGTTTAACATTAGGATAAATGAGATATCTCAAGTTACACTTTTTTAATACTCCCTAATTGACACAATTTCAGAGATGAACGTCAATCATTTATCCACAACGATCCCCAAAAAGGTCTTAGGCTTATCTCAACCTCCTTTACACTCACAAAATTTACAGCCAAAGATGGAATCAATACCAAGATAAGTGTAATACTTCCATGTTTCCTATTGGTAATTTCCTCCTAGGAACCCTACCACGCACTCACCAATGGGATGTCCTTATCTTAGGCCCATGAGCATGATGAGGGGGCATTGGCTCCAAGAAAGATACTACCTACGATTTACACCAAACTCTACGCTTCCAACCACCAAAGGGTCATCTTAGGATAACCACTAGGATACAAAATACATGCAACTACACACCAAGATCACAACGTACCAAGCACATCTTTTATGGAATCACGGCCCCCTCAAGGTTAGGAGGATTTATGGGTTTGAGAAAACAAAGGTGAATAAGGTGGTCATGACCAAGGTGTGACACGTGCAAGGAGAATAAAACCCAAAGGTTTCCTCATTTGTCAAAAATACACCCTTGCCAAAAGGGTTTAATAAGTCCACTCGTATGATTAGGATGCCAATGTGTACTAAGTTGAGCAAAAACCAAAAGCATTGTAAAGAATTGACAAGGAGGTTTCGCGGGTGTCACCACCCAATTTAGTTTCATAAACACTTAGTTACCCACTAGAGTTTTAGGTTACTAGATAGGTTGAGGGTTAGGTTCATTACAAAGAGTAACATTTCAACTCATTCCTTTGTTCTCTAAGGTCATACTGAGAGTAGAGTATGGCATATGAGTTTAGAGGTCTAATTTATTTTATTTTATTGTCTAATACCATATCTTGAGCCACGTCACAAGAATTTACCATACTGACCAAGTATACATTTTTCATTGCAATTTAAACTATAATGATACATAGAAAAATTTCATCATATCTTTAATTTTCACATGCACATAATAATATGAACTTCTATTCCTTTAATAATACAAGTACATTAGTTCGATAACAAGTTTCCAAAAGTAACTTTCTATTATAATGCGAGCACAATCCATGGAATTCACATTCATCGCCTATCCATTGCATATATATATTTAATTCAACTTCTTTTTCTATACAAACCATACAAGAGTATATCTAAACATAAAAGAAATATGTATTTCCACCTTGAAGGACAAACTTGTTAGAAAATCCATATACATTTTAACATTCAAATTTATAAACCATTTTATACCATCGAGCCCCCTGCAACCTAGAAAAACATGTAATCGTGTGTCAGCGACAAATGCTGGCATGGACACACCCCTCCCATCTAACTCGCTAACAAAACTCCCAGTCAATACAAATTTAGAGAGAGAGCAAAATATACTTTTCCCATACTTCTTTAAATCAATCAACTTTTTCCAAGTTTTAGAGAGAGGTTAGAGAGAGAGACACTCATTCATTTTAAGTTGTAAACCAAAGCAAGTTAGATATAACACAAACAATATTTGATTCATTACACTCAAGTTTCATAATCTTTTCAAGGTAACACCAAGTTCTACAACCTCTAGCAGGTCTTGTTTTTTGTTGTCAATATAGGGATCTAGATAAATGTGTCAGATTATGCATTTTCAACTTTCCATTTGTAATGTTGTTTTAAGCGAACCAAAACTCATATTTCTACTCAACATACGTAATTCCAACCATAACATCAGTTTTATGCATAGTACAAACCTCAGAGAGTCAACGCGAATTTGTAGGCCCTTATTGTGCTTCTTATGCAAACTAGCCCAAGTGGCCACGGAATGGGCCTGCAAAAATGGCATGGGACCCCCAAATAGAATGTCTAAAAGCTCTACCCTATTCTTTGTTATACAGAGAATCACTAAAAACTTATGGAATCAAAAAACCGAGTAATGAGGCTCAAACTGCATTGACCTTTCAGAGTCAGCTGGCTGAAATCAGCCGTTTGCTCACCAGCAAACTACGCCCAGAGGCCTCCGAGATGAGCACACAAATGGCATATTTGAAACTAACGGGAAAAACGAATTGCGTTGGGCTATTCTCCATATAACAAGGAAGCGGTATGAAGGGTCAAACTTTCCTTCTAGGTACCATAGGCACAAAATACGACGTATTTTGTGGACGGTTCGATCGAAAGTGAATGGTTGCTCTTAGCAACCATTTTTCGAAATGGTTGGAAACCCACTTCCCAAATACAATTGTCAAGTGTTTGGGCAATGTTTATAGGTTGGGTTGGGTCACCATAAAGAAAATAAGAATTTATGATAGTTCACCAAAGTGATAGAGAGGTACGGAGGCGCTTTTTGCACGTCAGTTTTGGGAGACATTTGGCACAAATTGAGCTTGGTTTAAAACTACCAGTTTGTGTTGTAGAGCACGTTTGTCAAACTAGTTCGACTATTACATGGCATGTGCTAATGAAGCATACAATATAAGTTCATATTGGTTTAGTTTAGGGTTTCATGTTTTGGCACCCCATCCAAGGTGGTTGTCCTCGACATGAGTTTTACTTGATACACAAATGTCGTGTAAATAGATATCGTAACATAACATCCAAATAATACGATCTTAAAACCATATTTACATTTAAACTTTGTAAACGAAGAGAAAACAAAAGAGAGTAAAAAGGGAGAAGTTCATCCATGTTTGAAGGTTGAAGAGGTTGTGTATGAGGTGCTCCCGAGCTGTTCGTAGTAGCACATTGCACAGACCACGAGCTAGGCACATACCTCTTCTTCTAGATATTTGTCCAAAAACTCTCACGCCTCACGATTTGATCCCACATTCCCAAAACCACATCCAGGATTCTTTTTTTTAAATAATTGTCATATGTGAATGCCTTCCATTATGATTGTGAAGAATATCCAAACTATTTCAAAACTCTCACTTTGTGCATAGACTCAAAGGATGTAGAGTAGGATTTTAAAACTGCCAAGGGCATATGAAATGATTCCCCCAAGGCCTTCCAAAGAACCCATTTTGTGTGTCTCCTACAATCATTGCTTTCAATGAAACCATATTTCTTTGAGGCATTTTGAGGAGTTTGGATTTTACATTTGCCACTCTTATTTTGCTTGAAAGTTTTCCAAGGCCTTCTCAAAGCAAGACCACTTTGTGCGTATTCTCAGAAAACATTGCATTCTATGAGACCCCATTCCTTTGAGATAGTCTCGCCAAATAGTTCACATGCCTTACACCCACTTCCATGCAACCTTCATACATAGCTATTATGGCACTAGCAAATACAAATCCGACAAAAGAACCATTTTCTTTTCCTAGGTGCAAGCAAACACATCAACACAACTACAATAGGTTAAACAGGACGTAGATGATGATAAGTCTAGAGTTTTCTCACAATGATAGCCCAAGCTGCCCAAAGCCCGACTAGGAAAACAAATCCACGAAACCACCACAGGTTTTAATGACACGTGGATGGCAAAGTTTAGATCTTTCCTCCAACTAGCAAGACGGCCATAGTTTTTCATATGGTTTGATTCGTTGTTTTCGGTGTCTTTGTAGAGTTGGATGTCCACAAACCATAAGCTTGCGCATCTGCATGACTAATAAGATAAAAATGAAGTTTATATGGTCAAGGTGAGCCCAACACCAAAAACCCCAACAATATGCTTGAGAGGGCATCCATATCTAGCACCAAAGCTCCCATTTTAACCCCTTCCAACAAATTGCGCACCAGAACACTGGCATTTACAACATCCGACAAAAGTCTTGCATTTCTTCATGCTTTAATGGACGCCCCTTCTGTCTGAGAACTTTTGAATGGCACATGTTGGAAAGGTGTGTTGGTAATGGCGGAGGAGTCAGCAACCAATCAATTGCTTTTGCCTAAGAAATTCCTTGTTTCCCCTCCATAGCAGATTGCTCAGACAAAAACATAAGAAACCCAAAAGAAAACCTAAAACAAAAATATGTTTTTGCCCTAATCCACCATTGAGTTTGCTCTCTATTTTTTAATATATATATAGATATATTAGAAAGCATATTCATTCTTTTTTATAAACTTTCACGTATATATGTATATAAATGAAAATATGTATCTATTTATCCAATTTTCTTTTATTTTTATTTTCCATTTATTTTGCCAAAACTCTTCCATCTTTTTTAAAAGTCTCATTTCTCTCAGCAATAATAATTGTCTCGAGAGATAAGCTAATGGAAATCAAGTTCATTCATGAATTATCGAGTGGCGGTCAAATGGACCCCAAAATTTAATGTCAAGAATAAGAGTCAACTCACTACATTACAACCCTGGCTACCATTGTATGCATGCCTCTCGATGTAAATTCAACAACTCAAGGTCAAGGTTGGACGGAAAGCGAGACTCGACCACTCCAACATTCCAAACTATTGTGCTCACGGCAAGGTTAATAACATAGAACAAGAGGGGCACTACAAATTTGTTCTTCGTGTGATTGAAATAGGTCTTCCTATGTCCTTATTGCTTAATAATTTCATATCAACGAACTTCGTAAATACTAAATATTCCTACGAACCAAAACTATTTATTGCTTCTAAAGTTTATGGTATTTTTATGGCTTAGCAAACCTTGAATGTAATATAGCTTAAGATTGGATGGCATTCTTGTATGAGAATAAGGTCTTCTCATGTCTCTCATTGCTTGCGATTTTATATCAACTAACTTCATAAATACTAAATATGTAGAGTTTTGAATTGATAAACAAATAAAAGAGAAGCTATATTTAAAACAAGATTTATCCTCGAAAACCCTTTCTCGGAAAAAACCCGGTGCGGTAACTTCTCTCTCTTATTGCATTAACTAAACATGAGTTTATAATACAATAATGTTCTTCAAAGTGCTTCTCTACCCTGTTGTATGTCCAGCTATATGTAAGCACATCAATAGGAATCCGTCAAAGTGGTTTTTCAATACAATGGGTACCAAAACCATGGGCTAAGAAAACAACCCATAATTTTTCCCATAAATCATGGGTTTTGACACCACCCATATACATATATAGATAAAAAACCACATATCTATACTCCGGAAAAATAGGGATCCAAAAAAACTTCTCGGGAGCCAACCCTCCAGTGGGGCCAGCCCTGGACAGTAACCTAACACTCGTGGGCAAGGGTGTACAATATGCAAAATATACAACATATTCTAACAAAATATTCCTATGAACCAAAACTATTTATTGCTTCTAAAGTTTATGGTGATTTTTTGGCTTGCAAACCTTGAATGTAATAGAGCATAAGATTGGATGGCATTCTTGTACAAAAAAGTTTTAAGCCATATATCCCATCTTCATTATACTATAATCTTCTTTTGAGAGTGGGCCCCATTACCATTACAATACAAACCCTTGGACTTATTTCTACAACATTTAAGATAGCCTTGGCCTATTTTTCTTGTTCGTAACAATAGCTAAGTTTCATCGGAAGAGACAAATGAGACTCGCAAAGAATGGGAGTTTCCGCTAAGAGCGTGTGAGACCATCAACAAGTAGAATGCTGAAAGGAAAATACAGCCAATAAAAGAGGCTAAAACCAAATCTCAGTTTGAGACTTTCTTATAGCTGAAAGTTAGAAATTTACCCATTGTAAAAGGCATGTTGGCTTTGTGAATGAAGTATTTACCTATTTCAATGTATTAGATATTATTTGTGGGAGTATCCATTGCAAAATTTTAAGATACTTATTCAGATGTTAGGATAACAATGTTGAAAATGTCACGTTCATTGAAATTTCTTTAGGAAGATTGCCTTGTCTAACAATGTAGGACCCTGACATGTGTTTGTGAGAAAATAAAAATTATAGATAACGGCGACAATTTTCTTTCACGAGGCTAATAAGCAAAATATTTTCTATTGGAACAAAAATAATGAGCTACTGTAGGAATATTAAGGGTAGGGAAGCATGTGTTCTATTTCTTTTCTTTGCCTTTGGAAAAAATGACTCTTATATTTATATTACAACAAGAATACACCTGCCCTGTTCAACAGGTCAAGGGAATGAATATGTCTGTACATTATAAACTGTCATGTAATTATGTATGTTGACAATTCTTTTCCCAACTCGCAAAAGCATAGTCCATTTGTCAAAAACTGAAAATTGCATTCAGTTTTTAGTCCAACGCTGCTCTGTTAAGTTTTCACGAGTGACAAGTTTGAATATTACACTTTTGATTGCATTGTGAAATCTGAGCCGTGTGATCTGAAACGAGGCAAAAATCTTTATAAGAGTTTTCACTGGGAGATTTAGACTATATAAATAATTTTTATCTTGTAAATTCATATCAACAAACTCCATAAAAAGTCAATATTCCTATGAACCAAAATTATTTATTGCCTCTATGGTGGTCTTTTTTTTTTGGCTTAGCAACTTTGTGTCCAGTGCTGGGTAAGATTGGCCCACATTCATTTGTGAGATAATAGTGTGTAACATTCTTAAAATTTAAACATGGGTTGTGTTCAAATGTACCCTGTATTCGTTATACCGCAACCTTCTCCTAGAGAATCTTCCAATGCCATTACAACACCATCCCTGGGACTTGTTTCTACTTTCTACAATTCTTAACATCGGCCTTGGAAGAGAGTTTCTAGTGTCTTCCTAACTCTATGTGCCATTTTCCTTAGTAGTAACAGTAACCAAGCTTCACTGGTAAAGACAAGTGCTACTTGCAACGAATGGGGGCTTTCAGCTAGAATCAAATGAGATCATCAAGGAGGAGAGTGTTGCAAAGAATAAAAACAGCTAATGGAAGAGGTTGAAACCAAATCCCATATTGAGAAGGATATACAGAATTTCTAATAACTGAAAATTAAAAAATCGCCGATTCTAAAACCCAGATACTATAAGTTACAACATAGCTGTGAAGGTTTCGTTGACAGCCCGCTCACCTACTTTTAATGTTTTAAATAATAACTGAGTGCCCATTAGTAATTGCACTTACTCTAATATTGTGTTACCGTGTTATGAGTGAGGATAACATTACTTGAAGTCTAGCCTTGGCATACATTGTGACCAACAGATTTTTTTAGAGGGAAAGGTGAGAGCATTTCTCAAAAGACTATTAGCTAATCATGCAGTCAAGGTGGGGCTCCAAAGAAGGACGGCCTTAAACTTGCAGCCTAATCCGAGCTTGTTACAACAAACATTCCATATCAATCAACAACAATTAAGCATCCACAGACAATCATGTCCAGCACAAAAGTCATAAGGTTGATTTTTTTATTTTTACTCTCTGTTAACAATTTCAGACTACTACTCTACCTCATGCAAAAGAAGTCAAAATGCAAGAACACATATGGCTCAGGCACGAGCAACATTCTTCTCTATCCTCCTGACTTAAAAAAACTTCAAAACGTCCTACAGAAAAGCATTGCAGTCCTCATACAAGCTACGTATTAAGAGTAACTAGTTCAAGCATTTCATCAAACAATTAACACTTGTCTTCGAATAAAAACCTTTTGGATAACAAATTGTTGTTTTGTTTTTAAAAGTGGATCCTTCAATAGAATGAAAAACTCAGATGGAATCCACTCTCCACTTCGCCTGGAACCTTTCCAATCTCTTTAACATTCACAGTGCCCAATTTAGACTGTTCTGGAGAAAACTTGCATGTAGTCTCAGAAAATGGATGAATCTTGGATCAAAAAGATGCAACATCGTCTTCATAGCACAACAAACCTGGTCATGGAACCTTCTCATCTCTCCCAATCTTCATGCCACCCCTTTCCAAGAAAAAGAACATTTTTTCTCTTTTCGGAAATTTCAGTACGGACTATGTTTTTAACATGTGGACATCATTATTAGGCATGAGGATTCTTTTCCATCATTTTCTTATCCCGCTATATCTTTCCCGTGTTTTTCTCCCGGCTGTTACCTCCAATAACACTTTTAAATACACGTTAAGATATTTGTCCTTGTTTTTTATGATGGGAACTGGGGTTCCTCCTGCTGTTCTGCGTTTTGGGCAGTAAAAACACCATTAATCAAGTTCCTCTCCCTGCCATAATCCTTTCAGGATTTCCAATGTGCACGTGACCCCAAAATCACCTCAGGCGAAGCAAAAAACAGTTTTTCTTTTGTGGTATTCATGGCTTTCCCGATTTTCAGGCTTTCAACTCATTATTTGCATCTAAACAGCCTTAGATCACCGTGCATGCTCATATTTTAATCCATTATAGCAGCCAAACATGCAAAAGGCATTTTGACAAACATTTATGCCAGATTTTTGGGTTCATTTTCTCGCAACTGAATTGGAGATGCTTCCACAACGTGATTGATCCTCCAACACAGTGAAATGCCCATTATGAAGATGTATTTGGTTTCTGCCAAAGGGTCTCTAAATTCTCCAACCTTGACTTGGTCACAAAAAGCCATGTAGAGTGAAACCAGATTTTATTGCACTTTTAACTATTTTCTCCTACCAGACCTATTTGTGAAGTGATGTACATGAAACACAATGATCCAGATGTTCAGTCTTGCAAACTCGAGGTGAGCATACCCTTTACACAAACATATATCCACTTCAAGGTCGAGATAATATGGTGATTAATAATACCATGATCTATCTCTAATGCTCAACCCCATTGATGGCCATGACTGTGATGAAAAGGTTTGTTTACAGAAAAATACTATCTACTCCTGTTTGTTTTCGCGTGATGGTGATCATACCCTTTACACAAACAGATATCCGCTTCAAGGTCGGGACAACTTTGTGATCAATAATATCATGATCTATCTTTAACGCTTAAACCCCTTGATGGCCATGACTGTTATGACATGGTTCATTCAAAGAAAACAATATTTACTCATGTTTGCTTTTTGGTGTGCAAGGTTGTCAGACTCGCTCCTCAGTCCTGCATCAGCTAATGAGCGCAATATTTTCTATTGAATGTAAAAATGATAAGCCACTGCCGTAGAAATCTTTCTAGATGTTAAATGCTTCGAGTATTGATTTTTACCCATGTATATATAACAATACAAATGCATCTCCTCTGCTGCAACAGGAAAGGGCAAGGGCAACCCATTAAATGGAAATGAGTTTTCTAAATTCCATTACATACAAATGGGTCATGGATTTTTCATTAAATGTAAATGTGTACCTGGATGATGATGCTGAAAACCCAACTGCATGCTTACAAAAATGGTCTACTAAGTTGAGCACCCTTCGCATTTTGGAACAATACTAACACCCAAGAGAACAGAAATGAAGGCTTCAGCTTCAAAAAGAGTGGCGTGGCAGCAAATTTTGTAATTTCTGTGATGACATGACAGATAAAATGAGTGAGCGTCTTTCGTTTTCATTACAGCATAGCATTTTGCCTGGCAAAACAACCCTTCAATTGCTCTCCAACGGCCAAAACCCAACAATAACAATGTTTCTCCCGCCCGCGAGACAAAAGGAATTATTTTCCTTTATCGTCCCCAAAATAAAGGAAGCAGAAGAAACCGAGGGGAAAAAATGATAACGGATGAATGAGCTTGCCCGTTTAGGTAGGCTCACGTGATCTCATCAGGTTGTGGGTTCAACTCTCCCGATTTATCTGTCGGGGTGGTGATTGGGCCATCATACTCCATTTAAAAATTATAGGGGAGGCGGGGGAGGAGGGAGTGGGGAGCTGGGGGCTCGCCTTGTATTAAAGCTTCGCAACTCTTTTTTTTTTTAAATGAATGAGCATGATGCAAGTCAACAAAAGAAACTCTTAAGTGTTTAGTCTTTTTGCCCTGTTTTGGTAAGACTGTCCTCCAAAGCTTGTAGCCCTTCAAACAAACAAAGCTTGTAGCAGGAAGAATGACAAACAATTATAGAAACATAAAAATCTTTGTAGGTACCTTTTTGGTTGTTCTTACTTCACACAAACTTTCAAGACCTCACTCCTCGTTAAAGTCCTCCAATTCGCTACTTACATATATTGCTTCAATAATTTTAAAGAGAAGGAACATGAGTTGAGGACAAGGCTAACCATGTTGTCAATTTATATTTTTATGTACATTTGTCACTTGTTTGAATACCATCCACTCCTATGCATTTGCCTAGAGTATTCTTTGATGCTTTGTAAAACCATCTTTTCTATGCCTAATTTTTTAGGTGATTTCTCTATCACTACTAGGTGTACATTTACTTTGTCAAATTATAATAATCAGTAATTAAATTTTATGATATTCAAAAGACACCTCTAAACCTTACATGAACACATTACATTGATTTTTAAAGTATTACTAAACTTAATTTTGTATGTATTAGAAATTAATTCTTTAATCTTAGATATTGCTATCACTTGATTCATTTATCCATATTACACTCTTGTTGAATCCTTTTGAGCTTATTGTCCCGTGAAGTACCACTAGACTAAATATGGACCCTCTCCTATTTATGTAAAAAGTGTGTAAAAGGAAAGTGTGCACATGATGTAAAAGAGTGTAAAGGGTAGAAAATGTGTCTTAAAATTGTGAAGAGCGATTTTTTTGGGTGATCTCACGCCAAGTGTGATTTTTTTGGGCGATCTCACGCTAAGTGCAAGTTTTTGGGTAATCTCATGTCAAGGGCGAGTTTTTGGGTGATCTCACATTAAGTGCAAGTTTTTGGGCGATCTCACGCCAAAGAGTAAGTGTTGGGGAGAGAGATCTAGAGTTACTCTCCTTTCGTGACTCTTCTCGATAAGCTCCACTACGAGATGGTGTGTACCGATTTGTTCATGTTGTCCGAATTAGTTCTGAATGTATTGATTGTTCTTATTGAAATGGAGATAAAATGCATTTTATTACTTTGGAGGATTGTGCATGTAGCTATAAAACTGCTCTGAAGGATTTTGTGAACTATATTGATCGATAAGGCGATCGTGTATGCCCCGTGACATTAGCGCCAGGGGATGACACAAGTGCTCAGTGCTTTATCCGGGTCCTGACGCGTTGGTGTTTATGTTGTGATTCGGACCAAGTCTAATTTTGAGCCGGTGTTGTAATTCAGTAACTCCGTGTCGATTATGTGTGTAGCTCGAGTTATTGTATGGGGTGATTTTTAACCCAATGATATGACCCCCTCATTTGGGGTGCGTGCATGCGATTGTAGGAGGAGGGTACAACCAAAAGAGAGGCCTTTCGTTGATCCGAAAGTCGATACTTATAGGGGGTAGGGAATGTGCATGGTAGAAACCAAGGCACATGTAAACAAAGTGGCTAGAACATGTGTTACTTAGTAAAAGCTAGCAAGTATGCAATAGAAAGCAATGTAACAACAAAGTGTGTAAACAAGATAGACCAAGAAAATTGGATTTCAAGCATGGGACATCGCTCATAATGTCACAAGAAAATCAGGGCCGAAGTGGCCAAAAGCATACACATAGTGATCAAACAAGACATCAGGCATAGCCCACAAACAATGGGATACAAGTAGAAAGCAATGACAAGCAAAACTATATCAAATAACCATGGTGGAAAATAGTCCTGCAAGGCAAATGCTACACATGAAGCACCCGTTAGCATGTTAGAAAGATAAATAATATGTCAAGGTGTGTATGTATCAATGGAAATAATGTGCTAGAAAGTGGAAGTAGTAAATAATGAAACAATAGCACTTGTGATGTGTGAGAGAGTAGTAAAGGTAGAAAATGTAGATTCCCGAGAGCCTCGGTGGGACTATGAAAAGGATACAAAGTGTCAATCATCATTGCAACGTGTAAGAACCTATAAGAAGTTTGCATTCGCAACTAGAGAATAAGTGAATGTGCATGTATATATGATAAATATAATGGCATGTTGAGTAGATGACTAGCATAAGTAAGCAAAGTGCATCATGTAAGTATAAACTAGAAGAGTAATCGCAACCAAGATATGTAGTATGCAGTGTATGAATGTAATGGAATGGTATGTAATGTGAATGTGATAGAGTAAAGAGCACCCGGTGGATGTGAATGAATGTGATATGAGTTTAAATTATAAAATATCCCTCAACAATCAAGAATGAACCATAGAACAAAAAGTGCACCATCGGAGAATGGTTCGATAATGTGTCTGCTAGAAAGATATATCATGAAGCATAGAGCGTAGAAGGTGAATGTGGTGAGGTTCATTTCAGATTTAGAACCTCAGTAGTCGAGTATGAATCATGGAACTAAAGTGCGTCATGGGGTAATGACAATACAACTTGTGTATCAATATGCGTAAGAAAGAATAGATGTAGAGCACGGAGCGTAATGTGAATGTGTAGAGACTAGTAACAAGTGATAAAGATTGAAGGGGGAAGAAAGCATAATGCCCCTAAGTGTGTGATGTGGAGAAGAATTAAGTAAAATCATCTAGGAGATCTTCATTGTTAAGATCGTAGTCGATTGGAATTAGATCATAGATGCGGTAATAAATAGTGTGAGGTTGATCATAGAGAGCCCTGCAAATGATGAGAGTGCATGTGAAGGGATTCAAGTGCCAAGTAGAAGGATCCCGAGGAGATGCAGCAAGTGATAGAATGTCTAATGTATGTACAACGCCTTAGAAATGAATCATGACTTTAGTAGATGGAGGAAGCTTCTTGAATTGATATTCACCAGGGCCAATAGCAACAAAAGTGTCTTGGAAGTAGGAGTCACTGATTTCGATAAGGGTAAAGTTAAGATTTTGCAATGTGTCATCATTAAGCTCTATGACATTAGCCTCCTCATCGAGAATCATTAGTCTTAGCATTATCTTGTTGTATGACATTATCAAGAATATTTGTAGGGGTGGAACTAGATGCAGAATTGGGAGGAGCTATGATAGGAGAAGTAGTAGCCATAGGGGTGGACATGGTGGGTGAGAGGATATCAATATTATGAGTAGGAATGGATCGAATGCCAGAGAAGTAGCAGAAGGAGCAGGAGCGCTAGATTGATTGACATCATATGTACTAATTTTGTGATATGGAATCCGTTGAGATGGCGGAATGGGCATGGCGGTGATAGGCTCTATATACAAAAAATTGAATGGCTCAGGTCCGCAACAATGGTATGTTCGCAACCATCGTGTGTAGAAACTTAACGCACCAATGAATCGTAGAGGGGACGACATACATGGCATGAATCCAAAGTGTCTACCAAGTAAGTAATTGTATTGAAATGTTGCGTCAATAACAAAGAATATAGTAGGAACCATTTTAGGCACAACTTGTAAAGGTAGGGTGATGGTGCCCATGCATGTACGAGTGGTGGAATCATAGCTGTGAATTACTTAAGAAGATTTGTTAATTAGATTGTCAGTAATGCTTATTTTCTTGAGGAGATACATAGAGCCTATGTTTATAGTAGATCCATTATCAATGAGTACACACTTAATACAAATAGTGCCAATAGTGGTAGTGATAAACAAAGGTTGCAAATGGATCGTCAATAGAAGAAGGAGGGATATCCTCGTCACTAAAATATATAACATGTGGTAGATTTTTGAGAGATTGAATGAGGTGAGTAAATGAAACATTTGAATTATTGATTTTAATATGAATGGAATGAAGGGTGGCCTCTAATGTATGATGATAATTGGGTGCATTACACAATAAATCATAAAGAGATATATTTTTGGTTTATTCTTAAGTTGTTATATGATGTGATAACCCCTAGAGGTAGAAGGATGAACTGTAGAAGTGATAGGTGGCAAGACAAAGATGGGTGGAGCTGTAGGAGGACGAGTGTGACGGGTGATGAATACATTGATGGTTGGATCATATATAAGAGTGAAAAGAGAGGAGGATGCTAAGTACGGGCTCGCATAAAATTAGAAGCAATAGTAGCCATGTCAGAAACCTTGGTTGGGGTAAAATAAGGATAGGAATATTGATCCTTGAATTCGAGAAGAAGGAGATAGATTTTGATACATTCTCGAAGATAGGGTTTGAAATGAGCGGGTTCACCAAATTATTTAATTTAATTTACAATGTTACCTCGTTGTCGTAGCTTTTTGCTTCCAATTTCTTTTTCTATCCCTAATACTTACTTTTCTATCCTTATGGTGAGTGTTGGTTCTTTGGGATTCTCGCCATTAAAATATCCTAGTTGGATTCCATGATACCAAAATCTTTTAATTCGTGGCCTTTTTTTACCACAAATGATATGTTATTGGTTTTGTTTGTTGGTTTATTGATCTCACGCTTTTTGGGTTATTTTGATGACTTCGTGGACTTTTTCCCTTTCGGTGTGAAACTAGAGCATATTCATCTCCTTTTTATATTATGTGTGTATATTCATCATGTTCATGACATCCTCACCAACTTCTCAAATGTCAATGTTTTTCATGTGACATTCAAAGTGGTCACAAAGATCCTATAGAGGGGGCAAGTGATCTTTAGACAATTTGTATGAGAGGGTCATTTGTCACTTCAACTTCTAGTGCTAGGAGTGACACCCTCAAGTGTGTAGTATGCTTTAAAAATTATTTAATCTTTTCATCGCTTTGTTAGGATTGTGGAGTTGAGTTGCTTCACAGATAGCGTGTTTTACATGTTATTGGTTTTAACAAGAACCGACATCGGTTAGCATAAGAACCATCATCGGTCAGCATAAGAACCGCCATTGGTCAAAGCATAAGAACCGCCATCATGTAGCGAGATGAACCACCGTTGGTTAGGCGAGCGACGCGTCGATTACTTGTGCGGGAGTGTTTTAATTAACTCTCGGGAATTAGATCTATTTTTAGCATTAAAGTATATCTATTGATTGTAATTACATGGCTAAGTGCCCTAAGTTTATATACACCTATATAAGTATGAAAGCTAGGGTTTAGAAATAGAATTAAGAGAAGGATTGAATTAGATCCTTGATTCTCCTAGATTGAGAGGATGAAGAAGAAGAAGAGAAAGAAATAACAGGTTACATGAAGACAAAGTCTCCATGGAGAGGAGCTGGACAGAAGGAAATAGTAGGTACATCTGAATGGTGAGAAGAGGGTAATGTCTTCTACTGTATTTTCTTTGTATAGTTATTGTCTCATTGTAATGGCTTGCATAGTATGCAAAGCACATAGAGTTTCTTCTTGTAGATCCACATGTTGGTGAGATCTTGTATTATAGATCTATGTAGATCTAGTCTTGTATTTTAGATCCATGAGATTGTATTGTATTGTTGATCCATGTAGATCTAGATATTGTAGAGGAGGTTGTGTTCATGTTTCCACGAGGTTATGTATTGATGGAGAAGACAAACTTACTTTGTGGTGCACAATCATAGTTGCACATATGGTAGACCCATGTGAGAGGTCTTGTTTGCAGATCCACATAGAACTTGGAAGCAATTCAATGATGCAGTAGTTCTTGGTTATGTGAGATCTGCTGGTGGTGTTTGGAGGCACAGTTATAGTGCACTCATGGAGATTCGTTTAGAGATTTGGAGGAGAGGAGATACTCTTGGAGAGATGCATTATACTCTTGTATTGAAGAGTTGGTTTGTACTCTTTTTGTATTATATATATGAGATCTCTATCTTTGGTGGATGTAGCCCACATTGGGTGAACCACGGTACATGTTGTGTTATGTGTGTGTACTTTGTCTTGATTTTGATTATTCTAGTTTATACTTCCACTTCTGTAGATTTTAGGGAATTGGTTAGATCCTATGTGTATGATTTTTTTGTTATTAAATCATAGCACTATTCTGCGATCGACTTCCCAACACGCTTCTCAATTTGAGATTATGTAAATAAATTTAGAGGTAAAGAATTGTAGTCTACCTCATAGCCTTATACAATGTGATGAGTTTATCCCATACTTCCTTTGCTATTATAACATCAAGAATGTGGGGTTTCACCTAATCTAAAACTCTAAAGAATATGACCAACTTGGCCTTATGATTGGCTTTGTAAATGCCATCATACAACAACATCATTTTCGAGGTTAAATGAGTCGTCAACTATATTGCAAATTTATTCAAATGCAAGTTTAGTTATAATATTTTTTCTATGCAACATAATTCTCTCCTCTTAGGATTTGAGAATTTAACTAAAATAGTTTTGGACCATTTATAGCCATGTTTGCAAATTGTGAGAGATGGATGGGTTCCTTATCACTCAAAGCAAATCACCCTTTATATACCGCAAGTCTAATATATTATGCCTCTCAACATATATTTCCCTTTGATATACCCAATTATATGTAGAATAAGCTCATCATGTCAATACCCCTAATAGTATGTGATAGAGACGTTAACGTACGTGAGAGAAAAGTGATATATGGTTCGAGGATAATATGTGAAAAGGATTTTTCCAATCAATGACACTTGCTTAGTTGTCAAAACCACATCTATAGATTTACATCGAAAGATCATGGTGAATAGGAAATGGAGGGAGGGATGAATGATTGAATTGTCTCTTTTTAACTGTGTACTTATAAATGATCTTATTTTACTCTCATTTTATCAAGACTTTTGATTCTAAGGGGCATTTTGTGACTTTTGTTTGATCTAGTATAAGTTAGTGATGTAATTGTCCATATTTTGTTGAATTTAGTTTCTAATTCATCTAAAAACTCTGTAATTCCTAACAAAGTGTGTGGAAATTCACACACACACACACACACACACAGTTAGTTTGTAAAAAACAGTAGCAGTCAATCAATCAGTAAGAGAGAATAGAAGTATGAAAGAAATCAACATGTTTTTGGGAGCATTGGCTTCAATCCTTTTTACCGGCTTAGTTTCATTTTGAACATTTGTTTGACTTAGTTAGGATGGAACTCCATCACATAGAATTTATGAGCTCTATCACTTAGTTCCTAACAAACTTTGGAACTTAGTTGTAATAAAACTCATCAAGAGAATTAAATATAAAGAAAGAACTCCATGTTTTTAGCTACGGCTTAGTTACGGAACTTTCACGGTTAGATCTATTAGAATTCCCTTTAGGACTTAGTTTTGGAAACTTCTCCAAAGTTAGATCGGAACCAATGGGAATCTAGTTTTTATCTATTTTTGACAACATCCAATGATAAAGCAATCAATGAGCCTTTCAATCAAGAGAAGATCAGAAGATTTTTGATTCTTCATACTCGAAGATCCAGGGATAACTTATCAAATAGTTGTACATCCAACAAGGTTCCAAATTCAACATCTATTTTGGGCACTATTGGTTCCATCTGAATCGGTAGAACAATTATGGATGTAAATGCATCTTTGAATGAAATATATATATAAATAATAGAGACATAGATAGATTTAGAATAGAAGAGATATACATACAAATACATAGAGATAGAGATATAGAAAGATATAATACATGTTTTTGTAAGACAAAACATTTCAGCAATAAAATAGCCACTTCATTTTGAGAGAATATTACTTTGTCAAATCTGATTCAAGGTGGAGCAAGGGCCCACTCCTCCAAGAACCAGGATCCTCATTTTATTGGTATTTATATTTCTAAAGCAAATAGTGTAGATATATTAATTTTGTAAATGCTTTTGATTCTTTAAGTTGAACTTTGTTGTATACTTGTCCCTATAGGTGTTATAGACTAGATTTTATTTCCTTGCAAGCTTTTCACATACATTTTCAACGTGTGTTTATTTCCAAGCAAAGTGTGTTTACTTCTGCATTGTGTGTTTATTTCAACAATCTATTTACTTCTGTATGTGTGTTTATTTCCAGCAATTTATTCCAGCAATGAGTGTTTATTTCAGCAATTTTCTTACAACATAGAGATAATAAGGCTTTGGCCATGGAATCCTAAGGACACTGCAAAAAAACCCCAGAAAATAAAATAACAAATACCTACAGATCAATTACTAGATCACTAGGATTTTCTTGTTGCATATAGCTTCAGACACACCCCTGGTTTGAATATGACATCAACAAAGAGTTGATTAAATGAAGGGAATAATGACACCCATCATTTTTGGCACCGTTTGGGGACCCACTAGTTAGAATTATCTAATTAGGTGTCAACAAAGCAAACAATCATACATCTAGTAATTGAAGAATCTTCCCTACATCATCATAAAATTTATGAGTAGACCAAGAGACTCCAAGGGTAGATTTCTCCAAAAAATCTGAACAAGAATCATCAACATCTTCTCGATCAAATAAGGAAGTTGACCAAGAATTAGAAGCACCATTGTCCCCTGTTAGACAAGAAGTAAAATTTACCACCTTTGGAATTCTTGGATCAGTCACCAGAAGGAAGTGGAACCTTTAGAAAGAGGATTATATCCCAAGACCCGTTTAGAGAAAGTTTTGATTCACAATTGAGTAGTCAACCTCCTACTCTTGACTTTTCACCTTCTCCAAAGTAGATCACATACCACATTGATTGGGAGAAAATACTGGAAGATACTACAAAGATGGCACGAGAGGTGAAAGAGAACCTGATAGGACCTTTACCTATCAATTCGGTTGGAGGATGATGAAACAACTATGAAAAATATTTCACTGCACACTTACCCACATTTAGAGGGATGTCATCTGAAGATCTTGACCAATTTTTGTTTGAATTTAAAGTACTATGTAAGACTTATGATTACAAAATAGATAATCAGAAGCTCAAGTTGTTTCCATCTACCTGAAGGATGCAACAATGAGGTGGTTTATGGGATTAACATCTAATTCTATTACCACTTGGGCACAAATGGAAGTTTGCCTTCCTAGACAAGTATCAAGACTACTATAGAGGGAGGAACAAGGAAGGAAGAATTTTTCAAAATCAAACAGGAGGAGGATGAGAATATGGAAGATTATTTGGACAGATTCCTCTTTGTAAGTAAAAGATGTGGATTTGTACTACAAGAAGAGTTAAGAAAAACCATTTTTCTTAAAGGTCTGGATGATGAATCTAGGGAAGCCCTTGATTTAATGGGAGGTGGAAACATTGATCAATTAAGAATGAATGATATTAAAGACATTTGTAGAAGTTATTCAAGAACAAGGGGTGGACCTAGGAAAGGAAAAATAGTTAAAAGTCTGAATCCAGATATGAACAAACTGATGGATGAACTGGAAAACTTTAAAACAAACATTCTAGTTCAATTAACCTCCACCATGGATGGATTACAAGCTAAAGAAAATGCTAAAACTAAACCATTAGCTATGTATTGTCCTAGATGTAGGAAAAAGCATGCAATAAGAGATTGTCCTATGGATAAAATAGAAATGTGTCTTATCTATGAATCTAGGGACCATGAGAGTAATGCTTTTCTCTTCTTCCATTTATTAAAAATCAGCTTAAACAAACCAGCACTCCATCCACATCAGAAGAAGTAAATTTTGTCAGAGACAACCTAGCTAGGGGAAGTTCATGCCAAGGTCAGTTCCTAATCCCCTGGATGATGCCATGGGTAGCTCAGATCAGTACCAAAAGTTGGGGACAACCACCTTGGGTCCCTCAACCAACATGGAATCCTCAGGATTGGTCAGGACAATCTTGGTATGCCCAAGGACACCAACAACCATGGTTTGGTCAAGGTAACCCGAATGCTTGGTCACAACCTAGGTGGAGCCCTAATAATTATGCTCAAGGAGGACATATCCCAATCAAGAATCAACAAGCCATAATGGGTTCCCAACACAAAATTCACAAACCAAAAATGTGGTTCAAACACAAATACCAACACAACTAGTTGTTAATCCCATAAACAAACAAACAACTCATGTCTATGGGGCAGAACAAGAAAGTTGATCTAAATGCCATGGATTGTAAAGATATTCAAACCTAGATCTGGAAAAATAATTAGCATCCACCTATTATAATTACTGAAATGATCAAAAGAAACTGAAACCCCTAGTGTGGTTGTTCCCAAGAAAGATGAAAAATAAAAAGATAAGGAGCCAGATAGCAACTCTATTGAAACTCCATTTCTAGAGAGATTTAAAGAAGTTATAGGGACCAAGGAATCTGAGTTGGTGTAGGAGTTGAGGAAATTAAATATTGAAATACCATTGTTGCAAGCAATCAAGGACATTCTAGAGTTGAACAAGTTAATCAAAATGTTATGTTTAAAAAGACCTGGAAGGAAGAAGTAGTACCCCAGGACTATTAAGGTAGATGGGAAACTTGTTGATTTATTAGTAGGAAAACTCTTACTTCCCAAATATGGAGATCCTGGTAGCCCTGTTATTTTTGTCTCTATAGGGAATAAAGATATACATAATGTTTTGGTTGATTTGGGAGCAACTATAAATGTGATGACAGTGGACACTTTGAAAACATTACCATTAATAGGTATCCAACCTACTAACACCATATTGCAGATGGAAGATCAATTTGTAGAAAAACCAGAAGGAGTTATTGAAGATGTGGCGAGTTATGGTGGAGTCATGGGAATATCCAGTGGACTTCCTTATATTGCAGCCAAAAGGTAAAACACTTGGTTATCCCATTATTTTGGGTAGACCATGGTTAGCTGATTCTTACCTTAATTGATTATAGATCAGGTGATATGACTATCTCAAATGGTAAGAATTCTAAGAAAATTTCTTTATATCCCTCTACACATGACCTTTTATTGATAATCAAGAACAATTATGGGTTGATGATCCTGACACTAATAAAAAAAATTGTCTTCTTTGGCTATGATAACGTTGCAGGATCACATATGGGAGATGGAAGATATGATTAATCAACTATTGAATGAACACCAACTATCCTTGGAACAATTGGGTTAGTTTCGAACCTACATGGACTTAGTTCCGAGAACCATGGATTTAGTTCTGGAACCATCACATTTAGTTTAGAACCTTGGACTTATCTCTAGAACCACAACAACAACAATCCCATGCAAATGTAAATAATTTCACTCTAGAGGAATGAGATTTCTCTTGGGGAGGAGAAGAAATAGCTATGGAATTAGTAGCTTTTAGTTTAAAGATATTAGGAAATGGTGAGGAATTTTTGGAAAACAGCAGTGATGAGGAGTTTGACCAACAACAAGATAAGTATCATAACTCTTCCTACTTGTCCTTTGTCCAGTATTCTTTCTCAAGGGAATTTTGGAGATATTGCTACATATCATATGTTATTACCACATCCATGTCCACTAAACACCTTAATGGAACCCTTTCAACAAATCAGTTCATCACACATTAGAACCAAACATGTTGAGATTCAACTGGGTAAAATTTTGAACATTAATAGTTGGTTGAAGAATGATGAAGAAGCTAAATTGTTTGATGTTCTGAAAGATCATACTAGATATTTTTCTTGGGACTATAAAGACATGAAAGGAATCCATCCAAGTATTTTCACCCATCACATCTATACTGAAAACATTAAACCAAGTTAGGCAACCTCAGAGAAGGATTAATCCAGCCTTAAGGGACATAGTCAAGCAAGAAATTGAAAAACTATTACAAGTAGGTTTTATCTACCCTATCTCAGATAGTCAGTGGGTGTCTCCTCTTGTAATTGTGCCTAAAAAGAATGGAAAATGGAGAATTTGTGTTGATTATAGGGAGCTGAACAAAGCCACACTGAGAGATTATTTTCCCTTACCATTCATAGATCAAGTTTTGGACAACCTTGCAGGTAAACAATACTTTTCCTTCCTGGATGGCTTTAGTGGATATAATCAAATCAGAGTTGTTGTTGAGGATCAAGAAAAACTACCTTTACTTGTCCATGGGGTACCTTTTCCTATAGGGTATTGCCATTTGGACTATGTAATGCTCAACAACCTTCCAAAGAGTTGTATTAGCAATTTTTATAGACCTAACGAATGATTGTGTAGAGGTATACATGGATGAACTTTATTGTACATGGAGACACATTTGATGATGCTTTGAAGAATTTGGATAGAGTACTAACAAGATGTGAGGAACACCATTTGTCTCTTAGTCATGAGAAATGTTTAATGATGGTTGATGAGGGGATTGTATTAGGACACCACATTTCAAAAAGAGGAATTCAAGTTGACCAAGACAAAATCAGGATTATTTCAAACTTACTGTTCCTCAAACCCCCACAGATATCAAGTCATTTTTAGGGCATGTTGGATACTATAGGCATTTTATTAAGGATTTTAGTAAAATTGTTTCCCCCATGTTTAGTTTACTTACCAAGGATTGTGAATTTTGTTGGGATGAAAAGTGTCAACATGCTTTTGAAGAAATTAAAGAAAAATTAATCACTTACCCCAATATTGAGAGGACCTAATTGGGAGAAACTTTTCACATCCAAACAGATGCCTCAAATAACTCAATTGGTGTAGTTTTGGGACAAGAAAGATGAAGAAGGAAAATGTATGTTATTTACTACCTTAGTAAAAATCTTACTCCCATTGAAAGAAATTACACTACCATTGAAAAGAATTTCTTGTTGTGATCTATGCAATTAATAAGTTCAGACATTATATTACAGGGTACAAAATATTTGTACATACAAATCACTCAACAATTAGATACTTAATGAACAAACCAGTGGTTGGAGGTAGGATAATTAGATGGTTATTACTTTTTACAAGAATTTGATATTACCATAGTAGATAATCAGGAAAATCTAATGTGGTAGCTGATTTCTTGTCAAGATTGACCACTACAGGGGAGCAAGATCCAGTTAAGGACAAATTTCCAGATGAACAATTGTTTTCTATTTCAGTTGATACACCATGGTTTGTTGATATGGAAAATTATCTTGCAACAGGAAGTTTCCTCCTTCTTTCACTAAGAAACAAATGAAGAAGTTGATCAAAACCAGTGCACAATTTAAATGGTTAAATGGAATGTTGTTTAAATGTGGTCCTGATTTGGTTTTATACAGGTGTGTGAGAGAAGATGAAATCTTTGACATACTCAGGGCATGTCATGATGAACCAAGTGGAGGACACTT
Source organism: Taxus wallichiana var. yunnanensis (assembly GCA_018340775.1). Classification (NCBI taxonomy): domain Eukaryota; kingdom Viridiplantae; phylum Streptophyta; class Pinopsida; order Cupressales; family Taxaceae; genus Taxus; species Taxus wallichiana. Next base: position 785,591,512 of record CM031240.1, on the reverse strand, counting down.
TTAGTAAAAATAACAACTCACAAGATACTTGGCACTGGCTATTATTGGCCATCTCTGTATAAAGATGTGAAGAGATATATCAAGCGGTGTGATCCCTATCAAAGGATGGGACAACCAACCTTTACCAGTGAAATGCCTCTGCAACCTCAAGTAGTGATTGAACCATTTGAAAGGTGGGGGTGGATTTTTTTGGTCCCTTTAGTCCTCCTTCACAAGGAAAGGATCACATTCTTGTGTGTACTGATTATGTGACAAAGTGGGCAGAGGTGCAGGCTTTAACAAATGCCACTGAAGAAGCAGTTGTTGATTTCCTTTGGCACAAAATTATGATGAAATTTGGTGCACCAAGGAGTATAGTTTCAGATCAGGGGCCATATTTCATGTCTAATATGATCAGGCCTTCACAATGTACTATCAAGATAATCATAGGAAGTCATCTCCCTATCACCCACAATCAAATGGACAAGAAGTAACAAACAGAGAATTGGAAAACATCCTTACCAAAACAAGTTGAAGCAGGCATAAGAGATTGGGTAAAGAGACTACCTGAGGCGGTTTGGGCTTATAATACAACTTGGAAGACTACAACAAGGTTTTCACCATATGAGTTAGTCTATGGGAAAAATCCCTTGTTACCTATTGAATTTGAACTACAAACATTGAGGACAACAACTAAAGTGGGTATTGAGTTGGATGCAACACAAAAGGAAAGAATTCTTCAACTCAATGAATTGGATGAGTTGAGAATGGAAGCACTTCAACAGACAGAGATAATCCAAGATCAAAGGAAGTAGTGGCATGACACACATATCAAGAAAAGGAAATTCAAGGTAGGAGATTGGGCATTATTGTTTGATTCTAAGTACTAGAAATTCAAGGGCAAGTTGAGAACTAGATGGTTAGGACCCTATCAGATTGAGAAGATATTTGATAATGGCTCTATTCAACTACTTCCCATTGATGGCAGTAGAAGGACACTTTTGGTCAATGGACATAGGCTAAAAATTTATAGGAAGCCTCCTACTAGGGATGAATTCTTGAAAGTAGATTGAAAAGACAAAGAATTTGATCATATGGAAGAACCTAGTTCTTCCAAAATGATCAAATAATCAGATGCATGGATCAAAATAAAGGGAAGAGAATGAAAACCAAAAATGGCGTTCTCTTCCCAAAAAAGGAAGGAATGAAAACAGTAAATGGCATTCTCTTCCCCAAAAAAAAAAAAATCTCTCAAAGATCAATTGAAAACCAAAAATGGCGGTTGGTCTCTTCAATAAATGGCTAATGCAAAATAAAAGAATTTGTTTGAATTCCATCTATCTTTTCTAACCATTTTTCCTTTTTCACTTTTAGGAATGATGAGTCATCAAGTGCAGAGGGATTACATCAAAGGATGGTAATTATGTCTTGAACTTATTAAAGGTTAAATTAAAAGTTCACATGTGTGATTAGACTTGATTTAAAAAGTTGGTATGATGAGTCATTTATTGCACATTATGATTAAAAGCAAGTAATCATGAGGGTGATGTTGATAGAATAAGAAAAAGTGGCGGCGTATTTGTAATTACTATCATTTGGGTGAATAAATGAAGTTGAGAAGAAGTTGTAGAATAATTTCAAAGAAGAAGCAGAAGAATTGTATTTGAATTCGAAGCTAAACCCATCAATTCCGCAGATAAACACAATAGTTCTGTAGCTAAACACAATAGTTCCACAGCTAAATCCAGTAGTTTTCTAAGCTAATTCTAATTTGAAGAAAGAAGAATTTGAATCTTCCTCTTTGCCATGGGGATTAAAAAGAAGTTAGCCAGAGGATGATACCCAACTTCTTGCAGATGAAGAAGTGGCAGCATTTTTGGACGAGCAGGGTGGCTGGAGTTCCTGAAAAAGTTCTCGAGGTACAATGACGAATTGGTAAGGGAATTCATTGTAAATTTAGAAGAATCTAGAACTAAAGTTAAAATCATTGTAATTCCTTTTCAATCAATCAATGATGAGTAATGTGTCTGGAATACCAATTGTGCATGTCCCAAATCTGTCAAGGAACCCTTAAAGATCTAGTGGAAACCTTGATACAAGAGGGGGAATTTGAGCCCCAATATATCTATAACACCAAGAAAATCATAAAGGGGGTCAGAAGGGCTAGCTTTCCCAAACCCTTTGACAGGGTAACATTTTGGGTAGTTAAGTATTTAACTTGTGATGGTCAATTTGGGACTGTGGGAAGAGAAGTCCTTAAGATGTTAATATATCTTAGGTATGGGAATTCAAAACCAGAATATATAGTAAATCTTCAAGATTCCTTTTTGACTCCATCCAAACAATGGCTCAGAGGTATTCTGGGGAGTTGGAACAATCAGACATCATGGGTTAATCCATTTGGTATGCCAGCACCATTTTCTTTCAAAGAAAAATGGAGAAGAAATATGGGAAAAGTTTCTTAACAAGTTTAAGAAAAACCCTGATATTATCAAGAGGGGAATACCAACCCCTTTTTCTCCTACAAGTAATTTGGAGATTGATGCCCTTGTAGAGGAAAAGAAGGAAATAGGTGGGGGTAATGTACCAAAAATAAGGAGATCTGGAAGAAGGATTAAAGCTGCAAAACCTATTGTGCTTGTCAAAGAAACTCCTTCCTCTACAACAGTACAGGAGAACTAATATCTATCTCTGACAGTGATAGTTCACCTAAGCTAGAGCATGAAGTGAAAGTTAGAAGAATCTCTAGGAGGAAACCCATTTCCAGACATTTTGAAGCTCCTCAAAGAAGAAGAGTTCATAAGAGGTCTAGGGAAATTCTAGAGGAGATGGAAGAACATGATGGGTTGGAAAAAGAAGTTGCTTGATATTTTGGGCAGCATGGCCATGACTCCTCTAGACCAAGCCAAATTAAGATGGAGAAAGAAGATGAAAGATTTGAAGAACAGGATTTTCAAGAGTTGGGTGAATCAACAACATTATCACATGAAGAAGAGGAATTGGCATCTTGGAAACGGAAAGGGAAATCCCCTTTGGTGGAAGAGGAATGCTCATTCCCAAGGAGCTTTCAAAAAAAGAGGAGAAACAACAAGTAAGAGAGCTGTTTTTTTCCAGAGAAGAACTCATCATCAGAGAGAAGGATGAGGAATTAAACTTCCTTAAACTCAAGTTAGAACAAAGGGAAATGCTCATTGAGCAACTAACAAATCATCTCACAAATAGGACTGAAAGAATGACAATGGTCAAACAACAGATAATGGAAAAAGAAGAAGAATGTCAATTTGCTAGAAGACCAAGTGCTATGTCAACAATATCTGCATAGACTGAACTAACTTACTGGCCACTCAAGCAGTTGTGGGATGATACCTACAAGGAACTTAATGAATTTAAAGCATCAAATAAGGACTTGAGAAGCAAGATGGAAGAAGAGAAGAAAGCAAGGAAGGAATGGGAAGAAAAATTCTACAAAGAGGAAGAAGACAAATTTAAATGTCTTGTAAAAATACAAATGGTTTGCATAATGAGTGAAAAGTTACTCACATGCAAGAGACCTTCTCCTGCATACAATGTCTTTTTGGAAGAACACTTTATTCGCTGGTAGCTGTCAAGAATTGCATGTAGCCTTCCACATGAAAAAAAAGATGAATATGAGTTTATAACAACTTATTCCTCAGCTAGTGTAGAGTAAAAAAATCTTCTCTGCGAATTCTATCTTTGCTGATCTTATCTTTGGAAAAGAACACGAGACTTTGTGATCAATTTGTATGTAGGGGAAAGCCAACTGAATGCATTTGTTTCTATTCTTCAAAATTATATTGCATAAAAAGAGATGGATTTTGAGCATATATTAAAAGCTAGTTCATTTGGTCTTTGCATGAGGAGCTCACTATGGTAAACCATCTGCCTTTGTTATACATTTTAGATCCCATGTCTTTGATAGCGAGTTTAAGGCACATTATCTGGCCAATTTAGAGAAAAGTATTGATGCCTTCACCTCTTATGAGGAAGAAAATTTTGAAGAGATTTATGATGGATGTTTGAAAAGATGGGAGTTTCTCACGGTTGCATTGAGAAGAAGTGAAGTGATATCTCCCAGAAACTTAATATGGAGCTTAGAAAGAGCTAATGCCTTATGTACACTAATCCCTTAGGTCTAGGGATAATTTTAGTGGCGAATATTCGTAATATGGCGAATATTCCATTTTGAAAATTTTGAAAAGGCGAATGTTAATGGGGCCGGTGAGACTGTTCGCCTAAAAATTACACTTTAATAATTGAAACCACTACCCTTGAAAAATATCCCCTATATAAACCTAGATTAATGAGTAGGAGAACACTTCTACTTCACATTTTTCAACAATATGATATATCCCGTATTATAGAGGTGCGGCCAAGGGTAAGTTGTGATGCGCGATGAGGGTTTGCGACAAGAGAAATTCATAGATATTGACGACATCAAAATTTTATTGACTAAGACATGGATATGATGATTAAAAGCGAAGATCAGGAGTTTTTTTGATGTGGCGAAAAAAAATAAAAAGTGTTCAAGAAGATAAATTATGATATAGCCTGAGTTTTTCGATGGGCGAAAGAGGCGATTAGGCTTTTGACGCACGACAAATAGGAATCGCTCAAAGTAGAAGCAATTTAGCCTGGCCAGACGCGTCCACAAGGCCTTAGTACGCCACATGTAAATAAGTCCGAATGATGAGCCAACAGTCAATGAGCCTATTGACAATATTCCATAAAGCCTAGCGTCACTGTCAAAGGCCTATTGGCGCTACGCGTCACTTAGCCTGAAAGAACACGTCCACGAGGCCTTAGAGCCAGCGCGTCAATAAACAGTAAGTAGCCTTGCGTCAAGCCTTAGTAAGCCTGTGTCAATAAGCCTTAGTACGCACGCACAAGGAGTTACAACACATATTGCATAGCAGATGCACGAAAAAGAGATTTGTTGATGCGCGACATGGAGATTTTTTTGATAAGAAAGCTAGGTCGGAGGTGCTAGGCGCGAGGAGATTTTTATCGCGCGTCAAAAATCTTGGCGTTTGCAATACCTTAGTATGCGCCTTTGATAGACCGGTTGGAGGCACACTAATCTATTGGCGTGCGTCATAAAATTATGCACGTCACTTTGCATTTTTGACGCAGCGGCAAAATCTCCCCCTCGGCGAAAGCCTTTATCGCAGGTGCTTGATAATCGGCGAAATTTTGATATACAACCCCAAAAAAAATCGCCTTCCCGTGAAACAGTTGGGGATATTTGCAGTGGTATTCTCCACCTCCGATTTAATATGGAGGTCTCTTAAAATGAACCCGCTTAGTCAATGAAAAACATAGGGGTATATCGATGGGAATGAGAACAAGGCCTCCTCTACTCCTCACCCCGTGTCACCATGGAAAAAGCAGAGAGCCTCGAGATCCCACTCAATTTGAGTAATGGTAGAGGAAAGTAGAAGCATGATTAGGATATAGTACTTACGAACTAAAACAACAGGATATTCGATTTGACCATTTGACTTTGCGATCAATTAGAATGCAAAATCCACAACCCAAGATTTAAAGAGAAAAGTTTGTAAGGGGACTTACAAAAAAGTAAGTACAGGGGAGATGATAAGGCCAAAATATGTCTCATTAATGCACAATAAATGATCTTATTTTACTATCCTTTTTACCAAGCTTGACTGCATTTTGTGACTTTTTTTTATCTAGTATAAGTTAGGATGTAATTTTCCATCTTTTTTTGAATTTAGTTCTAACGTCTAAAAACTCTATAATTCCTAACAAAGTGTGTGGAAATTCAGTTTTTGTAATAAAACAGGTCGAAATCAGTCAAGAGAATGAAGTATGAAGAAATCAACATGTTTTTGGAGCATTGGCTTCATTACGTCTTAGTTTTGGAACTTCCAGAATTAGTTCCGAAACTCCATCACATAGTTTATGAGTTCTATTACTTAGTTCCGGAACTTTAAGACTTAGTTCCAGAACTCCAACACTTAGTTTCGGAACTCCTGCATTTAGCTCCGAAACTTTCACGGTTAGATCTAGAACAGTCCCCTTTAGTTTTGGAACTTCTCCAAAGTTTCGAAACCAATGGGAATCTATTTATTTTGATGACATCAATGATAAAGCAATCAATGAGCCTTTTAATTAGGAGCAGATCAAGAGATTTCTAATTCGTCATACTCGAAGATCTAGGGATAACTTATTAGACAATTGTACATCTAACAAGGTTCCAAATTTAACATCTATTTTGGGCACTATTCGGTTCCATCTGAATCGGTAGAACAACTATGGTCGTAAATACATCTTTGAATGAAATATATATATAAAGACATGTAGATAGATTTAGAATAGAAGAGATATACATACAAATACATAGAGATAGAGATATAGAAAGATACAATACGTTTTTGTAAGACATAATATTTCAGCAATAAAATAGCCACTTCGTTTTGAGAGAATATTACTTTGTCAAATCCTAATTCAAGGTGGAGTGTTGGGAACCTAATTTATTGGCTTAGTGTAAGAAGGTGTGTGGGCGCATGAGGCCTAGTTAAGGAAGGCGCGTAAGAAGAAAGCACGCAAGACAAGGCTGCAGGAGGGTTAGTAGAGCAAGTGGCACACGTGCAAGACAGAACAAAGGCTTCAAGACTTAGCCATATTTGACACATTAGGCAAAACATGAGAAAAACATGACCCAATGCGCATGCGGAATGGATAAGGTGTCATCCTGGCACATGAGTTGGCCTAAGAAGGAATATACCCTACTGATGGAAGTTTCTAGAAGACCATCATTGTAAAGAGTGGAGAGCTTGGGCCTAAAGAAGCATGCTCCCATGAAGGACCACCTTGGACACTTGGCAATGGATCTACAACTCCCGTGAAGGCTTGATGATATTGAGAAGGGCTATAAATACAAGCACCCACCAGAGGAAAAGGAGAGAGGGGAAGAGAGAAGCAAAAGAAGGCGAAGCCATGCAGGAATATTGTGAGAGCTCCATAAGTAAGGATTGCAATTTTCTCTTGAGAACTGATGGGTGTAAATCCAGCTATGATGTATGACTTCAGTCTGCACAGTTATGATAGTCTGTAATGAATCCAATGAATATAATGAGGTTACCAAACTTGATGAATATGGTTATTAATGTTTGATCCATGTTTATAGCTTACAGTTTTGATTCATGAATGTTTATGGAATGAATATAACTCCTTATGCATTTCCTTTCTATTTTGGTTCCTCTCTATAATCTGTTAAGTACCATTCGGTCTAGGATGACTGCATTTGTCTAGAAGTCATTCTGAGTTCTATGATAAGTGTATGTCTCATTCCCACTCACTCTTTTTAAGCTCCTATCATAGATGATGTTTCCCACTTAACTCACATAAAAGAGAGACTCGGCGCCCACGCGTGCCTCGGGTGAGTGCCAGCGCCCACTAGGTGATAGGTCGGCACGCATGGGATTTCCTTGTTCTTGGTGGGTGTAAAAATGACTACATCTTGGTTCCATTTTGGAACCTCTTTTGAAGTTGTAGTGGGAAATAACATACATCATGATCTGTGCAATGAGTGATGATCAGAACACCTAACTCTGGAAAGTATTGAATCATGGTTCAAGAGCACGGAGGAAGAATTTTCTCAGAGATTCAACATTGGGCCTGATTTTGATGCACACATATGGGTAGAAGAGAACCTCTACCATGAGTTGTATGAAACTTTCTTCTATTGCTTTCAGTAGAGTTGTATGAATGGCTCTCAGCATATGCGTCCAAATCAAGCTGGTATTATAGATCACGCGCGTGGACCCAAGAAGAGTACCAAAGGTTGCAAGATGCGATCTGGCGTGGACTCGTGTTGTGGATCATTAGTGGAAAGGAGTGTTGGCTAGCTACATTTTGGAATACACTATTTCTACATATTCTTGTTCGGAAGTCGTTGAGTTCGAGTTTTGCGGGAGCCTAGAGGATCATTTCTACGTGTTATTCCTTTAGCGATGAAGATCTTGATCGTTACCTTGAGTTCAGAGGCACTTCCGATGGCTGGCTAAACTTCTCTGAGCGTTGGGAGAGGAAGCTAGGGTGGAAAAAGATGACAGATATTGTGACTGAGAAAGAAAGGGAGGAGAGACGACTCAAGTATAGTGAAGCACATGAAGGGAGATTGCTAAAAACGTGAGGTTGTAAGTGTGATGGATCTATGGAGGCGAGACATTGTGGGAAGGAGTTGAGGTTCACACGAGAAGGCGTGGAACTGAGCGATCTGTGCTACCCCATCTTGGCAAACGCGGAGAGATACCCCTTGGCTTCGATGAAAGTTCGTCACATGGAGAAAGAAGAGTCATTAGCGCGCATCCGAACTCACCTAGTGATTAAACCTTGGTGCTTGGTTTTCCAAATCGGAGAAGTGTTGATAACATAGTTGGTATCGGTGGGATTAATTGATCAACACCCAAGAGGTATAATTTTTGTTTGAACTTCTATGGTTACACACTCTATTATAGTGTTTAGAGGATTTTTCGGTATTAGACAAGGTGCGAATACGCAAGGCTTGGGCAATGCATCGGGAATGGCGCGGAGCATACATCTGGGCGATAGAATGATCTCATGAGACCATTAGCGCCACGATTCGGCGGGACATTGGGGATGCTTAGCACACGACCGCTTTGAGCCCATTATTGGCCGCGGGAGGGCTAGAGGTGGAACCGATGGATCGGGAGGCACGGGACTTGGTGGATCAAGTGGATCCAGTGTAGAAACAACGAGAGGAAATCAAGGATCTGGACCAGGAGAACAGGGGCCTCAACCACCTCCTCAAGTAATCTTTGAAATGTCTTTACACTTGCCAGACTACCAGGGCATAGAGGATGTTGTGGAACATGTTCACAAGTGTGAGTTTACTATGGTGCGCAAAGGGGATCACAACCCCAGAACGGAAGGCCAATCAATTTGCAATGACATTGCAAAGGTGCGCATATACTGGTATAGGAAGTATGACCCCATCATATGGTGGTAGATTACCTTTGTGTTGAAAAATGCCTTCCTAGTAGAATTCCACATCCCCGAGTTGGAGAAGAGAAGAGCATCAATTCCCTCAAGGAGATTCAACAGGAATGGCGAAGAGTGTGCAGGAGTATGACACACAGTTTAAGACTCTCATGTCAAAATTATTATATGACATTTACCCTTCACATCATGTTAAATGTTTTGTTGGAGGGTTAATAACACCATTTACAAGAGCATTATCTCATAAGACTTTTACAGAGCTGCGTGAGGTGCTTTAGAAGTTCTTATGTGCGTCAAAGCTATTGGAAGCATTGATATTGGTGTTATCCCGTTTCGGAAGCTCAAATTTTTCTATGGCTAAGCAATGGAAAATTTATCGTGAACTCGATCATGAGACCCTTGAGTGGAATGTCTTTGTATAAATTGTGAAGTAGAGGGCATGCCGAGGATAGTTTCCCACGGAAGATAAGTACGCGCGTAGCGGTAGATTATGAGATTTTCCATGGGGACTATGATGTGAGTAGATGTCCCTTGTTACAACGTGTAATTCGGAAGAATGTATCTTCACTGCTACTTGTAAGATTTACACCTCTACAACCCATGATACTAACGATTGTAGGCTTATTAACCGAGATCCATGAATCCATTGATCATGGTGTGTGCGGACAGACTTACCAGTAGTTCTAATGGTGATGACCACTTTGTTAGGAGGAGGATGCGAGATGGAGGCATGCGTGGAAGAATTTTTCGCGAGGGATTATGTGGTCATGGTAACCACAGAGGAGGAAGGAGTGAGTTCCTGCATGGAACATGTTATAATTTTGGATCCACATAACATTATAAACGAGCGTGTCCTGATCTATTACAATGCTCATGGTGTAGGAAGAAGCACAAGTATGAAGAGTGTTCATAACTCTACGAGCATATGAACCAGCAAAGCACTGAAGGATAAGGGTGTTCTTATGGCGAAAGCGTAAAATGGTCGATTCACAATGGATGCTAAGAGTGGCACGTGAGTCAGAGATAAAACTGTACTGGTGACAACACGTGTAGAGGTCGCACATGCCAAGGAGATGCCCAGACCAAGGACATTAGTTTCTAGAGAGGAGGTACCACATGGAAAGTACCTGGACCCTGCCCATCAGAAAGAAGTATACCAGGAGACTATGGACATAATTCGAGTTTACAAGGGGAGATACAGTGTCTCAAGGAGCAATCGAGGCTAGGTGGGGTAGCGGAAGGATAATGAGGTTCCAAGAAGTGACCTAGATGAGGTCAAAGAAGTATGTAAAATGTTAAGGCAAGAGAATATTATTCCCTTGCTGGGAGAATGGCTAAGGGAGAAGGTACCACGCGCCGGAGCAGAGCGCAAGAGACAAGTTTTACATGCAAACCTTTCTCCACATAGCCTTGAATATGACAAAGAGATTACTCTAAATGCAATTGTTGATGGATGGCTCCTGAGCAATATCCTCATGACACAGGAGCATAAGTGAATGTTCTTACCTTAGATGCTTAGCATCAGATGGGAAGACCTTCATTGCCACCATCTTCAAATGTGATGTATAAGGTAAAAAAAACTAAGGCAATCCCCATTGGAGTATTAAAGGATGCAATGATAATCATTCAGTGGTACCAAGTTTCTTGGAGACTTCAAAGTCTTGGCGCTCACCAAGGCGAGACAATTTTCCAAAGCATTGCTTGGGCAGCAATGGTGTTACAATAATAATGTTTACATAAGGTTTAACAAAGGATATATCAGTTTTGAAAACAAGGAAGAACGGGTAATCATCCCTTTGACAGATGGGAAGTCGGCACCTACACAGAGCCATTGGGAGAAGAATTCCTTGATAGAATATACGTGCGCTCCATCTAGAGATCCTAAGATAATTCACCCTACAAAAGGAGTTATCTAATTTGAGGATGCCTAGTCTATGAGTGATACCACAAGCATGGCGTGTGACAATTGGGCACATGGGACCTATGAGTTAATCGGATGGCATTTAAGAGGATCGGTAACCAAGGTGACAAAGGCGCGTACAGTCCGATGCCTGGGAGGAAGAAAACTACCAAGTTACTCGGGAGGGGCTAATCTGGAAGATTTCTTGCGAGAAATGGAGGCCCATTGGAGAAGTGAGAAGGAAAGGAGGAAAATGTTTAACTACAACCTACTCGGAACTACTACGCATTGGTGGGTGATGCATCGAGAGAACCTTTTAGAATCGCGCGAGGTAAGAAGTGCCTTCTCCATAAGGTTTTGCAGGAGCAATGCGCCCATGGCTATAAAAGACTACCATGGTAAACAGACTACTTCCTTCCATATCAAAACATGTGAGGCAGTAGGGATGGGAAGCATGGAAGCATTACCACCTTCGTTATGGGTTCACAAGTTGTACTCCACCTGTGAGGTTGTGCACGTGCTTGGTATATCTACTCAAAGACGCGTCATTAAACTAGTAATTGGCAAGAATTGTGGTGATCTCATTCAAACATTCGGGTATCAGTACAAATCCATCGAGTACATAAGGCATTGTAGGTTGTAAAACACCTTACAATGAGGGGATAATGCTACGGTGGAGGGAAGAATACAAGAGTTCTTAGAGTGAACTGGCATGGAGGTGTGCTTTGAGGAAGAAGAAACAGAAGAGATGTAACTTGAGTGCACATGTTTGGAAAAGAAAAAGGGAAGATGGTGTATGTTATTGATGGGAAAGAAACATAAATCTTGGATGTTAACAATTTTGTAGGGATGCACGAGGTCATAGATAGTGTTGATGAACGGACGTACACCTACCATGAACCTTTAAAGATGAAAAAGGTTAACATCGGCTCGAAGCTAGAACCTAAGGAGGCTATCATTGGAGACTATTGGTCGGAGAAAGAAGTCTCTAAAATCATTGATCTATTACGCGAATTCCAAGATTTGTTCCCACGCGGGTACCATGAGCTTAAAGGCGTCCACCATTCCTTGGGGGAGATGAGGATAAAGCTAAAGGAAGGTGCATGCCCAATCAAGAAGAGGCCATATCTGGATGAATCCCAATTTACGTGTAAAGGTCAAGGAGGAGATAGACAAAATGATAGCATCAGGTATCATTGAGGCTATGGAAGAGTCAGAATGGATAAGTCTAATGGTAATTAGTATCAAGAAGGACGAGAGGATAAGGATTTGTGTTGATTACAGGGACCTGAATGTAGTATGTGTAATTAATCCTTTTCTAACCCCATTTCTGAAGACATATTAGAGGAGTGGCAAGATGCGAGGTTTACTCTTTCATAGATGGATTCTCGGGCTATCACTAGGTAAGGATCATGCAAAGGAGGACTGGAGAAAAATGACTTTTGCCACTAAGTGGGGAAGTTTTGCCTACAGTCATGCCTTTTGGGTTGAATAATGCGCTTGTTGTGTTCTCGCGCATTATAGTGCAAGCTTTCCAGGACTTCATCCATAAATTTATTCAAGTTTACCTAGATGATTGGACAATATATGGGTTAGTGAAGGACCATTGTGACAACTTAAGGTTAATGTTTGAAAGGTGTCGGCAATTGAGGATATCCCTCAACATTAAGAAGTGTGTCTTTGCTACCCCATTTGGAACCTTGTTGGGACATATCATATGTAAAGAAGGCTTGTTAGTAGATCCTGCCAAGGTTGCAGTAATTGTGGGATTGGGGGAGCCTACTAGTCAAAGCGCAGTGCGCAGATTCCTTGGACACATGGGTTACTACAGGAAGTTCATCAAGGGATACGCCAAGATTGCCGCGCCTTTAGAAGAGTTACTTAGACACAAGAGTGCCTTCCTTTGGGGAGAGGCATAACAAAAGGCATTTGACACTTTAAAGGATAGGCTTATCACCACGCCCATACTACGATTCCCCTCTTGGGATAAGCCCTTCCATGTTCATGTTGATGCCTCAGGAACCGCCATTGGAGCAGTACTTACACAACCTAGTGAAGGGATTGTTGATCATCCTTTATGCTTTGCAAGCAGGAAGTTGACACCAGTGGAGCAAAATTATACTACAATTAAGCGTGAGGCATTATCAATGATCTACGCGCTTCACAAGTTCAGATAGTATCTGTTGGCAACCCCTTTTATATTTTACATTGACCATATGGCATTGAAATATTTAGTGAACAATCTCGTTCTACAAAGGCGCATATGTTGGTGGCTTTTGTTGTTCTAATAATTCGAGTTCACGGTGGTTGTCAAACCGGGAATAAGTAATTCAGACTTGATCATTTTTCTAGAATTGATTCGAGGGAGGACACGTAAAACATTAAGGATACCATTCCGGATGCACAACTTTTAGGTTGCGCGCGTGCCCTCGGACTTAGAAGATATTGTAGTATTTCTTAAAGGCAGTGTAGTGTCGGAAGGAATGAAGGCATTGGATAAAAAGAAGTTAGCTATATGCTTTGTGCCATATATGTTGATTAGCGGGGATTTATACAAATTAGGACGTGATGAGATTTTACGTCGGTGTGTGCTAGAACATGAGCACCTAGCCATAATAGAAGAGGCACACAGAGGTAGTGCAGGTGGACACTATGTAGGTGACGCCACTGCATGTAATATATTGATGGTTGGATTATGGCGGGAGACCCAATATCAAGACTGTAAGGAATATTACAAGATGTATGACCATTGTCAGCGCATTGGCAAACCAGGGTGAAGAGATGAAATGCCTCTGTGCCTTATTCCCAACGTCGAGACATTTGAAAATTGGGCTATAGACTTTGTAGGCCCTATTGCACCAGCCGCGCGTAGGATTGGGTCATATTATATAATCACTTGCACAGATTACTTGACAAGGTGGGCGAAGCAACACCTACCAAGGATTGTATAGTAATTCTTTATGGCAAGGTTTATGTGGGAAAACATTATTACAAGGTATGGGTGCCCTTTGAGTTTGACTAGCGATAGGGGTACACATTTCTTAAACGAGACAATAAGGATTCTTTTAGCGAGAATTCATGGTGGCTCATCACAAGACTACCCCTTACCATCCACAAGCAAATGGAACCGCGAAGGCATTTAACAAAATACTAAGTCATACCTTAACAAAAATTTGTGATGTTGGTAGAAGAGATTGGGATGACAAGGTATTAGTCGTTCTTTGGGCATATAGGATAACCTATAGGAGGTTAAATAAGGCCACACCGTTTCAATTAATGTTTGGCGCGGAGGACATTCTACTAGTTGAATTCATATTACCTTCTCTACGTATAGCGGAGTGCGGGAGGATTGGTCGATAAACAAGCACTAGAAGAAATAATTGCCAAGTTAATGCAATTAGATGAAAAATGATCACTTGTCGGTGGAGCGAGGAAGATTGAAAAAGCAAAACAAAAGGCATGTCATGATCGTCACATTAAGAAAAAAAAATTGAGGTTGGGTAGATGGTGCCACTCTATGTTTCCAAGTTTTTGCGCCATCCTGGGAAGTTAAAAGTCCATTGGTTGGGTCCCTACATCATCTCATACATCCTTGATTCAAAGGCGTGTGCTAGTTATAATCATTTGGATGGGACAAGATTGCAGGACACTTGATGGGAGTAGGTTGAAGCCCTACTATAAATAAGTATTCTTGGTGATTGTAATAAGGTAGTATTTCCAGATAGGTTAGGACTTCCTTAGATGCATTTTTTCTTTTTTTGTTGTTGTTTTGTGTTGCGCCTTTGGCACCGGTAACCTCATTACTTTTTAAAGGTTGTGGATGTGCAGAGGACCGCACATCATTTTCGTGTGGGGTGGAATGATGTGAAAGAAAGTGCAAGGTGTGAAGTACCAAGAAGGATTGCGTTGGAAAGCCCAGATTGAATGGCCCTGTGAAAAAACAAAAAAGGGTGAATGAGGATGGTTGGTGTCAGGATAAGACTACATCTTGGTTCCACGTCTGAGGAGGAAGAAGTACCTTTACATCGGTAACACGCATGTAAGATTCTTATATTAGATAGATTATTTGTGCACCATAAGGTTGTAGGATTGTCCACGCAAGGTTGGGCGTGTGAGTGGGGGCACTAGAGTGCGGCTTAGTGGAAAAAGCTGCAATAAGTGTTGAAGTATGGTGGTAGGTGAAGTAGCATTTAATGCTAAAAAGAACAAAAAGTTATAAATAGAAGGTTGGGCATTTCATTATGGACATTGTGAATATGAAAAAGAAAGCTCTTGTGGACTAGGGTTTCCAGAGTTGATCTGTGTGAAGAAAATTTTGAGGAATTAAGGCGTGAGTGACTAGATTTGATTTGCAAACCTAGAAGGAAAGAAGTTCACGGGTGTAAATTTTTGTGGAGAAGCGTCATCTTGTGAACAAGGTTATTCCAGTTAGGGTTTGGCAGCTAGGGCATGGGTGAAAAGGGTTTCTTCACAAGTTTGAGGTCTGAGCTTGGAGAAGGTAGAAAAGCATAGCAAGTAAGAGAAGTTGAAGTGCTAAGATAACATAAACCATGGCACCTAAGATATCACCTGAAGGGAAAGGAAGCAAGGGCAAGGGCAAACAACCAGAAACCCCGTAAGCATGAATGAAGAATGGTACGCAGAAATGCAGTACACATATGGGGTTTTTCTCAAGAAAGAATGGGAGTCCCACTTAAGAAACATGATGGTGAGTGATTACAACCATCACACAAATGTGACAGAAAAGGAATTGGCGCTGGAGTTGGTGCACTGATAAACAAGAGGACAGAGGGTTTACCTATCTATAGTGATGAGGTAAAAGTAAAATTGGAGAAGGCGGGATTATTGCAACTCTATGAGTTGCCTTATTTTGGAAAACTTGAGCACCTCTATCAATGGTTAATGTCACGCGTGCACGAGGACCACTTTTACTTCACAAGGCACAAGATGCGCTTAACTCCTCAGATGATTTCAAAATTCACAAGCCTCATTTGTGAAGGAGAAAGTATAGATGATGACCTAAGTGACAAGGAAGCCATTAAAGCAACCATTGCGCATATGATTATAAGAAGGGGTCATGGTACTTTGATATCGAGAGATCCAAGACCCCATCATGAGAATGGTTGCGCGCCTGGTGATAAAGCTAAATGACCAAGAAAGGTGGACATGGGTAAATAAGGCCTGGTTAAATGTGTGCAGGAAAATATCAGAAGGCACCATCTACAACTTGTCTGCCTTCATCGCAGATGAAATTATCAGCAGTTGAGGAAGGAGACAAGATACTCTTTGGCAATGTCCTCTTGACAATTGTGTTTTCAGAGATTAGAGTGCTAGATGCACGGTAGATAAGTTTGTTTGGGAATATCCAGAGGAAGACCCCTCACCCGTGAAAATATTCACAAAGTACACTTGCGATAGCATGATGGCTGCTCACAAGGCACGCCTAGAAAAATGGTATAAGCGCTTAAGGGATGCATTCGGGGCGGAGTGGAGGATCAGGAGCAGCGACTTCCAAAGCACTCATTGACGAAGAAACCGAATTTGCGGTGTATCAAAGCATTTCTGCATTAACAAATGAAAACATGGGCCCCTAGTGCAAGCTTCCCTTCTCCTTCACCGCTCAATATTTCCAAGCAAGGGTAAACATGTTTAAAGAGGCCAAAAGACTAAGGTTTAACCTTAGTGAGGTAGATCAAGACCACAGGGAGCTGCAGAAAGCTTGTTTACCCCAAGAAGCGCACATACGTGGAGAGGTATGTCTCCCATGAAGTTCAAATGAAAAATCCCCTGACTTTGCCAATAGCAGGAGAGACCGCGGCAAGGGTATATCTGCACATAAGACCAAAGTTTGAGAAGGGCGCATACCTGGAATGTGATGTCTCCATCCCTAAAGACCCCATGGGGAGAAAGAAGCCCGCGCCAACAAAGAAAGGAAAAGAAGAGGTGCAAGGGAAGAAGGCACCAAGTGTCCAAAGTGCACCACAAGTGGCGCCCAGGGATAAGCGCTAGAACTAGTGCTTAAACGCACATGAAGAGGTCCAAAATCAGAGAGGAGGCACCAAAACAAGAAAATCCTATCATAAAGGAGAAGTCACTAGAGGAGGAAGAAGAAAGAGCTGAATCTCTTATACTGGAATCCCCAGTTAGGAAGAAACAAAAGGTGATGGAGGAGGCTGATTCGGAGGACACAGAGAGCTTGGAGGCCTACAAAGGTGAGAGGGATGATGACGAAGAAGATGAACTGAAGGAACCCAGGAACCGCTAGTGTTTGATGTACATGATTCTAGAGGAAGAGGGTGAAGAAGAGAAAAATCACTATCTCTTTGTGCGAAAGGAAGGGTAGCCAAGAGGAGGAAGTTGTCAAAGATAAGGGAAGAAGCGAAGAAGTTAGTTTTAAAAATCAAACTCCAGGCCTCATGTAGGGAGCGAGATAAACAAGGCAGCGAGAGAAAAAGAAGCAGCGAAAAATCATTGAAGCCTTGGTAGAACAAGAGTTGGAGCACAACATTGATTTAGTAATGAATGAAGATAAGGAAGAAAGTGTGGGAAAATATCATGGCAGCATAGGAGGAGGCCCCAGTTTGATGGTATGTATTCCTAAGGGCATGCGCATAGGAGGAAGGCACATGGAGATCCAGAGACCAAGAATGGACTATGTTGATGATCCAAACAAGGTGTTGCACGTGTGTTTCCAAAGCACCATTCCAACAGAGAAACTCCTGGCCATGACATCATTTGATGCGGAAGGTGCATACCTGTGGACAAGGAAAATGCTTTCATGGGCATTTGAGTCCCACATTGACGAGCCAAAGTTTGAAGTGAGCCAAGGGGCTTTGATGGAAGTGCCAGAGTCTAAAGGAACCAACCCCTTGGTGAACACTCAGCAGCCTATCGGCGAGCAAACCTACAACACGGCATTGAACAAGGTCTCGGTTGAACTAGAAGCCAGGTTATTCGGGAGGAATGACAGGGTAAAATTCCTAGAGGCAGAGCTAGAGAAGAAGGAAGAAGAGCTTGAAGAAAGGACCAAGGACTTAAAGCGGGAGGAACTAATCAATGCACATATAAGGCATGAGTTGAAAGAAGAGAAGGCAAGGGTGTGCGAGGTTTGTAAGAAAGTAGAGATGATCACAGATGCCATTTTCTTGAAGCATCTAGATCTAACGCACCCACGCAGAAGTATGGATCCACCCTAGAGTGTCTAGAGGACTTGACCCGCGTCCTCACAATGGAAAGGCGACCACTGGCCTTAGATTCTATGGAGGAGGCATCGGCGCACAAGGAAAAGGAGGACAAGATGAAGGTTGTGGAAATTGTTACCAAGTACAAGAAAGTCCTCGTAGATGTGAAAGTTGTTTCCAAGTCGTTGAGGCCATTTATGAAAATTTCATAGATAGAGATAGAGTGGTGAGCGTTTGCAGTAGCCTCCCATGAAGCGGAGCTCAAGGAGTTCCAGGAGAAGAACAAGGGGAATAAAGCAGAACGTGACAAGATCTTAGCCGAAGTTGAGAAGAAATTAGAGGCTATTGAGACCTTGTGGGGCTCAATCAAGAACCAGGTTAAAGGAGTTGTATCCCTAGATCACTCGAAGGATGGACACGCTCGAAGACTTGGGAAAATAATTGGAGGAGATCATGGAAACGATGAATACCCAAGGAGAGGGGCTAAGCTTTGAAGAGGTGAGCGTCCTAGTCGGTGACATTTGTCGTCGGCGAGGCACGGAGTGAGGTTGGTACCTAGAATAAGCTAGAGGTAGACCTAACAAAAAATTTCCCTCTCCTCTTATAGAAGTGATCATAGTTCCCCCATTCTTTCTTTCTTCCCCAAATTTCTTCATTCCCTTTCCCCAAACCATTTAAAGGTAGTCATTATTTATTCATTGAGAAGGTGTTCCGTGGACAAAGAACAGGTGTAGTGTGGGGTAATGTTGGGAACCTAATTTATTGGCTAAGTGCAAGAAGGCGCGTGGGAGCACAAGGCCTAGGTAAGGAAGGGCATGCGAGAAGAAAGCGCGAAAGACAGGGCTATGGGAGGGTTAGTAGAGCAAGTGGCATGCGCGCAAGACAGAACAAAGGCTTCAAGACTTAGTCATATTTGACACATCAGGCAGAACACGAGAAAAGCGTGACTCGACTGCGCATGCGGAATGGATAAGGTGTTAGCTTGGCGACAGGTTGGCCTAAGAAGGAATATACCCTACGATGGAAGTTTATAGAAGACCATCATTGCAAAGAGTGGAGAGCTCGGGCTTGAAGAAGCATGCTCCCATGAAGGACCACCTTGGACACTTGGCAATGGATCTATAACTCCGCGAAGGCTTGATGATATTGTGAAGGGCTGTAAATAAAAGCACCCGCCAGAGGAAAAGGAGAGAGGGGAAGAGAGAAACAGAAGAAGGTGAAGCCATGCAGGAATATTGGAGAGCTCTACTAGTTGGGATTGGAATTTTCTCTTGAGAACTGATGGGTGTAAATCCAGCTATGATGTATGACTTTAGTCTGCACAGTTGATTATGATAGTCTGTAATGAATCCAATGAATATAATGAGGTTACCAAACTTGATGAATATGGTTATTAATGTTTCTGATCCATGTTTATAGCTTATAGTTCTTATTCATGAATGTTTATGGAATGAATATAACTCCTTATGCATTTCCTTTTTGTTTTGGTTCCTCTCTATAATCTGTTAAGTACCATTCAATTTGGGATGATTGCATTTGTCTAGAAGTCATTCTGAGTTCTATGATAAGTGTATGTCTCATTCCCACTCACTCTTTTTAAGCTCCTATCATAGATGATGTTTCCAACTTAATTCACATAAAGAGAGACTCGTAATGTGCGTGTGCCTCGGGTGAGCACCGGCGCCCGCTAGGTGATAGGCCGACGTGCATGGGATTTCCTTGTTCTTGGTGGGTGTAAAAATGACTACATGGAGCAAGGGCCACTCCTCTAAGAACCGGGATCCTCATTTTATTGGTATTTATATTTCTAAAGTAAATAGTGTAGATCTGTTAATTCAGTAAATGTTTTTATTCTTTAAGTTGAACTTTTTGTATACTTGTCCTATAGGTGTTATAAACTAGATTTTTATTTCCTTGTAAGCTTTTCACAACATTTTTAACCGTGTGCTTATTTCAAGCAAAGTGTGTTTATTTCAGTGATCTATTTATACGTATGTGTGTTTATTTCAACAATGAGTGTTTATTTGGTAAGTTTCTTACATCATAGAGAAAATAAGGCTTTGGCCATGGAATCCTAAGGAGACTCGAAAAAAATCCCCAAAAAATAAAATAACAAATACCTACATAAAATTACTAGATCACTAGGATTTTCTTATTGCATATAGCTTCAAACACACCCCTGGTTTGAATCGGCGTCAAATAAGAGTTGATTAAATGAAGGGAATAATGACGCTCATCAAGTATAACTCAAGCATATGCACATTTTATTCCATCTAATGCATGATCGAGTCTTGTGTAGGTAACTAGGGTTTGTTTTGTAGGTACAAGTGTAGCAATAAAACCCTACTGACAAATTCGGAGTGACAAAGAGTGAAGTGAAGGCAAGCTTATCAAACCCTAAAAAGATCATATCCATACTCATTGTTAGGACACTCCCAATACAAAAACTAGTGCCGGGTAATCTCATCCCCTTTTAGGCACTACTATCTAAAATATTTACATATCCTTATTTTCGGAAAAAGTATATACTGACTCAAATCTAACATGGTCCATCATTGTTCCAATCCAAAATTATCCTAGACAACAAGTTATCAGCTAAGTCATTCTCATCTTCTCATTACTTGCACTTACTTGCCATTACATGTTAGATCTTGTGTATTTCTAATATTATCTTATTGATCTCAATCCTATGATAATTTTTTTTTAAAAATCATCGGGGTGGCCAACATTTTTTTAGTGTGAGTGGGTGTCATGACAGTTTGGGATAGCTCAAGATGTGCCCCCGAGCCATACATATGACATCGATCAATTTGTGTGGCGAGGAGACCGAAAGTGATGCCACGTCCTACAAGAACCTTGTTACTCCCACCATCTACAAATGAGGTGCATCGACAGAGTGTCGATCAAGTGGATGATGCAAGGTATACACGAGCCTACACTCAGTGGTGGGTCGAGTACCAATGAGAGTTATTGTTTCCATCTATGGTAGATGCAAAGAATAGTCACCGAGATAGGCTCGTAATAGTAGGACGGGGAGTAGGATACCATGCACTACCCTCGAGGGTGACACAATAGTGAAAAGCGGTAGCACGACATAAGTATTGTATAATTTGATTTATACTTTGTATTGTAATATGATGATGGTTTTCTAATATGTTTTGTATCTTGCAGAACAAGAGTATTGGAACTTGATTGTGGAAACATCGGTAATTATGTTGACTGCAACATCCCCATATATGTCCTTGTTGGAGGTGGATTATTGGAGAGGGCTTATCATGATCCTATAGTGGTAGCGCGACCACATGTGTGGTGTTACGAGCAGAGTGCAATGATCCAAGAGTTGAGTTATCTTGTGTGATGGAGGTTGTGGGGAGGATTTTATCATAAGATATGTTTGCATGATATTTTTGTCAATATGCCAAGCTCTAGGGTCAATATGTAGAGGTGATGGCTAAGGCAACATTGTTACATAATTGGTAGAGGAGCAATACTACCAATCACATAGACGAAGGTCTAATGGTGAAGTGTTTAGTTTAAGAGCTTTCATAGTTGTCTCTAGTAGTAGTGATGAAGATTCATGATGTATTTTGTAGTGGGCATGGTCCCCTAACTTTTTATATAAAAACATATGAGATATATATATATGATGAGATCATTTTTGATTATGATTATTTATACTTTGTGAGTGTTGTTGATGATTTGATTTTATGTTCGTTGAATTCATGATTGAGGATAATATATATTGTGCTTTGTGATGATGTCGTAGAGTAGATTATACATGTTGATAATGTAATGATGACAATAACAATATAGAAATGAATGTGGTATGATTATATAATTGTGTATATAACATAGACAATAACAATGGTGGAGATACATTAAAGAAGGATTGACCACATGTTGAAAGCATAGAGATGAAGAAGAAATAGTGACATATATGTATAGAATAGGCATGGAATCATATACCCTTTGAAGAACATATAGTATCTATCAAGAAACAAGGAGACAACTATGCACATGCGGCTCAAGTGATGTGAATGTAGTATCATGAGTATAAGTGTCGAATGATAATCCCAAAGTGATCGTAACAACACTAGGAACATGCGAATCATGTAGTGGTGAGAGGTGCTCTTTCGGGACCCTTTTAGGCTTGGGTTTGATAATAAGTGGGGCATTCATCTCATGCATAATTGAAGTCGAGGGGGAATAGACAAAATGGCCTTAAGAGAATGAGATGCGATCAAGTAACAAATGTCATTGTCGACGTTGTGGCACAGGACAATGTGATCGATCAGAATGGAATGAATGAAAAGAAATGGCACCCTTATCCTCGAGTAATATAATTCTATCATGGAGTGCACAATAATCATTGTCTTTTTGACCATTAATCCTATGGAAATTACAAAATGGTTGGTTACAATTCTATCATAACTAATGATGAGGGTGATGCTCATTAGAAGGTAGCCAATTCAATTTCTCATCAATCAAAGTGTCTAAGATATCATAAGGCCTAGAAAAATGTGAAAAGTACAATGGCTTACACTTAGGATGAGTAAAGTGTGGTGAATGTCTATGTGGAGGTGAGCAAAAATGGGATGAATTATCATGAATATGTCTAATGGGAGATAGGGAACGCGAGGGTGGTGTAATAGGTCAAATAGAGGATGGGCGGTGGACGAGTAATAGATGAGCTAGAAGCATGTGCAAAAAAATGTACATTAAACATATCTTGTTCTAAATGAATAACTTTAAGAAAAATAACTATAAAGGATTCACATGTGTCATATAATAACTTTTCTTTTAGAGGAAAAATCAAGCCATGACAAAAGATATATTGCATTTCTAAATCAATAGGATGATAAAGTAAATGATACATGCAATATTTAAAACATAAAATATAATCAGTAACAAGTTCATTCTTTCCTTGATGTAAAGAAGGTAAACGCTTGAATGTAACTTTAAGACCATTATTAGAAATAATAATTCTAAGAAATGCTTCTTCCATTTTGAGATAAGTACTAATATCCACTAGGAAAATGATGAAACCAATGTGAAGAAATATTAATAAGACTATTAGGGAATGCTTTTAGAAGTAATCTATCATTAGAATGTGAAGCCATAGCTAATCTAAAATCCTTAAGATGCATGTAAGGATTACCCATTCCATCAAAGAGTGTAAAAGTAGGCATGGTAAAACCCTTAGGAAAAGGTGAGTTGTGGATCTTCTTAGGACTTTTATTGCAATGAAGAGAATTATTATCAATACTAGTGTAATAGACTCTTCTCTTAAGGGTAAGAATAAGAGTTTTATTTTGTAAATCACCTACAACATGCATAAGAGAAAGGACTTCTTGTGGAGGAATGACATAAACATTAAGAGGTTCATTAAGTGGTTGTATCTTGCCATTATGAGTAGCCATAGGTACACTATTTGGTTGGAAGGTAATATTAGGATCAACTAATGGATAACTATGATTATGAACATTAGAAGAAGAATCAAGAGAAATAGAAGTTTGCACACTTTTATCAACAAGCTCGTTAGAAAAGGAATACAATCAACATGCACACTATCTTTAGGATCATCATTACGTGCACTAGCTTTTTGAGTATCAAGATTAGAAATACATATATCATTAACCTTTTACAAATTCTAATACATCATGAGAAGAAGTATGAGTACTAGCATTACTATGTTGCACACAATTAGGAGAGGAATGAAAGATATGTCTTTTGAGGCACAATATTCAATTGACAAGCACCTTGTTGAGAAGAAAGAGAGGGAACATTAACATCATTATCAACAATGGGTGGAATCATGGGAGGGGTGGTACAAGCAAGATCAACCCTAATTATTGTCACATAAGCGAGAGAATGCATAGAAGAAGAAACAAGGCTAGTACCATTTAGAATAGCATCTACAACAACATTAGAAGCATGGCATGTTTGTGTATGGGTATCACAAACATCATTTTAAAAACATTCCTCATATGAAAAATTAACCAAATCCTCTACACATGTATCATTTGTAACAAGAGAAGCAATATCACTATCATTATCACAAGAACTAGTGGCCTCAATAGGGGTATGAGTGAAACATCAAGATGAAGGTTTATAAGTTTTTTGATTGGAAAAGGAAGGTCATTTGTAGGTCTAGGGGTATATACCTTACAATAAAAGTCATCTTCTTCTTGGGCATTTGTAAAACAAGGTTGAAGACCAGTCATAGGTATAAGATCATACTTGGGTGGAAGAGGTTTGCAAATACAATCACATAACATCTTTTGGTAAGTCATTAGGAATACACGAAGTAAACAAAAGGAGGGATTTTATGCCAAAATAGGTCCGATCAAGACGGGGTTCACCAAATTATTTAATTGAAATTTAATCTTAATAAAGCGATTGAGATAAATCGGACATATCATAAACATACAACATGCAAAAATACAATAACAAGTAAGTTTAAGTAATAAAAGGATAAGAGTAAATTAGCTGATAGCTCATTATCTGGATTTGTATTTGAACTGGAAATATGATGGAACAAGCTCAATCTAGATTGTGCATGCTTCATACGGAAGATTGTGATCTATAGGTATGTTGGGCATTAGCGCTATAAGGGGAAAATATTATCTCAAGCACTATTATCTTGATAATGAGTGTGGATTTGGTTCTTTTAAGGTCCAATCATGTCACATTTACTAAACTTTGTGTTGCATATACTTCTTTATAGGGTTTTAATTTCACACATGTACTTACAAAATAAACACTAACTACCGCGCAAAGCTCAAACACACATTAAAATGAATAAAATATGCATATGCTTGAGTCGGAATGACCTCGATGGTCAACCCAATGTGATTGTCACCAATCATTGCACTATATTTCAGACTCAATGTAGTTTTATTGTGTGTGTGATAGAATCGTGTCCCTGAAGCTAGGTTGCCCTTGTGCCAATCATAACAAGATAATGGGCCACAACTAATTTACCCCAAGATAATGTATGTGATGGA
This sequence comes from Taxus wallichiana var. yunnanensis, assembly GCA_018340775.1. Taxonomy (NCBI): domain Eukaryota; kingdom Viridiplantae; phylum Streptophyta; class Pinopsida; order Cupressales; family Taxaceae; genus Taxus; species Taxus wallichiana. Next base: position 785,566,442 of record CM031240.1, on the reverse strand, counting down.
ATTTATAATTTTCCCTTCCTATGCAATGAATAATGTAGCCCAAATGCAGTCCTCAAGTGTTCCTTTTGTCCAAGTAGTAGATAGAAAGTAATAGCCCAATTGCCCCTTAGAGTAGTTAGTAGGTTGTGTATATATATGATTCCTTTGTTTGAATTTCAACACTTAGTGACACAAAAGGCCAACCCCAAACATGAAATAAGAATTAGAAAAGACCCAAAATCAGGCACCAAGTGATAATTTGAAAAATAAGCAAGATTAAGCAAAAGTGCCAAGAAGAGACACTAGCGCTTAGGCGTTAGTGTCCTACTTATAAACTATTGTCCAAGGACAAGAAACATAAAGCTGGACTACGTAAAAAAACAAGGATCCCTATGACATGACTAGAAAACATAAATCCATAAAGTATAATACAATGTCACAATCAAAATCAATCAAAATCAATAAAAGGACTAGGAGAGGTGTCACCAGTGTCTAATCTTCTCACTTAGGAATCATGCATATAATGACATACTAAAGGCGTAATGTAATAATAATAAGTGCATAATTTTTTGTCTACATACTGAAATAAATATGGATTAATAGCGACTTGGAACACTTAACATGTTATCCTTTGTTAAATTAGAGGATGTTGTTTAGAGTCTCGAATTTTAAAGCACGCACATGTATATATAGAGTTTCTAATCCCAAAAGTCATTTAATTTTGTAGATGTGTATTTTTGAAAACAAACCATATGTTGATTGTAGAAAAAATTGTATTGCTCAAATCAATTGCTTTGTTATAATCGAAGATGCAATATAATATGAGAACATTGAGTTGAAGTGGAGATCAAGAAATTCAAAGAGAATTTAATCTTTTTCAAAACAATAGTCATGATGTTACTTTAAGCACGAAGAAAAATATAAAAAATATATCAATTGAGTTCCAAATGAAAATTATGTTAGTTTGATTCACAAAACAAAAGGGAGGTAAAACAAGCCCTCAAAAGAGCATGCCGACTACTAAACAAATGACTTTAAGCTCTTTTACGACTATAAAATAGGTCCCAAGAAATGACCTAGTTTGTCCCCTTCCTCATGTTTATAATACTATATATAAAATATTACATATATACATGAATCATGAGATGAAGCTCATGAGAGAGAGTGACTTCTCGCATTACCCAAAATTTTGTCTTGTTTTGCTCTAATAATGTTTGCATTTAATAAAACTCTAATGTCACGTTAGAGCATCCAAGCCTCTGGCACAAAAGGGCGTATTTGTTGGTGAGTTGAGAGCATTTTGAGTACATGATACCTACAAAAATTATGAAGAATCCAACTGCGTAAATTTTATGATGTAGTTATCCATAAATTGAGAGGGTTATACGTTGTGTGAACAAAAACATTCAATTCTACGAAGAAAAAAAGAGATGGAATAACTCATCTATATACCTAGAGAAAAAAATTGAGAGCTTCAAACTTATAAGCATTGAAAATTTCTACTTCCATTTCTTTTTTATACCATCCATCTTTGCATGTTGCGTGAAAGAAAAACCAATAAGCGATAATGCACAAACACATAAATATGTAAAGATTATTATAATTATACATACTTAACATATACAAAAATATATACCAAAAGAATAGAACAATTAACTTGTGTATGTTGATTTGAAGTCAAAGTCCAATGTAAAGAATACAACTATGTTCATATAACAACCGCAAGGTTGGAGTAAGCCATACAAATATTGTTGTATTCTTAATATCCACAAAAAGTGCAAGTGAAAGGATAAAAAACCCTTTATTAATAACATGCTAGTAAGAATGATTGCTTGATCTACACTTTCAAGCATGCCCTTTTATCTATGTTCAGTTCTAACAAGTATTAATAACCATGTTAACCTTTGTAAATGAACATTATATATATGAATTAGGCTCTGTATAAGTAATATTGAAAACATTGGGTAGTGGATAATGATTGAATATAATGATCATAAGTCTCTTTCCAAATGCTACTCAAATTAAATATAGTTGAAGTTTATTGTTTATTTAAGACCTTTGCATTGGCATATAGTTAATAAGAAAAGGTTTTCTATCAGCTCTTAGTTTATATGAGCAACAGAGGCAACGCTTAAATTTTTAGGGAATGAAAAAACAATCACCCTTCGAAAGGGGATGCATTTGGTAGATCATATGTTTTTAATTTAAATTATACTAATAATACACAATAATGAGGTGTTAATTCATTGTTCGAGTTTAGGATCTAAAGCCAAGCATATGAACCATCCACAATAAATTTAAAAACATGCTTTAATGAACTCTACGATTCCTATGAAATATTCAATTTTATGAAGTGCAAATGTAACCTAGCTAGGGTTTGAATTTTACTCATGAAAAATATTTGATGTTGTTAAATAGAAATGTGACACCCTAACACCGATGCAATCAAATTTCTAGGAGTTACATTCACCTCGCAACCACCTCAAAATGAAATCACATGGACATCATAAAAAAAATAGTCACAACTGTGTTGAGAGACACAAAGCTTATGCATAGAGTAATCCATGATAAGAGACAAAGAGAACCATTGGGATGAGGCATAAACAAATTGATTGTATGTAATGAAAAAAGTAGAGGTATTCTACATACCACGACATAAAGCAACACAACATGGACATAGTTGTTGACCATTTTGGTCAATCATAAGAAGAGGGTAAATTTTTTTATCGTTTCTCAATTTTGGATAGATTTAGGGATGACTTGCAAGAAAATCAGCAGTTGTAAGTGTTGTTCTAAGATGAAATGTCTCACATATGCTACCATTCCAAGGTGTTGTCTTCAGCAAGAAAATAGTGCAAAGAACCTTGGAAGACTAATGCAAGGATTTGATGAAAGCAGGAAGGGTAGCATACATCAAAAATTAAAGTCTGAAACAACAAACACAATTGTTGATTTGTAGTATTGGAATTAATGAATAGGCTACATTGGATCTCGTCTACTTGTGTTCCAGGTGATTAAATCAAGTACATGTACTATTAATTCATTCTATTCCTTTAAGATTGGGTGAAGTTGTCTTTCGTTTTGAGTTGTAAAGGTTCATTCAAAATTACCGAAATAAAATGCAAAAGAATATGTACAACTCATAACATCAGACGATTTCATTTATTCATAAGGAAAGAGTACATTCATCCCACACAAGCCATAGGATGTGGCTATCAAAATCATGCACTTTAGACATTATTTATCCTGGTCTCATACTATTATTTAGAAGGTTTTTGAATGAAGAAAGTACTAATTAACCCCCTTCCTTTGGCCATCTTGTTTTATTTTATTTCATCATTACCGACCCTTTTCATCCATATGTCAAGTATGTTTGAGTCATTTCTGTCATTTTAGCCTTGACTAGGGTGCACAGGCTAATCTTGGGGCGCTCGTGGGTGCCCTGGTCCCACCATTGATGCCCGGTCCTTTTTGCACTTTCCCGCCACTTTTTGGGCTCTTTATAGTCATTTAGCATCTTTATCTTTCTTGTGGTTGGCCTTTTGAGTTAATTACAAAATTAGATCAAGAGAACCCTATAAATATAAAGTTATGAGACCATAATGAGGACACAACATCACTTTATCACTCCATATAGAGTTGCATCCATCTATTGCATTAGAGATCACTTGCATCCACATAGCTCCATCATCAAGGCACAAGGCTAGGACATCTGCATCACACTTCATAGGGGGAGGGATTCTATTCTATTCCATGCACACATTCTATTACATTTTCTACACATAGTTATTATTCGCTACTTCACAAAGTGACGGCACAAGAGCAACCTAGGGCATGTTCACACACACTTGCACATAGAACTACATTGGGTTTGAGATGTAGTGTAACACTCAATTAATAAGTCCACCATTGTGGTAGTTGAGGTCAATTTGACCCCTTCATATGCATTATTCTTTTTTTTAGGGTTTGATGTTTGTTTTGGGGTCTTACAGGTCTTTATTTCATATTGGAGTATTGGCAACATCTAACGCAAGACGGTGAAGTTAATGTGACACACAACGAAGGTTCTAGGTAATCTTCCACTCTCTACGGAAACCAGTTTCAAATCTTTTTCCAAGACCAGGGAACCCAGGATTACAAACCGAGAGAGCCCACAGGCACCCCATTCCTCCTTCAGTGCCCTAGTCCAGCTAGATCCTCCATATCCATCCTTTTCAAGACTTCTACACAGTCATTCCTGCTCCTGATTTTTCTATTCACCTCTATGAAACTCTCCGACAAGCATATTTTATCAATTGAGTTCTTTCCTCGCTCTCTTTTTCATATTAGGGTTAGCATTTCTTTTTGCATAGTTGTGTAGCTCATTTGCATTCTTGTTTACTGCATTTATCTACTTTAATACAATTGTTCATATCTTAGATTAACTATCTATATACTACATAGTTAGTCTATTTTTAGTTAATCATTTTGGTGAACCCAACCCTTCTTCATTTCACCTTCTAGGGCTTGCTTTTACATTCAGTCATCATGCATATTTCAATCAATGATTATTTTCTTGCAAATCTTGATTTACTCCATAGAGTCCAACATTTTCTTTCTACTACTCATATTCGTGCTTGACATGCATCTTGACTCGGTTTATCAGGCCTTTGTTGATGCATTCTCTCCACACTTAGTATTTAAGTCCAACCTTCCCTCTGATGTTCACACTTTCGATAATGATCTGCCTTTGCATTTATAATGTCATTGTTAAGCGTACTTTTATTGACAATATATTTGAGCTTAATTTGTCCCATGTCATTTCTCGAAGTTTTAGGCCTTACTGCTTGTGACATTAGCCCCTCTAGTGTTTCACTGCATGCTTATGATGGTTCCATCCATCCATGTTTCGGTCACATCACATTTCCCATCACTATTGGTCCTAAGACTATCCACACTGTCTTTTTTCGTTGTTGATTTCCCAGTTTCCTATAATCGTATACTTGTCGAGCCACGGCTTCATGTCGGGAAAGTTGTCACCTCTACTATCCATAATTGTGTTAAATTCTTAAATGAGAGCATGGAGTACATCATTTTTTGTGATCATGATCCATTTCAAGATTGTGGACCAGGGCTTCAATACTAATCTTCCTATCCCAAGCATAGACATTACAAATGAGCCCCAACCTAGGAAAGAACCACCACACTTACAACCACTTGATGGCACTATCTATGTGATAGATGTTGTTTCTTCTATGCCACCTACTACTGCTATCGCTATGATACCTTATCGAAGCATTTCAGTCTATGGACGTCGATATATCACATCCACCTCCACATACGCGTTCTTGTTGGGGTGTGGAGCCTTTTTTTGGTCTTCTTGAATCAATGTTGAAGTGTTGGAGATCGAACAGTTAAGTTTGGAGACTTCAAGAGCATTCTACTGATCACTTGCTATGACGTTATTGTGCAAATCGATGTGTCATTGCTGCGATGTTGCTGTTAACATGTTGTTAATTGGTTGTTAACGTTGGGACTATTTTTCCAGCCATGGGAAGTTGAAAGATCGCAACTTTCAAACTTCTAGGGTCGGCTTTAGGACTTCTTAAAAGGATTGTAATCCTATAAATAGAGGCGTTAGGGTATCTTGTAGATATCTTGAGTGTTCAAGAGGTCTTGAGTCTTAATGATCAAGAGGTGATCAAGAGTGATCAAGGTTATGCAATTGGGTGTCAATTGTGGTTTAGCATCTTTGGAATTCTGTTGTGAGTTCATAATTGAGAGAAGACTGTGAGAGTTGTTTTACTCTTATTGATAATAAAATCGAGCGAGTTCTTGGTGGACGTAGCCCACATTGGGTGAACCCGCGTTAAATCTTGTCTTGTCTTCTTTTGAACATTATTCATTTATGTCGTTATATTTCAACAAGTATAATTTCTGCTATATAGTTTCCTATTGTTGTGGTTTGAGGAATTGTTTCCGCATATTTGTTCTCTAATTCCTAACAATTACCTACTTTAGCACGCCCATCATTACTTTGCACACTTTTATTCAATAGCTCGTATTGGGAACATATTCCGTTTCATCCTGCATGCGATGTCACTACATGTTCCCATGATGGTCTAGCTCATCGTGGTTTCACCTTTGAGGATCTCCATCCTTCTTCTCATGCCCCTCATCTCTACTATGGCTTTGTCAATATACATGCCACTTATGGTTTGCGTGTATTTCATCTTCTAGTTTATTTTTCACGTACCCCTTGTTCTTCTCCACTCACAGTAGGGGAATCTTGGCTTACTTTTATTGGAGGCACATTATATCCTATTCATACCAATATTTCGTTTCCCATGCCTTTCGGTCGTGCTTTTATTTGCAATAGTTATTTTCTTGGCTATTTGCAAAATCTCACTCGTTCGTATGCACATTTACCCACATCCTCCATTCATCGATGAGGAATATGTTATGGGCATGTATAACTTGCACCTTAATGGCTCATTACATGATCAACCAAACACTATTGTTTATAAAGTCACCAATGCTTATCCATATGACTTTGACCTAGAGGATGACAATCTTCTTGATGATTTTACATGATTTATTTGTGCACACACTTGGGGGCATAACACTTCACATTCTCCCTTCACTCATCATCGCATTTAAGAATTTATCACCCTTGCATTTTCATATATCCATCTTTCATCATACATTTTAGCATCGCCATTACGATGTCACACTCTTGTGCTTCGGTTCACACTTGATTGTTGAGGGATTACTACCACACTAAACCCAACATACTACACTATAGGCATTATACATTGTGTTTCATCACACATCGTGTGTCATACACCATATACCATACATTCTCCACATTTGTCTACAACATTGTGTCATTTCCATATTCATACATCATACATTATACTCATTCTCACCTTATGCATTTTACATCATACACTATTAGGATATTTATGCATATTGCCTCACATCCTATACATAGTCATATACCATACATCATACATTACGCATCTTCATGTCATACATTTTCTATATACTACACTAGTCTTCATTGCATACAAGTCTAGCATTAAATTCATCCCTACATACTACATTACTCGTCTATCTACATGTATTACACTACTGCTATACATTATGCACATCTACCATTGAATTTTGCAAACCGCATTTTACATATTCTCTTCATCACATTCTCGTCTTTTTTCATTACATATGCTCCATTGTCTTCTACCCACTACACTCACTACCCTATGACGCACTTTAGTTCCTCGGTCCATACTTGACTGCCGAGGGTTTACAAATAAAATGGACCTTACACTCATCATCATGCATGTGACAATCCTAGGCTAGTGACATACACTTTAGGCTAAATTGTCACATATTCTATCATTTTGTAGTGGTATACACCTTAGGTTACATCACCACTCCCTCCTTTCATTTTGTAGTGATATATGCTTAGGGCTAAATCATCACTCATCCATTCATCTTATAGTGATATACGCTTAGGATAAATCATCACTTATATGTTCATCTAGTCATGATATATGCTTCGGCTATAGGGTTCACGCACACATCATTTCTAGGTCACATTTCATCACTACACTTACACATTCATCACAGCGTGTTAGACACAACACACAATACTCAACCATTTCCCGATGACATACTCTCGTTTACGGTTCATTCTTGACTGCTGAGGGGAAAACAAAATGAACCTCATTACGCATACACTTCCATTCACTTGGGGGCACACGGCTCCTATCATTCCATTTGCATTCCATTTCATCCATCCACATCATATTGCATTGTCTTGGGGGCATTTATTCTTGTTTACTAGTGTTTTACATGATCACTTTACTACACATGTTAGATTGATTTCTTATATGTCATTATCTATACCATCCACACATGTGCATTCACGCCTTTGTCTAGTTGTGATTGCAGATATAGATCCTTTACACGCAACATGGATGCTCGCCTTCTACCCTTCCTACACTAGTTGTTGGGGGCATCCACATTCATCACTCATAGGTCGTTATTGTTTCATTTTGTACTTAGCAATTTACATTACTTGGTTATTCACGCTTTGACATATTGGTTATTTCTCTAACATGCTAACGGGTGTTCATGTGTAGCACTTGTTTTACAAGATTACATGTTTTTATGACTACTTCTCTTATTTGAATTTGTTTGTCATTGTTTGTTTCTTATATGTGGGCCTTACCCTGTGTTTGGTGTGCACACTTGTTTGTTGTCTGTGGCCATGATGGCCTTACATGTCTTGTGAGATCGTGAGTGATGTCTCATGTTTGGGACCCGCTTTGTGTGGCTTACTTGTCTTCTTGCTTGTTTACACTATTGTGTTTAGTAGTTTTTACATTGTCTACATACTTTACACTCATTTATTACATGCATGTGATTTCATACTAACACTTGTCTTTAGCTATCCATCTTTTTTTGTGCACGCCTTGGTTTCTACCAAGTGCATTCCCTTCCCCCTGTAGGGAAAATTTACAAAGTACATGTGATTGGTCCTTTTTTTTTGTTGCATTCTCTTATCGGTGACATCGCATACCCCTAAAGAGGGGGCATCATTTGGGGTTTTTCTACATATGAACACTAAGATTCTACACTGGTTCGGTTCGATTTATATAGATACAACAAGTGGGTTCGAGACCACCACACGAACCCCATACACGGTGACTTATACGGGACATGGTGTCCTTAGCATTATGGGAAGCGGTTACGAGGCTTAGAGGTTACAACGGTGGGTGTGCCTCTCTACACATAACTTTGGCTAGTGGCGTCGGATCGCCAAAAAAAATCGAGAATGATACATAGATCTCTTCACATACATTCAGGGAAGCATTTAGAGCTTAGAGGACAGAGCATTTCCTCCCTACACTTCTTGACGGGGTGGCGTGAGATCGCTAAAAATACTCACAATACAAGATATCCTTCTACACTCTCTTTCTTGACATGGATCAAGTGCACATGTTCCATTTACATTTGCATATTTTACACTTACATGCTTTCATATACATGTGTCTTTTACATTACATTTTTACACATACATACATACATATTTGACTACTTGATCATTTTCTCCTTACAGGTCCGGCCGTATGAGAAACAAGCAGTCAAATTAGGAACAATAACAACACAAAGTCAACAACAACACTTCACAACAATACATTCTTTACTAATCATGCGGTACATTGCACATCACATCAACTACACACGCGATTCACCCTAGGTTCACTCTCATCATTTTTTCTTTGTGCATTTTTCATTCCATGTTCCTCCATCTTTTTTTTCATTCCACGCTTTTGTCTATTCCTTGATGCGTTTCTACAACATTCTTCATGGACATCATGTACGCATCTCTATCTACTTTATGTTACTAAGCTTTCTGCTCGCCAACATAAAGTGGGGGCAAAGTGTTGTGACAAAATCATGCATTTTAGACATTATTTATCCCAGTCTCATACTACTATTTAGAAGGTTCTTGAGTGAAGAAAGTATTAATTAACCCATCCTTTTGACCATCTTGTTTTATTTTATTTCTTCATCACCGCCCCTTTTCATCTACATACCTATCTGTTTCGATCATTTCCCATCATTTTATCCTTGATTGGGTGTGCTGTGGGCACCACCTGGTCCACAAGAGGACACCCCGGTCCTTTTGCACTTTCCCTCCACCTTTGTTTAGGCTCTTTACAGGCGTTTGATATCTTTATCTTTCTTGTGGTCGGCCTTTTTAGGATTAATTACGAAATAAGATCAAGAGAACCCTATAAATATAAAGCTATGAAACCATAATGAGGGACCTAACATCACTTACTATTATCTCTCCATCTAGAGTTGCATCCATCTATTACATTTGAAATCACTTGCATCCACACATCTCCACCGTCAAGGCACAAGGCTAGGACATTTACATCACACTTCATAGGGGGATGGATACTATTCTATTCCATTCAAACATTCTATTGCATTTTCTACACATAATTATTACTCACTACTTCACAAAGTACCACTGCACAAAGAGCAACCTAGGGCATGTTCACACACACTTTCACATAGAACTACATCGAGTCGAGATGTAGTGTCGTGTGCTTAGTTAGTAAGTCCACCATTGTGGCAAGCGGAGGTCGATCGACCCCTTAGGTCATATGCATTATTATTTTTTAGGGTTTGATCCTTGTGTTTGGGGTATTACATGTTTTTCTTTCATCTAGGAGTATTGATGACATCTAGTGTAGGACAACGAAGTTGATGTGACACACAACGAAGGTTCCAGGTCATCTTCCAACTCTACGAAAACTAGTTTCAGAGATTTTTCTGAGACTAGAGAATCCAGTTGTAGAGACCAGAGCACCCACAAGCACCCCAGTCCAGCTAGATCCTATAGATCCATCCTTTTTGGGACCCTCTGCACGGTCGTTCTGCTCCCGCTTGTTCTAGTCACCTCTCGACACTCTTTGACAAGCATATGTTATCAGTTGAGTTCTTTCCTCACTCTCTTTTGCATATTAGGGTTAACATTTCCTTTTGCATAGTTGTTTAGCTCATTTACATTCTTATTTACTGCATTTATCTACTTTATTACAATTGTTCATAACTTAGATTAACTATCTATATACTACATAGTTAGTCCATTTTTAGTTAATCAATGTACAATTAATTCATTTTATTCCTTTATGATTAGGTGAAGTTGTCTATTGTTTTGAGTTGTAAAGGTTCATTCAACATTACTAAAATAAAATGTAAAAGAATATGTACAACTCATAGCATAAGACAATTTCATTTATTCATAAGGAAAGAGTACATTTATCCCACACAAGTCGTGGGATATGGCTATCAAAAGAAAGAAATGCATATAAATATAAAGTTGATAACGTGAGAAATGAGTAACCCATCATTACACGAAGTTGGAGGCCACCCAGAGCTTTTGGATTGCTCCAAGCTTCTTCTCCATGGTACACGAAAAGGGAAAAATAGAGAAGAGTTAGATCTTGGGGTCCCTAATCTCTCATGTTACCAATTTCGTATGTATAAGCATTATTACTTGCGATAAAGAAACAAACATAGTTGTAGAATTGAAAGCATCTATTTCCAATTTCTCGAAACAACCATACAACTTGTAAGGATTACTAAACATTAATAAAGTAAAAACAAGGTAGCTCAACTCTAAGAATACAAGATACTGACTATGCACTATGAAGTAATCATCTAGATGTCTTGACAAAAGTAAGTCTCTACAAAAGATAAGCATTGGTTTTCAAGAGAAGCGTTTTCTAGAAGTGCAAAGCAATATTCAAGTTTTTAAATGGTTCATCAAGACCAAGACAAATTATTGTATTTTGGCAAACAAGGTTGCATTCATAGGAGCTTACATATGAAAGAGTTAAATAGGCTACAAGTTACAATTACAAATGACAAAATCTAGCTATACACATTTATATATGGAGAGTTACAATCAAAGCATGGATTTGTAACTACAAGTTCACTTTTATATTTTAGAGAATGCATTGGCATGAAAAGGAGATAACAAGTATAAATTTGCATGGATTCAACACATATTAAATAGAAATCAAATTATGCAACATAAAATTCACACAAGTCAAGCCTTAAAAGTTTTATTTCAGTGCATATTTGATAATCACCTTGAGTTGAGCAAGCCTTCAAGAAAAAAATGAACTCTTACAATCTACTTGGTGAATGTCATGATATTTGTAATTTATTATTAGAAAATGGAGCTACACATATTTATACGAGGTAAGGTGTTTAATGCTTTCACTTTCAGATATATAATACAAATTGTTGCGGAAAAAGGGTTAACTTTCAATAAATACATTGGCTTGCAAAGCAAAACAGATGTTGATTGCATGAGCTTCAACAGTTCATAGGATGAACATGCAACAAATAAGTGTTGAGTTTTAGAGCTAAATGGCTTAATAAATAGCATGTTTTACAACTTGTAGGTTTACACAAGAATAAAGGCGTTGGTTGGGTTCTGCGAGCATTTGCCTAAGTAGTAGGAGCCGGTATTTAGGTAGCGAACATCGGTTACCTGTGCGTGAAAGTTTTTATTTTAAACATGGGATTAGATCCAACCTTTGATTAAAAAGGTGATCTAAGGGTTGTAAATGCATAGCTAAGTTCCCTAATGTTTGTATATGCTTATAAGCTAGAAAACTAGGGTTAGAAGGTAATAATTGAGAATATTGTAAGAAGGAATTATTGGAGAGAGCTTAGAGAAGCTTGTGAAGGAAAAGTATTGTACATCCGTGTGAGGTGTGGAAGATTGTAGATCTTCATTGTATTTCCTTTGTAAAGCAAAGATTAATAGATTAGTCATTTCTTGGTAGACGTAGCCCACATTGGGTGAACCACGTTATATCTTGTGTATTCTTCTTCTTGGTTTATTTCGTATTTATTACTTGTATGCTTAATTATGATTATAGATATGTACAACAAGAGTGTGCTAACCCTTAACAACCTGGTATCGAGCATTTTATTTGAAGGTTTTTGTGTTGACAAATTTACTTACAAAGGAATTTATGATTGAGTGGGAGCTACAACAATGGTAGAAGATGGCAAATGTAGAGTTGAGAAATTTGATTTGCCGTAATTACCAATTATGGAAGATGCGGGTGAAAGATTATCTCGTATGTCGAAAGATTTATTTTTATCGTTGGATGCGTGTGCAAAGCCTACAAAAATGACTAATGAAGAATGTAAAATTCTTGACAGAAAGGCTCTGGGATCTATAAGATTGAGCCTGAAACATCTATGGCTTTGAATATTACCGAAGCAACAACCACGGTAGATTTGATGAAATCTTTAGCTAATTTATATGAAAAACCAAGTGCTTCCAATAAATTTTATTTGATGAAGAAATTATTTAATTCAAAAATGCAAGAAGGTGGATCTGTATCAAACCATTTAAATGATTTCCGTTTCATATTGAATAAATTAAAATCAATTAATATTCCATTTGAGGATGAAGTAAAAGCACTTTTATTCTTATGCTCTTTTCCAAATAGTTGGGATAACTTGGTTATGGCTGTTAGTAATACAACATCTGGTACTAATATTTTAAAGTTTGATGATGTGGTTAGTATAATCTTGAATGAAGAAATACATAGGAAAAGTATAGAAGAGTCATCATCTAGAAATGCTTTAAATGTAGAAAGCAGGGTAGGTAGAAGGAGAGATCCAAGAGCAATAATAATGTGAAATCAAAGTCTAAGAATGGAAGATCTAAATCCAGAGGTAGAGGAAAAACTGTTAGAATTGTGGAAAGAAAGGACATGCAGAGAAGGATTGTTGGTTCAAGGAAAACAAAGAGAATGTACCAGAAAAAGGTAAAGAGGAAAATGTTGCAACAAAGGTAATGCAAGATGCCCTTATTCTCTCCTTGGATAATAAAATAGAATCATAGGTTTTAGATTCAAGAGTTTATTTCCATGCTACCCTAATAAATGTTATTTTATAAATTATGTCCAGGGTAATTTTGGGCATGTTTATTTAGGAGATGATGAACCATGCAATATTACTGGTAAAGGGGAAGTTCATCTAAAATTACATAATGAAAATACATGGATATTAAAAGATGTGAGGCATGTGCCAAGCCTCAGGAGAAATCTAATTTCTACAGGACAACTAGGTGAATTGGGTTTTGCGCATGGTTACATTCAAAATCGACTCTTGGGAAGTTACCAAGGAGCTCTTGTTATGAAGAGGCAAGAAGGTAGGAACATTGTATTTGTCTACCAGTATTACGATTCTTTTTCTATGTTATCTACTTCAGATTAAAATGAAAGCATGTGGCATAATCGGCTAGGCCATATGAGCCAAAAAGGAATGCAAATCTTAAAGGAAAAGGGTAAGTTATCGATTTGAAAAATGTAGATCTTAATTTTGTGAGCATTATATATTTGGAAAGCAAAAGAGAGTGTTATTTATCAAAGTTAGGGCAACAAAGAAGAAGTGGAAATTGGAGCTTGTGCACTCGGATGTGTGGGGACCGGCCAGGTAGCTTCTTATAGAGGATCCCAATACTATGTAACTTTCATTGATGATGTCACGACAAATGTATGGATTTATTGTATAAAGCGTAAATCTGATGTTTTTGAGACTTTTAAAATATGGAAAGTCCTTGTGGAAAATGAATCTAATTTAAAATTAAAATGCCTTAGATCTGATAATGGTGGTGAGTACTTATGCAAGGTTTTCAATGATTATTATTCAGTGAATGGAATACGCAGAGAAAGAACGGTTCCTAGAACACCATAGGAGAATGGTGTGGTTGAAAGAATGAACAAGACTATCATGGAACATGCAAGAAGCATGATGATACATGTTGGATTACCCTTTGATTTTGGGCGCAGAAGATAGATACAACAGTTTATTTGATCAATGCGGGCCTTCAAGTTCTTGGATGGTGGAATACAAGAAGAAGCTTCAACTTGAAAAGAGGTAGATCTTCGTTTTCTTAGAGTATTTGGTTCATAAGCTTTTATCCATATTGATAAAGAAAATAGGAAAAAGTTGGATGCTAAATCCATGGGATGCACTTTTATTGGTTATGGCTATGGTGATTTTGATTCCATTTTTGGGATTTAGAAGATTATAAGATTGTTAGGAGTTGTGACATTAAATGGAATGAAAAGAGAATGTACAGGGATTATATTTTGATACCCAAAGATGAACCGGGTGAAGAGTTTATAGAAGAAAATGCATTCTCGGATTTAAAACAGTCATCTACAGTCATCGGCATCAATGAGGGTAACTTGTGTTGGCATCCAGAAGGACCAGCGTCGGCGAACCTGAATCGGCTACGAAAAGCAGATCGGGTGTCGGTCATTTTGGGATGGACGTCGGCTATAGATGACCGGCGTTGGTCACTGCCAGAGGTTGATACGAATGTACATGATGTACAAAATGAGCCTTCGACACCCCATATTTATGTAAGAAGGTCATAACGGGTAAGTAAACCTCCAGAAAGATTTACACCTTCCTTATTTTATCTATTATTGACTGATAGTGGTGAACCAAATTTTTGAAGAAGCAATGCATGATGAAACCCACAAGAAGTGGGAGCATGGCATGGATGAGGAGATGGAATCCTTGAAATAGAACTAGACATGAGATTTGGTTAAGTTGTCAGCATGTAAGAGAACATTGCAAAACAAATGGGTTTACATGATCAAGGAAGATGAGGGTGGACAAAAAGATACAAGGCAAGGCTTGCGGTAAAAATATTTACACGTAAAAGCGTGTATTGACTTTGGTGAGATATTTTCTCCTATAGTTAAAATAACTTCCATACGTATTGTTTTGAGTTTAGTTACAGTAGAAGATTTGCACTTAGAACAACTTGATGTTAAGATGAATTTCCTTCACGGTGATTTAGAGGAAGAGATATATATGTAACAACCGCTTAGGTATGAAGTCAAGGGTAAGGAGAAAATTGTATGCAAGTTGAAAAAGAGATTGTATGGACTCAAGGAAGCCCTAAGGTAATGGTATATGAGGTTTGATAGTTTTATGCATGCGCGCATGGTTATATGAGAGATATGAATCGACCATTGTGTTTATTTCGAGAAGCTTAAAAATGGAAGGTATATTATTTTGTTACTATATGTAGATGATATGCTTATTGCGGGATCTAGTATGCGGGACATTGTTGAGCTTAAAGGAAAGTTAGCTCATACATTTGCTTTATGAAGGATTTAGGAGCTACAAAGAAAATTCTTGGCATGCAAATTCATAGAGATAGGAAGAATAAGAGGTTGTGTTTATCTCGGGAACATTATACCAATAAGGCATTTGAAAGGTTTAATATGTAAAATTCAAAACCCTGTAAATACACCTATGTTTGGAAAATTCAAATTAAGCAAAGATCGGTTTCTACATCACATGAGGAGGTCGAGTACATGGCACGAGTTCTATATGCTTCACCACTTAGAAGTCTTATGTATGTTATGGTTTGTACTTGACCCAATATTACACAGGTAGTGGGAGTTGTGAGAAGATTTATGGCCAATATAGGTAAAGAGCATTGGAAAGCAATCCAATGGATACTCAGATATTTGAGAGGGACATCCAACATGCATTTATGCTATAGAGGGTCAAATACTTCTTTATGTGGCTATGTTGATTTAGATATGGCTGTAGATTTAGATGGTAGGAGAAGCACCCTTTGGATATGTATTTACAAAGTAGGTGGGATAAAATTTAATTTGGATTTCAATATTGCATAAAGTTGTGGCCTTGACTACTATAGAGGCGAGAAGATGTTGTATTTATAGAGGCTAACAAAAAGATGATATGGATGAGCAGGTTGATGGAAGAGTTGGGAAAGGAACAATAGGGTTGCATATTGTACAATGATAGTCAAAGTGTGATTAAATGCGGAAAATAACACAATGTTTCATTCAAGAACGAAACACATTCAATTGAGATATCACTTCATATAGTAAGTGTTAGAGGATGGGCAACTGAAACTGGAGAAAATTCATACAAATGAGAACCTTGCGGATATGCTAATGAAGCTGTTGGAAAAGGATAAGTTGGAGCTACACTCCATTTTTGTTGG
The DNA here is from genome assembly GCA_018340775.1 of Taxus wallichiana var. yunnanensis. Classification (NCBI taxonomy): domain Eukaryota; kingdom Viridiplantae; phylum Streptophyta; class Pinopsida; order Cupressales; family Taxaceae; genus Taxus; species Taxus wallichiana. Next base: position 785,549,863 of record CM031240.1, on the reverse strand, counting down.
TCTTCGAGTTTGAGACTTAAAGAGGAAGAAACAGGCCAAGGAAAGGATCCAAGGATGGAGTTGTATGGTACAAAGTGCAACAATTTATCTCTAAGTGGGAGATTGTTGAGTTGTGGAGCTAAATGTGGTGTATCGGTCTAATACTTTCACTCGGCGGTGTTGTCCTTGTCCTTCATATTCTTTTAGGCCTCTTTTATACTCCTTTGTTTAAGGTTGATCAACCTTCTTCTCTATCTTGTACCTCCCAGGCTTTACCTATTTACTATTCATACCTACTTAAAGAAAAACAAAACGTATGCAATACAATATTCACACTACATTCACATTTGAAACACGCTCAACAATCCTAAACTACCGAGTGATAAGGCTTAGAACAATAATAATTGACCATTAGGTCCCACACCCTTAATGTGCATGAAAATAGACTTGTAGCTTTGGTTTTCAAGAAATTAGATCGTGGCTCCATTGTAGTTATAGATGAAATCACACCATTTGCTTGTCCAAGAACCGATCATGATCCTACAATACATATATAAGAAATAACTAGTGTTGTTTATGCAAAATCACACTTTTCTTGTTTGGGATAGTCATGAATTAGGATTCTTGTGGAACTATATATTGGTACAAAGGTGTAACGAGGTGATCCAACCCTAATTTACATTCAAATAGGTGAGAGTTGTTATTCTACAACTATTCCTAAGTCAAATTGGTCTTGACAATTATTGAAACATTATAAAACTTTCACCGTGGCAATAAAATTGGCATCCTCAAGCTTTCACTACGGGGGTTAGTGGAAATGGTACTTTCCCGTCGAATCTAACTTTGCACATTTGGGGAATGTCGAATGACCACACAAGCATCAAGATTTTCAAAATTTTAAGAAAATTGGACGTGCCAATGTAGAGTTGATCGAGCCCTAGTTATGGGCGGAGAGAAGGCAAATATCTATCACAAAGAGAATTATTTGGACGTTTCAAAACATGAAATAAATTTCCTTGTGGTTGTCATGATCCAATTCAATCATTCCATGCTTCATAGTAGATGTATCGATCCAAAATACCCATTATCAATTTCTCCCCTCTCGTTCGCGTGTAGTAATTCACCATGAATGCAAACAAAACAATGAATAATAAGTTAAAAACTTGCAAAAATATCGTTGTAAGACTTCAAGCTTATTTGATTATGTTCAATGATAATGATTACAAGATCGACTCGAGGATATTGATCAATCAATCAAAATTCTGAATTTTACATGCTCAAAAACACCTTCCATAATATTTCTCAATTGCATCCTACAATAGTTCATCTACCACTAAATTTAGAGATCCGTTCAAACTCCCCTTGTTCCATGGAACTAACTTCAATCCATGTGAGACTTGGATTGCCAAGTTAATTTTTGCACAATTTTGGCCTTGCGCACCACAATAGGCCTTATTTAGGAATTACAACACACACAAAATTTTGAAAATTCAAACAATAAGAAATGGAGGGTAATGGCAATTCAATGCTCAGATTGTCCTAGACTCAACACCAAGATGACATAGCTATGACAATCATTGTGACAACTTTATGATGTTCCCGCATCATTATACCCTTGAGCAAAAGAAACCTCCTTCATGGGATTGTTGTCCTTCATCAACTCTGCTTACACTGGAGCCCACCTTGAGAAGATCAATCTCAGTCATCCATGTTGCATCCTCAGCTGGAAAATTCTTCCATTTTATTAGATACTAGTAATACTCCTTTTCTCTGGTCTTCTTAAGCAACTTCTTGTCCAAAATAGTCTCTACTTCCTTTGATACTTCCTTAGGCATTTGTAGCTCCCATTGAACAACCTCTTCTTTCTTTATTTCAATTCCATCCATAGCCTCCTCTTCACCTTTATATGCATACATGTCTACAACATTGAAGATTGGAGAGATTCCACTCACCTGGAGGCAACTCTAATTCATATGCATTATTGAAAAACTTTCTCAATATCTTCGCATGGACCAATTTTCTTCACTTTTGGCTTGTTATACTCCTTGGGAAATATTTCTTTTACGAGGTGGGAAAAAACAAGGTCTCCCACACTTAAATTCAACTCTTTTCTCTTCTAATCTGCTCTTTGCTTGTATTTGATGGCATTTACTTCAAGTTTCATCTTCACTTATTCATATAAATCTTGCATTGCTTTGGCAAAGTCCTTTACATCTACACTTCTTGTTTCCATCTTGTCTAGGTTTCTTAGTTCATAAACACCTCTTGTGTGTATTCCATACATAATTTGGAAGGGACTAATCCTTGTACTTTTGTTAGGGGAGTCATTGCATGTAAACCTAGCTTGTGCAAGTGCAAGATCCCATTGTTTTGGGTGCATGCTCACTAGACTCCTTAGAATGTTTCCTAGGATTCTATTAACAACTTTAGTCTGACCATCAATCTGAGGATGATAGGTTGAGTAGAAACTCAAATGTGTTCCCAATTTCTTCCAGAGGGTCCTCTAAAAATGTTCAACAAATTTTGTATCTCTGTCTGAAACTATGCTTCTTGGCAAACCATGCAACCTTACAATTTCCTGGAAGAACAAGTTAGCTATGTCTGTTGCATCACTTGCCTTTATGCATGGGATAAAATGAGCCATTTTTGTGAACCTCTCAACTACAAAAAATATAGAATGATGACCTTTTTATGTCTTTGGAAAACCAAGTACAAAATCCATGTTTATGGAATCCCAAGGTCTACTAGGAATGGGTAATGGTTGATATAGTCCAACATTTTGACTGTTGCCCTTGCTATATTGATATACCTTGCATTTTTATACAAACCTTTTGACATATTTATCCATCCCTAGCCAATATTAATGATTACTCGGTTGTGCAGTGTTTTATTTCGCCTAAAGTGTCCTACTAAGGTGCCACTGTGCTTCTCTTTCAACAAGTTCTCCCTCATGGAACTCTTTAGAATACAAAGTTGGATGCCCTTGAATAACATACCTTGTTGCAACATATAGTCCAACCATTGACTTCTATTTCCCATAATTGGTTTTCTACAAGCATTGTATGCCTCCTTGAATTCTGCATCATCTTCATACATCTCTTTCGATTCTTCAAAGCCTTATGTTCACTTGAGATTCCTGCAAAACCAAAAATATCTTGCTCAAAGCATTTGCAACCTTGTTAGTTGGACCCTTTTTATGCTTTATGGTAAATGTAAATCCTTGCAAAAATTCTACCAACTTAACATGCTTTTGACTTAGCTTGTTCGATTACTAATAAATTGCAATGCATAGTTATCGATGAACAAGACAAACTCTTTAGGCATAAGATAATGCCTCCACTTCTTCAAGGCTTGTATGAGTGCATAAAACTCTTGTTCATATGTTGAATACTTCTTTTTAGCATCACTTAGCTTCTCACTAAAATATGCCATTGGTTTTCCTTCTTGTCTCAAAACAACCCCTATTGCACAACCCAGCATCGCACTCAACTTGAAAAATCTTATTGAAATCATGTAGGTCGAGAATAGGCCCTTGATTTACCTTCTTTTTAACCTGAACACCAAACTATCATCGAAATATACTATGAAAAAATTACCTATGAATTCCTTGAGCACTTCATTTATTAGCCTCATGAAAGTGCTTGGAGCATTGGTCAAGCCGAAAGGCATGATTAACCAATCATTAAAACCATCATTAGTCTTGAAATTTGTCTTCCACTCATCCCCTTCTCTAATTATGATATGATGGTATCCACTTTTCAAGTCTATCTTTGAGAAATATGTAGCTCCAATCAAACAATCAAGAAAATCATCCATTATAGGTAATGGAAATCTAAACTGATGGGTATCTTGTTGATAACTCTAAAGTCAGTACACATCCTCCAAGTTCCATCCTTCTTAGGACTCAACATTGTAGGGACAACACACGAGCTTAAACTCTCTCTTACCGGCCCCTTGTCCAATAATTCCTACACTATTTGATCTCTTCATTCTCTCTTGGAGTCATTCTTTAAGCACTAAACATGACATAGCTACGAATAATAGTCTTGAGCTAGGCTCAAATAAAAATAAATCAAATCCAATAAACCTAGATCTAAAGCGAATCCATAAACACAAAATGACCGAGTTATTTGGCTCAAATAAGCCCCGAATTAAAATGCGAAATCGAGAGGCACGAGTTCAAAGGCTTACCATTGTTCGGAAGTCGAGCCATTGCACACAAGAATGGATAGTAAAACAATGAAACCCCTACAACAACACGACCATGAAAGCAAAAATAAGAACGTAAAACCAAACCAACTCTCAACTAAAGTACAATGGCAGCCACCGGACACGAAGCATGAGTTGGATCAAGAAGAAATACTTGGTGAGAATCTGAATGGTGGTGGCAACAAAATATGGCTTTAAAAGGATAATAATGATGACCAATCTAGGTATATACATAGTCCATACAAAAATCATGAGCTCTCCGAGTTAATAATCGACCTAGAGCACCAAAAAATAACTCAAAATCTTGAGGACTGGTAATAAAGGTAGTCACCTACAAATTTTCGACAAAGTTTCCCAACAACACCGAAGCTTCTCGAAATGACAAAAGCCAAGTGATCAAGGTAAAGTGCATTTATGGTTTGAGATTCCCTAACACAAGCCAAACCAACCGTGGTAAAAGGTTAACCAAGTGTTTATGCTTGAGTTATCACAAATGCCTATGTGCTAAAATATGAATGACTATTTGCATGGTAAAAGGGGGCATGATTAATATTAGCCATGGTTAGAGAGTGACTAATTTGCATGAGTCAAAGATACAATTATATCAACGATACATGTAATCCAAAAATGCACATGATACCAAAATAAACCTTTCTACTGAGATAGGACAAAGCTATAATTACCTTGAAAGCTCCAAAAATACCTTAATATTTTGTCAAAGGATAATTTGACCAGTTTGACTAAGGAGGCAAAAATAGACCATGCGAGACTTTTGGACTATATAGCTAATTATAGATTCCTTATATTTAAGAAATTGTATTAATTTTCAAAGAGGAAGTTAAAATTACGTATGCAGGGGGCTCTTATTGGACTTGTTTCCAAAAATAGCCAACTTGTCTAATTTTGGCAAGTGTTATTTTTAGCGCTTGAGGGGTAAGCTTGTGTTATTTATACCTTGCTTTTGCAAGAGTAAGGGGATTATTATTGTTTTTCAGACTTATGATGCATACCTATTGTACCCAGTGCACCTTTTGAGTAAAAAGATTGGGTTTTCTTGAATTTCAAGCTTTGTGTAGTGTGTTATAGTAGGTTAGAATTGTATTTCAGTGAATATTTTGATTCCTTTGCATGCTAGTAATCTCACAACACCTCCATCAAGTTGTTTTGACCATTTTGCAAGTCACGTAAGTGTCTGTCAATGCCTTTGTGAGTGTAAAATATGTTAAATAATGATTGTAGTGAAGTTTACCAACCTTTTATTAGTCATTAAGTGTGCTTTTGTGCAAACTTGAGTCCTAAAACATTGGTGTATCACCTTTTTATTCACTTTCATTAATTTCCAGTTTACTCATATCCCTCAACCCCACCAGTTTAGTAGTTTTAGGTGACCCATCAAGGGAACCAACAACCCGCTCTGGAGGTTCTCCATAGTCCGAGGCACCCATAACTCGGAGGAGATCCCGTTGTATCAACCGAAGCGAGTTAGATTTCTTTTCCAACACAACGTTGCACTTTGGACCGATCTGATAATAAATCGTGAGTAAGGAATCACAAACTTACCACCATAAAAGCCCCTACTACATGGGGTGACATCATATAAATCCCATTACAGTCACTCTTGTCTTTTCACAATTCACTTGTTGTATAGGCCTCTTCAATCCACCTTGTATTAAACACGCCTAATGGTAATCATACACTTTCCAATAACTTCAAAAAACCAATAGTGAGAAGAATAATCAATCGATATATTGTTTACAAGTCTATGTACCTAGAAGGTAAAAATAAATTATTTTAACATCTTTGGATGACCAAAGTAGGTAATTTGGACTCAAAAGCACAACTTATGACATCTAATCGACATCACTAAAAGGAACTCCAACAACAAATAGAATAATGAAGTATCAAAGCCACATCCAAGAAGAAGTACAACTAGAAAGAAAGGGAAATGAATATGAATAGGTGAAACTCTAAACAAAGTGTAAGAATTAGTCAAAAGAATCACCAATAGAGTCAGAGAAGTTTGTCATAAAGTATAAGCATAATTGTGGGCATAATTGTGGTCCACACAAGGAGCCAATAAAAATTTCCTTAAGAGCTTACGTATCCAGTAAGCCCATAACTCTGTTATCAACATCAATCCAAGGTCATGTCAAACAATGTAAAAATAGGAAAAAATTTATTTTCTTTTTAAAAAATCTCAAAAAAGAAAGAATAGACATGCAATATTAGAATTACTAGGTTTCTTTCAGACTCTAATAATACAAAAAGAAAATTGTGCAGTTACCTCCATCTCATACAATCTAATTTGGAATTGATGTATGCCAAAAGACGCTCATCACACAAATAAACAAAACTAGCAATATCTAAGTAAGGAAACACTAATCACATCGCATGATAAAAACCTCGAAGAAAAAGACCAAAGCTCATACTCGATGATTTCTCCTGGTAATCCCACTATATTTGTTAGCAAAGATATCTTATGATTTAGGAGTCCTTTTTATATTTTCAAAGATGAACATATGTCAATAAAGCTTGAAATTGTCTACCATATCAAGATGACAAAAGTTGTAATGTCCCCTTTCCTACACCTAAGGCCTAAGGGCCAATTCGAGTCCAAGCCTTCGTCATACCCAAGGGGCTTTGGACACTGGGGGCTATTGGGTATGAATATCTAGTCCATTTTGTTATAATTCTTCATTGACATAAGCAAAAAGGTGTTTTGGAGGGACTAGATGTTATGTTTTGTCGTTAGGAAGGGGCCACATGGTACTAATGTTCTAATTTTTTGCGTTGGGGTGTTACTTTTGGACCATGGACGACTTAAAAGGGAAAAGTAACTTAAGTTACTTCTATTTTATTGGCCCTTCCGGGGAAAATGCGACTAGGGTCTATTGGGGCTCTTTTGCCTTAAAGAAGTTATATAAGGAGTTGGGGAAAAAGGAAAATGAATTTTGCATACTTAATTATTTTCTTTCACATGCTCTGTTGTTGTTTGCAAATCTACAGCTTGTGGAGTGAAATCCCACAGGAATCCTAGCTTCGGTGGTGAGAGATCCATCCCTAGCTAGCAGGGCATTCTTTGGTAGTGAGATATCTACCTAGTAGATTGTCATTTTGGAGTTGTTTGCGGGGATGTTTTACGAGAGATATTTTAAGAGATTTCAGAGGAAGAGTTTTGAGGGTTTTGGGGGCATTTGGGGAAGATAATCAGAGGGTTTTCAGATCAGATTTACGGCAACCATTTGGGCAGGGCTTAACATCACTTTGAAGGCATCTTCATCAATTTCTAACCCTTTTCCAAGTTAGGCGACTTGTTTGGATTATTGCAACCTTTATTTAAAGGGTTTCAGGTGGGCCATTTTCAGATATGAAGGTTGAAATATCATCTCCTATATTTTTAAATGTTATTTCCAAAGTCTCATAATTTTTGCACTTGAATTTGGAGAGTTACAAATTTTAGAAGTTTTCCAGCTATCTAGGGCACGCTGTAATTTTCTAGTAGCATTTTATTATATGAAAATTTCCAAAAACAACTCTCTAATGTTCTTTATAATATTAGCAAGCTCTCTTTAAATTATCAAGTAATTCGGGTGGATATTTTGGGAGATATTGATTTTCTTTAGTTTGTTGCCCTAATTGTAAAAATCAATATTTTATTTGGTTGCAAATTTTCAATATTTTGTGCATTTTAAAGTGGTATCCCAGAAGGGATATTTCAGTGATATATAAGTTGTTGTTCCTCCATCCTGTGTGGATTAAATATGGTAGTTGGAAAGATCTCAATGTGGGTTTTATAAAGGAAATGTTCACCAACCTGGTGAAACAATAGAAGCCACTAACCTTTATTTGAGCCACTCACTCGAGAATTTGAATCAAAGCAAATTTTAGGACAATAAGGAAAAAGGTGAGAACAATGATAAAGGGCAGCCAATAGAGGTGATTGACGAGGATTCTTGTTAGAGGAAATACCAATCTTTGAGTAAGGGTTTCAGAGATAATTTGTCATTTCTAGATTATTGCATGATGAAGATTGGTAGCAAGCCCAAGCGAGATCATCATATTCCGCTACCTGAATTACAAAAGATATCATTTGAACAACAAATAACAATGCCACATGAGGTAATTTCAGATGATGGAGATAATGTTGATCCAAAGATGTTTGAAGACCAAGTGAAAGAAGAAGAAGCTTCTAGAGAAAAAGGTATGACTTTTAATGAGCAAAATATTTGTGGCAAGAAGGAACAAACATGGCTGGTTGGTTGCAAAATTGAAAAAGATATTTCAATCCAAAAGGTACCTATCAATCCTCCAAAGAATAAGTCATTATCATATGGGATGGATTTACCAAGCAGTAATGAGCATAAATTTGTGAAAGGTGTTGATTCTTGTTCCACTTATTCTCCATCTTCTAAAATCATGAATCACAATAGGGATGGTGTTATTTTGGAGGTTTCTAAATCAGCAATAGAAGGTGAACCTTTTGATGATATTCTTTATAGTGAAGTTAGTAGTAGCATGGATTTATTTCATCATCTTCATCTTATATCACTACAAACAGTTTTATCATGATGGTATTCAACCTATTGTCTATAAGAATGCTAAGAATTTGGTACATTAAAGTCAAGTCATCATGAAGACAAAGAGTGATGATCTTTACGAGGAGATACAAGAGAAGCAAATATGGAAGACCTTACAGGATATAAGGGTTCATGGGCATTATAAGGTATGGGATCCACGGTAATATGTGCAGAATTATCCAAAACTATCAATTATGATTTTGAAAACTTTGTGGACTGATTTTATAAGCAAAAGAAGGAATTCAAATGTGTATTTTTAGATTACAAGTGTTGGCAAAAGCATAATTTCTTCATGGGAGACTCAGTGCAAGAAGGAGAGTACCTCTCAAGGTACTAGCGTTGGTTTTTATTGCTAAAAAGGGTAAGAGAATATTTTTAATCATCTTCATCCTGTGGGTGTGTATAACAACAATGTACCATAAAGAGAGGAGAAAATGCTTTATTAATAGAGCCCATGACTGATTTTTATACCAGCTACATGGTGGAACCCTTGGAAGGGTTAGTGAGGGCATGTGGTCCTCAAAGTGCTCAAAGAATCAGGGTGCAATTTCTTTGGTAAAAAGAAGAGTTGAATTCAAGGTGCATTCATGACTTTAGCATCCTAAGGTATGAGAATGGTTACCATTTTCCTAGCTTGTTGAGTTCTCCTATGTTGTTGCCACGTTTCTATTATTTGGGACAACATTTACATGCTTGGATGATTAAGGAATACTATTTCATAATCACGCCTCAAGGTATGCTAGATGGGATAAACACATCCTCCATTCACATTGCTCTTGATTCGAGTAATACGCATATGTTGGCGAAGAAAATAATGTAGAGCCCATGATATTAAAAAGGACATGAGTTATGTGGTATATTTATTGTGGTTGAATTTCTTAGAGGTAAGACTATTTTTGGGATGCAATGGTTGCATGATGTTAAGGAAAACGATGATGCATGGGTTGAAAAATCAAAGGAGAATGAAGATGTTGATCCTATATTAGAAATTCTAAGTTGCAAAGGTATGATGAGTAGCCCCAATTATGCTATTTAAGATGTGTTGTCTTCTCTCATAACGAGAATCAATGGGTACAACAAAAGGTATGAAGTTCCTTATGATAAAGTTTATGGATGCACGAGTTATAATATTGATTTCCCTTTCTCTTGCATTTACGAGGAAATGAAAATATGGGGAAAGAGAATAAAGTATGATGAGGGAGCAGCCATGTGTATTCCCAACATAGGATGACTTGAGGAGTTATGTCCATGGAAAGATATGTCTTGCACAAATAAGGTAACTCATTTCTTTATTATCATTAAGAGATGTGTGGTACTTGAATGTGTTTATACATTTGGGTTACTTGAAGTTGAAATCATTCATTGAACATATTGGCTTCCATCTTTTGGGAAATTTGCATTCATCCCCGATGTGGATAAACTAAAAATTTTCAAGGAAAACAAAGAAATCAGATTTCATGGTATACAAGGGATTGCAAAATATGTGATTAATGAAGAAAGAAGCATGTCGTTGCAACGGTTCAATTATGAAGGAACGCAATCGTAAGCTAGAAAAATACACTATTAATAAGGAAATAAAATACCAATAATCATACCTCCTCCTTCGCGTTCCGTGAAAGAAACCTCGAATGGGCTAGGAAACTTGGATTGAGCCACGATTTTTGATATGTAGGTGCTTTTCTTCAAGACGGAGCAAGACCTTCCTGCAACAACGATCCTCTTACTTTGACTTTGGATGGGAAAAAGGATTATGAGACTATTTTGGCATTAGGACTAGCAAAAGGATGTTCTTTGCTCAAAGGATGCAAGAACTTAGATATGGCATGAAAGCTTATTTTCCGTGTGTTTAGAGGGGAGGGGTAAGGTTGTATTTATAGCTTTGAGGGAGTGATTAACTTAGATTAATTTAAGTAATCATGGTTTGAAAATGTGGGCAAGATTAAGTGAGTGGTTTGAAATGTAGGCAATATTAAGTGGGTGGTTTGAAAATGTGGGCAAAATTAGGTGAGTGGTTTGAAAATGTGGGCAAGATTAGGTGAGTGGGGACCACGAAGAATGGATGAGGATTTGAATTATTTTTAATTCATAAGTGGAGGATTTTAGGTGAGTGGGGACCACAAATGGTGGTGGGTGAGGATTTGAATTTGAATTTTTAATTCAATAGTGGAAAAACATGGAGAATAATGACATGTGGTGAGAATTAGATTATTTTTAGATTTTGAAATGGATAATTAATCAAATTATATTTGATTAATTTAGAAGTGTATTTTGTGGGAAATGAGGAAGGGAATTAATTGATTTAGGATAGATGTGAAATTGGGGTGTCTACATTTGCCCCTCTTTGGAAGGGTACTATGAAAGTAGTGTCCTTTCAAAGAAAGTAAACAGTATGGGGAAGAATTCAATCTACTTTTTAAAAGGTAGAGCGAATGTTTGTTGGGGAAAATGGAAAGTGGTGAGTGACGGATGTTATAGTATCCTCTAAGACAAAAATGTCATGAGAAGATGTGATTATGATAGATGTGGTGATGCCCCCTCGAGAGGACAGCGAGAATGAAATATACGACAAAACTCTCGAAAAGAAAGGAAATGGATTCGGTGGAGAAGAGGATAATAATGGAGTGGAAGAGGCTGGAATGACCCATGCAGCGACGCAAATGGAGAAAGGATTCAATCGACCTTGAATGCTAGGTGTGAGGTGTGTGGGAAAGAGAAAAGGGAATGGATAGGATTGGGAGTTGATTATGAGAAGAGTAAGGGAGATAGGGGAGGGGAAAAAAAAGGAATGAAAGAGGTAGAAATAAGAGAGAGGGATGATAGGGGAAGAAGGGAATGATGAAGGACAAACAAGGCAAAAAGAGGAAAATGACGAGTAGAGGGTGAAGGGATGAAATAGAGAGATGTGCAAAATGAAGGAAGCAACAAAGATAGTAAAGAGGGATACGTGAAAGTGAAATAAAAGAGAGCGAAGAAAAAGCAGGTAATGGGAAAGGATAAATAAGAAGGAGAAAACAAGGTGGGAGTAGGGGGTGAAATGGAGGAAATGGAAAGAGGAAAAAGAAGAAGTAGAACGGAGAAAAAAAAGAAACTATGAGGGCGAGGAAAGTGTGAAAAGAGGAGAGAAAGGAAGAGAAACAGATACGAGAATGAAGCGAAAAGGTAGGGGGTGGTAGAAAAGGAGAAGTGGTGGAAGAAGCGTGAAAATTAGGGGAGAGGAAAGGAGGATAGAACGAATACAAGGAGAAGATTAAAGGAATCATGTCATTGCGAGGAAGACCAAGGACAATAATATGGAGCAGATCGTATGGAGATGCATGTGGAGGGTGGTATGATAAAAAAAAGATAGGACAACGGCCCGAACAACCCGGGTTATCGATGGGGAAGTAAGGAGGAAACGTGATGGAAAAAGGGGAAGAAGATGATACAAGGAAGGGAAATAAGATGAGGGGTGGGAGAGAGAAGAGGATAACAAAGAAAATAATGTAGAAGGAAGGGAATACAGAAAGGGGGTAATAAGTGGAAAGGGAATGGTATAAGGAATGTTCAAAGAAGAAAGAGGGGAGGAATGACATCGATTGGAAAAGATGTGGAGATGCATGAAATGAGGATACTAGGATGACGAGAAAATAGGAAAAGGATGTATGATGAAGATAGTAAAGATATTGAAGAGGGCAAAGAGGAGATGGAGAGATGGGTAAGAAGCGACAAGAAAGGGTAGGAGTGAGGGAAAAGAATAGGAGAGAAAAGAGAATAGGGGATAGAAGAGGAAATGCCAATGAGGGGACGTTAGGGAAATCCCCTTGACAATGAGTGGTGGGGAAGGGTGAGAGAAAAAAATGAAGAAAAGGAGAAAACTAATGAGAATTTGGAAAGGGTAACGCCAATAAAGGGACGTTAGGAAAACCCTTTGACAATGAGTGGTGGGCTTAAAGGAGGAAGGAATGAAGGGAAACTCTAGAAGGTCAAGGAGTGAATGAGGTCGTGCGAGAATGAGGATTGATAATTTTAGGAAAACTCGTTGACAATTATTAGCGCAGGAAGAAGAAGATGATGATGAAAGAATGATATAGGAGTGTTAATAATAATGGCGAATGTGTGTGTGGGTAGAAATGTGGGGGAATTTGAGAAGAGGAAGTGGAAAGAGTGAAGAATATGGGAGAGATGAGTTGGGACTAAGTGGAAGCGAGGAGAGGATGTGGGTGATGAGGATGAGCGAGGTGAGGATGAAGAACGAAGACATGAAAATAATGGGAAGAAAGCGGTATGAAGGGTGATGGATCAAGAAGAGGAAAATGGGGGAAAAGAATGTGATTGTAGGTGGAAGAGATGAGTTGTATGTTGTAAGAGGATATGTGGAGAAAGGATAATAGTAGGAGGAAAAAGTGGGTAATAAGAGATACCAGGTGGAAGAAGCGATCAACAAAGTGAACGAAGAATGAGGCGGGGGAGAAGTTCACGATGAAGAGTTAAGTGTAGGGAGGACCCTGACATAAGATTGTCATGTGATGGAAGTGGTTAAGTAAGATTGCCATGTGAGCAAAACTGGAGATGACAAATGGTCAAGCGAGAAGTGGTGTTTGCGAGAATCGAAAAGGAGGTGAAAGGATGTGATAATGGGGAATGCCGAGAAAAAATGAAGGGTGAAGGGTGTGTAGTGATGGGGAAAGGCAAGGAGACAGATCATCCTTAAGAGGGACTCTTAAGTGAGATCGCCATGCCGGGTGAGTGGTTAAGTAAGATTGCCAAGTAGAGGAGGGTGATAGTGGTGGGAAAAAGATGTAATGATGGGGAATGAAGAGGAAATATGGATGGTGAGATTGGAGAGTGATGGGCGAGTGTAAGATGACATGTCATGCTTAAGAGAATCTCTTAAGTAAGATCGTCATCTTCTTTAGAGAGGTTTCGTAGGGTCACCCACCCAACCGCGGGGATGATATGCAAAGAGAAAGACAAAATGATATTGGGGATAGGGGTGGAATGGTAGGGTGAAGAAGATGATCGCGATGAGAGGTGGGAGAAATAAGATGGGGAAATATGATGGGATGGGGGAAGGCCACAGGGCAGATCAACCTTAAGTGGAAGTATTAAGTAAGATTGCCATGCGGCTGGAATGGTTAAGTAAGATCGCCAAGCTGAGGAAGAAGAAGGATGATGTTAGAGTTGGTGGGAATAGGGTATGACAAAATGGACTGAAGGGGAACCCTCAAGTGAATTTTCCATACTACGAGAGCGTGTAAGTAGGATGACCATGCATAAGGTGGATTTGGGGAAGGATGAGAAAAGAGTGAGTGAGGTATGCCTAAGTGGTATATGATATGAGATGAGGTGATAATAAGAAAGAAAGGACACAAAGGAGTGTAACATGAATGGATGAAGGATATATATGCGGTGGAGGCGGAGAGTGTGAGGGGAATCCTTAAGTGGGATGCCCACGTGGTCGAGTAATGATGCGGGAATGGGAAGTAGAAGAGGTGGAGTTGGAAGATGTGTTTGGTGGTGATGGTTATTTGATGAGAGGGAGGTGGTGAAGAAGCTTCTACGGCGGGAAGATCTTAGGGAGAGGGTAAACCTCTTGAGGATTCCATATAGAAGGGGTTATTAAGTAAGATTGTCAAGTGGGAAGAAAAAGGGTGAAAGGAAAGAAGACCAATGGGTGAGAGGGGACAGGAATGGTGAGAAGGGTAATATGGGTATAAGCGGCGGAGGAGTAAAAATGAGAAGTGAGAATGAATGGATCAAATACATGGTGATCATGGTGGGGGAGAAGGAGAGCTGCTTTGGATAGTGAATACTACTTGAGAAAGATCGTCAAGTAGGATTCGCAAGCTGCAAAAGTGATCAAGTAGGATTCGTAAAGCTGGAGAATGCATTAGTATGGGTGAATGGATGGGGTGCAAAGTAAGATGTTGATCATGCGGGAAGATACTCATGTGACGAAAAGTATCTTAATTTTAATATAGCACATAACAGGATGCATCGTGATATAAAAGATCGAGATGACTAGGGCGTAATATGCGTGATAGCATAGACGGGGGGCCATAAAAAAGGTTTGATGCCCGAGTCGATATGCAAATGGAGGAGAGCATAGGAGAGGCCATCAAGAAAGTATGATGCTCCCGATACGACATGCAATCGAGATAAAATAAGAATATTACGAGAGAACACCAGGATACATAAAATCAAGATGCCCCCTGTAATATATCAAGATACAAGAAAGCAATTAATAATTTACCACTAATAATGCAACACAAGAACCAATAAACGTGTCCCTAACGTGTTCCACAGTGATGATTGATTAGATGTGCCCCCAGTAGAGGATTAAGGATTGGGTCGATCTCCTCAAACAAGGAAACAATGAGAGCGGATTTTCCCAAGCGAGGATTCACGAGGAGAAGTGGTTTGAAATTGGTAGTCATAAGGTGGTTGGACCATTTGTTTGGGATAATAGTTCAAAGGATGAATTGTGTTGCTTATTGAGTTTTTACGATTTTGTGGATGTTTTTGGTCTTTTGAAATTTTTGCAAATGTTTTTGTATTTTGGATATTTTCTAATGTTTTTGTTTTTGGATTTTTGGATTTTCTAATGTTTGTTTTTGAATTTTATAATTTTTTTAGATTTTTTGGAGATTTTTGAATTTTTTTTTTTTTGAGGATTTTTATACTTGGGAATTTGACGATTTTCAAATGTTTTTGGATTTTGAGATTTTACACTGCGATTTTGGATTTTTGGATTTTGACGATTTTCAAATGTTTTGGATTTTTGAATTTCTACACTATTTTTAGATTTTTGACGATTTTCAAATGTTTTTGGATTTTGAGATTTTTACATTGTTTTTAGATTTTTTACATTGAGTAGCAATTTATGGCCCCGAGTGCGAGACTTATTTTGAGAGGCGATAAACCAGGATATTATTCGTATGTAGCGTGTTCGGTGTGGGTAACTTATGCTCAAAATAACACAAATTCTCTTTCTATTGGCGAGGATATGGTGGTGATGATATGATGAAAAGAATTCCAGCTCCATTCTTGACTCCACACAACTAGTAAGATGTGTGGGCTCATCATCGAGAATCAAGAAGGACGCAAGAGGTGGATAATGAATATAGAGACAAATGCTAACAACAATCCCTTTGGGAAATTGTGACTCCATTCTTCATAATGGTCTTGAACCGGTTTCAAAAATGGCTTTCACTTTATGAGTCACATCTTAGACTTAGCAGGTTATGTGGCCTATTGATTGATAAGATATGAGGTTAAGGGATAGTTCTCTCTTCACTTAGGCATCTAAATTATGTGTTTGGGGATTCTATAATTTGTAAGCTTTATAAGATTTTGTATTTTTGAAATGACTCCCTATGCCTTGCCCCATGCTACTAGTGAGAAGCAAGGGCTCATCACCAAAGGCAAAATATAGGCGAGTGAATTTCTTTTTAGTCTTTTTTTTTTTTTTGTTTTATTTTATTTTTTTGGGAATATTTTGCAATGTTTTTATGCTTGTATGAGAATGACCCTCTACGCTTTGCCCCATGCCACTTGTAAGAGGCAAGGGTTTATCACCGAAGACAAGACGTAGATGAGTAAGGGCACCTTCCTCCATTCCCAGTCTCACACTACTAGTAAGAAGTGTGGGCTCAACACCAAAGACTATGAAGGACGAAAGATGTGACAATGAATTATTCATAAGTTATTGAATTGATGGATTTTTTATTTTTACAATAGTGCTTTGTATTTGGGAAGAAACGTCTACCCCCAATCTCAGCCCCACACGACTAGTAGGATGCGAGGGTTCAACACCGAAGACTGAGATGGACGACCAAACGAACTGGGTAACGAAGTTTAGAGCTTTGTTATGAAAGAGAGAATGTATTAGAAGGGGATATATTACCATCAGTAAGCTTCTAGGTATGACCATAGAGGAAAGCGACTGAAAGTGGAAGAAGTATGACGCTCACAAACTTAATAGGATTTATACTAACACTTGTCTCATGATGATAAATATGAAGATGTGATTTTGATAAAGAAAATATCTGCCAATGGAAATGAATAAATTTAAATTATTCAGAGATAAGCAATACAAAAGGAACAATGTACACATTGTATCCTGGAATAGTGAACATCTCAAGGATAAAATTTCTTTAAATGAACTGCATTCATTGGTTCATCAAGATCTTGACCATCTGCAGTGGCCAATTTATAGGCTCCAGAGCCAAATTTAGCTGTGATTACATAGGGTCCTAACCAATTAGGCTCAAATTTTCCTTGTTTTTCTCGTTCTTTAGTGGTATTCTTTTGATTTTCTTTTAAAACAAGGTCACCAATTTCAAATTCTCTGGGTCTTACCTTTTTATGATAACTGTGTTGTAGTCGGTTTTGATAGACTTGAAGATGATTGAGAGCATTAAGTCATTTTTCATTGAGAAGCTCAAGCTCCTGAAGCCGTGACTGTCGGTATTCATCCTCATTAATTACATCTTTAAGGGAGATTCTCAAGGATGGGAGTTCTATCTCAATAGGTAAAATGGCTTCACAACCATAAACAAGGGAAAATGGGGTGGCTCCGGTAGGTGTGCGGTAAGATGTACGGTAAGCCCAAAGAGCGGGGTAAATTTGAGTATGCCAATTACATCCATGGGTGTTGACAATCTTTTCCATGATGGATTTTAAGGTCTTATTGGTTGCTTCCGCTTGACCATTGCCCTGAGGGTAGTATGGAGTGGACCATTTAAGTTTGATGTGAAAACGTTTGGCTAGGTCTTTTACATCCTAATTTTTAAATGATTTACCATTATCTGCATGACAGAGCGGATGGAATACCAAATCGACATATGATATTATTGAAAATAAATTTCGATATTTGGCTAGTAACATAAGTGAGAGGCATAGCCTCCACCCATTTAGTGAAGTAATCGGTAGCGGTAATGATGAACTTATGTCCATCAGACGATGTTGGTTTGATTTTACCAATGAGGTCAAGTCCCCATTGAGAGAAAGGCCATGGTGTGGTTATCGATTGTAATGCTTAGGAAGGTGCGTGGATAAGATTTCCATGCTTTTGACATGCTTGACAATGTTTGACAAAATGACATGCGTCACTTTCCATGGTGGGCCAATAATATCCAACTCGCTAGGATTTTCTTGGCTAAGGCGATACCATTCATGTGTGCTCCACAGATACCAGAATGGACTTCAGCTAAGACACTCGAGGATTCTTCTGATTAAGACATTGGAGCAAGGTGCCATCATATCCTCGTTTATAAAGAGTTTCTGCTAAAATGGTGTAACGAGAAGCACGTTGTGCTAAAGCACGTTGTGCTAAAGCACGTTTATGCATTGGTTTCATGTCGGCAGGAAATGTTTTATCACGAATGAAGGTATAAAGATCATGGTACCAAGGGTTATTCGGACCCACAATCTCACATACCATAGTGTTTTCAGGAAGATCATAGGCAGGCATTAAGAGATGTTCTACGAGAAAATGTGCAGGGTTGACTAGATGTGATTTCTAATAGGGATCCAATGGTTGCCATAGTGTCGGTAGATTTATTACGAATTATGGGGATTTGATCAAAGCTAATTAATCGAAAATAGATTCGAAGGCTATCCACCATGCGTTTATATGGGATAAGTTTTCATCCTTGACACTGGTATTCATCGATAACTTGCTTGATGATAAGTAAAGAATCACCAAAATCTGACTAATTACAGTAAGATTCCAAGATATAGCCAGTTTTAACCCTGCGACGAGAGCTTCATATTCTGCGATATTGTTGGTACATGGGAATGCTAAGCGAAATGATTTGGGGATAACATGTCCGCTGGGTGTGATAAGCAAAATACCAGCCCCTGAGCCATGGAGATTACAAGATCCATCAAAAAATAGAGTCCAAGCTGGCGCGATGTCTATGTGTAGAATATCTTCATCAGGAAAAGAAAACTGAAGTGGTTCTGTGCCAGGAAGGGGTGCCTCGGCAAGTTGGTCGGCAAGGGCTTGTCCTTTAATTGCTTTTTGTGGAACAAACTCGACATCGAATTCACTAAGTAATACGACCCAACTAGACATTCTTCCCGTGAGAATGGGTCTGGACAACAAATACTTGAGAGGATCAATTTTGGCAATCAACTTAGTTGTGTGATTGAGCAAGTAATGACGTAACTTATGGAATGCAAAGGCAACCTGCTAAGCATACTTTTTCGATTTGGGAATAACGTATTTCGTGCTCAATAAGTGTTCGACTAAGGTAATATACAGCCTGTTCTTTTCCTTGATTGTTATGTTGTGCTAGTAGAGCTCCTATGGCATGTTCAGTGGCAGATGTATAAAGCAACATAGGTTTATCGGCAACTGGTGACATAAGAACAGGTGGACTAGAGAGGTATTCTTTTAACTTAGCAAAAGAATCTTGGCAATCGTGGTTCCAGTGAAAGTGTGCATCTTTCTTGAGTAAGCGATTAAAGTGATGGCACTTGTCACCAATTTGTGATATGAAATGTCGAATAGATTGTATCTTTCCTGAAAGGCTGCGTAATTCTTTTAGGTTTTGAGGAGGAGACATTTCCATGATGGCTTTGACTTTGGTAGAGATCCACTTTTATGCCTCTTCGTGAGACAATAAACCCTAATAGTTTACAGAGGTTACTCCAAACACACATTTCTTTGGGTTAAGGCAGAACCTTATACTCACCTAATCTATCGAAAATGCGTCTCAACACCTTGGATGCCCTATTTGTGTTTTAGATTTTGCTAATATATCATCAACATAATCTTCCATGATATCATGTAACATGTCATGGAAGATACGATCATTGCTCGTTGATAGGTGGCACCGGCATTTTCAAGCCGAAAGGCATGACCTTATAATGAAGGTGCCACATGGTGTAGTAAATGTCGTTTTATGTTGATCTCCTTCAAAGCAATCGTATTTGATTGTAACCGGAGAATCTATCCATTAAGGAGAGCATTTCATGGCCTGTAGTAGAATCGACAATCATGTCTATATTTGGCAAGGAAAGTCATCTTTGGGACAAGCCTTGTTTATGTCACGGAAGTTTGTGCATATTCTAATGCCAAGAGTTTTCTTGGTGACGGGAACTATGTTAGATATCCATCTTTGAATAATCAATAGGTTTGATGAAGTCGGCTTCAAGAGTTTCTCGAGTTCGGTTTTAACAAGTAATGCAACTTGGGGATGCATTTTACGTAGTTTTTGCTTTACAGGTTTTGCATCTGGATGTACCACAAGATGGTGTACTACAAGAGATGGGTCAGGCCTGGCATGTCCTTATATGTCCATGCAAATATATCTTGGAATTCAATAAGGAGTGTTGTGAATTCCATGCATTCTTGGTCAGACAGACTAATGCCAAGTTGTAAAATTTTTGGTTGTTCGGTGGTGCCAATGTTTATGTCTTTTGTTTCTTCTACAAGCATTTTAGATGTATCCTTTTCAGAGAATGATGCTAATGGTTGATGTAGGTTATCAGTGTCGGGTGTTTGTTGGAATTTTTTGACATGTTTATTGGATAGGGTGGCGGTGAGGTTTTGACTATGGGAAATCCTCTGTTTGCGCTTTTGATCCAAATTTTCTGACGGTGAAGGATCTGAATATTTTATCTCTTCGCCAAAATAGGCCGATTCATTTAGATTGATTTCAAATCCTTTTCTATGGTCTAAAGTAGGTATTTGGTTGGCGAGTTCAAGGAATTCTTTGATGGCTTCATCATTTTGGAACATGTCCATGGTTTGCATGATGTGGTTGGCCATGAGTACATGAGACTCGGATGTGTAGGCTCAAAATTGATGACATTAATAGAGAAATGTTCAAAGGCAAGATGTGTTTCAAATGAGGTCCTCAAAAAAGACTACATGGAGACCTAATGTCATTATCAAAACTAGTGTGTCATCATTGTCACTCGAAATTATTATGGGAGCGACATCAAACACCTTGAAACCTAGACCGTGTTTACAAGTGATGTTGTGTGTGCATTTATAGGGTCTAAACGACCTTGTTCATTTGGGCCGAGTCCTTTACCTGCCATCGCATTTTTTCATTATTCGGTGAGCTTTGGTAAATTGAGGGGACTCATAACATGGAGCAAAGTCGTCATTATATAACCAAGATCCTGAAGAACTTGGAATATGTTCGTTGTCAAGATGACCAAACTTTTTCCAAACTGAACTGACCCATTTGGTAATTGGGATGGATTCTCAGATGTGGAGCGTTAGGTTTGCCATAGCTATGTGGGGATTTGGTGATATAAAAAGAGTCTGCCATCTTTTGAAATTGATATTCACCGTATCCCGTGTCAATGATTTTAAATGTGTGAGATGGGGGACCAATAGGTACCTCATGTGATGGGGAAGTTAGTTTGGTAGTCTTAAAAGATGAAGAGAATGGGTTATAAGAAGAAGGGGGTGGATTGAAGGATGAAGGTTGGCTATTCACAGGAGGAGGTATCTTAATAGAGGAGGTGTGGTTGGATGAAGAAGATTGGCTTGGTGAAGAAGAAGATGGTGTGGTGGAAGAATAATTGTTGCTGGAAGAAGCTTGATTAGTGGAAGAAGATGATTGATTAGTGGGAGGAGGACTGGTGGAAGGTGGTTGACGAGCGGATGATAATGGATTGGAAAATGTGTTTTGGTTATGAGATGATGGTTTTGGATTACTGTTAGGGAGTGTATCAGGATCAATGCGTGTTTCATTAGGGATTATACGAGGTGGAGCATATTTATCTGTTGATGGACAATAGTGATCATGTCGATACCGTCCTTGAGGAATCTATGATACTCAAAAGGTTGGGGATACGCACGTAATGTAAATTCCTTGTCAAATGAGGAAACTTAATGCATTGGTGGAATGTTGATGGGGCGAATTTCATGGCATGAATCCATGGTCGTAAACGACAAGAATGTTATAGGTAACTTCTACATCTACCACATGACAGATCGTGTCTAAGGTGATGGGTCCAACTTGGAGAGGCAACGTGATTGTGTGCCTTGAGACTTTCTTTTCGCTATTATCATACCCACGAATGGTTATGATATTGTTTTCCAAATCATTTTCAGTGTAACCTAGACAACGTAAAAGTTTCATGGAACAAATATTTAATGCTGATCCATTGTCGATTAAGACGCACTTGATTTTACGATGAGTTACATAACCCTCGACGTATAAAAAATGATTATTAGCGATATTGGGATTAAGCATGTCATCGGGACCAAAAGATAAAATAGGATGGGGACCGTAAGATGTGCAATTAAAGCTGAAATTATTGTGAATTGATGTCCTCGGGGACACGAGCATTATTCAATGTTTGCATAAGGATGCGTTGTAGTGCGGGAGAAGAATTAAGTAGTTCCATGATTGAAATTTGTGCGGGAGTCTTCTCTAATTGTTTGACAATATTAAATGACGCGCGTAGGTTGTGGGAGAATTGGCGGCGGAATTAGATGGTGGATTAGGAGGTGATCTTTGCGGGGATGAAGTGGTAGATTTTTTTGTTGTAGGGACCCATATTTTTTCCTGTCAGTGGTGATTGCGCGATCGATTCGATCTTTATAGTTGCCACTAAGTCTTAGTCATAATCTATGGTCGAGATGGTGAGTCATACTCGACATTGCTTGATGATTGACCCTTATCTTTTGAATTGTTATCATGGTTAGGAATGGATTTTGAACATGTGAAGTTTTTCATTAGGTGTTTTTGTCTCGATGTATTTTCAACTTCTATGTCTCCACGTCAATCAGTCTTGGACATAATGGTGGAGTTGCGTGCATCGATCTGTGGAGTGCCCTTTTATGCGATGGTAATCACAATATTCGTTGTCTTTATACCAATTTGGTTTAGGTTGTCCTTCTTCGAAGGGTCTGACAATGGGATATGTAATCATATTAGCATTTGCCAAATGACGAAAGACACTAGATAGACTTTCTCCCAGAGGAGTGAACTCTCTTCGTCGATCCCGAGAAGGAACTTCCTTTCTAGGGATAATGATTGGTTGTTTAGATTTTAACGTGGTGGTGGGATGGTTTTGGACATTTCGGACATGGCGGGAATCAGTAACACCATCGTTGACGATATTTCGATTCCGGTTAAAGAATTTAGATTTGTCCTGGTTTGGAGGAGTGTCTCGATAAGGTTGGTCTCTAAAGGGTGCTTTAAGTAAGCCCTTAGAAATGAGGGCTTTTTCGATTTGTGTCCCCTTTTCGATGACTTCTTCAAAACTATTCAGACAATGCATTTGCATGTGGAATGATAATTCGGCATTGAGATTAGGGACAAAAATGCTAACTAGTTGTCTCTCAAGTACTAAGCAGGGAAATCGGCTTGCAATTCCGCGCCATCGTTGTAAAAAGGAAGCAAAATTTTCGTTTGGCCTTTGCCTAGTGTTGTAGAGATCAAGCATGGTTATTTCTGAGTCTAGGTTATAAGAAAAATGTTTGACAAATTTCTCTGATAAATCTGTAAATGTCGTGACCGACCCTTTGGGTAGATGGAAAAACTAGTCTAAAGCTTGTCCTCCTAAACTTTGGGGGAATAATCGTAAAAGGTACGTGTCTCGATAGGCAACTTCCTGACATTGCATGTAAAATTCCTTGACATGTTCACGGGGGTCACCTTTACTTTTGTATTTATCAAACTTAGGGATTTCAAAGGATGGCGGAAATGGTAATCGTGATATCTCTGTATCAAATGGATAAGGACACAATTCTTCAAAGTTGAATTGTTTTGATTGTTTTTGCAGTCCCTGAATGGTGTCTTTCATAAGTTTCCATTCTTGTGCAAATGGAGAAGCGGGGGATGGTTTATCAAACATGTCGTGAGTATTGGAATCTAGATTGAGGTCTTTTAATCTTTCAGCTCTAGTCGTTGTTTCCTCAAGTTTCTTTGTTAAATCTTGGATTTTAGTGAATAATTCTTCAATCAGAAGAACCATTTGGATTGTTTAGTATTTCATTGTGATAACTTGGATTCACCATTGTCGATGAGTTTGTTTAAATTTGTCCCGAAGTCGGGGGTAGTTTTGCCCCCATGGCTTAGGATGCGTAATGAGATATTCATTTTTGTTTTGTTCTATCACCCTATTGACTTGTTCTTGTTCTTGGTGGTGAGTTCGGTTGTGCGACTTCTTCGTCATCATTTTCATGATCAGAATCGAAAAAAAAGTGAATACCATGATGACTTTGATTACTTTGGATTTATCGTGAATAAGTTTGTGATGATGATAAGGAGAGTAACTCAAACAAGTTATCTCAATATGATGATGATGTAACTCGAGCGAGTTATTAGGCGATTTGTTGCACGTTGTGTAGATTTGACTTAAACAAACTCGGACTATTGGGGGAGAGTAACTGAATAGGTTAATCACGATATGGATGTGAAAGGATTTGTGTTGGTATTTGTGATTTGGATAAATGCGATGGTGGACGAGAATAATGAGTGAACTCAAACAAGTCACCCAATATTAGTTTGATATAGTTGGAAAAAAGCTATAAAGGATGTTTTGACAATTGACATAATATATGGGAGTGAATGCTAGTCACTCAATATTAGATTGGATATAGCCGAAGACAAGCTATGACAAATGTATTGTTGGATGATGTAAGCTAATGAAATTGGTGTGATGGTTTGATTTGTGTTGTTGGATTGTTTGGATGTTTTCGCTTGGTATTGAATTGGTCGAGCGATTTTTGTGGAACACAACTAGGGTTTGAAATTTTATAATGAACACATTGATATCACCAAGTTTTATGATAATTTTTTTCTAAACTATTGTGTTTTCAAACAACAAGCAATCATGTGGATTCAATTGTTTTGACTTATGAGGTAACTTCTTGGGAATGATCATTGTTTCATGCAATCATACAAGTATCTTTGTGAAATGGTGGATGAGGCTCTTATTACTCAAGAAGATGCGTCCTCCGATATACCCTAGTCTGATATACCTAAGTGTATGGGGACATAATTAGTGCTGGGGAACCCTTAGAAACCTTTGGAGGAGACTCACCAATTCTTACTTGCACTGTTTGGAGTGAATCACCACACGTCGAACAAGTTTTGTGAAAAGGTGGAAGGTGATGGAGGGATGAATGTATATGGTGTCCTTATAACTCCCCGAAGATTTATAGGGACGATGCCCGAAGCTTTGTTATTCTGAGCTTATTTAGGCGTGACTCGCATGCATGCTGCACGCAGCGACATTACTGTAAGTGAAGAGCAGCGGCGAGGTAAATACCGAACGCTGTGATGAGACTAGGTCTCAAAGTGCAATGCAGATGCAAATGTTGTTGGTGCGTGGTAGTCAAGTCCACGTCACCGGTGTAGCTTTGGTGGTGATGAAATCCACCTCGTCTACGTGCAAAAACAATATGATAAAGTGATTAAACGCAGGGTTCTTTCCAACTTGAAATAAATCACTAGCAGAAAATAATTGCGTACCTGAGCGTAATTTTTTTGGTTTTGAAATTGTCTTTGAATGGTGGTATTTTTGCGGGATTTTTGTTGTTTTGTTTTTTTGTT
Organism: Taxus wallichiana var. yunnanensis; assembly: GCA_018340775.1. Classification (NCBI taxonomy): domain Eukaryota; kingdom Viridiplantae; phylum Streptophyta; class Pinopsida; order Cupressales; family Taxaceae; genus Taxus; species Taxus wallichiana. The sequence goes on along the minus strand of CM031240.1, from coordinate 785,524,581 downwards.
TTTGTTTTTGACAATATTCCAGCAACGCGGTTCTACAGAAAACAAATTAGTAGTTATCCTGCAAATGAAATGTTAGAAAAGTGATCGTGGTTGTTTTTGATTTGCCAGATCGCTCAAAGGCGCAGGAAAAGAGCATACACAACCAATGACCAAACAAATATTAAGAATATGACAAAGGAAAATAATTATTAAAATGATAGTTAGAAAACAAAGCTAGAGGATCCTGCAATGTTAGAACAAGAAACTAAAAAATTGTGACCGTTTCTGATTTTCCAGATCGCTCGAAGGCGCAAGAAAAGAGCATACGCGGATACAATTGGAATAGTTTTTTTAAAATGTTAATAATTATTGCAATTAATCATGATTGCGAAATAGCGATAATGATTATTTTCACAAAAAAGAAAAACGATGAAAGAAGAGGGTGAAAACGTTACTTAGAAGTGTTGTCGTAGAAAATTGAAATGTAAGGCAAAAAATTAAAAATTAAAAAAATTGTTGTGCAGAGCCTGAGTGGCCTCACGTTTCTGATTTCCAAGATCACTTTTGAAGTGTGAGGAAAGAGCATACGTGTGAGGTTGTTACGTGAAATAAAAAAAATAAAAAAATAAAACTATAATTTTGTTATTTTTTTTTGTTAAAAAGACAGGTGTTAGAAGAAATGAAACCAATTTTTTTCAAATCTAAATCTAAAAATTATTTTTTTATTGCAAAGATATTTTCAAATACCTTTAGTTAAAAAAATGAAGTCATCCGAGTTCGGGAGAAAAAGTTATGGCTTAGGAAGATGGGCTACGAGAACGCTACGAATGAAAATTTTAAACGTGAGAAAAACGTCCTGGGAGCTGGTTTTTTTATTTTTCGACTTTGTACTTTACCTGAGAAGCTAAAATTTTGACAGCAAGGTTAAAAAAGAACAATAAATAGAAAGAAAGAGTTAGATCGCAAAATGATTGACTAAAATAAAAAAAAAAAAAATGATTAATTTCCTACAAAGCAGTTATTTTAGCAAAAGTAAATAAATAAATGCATTTTCCGGATTGGTTGTCCCATGACAGTAAGATGATAAACTAATGGATAGTTCATGTGTTTCTACAGATGACGAGTAAATAGCAAAACCAAAACTGTCAACTAAACACCAAGCACCGAGGAGATCAAAGACAAGATGAGCTTCAGAGTTTCATTGTTGCTATAACCTGCAGATACACCACAAGACACCACACAACAAAAATACTACCCAAAGCGTGAAGGTTAACCAAAGAAGACCATAAGGAACAGAAAAGGAAATAATAATGAACAATAATAAACAAAGAACAGATAAAACCACTAATTGAGAAATTAATGGTAATAGATCGAAAGTAACCGGGCGTGCCAGAATGTAAGCTAGGAAAAATACACTACTAACAAGGAAATAAAATACCAATAATCATACCTCCTCTTTCGCGTTCCGTAGCAAACCTCAGAATGGGCTAGGAAACTTGGATTGAGCCCTGATTTTTGATATGTAGGTGCTTTTCTTCAAGACGGAGCAAGACCTTCCTGCAACAACGATCCTCTTACTTTGCACTAGATGGGAAAAAGGATTATGAGACTATTTTGGCATTAGGACGAGGAAAAAGGATGTTCTTTGCTCAAAGGATGCAAGAACTTAGATATGGCATGAAAGCTTATTCTCTGTGTGTTTAGAGGGGAGGGGTAAGGTTGTATTTATACTTTGAGGAGTGATTAACTTAGATTAATTTAAGTAATCATGGTTTGAAAATGTGGGCAAGATTAAGTGAGTGGTTTGAAAATGTGGGCAAGATTAAGTGGGTGGTTTGAAAATGTGGGCAAAATTAGGTGAGTGGTTTGAAAATGTGGGCAAGATTAAGTGGGTGGTTTGAAAATGTGGGCAAAATTAGGTGAGTGGTTTGAAAATGTGGGCAAGATTAGGTGAGTGGGGACCACGAAGAATGGGTGAGGATTTGAATTATTTTTAATTCATAAGTAGAGGATTTTAGGTGAGTGGGGACCACGAATGGTGGGTGAGGATTTGAATTTGAATTTTTAATTCAATAGTGGAAAAATATGGAGAATAATGACATGTGGTGAGGATTAGATTATTTTTAGATTTTGAAATGGATAATTAATCAAGTTATATTTGATTAATTCCAAGTGTATTTTTGGGAAATGAGGAAGGGGAATTAATTGATTTAGGATAGATGTGAAATGGGGTGTCTACAACAACCTCTTGTGGATCATGGTGACATCATAAGGTATGAGACAAGTGGGATATTTGATGACTCCTATTCCGACGGATTGTTTCTTGATGAGACATTTAGAGTACGAGCAAGTCGTGATGACCGATGTGGAGACCGAGTCGTATGATGTTGAATGGGGAGTGAGTTAGATATGATGGAGACTTTGACTCAGATGGGGTGAATGGAGTTATGGACGTGGGCGTAACTGATGAGTGTTGCACATGAGACATTTACTGAGAGATTGGGATTACAGTTCGGATCATTCGAGTTTATCATTATGTTGGTTTTACGAGGTTTTGGTAGACTATAAATCTCATTTGCTTGTTGAGTACTCCAAGACGACACACTTGTGAGATTCAGATGGTCACATACAAGATGATAACTACCGATTGGAGGATTAGATGATCTTGTATCTTATGGTAGATTGTACTCTTGTGTCGATTCATGGTCGAGGATGGAGATATTGCGACATGTGCATTGTTCTTTCGTGATTGGGCACTTGAGCTTCGACGAGACCTACGAGGTTCATGTAAGAGAGGTTCATATGACATAGGTTGAGGAGGATATGCTCAACTTTATACAAGAATATACAATTTATCACTATGACAAGTCGAGCTTACGAGTTCATCATTTTTGAGTTAACATGGGATAACACTCCTATGTTTTTTATCGCTTCTATGCTTCTCGGTGAGCACTTCGCCCACATGTTAGTCGGTGGAGAGATGAAACCGACTCATGGTTATTCAGTAGGTTCACATTCAGTGCAGGAGGTGGACTATGTGGAGTTGATATTGTGGTTACGATGTCTACCTGGAGTCTTGGGACTTTTCCCCATGTGACACATTGAGATACATTATGAGGAGTCTTTCTCTCACATGAGTGTAGGTCATGTGGGAGAGTTAGCACCATGTGTGCTTATACAGGTTGTTTCACAGGTTAATTCAGGGGATTCTACAGGATTCAAAGTGGACTTTCATACCCAGGATTTGATTGGAGAGGCAGTGAGTGATCACATGATGACAACCTTGCATTGGTAGGGATGGGACAAATTAGCAATTTCGGTGTGGGTACCAGTGGAGAGTCGGTGTGGGCATCATACTACTTTAAGAGAAAGATTGTTCTCTACACGATATGGAGAACATGATGACTACATGGGGTCGTGGATAATTTTAGTGGTGAATATTCGTAATATGGTGAATATTCCATTTTAAAAAATTTTGAAAAGACAAATTTTTTAGCATGGCGAATTCGTTGACCTATTTGCCTAAAAATTACAGTTTAATTTTTTTAGGGGTTGGCTTCGCCTACCCTTGAAACTATCCCCTATATAATCCTATATTATTTGCTAGGTAGAACACTATTAGCTCACTCATACCACATGGGGGCATATGTATTATCAAGTATAGTAAACACGCAAATGTAAGCAAGCGAGAGGCTGCAGATGTGTGCAAAAAAGTGTTTCTTGGACGCATTACAGTGAGGAAAGTTTGTTAACGCACGACGAGAGTGTTTGTTGACGCGTGATGAGTACGGAGGAGGAAGTAGACGCGCAACAAAGAGTTCTTTGATGCGTGACACGGAGATTTTTTTGCAGCAACCAAATGGCGGAGGCTGCAGACAACACCCTCATGCACGCGCGCGTCAACAAGGTGGTTGGACGCGCGCCAACAGACCCCATTGATGCATGTCAACAAGGTTGACGACGCGTCAACAAATCTCTATCGCGCATCTGCGGCACCTTTTGTCCCACCACTTAAAAATCGGGAGAATTTTTTTGCTCGATCCCCAACAAATTTTCCTTCGTGAAACCGATTATGAGGATATTCGCCAGGAATTTTTCACCTCTAATTTCTAAGAGGTCTCTTAAAATGAACCTGCATGGGGTTTCGCTTACTTCGAATTACACTAATCTTTGGTTGATGACGACAGGTGAGGTGGAGAAATTTATTTTGTGATATTTAACTTCGCAACATGACAGGATAATGCTTGGGGTCAAGCATTTCTCAAGAAGGAGGATTATAATGTCCCCTTTCCTACGCCTAAGGCTTAAGGGCCAATTCAAGTCCAAGCCTTGGTCAAACCCAAGGGGCTTTAGACGCTTGGGGTTATTGGGTATGAATATCTAGTCCATTTTGTTATAATTCTTCATGACGTAAGAAAAAAGGTGTTTTGGAGGGACTAGATGTTATGTTTTGTCGTTAGGAAGAAGGGCCACATGGTAATAATGTTCTAATTTTACGTTGGGGTTACTTTTGGACCATGGCAACTTAAAAGGGAAAAGTAACTTAAGTTACTTTTATTTTATCGCCCTTCCAAGAAAAAAATGCAACTAGGGTCTATTGGGGCTTTTTGCCTTAGAGAAGTTATATAAGGAGTTGGGGAAAAAGGAAAATGACTTTTGCATACATAATTATTTTCCTTCACGTGCAACTCTGTTTGCAAATCTACTGACTTGTGGAGTGAAATCCCACATGAACCCTAGCTTTGGTGGTGAGAGATCCATCCCTAGGCTAGTAGGCCATTCTTCGATAGTGAAAGATCTACCCTAAATTGTCATTTTTGGAGTCAAGTTTATTTTCAGGATGTTTTACAGAGATATTTTTCAAATATTTCGAGAGGAAGGGTTTTGAGGGTTTTGGGGCATTTGGGGAAGATAATCGAGGGTTTTCGATCAGATTTACTTATGACCCATTTGGGAGGGCTTAACATCACTTTCAAGGCATCTTCTTCAATTTCTAACCCTTTCCAAGCTAGGCGACTTGTTTGGAATATTGCAACCTTTATTTGGAGGGTTTTAGGTGGGTCATTTTCAGATCCGAAGGTGAAATATCATCTCCTATATTTGTAAATGTTATTTCCAAAGTCTCATAATTTTGCACTGTATTTGGAGTTACGAATTTTAGAAGTTTTCCAATTTATGCCAGAAGCATTTGTAATTTTAAGCAAAGATTTTATTATACGAAAAATTCCAAAACAATTTTCTTATGTTCTTTATAACATTATGAAGCTCTCTTTAAATTATCAAGTAATTCGGGTGGATATTTTGGGAGATATTGATTTTCTTTCGTTCACGCCCTAACTATACAAATATGTAAAAATTAGTATTTTATTTGGTGTAAATTTTCAATATTTTGTGCATTTTTAAGTGGTATCCCACAAGGAATATTTCAAAAGTATACAAGGCATATGAGAGAGGACAAAAAGAAGAAGAGTGAACACAAGGCATGCATGTGCCATGTCCTTGGTCAAATATTCATTGTCGGATGGTAGATTAACTTGTATCTTCTCCAAAAGTTTGGTACCCTTTATAATTCAAAGATTATTGTGCTTTCGCCACCCAAGGAAGAAGAAAACCAAAAATCACAATACAGGATGAAGAATCAAGAAGCCATAAAAATTAACACCGTTATGTAATAAAAACATCTAGAAGTCTCACTATGGCGATGGAGCCAACTTTGTTTATTAAAATTGTTGGTGTTTTTCGTTTCTATCTAACTCATCCGCCGTTGTTGAATCCTTCCTCTCCCCGCTTCCTTAATTCTTCACTTTAATTTCCCCTCTTTTTGTTTTTTCCCCTTCTTCTTAGTTTTCTAGTTTAATTTAATTTTATTCTTATTGATTATTTATTTTATCTTTTTACTTTTATCATTTTCACATCTCTTTTGGGGAACGACATGTCCTTTGGTCAAATTAATTATTTATACTAGTTCATTTTTCATCCCTTCTCTCAAGCAAATGCTCACCCTGATGATGGTTCTAGTACGAGAATCAAAATGTTGGTGCTAATCCTTTCCACGCAGAGTATGCGAAGCTTCAACTCTTCATCTAACCTCCGATATGAACTTAAAATCTTTAAATAAAATAATGTTCGAGACTCTAGTCTTTTATCATATCAAATTAATGATTATTACGAATACTTTCAAATTTGATATAAAAAATAGAACACTTACAATTCAAATTTTTATTAATTTAAAATGTTAAAAAAACGATTATAAAATAAAATCCTAAATTAATCACATCAAGTCTTAAACACCAATCAACAACTTAGAAAAATAAATATAAATATGTTATTTAAAATTACTTGCAACTTTAAAACATGACAAAGTTGAAAAATTACTTACAACATTAAAACATGACAAAGTTGAAAACAATACAAGATTCTCATTGGCCAGCTAGATAAAATTAATAAGTTAGGGAGGATCTAATAACTTCCTCACGTACTATTAAAAAAACCAACCCTAGCCGCAAACCCACAGGCTTTGTTTCCTCACCCCTTTACCCTTTGACTTTAATGTTACCAAATAGAATTTTTTCACAAACTAATCTCCTCGAACATATGTTAAACAATAATTAAATGGATCGAATAAAAAACAACCCCCACCGTGGGAGATACTTAACCTCTACCTCTGGACAAATCCGAGTGACTAAGTACTGACCAGTATGCGCAATTCATACCCTAGCTCCATTTTTTTCCGTCCAGCTATGGCGGGACTTTTCATTTCCCGCAAATTATGAACAGAGCCGTCAAATCTTCACTTTGCGATCCTAAATTTGCTAGATTTGGCGAAAATTACAGTCAATTGTCGGCTGCGGGCCAAAATTTAGCTGACTCTAGGGCTTCAATTGCAGACGCATATTAGCGGAATCAATAGTTTTTTTGAAACCCTCAAAGCAGATGAATACGTTGTAATGGCGTCTTGTATACGATGAGCTTCACGCGGAGGGTTTAAAAGAGAGAAAAGGTTGGGATCATGAATACGAATACGTATAATTTGTCGAATACTACGTATTCGGAGGTCGCGCCGTGCTTGCCCTTGCCGAATTTGCCCATATGTTTTGGGGCTAACAGTGAGGAGCTTGCGTTGTTCGAGGATGGAGAAGTCCGCGCGGTTAAAAGCTCGGCTGTTTTGTCGCAGGCTGGAAAAATAGTGGAGCTGCTAAAGTTTACGGGCATCAGCTACTTGTATGTATTTTTGTTTGTGTAATCAGTAAGAATTGTAGTTTGTTTTAAATTATTCCGTTAATTGTTAAGATCACATTTTTTTGGGACGCTTGTGTTGTCAAAATGGAAGAAATCATGCAAACGAAACTGAGAAACCACAGCAGTGAAGATGGTTGTGGTTTTATGTCTTATGAAAATATGTGTAATTCTGCGAGTTTGTCTTCTTAAAAAAGTTTTATGGTCAAGTTTGCAAATTAATATAGGAAGAAATCATGTAAATATTGATATTTGTTGTTTTATTTCTTGGGAAAATATGTTCACTGCGGTGAATCTGGTTTAATGTTTTTTAATATACTTATTTATGGTTAAGATATCATGGAAATGAAACCGAGAAAGCTCACAATGTACAAACTTTTGTATTTTTGGGAAATTATGTTTACTTTGGCGAGATTGTCACTATTTTTTCCAATTGTTAAGGAAAAATGTTCGTTTAGAGTTGTGGTATTGCTGAAGAAAACACGTTCACTTTAGTGAATTTGTTATTTGTATTTTTCAATGGTTTTTTAAAGGGAAATATGTTCATTTCGGCAAATTTGGCTTTACTGTTTTTTTTTTTTTCTCTTGGAAACTTAGTAAAGGATAGAGAAATGGTGTTTAAAGGAATGTGTTTAAAATTGTCTGGGCAAGGGAAATTCGACGATGCTGGAAAAGTAATTACAGTTTTAGGGATATTTAAGGTATAAGGGGATGAACTTAAAGAAAATGTTTGGAAAAGGTTTTGGAAATCACAATATCAAGACTTAAAATGTTGTCTTTCGGCTGTGGATTGTTAGTCAGGTGGACCAATCACAGCAACACGACTTTTAATCAACAATGACTCTGTGCGGGCAGAGAGTAAGATTTTGAAAGTAGTTTTGAAAAAGGGGAAAAACTTAATATTTTAATGATTATTTGGATGGCACGTAAATGCCCTCTTCTATATTTCTACATGTTAGTTACTTTATTTATTCTCATTCAAAGGTTTTATTAGCCCAATTACAACCAAACTGTGGTTAAGGGGGTTGATGTTGCAAGAAACGAGAAATGAAGAAATGTGACAACGACGGAAACTTGGCGAGTAACACGGTGGGAGAAGTTGTGCATAAGAAATGGGGTTTAATAGGTGTACAAGCTGAGTTATAACTCATGTAGACAATCATCAGAATTCAACCATACACATAGTCTGAACGTTGAAACTGTCTCAACAAACCATATATAGTTTATGTCTAGGAAAAATTAAATACACAACATTCAATGTTTATGTCATCACTTACGATCTAATGATTTCAATGATGTTTAAAATAAAAAGTGTACTCTATGTATCCAGGATAAAATCAATACCATAGCCTGACCATGCCTTCACAGGCCCTATATTGCTTAAAGGAGTACCAGGGCTCCAAATGCCTTGCCCTTCCTTTGTAGATAATCAGCATCCAACTCCAGAGAATAGGGCATCTGCATCATCATATAACATGTCAGTTGGCAACATCTCACTGCCATCATCTATACGGCCACCATAACCACACATCCTATGAGTTCTTGGAAGGTAATCAAACAAAGCGCAAGGCAGAAGGCAAAGATTGACATAAGCAAGGTCTTTCGCCTTTTTCTCCCAAGCCTATTGTGCTTCACTGAATAAAGGAAGGCTTAAACACTCCACTTCATTGAAAAATATTAATAATACAGAAATATCATTTATTAATTATACAGAATAAATATTAATATTATATTAATTTATCAAAGATATGTCCATATCTATAAATTTACTTTCTATATTTCATGTCATAAACATTTAAATTACATATTTAGAACCCGTTGAAACAAAATAACAACATTTTCATATAGTTATATATTTTAACGATTTTATTTAGTATTTGTATATTTTAATGTAATGTTCGATGTAGATAAATTTCAATCTTTTATTACGCTGCTTGGCAGCCTGCAACGGCTTCAATGGACTTGAAATTATGCTGAAACAGGGCTGTTGCAGATCCCATTGCGTGCAGGGAGTTGTGGCCAATTGATATGGAAAATGGTCTCATGACAGGTTATGGTTTTTATCTCTGTTTCGTTGGGGTTTAACACTGAATGGCAAAAGTAGGGTGCGTTTCTGGCAACAGGGGCCATTGGAATCAGTAATTACTAACAATAAAAACTAGTTTTGATAAGTTCTTCCCAAGTCTGACACTTAAGTCTTGCTTTCACCGCAATGATTGATATGATGATGTCTCTGTTGGGTATACTCCTATTAATGTCATTGTGATAATGCAGGCATCTAGGGATATGGCACACATCGCCGTACTTAGTTATATAGTTATAATATGTGGTCAAATAGGTAACTTGTGGAATTAGTTATATTGGGTGAAGAATTTGTCTCTATTGGGATTTGTTGTTTCCCACCCATTAAGAGTAATATATGTCTATATAAAAGAGATGAATATCATTATAATGTATGTCAAGTAAGTATTAAGTCTTCTATTTGGTAGAAGGATATTGGAGGTGTTCCCCTTGAAGTGGCATTCCCATATTGGGAGATCTTGTGGAGTTATTCCTTAAGGAGTATTGCATGTTGTTGCCTTACCTTAAGGGTATTGTTTCTATTTCTAAATATATTGAATATTAGGGCTTCTTGGCCCACCAATATCTCTTGTGTTGTGTTGATCTTTATTTATTCTACATATTTTATGAATTATTATCTATGAAGATCTTACCAAGTGGTTTCAGTAGTTTCGATTTGGCAAAAACTAGTTTGGAACCCTGATTTTGAAGATTCATTTATATCTTGCAAATCTTTGTGATTTTTTTTTGCAATTGTTTTATTAAAGCCGAAGAATTGTTCAAGGAAGCTATGGTCCATATTTCAGCCGTCTATGATTTGTATTGAGGAGTTAATCATGATTTTAGGGGTTTTAACACATTTGCTTCACATGCCACAATTTTTAGATTTTTTTATTTCTTTACATTTTTGGAAAGCTTGAAAAGATTTCGTGGGGGTCTATTTTGAATTTTCTATGTTTTTGGATTTAAGGCTGACTTCAAGCTGAAATTGTTAGGTCAAAGGAGATCAAATTTTATACTAGTTTTCTTGAAACCCTAGTTTTGGGGATCATGAGGATGAATCTTTCAATGGAAAGGGTGAGATTGATGCTTTATAGAATGGTGGCTCCAATTTAAGGAGACCTATATTTTGACAAAAGTGTTGTGGAAATTGTCATTTTGGCTTCGTGGTCCAGCGTGAAGTTGGCTCTCTTAGTTGAAAAGGAACATGTTTGCTTGGCAGATGCGACACGAGAAAAATAGGAAGAAGATAATGATGATGCCGAGGAAGAGGATGCAAGTGAAGAAGAGAAAGAGGACCATAATGATGATGAAGAGGCTACACATGATGCAAAAGAAGAGGTAGAAGACCGAGATGAAGAAGTAGAGGATAAGGGTTCAATAAGTGTAGCTCGAAGAAGGAAGCTTCAATATTTTAGTTTCATGGATGCATTTAAAGGAAAAAGTCATTGTGTCCATAAATCCTAGTAACATGTATAACTTCATCAACAATGATGTAGCTCAACATCTACTAGTTCAAACAAAGAATATCTAGGAAGCACAAGTGTACGGTAAGAAGATCCATATTTTTGAAGATTTGAAGCTCACTATAGACAAATATGTTGCATTTAGTTTTTATGCTTTGGATTTGAATGGTTTGGATATTGTTCTTGGATATCGTTGGTTAGAGACCTTGAGAATAGGCAATATTAATGTGTAGAAGAAGTTCATGAAGATTTGGTACCGAGAGAAAGAAGGTTACCTTGATATCACTCTTAGTGGGGAACAAAGAAAGGTCAATGTGGAGCGTGTGGATTATTCTGAAGATGGTGAATAAGAGCATAAAGAAGACTCAAAAGAACAAGAAGAAAATAACAATTTATATACTCGAGAAGCAAATGCACTAGCAATTGAAAAGGTGAAAGAATCATAGAAAGCACAAGAAAAGGTTGATAAGGTTGAAACATACAGACTGAAATATCCCTAGAGGGATATTGCTCAAAAATCCACAATATATATAAAAATTGCAGCAAATAAAAATTCTGATTTTTGCAGGAAATAAACCAGCTAGGGCAGCGAACTGATTTTTATTGATAACTCACAAAATACTTATCCAAATCCCACGAAAATTTATATAGAGCTTGCAACAATGATAACAAAAACTAGGAAAATATTTTTGGAATTTTCTGAATAGTTTATGAATGCCAATAATTTTTAGAAAGCCCTAAACTGCTGGAAATCTTCAAAAATTCATAACTTTGCAAATACAATAGATAAAAATCTGAAATTCTGGAAATAACATCTACAAATGATATAGATGAGAACCCAACCTCCAGATCTAGAAACAACAACCTGAAACCCTCCTAAAAAGTTGCTGCAAAACCCTAGGGGTGACATCACCCTAAGGGAGAGGCTGAAAATCCACGAAAATACCTCTGAAATCTGTGCCAAACCCTGCTTTGAATGCTGCAATAAATCAGATCTGCAACCCTTCAAATTTCCTCCACAAAAAGCCTTTGAAACCCTCCAAAACTCCTCCTGAAATCTCTGAATATCAGCCTTGAATCAACTCCAAAATGACAAACTAGGGTGGATCTTTAACCACCGAAGAGTGCCCTATTAGCTAGGAGTTGATCTCTCACCACCGAAGCTAGGGTTCTTGTGGGATTTTACTCCACAAGCAAGAAGATTGCAAACAGCAGTTGCTCAATAAAAAATATGTGAGTGTAAGAATGAGCTCTATTACTCCCCCTTACTCCTTTTATAATTTCCCCAAGCAACAAGAGGCCCAAAAAAACCCCAATCGACCCCTTCTAGGGAGAACTACAAAAACATAAAGTAACTTATGTTACTTTTCCCTCTTAGTCGCCATAGGGACTTAAGTGACCCCAACGAAAGATTATAACATTAAAGTGCCATGAGTCCCCCCCTTAACGACAAAACATAACATTTGTTCCCACCAAGCCACTTAATACTCATGTCAACGCAAAAATATAACAAATAAGCAAGGTGGTAATAGTCATCCATACCCAATAGCCTCCAGTGTCGTTAGCCCCGGGTATGACCAAGGCTAAGACGAATGAAAAGCCTCCTAGGCCATCTCGCTCGGTGGGGACATTACATGTACACCCCCATTATCATGAGAGGCATCAATCGCGGAGGCATGTCGAAAGCAACAACCAATATAGTTATACAGAGAATTAGAGGAACAATCACTATGGCTATACATGGAATCATATGAGCTACAATTATAGAACATGGAATCATCGAATAATCACTATGGCTATGCATAGTAGCCAAGGAGGAACTATCATTCAGATGGATGGAATCACAATAGCGTAGGAGCTTATGGAACTAGGTTTAGAGAGATTTCACCCACAAAGATCACACACGGGTGGTTGGATGATCGAACATGGTGACAAGTGTACAATGATTTGAAGCACACTCATTACTTGGTTTCTTTGTTGAATGACGAAACACGTCAAAGAGGGATGGCATGTTATGTATCTAGGGATACGATATTATAATGTATATGATTGGATGAAGATGTTGACACATGGCACACATCCCCTTAGCTATATGGAATCAAATAGGTAACTTGTGGAATTCCGAATTAGTTATATTGGTTAGTGAGTCGGCCTACATTGGGATTACGTGTTACCCACCCAATAAGAGTAATGTGTGTCTATTAAAGGAGATGAATATCATTACGACATGTCAAGTGTTGAGTCTTACATTTGGTATAAAGATATTGGAGGTGTCCCCCTCAAAGTGGCATTATCATGTTGCGAAATCTTGTTGGGTTATTCCTTCTTTGATGATGGTGTTGTTCTACCTTAAGGGTATTATTCTTTTCTAAATATATTGAATATTAGGGCTTTCCACCAATATCTTGTTAGGGAAAGTAAGGATTGCATAAAATCAACTATACTAATAATCTTAATGAGGATATTAATTTTTTTATAGATCGATGAAAGAATTATACAAAGATATAAATAACATATAACACAAAGATAACATGTACATAGGTTTTGAGTGGGGAAAACCTTGTTATAGGTAAAAACCCTACTATAAAATGCACTTCCAATTTTATATTAATAAATGAGGAACATAATGGTGCCTGACAATTACTGAGCCAACCCAACACCGTATCAACCTCCACTTCTTCACAATTTTACACTTGCACAATCAAATATGAGTGCACACAACAATTTTGGAATCATCAATATCCGGTGGGAGATCACCCTATTTAAAGGGTGGGTGAATTGGTTGTAACCTTTTGGTTGAACTGATTCACTCTTAACTCAATTAATAAATTAATTGATTAAATATTATAATAAATATAAAGTTATATATAACTTATGATATAAGTTATAACCCAAGCTTATATTATAAACTTAGTTTGGAGTCATATTTGTTATGGTGGGCCATACAAGTGTCCCCACAAACATTTCTTGATCTAACATATCTCGTGTTGTGTTGATATTCATTTATTTTGCATATTTTTCTATATTATTATATGTGAAGATCTTACTAGATGCTGATCGGGAAGGATAAATAAATGATATAAATTCTAATATGAAAATGCTTTTAGTTTGATAAAATGTGTTATTTTGTGGCTAGAAAAAAGGATTAAGCAGTTTCTCTTTCTTTTGTTAAAGCAGTTTGTGCAACATTGTGGCTGAAGAGAAAACAACTATTCTTCATTGTGATGTCATAGTGTGCCCCAGAGATGGTTAAAGGCCCGTATTTGATGCACCTCGCAAAGCATGTCACAATACACTTTCTTTTCGTTTGAATGTCAATTGAAAGAGAAGTTGTGTTGCAAAATTGTGCAAGTCAAGGGAAAACAAGTAACATCTCTTGGGCTTGATAAGATCAATGAGTCTCTTAGATGACCATTGAGGGAGGGTGTTGGATTTATATGTAATAGCCATATTATATTTGGTTATGATAGAAACATGTTGGTAGTTATGGGTTAATTGACAATTAGTAGGTAGTTTATTGTTACAAAATCTTGTTGACGAAACTTTGTAAATTTAATACAGATATGAGCATAATAAGTTGAAATTTCGCATTAAAAATTTACTCTCCATATATATTTTTACGGTGTTACGTTGTAATCATTTTTATATGTGGATTACACGTGGTAAAACATAATTTTTCCATGATGATAGGATATTGTCTAGCCTATGGAAGCAATAATGCAAATCATGGTAACATAAATAGTTTTGGGCGCAGAGGAAAATTGATTCTTAAGGGTGGACTACGTGAAATTTTGGAGGACCTTGAAATAGAGTTCGGATTAACTTTAGAAGACCCTAAAGTAGACTTCGGATTAACTTTGGAGGACACTAAAGTAGTGGTCGTATTTTAGATTCATATGGTAGGAAAATTACCTTCTTGATTGGTAAATGTAGGAGCTTCAGTTTCAAGAGAGATAAGATGAGAGAAATATATTAAATGTCCAACAGTGACCACAAAAGTAGGTCAAAAGGACTGCACCATACAAAGGGACCAAAAGCTAGTCGAGAAACCAAGATGGGTTTCCACAAGAAAACAAGAACAAAAAGACAAAAAGAGGAGAGAAATGAAATGAGGCCGGTGGCCAAGAATGCCACCACGAGAAGAGTGTAGGATCCATGCCCTCGAGCCGAGGGGCATGGGGAATACAATGTAGAAGAGAGAGAAGAAGAGCTAGGAGGGGAGAGAGTCCGAATAGGATCTCTCTCATCTAGCATCCAATGTTGGTCGAAAGAAGCTAGTGATGTGTTGATGTCCAGTGGAGGACGTAGTGGAAGGGATGGAACACTAATGTCCAGTGGGAAGCTCTTCGAGCAGTCCAGTGGATCTCCGTGGTCGTCAAGGGATGATCTCGGCCTTGTATGTGTCTCTGTAAGCTCCTGGATTGGAGGAAGGTGCCCCAGGCCCACACCGATTGGTCAGGGGGGCTGTACTGGTGTCATACTGCCGCTTGGTGCCCCTCCCTGAAGGGATCACTATGAAGGAGGTGATCGGTGAGTAGTTAGTCTGCAGACGGGGTTCAAGGGTCTCACAACGAAGGCCGAGAGTCTTTCGCATATTTAAAGCTAGGCACCTTTGGTTGTAATATCCGAAGAAAGCTGGTAAGGGTCGGATGCTCTCTAAAAAGACAGTGGAATCCCCCGTGTAACGCCCGCTAAAACAACCACTCAAGAGCCAAGAACAACCTAGGTTTAGATAGAAAAAAATTATGTAATATTTTTTTTTTTGAAAAACGTGACCACTACCGGAGCTTCAAACCACGGTTGTCACAACAAGATTCAAAGTCCATTATAATTTTATAATTCCCATCAGAATAATCATTAGAAACACATTACAAAATTAATGAGTATAATTAATCCAATTATAGTTAAATTTCTCTTAGGAGTTAATAAGTAATTAAATTAACATTATAGTTAAATATTCCTTAATCAATTTTAGAGGGTCAACAAAGGAATTAAATACCTTGGGTATTTAATTCCACCAGTCCAACAATAACAAGGTTCTTATTTGCATGGGTTAGAAAAACATTCCCTTATCCCCTAACGTGACCCCTAAAAGGTCAACCCATGCTTTAGAATTATACATTTAAGTTAATAAGGGGTAATTTCCCATTTACCCACTCTCAGGTTCATCTTTGCACTTCAACCTGATTTTTCACATAATTAACGCACTTAAGGTTTCTTGAAAACATTTCCATTGGATAGGAAATTTCTTCCCCTTTCCAACGATATAAAGAAGTCCTCCAAACTCCTCATATTTCTTAAGTTACAGGCCGGCGGGCTTGGGGAAAATTTTCCCAAAGGCGGCCTTGGGAAGAAATTTTTTCCAAAGGCGGGCCGGCGGGCCTCGGGAAGAAAATTTTCTCAAGCCGCAAGGGACACGTGGCACGTTTTTAAGCCAACGCGGGAAGGCGGGTCGTCGGAGGTAATTTGGATTTTAACTCTTTTTGTTTGAAAGGGCAAAAAGGTTCAAAAACCCCCGCGCCTCTATCGACGCCTAGGGATGCCACGTGTCCTGTCCAAAAATCTCAAGCGGGGAAGCGGACCGTCGGGGAAAACTTAGAAATATTGGCGAGTGGCGATGGAGGATGGTAGGCTAGAAACGTTTAGGGAATTAATCAGGAGGCATGAAACTCTTGTCTCGCAGGAAATGTAGGTACATATCTTGTGGCAAAGGAGGCGGCGATATGAGGTTTTGAGTGAGGGGTAAGAGGGGTGAGCATGGGTGAAGGCAACACGAAGCTGTTGGTGAAGGGCCTTGCATTCCTCGTCATACCATTGGTTCATGGGGCATGTCCTCTTACTTGGGGGAGTAAGAGTGTAATGGGGATAAGAGGCAAGGGCTGCTTCATGGATAGTGGAGGAGAGGAGGTTGTATTTAGTGTCGGTATTAGCAAGTGAGATGAAAAGGGGTTCGGGTGGAAGGAGTAGATGAAGGTGTGAGGAGAAGGTTTCTGTGGTCGCCTTCATCAATCTTAAGTATAGTGTGGGTTGGATGTGGGCGAGGGAGTAACAGAGGGGGACTATCTCATGGAGAAAAGGAGAGGATGGAGTGATTAGCAAGGGGGATGTGGGAGACCAACAGATGGCGAGATAAAGGGAGCAGGTTGGGAGTAGACATGACGTAATCCACCATGTTCGCCCCCTTCGCAATGGGGCCTACAAGTAAAGAAGCAGAATCGGGAAAACATGGAATCCCATTCAAGATCGCAGCTAGTGTGATTCCCCAACTTTATGATATGTCGGCCATAAGATGTCAGAGGTCCCGAAATATCCGTTGACTCTCTCCAAAGCCCTACGAAGTCTGGGTCCAACTCATGGGCGCAGAGCACGTCACTGTTCTATCATGAAGGGGAATTTGAAGATCTCTTGTACGGGTGTTGAAGTCCCCTTAGAGGATAACCTCACCAACCACCGAGAATTGGGAGATGCCTGTATATAGATCAAAGAAGGGGTCTCCCTCCGGGCCATTGTGTATGGCACGGGGTGAGGAAATAGGGCTTCAAGTCATGGGCTTCCCAACTACGTCCAATCCAAGAATGAAAGGAAACTTTTGTGTGGATTTCAACAAACAAATAAACCTACCAGAAATTTTATTTGAGTTAAAAATCTTGTATCGCATAAAGGTGTTTTGATTGGATTCATAGATCAATACTATTGGGCTTGTGTGGGAGCCATATTGATTCATGTGGATTCTCAAAATACACTTCTAGTGATAATGGACCGTGGTGATGCCGACTCATGTTTTATGGTCTTGAACTACTAAATCAACTAGAGAGGTTTGTGATATTTCCTAGATCATCGGTCCATCTCTACCAACTACCACACACTTTTCTAATGTCAGTAGGGCAATCTAGGTGGATCGAACTCAACACCATTCAAGTGCGTGCCAAAGCTTATATGGTATTCATCTTTGGTTTTCTTAAGGTTCTAGACACCTACACACCAAACCATTAAGGTCAACTCACAACACATGGTGCTTTGCCAAGTGTCGACAATGATTTCGCCTTTGTCCTTAAAGGTGTGGATTCCCTATATGATTTGAGGCATTTCCCTCATGGGGTTGGGTGTGATGCTCCTTTGGGGTGCGGGGCATGTTGTGCGAGCTAATAAACTCTTACATTTGACCTTGTTCAAACCAATTGCTAGAAGATGAAGAGTCACGTGGAAGAGCAATTGTTTCATCTCTATAACGATTCTTTAGCCTTTGTGGTTTGTAACACTATGTACACTGTTTGGATAGTTAAATATCGGAGGATAGATGTAGTTTGTGGAAGATAGACAACCATACATCTTTTCAATTGTATCCCGTTTGTAGCGCACAAATTAATAAACTATTCTATACTAGTTCTTTTATCTTTCCTATCTCTGTCTCCATATGAATCTTCATTTCGAATAATTATTTCACATTGTGTATGTACATGGATATAATTAATCTAGATTCTAACAATTTAGAGTGTTTTCCTGGATAAAATCACATATTCTACCTTCACAATACTTGCACCATGCTTAAAATGACGAGAAGTAATATCATTTTCAAAGTTAAAGAGCTGCTCAATAGGTGGTATATGCAGAAAAAGGATAGTAAGTTTTCGTGCATGCCAATAAGATCACAAAAGAAGATAAGATGAGATAAATATATTAATGTCCAACGAATGACCACAAAAGTAGGTCAATGGGACTGCAGCCCAAACAATATACAAAGTGCGAGCGGGGACAACTCAAAACGAGTTCCCAAAAACAGAAAAGAAGAGAAAGGACAGCAGAAGGGAAACCCAAAGCCAAAAACACCCACAGGCGGGGGCAATAGAGCAAGCGGAGGAGAAAAACGAGGGAAGCAAAGAAGGGAATGAAGGGGGGGACAAACAAGGACCAATGGTCTAATCAGGAATGGTAGCCACACCCCTCCTAACATTAGAGGCTGACGAAAAGAAGCTCCTCGATGAAATGGCAACCCGACAAGCGGGGGCAAAAGCTTCCTTCCTTGCTGAGCTCACGAGGGACGCGTGCGACAACCAAGAGGACGAATGGAGCTGGAGTGCCCTTTGGTACGTGTGTGCATCCGATTCTGCTGGCGGTGATCGAGAGAAGTGTGATCAAGAGAAGTGTGAAGGTCCAACCGGGGACGAACTAATCTATGCACTATATCTGGGTCATAAAGGCTTTGTTTTTAGTACCTCCACCAGTGGGTAGAACTGGAAAGAAGGTTGTAATCCGTCTCGTGGGGACGACTCTCGGAGGGGGATGAAGAATCTGGTCTCGTAACAACAAAGACTCACGGATGTAGAGGGCAAGGCACCGGCTGGTCGATATATCTCGAAGAAGACTAGGAGAGTCTAAATCCTCTCGAAGAGACAATGAAATCGTTCTCGATCTCATAGTATATGGGACAACGGAAGATAAAATGAGTCTCTGTCCACTCGAAATTGACCCATAGGTATACGGATGAGGGCATGCACCCGGTGGACGAGAGGTGTGCGAGGGCGGATGATGAGTCCATCTCTGATTTCAAGAAAGTGCTTTGCATAAAAGGACATCTTAGGGCGCAAACCCCTAGGGGTTCACCCAAGTAGTATGAATGAATCTCCTGTAGATATCCTCCTGGATGGACCTATTCAACACTTGCTTGGTGGGCAAGAGATGACTGGGAGCATTTAGAGAATGCGAAAGGGGGAGACGATCAACGGATACCAACTGAGTCCAACAAGGCAGAAGTCTTGGCAAACCAACAACCCACAACCTGGGCAATACTCACAGAGAGAAGCAATAGGCGAGATATGGATACCTGTCTTGCTCAGGAGAGATCACCAAACCTCCTGATACAGTGAAGAAAGGAGGATATGTCAAATATAGTCTCTAGATGGAAAGGTCAGAGCTCGAACTCTGCCAAAATAATATGTTGGGGGACTGTCTATTTGCATTTGATGAAACGACGAAGGAGGAGAGTCTGAATCCTCTCAGCGCAGAAGCCCAATTTGTGTCCAAAAGGGAGGGCCCCCAGACAACAGACCCATAGAGAATAGTGGGGCGGATGAGGGAGTTCATAAGAAACATCTTGGAGGAGACGTCCTGGAAGTGGTGAAAACATTGTCTCTCGAGAATGGCAAGAGACCCATACCCTTTATTCACTCTCGGTTGAAGAGCATGCCTCATACTGAATCTAGGCCCTGAGAACTGGACTCCCAGGTAGGTGTATGTATTAGTAATTTCAACCTCCGCCCTGAAGAAGAAATGGAGGTGTGATGTACATGACCCATTGAAGATCATGACCTTGGTCTTACCAGTTGGCCAAGCCAAATGCCGAAAATCATAGAATAAAGCAAGTGCATCAAGTTGTCTCGAACCCCTCGGGAGAAGAGGCGATTAAAACAATATCATCGGCAACTAGGAGAATGGAAATCAAGGCGTGGTGAAGAAAGAAAGAAAGATTCTGGATGTGATCCCGTATTAAAAAGAAAGATTCCAGCTCATCGGTGTAAATGCCAAAGAGGGTAGGAGACAAGGGGCACCTGTTTAACCCCAATGGTGCTCCTGATGAGATCAGACAATCCGTGTGCAGTGCGAAGACGACCAAGGATGGACTCATAGAGGCGCATGATGGCAATAACAAGAGTCTCAGAAATACCGATGTCTCAGAGTCGCTAGAAGAGGGCCATGCGAGGTATGGAGTCAAAAGCTTTTCGAAAGTCTACAAAACAACAATAGACTTTCGAAGAGCGGTGACGAGCCTCCTCGATAATAGCTGAGGGTGAAGATGTGGTCGATGGTGTGGTAACCGTGGTGAAAACCGGCTCGACCCTGGCTCGAGGCACATACGCTCCAAAATCTCAAACAACTGTGGAGGATCTGTAGCATAGAGTTTGGAGAAAGAATGGCCCACCATGATAGTCTGTAGTTGTTTGGATGAAATGGATCCGGCTTTGTGGATTGGATGAATGATATGATGAGACCAGGTAGGAGGAGGAAGCCCACGCTAACCACCGATTGAAAGATCTGCCAAATAGGTACCAAAAACCTCAAAACCCTACTTGAAGAACTCGGCTGGAAACCGTCCACATTAGCTGCCTTGCTACAATTCAAAATCCTTATTGCCTCTTTGATATTACGGTGAGTGAAGGGATTACTAGGCGGCGGGATGCTAATCTGGGTGAAGCTGCTGCCCATGGAAACATTGTAATGGGTAGAGGTGTGGGAAAAAATGAAGATAGGATCGATTGTTGTGGAGGAGGGGAGTGGCGGGGAAAGACAGTACGCCAGAAGGACCGAGGGTTAGTCCTAAGGGAGGTGGAAAGCATATATCTGCGGTGGGAAATGAAGGATCGCTTCTTATGGCGGAGAAGGCACCTGTAGGCAACCTTAAGAGTGGGGAAAGAGGGGAGGGCCTGGGTAAAAGCTTTGTGAAGGCGACGGTGAAGGAATTTGCACTCTACATCGTACCATTGGTTCATGGGGCAAGATTTAGTAGTACTAGTGGCCGAGGGATGGGTGGTGGAGCTGGGAAAGGATCTCAGGGCAGCCTCCCACATGGCAGAGGAAAGGCACGAGTACTTGGCCTCCACATTAGGCATGTTAGAGAATAGGGGCTCAGAGGGGAGAAGGTCACGGATGTGGGATGAGTAAGATCCGTAATCCCCTTTATCAAATTGAAAGGAGATGCGAGGTGGGTAGTGGGGAGGGGGAGGAGGGGCGGTGGTGGTAGGAGAGCTGGCGACTAGAGAGAAAGTTAGGACAGCATGATCGGCAAGGGGAATGGGGAAACAAAGGAGCAGAAGAGGGGTGAGATGTCCGGGCTGGCAAGGATATAGTCCACCACACTAGTGCCCCCGCCATGGGGACGACATGTGAAGAAGTGTGAATCCGGGAAGCGCTCGATCCCGTTGAAGATCACCAACACCTATGACTCCCGGAGCTGGAAGAGAGATCCCCAAGCTCTACCAAAATCTACCTTCGTTTTCAATCATAAGTTCAATACTTTCCACCTTGACAATATTCTTAAGGAAGTTCTTACTGCATTTTGTCTAAAATTTACCTGTTCATGAATGGGCAGTTGGGTTGCAATGGGTTTCACAAACTTTAATATTATAGCCAAACTTAGTGGAAGCCTGGTACTTGTAATGTAAATATTCACCATATTTTGGAAATGTTTTCCTCCCTATTTATTTATCAAATGAGTTACTTGCAAATAATCATTTTTAAATTGGATAATTGATCTCTGTTTCCAACCTTTTTATCTGGATGCTTAAAAGCTAAAATAATATTTTAATGGTTTATGCAATATAAACCTTGTGAGTTAACCTTTAGATAATTCAATAATGGTCATATTCTAATTATATAAATTAAGGAAAACAGTATTTTGACATAGATTGTTACATTTTGTCATTTTAAATCTGCATATTGTAGTTTTTCCTGAACCTCTGCTTTGGAGATTCTTTCAAATTGAACCTAATTTGTCATTTTAAATCTAGGAATTGTGATGTTTGAATGTAATAATGGGCCCCAATATTCAGTGCTATGTGGGGATGTGTCCCCTAGATTTTGGTTACGTCTGGGACATCGTGAATGTTTGGGGACTTGGAGACTTGGAGGATGTCCCTAAGTTTTCTAAATCTTTCAAAAATTTTCTGATGTTTTTACTTTTAAAAATGCTGTTACCAAGAACATTAAATTATAATCTTGAAAGCACCTAAAATACATTAAATGTAGGTTAAATCCTAAATTTCATTGAATAAAGTTAAAATATTCAAATATTAATTTTTATATATTTTCTTAATAGTTGCCCATTTACCATCCCCAAAATTTGGGAAATTTTATGCCATCCTAGAAACCCCATCCCTACGTCCCCCTATCCCCGTCCTCGAGACTTAGCTAACTATGATTATTCATTTTTTTGCAAAAGTTTGCAATAAGGTTGCATAAATTTTGATGTCAGTTACTTTTATACTTTACTCTATGAATCAAAGTCTTAATTTAACTGTGCTTTCCCAGTTATTCTTATAGCACATGGCTTTTTGGTTTATCAATTGTACTTTACCTAACACGGAAGTGTGATCAGGTCTCTCGGGGAAGAAGTGAGAAATGGCAAAGCTTCAATTTCAGCTGAGCCAGGGAGCCTTCTCTCTGCTGTTCTCCAACATGATCTTGAGGCATTTGATTATTCCACTCCAGGTATAAAAAATGGAGCTAGATTTGTTAGGCTTTCTATTTTGTGTAATTTGATTTAGAATTCATCATTTTCCCTCCTGATAATTGTCTAGACATGAATGTGTATTTTGTTATTGGACTTGATAATACATAGTTAATAAAAGTGGTGCTATGCGGCATCGTGGATATGAACAGATACACAGACACCATAAAAATGTACACAGCAGGTACAACGCAAAATATTCATTAACCTGGCACATATTCATATATCAAAATATGCATGTACAATATTCCCCAGAAAACATATAACATTAGCATGAGAATAACCGAGAGAGCTTCTCCAACATGTGTCCAATCATTGCATATATAATTGTTGGCCAAATGGGTGTGTTAGCTACAGAACCGTTTGACACAAGCAGTACCTACTACCAATTATGTCCGATCCAAAAATTAATCGACACCCACATTGGAAATTTAACTTACCAAAATACCATATTATCTCAAAGTATGCCAAGAAAAGACATTACAAAATGTCTGTTTATTCCTATGCTAAAACTAATGCCTACAATTTTGCCTCACTAGGAATTCCATTTCACATAATTTGATTCTATTGTAGCATGTTTTGTTCTGTCGAGAGGTGTTTTTACAATGGCAGCCATGGAATGTAATGAAGCGAGTTGTTCACCTCTATTCTCTACTTTAAATTTTATGTCCATTTTACCGTCAGTAAGTTTTTTCTCTTTTTGCTTGGGGAAGTAAATAAAAAAATAGTAATATCTAGGCCATATGGTAGAGTTTGGGGCCCCCATTTTTCCCGGATAGATTATGTCGAGACCAACACAATGTGTAGCTAGATTGATGCCATTTGTCACCACTCAATGGGAAATTGGCAGACAATGTAATGAATGTGGTATGTGGAAAATGCAACACAAAAACCTTCAAATTGATATCTCTCAGCATATTTTAGATAGATGTATTTAAGATATCTGTACGAGTTGTAGTGTACTTGCATTTTAGTAGTTACTTTAATATTTCTGTGATATGTATTTTTCATATGGAATTTGGCTCCTATTGAGGACAAAAGTTGAAGCCAATTGTTGCGTGGTCTAGTTTAGATATATTAGCATAAATAACTCATAAAATTTGGAAGAAATGATACGTGGGAGACACTGACAGTACTATTGTTTTTTCTTTTAAAATAATATTATTTCTTTATTGGTTAGGAAGCTTCTTGAAACATCAACATTAAGGGGTTGGGTTCGACACACATGCTTCCTTTCTGCATAGATGCCAGGTTTAAGAGGTAACTGTTATGCCAAAACGGTGTGGGACTTGCACACTGTATCATCCCTTTTATTCTTCTATCATTTTAGTGTGGCAGACTGCACTTGAGGTGGAACCTTGGTGAGCGTTATGAAAGTCTGTCGAACTCACTAGCCTTATTGACAACAATATGAAATAAATGTTTACATTCACTGGGACTTCTATTCTTCAATTTAAGACAACTAATTAATTTTTAATGTTTTGATCTATTCTGTTGTTCATATATTTGATTTGAAATGGATCACATGGAAACAAAAAGAAGAAAACGTGGAAAATTTTAAATTTGCCTTTCTTGAAGGCTCATGTCGGGAAGTCAAGGTGTTATATAACTGACAAAAATGGTTTGCTTTTCATTGAAGGACTAGGGAACACATTGATGTATCTCTGTTATCCTTTTTCCAAAAGAAATAAATTTTAATAGAAGCAGTTCCCAATTTTGCTTGGTGGAGTTTTCTATCCAGAAGGGTTTGTTTGCAGTAAATATTTTTCTTTTGCATGGATGTTTGTTTTCATGTATATTTGTTTAATATACTGTGCATTCTGTTTTTTCCTTACATGGTGAACATTGATGAGTTTGGACTTCTGTTTATTGTGATCTATAGTTGTTTTCCTTTACATGAAAAGTTTTCAACTTTTTGTGTCATAGTATTCACTAGCATGTCTATTTGGGAAGATGTGTTCAGTGAATTGTGTTCATTTAAGGAATAGCTGATTATGGATCAAAACTGTTATTGGAGCAGTTTTTCTTGGCACTGTGAAGGGTTTATCGGTTTTTGCTGACTAAAGAAGGGAAGAGAACTGGAAGAGGAGAGTTGTTTCCATACGACCTAGAGGCGGTAGGAAAGAATGGCATTTGTGCAGATCTTCAATGGCAGGAAACATTAATGAAGCAGATTTAATAAAATTGAGGCCAATATTTCTGCCTTAACTGAAATTTTTATGAGATCTATGTCGACGATGGTGGGAAAGGGGAAAAAAGCCCACAGGAGGAAGAGACAGAGTTCCAGCAAGAGCATGAAGATGAGAATGAAGAATCCGGGGACATGTAAAACTTGAGCCCTTTAGCATTTACCCCCTTTCAAAGTAGAGGCCAAATTGGAAATCCAACCTTCAGAGGGGCATGTAGATGCAAATAAACTCAACTACTTATTGAGGCAGCTTGAGATGTACGTTGGAGACCATGGGATCTTATGAGCAGAAACTCTTTTGCTTGGTTGAAGATGAATGAACATGCTCTAGTTTGGTGGGAAAGCTATGTGCAGTCTCAGAAAGCAAAGAAGAAGGTGCCCATCAAGAAGTGGGATACATTTAAGAAACTGATCCAATCCCATTTCTATCCCATTGAGTACAAGGAAGAGCAACTTCTCACGTGCAGTATTTCTGGCAGAGGCAAGAACAAGGTATCTGAGATCATTGTACTCTGAATTTTGGAAGCAATTAATTATTTCCCAAAACAATCCAAGAGAACTGGTGAAGTACTTTGGGGGCCGTATGTACAATTATATCTTGAAGGAGTCTGCCCTTTTCAATGTGAGCATTGATGATGCATGCAAGAAGGATTTATATATTGCAATGAAGGGGAAAATGCAAAATCCTCAGAAAGTTAGCAGTATGTCTTTAGTATCCCAGGTTAAATCTTTAAAGAAAAGTCTGTATCAAGGTAAAGGGATGTCGAGTGCCATTTTTGTCCAGAAGAATAATGGTTCCTTAGAACCACTGTAAACAATTTTGATATCAATAGACTTACAAGGTCCAAAGGGTGGTAAGATGTATCCTGAAGTTCATCCTTGAAATTAGAAGCAGAAGACAGCACAAAATACCTGTATGACATCTGTAGGAAGACGGTGGATCTTGATATAGAAGTAAATAAGAAAGTAGCATGCACGTTGATGCAGAAAGTCCAAAAGTAGAATGAAAAAACATGAAAGAGAAACTTTGTAATCTTGAAATTCAAATCAAGAATCAAGATGGCTGAGTCCGTACTTGATGGCAATATGTCTGGCTCTCAAGGATCTTTTGAAAATTCTGGTAGATCCCCAAAGCTGACCTTGGGCAACGTAACAGTCACATATAGGCTTCAATCAATAGACCCGAGCATTCAGTCTCTGGTGAGGAAATTTGGAGACCATGAGTGTCAGCACACCCCACTGGATAAGTGTTTTTGTCAACCTGTGATGGGTTTACTGTAGCAAAAACAGGATATTGATACCATTGAAGGTATTATTTTTGGAGATGCTATTAGTGAAAGAACAGCTGAGGCAAATGTGGGAACCAGGAGCTATTATTCCACCCCCAAATGTCAGGCCGCTCCAGCCGATGGCTCCAGGACAGTGACCACACAAATGGACCTCATATTGTTCTCAGTCTATCAATTAACAGCCCAGAAACCAGCCAGTTCTAACTGGCCTTCTTGTGATGAAACACCAGAAACCGGGAACCCCCACCCACAATTATTTGGGTGCCTTCTTGGAACACTTTAAACATGGACATCTAATTTTCCATTCCAGCTGTATCAATTTTGTCAACCTGATGGAAAGAGTTGTAATACCAGAAAAATGGTAGTCTCCTTGATTTATTTATTTTTTCAAGAAAACCTAGTTTTGCAATAAATCTTTTTTTTTTTTCAAGAAAACCTAGACTTTGCAGTAAGGATTTTGGATGTACTGTTGTTCTTATCATAAGTATCTATGGACATATTCTTTTAGCTATAAATTCTATGTGTTTTAAATATATGGTTTAGTTTTTCACAATCATTTTTTCCATTGGATATAATTCTTTGTATGTTTCTGAGATTTCAAAGCTTCACGTAAGAGAAGCATTTTATTTCAGTATCCTTAGCCTCAAAGCAAGGACCTGAAGTTATGCAACTATTTTCAATTATATAGTATATTTGACTCTTTGCATGCTCCCAAAGCTTTACCAATGTGGAAAGAGGCTAGAGGGCAAGAAGCCCAATGTGGTAAATAATGCTTGTGTGCTAAGTGGGTCTCCTCCCATCGTGATTATTACCAAAAATACATGAGGAAAAATGTCATTTGGGTATTGGCTACTCAAGAAGGTCATCTTGAGATGACTTAAACACATGAGTAAAAGTCCCACAAAAATTAATATGGGTTAATGTAGGTTGACTTGAACCAACACAGTTGAATCCTGAAAAACCATCCATTGCGGAAACCCCTCTTACATTAATGAATGAGCTAGGGAGCTCCATATTGAATGGTTCATAAAGCACAATAATTTCCGAAATTTTTGCAGTGAGGTACCAAGCCAAGCTGGTTTGACTATTGGGAAACTCCGTAGTTAAGTGCGCTTTAGCTGGAATAGTATTGGGATGGGTGACCTCTTGACAAGTCTTGGAGCTTCACCCTTGCGAGCATTACCTAGATGCAATGAGTGCCAAGGCGACTGCTCGTGAAAGATGGGGTCTTGTGAACCACTAGTCATAACATACGGGTCACTGTATTTTTACTTGTACCCCTGCTGTTGAATCTCATAAAACTATCATACAATTTGATCCACTATAGAAACAATGCTTATATAAATGAATGAGCTAGGAAGATCCATATTGAATGGTTCATAAGGAGCAACACTTGTTGAAGATTTTGCAAATTGAGTAGCAAGCTAGCAGGTTGCATTGTGGTGCAAACTCCAACTTTATATTTTAATGCACTTGAGTTGGAGTAGTACTTGGATGGGCGACCTCCCGGGAAGTCCCGATGCTTCACCATTGTGAGCATCACCTAGATGCAATGAGTGCCAAGGGGACCATTCAAGCTTGTGAGTGATGGTTTCTTGTGAACCACCGCTCATGAAATATGGGCCAATGCAGATTGACTTGGACCGACATAGTTGAATCCAGAAAAACCATCGCACAAATCAATAATCTATTTATATTTGACTCCATAAAAAAATCAAGATAGTTAAGGTTATTTTGTTTAGGCTATCAGAGTAATTTGACAAATGAGGCATTGCTGCAAAATTTAGAGGTCAAGACTTATAAGTATCCAAGAATACATCCTTTAGGCTAGTTATCCAAGGGCAGTGGGTTGCAGTTGACTAAGCAGCTGATTACATGTATGAAGTGGAATGTGATATGGTGCTGCTCAATCTATGTGAAGTTATTATTACAGTTCCTATTTATGGAATATATATGCTATATTCTTCTGAAGGGAGTATGATTCTAGGATGATTAAGGATGGAAACTGAAAGCCTTATCTGATCAATGTGTATAAAAGAAAGCAAATTATTTTCCTTGTCTGCTTATCCAGTTAAAATTAATGTTGGTAAGAAGTTTGTTAAATTTTTATTTTGAAGATGCTTCATATATATATAAATAGAAGAACTATTTACAACAGTGCCCACATTGGGTTTGAACCTGGGTCTCTATGTTAATACAAGCCCAATCACTTTGCTGCTTTCGGTAGACCACACACCCATGGGTGCTAGTAAGAAGTTTGTTATGTTGGTGATCAAGTTTAAAGATGGACTGAATAGAGAAGCAAAGACCTCTAATACAAGCTGCACTATAAAGCTAAGGAAGAAATTGGGAGTCTTGGAAGGCCTGTTCAAGGAGGTGTTCCAAGAGCCAAAGGCCTTGCCTTTGAAGGGGTAAGTTTAACACGAGGTCCAATTTTCACCTGATTCTTAGTTTTTAAACATTTGGCTGTTTAAGCAGCTGCCCTTGGAATATAACAAAGTCAAGAAGCAATTGCATAATCTTTTAAACCAAGAAATGATATGGTTCAGTTCATCACCTTCTGGATTGCCTATAGTTTTGGAACATGGTACCCAGGAAAGAACATATTTCCGTCTCAAATTGACACTCTCTTTGATTAGTTGTAGCATGTGAAGTAATCCGCCAAAATGAATTCAAGACTAAACAAGTTTGAATGAATAGTTGGTGCTTCTTGGTTTGTTAATGCGGCAGATAATTCTATGAGGTCAACAGGTGAAGTTCTATGTCTTTTTTGAGTTGTTTGTCATTGTTTACTTGAACAAATTCTCATTTTCAGTTGTACATAGGATGAGCATTAGCAGTAGGTATCAGACTGAGAAAGAATAAGTTGCTTTTTCTCTTGGCTTAATTCTCTTCTTGCTGAAGATGGATCCAGTGGAATCCATAATGTTGGACAAAAACATTGTTGTGCAGATGAGTCCAGAAGAATTTTATATAATATTGCACTTCAAAGAAGCTAACCTTAAAACTAAAGCTGCTTTTCACTCTGAATACGTGTGATTTTGCCCGCAATCATCCACATATTTAGGTTTTGTGGTCAGCGGATGTGAATTGAGAATCATGCAGCCAAGATAGAGGCCAATTTGAAGTGGCCAACACCCACCAATGATACTAAAGTAAAGATGCATCACCTAAGTGCAAGCTGCATTATTATTGTCAAATTAGTGGTAAAACTAATTAAATGTTTGTAATGGCTAGTTCATTTAATTTGTTTGTCTCTCATAAGGTGACCCATTAATTGCATCAATGTAAGTCGCCATAGTTGTCTATATAAGGAGCTCTAGGACTCCACTCCATAAACATTTATCTTCATCCTGGTGATGGATCACAGAGTGTGATCCGAAACTTTGTTAAAGATAAAATATTTCATACAGTTTTTGCAAAAGCTTGATTCTGAATTAGAAGTAAAGAAGATTTACAGTTTCTTATCAATATCTACAGAAATTCAATTTCCAATCCTACAGAAATTCACTTCATATCTTATTTTGCAGAATTAGAACTTTTCATGTGTGTCAATTAGGTTGCCTACAGATATAACCCTCATAAAAATAGACCTTAATAAAGTAGAATTATGGATATGCTACCAAGTTCTAGAATTCTACCTACGCCATTGACTGCCCTTAAGGCTTAGACAACCGTTAATATTGAACAACCCTCTCAGTTCCTGCCATCTGGAGATTCTTGAAGCCATACTCTCAAATCACAGAATTATTAGTACTGTGCTGTTACACAAAGACGGTAATAATCTCATTGTTCCTGAAATTCAAGATCTGTTAGAACAGAAAAATGGGGATTCGGAGGCAGAAAGGACTGCTGATGTCAGCACAACAATGGATGATATAATCAAATTTGTTGGAAGTGATTGGCAACCTTTATATGACAATTGTATGACAAGGATTTTGCTTTGTTTTGCAAGAAACTTGCTGTTGTTTGCCAGTCTGCACATGTTGGCTGTCAGGTATAGAGTAGATTGTTTTCTAAGGTGAACTAACTGCTGGCTTTCTGTTTGCTCTTGTACTTCATAATTTATTTGACATGAAATTGAATGACATATTGGTTTCTGTATAATTTTGATGAGAGAAGTAATGTTGTTGACTAAATGTGATGTAATTGATTGCAACTCCTTAGTTGAGGTTACTTATTGGGATAATTTTGAATAAGGCTCAGTTAAGGTTACTTGAAGGCCATTGATTGGTTAAAAATCTTAGTTAAGATTACTTATCATGATAAGTTTGCCTAAAGACTCTAATGATGTTACTTGTGGGCCGTTGATTAGTTGAAATCTTCAGTTGTGGTTACTCACAGGGATAAATTTGGATTAGGCTTGGTTGAGGTTATTTGTAATTATATAGTGGCTGTTGAATTAGTTGACCACCATTTGTAACAATATAGTTCCGTTTGATGTAGCTGATTGTCATGAATGCTGAATTATATCATTCAAATCCTCAAGCGAGGTTCCTTGTTGAATTAAGTTTGATAAGGCTTGGCCAAGATTACTTGTGGGACATTGATTGGTTGAAATCCTTATGTGAGATGAATCGTGACTATAAGTTGGATAAGGCTTGGTTGAGGATACTCGTGGTTCATTGATTGGTTGAAATCTTTACAGGTTACTTTTGGGAAGAGTTTCAATAAAGGCGCACTCAAGTTTAATTTTGGTGTTTGATAGGTTGGAATCCTTCGTTGAGTTTATTCATGTGGATATTTCTAAAGAAGGCTCAATCGGGGTTATTTGTGAGTGATTGGCTAAACTTAACGTTCAATTGAGTTATTCATGGGGATAAATCTAGATAAGGCTCAATCAAGGTAATTTGGAAGAATTGATTGGTTAAGGCTCTGTTGAGGTTACTCACGGGCCATTAGATTGATTAAATATTATTACACTTAGATGAATAACTTGGAATCTGCAGTTAAGCTTTTTGGTGAGAATATTTTAGGACAAGGCTTTGTGAGGTTACCGGTGGACTATTAATTAGTTGAAATCCTCAGTTGAGGTTATTAGTGTGAGGAAGTTTTGGTAAAGTTTAGTTAAGATTATCCATTAGTCTGACTGTTGGCTGCCTTTAATCATGTCTGATGTTAGTTTCATAATTACTTTTCCCTTTGTTTTTGTGGATATTGCATATTTGTTCGAGGAGTTTTATTGTCAAGAAAAAAATTCAATGTTATCTTTATTTTTGTTTCATTGTTAGAAACATTTGTGATTCTGATTTAAGCACTAATTCAAGAATGGTTTAGTGAAACATATGCTCGTATAAGCAGCTTTTCTTCTATATAATTATATGTTTGCTCGTTTAATCTCACGTTTGTTCAAGTTTACAGGTCTTGTCAAGGAGCGTGGTCGGCGAAATTTGTCTTCTGAAAAAGGTCTTCTCAGCAAAATATTCATGGTGGAATTCTATCTCCAAGTATTTCTAAGGGAGCTTCAACAAATATTCCAGAGGGCGACCTTGGTGTGTTAGCATTTGCTTGGGCACAAATAATTTTTTTGCATTTATTGCAACTCAATATTTCATAGTTGATATCCATTGTTATAATGCATTCAAACACCATGGTGTTGCATGTTATCTTGGAGAAGTCTAGAAATTTCTGTTACGTTGCATATGGACCTTTGATTTCTTTATTGTCTACCTTGTAATATTCAATATTGTTGTGATTCTAATCTTGGAGTACTATTGATCTTTTTGGTGTTAGATTTTACTTGCATTTTAATGTGGTTACTGTTGAGGCTAGAGGAAGTGAAAAAGGCTAATAAGAAACATTCTGAGCTGTAATTGTGAGTAATACACTTCTAATGACCAAGCTTAACTTTGGCATGATGACGAAGACTGACTTTAATCACATTCTTGACATTTTGACAATCTTTCAAGCTTCTTTTGATTTCTTTGTTTTGTAACTGGCACAAGTCAAGCACAGGAATAGTGGTAGTCATATATAGTTACTGAAAATTTTCAAATGTTTGGCATATGAACAAATACAATCCTTGAGATAAAATATGATGAGATAGAATAATAATATCACTGAAAAAAGGATTTAAGGTGATAGCAGACTTTACATTTGTTTGTGGTGAGATGAACTATAATAGATGCTTGCTGCTTTTCTTCTAAAATTGAGAATGATTATGCATTTCAGGACATGCAAGAACCTATGTCTCTAAGAAAATCCAGAATAAGAAGAAAAGAGGCTACCAGAGAAGTAGAAGATGGTAGCAAGTCAGAAATTATAGACCTTCAAGGTTTGCTTTGTTAAGCATTTTCTTTTAATTTCGCTTCTCATTTGTTTCTCCCTGCATGTTACATTACCGTCAAGGTTTGCAATATGTTATTTGCAGATGGTACTGTTGAAGGCCTTTGTGAATTACTAGACAATCATTTTGAAAGAACAGAAATGCCTGGGGAAAACGAAGGTGAAGAGGAGGGTACATGGTTGCCTCTTTCAGATATAAAAATTCTCTCAAATGAAATTATGGCCGCACACTCAAAGAACACCCTTCATCTGGTTCCAGTTGACAGTATAGTGAGACTTCTAAATTTACTTGATCGGCATATACAGCATGCTAGTGACATAGCTGTTGATGAAGAAGATGATGTGAGTGTACTTAAGAGTTTCATAGTTTGGTTCCATTGATAACATGGTTTACTAGGAAATATTGTTTCTGTTCCACTGAATGTTTCTGTTCCACTGAATGTTTCTGTCATAAATGTGTTAGAATTTGCAGAGAGAGAGAATAAACCGAATAAATGTGTAAAGAATGATTGAAGAGAAAACCGGAATACACACTGTCCAAATGGGTTGTGTGTCCGGGTATTTATTATGCAAAGACGGTTACAAAATTAGTTAGCAGTTACAACTGCATAACCATACAAAACAATTATAAAAGGGGAAGTCTTATTCATTTATTCCTACAAAATGTACTTGGAGATTGGTAGTTGTTTTTGGAAGAAAGTCCTTATTGAGCTGCGGCAAGTAAAGCTAAATCTTGTAAACATTGCTGCTGACTTTTCTTTTTCTGCTTACTTGTAGTAAAATTGGCATCAAGTTCATTAATGATTACATACAATTTTAAGGTAGCTGTTTTTGGGTATGACAATTTTAAAAACTATTGTGGCATAGGTTTGAACTTACTATTTACTAGATACCTATAAAAAATGCCCTAAGTATCTCATAGGAAAAGTAGGATTAGTCTCCCCATAATTTTTCTAGTCAAGTCTCATATTAAATTTTGTATCAAATCTGCAGTGTCTTGTTATAGAAAGTTTGTAAAATAAATTTTTATTGTGCCAATAAATAACAACATTTTTGTATTTAAGGTACTTGCTACATCAAAATCCTGGGTCATGTCCTCTTTAGTCATTTTCCTTTTATTTGGTTGTCTATTCTTTTTAATTTACATAATCCTGATTGATGGTAAATATATTGTCTACATCTGTTTGTAATTGACATTGTAATCTGCACCAAACCAATGCCTATATATAGGCTCATCTAGTTTTGTTTCTCAAGTAATTTCTTGGTTTGCATCTAGTTTTGAGTCTCAAATAGGGTCTTGGTTTACATCTAGTTTTGCAACTCAAATAATATCTTACTAAACGTCTTCTTTTGCATTCTTTTGTGTGTTAGTTGTTTTATGCATCATATTCTTTGTTGTTTTGTCTCTTTTTGTATTAGTTTTTGGTCATATTGTGCAGTCTTTGATGGTAAGATTGAACAGTATGTGGCCAGTAATAACATGTTAGCGAAAGCATGCTTCCTTAAATTCAATTTGCATATAACTTTGTGTAAGCGCCACACAAACGTGAGCCCCTTCTGCTACAGATCATGATGTGCACTCTGCACAGTGGGAGATTACAGATGATGACCTTGTTCAGTCTTTCTGACTTTCATCAATCCATTTCTTTGGGGTTTGTTGCTGCCTTCCACATGGCTATTTGTATTGGTACCTTAACCACATGGGTTGGGGATTTACTGCTTTGGGTTTACCCCTCCAATTTTATTGTCAGTACTTTCGTTCTTTTTATTTAGTAGTCTTTGAACAAGGGTCATTTAACCCTTGTGCTTTCTATCGTAATTGTTGGTATTCTCGAGTCTCATTCACCTTCTTTTGGTCATTCGTGGACATTAATATGATTTCATTCTTTCTTTCTGAAGTGCAATGGACCATGGTCCATACCTAGTTAAGTATGCTTTAAATTCTCAAATCCTTAGGAGCTTATACAATTGATCAATGGTGATATTCCTATTACCATTTGATTGTGGACATTTTCGACGTTAACCGATCTGTCTTGCTATCTCATGCACATCAACTCTTGAATCACACTGGATTCTTGGATTCTCAGATTTGCAATTTTTAGAATGCAGTTTTCAGAACTGTTTCTGATTTTATAAAATATTGTTGTACTCTGGTTGGTGTTGTGTCAGCTTTCATGCCAGACTGAGGGGTTCAAAATCACCCATTGGTTGCACCCGGCCTCAATTGCTGAGGTACACTGCAACCATGGACTGTCGAAGTCACTGGGACCGACATCAAGTCTCAGATGCTGTAGCGTCAGTCAAAGGTTGCCATCTGTAAACATTACTTGCATGACTTTTGAGGATTTCAACATGGGTTTGGACAGGGCCATCCCATTGATTCACCATTAAAGCACAATTGGATTGCCGAAAAGTTTTAGTGTAAACTCTAAGGCAGATTTAGAAGAGAACACGGATGGGCTTGGGTCTGGTATATGGTTATGTGCTATTTGCATGCGTTGCTAAAAGTGCAATCTCTACCTTTGGGTTCTGACAGGTCCACCTGAGAGTTCCCAAGAGCTCATGGGAAAGGGTTCTTCTCTTACACCATGAAAGTCTTCACTCTGCACCACTTGCCCCTATCTTGCTGGGATGTCAGTAAATGCTTATTATTCATGACCACAAGACTGGGTATTATAGGATCATTCTAGGCATTCTAAATGTGAACAAGGTAATACCATTGGCTGACCCAAATCATATTTAGAATTATACCTCCTGTGTAACTTTTGGTGCTAATAACCAACACAATGTACATGAAGAAACATGAGTATGCAGAAACATATGGAAAAAGTTTGCTGATCGTCAGTCATTTGGAAAATAAGCAATTTATTTTGGGTTGCAGCAGATTGGTGGAGCCAAGGGCTGCACCCTTAATATGTTATAGCTCATTTGGGGACCAGAAGCAATCATTCAATTATCTGTTTTTTTGTACTAGAAGCCACATGTATATATATGAGAGCCATGCCATTTATAACATCTTGACCATAATTACTTGGCACTTACATACACCTAACGCGTTAGATTCTTTCTTACCCATAACCATGTTGGGGATTTGGTCATGCCTTATTCGCTCTTGACACAAGGTCAAAACTCAGGGCCACCTTCTTAATTGATATCCGATATCTGCTTATATTTGTCTCTCTAGTGCAAAATCAAAATTAAAATCTTTTAGTTATAGCAGAGCACACAGAGTTATATAGGGCGTATTTGACATTTAATGTAGCAAATGTCTACTACATTTATCTGGACACTGAACTTTAGAGTGTCCTCCTTACAATGGTTGGAAATCACTACTGATGCTGTATGTTGGTACTTAGTTGAATTTGCTTGAGATGTTAAGGATGGTTGTTTGTTTGTTTTAACATGCAATGGTAGAGTCTTAATTTGTCTAGACTGGAAGATACCTAAAGTACATCAGACTTATTCCTTAAATCTAAGGACCGAACACACACTCTCTACTAGGCTTATTAAATGACTTAGATCAGCTTTGCTTTGGTTTATTCTTTTCGGTCTCTGCTTCCCTTCGCCAATGGGGGTTTTTGTATTGGAGAAATGCCACATGTCCATTATCTAGGAAGTTTTTGGTTTAACCCACCTTCAAGAATTGTTCACAAGCTACTGTGTTTTTCATCACTAGCAGTGGCATCGATTAACATTGATTGCACTTTCTATTTGTTGATTACAGAAACTGCCATTGTTTTCATCATTCATTCGATGTAGGACTATCAAAATTATCATTAGATCATGCTTGATTACAAGTATAACAATTACGAGAAACACCTAAATGACAAACATATTTTATCATTTTGATTCTCCTTGGCAGACAATTGTCCAATGCTATGAAAAGAAAGGTGAAGTCCTGCCACCTTGCTATTTCAAAATCACTAAATCTTGAGATATTGTTATATTTGGTAACATCTATATGTAGACATAAGAGGAAGGCGTGGTCTGATTTGAATTTGAATTAAAGCTTTCTAGGCTCTACCTATTGGGGCATTATTTATCATATAACCCTAACATCAAATGCTTATTAAACTCAATATTACAAACTCTAGGTAAGTATGCTGTAATATGACCCGTGTCTTCTCATCCCTAGAACTTTGTGAAGCATAGATATGAGCTACTTTGGAGGAGATTGAGATGGATCCTTGGGGAGTTTTTCCAATGTATGTGATCCGGGAGGTTCCAAAACCATATTGGATGCGCAAATTTCATCTTAGAAAGCAAGAAAAAAATTGTAATGATGTCCATGAATAACCAAATAGGTCAATTGGATTCAGAGAGTACATTCAGCAATAAATAGAGGTGCTAGGGTAAAAGGCCCTAGCTCATGAAGAGTAACTAAAAAGGACAAGAGAAAGGTGAACAAAGCAAGGGGGTGAACCTAGAGTGGTTGAACCCAGGTCTGTCTATTCATGTGAACTCACTTCCATTAATACAATTGTGCAAATCGTGAGCTGTCTGTCTATTCATGTAAAACTTACCCTCATTCATCCATATCCCAACCTTTTTACTTTTTTTTATGCACGTGTACTCCTGCTTGCTTGCTTGTATGCATTTGTTGCAGTATTATATTATACATGCAGTTAATAACAGTTGCTGTTAATGCTGTCATGATGTTATAAATAATGAAATGTGCTATAGTAATTATTTTCTACAGCCATGTGATAGTATATATACACAAAAATTTCTGTAATATCCCCTTCCATTCGAAGACCTTTGGCCTATTTTGTCAACCCGACGGCCAAAGGAAAAATATAAGGGTGGCTTAAGTTATATTTAATTATTATAAAGTGCCATTAATAAAAGAAAAAAATATATAGAGCACTTATAATAATTTATATGACTTAATAATTATTAAATCAAGGATGGAAAAGGCCCAAATATAAATTGTTATCCATCCTAGGTGAAAAGGCGACTTGCCTTAGAAGGGAATGGGAACATATGTAATGTCCCTTTTCCCTCGCCCATGGCCTAAGGGCCAATGCGTGCCCTAACCCTAGTCATGCCCAAGGGGTTACGGACACTATTTTGCTATTGGGTATGGGCATCTAGTCCAGTTGTTATTATTTTTTATTGACTGGGTCATAAAGTACTTTTAAAAAGGGACTAGATGTTATGTTTCATCATTGGGGCCACTTAAAGTACCTTTTTGGCGACTTGAGAGGACATGCATGGCATTAAATGTTATATTTCTTCATTGAGGTTACTTTATGGGCCTAGGCGCCTAGGAAGGGAAAAACAACTTCAAGTTATTTTTAATAAGGCCCTCTTTTTGGGAAAGTGCGCCTTGAGTGTTTTAGGGTTTCTTTGACATGAAAAGGTTATAAAAGGAGGTGAGGGGTGAAAGGATAATCATTCATACATACACTTATATTTCTTTTCATGGTGCAACTGCTGTTTGCAACTTTTAGCTTGTGGAGTAAGATCCCACGGGAACCCTAGCTTCGGTGGTGAGAGATCCATCCCTAGCTAGCAGGGCATTCTTCGGTAGTGAAAGATCTACCCTAGCTTGTCATTTGGAGCAGATTTCAGGGCTGGTTTTACAGAGGTATTTTCAGAATTTTCAGAATTAGGGTTTGAGGATTTTTGAGAGTTTGGTGGAGATTTTTCAGCTGGTTTTCGGATCAGACCTACGGCAGCCATAGAAGAAGGATTCGGCATCATCTACAGAGGGTTTCACAAGGGTTTTGGCTATTTTCCAAAGGGGGCGACTTGTTTGGGAATTTGCAGCCCTAATTTCTAGGGTTTCCAGCAGTCCTTTTTCAGATCTGAAGGTTGGAAAGTCATCTACTATTTTTATATATATTATTTCCAAAGTTTCATCATTAGTGCATTTGTATTCGGAAAGATATTAATTTTCGAAGTTTTCCGGCTATTTTAGGCACGCTGTAATTTTCTGGCAGCGTTATATTGACTGAAAAATTCCAAAAATATTTCCCTTGTGTTCTTCATATTATTATCTTGTTCCAGTTAAAATTTCAA
The DNA here is from genome assembly GCA_018340775.1 of Taxus wallichiana var. yunnanensis. Lineage (NCBI taxonomy): Eukaryota > Viridiplantae > Streptophyta > Pinopsida > Cupressales > Taxaceae > Taxus > Taxus wallichiana. Next base: position 785,485,833 of record CM031240.1, on the reverse strand, counting down.
GTATTTTGGACGGGTATTTTGAGAGTTATTCACATTTTTCTGTTCGCTGCCCTAGCTGTACTTTTTCTGCATAAAATCTGCAAAAATCAGATTTAGCATTTTGCTGCAAATTTCTGTGTTTTGTCATTTTTGTGGTCAGATCCCAACTAGGGATATTTCAACATAGAAAGGATAAATGCCCATTTTACTATGTATTTCCCCTAGAAAAATGCGACTTGCATTAGGAGGGAAAAAGTTGTTGGAAAAAGCATTTAATATGGGAAAATATTAAATGCTTGCATAGGGAAAATCCTTGGGAATTAATTGGATATTGTAGAGGTTGTTTTGGGTCTCTTCTTCCTTTATAAGGAGAAGTCGACTTGAAAGGAAATATATTCCATACCATTTGATATTTTCTAATTTGTGTCTTAAGTTTGTAGCTTATGCATATTCTTTCATGTGCAACTGTTGTTTGCAAATATCTAGCTTGTGGAGTAAGATCCCACGGGAACCCTAGCTTCGGTGGTGAGAGATCCATCCCTAGCTAGCAGGGCATTCTTCGGTAGTGAGAGATCTACCCTAGCTTGTCAATTTTGGAGCTAAATTGATGCCCTAAATGTGCTGGGCGACCTACTTTTTAGGGCAAAATTAGGGTTTCGTGTTTGTTGTGTGAAAACTATTTTTGGAATATTATTCTTCATATTTTTGTGGCCCAAGATCCAAAGTTTCAGCTCATTTGAACTTCTCTAGCAAAAGATATTAATTTTAGAAGTTTTCAGTTGTTTAGGGCACGCTGTAAATTTCTATCAGCATTCTGTTATTCGAAAAATTCCAAAAATAGTTCTATAATATCTGTTATGGTATTAACAAGCTCCATTTAAAATTTCAAGAGATTTGAGCAAGTATTTTGGAAGTATCCATTATTTTCTATTCGCTGCCCTAGATTTAATTTTCAAAAAAAAATCAGATTTATGTTTGGCTGCAATTTGTCTGTATTTTACATATTTAAAGTTGGGATTGCCTAAAATCTGTCTAGGGGCTAAATAATGTCCATTGGGGACATTACAGTTTCATCCATTTTATTGTTTTAACATGTAATTTGATCGAATACACATTTGCAACAAAATAAAGAGCTAAGATTGTTGAATATGGAAAAATATATTTTCAACATTTTTATTTTATTAATCTTGGCAAATTTAAAATTGTATCTGGAAGGGATACACATATTAAAAAGAAAATTTAGATAGGATATAAAGACTATTTTAGATTTTTAATAAGCTAATGATTTTTGTTTTTGCAGATTGATTCAGATAACTTCTGTATTGTTATGTCTGCGTTAGAGTCGGTTCACATATCTTTAACAATAATGACGCACCGGAACATGCCTAAACAAGTGTATAATGAAGAAGTACGTTCCTTCTCAATTTCTTCCATCTATTTGTTTATTTTAGTATGTTAATATTTATTACAATCTTGTAAAAACCACTAGTTTCGATTTAATATATTTTTCCTTTCATCATGCTGTCAAATGGAAAATAGTGTATAAAAGTTAGTTCAAGTTTCTCTCTCTCTTTAGCGAATAAGCTCAAAGTAATCATGCTTTTCAGTTGTCAAATGTACAACATAATTTGCAAAAACTGACAATATTTTGAGTTTGCTCTCAGATCATTGATAGGATCATCAACTTCTCAAGACAGCAAATTTTACAGAGCGTATTCAAAGCATGTGATCCTTCTTATCGAATGATTCATAAAGGAAAAGACACTGATGTATACAGGGGTATGTACATTGGGATTGCAAAACTGTTTAACTTGAAGGCATCTGGAATGTTTCATTTTACTCTCAACAGGAATTTTGTTTGTATGGTTGGTTTCCACCTTCAATTTAAAGCTAATTTTTTAATGCTTAATTAATTGCAGTGAACAAAACTGAAAAGTAGGAATGTGATGCATATAAGCTTGGATGCATTCTAACGAGTTCCTTTTTTAGGTTTACCTGCTTTGGAAAGGGCCTTTTCGTCATCTATGGGTGGGATATGCTAACAAGTATATTAATCTTTTTATGGTATGAAACATTACAATTACTTAAAAATGTGAAATGTTACCAACGTGTGGTGGTCTGTTATTGAGATGATATTGTAATAGTCACATAAGGTGAAAGTGTGTGGAAGAAACTTGTATACACCAACCATATGCAACAAAAAGTATTGCACACGGTATGATTTGTAATTGTGCTAATGGCACATATACATGGCTCTTCGTCAAGTTTGAACCATGCACCAAATTCTTATACAATAAAAAATGACATTTGGAATACCTAAATGGCCCATCAGTACACATGTTACACTTTACTCCATATTTTTAATTCTCACATACTCAGCGATATCACTTATTATTCACTATGGCACTCAAAATAAAATGCATGATTTTAAAAATCTGATGTATTAACTTCTTAAAATCTGATATCAATGACAGAATCTGATTTATTAACTTCATGAAACTTCACATGTTTTATTAAATATGATTTTAAATCCTAGCTCTCCCCTTGAGAATTTGTGTCCTTTACCACCACTAGTATTGTTCACATTTGCATTCATTCTCATGGACTTGTAAAGAAGTAGTTGGATAATACAATCCTGTCATTACTGTTCTATAATTTTTGTTTATGGAGATGAATGGTGCTATTTCAAGTTGGCTGAATTCATTTCTGTTTTCTTTCACTTAGGTAATGCACTCTGTATTAGTGGAAGCCGTTTTTCCATGACACATTGAAGCTATACATTTCAGTTTTTGTCCCTCAAATCCAGATCCTGGGATATGGATCGGTGCTTTCAGAACATTAATATCCGTCTTCTCTTTGAATGTTCTGTCACGTGAGTTCAGGTTACAAGAAGTCAGGTCTCGAAACCCATAACCCTTCATATCACCTTCCTTGCTGGTTCAAATAACCTCAGATGGCAGACAAGGAAATGATAGATGCACAAGACCTTGTCTGGTACCAAAGATGGTAGAAGATGCATTCCAGAGGTAGAGACAAGATATGTTGAACCTGTTTGCTTAGCTTCTTCATTGATTAATGTCTTTTCTCCTTGCACACCAGCTGTCCACATCCTGTAAAACCTATGGGGTCAGACATCATATAAAGTATATGTAAATTGTCAAATATCTGTTGACAGAAAAATTGATGCTGATGCTATAAATAATTCGCCAAATCAAATAGAATCTGATATTTTCAGTTAACACTTATTCAGACCATGAGATTATCCCATTTTCCCGACTTCGTTTTAACCTGGTCAGTCCTTGAGATCTAGTTGAATGGATGTTTTTTTTAAGATAGTTTAACCCTTTTGACAGGAGCTTAGAATCTGGGGATTGGAGGGATCCCACCCGAGTACAACGGAAACCAAACCAAAAACAAACAAGCTAACAGCTAAAACGACAGACCCAATTGAAAACATCCGGGAACAAAAAAGCCCAAGAGCCGGACTACGAACCACATACAACCAAAACCGACCAATTCAGGAGACAAAAGAAAAACCAGGACAGAGATTAAGCCTGTGAGGCAGGACGACTGTGACCAGCCTACCTCCTACCTCCCAGCGTTGCTTCTTCTCGAGCAATCCTGAGCAGTAAATTGAAACAAAACCCCAATTTACGACGCAGACCTGCCACATCCGCCGTTTCCACAAGCACAGGCACCGAAAAACCTGGAAGATCCAATTTATCAAGCTGTTTGCCCTCAAAAAGCCCTGCTGAGCAGGCCTCATGCATGTCCTCGACGAATTTCATCAGGACCATGCTCCATGTTGACAACTCTGCAATCACCCGCCTTGCTTCCTACAAAGCCTGCCCTTCTTGAACTGCGTATGGCAGGGGAAACACGTGACCAAAAACCTCCAATGCCTCAACCAGGTTGGCACGTTGGTGGGGTTTAATGAAATGCAAAGCAATGGCACGAACCTCCTTAATATTCGGCCACACCAAGAACAGTCGTGAAACGAACCACGATGCCACCTCGGAGTTCACACGAGCTCGCGCTGAAGCCCCCATATATTCAGCCCCAATAATCTTCACAATAGCCTCCTTAATAGACGTCGACTCCGCCCTGAAAATAATGCGAATTCGGGCCAACAAAACTGTAATGTCCCCATTTCCGAGCAATTGGCCTAGGAGGTTTTTCATTCGTCTTAGCTTTGGTCATACCCGAGGGGCTATAGACTCTGGAGGCTATTGGGTATGAATATCTATTACCACCTAGTGCATTTGTTATAATTTTGCGTTGACATGAGCATAAAGTGACTTGGTGGGACTAGATGTTATGTTTTGTCGTTAAGGGGGCCTCATAACACTTTAATGTTATAATATTGCGTTGGGGGTCACTTATGTCCTATGGCGACTTGAAGGGGGTAAAGTAACTTAAGTTACTTTATGTTTTGTTGGTCCTTTCTAGAGGGGGTCGATTAGGGCCATTTGGGCCTCTTGTTGCTTTGGAAAAATTATAAAAGGAGTTTGGGGAGGAAAGGGAGTCTGGTACTTGACCACTCAGTGGAACTTCTATAAGAATCCCATTCATTTTAAATGACGGGATAGTTGCAATTTGTAGTGAATACAAGTGTTGCAAGGTCTGGTGATCGGAGTTACCCATGGTTTCCTGCTCCATCAAAAATACTTCACTTCTTGTACCAATGCTTACAATTCCTTGCCGTATGCAGGATAGTCCAAAACTTCCCTAGAAAACAACTTGGAATGATAGGAAACCTGTCTTTCTTGTTGCATAAGTTCCGTGCTCATTTCATAGTCCGATGCATTTGTCTCAATCTAGAAGGCCTACTGTATGTTAGCTAAAGCTGAAATAGGAGCATTGTTGATTTTATGATTCAAGCTGTCTAAAGAAACGTGCTCATATTCAATTATTTAACATTTTCTGCCTATGCACTTGAAGGAGGTACAATTGTGGAGAAAGAAGCTATGAACTTGTGAAGATGTTGAAATACACATCGGAAGGTTTTGACCATCTTAAAATAGCTTCTAACTCAGATAGACTTATCTGCAAGTGTGCATCCAAGATAAACCGAAGGTTGCCTGGTAAACTCACAGATCTTTAAATTCAGGGGTAGCTTATTTCTCGTAAATATATTGCACATGTGTCTCTCACATCTTGATAAATATGAATGCCATTTTAGTATACTATCATACACAAATCAATGAATGTTTGGAGCATATCATGCATCAATCTCATAATAGCAGTAGGTGCAATACAAAATTCAATTGGTATTACATGCTACTCATACGAACTTTGCTTCGTCTTGAAAGCACTGATCTATATGTTCTCCTTTAGGCAAACTTATTTTAATGCAATATTGTAAAACACTTGGCATGTTGCAATTGATCAAGTAGATCAACAATTCGAGATAGTCTACCTATTCTAGATAATAATATTGTTGAAGGCTCTGCAATTAATGCTGTCCTACACGAGTTATCATTTTTGTTAACAATGACTATGGGTGACCCACATGGTGATGAACTTGGGCAGATTGCACCTTGGTCCAATAGCTCTTGCAATTGCTTCAACTCATTGGGTTACAAGATAGATTACTTATATACCTTTTTTTTTGGGCAATGGAGATTCAGACAACTGGCTCTCATGATTTACCTCTCTTATTGGAGGCAAATCTCTTGTTACTTGGAAGACATCGTGTAATTGTTGAACCAATCAATCCAATCGCTTTCTCTGCTCCTCTCTGTAGCTAGCTTTTGAAGTCTTTACTTATATTGGTCCTTCATTTTGGCTGGATTTCAAGAACAATGTAAACTTCTTGTATGCATCGATAAACCCCTTTTTTGATTAGCAGTCACAAGAGAAATCTTTTTCTTCAGCTATGTATGCACTGATGAGGAGTGTTGGCCTCCCTCAATCAGGCGGTATTTTTCTCCATTCTCAAGAAGATTCCAAATCTATGCCACATGTATGTGCAGCCAAACACAGCCTCATGTTCATTAAGGGGCACCACATTACATTCAATTTAGCAAAATGAATGTGGTAGCTGCAACAAATTTGATTGCATTGCCTAGTAACCCGCCTTCATGAATCCAACCCAATAGATACGGTTGTGGATATATCAATTTGTATGTTTCAAGTTCAATCTTTTTTTCTAAAACTTCGGAAACCATCTTCCTTTAAGAATTTGAAATGAAAAGAACATTTTCTTCATGGTTTTCATTTGAATTTTCTTGGTTGCCATATTCTTCTTAAATTGCTCCTTCCTTTGATTCTTTGGGATAATTTTTCAGATGTAGTTTCCAACTATACTCTTTTATATGCCCATTAATGCCACAATACTCCCAATGGTTGTTGGGATCATTGTCTTTTAAACAGTATTCAAATAACTCGCTTGCTTTCCTTTCTGAGTTCATTTTGATGTAGACAACCTTCACACATGCCTCTCATCCATGCCCTTCACTTTGAAAATTTACGCTTGCCTCTGAACGATTGACGATATATTCCTCCAAGATACCTTACAGCTGCAACCCAAACATTTGGAGAAACATGCAGAAGGATAGTCTTTTTCGGATTTAGGAGTGTACTCTTGCTCACTCTACCCTTTCTTCTTTATTGGGTAAAATGTGATCTGATAAGTTCCCTGAAAGGCTCCCATTTTCACATCACACTTTATTTGTCAATATCAAGACATCTGCACAACTTTCCCAGCATATCAAAGATTTACCAGGCATCTTTAAATGAGCAAAGTAAATCTTTTTCTGGTTGGAGATATCATGTATGCCAAAGAAGACCTTAAGTTGCTTCAACTAATTGTTGATATGTTTTTGTCAACTTGACTCCCATAAGTCTAAATCTCAACCTTTGCTTCTGCCTTGAAGGGTAGGTCTGAACATTCTAGTTTGGTTCACATTCCCATTTCTGTATCTATTGGTTTGTACATTCTTCTTTTGCTAGTTTGTAAGTACTACTTGCTTCCTAGCTATGTCTGGCATCAAGCTGTTTATGGAATTAACTAAACTTGCTTGGGAAGTTGCCAAGTTAGCAACAGTGGTTTTTTCATTATTAGAAAGCAGGCTCCATTACTCCAGTACTGTCTCTTGCTTATTGGGCTAAAGGCTTATGCTTTTCCTATGCTTTGAAAAGGCAAGAAGAGTGCCATGATATCAAAGTTGATTGTAATTGTAATTACATAACCTATAGCTAATACAACTAACATTACAAATGCTAACAATGTTATGTTCTTGGAGATGAAGACTATGCTATTGAAACCAACTTACATACAATGTAAAATGCATATTCTGACCAAACTCCACATACACACTAAATATAATGGAAACTAGACGCAAAGAAGGTTACAAAAATGCGTCATTGCAGACACACATGACAAAGAGATGTATGTTGTGAAAGCCCTCTTGGAGTATAAAATTGGCACCACAAAGGGTTTTTGTATCATTCCTTTACAGTTTCTCCAATCTAAAAGTGCATATGGAGTTACATATCTCTCCAGAGCATTGAACACCTTTTATGTACGCTGCTATATCAATTTTTGGCTCAATCTTTTGTGCATGGTGGAAAGTTTCTAAAAGAACCCCTTGCCCATAAATGGGTTTTACATTTAGCATAGACTGCAGGGAAATGTCTAGTACCCCCCCGTACCAAGTCAGAAACGTACCCGGTAGGGTACGGGTACAGGTACACTGCTAGTACGTTTTGGGAATGAATCAGTTCGAATTTTATTAATTTTTAATTTTTTTAATTTTTTTATTTCAATTTGGGTCCAAGGTACATTTCCAAAACGTACCTCCAAATGCTCACTACCCCATAGAAGAGGTTTAACAAAGGCCATTTTATGTGAAAGAAATTGTGCTGATATGCAGGTTTCTGGGGTCTTACCTTGGACCCAACATGGTCAAAGAGTCGATATATATGAACTGTAAACCCATGGGTAGCATTTTTCTTTAACTTTTTTTTTTTAAGATAGATAAACGCTTTTGACTGGAGCTATGAACTGGAGTACATTCAGCCAAGATATAGCATTTAAGCTCAACAATTAGTGAACCAGATCCACCACACTTGAACACACTTCTAGTGCAGGCAATCTTGAACCAGAATCCACCTCTGTTAAATCAGCCTGCCAGCTGCGCCACCTCAGACATTACCACCCCGAACGGGATCGTGCCTAAGTGGGATTTGAACCTGGGTGGAGCTGGATACAACCATCCATCTTAACCACTCCACCCAGACCCCATCGGTCCTTTTCTTTAAATTTTTATGTATAGTTATATTTTTAATTTTTAAAAATATATTGTATGAACGTACTCGCAGCGTATCTTACCTGTTTTTTTTTTTTTAAATTGTTGTTTCAGTGTACCAAATCTGTACCTGTACCCGTATCCTGGCAGTCTAGTATTTAGCTAAATGATGACTGTTTGCCTTCCTATTAAGTTGTTTATGGAAGATCGAGCCATTCCACCCTGTGTACTGCTTTATCTTACAGCTCACAGAGTGGCCTCTCAGAATAGACGTGCCTGTGGGTGTCCTGAAGGACTGGAGAATTTTCTCATGGTTGTCTTCACAGAGTGCAATACGCTCCTGCAGGTGGTTGTGTGATTGTTCAACTTTTGCCATTGTCTTGTCGCTTTTTCCATATTTTTTGAGCAGTTGTAAGATTGTTTCTACACTTGTGTCTCAAGTTAATTAAGTTGTAGTATCTCGAGGAAATTGATCTCAAATTTGCTTTTTAATACATCGGTTTCATTTCAATTAAGGGTTAAGATTAAGTCCTAAGTATTTGTAGGAGTGAACAAGCGTAAGTGGGTGGTTATTGAAGGAAATTGTCATGAAAGCTTTGTAGAATTTCTAGAGAACTCTTAATTGCTTTTTCAAGTCTGCAAGGTGTTTAGCACGCAGGACAATGCCACGTATTAAAAACACTGTGATCCACATCAGGCTTATAGAGGGACAGGCTCATAGGTCCTTACAAAAAGATCAAACCTCTTTGTTATCGACTGTTTATCATCTTCAAGTAGGTAGGAGATAATGCATTTGAGCTAACTTTCCATCTTTCCTTGGTCTGTATACTATTTTTAATGTTAAAGTTGTATTCCCTACTTTTCCATCTTTGTAAGATGTGCCAACTGTAACAAAACAACTCCAACCAGGAGCTGAATTCTAATTGTGGTGTACCTGCAGAAATGGATAGGATCTTAGACATGGAGATCAGGCAAATAAGTAACCCGACAATCACCATATACAAAGATGTCAAAGTGGGTCAGAATTGTCAGATTATTCACCAAGGGAAGTGCTTCAACAAAGCAGATGTTGAGATGAATTTTTCATATGTGCTTTCCTCGGCTTGAGCAATGTGGCTATAAATTTCAAGGAGGCAACCTGTGTGCTATAGTTGGGTGTAATTCTCATAACTTCTACAGAAAAGTTCTTTTTAAGTACAACCAAATAGAGTATTGTTGGTGGAATATTTTGTACTCGACAAAATATGAGTTTCTCAACAGTTCATGGGACAAAAGTCCCTCTATTATGTGGGGAGGTTGCCTTTATTGAAAGCCAAAAAGAAAACAGAGGGAATATGGACAATATTTACATTATCTGTTCAAAGGTTGGGGTTTTAAACCCATGTTGGATGGAATCTTCTGAATGGGATGAAGAATAGAGGGAGAGAAGAAAGGAAAAAGAAACTGAAAGGATAGAGGAGAAGATTGCACCCTAATGTAAATAACAAGAAAATTAATAAAAAGGCTGCTATATCTCATAACAAGAAAATTAATGTCCATTAATCATATTATTCTGCAGGAAATTAATATGATTCAAAGAAAACAATGACACAAAGTTCAATAGATCCTTTGGGACAAAAATGAACTCAAATTTCATTGTATCTTTTGTCATGGAATATAGAATTGTGTACAGAGAATAGAAAAAAATGGTGAAGGAGAGAAATTCTTCCGAGTATTCTCTTCTTTTCATAAATTTCCAACCCTTTACAATGACAAAGGCCTCTCCTTCAATAGGGTTGAGAGCCATAACTACCTGTAAGCACCTGTTAGTAATGTTTTCTAATTTTACAAAATTACTTTTCCATTTATGAGTCACTTTGACTTTTACAATTTGAAAATTAAAGGAAAAGAAAATACAAAAAGTGCAATAGAGAAATAGAAGAGTTGCACAAGTAGAAAAGACTAAGGTGCCTAAGAGGAGGTGGGAGCCTTGAGCTTCAACACCTGCATCTTGAACTGTGTGACTGCCCCAACAATTTGCCTCTCGTTTGGAATTATAGTAATTGAGAGATTAGTCAACCAAGAGTCCATGGTGTTGGTCATCTCAATGTTGTAGTTATCGAAATTGGTCAGGCTCTTTGATGCTTCAATTATTACATTGTGGATATCAGAAAGTTCATCAATCTTGTCTTTGCCAAATCCATTGGTGCAAAAGAGTTCTATCCTCTTTGATTAATTTCTGGAATTGCTCCTTGATTTCATCTGTTGTGTTCACCTTCAAGGAGTTCTCTTTGACTTGGTCACAACAAAGGACTTTCATATCTGCAGAAATCTCAGCCTTGAGAGATTCCCTCTTTGAATGTGTGATTGGAGATCCGCTCTACGTTGAATTCTGCAAAATCATTGGTTTGACATTTTCTAAAAGCCTGATCTTAAGAGTAGCGTTGATATGATAGGCATCCAACAGAGCAATTACCCGCCCATGGGGGTCCTTTATTGCCTTGGTATCCGGATCAAAACATTGAGCACAAGCTAATACTGTGTCAGAACATTGGGCTGTATTTGGAAACCCTCCTGTGTGAGCTAGACCACTGCTAAAGATACATTCAGCCAAAGGAGTCCGCTTATCATCTTGCATTCATTCCTAAAATTCATTTAGATCCATATGATTTACATTGATGTCACCAATTTTGGGGATGTTGGTCTCCAATGAGGAAATATGCTCGTATTCTGTGTAGTGGAACTTCACGGTGTCAATTAGGCTATTCAAATTTTAAAATTTGAAAGGGGAACGAGTAGTTGTGAAAGCAGATTGGGGGTCCTTGAGCAAATGAGGGCACGGTCGAGAGAAATGGTGGGCAAAGTAAAAACAACAATGAGAACACTCACAAAAATAGTGAAAATGAAGCTTTGGCAGAGGTGACTTTGTTGGCAAATTCAACTTTGAAATTCTTAGGTGCAAAACGTCATTGGAGGGAAGACAAACGACCAGGGCAGAGCAAGTTTGAAACTGGCAAAGCATAGGTCGGTGGGCAGAGCAATTTAAAAGTGATTTGAAATGGTTTGGAATTGGTTTATATGGTGCCCAAAACCTTTGTCACCACATTGAACTGCTTGTGGAACACTTTATAAACCTTTGCAATTAGGTTCCTCTCTGTCACCCCATCGCCTCTGTCTTACAACCAAGGAATCGAGGGAAGACTTCCTCACGTTCCACGTGGAGGCGACTTTATCGATTAGTTTGTTTCAAAGCCTTTGTACATCACACGACGGGGAAGCAAAGAACCATACCCATGTTTCGAACATGGGCAACATTGCTGATAACATTGTATAACCATTGTCATCGCTCCGTGGGAATGAGTGGAACAAGAGAACTGTTCCACTTGTACCCTGCAAAGGCGACATTGCCGATGGCAATTTTAAAAGCCCCAACACCCACCAAACTCCTTCATTGGCTTATTGCTTGGATCGGGAACAAAGGAACATATAGAACTGTTCCTTTTATTCCTCCAAAGGGTGACATGGCTGATGAAGGCCTAAAATTCATAGATTTGAGTAAGGCATGAACATGAAAAACTTACCAGATGGACCCTTGTACTTGTTGAAACAATTTTTTTAAAGATTTGAGCCAAAATTTGGAAGGTTGTTTTCATGTGACAACAGGTATGGAGGACAATTTAAAAGGTAGAAAGTGATATAATTGTGGTTTTTATTTTGAAATCGGAAGGATCTTCTTCTGGGAGTGATTGTGCTCATTCTTCATCTTTCTGTGATAATTATCAGGAGTACATCTTCATATGCCGTTTGTCATCTCCGTAAAGAACTCTTAAAATCGAGTTAACTGTTTGTATATGCCAATCCACACTCTGCTCTCTCGGCATGTATCTTTGTTGAGCCTACAGTAGTTAGCTGCTATTTTTGCTCTCCTTAAATCCTAAGATCACCTAATTACATAATTCCATCAACCACGAGAATAACCAAGAAAAATAAAAGAAGGGAGAAAATTCCTAATAGGCATATGTAAGTACATGAAGTTTTGGATGTTATACCAATTAGATATGAAAGCACAGAAAGATTGGGATATTATAGCAATTAGATATGAAAGCACACAAAGTTTGGGATGCTATAACAATTAGTCAGAAAGTTCTGACCAGGCACAACTGATAGGATATGCAGGACAATTTGAAAGCTAGAAAGATGGTTGAGGTTTTTGTTTTGGAAGTGGAAGGATCTGATTCTGGTAATGGTTATGCTCATTGTTCAACTTTCTGCGAGTATTGTTGGGGATTACATCTTCATGTTCCTTTTGTGATGTCCATAGAGAACCCTAAAACTTGTGTAATTGTATTTTACTTTGTATACTCTAAAGTACATTCTGTTCTCTCAGCATGTCTCTTTTTCTGAACCTACAGTAGTGAGCAGCTACTTTTTTGCTCTTTTCGAATCCTAAGATCACCTAATTACATAATTTTGTCAACCATGAGAATAACCAAGGAAAACAAGAGGGAGAAAATTCCTAATAATTACATGAAAATACAAGTAGTGGTACGTCATAACAATTAATTGGAAAGGAACCAATGGAAATAGATAAGAATGCAATGGACATTCGGACTCTACTCTAGAGGGGAGGTGAGGGAGGCCCCCATCATGTGCCCTATCTCTACTCTATACTCTAGGGGAGGCACCAGCTAGCTATGGAAATTAAATGGGTTCTCGCACAGGGAAATGGGCGGCTCACAAGCACGAGGAGCTTTCTCTTGACTACGGTTTCTGGTCAAGTGCATATATATATAGGGTGGCCTCAACCACCTCTCAATCAACCAGTCCCATCGGCCCTTCTCTTCCCGTGCCTGGTCGAACCTCCTCCCTACTGTTCTGCCTCCCTTTCCTTTCTCCTCCCTTACCTTTTGTCGGGGGTACTTCTGATTTTTTATCTTCGGGTTTAATATAGTAGTAGTTTATGTACCTGCAGACGACTTGACTGATCATGCTCCTGCTACAACATTCACACATTTACAATAGGGGTTTGGCCTGCGTGATCGTGACAGATTCATCACTAAGATAGAGTGGAGGGGAGAGTGCCGACAGGACTAGAGTTCTCGGCTCGAAGACTCTAGGGTGAGGGGTGATTGCACCTAACCACCAAGTATCCTGGCCCCTTATCACAGGAGCAAACTGATTGATCGAACACACGACGAGATCCGTCTCGCCTAACCCCCTAGTCTAGATAGCCCCCTCACCTGCCCTTTCTATATATCTGGTGAGATCACCCCTCTCTCTATATTTAACCTCACCTAGATATAATATAATATAATAGAGATGGCGGGAGAGATCCCCCTCTCAATATATTCAACCTCTATATAGATCTTAGATATAAGATATATAGATTCTATGGGCCTGCTCACCTACACACTTCGGCAGGTGCCCCCACCCCGAACTATCTTGTAGTTCCAGATAGGGTCCGTCCCTCAACATAGGGGGTTGGCTCGGACTCCTCCCACGGCTCTATTTTCTGCTCTGCTCCGCTGGAGTATCGTTTAGAATCTCTTTGAGATTTAGGCCCATAGCCAACAATAGAAGTACAACAGATATTTTTTTCTTTCTGCTTAGGGCCCAACTGGATTCGTACCCGATCGACTCCGGAGCAAGGGAAGGGACCCCAGGGTGAGGGCCCGGAGCAGCCGTGGCCGCCAATCAGTCAATATAGAAAGTATGGCTGCTAATCAGATTGGTCAATGAGATTGAGATAAGTCTGAAATGGTGCATTTATTTTTAGCATTGAGTGACATTGCATTTATATGAAGTCAGTCAGCTTTATCATTAAGATGGACGCTTCTGAATTCCTTTCAGAAAGTTCTATTAATGTCCAAAAATAACCAAGTTTGGTCAATGAGACTCGGAAGTACATTCAGTTAGAATATGAAAGTTCTAGGATGAGACGGAACCTAGGTTCTAAAAAGTATCCAAGTACAAAAACATCACAACTAAAGGTTGTCAACCTAAAAGGTTAGATGCCACATCTTATGATCTAATAATAACTATAAAGAGTCTTGTGAGGGAAGGAGCCTTCAATGAAATGGAACTCGGAGCTGAAGAAAATCAAAGCTTGAGACAAAGATTTGAAACCTATGCTGTCACATGTCTTTAGCAAGGCTTGAAACAGAGGAACCAACAACATCATCATCCACTACCATGAAACGGTGAATGCAGCAACAAGTAATCTCCTTGGGAGACTGTCTGGGCTAAGTGGCCTCAGCTAGGAAGCAAGGTACTATGACTGGAAGCTCTCCCAGCACACAATGCTGATGGATCTCGGGAGGTAAAAAACTTATGGTTCATTTTGAGGTGAAGCTCAGTACTGCCTGTCATGTGTCTGCTTTAACGGTACACCTTCATGTTTGAAGATAATGTTCATTGGGATAGGAAATATTCATAACCTATAAGTTAATATATATATATATATATATATATAAAATTCTGTGGAAAAATATCACAATTTTATTCAAATAAACAAAATTACATTCAGCAGATGCTTTACAGCATTACGGTTTCCTTCTACAGAAAAAAGGTCAACAAAAACACAAGCTACCAAACATCTCCAACACACAGTCCAGCAAATGACAACCACAGAACCATCAAAGAAATGCATCTCTGTAAAGGAAGCTACTCCAAAAATAAACCACACAAACTCTGAAAACAGGACTTCTCTGAGAGACAGCTGGTTAATCAAATTCTGCAAAGAAACTCTTTTATATTTTATCCAAAGTATCTTGAATTCCTCTGCAAACTCCATCTTGTACATCTTTGAGGCATCCTAAAAGAAAGGAGGATGGATATAAACAAAATTTAGGTCACCTTCTTCCTGAATAATCCAATGTCCAAGCGCTAGCTGTAACCAAGCCTTTGATAATCCATTGGAAATCTCATTTCTTTCTCTGTAAATACGATGAAAAAGATGCTATTAGAAACAGTGAGTATACCTTTGAACTTGTCTGGTATGGGCTGCAGCAAAAATTCACCATTGCATAAGCCGTCTTCATCCTTTTTGTATCAATCAAAGAATCCCCCAAAACTCGTAATTTTGTAACACCTTTTTCAGCTGCCAGAGTAAGAGTTAACTTCAGCGCTATCAACTTTGCAAAATTATTAGATACCTGACAGGCTGACCCAATTCAGCTTTAAATTTTAAATAGCGAGTATCCTTTAAGAAGATAGTACCTCCAGCCCCACATATCTGTGGATCTCCTTGAGAAGCACCGTCAAAATAAGCCCATGAACCAGTATTATCAATATTCTCTACAGCAATCTGTCTAGCAGGCGTATCCTTTGTTGACTGATTAAGACTATTTAGAATACTTATTCCCAGAGAAGCACACTGGATTGGAGGTATAGATCTATCATAAAAAAGACTAGCATTTCTCGTGAGCCAAATACCCCAGGCAGTTATCAATGGGAGAGCTTTAAATCTTGTCTCATTCATTTCCACACCAATTTTAAAACTGTCTTCAATCACCTCTAAATGCACAGGACATTCCTCACTATCTTTGCACCCCCAAGTTATCAATGGGAGAGCTTTAAATCTGTCTCATTCACATTTCCACACCAATTTTAAAACTGTCTTCAATAGAAGCACCTCTAAATGCACAGGACTTTATGAGATGGTTATTTGATTCCTCACTATCTTTGCATAAGGGGCACCTCCCAGGTCAATATTTTTCCTTTTCTGCAGAATATCCTAGGTAAGAGCTTTATTGTTGATGACCAGCCCCATGAAAATACAAGATTTTGAAGAACATTTGGATTTCCACACTTTCTTCCACCACCACACCGGATCTCTCATTCCCTCCCTAAGGCGTAACACTTTATATCCTACCTTAGGGGTGTAGACAGCAGCTGGTTTCTTTGACAAGATTAAGCTATTTTTCTCTTCATTAATTCTTACATGATTAATCTAAGCCTGGATGTAAATACTCCCAAACAGCAGCTTCATCCCCTCGAAAACCTACCATTCCAGCAGACTTCCACTCTTGACTCCAGATTGAAGAAAGTTCTGGTACAGCTACCTGGCTGAGCTTATAAAAGTTCCTTTCTTTCGAAAGTGGAATCATGTGATCAGGTAACCTGAATGCAACACCACATCTAGCCCACAGATCTAACCCCACTCTGAACCTATTCCCATCCTCACCTTCCACACAAGCCAGTTTCCAATCAAAGGGGAAGCTAAACAACTGCTTTCCACATAATTGAAACATTATGTATATTCTTCAAGGCCTTCTAATCCAATCCACTCTTCCACTGATTCAGGCATAATGGACTTTTATACAACAACTTGACTCCATTAACCTTTATCTTGAATGAGCTTCCACACTCTTTTTGTTGCCAAGGCTTTAGCAAAATAAATATATTTTTGAGACCCTATCCTCCCTCCCAGGTATGTAGGCACAGCCAGTCTCTGCCATTTCAGTAGAGGGACCATAAGAACCTAAAGCTGATTCTTCTAATCTTCTTTAGTACTCCTTTAGGTATAAAAGAAAAAGCCATCCAATAAACAAGAATTGCCCCGAAAACAGACTTTACTAGAACAAGTCTGCCTCCTTTTGATAACCAGCGATGGCACCAGACAGAAATCCTCTTTTCCACCTTAGCTATTAACCAGTGCTACTCTTTTTCAAATAATCCTAAGTATTTCAATCAATCCTCGAAATCTATCTGATGGTAAGGAAACAACTGCATGAAAAATCTCTTATCTTCTTAAGGGATCTTCGTAAAAGATTCAGAAAATTTTCCTTAATTTATCTTCATACTAGTAGCAATGCAGTATAAATCAAAGATCTCGAGCTTTACAACGCGTCTCTTCTCGTCCC
The DNA here is from genome assembly GCA_018340775.1 of Taxus wallichiana var. yunnanensis. NCBI lineage: Eukaryota > Viridiplantae > Streptophyta > Pinopsida > Cupressales > Taxaceae > Taxus > Taxus wallichiana. Next base: position 785,468,759 of record CM031240.1, on the reverse strand, counting down.
ATCACAGAAGATCAGGATGTAATCAATAAATTGGAGATGGGAGAGAAAAAAGTTCTTCCAACTTCAATACCTTTAAAAGCCCTAGTTAGTCCTTCGGCAACAATCAAGAAAAGAAGGGGAGATAAAGGACAGCCCTGTCGTCGCCCTCTTTCTGGCCTGAAAAAAGCAGATGCTGCTCCATTAATCAAGACTGAAGTCACACAACTCATAATGCAATTTACGAAAGGTATGCAAAAACCTAGATATATTAACATCAATCTCAGATACTGCCAGCTTGCCCTATCGTATGTCTTGGACAATTCAACTGTGACCACCATAGCTTTGAATTTACTAGTTTTTATGGAGTGAAGATCTGCTTGAGACACCCCAATTGCGTCATGATACTGCCTCCCTTCAATGAGGCCAAACTGCTTGCTAGTAATAGACTTTGATAGCAAGTTTTTAACCCTCATTGCAATGATCTTTGCAATAATCTTATAAATACAATCACAAAGTGATATAGGCCCGTATCCTTCAAAAGAGGTACCGTTGCCAGATTTAGGAATGAGGGCTATAAAGGTAGCATTGAATGCAGGCATAGGCTTCTCCCAGATGTTCTAGACTCCTTGTCAACCCTCATTAATTCCTACTCAATAATATCATAAAACCCTCATCCATTAGGACCTGGGGCTTTTGTCTTTTGAAAGCTATGAAGCACAGACTCTTGGACACCTCCTCCAATAGGCTTATATTATTAACATCACTAACAAAACTAGGGAAGAACGAAGACATTTTTACCACCTCTGCTATAGTAACCCTATCTTCAGATTTGTAAATACCACACACAGTCACATATATATAAGTGGTCATTCTATTGACTAAGTGATGTAAAATTCAAATATTCGTTATGTGATGTAAGAGTCAAAGACCCTCTTGAAATGTAGGAACAAGAGCAAAAGATTCAAGGGTCAAAGACCCTCTTGAAATGTGGTACGAAGATTATAAGAATCAAAGGTCCAGATTTTTTAAGACAAAGTTAGTTAGGAGAGAGTTTCTTTAAAGCTACATTATAAAAAAGGCTCCCTTAACTACGCGTAGGATTATCTTGTCAGCAAGTCCAGTTCATGGGAGTGTCATAGGCTATCTTGTGGAGCGAAGTTTAGGAAACTTGAGGGATGAGCCATGTAATGTATTTCTGGATATATGTTTTAACTTTGAAGACGTCATTGCCCAAAAAGGTAAGTGTGTTTTAACCATCCTTAGGGTTTTTTTCACCATTAGAATAATAAGCCTCTTGAGTGAGGTGTTTCTTTTATGTATTATATTTTATTGCTTTACTTTCTGCAGAATATAGGAGTAATACTTCATTGGTTATTTGTTTCACATTTCTGCATATTTTTGAACACTGAGGTGCCCATTAGTGAATCAATGCTGGTGCAAGCAATACAAAAGGATGAAGAAATGGCACACGGGGATGTTGTGATGCATATTTAAATCCCAATTAAAGACATTTATGAAGATCAGCGAACAAGTTGGGACAGATATTCTGCTGTGGTGTAAATGTTGTAGAAAATCCAAGTGAGAATTGATCAGGAATTTCCTTTGTCCTGGCTCCTTGGAATTTCCTTTTCCCTGGTTGTTAAGCATTTCCCTTGACATGACCCAGTCATGTAAGAAAACATTTCCCAGTCCTCTTATATGTTTTTCTCCAAATATAGCATTTTCCATGACATCCCACTTCTAGTAGAGAGTGCTCAGCTGGTGTAGTAAACTTTCATTGGAAAATGTTTCATTCGTTGACATGACAATATCTGATCTTTAACCCAGTGAAAGGTTTTTCTTGGTAATTTGTTGAGTCATTATGATAATCAAACATTTTTAATATTTTAATTTTCTTTCTTAACTGTTAAAATAATTTCCATGTTATTTCCACACAGATGTAGTTATCATAAGTGTTGTTAATGCAATGTACAGATTTCTTTGGATAAATACTGATGATGATTATTTTTTTCTTTTTAACTTGTGTAATGAAGACGATGAAGATGAAGATGATGATACAGAATATGGACCAGGGAGAAAAGGCCGCCGGAAGAGTAGAGTTTGGAATAGGAGGTTGAGCTTGTCGAAGTAAGTAGGTTATTAATTTTTCAATTCCAAGGTCTGTTACTCAGTTTATAGAGCATACTCACCAAATTATTACTATTAGGAATTATGTTACTGAAGTCTGTATTCTCATTATTTCTCAGCAGGGTTTCTGGTGCGGTATCCTCTATGCTTCAGAAACTATGCAGTATTCTTGGGCTTTTGAAAGAACTGCTGTTAATCGAGCACCTTCTAGACAGTTCTGTCCTCCAACTGATCAAAACAAGCATTGCTACGTTTTCCATTGATAATATACAGCTATTGCAATTAAAGGCTATTGGCGTAGTATGTGCGGTAATGCATCTCCTCTGATTAGGCATGTAACGAGTGAAGCAGATTGACGTGTTTATTTTGAATTTATTTTTGTAGACTACATTGGATTGCTTGTACTGAGAATTATTATGGAAATATAGATTTTCAGCTCATATATCGAGCACCGTACCATCATAATGGATGAAATATTTCAACTGCTTTGGAAATCGCCATCATCAAAACGTAATCTCAGAGCTTATCATTTACCAGATGAAGACCAGAAGCAGATTCAGATGATAACAGCTTTATTGGTTCAGGTGGTTCAATGCAGTGTTGCTCTTCCTGACCTACAAGAGGCAGCTAGTGTTGCACCTGACACAGCTGATCACTCTAGTAGTCCAGCTAAATGTTTTGAACCTGCAGTTGAGGCTTGCATGCATTTCTGGGGAACAGTTCTCCAGCGGTGGACATCGCCAAAAGCTCCAGATGGATCTGACATCAAAGGAGTTGTTGAGAATCTTGTTGTAGATTTGCTAACAACATTGAATATACCTGAATACCCAGCTGCTGGACTTTTGCTTCAGGTATTGACTTGCAAATTTGCATGCATCACTCTTATATCTCATTATATTTCATCAACAGTTCTGATAATTAAGTTTACTTTCTTCAGGTTCTTTGTGTTTTACTTTTTGGGAGTGTGGGACTGAAGAGTAAAGATGCGGTTGTACGTGGTATGGCAATTGACCTTCTTGGACATATTGCTGCAAGACTAAAGCATGATGCTGTAGCTTGCAGTAATGAGAAGTTCTGGATTTTGCAAGAATTGCAAGAAGATAAGTCTGAAGGTTCAGGCATGCAAAAAGAGAAGTGTGCTGTCTGTTTAGAAGGAAAAGGTGCGAAGTTTATGATTCATTGTGATGGGTGTAAGCGATCATTTCATGGCGAGTGCATTGGTGTGACAGGACATGATATGCTGGGTCGTGGCTGGCTTTGCCACTGTTGCCTTTGCAGGAGGCAACTGTCCTTCCTTAGTTCTAATTCAAAAGGAAGTGTAAAAATAGAGAAGGTAATCTGAAAAGCAATACAAGACAAGCAGCTGAAGTGTCACCTCAGGTAACAGGAGTTGATATCCTTCATCAAATTCTCTTAAACCATCTGCAGGAAGTTGGATCCACAGATGACACATCCACTTTTGCTCGACGGTATGTTGATTTTTCTTAAACATGTATTTCTTGAGTCAATTTTCATTTTTGTCTTCTTCTGTTGTTATAAAGGAAATGGAAAAGTGTGTTGCAGGTTTTACTTATGTCAGTGGTATAGAGATGATCCAAATGCATCACAGATGCTTCCTACTACCATGGAAGGTGGACTTCAAAAGCTCCAGTACAGGATTTTGGAGTTGCTTCTGCGCCTTTGTCTAGAAACGTCATTACAAGAATCTCTGCAGCATTAGGCCAACAGAGATCACTTGCTCGTGGGTTCGATAAAATACTGGATATATTGCTGGTATATTCCATGATATATTTTTCTAGTAAAAAGTTTATTTGGTATTTCAAATTGCTTAGTATATTTATGACGGGTGTAACTTTCCTCTGCACCTTATTTATCATTTCAATTTCTGCAACAGGCCAGCTTACAAGAAAATTCACCAACCCCGTGCAAAGGCATTACGAGCGGTAAGTTATCCATGTACCATGAAATCATTTTTTTAACGATACACATTTGTTTCACTTTCGATATTCAGACAACTGTGTTTGATTTGATTCACTTCGGATGTCTTAGGTTAGTGCAATTGTGGAAGCAGATCCTGGAGTATTAGGTGACAAACGTGTTAAGTCTGCAGTAGAGGGCAGATTCCTTGATTCTGCTATTTCCGTGCGAGAAGCTGCCATGGAACTTGTTGGTCGACATATTGCCTCTCGTCCTGATGTAGCTGTACAGGTAACCTTGAACGCAGAGAGAATTATGGACACAGGAGTAAGTGTCCGAAGCGAGTTGTGAAGATTATTCGGGATATGTGCATGTCCAAGTGTGAGTTCAACCACCTCCATATTATAAATAAACCTACTGACCATTTGTATCATTTACTCTTTCAAGAGAAAGAGACATTTAAATTGTAAAGTCAGTCAACTTCTGTCTTCATTTTTCTTCATTTTGCATATTCTAACATTGGTGGAGAGCAAATGTTGCAGGTTTTGAACAGATATCAACTTGTATAACTTATTCTGCTGTGTAATTCTCAAGAGCAATATTACTATTAGTAAAGCAAATCAAATTATTATAATTGTTCTTGTTAAAATACGATGCTTATATAGCCTATTCGGCAGTTATGCAGTTGCAACTGTGTAACTAGATTGTAACCACCTCCATATTATAAATAAACCTCTGCCTGTATCATTTACACAGCGCAGTTTGTGCCTTCTGTCTTCTTTCTTCTTTTTGCATATTCTAACATTGGTATCAGAGCCCCAAAGGTTGTAGTTCGAGGAAGCCGTCAAGAGGGAACAGCAAATTCGAGGAAAGAAGCCCAGCAGGGAGGGCAAACGCGTGGCAAAACGGTTCGAGGAATCATGGTTCGCTGGAGGAAATCGTGGTCAAGTTTGACGCGTGTGGAAGCGTGGTAGCAAGCAAGGAAATCGCGGTCGCAGGCGGGGGAAAGGGGCGCGGGCACAGGGAGGGCAGCAGCGCACGGGCGTGGGCAGCAAAAAAAAAATTAAAAAAAAAAAAAAATTGTGTAGTTGCAAAAAAACGTGGCTGGAGAGAAAACGTCTGGACCAGAAAAATAATCAAACCAGCAAAAACGTGGGTGCAAAAAGCGTGGGATTTTAGAAGCAAAGTCGGTGAAATTATTTTTACCTTGTTTTTGCGTGATTAAATTTGGAGACATAAGTAATAATAATTGTTTTATTATTACTTATATTTGCTGGAAAATTGGATATTTTATTAAGTGTGGAGCAACTTATTATTTTATTATTTTCCATTACTTTGGAAGAATAAAATGTCAAACATTGCAAATTTGATTTTGCCGGATACACAAAAATTAACGGGCACAAATTTTAATGTGTGGAGCCATAAGATCTTGACACTGGCAGAATTTCGTGGTTTTGAGAAAATAATCACGGGTGTCGAGAGTAGACCTACAGCAAATTTCGATGATTATGACAAACGTCATCGGGAGGCTCTTCTGCTATTAAAATTGTCGGTATCGGATGAATTGATACCTGAGGTCCGGAATGCCACTGAGGTGAGTAAATTGTGGGTCAGTCTGAAGGACAAATATCAGACGTCGGAGAAGAGTCGGGTTCTATACCTCAAAAATATGCTTTTTTCCGTAAAATTACAAGAAGGTGGATCATTTGTCATCGAGCACCTACCGGATGAAAGATCTCGAGATCAGCTTGCTTCCATCAACAAGCCGGTTGATGATGATGATATGGTGGCTCTCATTTTAAACAGTTTGCCCTTCTCGTATGACTCGTTCGTGGAGGCTCTTCATTTAATGGGCGAGAGTCAAACTCTTACGTTTGACAAGGTGTGTTCTACATTGCGAGAAGGAGGCGGAGAGCAGACACAAGTTCAAGAGTCCAGTTCTGGACAATCTGAGAGTGCATTTGCTGCACAGTCCAAAGGAAAGTGGAAGCGACAGGCTGATGCGTCGCCTTCCTCTCCTAAATTTCCGGTAAAGTGTTACTATTGTCACAAACTTGGTCATGTGAAGAGGATTGTCATAAGCGACTAAGTGCCCTGAAGAAGCGGAAGGGGCAAGCACATGTGGCAACAGTTGAGCAACACGAGTCAGAAGATGAGTATGCCCTCATGGCATCTTGCTCGGATGGTGGCAGCCCTACACGGTGCTGGTTTTTTGATTCCGGCGCATCACGACACTTCACGTGTCAACGAGATTGGTATGTTACTTTTCATGCTAATTCATGTTCTTCTGATTCAGTTACTTTAGGGGATGGGAGATCACATGCTGTGGAAGGGATTGGGGATGTTCGTATCATGTTAAATAATAACACTAAATTGCTTGTGAAGAGTGTTAGATATGTGCCTAACATGAATAAGAACCTGTTATCCATCAGTCAATTAACTGATAATCCTCATATCTCTGTAAACTTTTCTGGTAAACAATGTATTGTGTCTGATGTCAAACATAATAAGGTGGTTGCCCTGGGAATTGGGCATGGAGGTTTTGTAGGACTCGTTGATCTGCCACGGTCAACTTGCATGCCTTAGTTGTGGTAGAAAATACCAGTGTTTTGTGGCATGAAAGATATGGGCATCTCAATCTTCCGTATTTGGCCCGTCTTCATAAAGACAACATGGTTGTTGGTTTGCCTCCTATCCAGGAAAAGCAGGATATGTGTGTTGGATGTTTTGCAGGCAAACAAAAGCGGAAACCTTTTCCTCATGAAGGTGTTTGGCGTGCAAAGGGGCTCTTAGATCTTGTCCATGCAGATCTATGTGAGCCATCGTGGAAGACTCCCACAGTCCTTGGTGCACGTTATTTTCTCTTATTGGTGGATGATCACTCTCGGCGGATGTGGATCTATCTCTTGAAAAAGAAGTCTGATTGCTTTGCTTCTTTTGTCAAGTTCAAGGCATTGGTGGAGAACCAGACCAGCCGGCGGATAAAGACTTTAAGATCCGATAATGGGGGTGAATTCACTTCTAAACAGTTCGCTGTTTTTTGTGAGAAAGAAGGGATTCAGCGTCAGTTGACAGCACCATATACTCCCCAACAGAATGGGGTGGTTGAGAGGCGGAATAGAACCATCATGGAGATGGCCCGGTGTATGATGCACAGTCGTGGAGTGCCATACACATACTGGGGAGAAGCTGTTAATACACGGTCTATATCCTCAATCGCAGTCCTTGCAAAGCCTTGCAGGAGATCACACCAGAGGAGGCATGGTCCAAAATCAAACCAGAGGTATCAGCTTTTCGTATTTTTGGTTCAGCTGCTTATACTTTGGTTCCTGATCGTAAGAGGAGTAAACTAGATTCCAAAAGTTCTAGATATTTCTTTGCTGGTTATAGTGATCATTCTAAAGCATATAGATTGATTGATACTTCCACTAATAAAATCATTATTAGTCGTGATGTTGATGTAAAAGAAACAGAGTCTTTCTTTGGCTGTAATCAGCAAATAGACCAGCAACATGGCAGCGATCAGCAAGGGGTGGTCACAGAGATTGGTTCTCTTTCCTTGCCTGATGATGAGTCTGGTCATTCTCATACTCCTCCACAGACTCCAGTACAGTCTATGCTCTCTCCTACTGAGTCTTTTCCGTCTCCTGGAAATCAACTTGCGTTGGTTTCACCTCCGGAAGTCCCACTAGCTTCCGAATCCTCAGTTCAGCGACGGCCCAAGTGGTATTATTCCACTATTCAGGATCTGACACGAGACGATTTGTCTCCACTCTTAGATGGCGGTCTCAGAGACTGGCAAGAGGATTGATTACTCTGAGCAAGCTCAATTTGCTCTTGCTTCTGATCTTCTCCATATTCGCGAGCCACAAAAATACTCTGATGCACGAGGCATACCAGAATGGGAAACTGCCATGCAAATCGAGTATGATGCCTTGATTAAGAATGATACCTGGAAGTTGGTGCCATTACCTCCAGGTAAACACCCTATTGGTTGTAAATGGGTGTACAAAATCAAGTGTAAAGCAGATGGTACTTTGGATAAGTACAAGGCTCGACTTGTTGCAAAAGGTTTTTCGCAACAGGAGGGGATAGATTATGAGGAGACTTTTGCTCCTACTGCAAAGATGGTCACTTTTCGGTTACTTCTTGCTTTTGCCGCTCAATTTGGTTGGAAAATATATCAGATGGATGTGAAAAGTGCATTCTTGAATGGCGATTTGGAGGAAGAAGTGTATATGACTCAACCTGAGGGTTTTCAGGCATGTGGTCGTGAGCATCTGGTATGCAGGTTGATTAAGTCCTTGTATGGGCTTAAGCAGGCTCCTCGAGCCTGGTATATTAAGATCGATACACATCTCAGAGATTCGGGCTTCAAACGAAGTCATTCTGATCCGAATCTCTATGTCAAAAGCACAAATGATGACATTGTGATTCTTATTGTTTATGTTGATGACCTTGCCATCACAGGCAGTGGAGATGCTGCGATTCATAAGGTAAAATCAGATTTGTGCACTGCTTTTGACATGACTGATTTAGGCCTCCTTCATTATTGTCTTGGTGTAGAATTCTGGCAACAAGATCACTTGATTTTCATTTCTCAAGTTAAATATGCCACGAATCTTTTGCAAAAATTTAAGATGTATGATTGTAATTCATCATCTACACCTATGGAGGTCGGGCTGAAACTTTCAGCTCATGATGATTCACCACCGGTCGATGAAACATTGTACAGACAGTTGGTAGGTAGTTTGATTTATCTCACCACTACATGACCGGATTTGTGTTTTGCTGTGAGTTATCTTTCTCGGTTTTTGTCTAAACCGAAACTCATTCACTGGGGAGTAGCAAAACGTGTGTTAAGGTATGTCAAAGGAACTCTTGACTTTGGCATCTTGTATCAGAGAGTTGCAGATTTCACGTTGATTGGCTACACAGACTCTGATTGGGGAGGTTCAGTGGATACTCGGAGATCTACCACTGGATATATCTTCTCTCTTGGTTCAGGAGTTATTTCTTGGCAGAGTAAGCTTCAGCCCACTGTGGCTATCTCTTCCACAGAAGCAGAATACAAGGCTGTTGTTAGTGCTGGTTGCGAAGCGGTATGGCTTCGTCAGATTTTGGTTGATTTTCAGTTTTCACAGGTCACTGCTACACCTCTTTCACTTTTTTGTGATAATCAAGGTGTGTTGAAGATGGTCAAAAATCCTATCTATCATGCCCGCACTAAACATATTGAGATTCATCATCACTATATTCGTCAATTGGTTGACTCAGGTGAAATCTCTCTTCATTTCTGTCCTTCTCAGGAGCAGTCTGCTGATGTAATGACTAAACCTCTTGGTGCTTTCTTGTTTGTCAAGTTTTAGGGATAAACTTGGTATAGTTTCTAGGTTAGTCATTAAGAGGGGTGTTAAAATACGATGCTTATATAGCCTATTCGACAGTTATGCAGTTGCAACTGTGTAACCAGATTGTAACCACCTCCATATTATAAATAAACCTCTCAGCGCAATTTGTGCCTTCATTATATTCTAGAAAGTCACTGGGATGTCTCCTTTGTTCTGCTGGATATTTCTTTTGGCTAAGTACTTGCCATATTTCAATCATGCAACTCAAGTTCCAAAATTTTCCAGTTTCATTATATTCTAGAAAGTCACTATGAAATTAGTATTTCTCTGTCAGCTTAAAGAATGAAATATTGGGTGTATTTTTTATTCCATGCGGAGGAGCTTCTCTTTCCAGATCCGAGTTCCTTTTTCTTGGAAGATGTTGTTACTAACTGTATGACAACTGTTGCAGGATCTTGTTTGCAGAACCTTCTATGAATTGTGGTTTGAAGAGTCTTTTGATACCCAGAGTCAATGTTTTGGGGATGGAAGCACTATACCACTAGAAATAGCAGAGCGAACTGAACAACTAGTTGATGTTCTGAGAAGGTTGCACACTCATCAAGCATTGGTTACCATCATCAAGCGCAGTTTGGCTCTAGATTTTTGCCCTCAGACTGCAAAAAGTATTGGTACAAATGCAGTTCAACAGGCCATTGTTCGAAACGCTGTGAACTAATGTGCCAGTGCTTATTAGAAAGAATTTTGCAGGTACTTAGTTAAAGGATATAAGCTCTCTAAATTTAACACATGGATTAAATGCAATGCAGATGCTTTTAGGGAAAACTTTTTGTCACACAAATTGCTAAATGACTGTAATTTTGTCAGGCAGAAGAAACAGACACTGAAGAATCAGAAGTTCGGGCTCTTCCATATGTATTGGCATTACATGCATTTTGTATGGTGGACCCAACATTATGTGCTCCAGCATCTGATCCTTCACGTTTTGTGATCACTCTTCAGCCGTATCTGAAGACTCAGGTATGTTTTCAAAGACTGATTTGGTGATGGCACATTTCGATATATTCTCATCTTTGTTGTTATCTATAGATTTTACCCCAAGAAAAATGTGATTTATGGTGGAATCGTGATACATGATTCATATCAAAATATCAAATACAAGAATGAGAATAAAATGTTGCAGTGAACAGGATTTCATATACAAATGGGTGAATAGATCGATAATAGGGTTCAACGTAGATGTGCTGCCAAAATTTTCCTATGCAAAATCAGTTAAATTGAATTTTCCTGATCAACGTTGCTTCCTTCTATGTGCATTTTGTTGTAACATATGATGTGTTGTTTCTACTTTCTTTAGAAATCTTGTAGCAGTCATCTTTATATTAGTGCAATAATTATCTATTCGTGTTTGCATTATTCAACAGGCGGATAATCGAGATGTTGCACAATTGCTTCAGAGCATTCTTTTTGTCATTGATACAGTCCTTCCTTTGCTTGAAGGCCCCCTCAAAATTTTGTGGAAGAATTGGAACGGGACTTGAGACAGATGATAGTCCGATATTCTTTCCTAACAGTTGTGCATGCTTGCATAAAGTTAGTCATCATCCCTTTTAATGTTTTAGTTTTTCATTCTAATGAGTGACATGTCATTCCTTGAAATTTGTCTTTGGATTAGGTATGATTGTGATGTTTGAGAAAAATCCACTGGATAGAACTTTACTGTTCTTTGCCTGATAAATACTTTATGTTGTCACTTTGTTGTCATTTTTATCGCAGATTTTATAATTAAAGTTCCATCAATATCTAATTGTTATATTTGTGCTGAAAGGCATTCTACAATGGCAGCTGGGGGGTGTTGATTGGCTGTAAGGTCCGTGAGTGTGTTCAATTTTAATTCTGACCTCCAATTTGACGCCTATTTGGCCATCACTAAGAAGTTTTTCATTTTTTTATTGGATAAGTCAATTGAAAAATCGTGATATCTTTGACCATACGGTGGAGTTTGGAGCCCATTTTTTTCTAAAGATTTTTTTGACCCTTACATATCAGTGTAGCTAGATTGAGGTAATGAAGTTATTAATAATCATGGTATGCTAAAAACCGAGGTAAGGGCCTTGAGGTTGATATCACTTGGCACCTTGTAAATAAATGTATTTAAGATATCTGTATTAGTTATATACTCTTTAACAGATGGTTGAGGCAAGTTTGTTGAAGTCAAAAGATAATAAGTTATCTTTGTGTTGAACATCATGCATTATGTTCTTGACAATGTTTAGGAGTGAGTGTGACATAAACAATGTTCACACAAAAATGGATGAACGAACTAACATGGGAACACTGCACAAACTGACTTCAAAAAGTAATGACTTAGATTTCAAAGTAATTATTTAGGACTTGGCGTGTGATGACCAAAAGGCAACCAGCAAGGAACAGAATCAGCTTAGTATTTGCTAACATCTTGATAACTTGAAAGCATTAGAATGGTCCAAAAATACCTCAGAAAATGGACTTATGTTTTTGTATGCAGTTTATGTTTTCAGTCCTTGTGTAAAGCACTAGATATAGAAGGAAGGGAAAGAAATAAAAGGAGAGCACAAGTTACCAAAGAAGGTTGATGGGATTTGAAAACACAAGTTACAATAGCTAATCTGGAGTGCCAAATGGACTCCAACAACCAACCATACTAGTATGGATATCTTAAATACATCTATCTGAAAAACACAGAGAGATATCAATCTCAAGGCCCTTCTCTTGATTTGTAGCATACCAAAACTATTAATAACTTCACTTTATTACTTTTTCTCAAATTTACACTGAATGGTGACAAAAGGTGTGAATCTAGCTACATTAATGTGTAAGGTTTGAAAAATAATTTCTGGAGAAAAAAATTGGCTCCAAACTCCACTGTATGGCCCAAGATATTACGAATTTTCGATTGACTTATCCAAGGGAAAAGAAAAACTTATTAATGTCGGTCAAATGGACATAAATTTAAGGTTGGAATTAAAAGTGAATACACTCATAAACATTACAGCCCGCCACCACCCCTACTACCATTGTAGAAACTTAGAAGGCCTCTCAGTGTAATTAACTCTGATAAAAGATAATAAAATACATGTTTTGTTTGCCTTACTCCTTTGCGTGTGTTTTCAATACCACATATTCCTTATATAGAATCGGGCTCTGCTAAAAAGACCATTTGTTGTGGGAAGCCCTCTCCAAAGGGCTGCACAAAGGGACCAGCCTCCTTACATTTGAGTTAATTTTCAAATACTTCACTTAAACAGCAAACACACTTAGAGCAATTTTAAAATTATTTCTTCAAATACATTAGCATTAAAATCTAACAAAATAATGGCCAAAATCTAAATAAAATAGAAGCATTGCACACAAAACTAAAAATGTGTTGCAAAATGATATTCTGAATTCATTATTTCCAATACATAAAGAAACATAAAAGAACAACGACGATGTGTGGTAATACTCCAGAAAAACAGAAATAACTAGTACAGATATCTTAAATACATTTATCTGAAAAACACCGAGAGATATCAATCTCAAGGCCCTTATCTTGGATTTTTAGCATACCACAATTATTAATAACTTCATTACCTTCTTCACAAATTTCCATTGAATGGTGACAAACTAATGTGTACGGCCCAGGAAAATATTTCCGGAGAAAAAAATTGGCTTCAAACTCTCCACCATGTAACCAAGATATTATGATTTTTTGATTGACTTCTCCAAGAAAAAGGAAAAACTTATAGTGATGGTCAAATGGACATCAAATTTAAGGTTGGAATTAAAAGTGAACACACTCACGGACATTACAGCCTGCCACCACCCCCATGCGTCTTAACGCAAAACCATGAAGCTAAATCTATTTCTAAAATGAGGAAGCAAGAAAACCTATTAAGAGGCACAAATCTAAACATAAATCCTAGGTAAATAAATATATACAAATTTGTCACTTTGTGTATTACATAACAATCCTAGGAAAGGAAGGTCTTATGTTAAGAAGTGAACCACTTTTAGAGTCAAGACCACTGATGGAGAGTAAGGCTCTAATTTGATTTAGAGTCAGGAGCAGAAGAAGGGCTAACATCTTTACTGATCACCATGAAAAGACCAATATATAGTTTTCTCATGTCTTTAGGAAAATGGCTTGGACTAAGAGGGTTCGATTGAGCAACCCTTAAAGGAAGCAAGATATTCCTCCCAATACCTCTCCTAACTGCTAGGGTTGACAATCCTTTTGACAATGAATATTCGTAATGGATGTTTGCCAGTGTAGTCTAGATTGTGAATGGTGAAGAGTAGTTCATACTCTATGATGCAAGCAAGAAGTTTAGGGTATCCAAGTGGCCACTTGCAGAAGGGATTTGAGCTACGAAAACAGGAAGCAATTAAAATGATAGCGATTCAGTACCAAAAATTCTCATAATCTCCATAAAACAGTGTTTATTGAATGTTGTAAAACTCAAAAATCACAAGTAGATTACAAAAATTTCTTGAGAAGGTATGGTGTCATGTCCCTTTTTCTGACTTAATCTAATTAAAGGACCTGTAGCCTATTCCTTATTTCCTGTAGGCTAAGGGATAAAGTTAAGGAAATGATTTAATAATAATATTTTAAGTGGTCCTAAGTCACTTCAATTTTTATAACATGGTAAAAGGATACCTATGTATTATTATTATAAAGTGGGCCAAAAAGCAGTATTTTTTAAAGTGTTCTAAACACTTTTAGGGTTGGAATTAAAAGGATTATTATAGGAGCTGGGTGGAAAATGAATGATTATTCATTATTCCTTGAAACCAAATCCAATTCCAGAGCTTGAGCCTTTGTGTTCATCATTTCACTTGAGGGCGAAAACCTGTTGTTGTGCAGGATTGGAGGACGGAAACCCTCTAATTCTAGTTGTGGTGATTCCATTTAGGGATCATATTTCTGCAGAAGATTGAAATTTATTCCATTTTCACTTTGCTGCAGCGGTGCTACAGTGATTTGTAACATTGATACAATGATCCGTACTGTTGTTATAGTACTTCTGTACCCTGCTGTCAGCTGTATTTATGATCAGATGTTCAACGCAGATCTGTAATGAGTGTTTTCTGCTGTATGTCCATAGTAAACTTGGGTTATACTTTGTATATTACAAAACCAAGAATTTATGTATGTGTTATTTCAATACCCAACTGTCTTGTCATCAATATTCATGAGTATTCAACTCATTACAATAAAAGATTTCAGTTGCATTGTATTTTTAGCTTATTGAAATAAAGAAATCCATGGGGTCTTGGTGTTATCAGTAGGGTTGAAAATATTGATATTGTAAGTTACTGCTTATTATGTTATCAATATCCAATATTGGAAAAAGAATTCACAATAAAATTCAGAGTTCATACATAGTGGGAAAGAGACATTTCATATGGACACCAAATTAGGCCCAAAATATTGATAGTGTGGGCTCTGCATTTGGAGACTAAGAGGTTCCTTGTGGAGTCTTTAATAAAGCACTCTCCAAGATGCTCCACTCTAATACCTAGAGCAGAAACCCGTTACAAATTTAATGGTAATTTGCTAGAAATGCCAGAGTATAAAATCTAAGTCTGAAAAATCTGATTTTTTTTTCCCAACAACAGAACTTTATATTATGTAAAACTCAAAATTACATATTCGGCTGTGCCAAGCCTGAAAGCTATTGGTCCAAGCTTGAGCATTATACAACAAAAAAGCAGAAGAAATAATCATGACAGAGAATCAAGATTAAGAATATATCTGATATCCTCCTGAAGCTTGTTGGACCACCATGGAGGGGGCATGCCATAGCAAAACAGGTCCTTGTTGTCCAGAGCCCAGTTAGCTAGTCCATCAGCAACCTCCTGAAGCTTGTTTGACCACCATGGAGGGGGCATGCCATAGCAAAACAGGTCCTTGTTGTCCAGAGCCCAGTTAGCCAGTCCATCAGCAACTTTGTTCCTTTCACGAGGAATGTGATTGAATTGAAAAATCTGAATTTAAACAAACAAAGAAATTTTAATTATTAATAATGCTCTTTGACATTTTTTTAGAAGTTTGTAAAATAGGGGAGAGGACCCTATAGCTGTGCACCCTAATTTTAGGGGTGCGTAGAGATATGTAGGTGTCTCGTCAGCACAAAAAAATTATATCATTGTGTAGCATATGATCATGCCACATCAACATTTTTGTTTTGCATGTTTATTTGGAGGGAAAAGTAGATTTTGAATTGATTTAGTATAAAGAAATTGGTATAAAGCATTTGAAAGAGGGACCAATGACTGAGTGCCCTATGTGTCACATTGTGATTGGCTCTTAAAAATGTCATTAATAAAAAAGAAACAACTATTGGTACTTTTTTCAGCAACCTATGGTGAAACTAAATGTACATGTTTTGGTGCATGCACGACTGGGGTTCTTTCCCCTACAAACTTCATTGTAAATACTAGCTGCAAAAATAAATTGGAAAAGAACAGAATTGCAATAATGTTTAAAATATCAATTTCAGAAGCACATAGAAGAGATAAGAAATTTCCTGAGGAGTCTTGTTTGCTAACTCAGGCCAAGATTCTCTGCAAATGTTTTAGCTGACCTATAGAATTTCCATAGACCTCTGCACATAAACACTTCCACCAACTAACAAAAAAAAATACCATTGACCGACTCACATAATTCGTTAACTAACAAAATATATTGACGACTATTGAAAATTCCAAATGATCCACACAAAATCCCCATAACTAATACTGAAGCAGGTTATCTTCAGGCATCATAGTAATTCTTAGCTGTTAGGGCAATTGCATGTGTATTGCAGCATCTCGAATTATGTTATAAGTTTCTAGAACACATTTGTTACTCATTTTATTCTTTGAAATATATTCTTATATTGTATTTTTGCTTCAATGTGTTTAAAAAACATGTCATGTAACTCTGGTTATGTCTTACTTTCACTGTAGTAAATTCAGTTGGCTGCATTGAGAAAGCTAGCAGTTTTGTGTCAGATGTGTTGGTGAGCTATTGGGTTTGAGTTTGGTTTTGTAGCTTGCTTTTATCTAATTTCATATAAGCATAAAACATTTGTTTTGCAGGTGTCTTTGTTCCCTCAGTAAAGTTCTTTCTGGAGGCGTGAGCTCTTTTGAGTATCTTGTTCGGAGGTTTTTAAGCATCTGGAAATTTACAAAGCACGGTTAGAGCATAAAGACAAGTTGGTGAGTTCATTACGAACTAGAAAGCTGAAGCTAGTTTATTGATATGCTACTATTTGATTGAGTGCTTAGGATATTTGAAGATTTTTTAGAATGAACATGTAGAGCTGGTTCAGTACTTGTTAAAGCATTTCTTTGATCATAAAAGTGAAAGGCCAGGGGTGGACATCATTAAGAATTGAAAATTATGCATTCTAGCTTGCCTCGTCAGTAAATAGTCTATGAAGTTCATGAGGTTCCTTCGTTGCATTGTGCCTGGGTGGTGTTTTTCCTTGATTTTTCTTGACTTATTTGCTTTTGTTGGTTATGTTTTTAGAATTACTGTTGGGTCTATCATTATTCTCCTTGTTAGTTGAACACACCAATACCACAAGTACTCTTTTGTGTATATTGAAGTAACAATGAGGCTATTACAAATTTTCCAAACTCTTTGTAATTTTTGTTGCATATCTAAATGCAACCTTTGAATAAATGTAGGTGGGATATTTTGTACTCAAGCTCATATTTTATGTAAGATGTTAGTTCTAATACAATCAAGGGCAACCCATCATGTTGTGATGGAAACCCTAAAAATATGGATTGTTCGGAAGTCATGGGTAGGTAGTAGGCTCATTATATCTTAGTCAATATTGTTTTGTACGTAGCTTGGGTGGAAAATTACTCATTTTGTTATAAATAAGGGTTTATTCAGCTCAATGTAGCTATTTTATTTTCATATTAATATAAATATATGTGATATTTTGAAAATTTCCAACTTTTGGAAAAACATTTCCCTCAATTTTCTGGGTTTGCATGAGTAATGCAATTTTTGGGTATACTTGCTTCGGTTTTCTTATGTATGCTTGCAAGGTTGTAGTGACGTTACATGTAGTATCAAAGTGGATTTTAGATCTACAGGGTAGATAAAGTGTCTTGCATTACTGGGAAGTAGGCTCAAAACTGCTTCTAATGAGTGGTTAGTCATATTTTTGTAGTATTGAGGGTTATAGCCACAAGTTGCTGTTTGTTTTGTCCTAAAAAAGTGAAAATTTCTAGTACCTTGTCTTATGTCCAGGATAACTTCAAGCCCAGGTGTTGGATTGAGGTGCTTCTTTTTGTTTTTAAGTATTAAGAGGGAACAAAACTCTGCAAGTTGACCTTTGTTTTCTGCATCAAAAACATAGCTTAACAAAGAAAGGGAGCATTTATTCAATGTGTCTAGCATTAGGTGTTCATCAATGTTTATAACTAGCAAGGAGGTAGTGGAAGCCCTTAAAAATATTAAGAAAGTGTATGAAGAATAAATAATGAGAACTTTTGGAAAATTGTTGGTGGACTCATTTGAAGGATGATGCATCAAAGGTTGTATGGGATGAAGATTCCCATGATGATAAGTAGGAATCGCAAGTAGTATGGGATGAGGATCCATATGGAGATTAGAAACCACCACAAGTGGTGTGGGATGAAGATCTTCATGAAATAGGGACCAAGTGAGATTATGGGACGTGGATGCATGCAAAGGAAAGGAACACACATAATTGTAAATTCAAGAATGTAAACCTTCATTTCGATTTCATGGGGGAAGTGATTAAAGAGAAATTTGAGCTTGAATCTTCATGATTGGGTGTTTATGTAGAGGATATTTTATGTCATATGTTTAGTAACCGTACTAATGTCTTGGTTGAATTGTACTTAAACCCATACGATACCATTGAGAATTTTTGGTAAAGCAAAATCAATAACTTCATGTAGTTCATAAAAGAAAGTCATTCTCAAGGCTTATATGCTTTCCAATGTGTATGGATGCTTTCCAATGTTTAAGCAAAGGAAGAATCAATAACAAAAGAAAAAGATGCATGATAGAGCTTCTATTTGGTCCTCAAGCTTCAGGGACAAATCTTCTTAAGGGAGGAGGGCATTTTGCATGCCTAAAGGAAACATATGAATTTTGTCTATGCACATGGGCTATTTTGTACTTAATCTCATAAGTTACTTAATGTGTTAGTTCTAATGCAATAAAGGTGATCCGAAAATGGTTAAAATGCAATGAAGGTGATACAAAAACTCTGAAGTTGAAGTGAAAACAAAAAATCTAACCCATTCACCCAATTCCGTATCCATTTTCATTAGTTCTCAATTTTCCCGTAATTACTTGCACAAACGTAAAATTGGCTTAATATGATGTAAATTAGTTTAAAATATTAATTATGAGGTTCCAAATAACCATGGAAAACATCCTAAATACCTCACTTAACTGGTTTTATCAGTTTTGGGTATTTTTCAAAGTTCTCCATTTCCTGTAAACGATGAAAAAGGTTTAAAAAATTTAAATTCAGATAATGAACTGATTTAAAATTGTAAAGAGGAATAAAATTAGAGACAAAATAATCCAAGATTGTTAACGGAGTTCGTCCGTGAGGGACGTCTCTGGGTTCGTGAATATGACGAACTGATCCTATTAAAATGACGTAAAAACACAAATTCTTTAATCAAAATCTCCAAAATGGGCATTGGGACCTACAAGTACAGTTTCTGTCTCTAGGAAATCTCTAATCAGACCTGTACTTGCTCTTCTCTCGCCGAAATGGGATTTCTCTCTCCACGAGGCTGCTTTCTCTCTCCAAAGGGAAAAAAATCTCCCAAAACACGAGAATAACAAATCCACAATGTCTCCAAGGTTGTTTGGTTATCCCTCCAACAATATTCCTACGTAAAAAGACATTAAGTTTTACTCTTTCTCTCTCATACAAGGGGCTAATCCTCCATTAATGGCCTGCAATATTAAAACAATGCGCTTTAAATAAAAATTTGAGACCTTTATAATGTTATTAGGGTTGTGTAGCGCGCAGTCAGCTTGATGCTTGTGCTTGGTTGATTGGTTCGACGGTTAGCTCAATTCTCGAGCTCGGTCTAGCTCGGATGGTGAATGTGTTGATAAGGTGATGAGTTGTGCTGATTTGGCACACAACTCACCCTTTGCCTCTTTACCTCTTTTGAATATTGCATCTTCCATCACATTTGGAATAAGGAAACGGGAATCGAGGACAAATTTAGGAGTTGAAAAACATCAGGAATATGCAAAGGAGAACAAGGTTTGAAGACATGGGTGACAAAAATGGAAAATGGAAAATGATTGCTGCCTGGAGAATATTTTGTTACCGGAACAATTGTGATAAGGATGCACAAGAGCACATGCATTCTATGACAAATGACTTCCTCAAGTCCTTGTATCAGGTTCTCAAATTGGAGATATAAGAAATGATTACACTGAGGTGTTCTACAATGATAACTGAGGTGGTGGGGGTATGGTGGGCTGTAATGTTCGTGAGTGTGTTCACTTTGTCGTCCATTTCATCATCACTAAGAAGTTTTCCTTTTTCTTGGAGAAGTTGATTGAAAAAAATGTAATATCTCATATGGAGTTTGGAGCCCATTTTTTCTTTCCAGAAAGATTGTATCGAGCCCTACACATTAGTGTAGCTAGATTGACACCAGTTATTACCATTCAAGGAAAATTTGTAAAAAGGATGCTAAGTTGTTAATAATTGTGGCATTCTAAAATCCAATATAAGGGTCATGAGATTGATATCTCTTGGCATTTTTAGGTAGATGTATTTAATATATTTGTACTAGTGGAACGTATAAATGAAGGCAAGTTGGCAATTTGGTAGGTTTACATTTTAAATTACTTTTACAATGTGTTGCCAAATGAGCATCTTGCCCATTTTGAGCAACCAAAATGAACTGCCTTGTTTTCTCATGTTTTACATGCTTCATAATCTCTCTTTTGTTGTTTTGGGATCTGTAGAAGCTCCAACTATATGTGTAAAGGTTTTGGGAATAGTTGAAACATTCGGGCATTCTCTCCTCACTTTTCTCCTCTTTGAAGACCTCTTGAGATCACTTTTGAACTCTGTCCATGTTTTACAATTGATCCAAACTTTGTAAGTTTTCACAGTCCACCCTAAGGTGTTTTGGATTCTTTTTTATACAAGTTGTGGTCATTTTGAGGCAGATCCAAGCTCTGCACAGTTTCACAGTTGGGGTTGAGATACTCTTGGGCTAGTTACATGCATTACAATTGACCCCCAAATGAAGTCCAAGCTTTTCCTTGCTCTTGTAGTTGGTTTTTAGGTGTTTGAAAGCTTCATATTCCCTCACAATTGAGTATTAGCCATGTGAGGAGCTTTGTTTGCTTCTGGTTCGACACGATCAGTTCACGTTTTAAACTCTTTTCATGGCTTTACATTCAGCCTACATGTGGTTCTGGAGTTGTTTCTCCTTTGGAGTCACATTTACAGTGTGCTTTCAACTTGTAGAGGTTTTAATAGTGTTCTAAGTCAGCTTTGAGGTGGAATGCGAGCCTCTATGTTGCCTTCATGATCGAGATAACACCTTAGGCAGAGCTCGTTGAGTCACAAGTATGCAAAATCACATTTACTCTTTTAATGTATTTACAACTGAGTTTTAAGTGTTTGCAAATGGTTTTGTGGCTTTGCAATCGAGGAGTTAGCCTTTGAGAGAACCCCATTCACCCCTTGTTCACCATTGTAGTTCAAAGCTTCAACAATGGTGGCCCCTTTGTGTTTCGGCTTTGGGTATGAATCCCACATTTGCAAGGAGTGAAGTGGTTGGGTTTATATATAAAAACACTTTATTACCGGGTCCGCTTTCATAATTCATTTGGTTGAGGTCAAAATTGGCTAAGGAATAATGAATGGAAAAGGCGATCTCGTGATTTGACCACGTAGTAGGCTCGGATGAGGACATGTGGTAAGATCACGAAAGCTTCGAGGGTCAACACGGTTGGAGAATTGGCTAAGGCATGAAAAAGAGGCGAAAGCTGAAAACTCGAGATTGGCCCCCCTGGACCAATAATGGGAAGTGAATAGTCGAGAACGTGAAGACCCATGAGTGGTGCCACGTGGCACCAATCGCAGAGAGCAGTTCCTCAGGGAGTCAGTAAAGGAACCGATTAATGCAAGAAAAGAGTCTTAAGGCGGTAAAGATGTGATTGGTCCATGTGGCTCAATCATGAATTTCCACTTGGACCAATGATGGGTTGTCGATTCTGTCAAGGTGGAGGTTGAGTGTAGAAACCGTCGGAACAACAAAGGGCCTCAGTAACTAATGATAGGGGTACATGTGGCAAAGTGTACAACTCCCATATTAAATTTGATAGCCCCGTGGTCGCCTTAAGCATTTCGACTGAGATAGCCCGTAATCAATGAGGAGATGACATGTGGCTTCACCTCGACGAGAATTGGTGAATATGATCATTGTGTGCGGATGAGACAAATGGGAAAAGCGGCCTTGAGGTTAAACTTTATGGCTCCGTTATTGTTAATTGTGCAAAATGACTGGGCAATTTCAAACTGCCATAACTTTTGATCCACGATTCCAAATCAGGCAAAATCGGTCTCGTTCAAAGATTTTGAGTGCTTCAACTTGGGATCAGTTTTGAGTTGCTATCATCCATGTTTAAGAAGTTGTGGGCAATCATAAGTACTAGCCGCCGATTTCTTCTCCATTTCAAGTCATTAACTAGTGGTGATCTTTTCAATCGGGCATGTCCTCTCCTAGTCATGTGCAAATGTTCCAAAATATGCTTTGAGACTGTTAGAGTGGATATTTTTTAGTTGGCATCTTTCTTTCAAGAAAAGAGCATGAGAAAAGCTAGACATTCCAACATATTCCCTTCACCCCCTCCCCTTTTTCGCTTCTCTCGACTCTTCTATAAATAAGTCATATCTCATTGTGAAGGGTTCCTCCTCCTTGAATGCAAAATTACTTTGCTCTTTTGAGGACTGAGATTTTAAGTGCTTGGATCATTGGTTTTAAGTTTTTTGTAAATGCATCAATGCCTTATTTCATGATCTGTAACATATTGCGTATATCTCAAGCTTTAGTATAACTCTCATTGTGGCTTAGATATGCTCTTTATTGTTGTGTAACGTGTTATGTGTCTTACCTCTTTGTTATTCCTTATGATTTATTGTGTGTGCAATGTTTGCAGGATTTTAACTCATTGTGTTTGATATAGACCGAGAGGGAGAGTCAAATCTAAGTTCAAGTTTATTATGGCTTATATTCGCCCTTTCGAATTGTGTTTTGTCTTGTTTCTTCTTATCACTATAAGGAGAGTGATCCCCTCATTTTTTGGTGCATCACCACCATTGTTTTCCATGTTTTTTCCCCTTCTTCCTCGCAATTGGTAGATTATAGTAGAATAGTGATAGCATAAGGTAGTAATGATAAGATCTAGTTTTCTCTGGAGGTATGCCTCAAGGAGCCAAGTTCCCACACTTTGGAGGTATGCCTCAAGGAGCCATTTTTTTCCCCTTCTTCCCTCGCAATTGGTATATTATAGTAGAATAGTGATAGCATAGGGTAGTAATGATAAGATCTAGTTTTCTCGGAGGTATGCCTCAAGGAGCCAAGTTCCCACACTTTGGAGGCATTCCCATTATTGGTGTTGAGACACCAATACTCATTTGATGCTCCTAGGGGCACATTTTCAGCAACCAACAATTTCGGCATGCCGGTGGGACTATCTCGGTGTTCTTGTTACTATAAATTTTTTGGAATTGATTTTTAGATTTGTTACTATTAGATTAATGTAAGATTATTATTATGTATTGCTTTTATTTGTATATTACAATATTTTATGCAATGGTGAATTTGAATGTGTTATGGATATGTAGTCATTCAGGGCAAATTTTGTAGATCACTGTGTTTTGTACATGTAATTATGTAAATTAAATGTCTTGAACTCTCTTTTACATAAATGACTCAAGTAATTATTATATATATCCACATTGATATGAATATCATGTGAAATCTCAATTCAACTTTAATGTTGTGTAATAAGGTTCTATATCATATATGATGAATGCCTTATCAATGTTATCATATGAATATTTGAAAGTTCCTATATTTTTAAATTTCCCCCTATTTTTAATAGCCGTCCCCTAAAAATTGCCTCCAAAATAATCCGTCTAGCAAACGCTTTCCCCATCCGTTGTTGTTTATGTCCCGAAAACTTGGTGGAACATAGCCTAATTCATTTTATACAAACAATGTAATGTCCAACTTTTGAAGTAGAGTTAAATCTAGGTCCTTAAAGTTATTATGTTGTAATTCATCATTTTCTCCACAAAAACCTCTCAAGAAACAAATGCACATTATTAAGGTCTTACAATTTAGTGTCGAGATGCATCTTCATCCCGATTTCTAGTTTTCGCCTTATGCAGGCCATAGATGAAGTCAACATTTCTAGATGTTTAGAAACTTCTGGAGTGTTTTGCTTGACAAGTCTTGTATTCACCATGTTCATTATTATTTTCTTCACTTGGCTGATTTGCATGTTTTTTATTTTAACTTCTTCATGCACATTATTTATATGTTATATCTCTCGTAAACTATTTTTTGCATTAATTTCAAGCATCCATCCTTTGTTTCCATTAGCTCATGCTTATCATGATCCATCGTTTATCGTAAAATTTGAACGCTACTTATTTATATATTCAATAACAAATACACATTTCTATTGAATGTGTTGTCTCTCATATTATTTATACTCATTTTGTTGGCCATTTTTTAAAGATTCAAATTGTATGATTATGAGTTCTTTGTGTGATAGTTCATACTTTATTTTTTAGACTTAATCTCTATTTTTGATTTTTTGCATCTCTCTTCATTTTTTTAATCATGATATTATTCTTAGCCAAATCGATCTTTGTTGTAAACTGTAAAATTTGTTGGTTCCTTGTTAGGGTTTAAGATATGTGTGTGTTTCGCTTCCTTGCTCTACTCGGCAACCTAACGTTTTGTTCTCTTGAGATACCATAATTTTTTCGGTGTTGCTACATCATCCGAATTGAATCACAAAGTGTCAAAAAACAAGCCAACTAAAACACTATTCTCATTGTAACTTAGAATTTGTAATGTCCCCTTTCCTTCGCCGAGAGCCTAAGGGCCAAATTTTAGTCTTAGCCTTGGTCATACCCAAGGGGCTAAAGACTCTAGAGGCTATTGGGTATAGATGACTTATTACCACGTTGTTTTTGTTATATTTTGTCGTTGACATTAAGTTGGGCGACTTGGTGGTAATAATTGTTATATTTTGTCATTGAGGGGGACTCATAGTACTTTATTATTCTATTTCTTTGTTGGGGTGACTTATGGTACTTTATTATTCTATTTCTTCGTTGGGGTCACTTAAGTCACTTTTAGTCCCACATGGAGCTCCCAACTTGGAAAAAGGTAATGAAAAGTTATAAAAGGAGGTTTGGGGGAGTGATAGAGCTCATTCTTGCATGCACACTTATGATTTTCATTGAGCAACTGCTGATTGCTATCATCTAGCTTGTGGAGTAAGATCCCACAAGATCCCTAGCTTTGGTGGTGAGAGATCCATTCCTAGCTAGTAGGGCATTCTTCGATGGTGAAAGATCCACCCTAGTTTGTCATTTTGGAGCTGATTCAGGGCTGATTTTCAGAGATTAATTTTAGAATTTTCAGAGAAGGGTTTTGGAAGATTTTTGGGGCTTTTTTGGAGAAAAATCAAGGGTTTTCAGATTTGATTTGTGGCAGCGATTAGAGCATATTTTGGTGCCATATTTGGAGACACTTTTGAGGGTTTTGGGCTCTTCCCAAGGGGAGCGACCCACTTTGGGATTTTGCAGCGATTTTTGGGAGGGTTTCAGTGTGTCGTTTCCAGATCTGGAGGTTGGGATCTCTTCTATATCATTGGTAGATGTTATTTCCAGAAATTCATATTTTTATCTATTTTCTAGGGTTTTATCTACTCAATTCCAAATTTGCAGCAGTGTTTTTAAGGGCTTCCAGGTGTCATTTTTCAGATCTGGAGGTTGGGTTTTCATTCTCAATATTAATAGATGTTATTTCCCAAGTTTCATAATTTTTCCATGCATATTTGAGGAGATATGAATTTTTGAAGTTTCCTAGCCGCCTAGGGCATTCTGTAATTTTCTGGCAGCAATATATTATTCCAAAAATTCCAAAAATATTTTTCTAGTGTTTATTATTATTATTGCAAACTTCCCTCAAAATTTCATGCACTTTGAGCAAGTATTTTGTGAGATATCAATTAAATACCATTCGCAGCCTGGCTGGTCATTTTTTAAAAATTAGAAATTTTACTTTACCGCAATTTTCATATATTTTGTGCATTTTCAAGTGGAATCCCACAAGGGATATTTCAAAATGCAACTTGAACCACTTTCTTTAACTCTATTCATCACAAAAATCAATTGGTTAAGATAATTTATTGCTAATAGGGTTCAAGAAGTACTCGCAAAGATGCTAGACTTGAAAACAAATAGGTCCTCGTGGAGAGGCTAATAAAGCATATGAACTTCATCATTAATACATACATTTTGATAACATATTTGGTTTTCCTTGAAAAGTTATGCACTTAAAAAAATAGCACTTCATTTTGAGCTCATATGCAAAACTTATGGCCTCCGGAAGTTGGAAGACTTTTTCGAGTTGTAAAACTGCCAATTTATCTAGGTGGCGGTTTTGGAACGACCTCAAATGGTTTTGCAACAACTAGGATCAGTAAAGCAATGGTTTTTTCGAATTTAAAGAATAGGTTGAGTAATAGTTCGATTGTCTCTCTTCTTCTTCTACGCCTTTTGGCTTCCTCTTTGAGCTTTCTATGATGTAAAATTGTATTAATACATCTCTAGAGAATCATTAAAGGCATGTACGTTGCATATATGCGATTCTAGCAGCTTGTTCTTTTTGGTAATATGTGATTGGGATTGTTGGAGTGTGTAAGGGAGTGAGTTGCAACAAGTCAGCAGAGTATATATGGGTGTTTGGTCATGTTGTCATTCTAAAAATGTTCATGAAGGCCTTGAGAAAACAATATACTTGTGATTGTAGAAAAGAGATGGTGGAAAGAGAAGATCCCTCACTCTTGTGGAGCTCTCCCGACATTGGGTTTTTAGATGCCGATGCTGCACATAGTGTGGGGGAGGTTAGGTTAATGACGCGAAGCTCACCTCCACATAGTTATACTCCTAAGGTACCACAATGCACTTCCTCTTGGTGATGGGGACCCATTTCTAGTCATGGATTTGTTCCTCGGCGTTGTGGTTCTACTTCCTTACGATTACCTCTCGGGCCGCAAAGGCAAGGACAAATTACGAGTTTGTTTGCTACCACAAGAGCTTCTTCTTTGACATCAATGCTAGGAGGGATTCTTGGGGAAGTGCCCCGCTTCCATGATTACCAAACCCAACTCGTTAGCCCTAGACATCCCTCGGGGAGCTTATTTTAAATTTTTTAGATCATGCATTGGCCTTTCATGATGATACAAATCTAGCTATTTATTTTGTTACCCTAATCGTATCGGTTGGGGTCTACCCCATGTTTACTTTCAAAGGCGTTTGGTTTGCTATATTTTTGTTGGTCGTTGTGCCTAGGGCCCTTTTACGCAGACATATTCTACCGTAATTGGACATATTCTCAAGTCCCATTGACCTTCTTTTGGTCATTCGTGGAGGTTAATATAATTTTTGGTTCATTTTTTTCTTTCTATGGTAACTTTGGGTTTTACATCTTTGTTGTTTCTAAGGTCACAATTTTAAATATTTCAAAGTGCTCTTTCTCAAAATTCCTATTTTTCTATAGAGGGAACTTCCGGAGATCACATCAGCCTACACCTACTTAGGGGTCCAATTTTTGGTCCATCCTTCAAGATGAATCATGTTTGTCACTCACGCATTTACAAGGGGTATACCTCTCTGTCATGGAGCGCCAATGTTTCTATATTCACTTCCAAAACATCTTTCCAAGTCATGTGTTTTGATACAATCATCAAGCCTGCAATTTTATATGGTTCAAAGGTTTGGGGATCTAGTTTGGGAGTTGTTGATTAGGCCCATGTTGAGAGGGTCCAAACCCTCATGCTACAATGCATGATTCGTTGTCGATGGACAATCTCTTAGCGACCGTGCAAGTTGAATTTTTCGGCCAAACACCATGCTTTGAGACTGTCTCCAGGCTGACTTTCTACATCCACATACTCAGATCCTTAGGGAATTCAATATATAGTTTGGGAGTTGTTGACTAGGCCCATGTTGAGAGGGTCTAAACCTTCATGCTACAACACATGATTTGTTGTCGGTGGACAATCTCTTAGCGTATTGTGGAAGTTGATTTTTTCGCCAAACGCTATGCCTTTAGACTATCTTCAGGCTGACTTTCTACATCCACATATTCAGATCCTTAGGGAATTCAGTTACAGTCCCCACAAGACATTGGCAATGTTGGTACTTTGAGGCTAGGTTGCTTCTTTATTCTATTGGAATCTCCATTGATAGGCTGCCCTCCGTCATGTACTCCTTAGATGCCCCTCGGTCTTCTTCCTACAAAGGACATCATCAACAAAGCTGCCAAAGAAGACTTCTACAAACAATATATATAGGTCACTTGGATCTCCCCACTTGATCCGCTTTAGCTTCAAGTTTGCTTTTTACGCTGTGTATTTCTTAATGGTGGTCAATTATTGGTTGTCCTCACTATCTTTGATGCCATTGGTCTCATGGCTTGAGATTTCCCCTTGGCCAGATGAGAGTGTGCTCTCACCAAAGGATGACAAAGTTGAAACCAATCATCACATTCTCTCGATAAGACCAAGTTTATTGTCTTTGTGCCCTTTAGGAGGTGGAGACTAAGGACCACTTCACTTTTAGATGTCCCATGCACTATGAGATCCGAAGAAGATACCACCGCATCTACAATGATTCAGACAACACTTTGTCTACTTTATTTAGATATCCAAACTTGTAGTGTCTGCTCTTTATCTATGTGAGGCCATCGCTCTTTGGGGCAGATCCCTACAAGAGAGGTCTAGAGGCTCTAGAGCCCCCTTGCTTGTCTCCTCTCTTTTCTAGCCCACCTAGGCAACATGAAACACCAAACACCCTTTGGATACCGGTACTTCACATATCAGAGTTGATAGATCAGTCAAGTAATGCTTCTCTCAATGCACCATTAGTACTCGGAGTACTCAAACTCCCCAAACTGCTCCCTTTTGGCCTTGTGGCTATGCTCCCTCCCTTTGGCATTGCTTTACCCCTTATCGGTGACATGGGTCTACTTCTTACCTACCACCCCCTACACCGCATGGACAAACTCATATTATGAGCTTCTTTTCTACTATAGGAGTTACATAAGTGTCGGATGTTAAGAGAAATTGTAGAGGAAGTGCTTTGCTTCCTCTTAGGATCTCCTAGCCTAGCCCCTCCAACCTTGGATATCCCTGACCGACATTGTTAGATCTTCCACAACAGTTGATGATGGCCCAATCGACTCATGCACTTCATGTATAGACAAAGATTATTGATGATATTTCCTTCCTGTCTTCATTGGGACATGCTTTAGGGCTCTTGTTCACTCTTCATTGCTATTTGTACCGATTTGACTACCACCTATGTCAGTGGCACTTTGCTTTATTTCTCTTATGTACTTTTTGTTATTTTGCTTCTATGATTCTCTCTTCCTAGATCTTTCTATTGGAGCCACCCATTAATTGTAATGGATCTCTGTGCAAATTTTCCTCATTTATTATGAGTCACTATTGACGGTTGTATCAAGTCCCATTGACCCACTTTTTGGTCATCTGAGGACTAATATAATTTCTCTTTCTTTCTTTCTATATTGCTTGCAGTAGCTTACTTGCTCTATGTGTTGCTTCCAGTTTTCTTTTTCAATATCAACACTTTATACTGCAATTCTACGTACATCAAATGACATTTTTTGGTGTTTATGTAAGAGAACAACAAGCCAACAATCAAGTCTTGTTAGGAAAAGAATATAGGATTTGTGTTGATGAATTAGCTATGGAATATCTGTGCTAATTGCTGTTCACATTGTTATCAAAGCTGGTTTTTGTTCCTTGTTGTTTGTGGTCTATGTGGTGTGACCATTATTTGCAGATGTATGCCCATCGCTGAGACCCACCACATCTATCTTTCTATTTGTAGTACAAATCAATGTTATAGACGAGATGAGACTCGATGAGTAATAGATAGGGCTGGCGATAACATTGAATGAGTGATGGATGGAGAGATGGGTAGGCTTGTGTAGAAAACTCTATCGGAACGTGGTCGCCATATCATATAGATGATCCAATCTATAAGGGGGTGGTAAATTTGATAGAACATAGATAGAAATATATGGGGCGGCCTTTGTAGGTGCTGCAACTAGTAAGTGAGTGAGTGCGGGTCGAGTTCCCCTATATAGATAAGGTATGGCTCTCGGTCGAGCTGCTGCCTACGCCTACGCCTACTATTTAGAGTCAAGTCTAGTTGAGTCTAGAGTTGGGGCCCCAGTTCTACTCTCTATATAGCGGCATTTACTGGACTTCCGTAGAAATTAACAGCCTCCATTCCTTCTCACTTTGTAGGCTCTTAATCCCAAAGTTACAAGAGCTTGTGGTATTGTGGTTTCCTTTGACACCCTGAGAACAGACACAGAAAACTAGTAATGTATTATGTGACAGAGGGTGGCAGAATTGTTACCCGATGCTCTCAGAATCCCAATATAACTTCATAGGTAAAGATCTAAACTTCATCATGTGCCAAACTATTTTACTTTCTTAACTGCGTGGAAAATTCAGACATGTATTCTCATTGTTTTTGTCTAAGATGATAATTGAATCTACATAATTAATATTATTACCCTAACAAGGTATAGGCTGAGTATTTGTAACTGAAGCACCATGAAAATTAAGTTAAATAAGGGGTCAAACATAACACATTGATTGCTGTCAGCCTGACAATATATGTCTGTGATATTATAGAAAAGGAATTCATATGGTAATCCCAAAGTAAACATGCAGAAATTCAGGTCAGTATATAGGGAGCATAGTCCAAGTGTGAACTTTTGATTGTAGGATGCTACATGTGTAGAGTATAAGTAATATTCGGTATCTCCTTGATGTTTTGCAGCATGTACTACGCTGTCTTTTCTGTCTGGGGCTTCTTGTTCGCTACGGAGCAAATTTGATTTCCTTTATGGATAAGGGTGAAGTCAGCATAGTGTCAATTTCTCTTTGTACAAACATTACCTTTGTGCAGATGATTTTAATATTAAGGTCCGATCACTACAGGTAATTGTTTGTTGTTTTGTGTGCAATAACTGGGTTTTTTCTATGTTTCTGTCTGTAAGTTATACTTTTCGCTTACAAGTATGTTTGTTTTTAATGTACTGTGTAGGCATTAGGTTTCTTTTTTATTGCTAGACCTGAATACATGATGGAGAAGGATATTGGGAGAATTTTAGAGGCCACCTTATCTTCTGCTGCTGATACACGTATCAAGGTATGGTGAGATCCTATTGCATATGATATGCCTTGAAAATCAATTAGCATATGAGCTAATTTCTGGTGGGTTATTTTACTTGAGTAGATGCAAGCATTGCGCAACCTCTATGACTATCTTGTTGATATTGAGGAGCAAATGGGGATAGATGATTCTGGCAACAGTAATAAATATGGTAACCAGCCCAAGGCTAGTGGTGCAGTACCTGTTGCCGCTGGAGCTGGTGATAGTAACATTTGTGGAGGCATAATCCAGTTGCATTGGAATAACATATTGAATAGATGCTTGGATTTTAACGACCAAGTTCGCCAATCTGCTCTAAAGGTGTAATGCCAAGCAAGTATTTGGTTTATATGTTTTCTATACACAGTATTATCTAAAAATGTATTTACACTATGAACTGCAGATGAAAGCTCAAATCTTTGATTTTATGTTTTCTCTTCTCAGCTTACTGGTCATGTCCTGATTTCATTTTCCATGGTTCAATGCCATCACTTTTTTGTCCTTGGAAATTACTTGGCAGCTAGTTACAAATCTATTTTTTAACTGGAAATTATTTCTCTGCTGGTTAAAAATTTTACTCCTTGATTTTTTTCGTTTTTTAATGATTACAAATTTACAAACACCGCATTTGAATTATTTGTTCTGACTATTTTCTCAGCTTGTGGAGATTGTACTTGGCAAGGCCTGGTCCATCCAATTACATGTGTACATATCTGATAGCTTTGGAAGTTGATCAACAAGAGTCGAACTCAAAGCTGGCACATCGTTTATTAATGCATATGAATGAGAAGTATGCTATTTTTTGTTGGCTATTTTTCACATTGGCATTGTTGGGGTTTTTGATACATAGAATAGTTTTCATTTATTTTCTAACAGAATAAGTCTCTCAGGTACCCATCTTTTTTTTGAAAGCCGTCTGGGTGATGGTCTTCAGTTGTCTTTCCAATTCATCCAGTCAGGTGCTTCTAGTTCTGTTCAAGCACCGACTTCAAGCAAAGGATCAGCAAATATAAAAACTAAGCATGACGGGAGCACATCTGCTGCTGCAAAAGTAGGTGTTTCTCGGATATATAAGCTTATACGTGGCAGCCGTATTTCAAGAAACAAGTTCCTGTCATCTGTGATACGCAAATTTGATTTTGGAAACTGGAGCTATTCACCACTTCCATTTCTAGTGTAAGTTAAATGTATAGAAAGTAATGCCAAATGTTTATATTCTTGTTTTTATATGATGTCGAAGGAAAAGGAAAGCTACCCAAGGAAAGCTACCCTTCTCTAAGTAGAAATTGTATTGATTGTTTTTCAGATACTCTTCGGAAGTTCTTGCTGCACTTCCTTTCACTTTGCCTGATGAACCTCTCTACCTAGTGTATGCAATAAATAGGATCATGCAAGTAAGAGCTGGAAGCTTGGAGTCAGACATGAAGGCTTTGATCTCAAATAGTCCTTTGGGAGCTATTGTAAAGGTCACTATTGAGGCAAGGGAAGCTGAGAAAGGAAAGGAAGGCGAAGAGGCATATAATATTGAATGTATTGAGCCAATCAACGAACCTTCAGTTGATGGAGATGATACTCAAGGCATTCCAGATATATATATACAAAAACTGAAGGTAATCTAACGTTTAAGAATCTCCAAGTTTTTGGCAGGGATATGCAAAATTATTTTCATGGTTTAACTTATGTTTTCTTTAAGAAATGTTTTCAACATACATCCTGCTTTTTATTGCCCTGATAACCCTCCTCCTATGCAATAACTCAGTGAGAGTAATAAGGTTGTAGGAAAAGGAAGGCAACAAAACTACAAAGTTTAACAAAAATATTCTAGGGGATCCAACATAAAATCAGCACACTTAATCTGAATTGAAGAGCAAAAGTGCATCAAAAAGAAATTATCAATTTTAGTGCTCCCTACAGAATGTCGTCAGTGCTACTGAGCGATTTCATTGAAAATTGACCTGCAGATCCTGATTTCAGCTGCATATTGTTCTGATCTTGTGTAACTTCTTTGTGCAATCAGCCTTTAATACTTTCATAAATGAGTTTTACAAATGTTTCTACACAAGTTTCTGAGTAAACAGATTTTATTAGTAACACCACAATTGCAAAATTTTATTTTGGACTTCAATCCTTGGTTAAGTGTGTCAAACATCAGACAATCATAGGAAATTTGATTTATGCAAATCATGGTTCTAACACTCGGCAAAACTTGGTGAGTAGTTGCCACTTGTGTGTGAAAAGAGTTCTCGTCTCAAACTTGCAAGGCATTTAATGCCGATAAACTGTGATTTTTGCAGCCCCAAAACTCAGACAGTTTGAGCCTGAAACTTGGCAAGCTCTGCATAAAAACAGGCCTGCAGAAAAAGTGTCATTTTTTATTCAAAACTCGGTTTTTGTACCGTGTTCATGATCTGACATGTTTGTGGGCTGTGATGTCTGTGTTTGTGGACTGTAGAGGACAGGGCCGAATTAAAGGTCAGGAGCGCCCTAGGCAATAGTTTGAGTAGACACCCTCCTAAAAAAATTTAGTTAATATTTTTTTTTCCATAAAGTAAATAAATAAAATATGTCTATATTCTTTTATTTTTAAATTTACATCATGGTCATAATAAAATAATAATAAAAATATATTTATAAATTATCACATAAGGATGAAAAATATTTCGTGGATGGAAAACATTAATCGTAGTAGATGCTCAGAATGCAAAAATTCAATATTTTATACAAGGCTTCTTACAAGTCTGATTTAGCCATATCAAATAGGTGACAAGAACTCTATCCTGAAACAAAGCACCATTTCTTTGCAAAGAAACAAAAACGTTTATGTAGATCCCATGGTTTTGTGAAGAGTCATATTTGGACCAGGCCTACGAATTCCTCCATAACAAAATAATAGAGTTTTTCCACAAAAAAATAAGAATAGAAAATAAAATACTTTTTTCTTTCAATTACACTCACCTCTACTAGATACACTAGTGAGATTCTAAAAATACATTAACCTTTTTCTAGAACAAACTACACACCTACATAATCTGGAGCTACATCAAAGAATGGGTAACAATACTAATAAAATCATATGTGCCTATAAATACGTGATATTTTCTTTTACTTGCAAAAATATTACAATTTTTTTATGTGTATACGTGAAATTTATGTTACTATACAATAATATCTATAAATGGGTTTATCAATATTAAATCTTCATATAAATTATTTTAAAGTTAAATTCTAAAATTAACCGACAAAAGGGAAATTTTTAGATTCAGACGCCCTCGATTGCTGGCGCCCTAGGCAATTGCCTAGTTTGCCTAAGGCTTAATCCCCTCCTGGTAGAGGAGCCGTGTTCTCGAGTTGTGGAGGAGCCGTGTGTCTTCGGGCCTCAGTCATTGATTCATCGATTCATTGATCTCTGTTTGTTTTGGTAGGCTCCAATCATATAGTTTTCATAAGTTTGGTTTTGTTTTGATCTTTATATTGTTTTTAAATTTTAATAGGATTTGTTGTTTTAATATTTTTAGTATGTTTTGAAGTTATTTTTTAACATATTTTTAAAATTTTTTTATGCTTTTGATTTTATTTTCTTTAAAATAAAATAAAATAAATTCTATTGTTTTGAACTTAATGGCAATTTTTCCCGAACTTTATCCATTGGCGAACTTGAACCAAAATTTGTCCTTGTCGAACTTGAACTGAAACTCGAACCTTGCGACTTAGCTTGTGTTATGTACATTCATTTCTCATGTCATTTAAGAGTGTTTTATATGTTAGGTAAGCTTAGATTATGAATATATATATTTTTTAAGTAGTAACAAAGTTGCCGAGTCATTGATGAGTCCCGAGTCCGAGTCAAAAAAATGAGGGCTGCATAGTAATTACCGATCAATATAGATTTACTAGAGTGAGGGATGGCTCAGATGTTAACTAGAAACTTATAAAATGTTATAGAATGATTATTTAGATGACTGAAGGCGTAGAAATTTCAGATTGCAAACATGACAGTTCTCAGAATTTCAGATGTTTATGGCGTATTTAGCAGCCGAACAAATGTTTTAGGGTTTTTAACACCTTTGGGTACAGCTCTTAAACTAATCAATATAGATTTTCTAGAGTGAGGGATGGCTCAGATGTTAACGAGAAACTTATAAAATGTTATAGAATGAGTATTTAGCTGACCGAGGGTGAGAAATTTCAGACTGCAAACATGACGGTTCTCAAAATTTCAGATGTTTATGGAGTATTTAGCAGCTGAACAAATGTTTCAGGGTTTTCCTATACCTTTGGAAGTGCTGCAGGAGGTAAATACAGCCCTTACCACCTATGGAAGTTCTGTGCACAAGTTTCAAGGTCCAAACGTTTGAGGGGATTGCACATGTCACTTGCAAGCTGTGTATAATGGGACATACATATGTTCGAGTTCAAGTTCACGTTCGACCAGGAAAAATTTAGGTTCAAGTTCCCAATGGATAATTTTTGGAAGAAAAACTGTTTAAGTTTGATCAAAAGAATGTTTTTTAACTAATGTCTTCGAAAACAAAATGCTTAAATATGTCAAGAGGGACAAAGTGGAGAAAGGTTTCATCGTTTGCTTTCACTCAGTATATAAAATAATGTAAAAGCATGTCAAAAACTTTCCATGTAAAAATAATAGATAAAGTTCAGGCTCATGTTTGACAAGGATAAAGTTCAGCGAAGTTCGGACTCTTTCCATAAAGTTCGAGTACCTTGTGACATAGCATAAGGGTGAAGGCCCGTTTCATGAAAAGACTAGGGAGAGGAGTTGAAGCTTGTGTGGCGGTAATGGAGAGCAGTGGTCATAAGCTATGTGGAGCAAGAAAGAAGTTGAAGGAAGAAAACCTCCTTTAAGCTTTCGTGCTTCAGCCATAGATAAAGTTTAAATAGGAAAATGAATTAAAGTAAATGTTACATGTAAAAGTGGTGAGGAGGAATTGTCTTGTCAGTCGTCAGAGACCATTCATTGGCACACAAATCCCATTGCAGGCATGTTTAATGTCAAGGGTCAAGAAGCAGTTGTTATAGCCACAGAAAGGTTTTTTATGCAAATGGGTTTCCTTTCAGTTTGGCTCGCTCCCTTTATTGTGAGGGGATGGTTGTGCCATCGACAATGAATGTGTTGGGTACAAACAACTTGGGTGTTGATTAGAAGAAACCACACTTGGAGAAAGAAATGGCACTAATCTGGCTGACATTGTTTGTTAATAAGTGGTGATATTGTGATCGGCAGTTAAATTAATACATGACATTCAACCACTTCTAAAGGTCTTGGCAACATAAGTAACAGCCCCTCAGGGGAAATTTGATTGTTTGAGGAAAGAGAATAACATAGAATTTCTGAAGAACCAGCTATGCGATGCCATTGAGTATGTGGTGATTATAAATGTTGTCCGCATTCTTGCAGAGGAAGCCCCAGTTTGCAAAGGCAGCTGGGTTGTGTTTCATAAAAATATGGGCATGCATTTTAGATGCCTAGTTGTGTGCATGCACTGAACAAGATTGATGAAATTGATTGGACTGCAAGGGTAATAAAAATGGCAGAAAAGTTCAGGTTCCGTATGCAATCATCACCACAGCTATAAGCCATTTAATAGAAATTTGTTGAGCTGGAATAACTCAAACCTGCTGATTTACACTTTGGTTTATTTCTTACATATCTAAGTTCTTGATCTCGGCTTATATTTTAGATGCCCAGTTGTGTGCATGCATTGAACAAGATTG
This sequence comes from Taxus wallichiana var. yunnanensis, assembly GCA_018340775.1. Lineage (NCBI taxonomy): Eukaryota > Viridiplantae > Streptophyta > Pinopsida > Cupressales > Taxaceae > Taxus > Taxus wallichiana. The sequence goes on along the minus strand of CM031240.1, from coordinate 785,432,089 downwards.
ATGAGCTTGATTGGGCTGCACGGCTGATAAAGAATGGCAGAAAAATTCAGGTTCCATATGCAATCATCACCACGGCTATAAGCCATTTTAATAGAAATTTGTTGGGCTGGAATTCCTCAGACCTGTTGATATACACTTTGGTTCATTTCTCACACATCGAAGTTCTTGATCATCCTTTTGAGATGAAAGGGACGTTATATTCCATTGTAGTAAGTTTCACGGAGGAAGCTTGAAAGTGAGATTTGCAGTTGAGGTGGGATGTTTGATCCTTGATGACTAATTTTGGACTGATGTAAAATTTGTGGCTCATTTTAGTGAGTCTATTTATTAGACAGTTAACTTTACTGGTTTCGGGCTGCAGTTCATGTTTAGGAGAATGTGGAAGAGAATCAAAACCATAAAAAAATGATAGATTTGACATTATACTCTTTGATATTTGCTAAATACATAACATATGCAACAAGTTAGAGACATCTCTCTATATGGCTTCTTATGCTTCAAATTAGAGATGGCACAATGTTGATGTGACCATGAAGAGTAATGGAAATGTAATGAAGAGATTCTTCATCCTGGTTAAAGAAAAATTTATGGTAATGGAGAGGATGCACCTATTGTCTGGAACCAAGTTGCACAATTTTGATGTGCACGAGGCAGGTTTGCTAGTGTGTAAGCCTTGTACGACAGGCATGCTCAGGAAGGACCCAACAGATGGGATGCACCTGAATAGCAAACATATTTGCTATATGGTTACTCTCACAAGTAGCCAGTTCATCTTTTAAATGCAAGAGGAATTGGAGTACTTGAAATTTTTATTCATTCATCAAAAGGACAAAAAGGAACCAACTTGGGTCAAAGAAGGCAGAGAGTTGGATATGTTCATGGTGCCCTTTAATTTTTATTATGTGTATACCTAGGATTTGAGATTTGTCGCAAGGCACCCTGAATCTTATGGGAAATGTTTGAACTTTGCTGAACTTTATTCTCATCGAATATGAACTCAAACTTTATCCATAATTTTAACATGGAAAGTTTTTGACATGCTTTTGCGCTATTTTATAAATGTGTATATATACATATATCAAGTGAAAGTTTCTCTTTACGTAGTTTCTCTAACATATTTTTTAGAAAATTAAAATGATAAGAAAATTCCTTTTTTTTTTTTTTGAACTTAACCCATTGACAAACTTGAACAAAACTTTATCCTTGTCAAACATGAACTTGAACCTGAAACTTGTGACTTAAGATTCGAGCATATAACTACTGTAAAATGGGACAAGTGTAGGATTAACCAAATGGCTCCATGATTTACCTCTAGTTCCATTGCCTACTGATGAGCCATGTTCGAGTAATGAGTTTGTGGAATCTTGACAGAGGGACCTAGAGCTTGCTGATGCAACCAATGATGGAGTTGGGCCTTGATTTGATGCATGAATCTTTATCAGTTTCACCTCATTTTTGTTTTTCAAATGCCAATTTCTTGGCATGTCGGTATGCATTCCTTCTGTGTTGACACTAGTCTTTGTACTGATATAATTTTAATTTCACTGGGGCCATTGATGCATTGTACGTCAACATCAGTATGTGTTGTGGATGTTTATTGAAATATATCCTGAATTTCCATTTATGAACCTTGTAGCATTTTTATAATTTTTGAAATTCAACAGTATATCTATGCTTTTAGTATTTGGTGTATACCTTTACTTTGCTTTTTTAGAAAATTGGTGCACCTGTACACTGGTGACTATGGAAGAGGCAAATTTTTTTTTTTTTCTTGGAAAAAAAGGCCAAAAGCAATATTAAAAAAAGCTTACATAACAATCAGATTCAGAATTTAACAAACGGATCTGATGTATCATATGCTGAGATCCATGAGTCCTTTGAGCCTAATATTTTTCAAATTTAAGGGCATTGGCAAGATGATATCACCCCGAATATCTGTCCGCAGATATTTTGGACTCCCATGGGAAAATGTGATACGTGGACATACACTTTTTGTTTGTTTCTATGGGATGCATTAGTACGTTGTTATACATCTCTTGTGACAATTATGCATGCTATTGGCAATCACATTGGCTAATGGAAAGGGGTAAAGGGGTGGAACTTTGACTAATATTAATGTAAATGGATCTTATTCATGCTCTCAAGATAGCATGTCTAGATTCTTGTTATTTCTGTCTGAATGATTTCTGAAACAACTTGTTTGTTTCTGTGTTGAACTCAATCCAGGGTGATTGCTATGCTGCCATTACCTTGGCATTGCTATTAAAGTTGAAAAGGCACTTGAAAGTTGTCTATAACTTGAATGATGCCCGTTGTCAGGTAACCTGCAATGTTTTTCGATTCACTTTAAGTGGTTTTAGATTATTGAAAAGTATATTATGTCACTCTGCATATAAACTTACGCATCATCTACATTACACACAAGCACATTGTTCTATGCACATCTTTAGCATTTAAGATTTTTTGGAAACATCTATATATGTAGGAATTTATTGTGGTTTTTCCTTCCTATTCGATCAATTTCAGGCTTTCTCCCCTACTGAGCCAGTAAAGAGTGGAGAGCCTTTTTCAAGACAAAACATACAATTTAGTGTCAAGGACACTCCCATTGAAGTTCCAAAACAGTCTCTAAAATGCTTGCACAGTATCAGGTGAGACGTAATTTTCTTTGTTAAGCCATTTCTTTTCTTGTACATGAGGCGAGTTTTATGAATTCCATTTCTAATCTATATATATTTTTGAATTGATTCCACTAAATATATATCACCAAAGCTGGTGAACTGCTATATTTTGAAATAGAAATTTATGGGATATATATTTTCTAAATCTAGCTTAGGCAGTAGAGAATATTGGTGTGCACCTCTCTCTTTATCATATGTTTGCAGACATTTTATATTTTACCCAAGTTTTAGTTAGAATGACTAATAATTTTTGGAAAGCATACTCCATAAACTAGACAAAATGCACTGGATGCTTGGTGCAGGTTTGATTCATACTTGTGCAAATTAGGTGTGTGTTGTTGATGTGGTGCCTTGTGCCTATCTTTAAGCTTTTGTATGTGTTGACAATGTCAAACATGTATGCATTTCATAGGATGTGACATTGTGAAATTATGCATATTTGTGATTGTGCTCAATGTATTAGCATACCACATTGCCTAATTCTGTAACGCCCCTGAAAAATACTTTAGATGTATCTGGATATTTCTGTCAAAACCCTAGGACATCAGTATAAAAAATTGCCTTTTATGACAGCAGCAACAATCTGATTTTTAATAAAAACAGCAAGCCTCAAGGTGCCAAAACAGACTTTTATTTATTGATTTCAATCAGCTACAATAAAGAATTGCTAGTGTTTGAGTACACTATTTTCTCACAATTGATGATCTAAATGGAAAGATAGATGGAAGAGAAGAGCATGCAAACTGATTTGACTGAAATCTGCCCCAGATACTGAAGCCCTAGTTGTACTTGCTGTTTGGATGTAGAATCAAGCCTGAAAAGTGTGCCCTAGCTGAACTGGATGAACACCTGTACCTTGAATGGTCATTGCAACCTCTGAATAGAATTGCCAAGCTCAGATATGAGGGATTCCGTTCTCACTTTTGTATGCAAATGAGGGTTTTCGTACTCTATTGTTGTTGCGAAGCAGAAGGTACTTGCAAACAAAGAAGTAGTTGATAAATTTCCAAGATGATTCAACAATAAACCCAAAATATGCCTTTATAACTTCCAAGGCCCTCTCCAAAGTGGGCACTCCCTTTTGAAATCACATGCATGTTCTTCAAATAATGAATAATAACTTTATTTATCCCCATGTTGGCGCCCCATCCTAAGAATGGGAATAAACAATATTCAACATGCTTTAACCACTCTCCATCTTGAAAATAGAATCCCAATACTCATGCAGCCCATTCTATCCTTGATGCCCTCATTATTAATTATTATTCTAATTTTGGCTCCCAATAATAGAAGTTCATCATTCTATTATTATTTTATTCTATTTTTGCTTTCTGGATTAAATATAATTTAACTGCCCTTTCTCCAATTAAAATATAAAAATAACCTTGGTCACCTATATTAATTTATTTCCCTCTTTAATTTCCCCTTAGCCTATGGAAAATAATAAGACTAGGCTTCGGGTATCCAAAGTTAATTAATTATGAAAAGGGGACATTAAAGTCCGCCCTTCTCAGAATTGCTTGCCCTCAAGCAATTGCAAGCTAGGATGCTTAAGAATTTCAGAACCTCCCAAGTAGCATCCTCTGTAGGTAATTTCTTCCAACGTACTAGATACTCTGTGATAATCTTGTTTCTGAACTTCTTTTCTCGGAAATCCAAAATTACTTTAGGAACGAAAACAAGTTTGCCTTCATCATCCAAAAGAGGCAATTCAATGGAAAGATCAATATATTGCCCAAAAGCTTTTTTCAAACATGAGACATGGAAAACATTATGTATCTTACTCTGCTCTGGCAAATCTAGCTCATAGGCAACCACTCCTATTCTCTTGCTTAATCTTGTATGGTCCATAGAAACGAGGCTTGAGCTTTTCAGCTCCACTCTTCTTTAGAGAAGATTGTCTAGAGGGTTGCAACCTCAAGAAAACCATGTTTCCAACCTCAAAAGATTTGTCAATGCAAAGGTGCTGGTCTCGCATAAAATTTCTGTTGGTTTTGTGCATGTTGGATATTCTCTTCGAGGATTCTCAATATACCTTGGCTCTGTGTAACCAAGTCACTTGCCCTCGGCACTCTATTGTATCTGCAAATACCAAATCCACAAAGAAAAGACCATCATAACCATACAAAGCTCTAAAGGGTGTCATACCTATGCACATTTGATGAGTTTTATTGTAGCAATGCTCTTCTTCCATGTATAGCCATTTGAGCCAACTTGATTGCTCCTCGCTACATAATTCCGCAAATATCCCGTAATCCACTTATTCACAATCTTTGTTTGCCCATCTGTCTGTGGATGATAGTTGGTACTTGGAGTTAATTCCATTCCTGTCAAGCAGAAGAGCTCCTGCCAAAACAAACTAAGGAACCAACTATCCCCTGTCACTAACAATACTTTTAGCTAATCCATGTAGCCTAAACACCTCTATGAAAAATAAATCAACAATCTGTGGAGCCTTAAACTTGAAAGGAACAACAAAGAAGTGTACATATTTAGTGAGTCTATCAACCACTGCAAAATACAATTCTTACCTTGAACATTGGGAAGACCTATGATGAAATCCATTGATATACTATACTATTGGGAAGACCTATGATGAAATCCATTGGGAAGACCTATGAAATATCCCTTGTGGGATACCACTTAGAAAAGCACAAAATACTGACAATTTGCAGCCAAACAGAATTCTGATTTTTGCAGAAAATAAAACTAGGGCAGCGAATAGAAATAAATCTATAACTCACAAAATACTTGCCCGAATCACTTGAAAATTTATAGAGAGCTTGATAACAATAAAACTAACACTAGGAAATTATTTTTGGAATTTTTCAGATAATAGAACACTGCCAGAAAATTACAGTGTGCCCTAAACAGCTGGAAAACTTCTAAAATTCATATCTTCCCGAATACAAGTGCAAAAACTATGAAACTTTGGAAATAACATTTACAAATATAGAAGATGATATTCCAACCTTCAGATCTGAAAATGGCCAACTGGAAACCCTCCAAATAAGGGCTGCAATCTCCAAAACAAGTCGCCCTTTTTGGTAGATGGTCAAAACCCCTTTGAAATCCTCTGGAAATGATGCCAAACCCTTTCTTTATTGCTACCGTAAGTCTGATCTGAAAACCCACTGATTATCTTCACAAAATATCTCAAAAACCTCAAAACCCTATCTCTAAAACCTCTGAAAATATCTCTGTAAATCAGCCCTGAAAACAGCTCCAAAATGACAAGCTAGGGTAGATCTTTCACTACCGAAGAATGCCCTGCTAGCTAGGGATGGATCTCTCACCACCGAAGCTAGGGTTCCTGTGGGATTTCACTCCACAAGCTATAGATTTGCAAACAACAGTTGCACATGAAAGAAGATAATTAGGTATGCAAGAATATCCTCCATCACTCCCCCAAACCTCCTTTTATAACATCTCATTACCTTTTTCCAAGTTGGGAGCTCCATGTGGGACTAAAAGCGACTTAAGTGACCCCAACGAAGAAATAGAATAATAAAGTACTATGAGTCCCCCCCTCAATGACAAAATATAACAATTATTACCACCAAGTCGCCCAACTTAATGTCAACGACAAAATATAATAAAAAAAAACAATGTGGTAATAAGTCATCTATACCCAATAGCCTCTAGAGTCTTTAGCCCCTTGGGTATGACCAAGGCTAAGACTAAAATTTGGCCCTTAGGCTCTCGGCGAAGGAAAGGGGACATTACAATCCTCCCTTCCCGAGAAATGCTTGACCCCAAGCATTATCTGTCATGTTTTGAAGTTGAATACCACAAAGTAAGTTTCTCCATCTCACCCTGCAATCAACCAAAGATGGTGTAATCCGAAGTAACCAAGAAACCCCATGTAGTCATCATGACCTCCATGTTGTATAGAGAACAATGTTGTTTGTGAAGTAGAATGATACCCAAACCGACTCTCCCTTTGGTACCCACATCGGGATTGCCGATAACTTCCCATCCCGCCAATCTGATGCCATCATCATGGGACCCGTCACTATCTCTTTCATCAACTCCTGGGTACGCAAGTCCACTTTGAATCCTGTAGAATCCCTGGATCAACTTGTGAAATAACTTGTATACGCACAAAGCGTGCTAACCCTCCCACATGACCCACATTAGTGTGAGAGTACAACTCATAATGTATCTCAATGTGTCCCGTGGGGAAAAATCCCAAGACTCCAATAAATGGTCAACCGACAATGTTAACTCTACATAGTTCACCTCCTATGATGAGTGTGAACCTACTGAATAACTAGGAAACTGAGTCAACTCCATCCCTCCACTGACTAGCACATGGGTGAAATGCCCATTGTGCCTAGAAGCAGTAAAATACATAGGAGTGCTATCCCATGTCGACTCAGAACATGATGAACCTGTAAGCTCCGATTTGTTATAACGACAAACCGTACATCCTTGTATGAAGTTGAGGATATCCTCCCTCAACCCATGCCATCTGAATCTCTCTGATATGAGCCTGTAGGTCGCATCGAAGCTCAAGTGTCCAGTCACGAAAGAACAATGCACATGTCGTAATATCTCCATCCTCAACCATGAATCTGACACAAGGTATAATCTGCCCTGATAGAATATCATCTCATCCTCCAATCTGTAGGTGTCATCCTGTATGTGACCATCCAGAATCTCACAAGTGTGTCGGTTCTTGGAGTACTCAACAAGCAAATGAGATCTCCAGTCTACCGAAACCTCAGATAACCAACATAATGATAAACTTAGATGATTTGAACCTGTAACCCCAATCTCTGTGACTGTCTCATGTGCAACACTACTGGTCACACCCACATCCATCATATTCCACATCGATCCGCAATAATAAAACCCCTCATCATGTCGGAAGGTCCTCTCCATCCCCTCAGCTGTAACCACCCTAGGTGCTCCTGTAGATAATCCCCTCAAAATCACATTCCTGTCCTCGGACTTAAACTTCAGCTCCATCGTCTGAAAGTTAGTCCGAAACTCACCAAGAGAGTGAAGCCACTACACTCCCAAGCACTATGTTGGTCACTCCCATACCAACAATGTGGAAATCATCGGTAACTGTGTAGTTACCCATGGTGATGCTCAATTGTGGAACTTTCCGTGTGCATCTCATATACTCCCCATTGGCTACAACAATGTTGAAGCCCTCAAAGTCCTTCGTCTGCAAACCTCGTCTCTCAACCAATGATGCATCAATAAAGTTGTGGGTAGCCCCACTGTCAATGAGTACCACAACTCGCTGACCCTGCATAACTCCTCTAATCCTAAATGCCTTGTACATTAGAGTACTAGACAATGTGGCTATAATCTCCGAGGAAAAGTCTCCTCCTGCACCGCATCAACACTATCCAACGCAACTCCATCTCCATCATCCATCTCGCGAGTCTCTAACTCCTAACCCTCACCCTCACTCTCCTCGAAGACCTCAATGAATTGGGCCTTCCCTCTACCTCTGCAATCATGTCGTGGAACCCAAGGTGTGCGGCAATGAAACATAGTTTCTTTCGCCTAACTCATCTCTGTCCTCTCGGGAAATGACTGGCTTCTTAGCCACCTCCTGCCTCGGTGGAGGCTCCCTCTGCTGAAGTTCGTCTGATCCAGATGGAGGTTCCCTTTGTTGAACGCGAGGTGGAACCCTCGACTTTGGAGTGGATAACTCCAAGTCTCGAGATCTCCTAATAGCCTCATGCAAAGAAGAAGGCTCAAATGCCTTCACAAACCCAGCAAGAGCATCTGTCAAACCTGTTGTGAACAGTGAAATCAACCTCATCTCCGTAACATCAGGTACCATGACTGATAATCTCTGAAAATCTGCGATATACTGATCCAGGGAACCAGTTTGTCTCAAATGAGTCAACTCCCTAAAATACCTGTCAGGGTCCCTCCTATCAAATCTGCTCACTAGCCTCTGCGTGAACTCTGCATAAGTAGTAATGTGTATGTGTCCCTGTGTAATCAATCCATGATGCCACCAATCATGAGCGTCTCCCTCAAGATGTAAGATTGCAAACTTAATTGCATCTTCCTCACGCATAGGATTCAAGTCGAAGTATGTCTTCAACTTTTGAACCCAAGATTGTGTAGTACACTTCTTAGAACCATCGAAGTGTGGAATGGAAATTTGTCCCAATCTCCTTTGCAACTCTGGTACTTGTATCTGATGATCTCTCCTAGGCCACTTTGCCAATCTTCATTTTGCAATATTCCTGGAATGGCATGTTGTCACGAAAGCCATCACTCAAGGTCTGGTACCTTTCCCAACAAGACTCCTCATCTAAAATATCCACTGGCTGCCGTACCTGTGAAACTTCCGGATCCTTCACGAAAGAAGGTTCGTGAATCCCCAAAGGCCTGGTAGAAGAATGGGGAGACCGTTGCCCTGAATGTCCATCCTCACCTCTTTGACCATGTTGTCCCATATTGCTATTTTCTCCTCTCTCCATATGAGCATCAATCCTGCCCTGTGCTAATCTCTCAGTGAGTTGGCTTAAATAGAGATTGGTAGTCTCTTGTTGCTTTACCATGTTGGTGAACAATTGTTTCATCAGATCTACACCCATATCCTCATTGTCTTTGTCTCCCATCTTTCAACCCCAACAGGATGGAGAAACAACTGCTCTGATACCACTGAAATATCCCTTGTGGGATACCACTTAGAAAAGCACAAAATACTGACAATTTGCAGCCAAACAAAATTCTGATTTTTGCAGAAAATAAAACTAGGGCAGCGAATAGAAATAAATCTATAACTCACAAAATACTTGCCCGAATCACTTGAAAATTTATAGAGCTTGATAACAATAAAACTAACACTAGGAAATTATTTTTGGAATTTTTCAGATAATAGAACACTGCCAGAAAATTACAGCGTGCCCTAAACAGCTGGAAAACTTCTAAAATTCATATCTTCCCGAATACAAGTGCAAAAACTATGAAACTTTGGAAATAACATTTACAAATATAGAAGATGATATTCCAACCTTCAGATTTGAAAATGGCCAACTGGAAACCCTCCAAATAAGGGCTGCAATCTCCAAAACAAGTCGCCCTTTTTGGTAGATGGTCAAAACCCCTTTGAAATCCTCTGGAAATGATGCCAAACCCTTTCTTTATTGCTGCCGTAAGTCTGATCTGAAAACCCACTGATTATCTTCACAAAATATCTCAAAAACCCTCAAAACCTATCTCTAAAACCTCTGAAAATATCTCTGTAAATCAGCCTTGAAAACAGCTCCAAAATGACAAGCTAGGGTAGATCTTTCACTACCGAAGAATGCCCTGCTAGCTAGGGATGGATCTCTCACCACCGAAGCTAGGGTTCTCTGGGATTTCACTCCACAAGTTATAGATTTGCAAACAATAGTTGCACATGAAAGAAGATAATTAGGTATGCAAGAATATCCTCCATCACTCCCCAAACCTCTTTTTATAATATCTCATTACCTTTTTCCAAGTTGGGTGCTCCATGTGGGACTAAAAGTGACTTAAGTGACCCCAACGAAGAAATAGAATAATAAAGTACTATGAGTACCCCCTCAATGACAAAATATAACAATTATTACCACCAAGTCGCCCAACTTAATGTCAATGACAAAATATAACAAAAAAAAACAATGTGGTAATAAGTCATCTATACCCAATAGCCTCTAGAGTCTTTAGCCCCTTGGGTATGACCAAGGCTAAGTCTAACATTTGGCCCTTAGGCTCCATCTAAGGGGAATTGAGGACAACCCTTAAGATTTTGCTTTTACTTTGGATTCAGTACCAAATAGATCCTATTCTTGTAGAGGATTAGATCATCAACCACCTTGTACTTATTATCTTGTATTTTCCCTCAAGGATCTCATTAGTGTAACCATCCTTACATACTCCACTATTATTAAAATTTGAAAGGAACAACAAAGAAGTGAACATATTTAGTGACTCTATCAACCACTGCAAAATACAATTCTTACCTTGAACATTGGGAAGACCTATAATTAAATCCATTGATATACTTTATTTTTTTTGGTTTGGAATAGGTTAGGGCTGCAACAAACCCACGGAAAAACATGCTCTGCCTTGTTTTGTTGGCACACAATACACTCTCTAATGTATTGGAGGACCTCTTCCTTGAGTCCTTTCCAAAATAATTTGTCCCTGATTTGCTTGTAGGTCTTGAAATACCTTGGGTGACCAGCCAAAGGTGTATCATGGACAACCCTTAAGATTTTGCTTTTTACCTTGGATTCAGGTACCAAATAGATTCTATTCTTGTAGAGGATAAGATCATCAACCACCCTGTACCTATTATCGTATTTTGCCCTCAAGGATCTCATTAGTGTAACCATTCTTTACATACTTCGCTATTATTAAAACTTTCCAATCAACAAAGATTTCAGATATAGAGCATAGAAAATAATTTTTAGATAAGACATTGCTACAATATTATTCTTCCCTTTTACATAGTCTATGTCAAAACTATAAGCTTGTAGCTTACCCATTTTTGTTGCTTGTCATTCAAATCCTTTTGGCCAAGAAAGAACTTCAAACTATTGTGATCAATTTTGACCACAAACTTGCTACAAACCAAATATTGCTGGAATTTTGCCAATGCATGCATGATGGCCAACATCTCTTTGTCATAAATAGAGAATCCACACTCTACTTCACTAAGTTTTCGGCTCTCAAAGGCTATGGGATGCCCTTTTTGCATTAAAACAACCCCTACTCCTTCCCCTGATGCATCACATTCTAACACAAAAGGAATAGAAAAAAAGAACAACCAATACTGGGCAAGAACTCATTACCTCTTTGAGTTTATCAAAAGTTGTTTGGGCTGTTTTGGACCAGCTAAAAGCTCCCTTCTTTGTCAAATCAGTCAATGGGACAAGTTGTGAAAACCCTCTTACAAACCGCCTGTAGTAACTGCAAAGACCAAAGAATCCCCTCAACTGTGTCAAAGTGGTGGGTGGAGGCCAATCCAATATTTCCTAGATCTTCTCTTGATCAACTTGTACTCCTTGGGCACTAATGACATGTCCCAAGTATAAAATTTCAGTCATTCCAAACTCACACTTGGATTCTTTTGCAAAAAGAGCTTGCTGTTCCAAAATTTTCAGCACTGTATCCAAGTGTTTTAGGTGCTCTTCCCAAGTCTTACATTGTACACCAAAATGTCATCAAAGAATACTAGAACAAATTTCCTCAAGTGTTCACTAAAAACATGGTTCATGCATGATTGGAAAGTAGCTGGAGCATTGGTTAAACCAAAAGGCATTACCAAGAATTCAAAATGCCCAAAATGACAACGAAAAACTGTTTTGTGCACATCTTCATCTCTTACCTTGATTTGGTGATAACCGGATCTCAAATCAATTTTGGAAAAATACACCGCTCCATGTAACTCATCTATCAATTCATCGATCTTGGGTATTGGGTACCTATTTTTGATAGTCTTCTTATTCAAAGCACAATAATCAATGCACATCTCATCCCATCTTCTTCACCAAAACAATGGAAGAAGCAAAAGGGCTAGAACTAGGCCGGATATGCCCCATCTTCAAAAGCTCTTTGATTGTCTTCTCAATCTCCTCTTTGTAAACTCTAGGATGGTGGTAAGGAGTAATCATGATAGGTTTAGAACCTATTTCCAGCTCTATGATGTGTTGGAATCCTCTATGGTGGCAATCCGATGGTAAATCACTAAATTGTACTATGCTTGTCAAAATAGATTGTATATCCACATGATAAGACCTATCATCAATACTAGAAGTGGAAATATTTACCAAACAATGGGCTGCCCATGCTACTTGCCCCTTACGAAATCTCTCTCCATCTGCTTTGTTGTGATACCCTAGGTGCTCCATTGGCCATACCATGAAGTACAACCTCTCCTCCTTGGTTTTGAATTTTAGCTCCATAGTTTGGTAAGTTTTGTGTGAATTCTCCAAGTGAATGCAACCATTGCACTCCCAAAACCACATTGGTTTCTCCTATGCCCACCATGTAGAAATCATCACAAACCTTGTGTTTTCCAAGAGTAATTTCCAATCCCTTCACCCTCTTGGTGCATGGAATAGTAAAGCCATTTGCTATAGTAACATTAAAACCCTGGAAATCCTCTGTTTTCAAACCTCTTTGGGCTACCAAACTCTCATCAATAAAGTTGTGAGTTGCCCCACTATCAATCAAAATAGTTACCTTATGCCCATGTAGTACTCCACAAACTTTGAAAGGATGATACTGGGAGCACTGAAAGTGTAGCAAAAGTACCATCTAGAGTCTTTTCTTCTCCTTTATTTTCAGCCATTGGTTCTTCCTCTTCTTTGTCCACTTCCGGTTCCTCTTCTTCCCCTTCATCATTTGATATCACCTCTATATAGTGCACTTGTCCTTTGGGAAGACATCTATGACCTGGTCCCCATGGATCTCTGCAAGTGAAACACAATTTCTTCCTTCTAAGTTCATTTCTTGTTTCTATCTCTCCTTGCTGGTTTTAGGCAACTCCTTTTGTTGAAAACCACCTTCTGAAATGGCTTTTTTTGTTGCCCATAAGGTGTTGGTTTTGGTTGTGTTGTAGGCTGTCCTATAGGCTGATATCTCCCTTTTGGGGCTGAAGTCTCCAAATCCAAAGCCTTTTTTTGATGGCTCCTTGTAGAGAGGTAGGGTTGAAAGCTTTCACTAAACCCCTAAGAGATTCAATTAAACCTTCCATGAACAAAACAACCAATCTCCTCTTTGTCACATCAAGTACCATCACAAAAAGCTTATGAAATTCAGCTACATAGTCACTTATTGAATGTAGTTGTTTGAGTTGAGCTAATTCCTGGAAATGAATTTTTGATCAACTCTATCAAATCTCTCTATCAACTTGTCACTGAACTCGCCATATGAGTGGATGAGATTGTGTCCTTGTGTGATTAGCCCATGGTACCACCACTCATGTGTTATACCTTCTAGATGAAGGGTTGCAAATTTGATGGCTTCCTCTTCCATCATTGGCTTGAGTGATAAGAAGGTATCCAACTTTTGTATCCATGCACGAGTTGTACTCTTACTAGAGCCATCAAAAGTAGGGAGTGACAACTTCCCTAATTATGCCTGTTATAAGTCTCTCTATGATTAGTTTGTGGTCTAGGATCAACTCTTGGTCCACTCTTACTTTTCTTCAGATTGATGAAATTGGTGAGTGATATAGCCTCTCTAATCTCACCTGGAAGTACCTTGTACTTCATAGTTGGCAGCAATATCATCCGTTATAGATGGTTGAATTTCCACCTTGCTGTTTGGGCTTTCTTCCTCCTACTGAAACATTAGGTTGAAAGGGCCTAGCAATAGAACCAGTGATTGTCCTCTGAGTGTGTTGGTTATTGTTCACCCTTGAAGAACTTCCTCACCTGTTTGGAGCCCTTTGCACATTCGTGTTTTGCAGTGCATAACTTTGATTGATTGAGCCATCATATCAACTAATTTTGTCTTGTCCCCGAACAAAACGTCAAAACGTAACATCTTTGGGTCTTTGTTACCCATGACTTTTGGTTGTTTTGTAGCTTTCTTTTCTCCTTTGTTGGTACTTAACTTCTACAACCACTACCCTGCATGAAGTTGAAGTTCAAAGCTTTTTTTTTTTTATTTTTTTTTTCTTTTTTTTTTCCAAGTTGGGAGGAAATTCACTCTAATACCATTGTAATATCCCTGAAAAATACTTTAGATAAATCTGGATATTTTTGTCAAAACCCTAGGACATCAGTATAAAAATTGTCTTTTATGACAACAATGACAATCTGATTTTTAATAAAAACAACAAGCCTCAAGGTGCCAAAACAGACTTTTATTTATTGATTTCAATCAGCTACAATAAAAGAAATACCAGTGTTTGAATACAATTATTTTCTCACAATTGATGATCTAAATGGAAAGATAGATGGAAGAGAAGAGCATGCAAACTGATTTGACTGAAATTTTGCCCCTAGATATTGAAGCCCTAGCTGTACTTGCTTTTGGATGTAGAATCAAGCCTGAAAAGTGTGCCCTAGCTGAACTGGATGAATACTTGTACCTTGAATGGTCACTGCAATCCCTGAATGGAATTGCCAAGCTTAGATATGAGGGATTTTGTCCTCAAATTTGTATGCAAATGAGGGATTTCGTCCTCTATTGCTGATGCAGAAGCAGAAGCTACTTGCAGACAAAGAAGTAGTTGATAAATTTCCAAGATGATTGAACAATAAACCCCAAATCTGCCTTTATAACTTCCAAGGCCCTCTCCAAAGTGGGTGCCCCTTTTAGAATCACATGCATGTTCCATAAACAATTAAAAATAACTTTATTCTCCCCATGTTGGTGCCCCATCCTAAGAATAGGAATAAACAATATTAAACATGCTTTATCCACTCTCCATCCTAAAAATAGGATCCCAAACTCATGCAGCCCACTCTATCCTTGGCGCCCCCATTATTTAATTATTATTCTAACTTTGGCGCCCAATAATAGAAGTTCATCATTCTATTATTATTTATTCTATTTTACTGTTTTTTGGATTAAATATAATTTAAGTGTCCTTTCTCCAATTAAAATATAAAAATACCCTTGGACCCCTTAAATTAATTTATTTCCTTTGGTTTAAAATTATTCAGGTTTCTCATTGTGGAGATTCTCATGTTGATGATGATACTACTTTTATTCATGATGCTACTTTGTATAATGCATTTTAAAGGTTTTTCTTGGTGGATTTCAGCAGCATCTCTTGGGACATTTGTTTAAAATTACTCCAGAAAATGTAGCATATGTGGTGGACTTGGCAAATATGAACAAAGGATTGATTATGTCATTGATGCTGTCGTTATACCCTAGAGAGCTGCCTTAGTTATCATGAGATGATTTCTATGGGAGATGGTGATCTCTCTACTTCCGATGCAACATTCCAAGCATACACCATTTGCTGATTTTTCCCAACCAAAGAAGTTCATTTATGGGCGTTCACCACATTTGTCTTCTTGTGAGGAGTGACTAGAGCATGGTGCATCCATAGAAGAGAGGATGCGGAAATTACAGATCATCCACAACCAAGCCAAATCGATATCCCCATTTCGGAGAAATGTGGCATTCTATGTCTCAGCCTAGGTCACCTTTTGGAGAAAGAAGGCATCCTAGGCCTTAATCTGGTTTTGAAATTCTCATTGTTCAATATTTAGCCATGTTAGCAAGCAAAAATGGCACAATCCCACTTCAGCACTTCTTGCGAGGATTGCTCACGGATAGATTGATGCTTATGCTTGGAGATATCTATCATGTTGGTTAGTCTCCTCAACCATGTGGCCTCTTGGCTTCCACCATTGAACTTTTCACATTACTTGGATAGCCTCTTGTTTGTGAGTGTTTAAGTGCAATATTCCACAATAAGCAAAATTGAAATATCCATAAACATGTAAAGAATCATACACAACGCCAAGATATAGGGATATTTCTAGAACACAATATCCTCAATAGAAATAAAGAATAGAATATGAATGTGAAAGTGATGGGCGTGGTTTCAACCACATATAAATATCCGTACAATTAATAATGTGTCAGATGAAATGACCACTCAAGAGCCTACACTTCATCACACATCTTGATGTATTCTATAAATCAAGGAAACACAAAAGGCCTGACAAGAGAGATTTACATCCAATCTAATATCCTAGCTAAATTACTATGTAGAGGGCAATAAATAAGGTGGCATTCACTGCACCAAGGTTTCCCCCTGAAGGAGTGAATCTCTTGCCATCCCCGCTGATGATAGTTTCTGAAAGCCTCAGCAAGTCCCGCAACTGAATGAACTTCTCAACTAATGGTTTTGTGAAGATGTCTGCAATTTGTTTCTCACTCCGCATAAATCAAAAATTCATCACAACATCATGAATGTAGTGATGAATGAAGTGCATGTGGAACTCAATATGCTTAATATGCTGCCACAGACCATTAAACGGTGAATAACTACATAGCACACCCTCATTGTCGCTGTACATAATGGTTGGCAAATCTTGTTGAATACCCAACTCAATCAAAAGCTCCTCGATACACATGATCTCGTGTGTTGCATTAACTAATCCTCAATATTTTGCCTCAGTAGTAGATAGAACAATCACCTTTGCTTCTTCCATGCCCAGGTAAAAAGATTGAAACTGAAATAAAAAACATGGTGAAGTAGACTTCCTCTGATCAATATTTTCAGTGCAAATTTGAGTCTGTGTCCTTACAAGCACCCCTCAATTTTATGTGAGTACATAAGCAAGGGAGTAGTACCCTGTATGTACCTCAATGTTCTGCGAGCCACTTATCAGTGCCTCTGCTTAGAATTTTGCATGAAACTACACCTTTTGTCACTTGCAAAGGAAGGGCGGGCCTAGTACAATTCAAGAATGGAAGTCTCTCTTCAAGCTGCTTGTACAAGGTTGCATCAACTACTGCAGTAGAGAATTGCGCTGTCAATTTAATTCCAAACTAATACAGGATAACACACGGCTTGCATTGGTCCATCTTAAAATTATTCTGTAAATGAAATTTATATATAAGCTATGAGATACAAATCCCATCCTCCATCTGCAAAATATGAATGCCAAAAAAGTAATGCAGCAAGCCAAATTTTGTCATCTCAAAAGCGATCTTTAGTTGATTCCTAAGATTGTGTATTAAAGCGGCACTATCTCCAGTAATAATTAAATCATATGCATAAAGATCTTCAATAAGCATGTGACCATCAATATGTTTGACATACCCATTATGATCAGTTTTGTTCTTGGTAAATTCAAAGGAGAGAGAACCAATCATTTTTCTCATACCATGCCTGATGAACCTGCTTCAATCCATAGCTTCCAAACTCGCCTCATATCTCTTCGCATATCCATAATAAGAGAATTTGGTCTTGTAAACCCACTTGCACTAGACAATATTCTTCCCACGAACATATGATACCTACTCCCAAGTCTTCCACTTCGTCAAAAGCTGTAATATAGCCTTCTCCCTCTCTTCTTTTCCCTTGGCCTCCTTGTAATTACAAGTCATCACCCTTGTCATGAGTACATAATTGACCCTTTACTTTTCACTTTGGGTCCTCCAAGTGGTGCTCTCATCTTCACCATCACACTCAGCTTTCTTGAGAGGCTTAGCAGCCCACTTAGGGCGACTAACATTCCTCCAAAGTCGGGAGTCTTCTTGAGCAGGAACAACCTTTCTTGGAGCCCTTTCTACAGGTATTTCCTCAACCTGAGCATCTCCCCATTGTAGTTGCATCTCCAATAAAAGCCATGATGGCCTCCCAAGTATCCCTCGCTGAAGCCACCTAATCATCCCCTTAAACAGTCACCTCCATAGGCCATTGTTCCTGGGTGCTCCATCATCATTAGGTCTTATGTAAACATCAGAAATTTGTATAGCAACAGGAGATTCCGGACTACATTTGCACTTGCATTATGTCAAACACATCTTTTGAATGACCACCTTCCCATCTACTAGATTCTATAGGCTGTAGGCCTTGGCTTCCTCATAATAACCCATCATGATGCACTTGTGACTCTTTGGATCAAACTTCTTTCACTTCTTGAACAGGATGTGAACCAATGTTACACTGCCAAAAACCCAAAAATGTGAAATTGTAGGCTTTCCTACCACTGCATTTCTTTTGTGGGAAACATGATGAATAGCAATAGTAGGAACCGAAGTCAGAATGTAGTTGGTGTGGTTCACAGCTAATGTCCTGTTTATCTGCTCAGCTGCACCGTTTTTCTAAGGTGTATATGTTATAGGCGCTGCCACACACTAGCCTGCTGAGAGGTAAATGTCTCCATAACTTTGCTGGCACACTCCCCTAATGATCCATTCTCAAACATTTCACAACATGCCCAGATTTTTTCTTGACCATAGCTTTCCAAGCAATGAACTTCTTCACACTGCCATGTCCTAGAAAAACCATCAATTAAAGTCAAGATATACCTTGCACTTGAAATAGATGGATGGTTTATTTAGCACTAATCATAATGTAGAAGCTGTAGACACACCTTTGCATGCCATGCCGTCTCCTTCTCAAACTTTTCTTGGCAATGCTTCTTGAGTACACATCCCTTGCTCACAACCTCTGGTAGGAACAATTGAAGGCAGGTTGTGGACAATCTTTAGACAACCCATTGATTGCTTGTTTCTGAAGTTTAGGTGATCTAATCTCAAATGCCAAAGTTGATTATCCTTATCATGTTTGGTCAACAATATAAATTGCCCCTGGATCTTTGGAACATCATAGAATTTGGTGAACATAAAAGCCCGAGTGTGTTTATCCAGTCTTTCATTAGTAGCTACCTAATTTTAATTTTTGTAGCAATATCAAACATGTCAATCCAAAAATCCACCTTATTTTATTGAGCTATTTGATTTCATATGGCATGTTGCAACTCAAATTAGGTACATGATAAACATTAGAAATAGTCCTATGAGCCAACTCACCGTCGCCATTGCCTATAACTGTTAAAGCTGAAGTATACACAATATAAATCTTCTCACAATCAACTTTTTTAAGCGATGAAAATAGATTCCCATCCTTGACTATATCATGGATGCATCTTGAATTGGCTATCCAATCAGATCTAGAAGTATGATTGTGCAAAATATTTAGATGTGCAAGCAATTAGGACGAGTCCTTATCACCACTTTTACCTTGGTGAAATTTCAGCTTTTCATTCTCCTCAATCAGATCCTACATGTTCTTGGTGCATATTCTGTCACGATTTTCCATCTTGCTATGGTATAGCATTAAGTTTTCTTCTTGCCTACATTATCCTTGATTTGTGATTTCCCTTCTAGGCATCACCTTCTTGAGTACCCTTACTGGTCTCACCTCTGTTGGCACCTTGGCACTCCCTTGGATGGACTTCGTTGTTACCATTCTACCTGGACTTCTTCTCAGTTTGACCTTGAGTCACATTTACATGTTGCTGCGATCATGGCCACGTTTCCTAACCGAATGAGCTTCTCCTATTCCATAATCAACACCTTGCAAATATTATTAAAAGATACCTTCACTGTGTCCTTGAACATGATCTTGTTGGATATGTATGAATGGATGAACAAATCATATGGCGACTGCAGAATCTTAATCACAATTTCCACCAACTGCTTATCCTTCATATACTTCTCTCTCTACCCTTGCCAAGCTGAAACTGAAGGTCATGGATCTTGGCCAGATAATTATCAACCCTCTCGATATCTGAAGGATTTAACTTGATCAGTTCCAGATCCTATCTGAATACACAACCCTCATTTGGTACATTGAATGCGCTATGCTGTGCATCTCAAATCTTTTTGAGTGTATCCTTCCCAAGCGACTTGAGATAGAAGCTCAGGAGAAATGTAGTGCTGCAATATCACATTTGCCTGATCTTCCCTCTTGTAAGTATCCTTCTTTGTGGCTGATATGTCTGTATTTTAAAATATATTTTCAAGTCTTCTTACATGGGAGTAGCATGCATATATAGGCTAACAATCTTTCAATGGCATTTGATGTTTCTAGCTGTCTACCTAATCTATCCAGCTGTTCCAACCGTCTACCTAACCTTTCAAGTTGTTCCAGCTGTCTACCTAATTTTTAGATTTATTTTATATGTCCTTTACAGCTGTTCCAGCAGGCCATCTACTTTTTGATTTATTTCTTTACCTTTGTATATAATAAATACCAATAGCTAAATTACTAACTATAATAGATGCGTCACCATTTCCTCCTGCTTAGAGGAAATTGTCCCCAATTTTGCCAATTAAATTAGAAACCCTTTGAAGTTGCAAAGACGAGCCACGTAAAATGGAGTCTAGTAGAGTATGAGGTGCATGCAAACCACAAACAATGATGTTGGAGTCTCTAGATGGATATAATCTAAATGTCAATTGAGAAGAGTTAGAAACCTGGGAATGAAATTTCTTGGAGATCCATAAGTATCGTCACAAGGAGATCTAAGCTCCAAAACTTAATGTATCTGCATGGAAGATCTTCATATTCAGGAAATATTCTTGTCGATCTACATGACAAGGCCCAAGATGTTGGTGTGGGGGCAACCCTATAATTTGGTTTTCAAGATTACGAGTTATAGAATATGCAATGGAGAACTTTTGCAGCAGTAAACTAAAGCACATTCAAATGTGAGAGAGATTTGGAAAACAATGCAACCTCTATTTAATGACAAGAATAGGGTCGAGTACAATGGTGTACAATGTTTAGCAAGGCTGAGAATGAGGATTTGTGTTATCAGAAAGGAAAAGACACTTCCTATGTGATTATCCTAGACCGGAACACAATTATAATGATCCACCAATGTTCGATACTCAAGGCATGCTAGCATGTGAGAGAGATGATATTGTTTATTCGCTCTTGTTGGCCCCCTAAGGGTTGAATGTATGCTTATATACAATCATTATAAGAAGGTAGTTACAACAAACAATTATTACAAAAGAGAACGATTACAAGAATGATTTTTCTCCGCTTGGGCGACAATTGAACTTACTGTAGGTGTGGCTGTTACACTTCCAAGTTGCGGTGCGCTAACAAATGTTTTGACATGACATGTAAATGAAGAGTGCCACTTGACATATTGCGTGACAGTAGGATGTTGGCACATGGACACAAAGGACCCTACATAGATCTATATGGCAACGACCTACTAATAAAGAAATCTCTGTAAATGGGATTGGGGCATGCACGCAGGACTCGGCCGCTAGGTTGAGGTGCCCCTAGTGCACTATATATATATAGATATGCATTTGTCCATTTGTCCATATATATAGGGTTGTAGGCGCCCTAGTGCACTATATATAAGTGGACAAGTGTGCGGTTGACAACTTTCATTTGTCCATTTGTCTGAAGATGAAATGTTGTGTAGACTAGTCCAAATGTGTAGCCATCATTTCCTACAAAGCTTGCCAAAAGTGGCTAAAAAGCGTGGGTCACGATCATACACAATGGATGTTGAGAGTCCAAAGTATACCTAAACATGGTTGAAGAATGAACATGCAGTTTACTACACATTGATGCTCTTTTTGCATGCAATCGTGATGGCCATCTTTGAAAACCTATCTACTATAACTAACATATGGTCATTCAAGTGCTTTGACATAGGTAGTTTACTCATGAAATGCATGTTCATAGGTTCCCATAGCCTGGACGGAATTGGAAAAAGATATATAAAGTACAAACTTCCCATACACGAGCTTGACGTTGCAAGAAGGAATGGAAGAGTTGATGTGGTGCTCAATTTATATGAACATGTGAGGCCAAGTAGAAGTGTTGTTTGTGTTGCCGATGTCTTGGTAATATGCTAAAGTGCCATATCTTGGCGTTGTGTGATTCTTAAATGAGTCTTTGCTGATGTGCGCCTTCAGGAACACATAGATGCCCAAACTCGCAAAGAATCGTGTCGGACATGTGGAATTCACATACTTGTTTATCTTGCACAAGGGCAGTGTAGGCTTTTGGGAAGTCCTTTTTGATGCGTAGAGAGATAACTAGTTAGAAAAGGTCTAGCTATGCTTTTCAAACACATTGACGAGTGCTTGCATTGGAGGGCGCTGAGGCAATTTGCTGCCTTATTGTTCTTACCCTTATTGTGCTTGGTCACCAGTTAGAACTATTGCAAATAAGTCATCCACTTCATCTGGCACACGTTATCCACCTTGCTCTGTGTGTGTAGGAACTGAAGTGACTTATGATAAGAATGGATGATTGTTTCCTTACCCAAGATGTAGTGGCATCATTGTTTGATTGTTGGCATGATGATGCACAACTCTTTTTCATAGGTGTAGTGTTGAACGAGGTCGTTAAATGAATCTGAGTGACATGTGACCAAATGTCCATGTTGTAGGAGTACAGCGTTGAGTGCATAGTCAAATGTTGCATCAATTTGAATCTCAATTATTGGACGATGTTGGGAATTGCTAGAATAGGTGTTGTGTAGAGGCAACGTTTGAGATTTTCAAGGCACTCTATTGTGCAAGAGTCTAGTGGAATGTTATTTTGACATGCATGATCTGGATGAGGGGCTATGTGTGATAACCCAAGGATGAACATGCGGTAGAAGTTATCAAGTCCAAGAAAGTTCCTTAACTTACTGAGATTGCATAGAGTTGGCAAAATTTGGATTACCTTGATCTTGTCTGGATTTAATGTGAATGCCTTTGCGGTCAATAATGTGGCCTAGTTATTGAATCTGTGTGGTGAATGTACATTTGAATAGGTTGGCTTACAACTTGTGTTTACATAATTTCTCTAAAAAGTGCAAGATGTGCTCCCATGCCCCTCTTAAGTCTTGTTGTAGATAAGGATGTCTTCCAAGTAGACAATGGTGGAAGTGTTGGCAAAGGGTAGAAGTATGTTATTCATCGGGCGCATGAATGTTGTTGGCGTGTTTGTCAAACCAAAGAGAATAACTAACAATATTTGCAATTCTTCCTACGGTCTTGAAAGTTGTTTTCGACATGTCTTCGAGGATGGAGTAGTAACTAATGGTAACCTAACTTAAGGTCAATCTTGGTGAAGTATTGTTCACCTCGGAGCTGGTCCAAGAAATTGTGCCTTTGTGGTAGTGGGTACTGATTCTTCACCATTATCTTGTTTAATGTGTGATAGTTTAAGAACAAGTGTGATGGTGTGAGAACTATTAGGTTGCCACAAGGAGAAGAGCTTGGCCTAATCTTTCCTTGATCAAGAAGCTTTTGGATTAAGTGTTGGACTTCATCATTCTCCCAAACAAATTTTGAGTATAGTGGACTATTTGGAAGAGGGGATCTAGGAACCAAATCAATTGATGTCGTACCATGCAATGTGTTGGAAGTCCCTTCAATTGTGCGAAGATGTCTTCATATCACTGTAGATTTTGTTGACATGTTGTGATGATGATTATGCAGCTTGGTGCGTTGCCAATGCTTGATTGCTTGGCTGCTCAAGTGCTTCTTTATGGACCA
This sequence comes from Taxus wallichiana var. yunnanensis, assembly GCA_018340775.1. NCBI lineage: Eukaryota > Viridiplantae > Streptophyta > Pinopsida > Cupressales > Taxaceae > Taxus > Taxus wallichiana. The sequence goes on along the minus strand of CM031240.1, from coordinate 785,408,435 downwards.
TGAGTGGCTTGGACTTTTCATGTGCAGAATGAGCTTGCAACATTGTTTGGAAGAGACCAAAGTGAGTTTGGTCATTGGAGGTGACTCTCGAAAGATTGATGAAATGATCTCTGACATGGATCATTCACCATTGTGGTCTGGCTTGATTTGTAGCATAACAGTCATATACATATGGTTTTTCAAGAAAAATGATAGACCTCTAGTGACATGACATCATAATTAACTGTACTTTTCATAGGTCAGACTGCATACTCTAAAGTGCATTGTTACCAGACTTGGATATCTTGCCCTTGTTGGAGCCCTTGAAGAGGGTATGGTTGTGGATGTGCTTTAGTGGTGAGACTTAGGTGCTGGACTGCATCTTGCACAATGATGTTCTCTTGGCTCCCACTATCGATGGTGACATAGAGAGGTTGACCCTTACGCCAACATTTGGTGTGAAAGAGGTGTTCTTGTTCCTTTGAAGTGGCGGTGGTAGAGGTGTTGGTGCTCATACAAATATCACTTGGATCAATGTCATCTATTTGACATGGCCTATGATGTAGATTGCACAACCAAAGATTGTTGAGCATGAAATTTAAGATCGATGTGTGAGCTTGTACAATTTCAGTGGCACCACTTGCCACTCTGGTTCTTCTTGCCTTTGTTTGATGTTGAAGGTGTTGGAGCCTTTTGGTGTTGTGCGGTTTTCTTAGGATGCTCTCCCTTGTGTGGCATGTTCTTATGCCTAGGGGTGTGAGACAGTGTGGAATTTTTTTGCTTCATCTTTTCCTTGGCTTCGATTTTAGTGGCGTAATATACTTGCCCCAATGTGTCGGAGGTCAAGAACACCCTTTTATTATAAATATGAGTTGAGAGTCTGTTGATGTACTACAATACCTTATGTTGTTTTGTCAAGTCCTCTTGTAGACACAATGTAGTCATGGAACTTGGTGTATTTTTCATCGATTTTTTTCTTTATGCTGGTATCATTGCTGGAACTTCGTATACTCATTCATATAGTGTTTGAGGGTAATATCCCCTCATAGTGTCGATGAGACACATTTCAAGTCTCTATAGGCTTGTAGCATTTTCTTGCACCGTGCACTGAATTTTCTAACTAATAAGGCATTGAAATGGACTTCTTCAATATTGTGAAGTGATCTTTTTAAGTCATTGAAGTGTTTGATCAAGAAGTAGGCTTCAAGCCGTTGAGTCCAACTATCCAATGCTACAACGCTGATTTTTCTTTTAAACATTGGGATGTTAAGATTGACTTGGACCTTTAAAGGTCATTGTTGGTGGAACCCTATGATGTGCATGCTGCATAAAAGAATGAGACATTCGGACAAGCTGCATTATGAGCTCATGGAACTAGTGAATAGATTGGTGCGTTGCTCCTCAAAGGTGTCCCAAATGAGCTTCTAGGCATTTGGGGATGGCTCAAAAAATTGCTTTTGGGTGTATCCATCTTTCTCATGTTACAACATTCATTCCAATACTCTTAAACAAATATAAGTACGTTTCCTTCTTTTGCTTACTACATGCGTTACTCAAACACATGAAAGCTCTTCCTCCGATACCTAAGATGCGAGAAACGAAAATGAATCCGAAATGTGGAAACACCGATTTTCCAAAATCCCTTAGAAACGAAACTTGAAAATGTCGGTTAAAAAATTAAGAGAGAGAGAGAGAGAGGCTTAAAATTTCTTAATGTTTTTAAGTTCTTTTAAAAAGGTGTTCAAAACAGCCAAACACCTTCCGACAATGCTTGTAAACTTGTTGGAAATGCTTGGAAATATCGGAAATGCCCTAGCCGCTTTTGATAGGTGCCCATACATTCTAGGTGTTTTTTCCCTCGACGTTTTGCTCCCAAAATGTTTCTAGCGAGAAAATACCATATGCAAGGGCCGTACCTTACAACTTAGTTTGATACCAATGATCCACAACATGGGGCCTAGGACGCCGGTGTGGGGGACAACCTTGTAGTTTGGCTTATAGGATTATGGGTTATAAAATATGCAATAGAGGACTCTTTGCAACAATAAACCAAACCACATTCATTTGTAGCTACTATTCAATGAGAAGGGATAGGGTAGAGTACAATGTGTGCAATGTTCAACAAGGATGAGAATGAACATTCTTGTGATCGAGAAGGGGGAAGACACTTCCTAACTTATTTTCCTAGACTAGGACGTGATTATGATGATAAACCAATGTTAGATACTTAGGACGTACTAACATGTGAGAGATGATTAGTACCAACAATGGTTTCAATAATGTTCATATTCTTCCTAGGTGGTAGTTTAACTTCTTATAGGTTTGGCACTTATAGTTCCACTTTCGTGGAATGTGGATGTGTTTTGACGTGAGGTGTATGTGGAGAGTGCCAATTGGCGTGCTACACGAAGGTAGGAGGTCGACACATGGATGTTGAGTCTAGTGGTCTTGTGTGGAATTGTGGTGGTGCACCTAATGTTGAACATGACACCAATGTGGAAGTATGTTGTGAGGTTGCGTGAAGGGTGCAAATTTCAAGAGATGTTGCCTTACACTAGGAATGCGGAGTAGTCCGCAAGGTGATGTGTTAGTGCTTCAAGGTGCTGCGAGTCATCGAGCATGATGTGAGATGCAACAAAGCAAGGATCTCAAGTTCTAAGGAAGAGTGTGCGCAGACCTATACAATTGTGCACGGATCATTTGTGGGATAAGGGTTCAATCTAAGGCATGGAACACATGTATAGATGTTGTAGAATACAAATTTGGTGGTGGTCTTCCATGCCTAAGAGAAGAAACAAAGAAACAAAGAAACATGAGGAGAAGATGTCAACACTAAAGTTGTGAAGAGTCCATCTTGGAGCTGTGAAGAATCTTGCTTAGGATTTGGACCCACCATCAACTGAGGAATAGGACGAGCAATATGGATTTCATCATTGGTTTGCTGAGTTGCAAATTGCCCCTAGGAAGAAGATTGGAATGTAGTTGGAGTGATAAGAAGATGCACAAACTTTTAGTGTTGGGATCTTCGAGAAAGGGTCAAACGGAGTCACTATGACAAAGTGATGCCCTATCAAAATTTAGTTTCCAAGCAAGCAATAATCAGGCAAAATATGTAAAAATCAGATTTGGATTTCATATTTTTGAGAATTGGCATGAAAACAAACAAATTATATTGTGCAAACAGAAGATTTGGTTGGATTAGAGGGATTATGTTGAGATGGTTGTGGAGAACATTAGTATGCATGTCTGTAAGCATGTGTGTACACATTTTCGAGTTGGTTAGAAACTATTTGCTGCATAGTGTCCAAAGACACAAGAGGAGTTGGGAGGACATGAGGTTGTTTGTTGTTGCCTAATTTTTGGAGAATGATGGGTAGATGCGCTATAAACAACAAAAATGTGGCCTCCAATGATCCAAACGCGCGTCAACCACCTTATCCATTGTGGGAATTTTGTGTGATATTAGTGCCATGTTATGCGATGTCAACATTTTACAAACCATCAGACGACTCACCTCGTCGACATTATATGGATACTAATAGAGTGCCACATGGCACCATGTCTCAATTCAATGCAACAATTACCCACCTTCATATGCTACATGCCCCAAAGGGAGCACGCTACACCAATGCAAATTGAATTACTCTCTAAGCACACAAATCTCTAAAGTTAAACAAAGTCCAAATTGAATCCTAATCTTGGGTTTGGGAGGCCAAAGACCTAACCAACCATCTTAGGCCTCGTGCTTAAACTCTATATTGGTATGGTGGGCTCTTCTAAGAAGAGCCATTATGAATCCTCTTGCAAATCGATTGATAGTTTGTATGGTGGTGAAGTGATGGGCTATAAGTGGTGATGTGTCGGTGTTGACGTGATGGATCTAAACTGGGGATTTGGCGGGACATAAGTGGTGATGTGGCAATGGTGACGTGGGGGGTTGTAAGTGATCTATATAATGTTGATGTAGTAAGCTCTACATTGGTACCTAATGCGTACCGACATGGCAAGCCTTATGGCCGTGTGGCACAAGAATCCCGAAAGGGGCTGAAATGATTGACACTTGTATGATTGTCATGAAAGCCAATGTTTTGTTATTTATAATAAATTTAGTTGACATTTTTGAAATATCGATGATAACAAGTGACATTGCAAGATAGAAATTTTGTTGTGAATAAAAAACGAATCCCCTTAAAAGCTATTGTAAGGATTCCGAAAATGTGATTAGATATCAAAAATTCCACCTTTAGAAACCCTAATCTTCCTATATGGACAAAACCTTGGCCAAACGACCAAAAATAAAGCTTTTCTCTTTGAACAAACTCTCCACACCATAGGATCTCACAAGATTTGAGATCTTACTTGACGGGTTGTAAGTGGTTTGTTTACATTGTTGATGTGGTAGGTTTACATTAGTATTTAAAGAGGTGGTGTGGTAGGTCCTATGGCCATGTGGCACAAAACTCCCCATGGGGTTGAGGTGGCCGACATGTGTATGATTATCATTGAATGCTACATTTTTTTGCTATTTATGGAAAATATAGATATTTTCTCTGAATAAGACAAGCGGCAAGTGTCATTTAGTGAACAAAGAATTGACTCCCAACAATGTTTTGAAGGATTCCAAAAATGTGATCGGGTCTTAAAAATTCCCCTTAACTAGGGGTTCCTTAAGAAACCCTAATCTTCATATGTGGAAAAAACTTGAGGCAAATCGATCAAAATGAAATCTTCTCTATGAATAAGCTCTTCACGCTTGTGGATCTTGTAGGATTTGCAAATCTACCGCTAGAACGATCATTTGAACCATCAAATATTTGAATTGCGATCTCTTCTTCAAAAATACGACTTGAAATTAGTAGATTTTTTTTTATCATCTTTAGTTCAATCTAAATCAATTTACCGATGAAGTGTCCCTCAACCCCTATTGAGTTGGTAACCGTCCATGTGATTGGCACCCTTGATGAACCTAAAAATTCTCTTGACGCTTCCCAATCACTTAAATTGGGCTCTTCCATAATATTGAAGACTAAGTACAAATCTAAGCTAGCATGTGCTAAACATAATAAACTACAAGCCCGATTTTCATGACAATGTGCATCAACAATCACTGTGGAGATTTTAGTCAATTTTACCAAGTTAGGATGCAAGTGAACGTTGGCAAGACCAAAGTAATATTTTTTTCGCTAAAAAGGAAAGAGACTCAAGATAACTTTCTCTTTGAAGGGAGCCTGTTGGAAATAGTGAAAGAGTACAAATACCTTGGGATTGATTTTCACAACAAACTCAATTGGGAGACGTGTAGAGCGAAAAGGATACAGGGAGGTTGGAAAGCATCTTACTTCAAAACAGGTGCAGGAAAGTTGAGCTATGGGATTGGAAAACCAAGAAAACCCTTTTTGGTTTGTTGGTCATGCCGGTTGCCCTATATGGTTGTGAGGTTTGGGGAAGTAGCGTGTCTAATCATGGATGGAGGCAGTTAGAAAGAATCCAAAAGCATCTAATCACAAACACCCTCAAAGTCAAAACAACAATCCCATACGAGATTTCTTGGCTGAAGTAGGGATGTTTCAATGGAGGCATTGCAATAACTTGGATGTTAAGCTATGTGAAAAAGGTTGAAAGCATGGATAACCATCGCTGGCCCAAAACGGTTGTGGAGGAGAAATTAGGACGTAGGAAGAAAACTTGGATGAAGTAGAACAAGTGGATGAACAAATGGGGCATCGACTTGCAAGAGTGTCCTAACACCAATGAAGAAATAAAATCTTTTGTGATAGACAAATTTAGGACTGCCATGTGGATAGGGCAGATTGGCCGAAAGAAAGCTCATTACATCAAAGAATTCAATTCCTCCGGGAACATGATGAAAAAACATATCTAGGTGCGACCATCAAGGGCAAAGCAAGGATGTTAGTTGTGCAATTGAGGACTGGATCGCATCATCTTCGGTGTGAGACCGGTAGATGGACTATTCCCAAGGAGGATTGGGAGAGGAGAACTTGTCTTTTTGTAGTAAGGGGGTGGTGGAGACAGAATGACACTTCATCATGGAATGTACGGCTTATGAAGATATTCGTATCTAGTACGAAAGCAACTTGAAAGTGGACAACCTAAGTGAGTTATTTGAAGAAGCAAGGCTTAACAAGACTATGGGTTTTTTGATCAAGATCCATTGTAGGAGGTCCGATATGGAAAGAAATATGAAAATATCTTAGGGCTGCGGCTTTGGTCCCATAGACTGTTTGGTCTTGTGGACGTCATTAAAATCTTTCATTTCATTTCACTCTGTTTGGTAGGGAGTAGAGCATGGTTTACATTTATCCATATGATTTTTTTGATAAAACTAGTGGCATACTTAGGTTGAGATAGAAAAATTCCTTCATCTGCATTTGGAGTCTTTGGGCTGCTTATATTCCTAAGAAGTAATGTTGTAGTCCCAAATCTATCATTTCAAAGGTTTTGTACAATTGCTCTTTTATATCACTTATCAATCTTTGTTTCATTTCCGGTAATAATTAGGTCTTCCACAAATAACACTTGTGAATATGGATATTGCCATTCTCATGCCCGACATAAACATTGTGACCAGATTCACACCTTGTGCTAAAAGAAAGAATTCATTGATTTTCTCCTACCTTGCTCTAGGTGTTTGTTTTAAATTGTACACTAATTTACACAATCTACATACTAGTTTGGTATACTCATTGTTACACAAAGCCTTGTGGTAGCTCTATGTAGATCTCTTCTTTAAGATCCCATTCAGAATTGCACACTTGACATCCATTTTATGAATTTCCCATCCAATTTTCTACTCGGGAAGATGACTCCCACTTTGCTTCAATCTTTGTTATAGGAGCATATGTTTCTCAATTCCTTTGTTTCCAAAAGAAGCTTTTGCAACTAGGCATGCCTTATATCTTACCATGGACCAATTGGTTGTGGACTTGATTTTGTAGGTTCACTTGCACTTGACTATATTATTCCGTGTGGATAAGGGACTATCTCCCAACTATTTTTTTCGATCAAGGAATTCTATTCTTCTTTCATTGCTTGTTCCCATTCATCTCTCCCTTTGGCTTCTTTGTAATGGACCGAGGATGAGTTCTAGTCCTTACTTTTGCAAGTAGTGCATAGTTGGCTTTCTTCTTTTCGCCTTTAGTCTTCCAGATTTTGGTGTCTTCTCCTTTGTTTCCTTTTGGTTCTTCAAGTGTTCGGCCCCACATTTTGTAGGGGAAACATTTCAGAACCAAAACATAGAGCCGAAACGACTGAGAAATGTCTTGGAAATGTGTCGATGTTTACAACCTTTTTGGGCTGTTTTCAAGCGGAAGTTTTTCAACAAAAAAAAAGCTTAAAAGAAATCAGAAATTAAAAAATAAACATAAACTTAATCTACTATTAACACACCCCTGACCATAGTTACTCACAAAAGAAAAGCTCTAAACTATAGTCATATACTATATTTTTCAATTGTTTTTATCTAATCTGGACTAAAAATGAGTGTTATGTGTGTGTGCGCGCGCACACATATATTTAAAGTGTTTTTATCTTATTTGGGCTAAAAATGAGTGTTACGTATACACACACATATTTTTATATAATCTATTGTATAGATATTTCCTTCTCATTTCGTCTCCAAGGGTTTTTGAAAATCAATATTTCCAAGTTTCAGATTTGTTTCCATTTCCTGTCAACTTAGAATTAATAATGATGCTGTAAGCCTCTACTCCAAACATAGGCCAACTCATTATCCAATATAAATAATTCCATACATTACCCATTTGACCCCATCCTTGACATGTTTCTTCTCCGAAATATGAGAAGAAACCAAGGCATGAATATTCCTTAACTCATTGAAGTTCAAATCCTGCGCAGGGGGTAGGGTATGTACGCCTCGTTTGTAGCAAAAATAGTTGCCTCCCGCATGTGAGTACGAGGTAGTCCCATATGTTTTAAGCCGCTTATAGACCCAAAAACAGGCCGCCCTGGCATTGTGGACTATAAATTATTATTATTATTATTGCGCACTTGCCATTATGATCGAGTATCCAACTGCTCGTATGTTATCTTGGTGGGTGATAACTCGCAAACTCGGATTCATGCTTTGTTGCGTTACTTAGATTCCATTCATGACCGTAGTTGTTCCTCCTTGGCTTCCAAGCATAGCCATGGTGATCGCTGATATGATTCCATGTATGCCAATAGTTTTTGCTCCTTCAACTCCATGTATGCCAATAGTTTTTGCTCCTTCAACTCCATGTATGGTCACCGTGATTGATCCTTTGCTTTCATGTATAACCATAGCAATTGCTCACATGCTTCCTTTTATGTCCATAGTTATTGTTGCTTTAATGCATCACAACACTTCTCCATGATTGTTGTCTCTCATGATGATGTGGATGTGTATATGCCTGTTCTTAATCTTTTTTTAGGCTACTTTTACCTCTTTAATCTTTTCTTCTTCTATTTGTGTCCCTTCAATAGTTTCTTTTGCTATTTGTGCCTCTTCAACTTTTACTTCTGAGCTTCCTTGTCTTGAGTAGATGAAGTGTTATTTTCCTTGTCTCTTTTTCATATTCTTTTTTGACTCTTCATTTCTTTTGCTATTTGTGCCTCTTCAACTTTTACTTCTGAGCTTCTTTGCCTTGAGTAGATGAAGTGTTATTTTCCTGGTCTCTTTTTCATAGTCTTTTTTTTTGACTTCTTCTTCAGATTCTTTTTGATACTCTTCTTTGCAATTTTCAGATTCTTTTTTGACTCTTCGTTATAGTCTTCTTCGCAATTTTCAGGTTCAATCCCATGCTCTACCTCAACCTTGCTTCGTTCCCCATTATGTGTGATACCATCTCAAAGTTACCTTCTCTCTCTTATATCAAGGCTTCATCAACTTCTATACATTATTATTGTCTTCTTCCAAAGTCGCTAACTAACGATATCCAAGAACAACATCAAAACCATCCATATCTAAAAATGTGAATGTCAAACCTATTTGTTCATGGTGAGCTTTAAATCTTCAAAAATATAATATTCTTATTATCAATTGGAGCTTTCTTGATATTACCTGCTGGTCCTTGTAGATGTTAGGCCAGGTCCATATTGATGAAGTTACATCTATTGCTAAGGTTTATGGATACAATGGCCTTCTTCTTTTCAATGCATCTACGAACTTGAAATATTGAAGTTTCCTTTTGGAGCCAAATTGCTTGAACCCTTATCCCACATCCATTATTTTTCATCATCCTTATCCTCCTTATCATTTTCACCACCACCATCATTATTTCTTTCTCATCATTTGCATCCTTACCATCATCTCCATTATTCTCTTCCTTTTTTAGTCTTCATTATCCTCGTTCTCCTCATTGTCACTCTCATTATTTTCTTGTGCAAATCAAGAGCAAGCAAAACCTCTCTATATTGAAAATTTTATCAAATCGAGGAATAAGACTTGTATGTTTTCCCATATGACCATATGGGTGGTAGAATATTTAGCATAATGGCTATAAATGTAAGCCAAGTGCTTATATTATAGTACATCAACATGGGAATCAAATGCACAATAAGAAAATATAACATTGTGCTTTATAAAAGTTGTTGATATGGAAGGGTGCATTAGTTAAACTTGTAATTAAAGAGTAGTTGGCATTTGGTAAATGGATGTTTGGATGTAGTGGTGTGTGATGATTGTATATATTATAGTATGACTCATGGATAATCTATTTTTTGTGGTATGCTATGTAATACCTTGTTGTGAAGCTCCTTTATTGTTTACTTCTTGTGGTATGTATATGCTACCATGAAGTGCTTATAATGCTAGCACAAGTCTATGGTAAAAGGAGCGCCCTTGTCTATGTATTTATTTCGGGCATGTGGATTGGTTTTGGAGGTGTTCATGTATGTATTGCTCATTAAAGGTTATTATGCATTTGGAGAACATATGTTGGATGCTTTTTAGTTTCCTATGAATTGCCTTGGCTTCTAATTGGTAAAGTATTTTTGGTTCATTGGTTGCTGATGGATTGTGTTGGTGAAGGCATTGGAGATTCTTGATCAGAATATAATGTTGATCTTATTTTTGCTTGTGGAGGTCCATTTGTGGCTCTTGTGTGAGCTCATAATTACTCATGTAGTTTAGTTCTTAGCTCTTGGAGAGCAGCCTTGTAGATTTGTAATGCTCCTTTCCGGGCTGAAATTGGAAAAGAAGGTAAATGGCACAAACCCAACTCAACGCAAACTGAAATTTGTAACAGACAACTGAATTTTCGGACAAGGTACAACAGTCTGAAATCATATGACACCAGAAGAAAAATTGCAATAATGCACCACCAAAACCACTTTTACAACATCCAAAGCATATAGGAAATTTTATGAATAATTTAGAACAAGTACAAGCTAAGAAATGAGCTTTAAAACTCTCAGCTGGAGTGTATTGAATTAAATTTGCACAACAGCAAATCCACTTACAAAAATGGCCAGAAGTTGAGATTCTAAGGCCCAAAATTCAATCCGGCAAATGCAACCAGCCTTAGAAATTATGAACAATCCAAATATCAACAAAGAATGAAGTGCCGTGCACTAGATATCACCAAACTCCACCACTATGCAAGTCGCTACCCTAGGAGAGGGTCTGAAATTTGATCAATAAACCCCAAATGCTTGACACCACCTCTGAAAATGGATGAATTACTGATCACAAACCCTTGGCTGATCCAAGCACTGACCCTTGTGGCTGTTCCACATTGTAGCCCAATTTGATCTCTGAAATGAGACCACCCATACAGATTTAGAGAGTTTTTGTCCTCGAATCTGATTGATATTGAGGGATTTCATTCTGAATAGACCTCCATGGAGGGTTTTCATCTTCAATTGATGAAGAGAGAAAGCAATTTCGTGCTCCAACTCAAAGAAAATGAAATCCAATATATGTCCTTTTCCATGCAAGCAACCCCTTTATAGCTAAAGGTGGTGCCAAAAACTAAAGGATGATCCTCCCCAAAGAGGACCGACCTCCTTGTAGAAATATAAGTTTCTTTTTATATTTTCACTCTATTAAAAAGTCCCTTCCTTCTCATCCGTTAGCGGATGTATAATAATGAATAGGCTAAATACTTTTAAGTGTTTAAAAATACCTTTTATTTTAGAAAATGGGACATTACAATCCTCCCCTCCCAAATTTGCTTTCCCTCAAGCAAATGCAAGCTCCATTCTTCAACTTCTTGTATCTACCTGCAAACACCAGGGTGTCAAATCGACCTCCAAAGCTCTTTAGAGTGTGGAAAATTTCAGCAATCTCTTCCACCCTTCTTTTCATCACCAATATCATGCCAACAAGCTCAACATACCTTTGGGCCTCCAAATGATCACCCAAAGCCTCTACTACTACCTCAAGGGAAGTCTTACCTTCCTCATCTCTTGCTGTCCCCATTGATAGGGCAAACAACTCTTCATCATTTGCTTGGGCTGATAATAAACTCAATTGCTCCTTCTCATGCTTGTCAAGTGCCAGGAACCTTGCACTCTCCTTGGTCATGTGAAAACTATGCATTCCTTGACTCATAAGAGTCTCTTCACCAACACTTATATGGGCTGTTCCCACATGTGCAAGGTGCTGCCATGATGCCAAAGTGGCTGCCATGATGATCCTCTTCAATTGAAACCTCTTCCCAACTTCTTCCATCAGGAATATTCCCCTAAATTGTGCCAACTTGCAGCTGTACATGACTGATAACAGCTGTCCCAACACTCTGAAAATGTCATAACAGCAGCAAAACTGATATCCTTTTGCCCCAATCAAGGGTTTGTTGCAAACAATAGAAAAAAGCATGGTACAACTGTCATACTGTAAACCCTTCGCAAAATTCAGCAATGACAATAATATAGGGGCTGAAATCAACCATATATTGACTAAAAGTACTTCAACAACCATATCAAACTGAAAATTACTCAAGTGTATGGCTGGAACTACTTGTATGACTGCATACAAACTGTTGGGCAGGCTGGAAATGTGGAGGACAACAGTTCTACAATTCAGAATAGTGAATCCCATTTGATGAAACACATCCTCCTTGAGTTCTCCTTCACACGTCCAATGGTGGCCACCCCCGTATGTAGCTTGACTTCATCAAAACCATGCAAAATTCTTGAACAACAACAAAATATCATCTTCTATGCTTACCATATTTCCACATCAAGCATATTTTTGCCTTGGCAATGGTGACTATCTCCATGACCTATGTTACTCCATGTATCTCTCATCTTATCGTCATTTTTAGCCTGTTGTTCATGATGACAAGCTTCATGCATCGACATAGTAGGAAATAAATTTGAAACACTCTCATATCTTTGGCTGTCCTCAAAGTATGCACCTTCCTTTGCCAAATTGCCATGTCTTGAAATATCCTCAACATACCCAACCTTGTGACTTCAAATTTCTTGGTTAGGATCAACACTCTCCTTCACCTAGAAATCTTCACATACAACAAATGAATCTTATTCACATGCAAACATTAGAAATAATAAAACAGCTTCATGATTCTTGCTAAAGTCATGGACACAATCAATTTGCTTCCCATAGGTTGCTGTTCTAAAAATTCCAACAAGCTGAAAATCAACATTAGCAACCGGTAAAGCCCTTTTCTCATGAGCAAGCCCCTCAACATGGTCTTCTTTTCATGCCCCATGATTTCTTCCTCTCTCCTCATCACTAAGGGAGAACTCTTTAAATCACTCTCAAAAGGTAATGACTCAAACTTTGCAATGTTAGGAAGATTGACCGGTGCTTCTAGGGCTGAAACAACTTCAATTTTGGAGACTTGGCATTCAACATGTAATGCATGTTCTTCCTTAACATTATTAATGCAAACACCTTGTTTATCACAAGTCATACCTTTTTTGGTTCTTCATCTAGCAACACCTCTCCATGTCCTTTGCCTAGACAATTGTAGCTTGGCTCCCAAGGTTCTTCACGGTTCTCAACAGGAAGTGCTCTATATTCTGCATAGATGGCAACAATGTCAACCACTATGGAGGGTTGAGTTTCCCTCACTAGAATGGTTTCTTCTTTTGGAAGGAAAGTAGGTCGGAATGACCTAGATGAAGAATCACTCATAGTTCTTGGTGGCTGGATTTTATTGTTTCCACTCGAAGAGCTTCCTTCACCATTCGGATGTTGCATGGTATGGATCAGCTGTGTCATTTTTCCCAAGGCATGTTGAAGGTCCTTCGCTGGTGGTTGAGATCTAGGCTCGGCCTTTATATAAGCGAGATGACTTCACGGATCTCATTTGGAAGAGCCCGATACTCCTCATAGGTGGCCGCAATGTTGTGACTCGCTGAATGCCATGTTCATGCCTCTGGAATAACTTCTCCTCTTGGGAGGAAGGTAGGCCGAAAAGGCCTAGTAGTGGATCCAAAATTTGACCCTTGGGGCTGCCTCATATTGTGAACCCTTGACGAACTGCCCTCACCCTTATAATGTCTTGGCTCATGAAGATTTTGCAAGGTTAGGGCTATCAAATCCACAGTATCCGCCAACCTCTCTTGCCCTTCAATACATTTATCAAACTTGGACCTCTTCAAAACCTTTGTTGGCCATGTTAGGCCCTTCAAGTGGCTGATCCGAACTCTTCTTTCATTTCCTTTGATAGCAGTGTATTCTTTGTCACCTTCTTGCATGAATACCCTTTAGGATGGGAAGATCTTTGCTCTAATACCACTGTAATGCCCCTTTTTGAGATGAAATTGAAAAAGAAGGGAAATGGCACAAATCCAACTTAAAGCAACCTGAAATTTATAACAGTCAACTGAATTTTTGGGTAGCAAGGTACAACAGTTTGAAATCTTATGACAATAAAAGGAAAATGGTAATAGTTCACCACCAAAACCACTTTTACAACATTCAAAGCATGTAGGAAATTTTATAAATAATTTAAAATAAGTACAAGCTAAGAAATGAGCTTTAAAACCCTCAGCTGGAGTGTATTGAATTAAATTTGCACAGCAGCGAATCCACTTAAAAAAATGGCTGGAAGTTGAGATTCCAAGGCCCAAAATTCAATCCGGCAAATGCAACCAGCTAATCCAAATATAAACAAAGAATGAAGTGCCATGCACTAGATATCACCAAACTCCACCACTATGCAAGTCACTACCCTAGGAGAGGGTCTGGAATTTGATCAATAAACCCTCAAATGCTTGGCGCTACCTCTGAAAATGGACGAATTACTGATCATAGATCTTTTGCTGATCCAAATACTGACCCTTATGGCTGTTCCACACTCAGAATTGTTGAAAATCAAATCTGAAATAGAAACCCTAGCTGAGAATGTATGAAAATGAAAAAATGAAACTCAAATCTGATTGTAGCCCAATGTGATCTCTGAAATGAGACCACCCATGCAGATTTGGAGGGTTTTCGTCCTCAAATCTGATTGCTATTGAGGGATTTCGTCCTCAATAGACCTCCATGGAGGGTTCTGTCCTCAATGGATGAAAAGAGAAAGCAATCTCGTGCTCCAACTCTAAGAAAATGAATCCAAAGTATTTCCTTTTCCAAGCCAAGCGACCCCTTTATATAGCTAAAGGTGGCGCCAAAAACAAAAGGATGATCCCAAAGAGGACCGACCTCCTTGTAGAAATATAAGTTTCTTTTTATGTTTTCACTTTATTCCATAATTCCCTTCCTTTTCATCCCTTTAGCCAACATATAATAATGAATAGGCTAAATACTTTAAGTATTTAAAAATACTTTTATTCTATAAAAGGGGACATTACAAGATCATGATGATTCTTCTTGTTCCGAGGACATAAATTTGGAGGATTGATCCTTGGCTTCTTGTAGTGATCATCTTTTGGCTTTGTGGTTAGGAATATTTATCCACCCATAGTGATTACACATATTACTTTTTCAAGTGGTAATTTAGCGTTGACTCCTTGTAGCAAGCACATTTGGCCATTGTGGTTGGGCATCTTTAATGACCTATATTGATTCAACATGTTACTTCTTTGTGTGGGGATTCATTTTTTGTTCTCATTGTAGTTGGTCCCGCTTGGCTTCTTGTGGTGTGCTGCTTGGCCACCTGTTGTTGACAGCCTTGCCTAATTGAGGTGAGCCCTTTTGCCCCCTTTTTGTATTCAGTGAATTTGATGTAAAACATTTGAAATTCACTGAATACAAAATATGACTAAAATTTTTGCTGAAATTCATTAAAAATTGTTAGCAGATTTCATTGAAGCTTTTTTTTTTGTTTTGAATATTTAATCTAAAATACAAGCATAATACTTGTTGTAGTTGAATTTAGAATTTTATCCTCCACGAATTTGAATGCGGTAACTTAGCTCGAGGATGAGTTTCTTCAAATATAGGCTCTTTGTGGTGAGCTTTCTATGCTGATCATCGATCATGGTGCTTATTGATCTCTTTGGAGAGATTATATCATGGCTTGAGTTGTGAGGTGCTTTATGAACTGTGGGATCTAGATATAGAGACTTTGTCTTAGGACATATTTAGAGGCATTATCTTTGGTGGGAGATGGTGGAGAATGAGACTCTTCGCCTGGCTTTGTGTGGTTGACATATAGGGGAATGTGGCTAATGCCACCTTCCTTGGTTTCCTTGATTTAAAGGGGATGCTAGTGCAGGTATTGCATATTTCTGTAATAATGACTTGTCAGGTCCCCTTCAGATACCTATTTGTACTAATCCTTGAGATTATTACCTTAAAAGACCCAATGAGTTACCATGTTCCAACTTTGAGATTTGGGTTAGGCCTATATTGTGTACCATTGTTATTGGCCTACCTTATGATGCCTTTATTATTATGCTACCACTTGTATTTGCGACATCAGGTCAACCTATCCTAAAAAATGGTTAGGGTCAGTGAATGTGTACTATATATATTTGGGCCGTATACTTCATTTAGCATCCCATTTAGCTTATTATTGTTTTCTTTAAAAAGGTAGCTTTGCTGCCTTTTTTAAATCTTGGCTTATTATTGCGTGTTACTGCTTGAGCGGACTTTGTATAATTTAATTGATCCTACACTATGATCTAACATTTTGAGAGATGAAACAGACAAATTTCAAGCTGATCTCGTGGGTGGATATATTAAGGTATTTAGTTTCTCTAGTTAAGAATTCAGCCCGTTGGACACTTGACTGAGCTATAGCCAAATCATACCAGAATCCTTTTCTTGCTTGTGGGCTCAAATAGATGAAATTTGACCCACAGTTTGGTTTGTAGGTGGGTCAGGGTCTCGGGAAGCTCAGTATAAACTTTCAGACCAATCTAATATCATATAAAAAAGAGAAGGTAAAAGGTTGTTTTTAGGTCAAAGTCAAGCCTTGCAGCAATTTTATGTATGGGATCTCCCTTTTGGAAGCCACAAGGGGATTTTTTCTATCTATATGTTATATGGGGTTCAAATTCAGTACCATGGAGTTTTAACCTAATGACCAGTGTCCAGAGCAAAACTTAACCTTGCATTCTATCTAAACTTGGAGTACTGTTATAGCTTCTACATTGAGACTGGCTGCTTTTCAAGTGGACATAGGTGTCATTCCTTGCACATACTGTTAGCTATAGTCAAAACCCCATAAATTGATTCGTATATTTTCTGAAAATTCAAAGAGCACCTCTGTAATATGTTTAGCACTTTTGCATCTTATTTGATTGCTACAGGAGGCTGTTTGAGTATATAACTATTAAGAATGGCCAGTAGTCATCGACTATCAACTAAGTGTACACTAGTCATTCAAAATTATTCCTTTCCATCCCTTGCTTGAACTTGAGTGAATGATGTTTGAACATGTGATTACTTTGTATGATGGTGGTGATCCATTATGTTGATCAATTTCTGATCAACACAGCTGCACATAGTGGTTGGGATGACCTTGTAACAGGTGTGCTGGTACAAGGGGCTTACTGGGTATGGTTGAGACATTTCTTCTGATCTCTCCAGTTCTGGAGATTTGTGCAGACACCCCCAAAAATGGCACAAATAAAAAGCCAACAATATATGCAAATATGTATGTCACCACTAATTTAAACCATTTACTTGCATCAGTAGATAGGAAACTAAAGAGGGAAGTGATATATCATACTCTAGTTTCTAACTTTCTACCTACAAAAATAACCATGTCAACTAATCTCTTGCTCCATGATACTACATCAACAAGAAGACTTGTATCTCTATTTACACTATTTAAGGCCATATTGGAACTCCAAAGATACAAGTAGAATCCATTAAAGAACTGAGTATTACCCATAAAATCTAGTCTCACCTTTCCAATCTTGGTTGATTGGCCCAATCCAGATAAATGGCTGGCTATCCACCTCGCCACCTGTATATTCTATGGACTATTTAGATAGCCTGCACTCTACTCATAAACCGGCAAGATAAGATATACCCGGGGTGTGGGTTGTGGGGGTGTGTTGGAGATCTATATGTTCTATGGGTGAGGGAGATTGCCTAAGCCTACTATTTATCACACCCAGCAAGATAAGGTATATAAGGGGGACTTGCACAGTTTCTATATATAGGGTCGAGGTCCTATATGTATATCTGGAGGCCTACTGTTCATTAGCCGGCATTAAGTTTTTAATCCACCAAGAGTTTTTGTCATCGCAAAGTTTTTATACCTGAATGGTGTTTAATGCTTGGTGGTTATTCCCTGCTCTACCAAAAAGAAACAAATGTATGTTAAATTTTTATATTGCTTGGAGCTGCCTAATCTTGTGCCATTTTGGACTTCGGATGTGTTTTATTTGGCATGCAAACGATGAATCTTATTTATGATCAGTGATTCATGCTCCACTGACTGTTGTCAAATATTTTTCATTATCATTGCTAAATTTTTTCCTAGTGTTCTCAAGTTTTTGGTTTCCTTGTATGTGTAGATGCATAAACACTCCCATATCTTGGTACCACACCTTGTGTAAAACTGCACATCAAGCCTATGTTACCTTGCTTTTTAATTTTCTTAAAATTTCTATTTAATTGAGACTTCTATAGCCAAAAATAATAGCAAAGATAAATAATTTGCCTGTAGTTTATGGCTTTCATAATTATTTTGCTGAAGTTTATCAATATGCAATGTAAATCTTTTGTACATAGTTTGTGTCTATAAATAGATATTTCACATTCAAGGCTTGTTTTGTGCTATGGAATAGGACATTTTGCGATTCAATAGTAAATGGTGCTTTTAAATTTAAAGTTTTATGAATATTTTAGCCAAACCTTTAGACAGATTTTCCTTCCAAATGCGAAGTCAAAATTAACTTACAGATTGCCTTCTTACTGTCCGTGTAAGGTGCAGCGTTGTGAAACCTATAGTTATAACTTTTAAGCTTTGTTATGCGATGATTACTTCTATCAAGTAGTGTTTTCTGTTTGTTCTAGTGAATATTTTTGTAACAGATGAAAAAAAAGTTCAGCTTGTCCATATATATGTTTTCACAGTTCACAGAAGAAAACATCTGCTTGTGCTGGAACTGCATTCTTTACATTGGTTTGAATTGTTTAATTTCCTGGTTATGTTTCTCTAGGCTCCAAACAATTGTGTTTAATTAATAAGCTAACTCATGATTATTTATCATAAATATTTCTCGTCTTACCAGGAGTTTAAAAGGTTACTGAAGGAAGATTCTGTGGACTATTCTACATACACAGCTAATATTCCCAAAAAAACGTGCTCGCACTGTAGCTTCACAGACAGACCTTACTAAAGGTGTTCAGACAAATGGTCATTTACCTGCAAGAAGTCTCAGAGCAAAGATTGTTTCCCCTCACATAGAAATAATAAAGCTGGTTCTGGTGAAAGTGAAAATGAGGATGACGACTATGACGATGATCAAGATTGGGCTGCTCGAGGGCAGAAGCACCGGAGATTTAGCAATGGCGGACGGGGAAGGGGAGGAAGCAGTCCTTGTAACATAGTCCAAATTGTCCTAGATATTGCTTCCAAAACACGTGGAGCAACTAACACAATTTTGACTCTTGTATACTATATAGGAGCCACATGCAATTATTCTCATTGTAGCCACTATCATGGCTCATGTATAATCTGTCAAGTTTAACCACATCCATCTTTAGAAAGGATTCTTAGGTTACATAGTGATTGCAGGGGACTGTCCTCTACTTCAGTAGCGGACCACTAATTGTGTAAATACATTTATGATATTGGTCACCATCTCTTCTGCTTGTTTCTCTGTATCATTCAGGATTCAGAGAGGCACGACTTTGTGTATTCTCTCATAAAAGGCAGTCATTTGATTTATTGCCATTGCCTTTAAAATGAATGTATCGATTAGTTGGTATGTGAGATGGACTCTACTGTCCATCTTTTCCCTTCAGTTCTTACTATTGGAATCGCTGTTTTGCATGTCCGAGTCGAAGAGAAATTTGTATTTGTAAAATTTAGCAATTCTTTGCAGTAACAGATAATCTAATTTGACATGTTACAAAGTTCATTCAAACATGGATAATGTTTCAAACTTCCACATTCTCGATGTAAACTACTTCATTTGATCCAAAAAAAGTATCATGCATGTAACTTTCTGTCCATCTCTTCACTTCAGTTCTTACTATTGGATTCACTGTTTTTCGTTTCCGAGTTGAAGAGAAATACTTGGAAACTTTAGCAATTCTTTGCTGATAACAGGTAATCTAATTACAAAGTTCATTCAAACATGGATATTGTTTCAAGCATCCACATTCTCTATGTAAACTACTTTTTAATCAAAAATAAGTATTATGCATGTCACCTTGATTTCCATCACTTCCCTTCAATTCTTAGCTTCTTACTATTGGAATCACTGTTTTGCATGTCCGAGTTGAAGAGAAATTTGTACTCGTAAACTTGAGCAATTCTTTTCAGATAATGGATAATCTAATTTGACATTTTACAAAGTTCATTCAAACATGGATATTGTTTCGAGCTTCCACATTCTCGATGTAAACTACTTAAGTTGATCCAAAAATAACTATCATGCATGAAACCGTAACTTTTATTTTCTGGGATATTGAAGAATACAAAAGTCGACACTTGTAATACAAAATGAGCTCTTGGATGTTTGATTGAGAGTTCTTAGACAAGCTGTCGTTGCACCTAATGTGGAGCGAAGTAACCAACACATAATTGGCAAAGTTGCAATTTTATTACTAGTTCTGTGGACTGGCCGTTAAAGTTTCAGACACTTGCATTCAAATGCAAACATGTAAAGGCGGAACCTAGGGGTTTTTGTTTTATGTTTTAATTGTTTGGATGATGATTATGAAGAGGGGAAAGCTGGACGACAACTTCAAAATTTAAGACTAAAAACTTCAATAATTTCTCTTGGTTTCATGTTTGTGATAAATGCATGTTTTCTGACCAATTACAACAGAAAATGTTGGTGTTTGTACAGGATACAGTGGCATATTACATTATACATAGTGTTGGAGCATTTTGAATTCAGGAAAAACTCATGGAAATTCTGTTTAAAATATAAACTCACATGCTACTGTAACTCGGGGCAGATGGGTGATCTAATCCAATTGTTTTATGTATTTGTTCACTTATAGGTTGTTTTTAGACTCAACACATGAAAACAAATCTGGATTATCATAGTTTTATTATGTGGTAACCCATTTTAAGATTAGTCACATTATGCATGTTCCATGGATTCGATACCAGATGTAAGGATTCATTATACCAAACTTTTTTGGGTACAAGTTAATTTTAGGGGTCAATTCACCACCCCCACGAAAGACAAATTCACAATATTTGCCATAATGTTGTCGGCCGGTATCATTTTTTAATGCTACCGGCTGACACATATTTTATGCTACCAACCGACAACATATATTATGTAGTCGGTCAGTAGCATAAAATATGCTACGTCAGTAGCATACAAAAAAGCTACCGCTCGTAGCAATCGAATTTTAAAAAATAAGTATGAGATTGTTTTTGCTTGCACCATATTTTGGGAGGACATATTTCTCATTGAGACGGTCATTTTAACTGCTAACATAAAAAAATTGCAAAAAAAAAAATTCCTATACAAAATTAACGAAATTGTATTTTTTTTGCAAAAATCACTTTGTAAATATATTTATTTGCGCCATATTTTGTGAAGAAAAATTTCTCGCCGAGTTAGTCTTTTTAATCTTGTTATTGTCAAAAAATGATTTTTCAAAAAATTACTTATATTTTTGTTGACATTATATATTATCAACCGACAACATAATATATGCTGTCAGTTGGTAGCATAAAAATGCTACTTTCGTCGACAACATTTTTGCATTTTCTTCATATCCACCATTTGTGTGAAAGTCAATTTTCCTAGATTCGCTAACAATTTTTTTGTGGGGGGGTCTTAAAATTTTCTATGGGAGAAAATTAGAGGATTACAAGAGTAGGAGATGAGAGGATTAGAGGAGATATTGGATGTTGGATTAGATGATGCCCCAATCAAAGGGGTGAGATTTGAAGGATTTAGATTTGAGGATGCCCCAGTCAATGATGTATGACAGGGGTGAAGATTTATGATTTTGGATTGGATTATGCCCTAGTCAAGGGGATAGGATGAAGATTTTGATTATAAGATGCCCCAGTCAAGGGGTTATGATTGTGGATGTTGGATGTGAGATGATAAGATGGGGATGTGGATATTGATTGATTGATAAATGATTAATTGGATAGAAGGATGATGAGGTTAGATAGTTAGTTAAATGATGATGTGGATGATGATAGGACTAGAAGATGATGGTAGAAGGGGGTGTGCTACCATAAAGTTTCCATTGTTATCATCATTAGAAGGGATTAATGTGACATAGAGCAAGGTGCACTAGGGCATAAAAACCGTGGTGACGCAATTTCTGATGCCCTTGTCCTCATGTCATTGGACAAATTAATATTATGATGGTCCTCATATCATTGGACCAGAAAAAATGGCCTCGTATCATCGGTCATGCAAAAAAAAAGAATAAAAAGGGGCCTCATATCATCAACCAAAAGACAAATGCAGATAAGCAAACAAACATACAAACAAAAACACACTACATTTATATTTCTACGTATTAAATGGTGGAGGGTTTGTTGATTGAAATTTTATAAGGTTGTGATTGTTTGGATTTTTTAAATTTTTGGATTTTTAAGAATTTTTGATTTTTTTTTTTTTCGTTTTATTAATTTTTGGACTTTTAAGAGTTTTTTTATTTTTGAATTTTAAAGAATTTTTGATTTTTTTGGATTTTAAAGAATTTTTCGAATTTTTAATAATTTTTTGATTTTTAAGATTTTTTTGATTTTTTTGGATTTTTGTTTTTTTAATAATTTTTGGATTTTTAAGAATTTTTGATGTTTTTGGATTTTTAAGAATTATCCGATTTTTTGGTAGATGAGGGGATTTGGCTAGAGTGGAAGAAACGAGAGTAAAAACGAACAAACGGGGTGGGAGAACGGGCCCTGAAGTTTCAGAGGGCATCGTGGTGGGTATAAAAGGGGTTTGGGGACCATGAGATGAGTCATTTTCACCGCGCATAGTTGAAAATGAGAGCCTTCGAGAAATCACGATGGCCTACGAGAGGATTTCGAGCACCGATCGAACCGAGTGAGGACTTATCAAAGCTGGTTCGCAGCTTGATGGAGTAAATTTGTAAGTACCTTGTAATTTTGTATTGTTATTTATTTTTTGCATTTTTGAAGTTTTTAAGGGTTTTAGGTAAGTTTAAGCTGTTAGAGGGGTATGAACGACACCTATGCATACAAATTAGCGCCTATGTGCCAAAAATGGCGCCTATGCATACGTAATTAGCGCCTATGTGCTAGAAATGGCACCTATGCATCAATTGTAGCTCCTATGCGTCATTCGGGGGAGGGTAGATAGGGATTGGTGCATATGTGCCAAGGGTATGATGTAAAATGACACCTTTGTTCCATAGTGGCACCTATGTTTTACATTGGCGCTATGTAGGATAAAGTAGCGCCTATGTTGATGGGTGATTGAGAGAAAATAAAATGACACTTATGTGTCTGATAAGGGATGGGAAATGCGCCTATGTTAGGAAATGGCGCCTTTGTATGAAATGGTGCGTTTGAGATAAAGTGGCGCCTATGTGAATGAAATGGCACCTATGTCATAAGGTTGGGGGTTAGGGTTTTTTTTAGGGGTGGATTGTTGAAAATGGAAGTTAATAGGTCTGGGTAATGATGGGTGGGGGTTAATATATGTTGTTTGATGTGTGCAAAAGGTGTTAGGTGCCATTGAGGTTAGGCATTGACGCTCAACCGCCTTGAGGCATTTATTAGGGGTGTTGACTTAGAGGTGGAGCAGATGATGCGTCATTGTTGCACGTGATGAGACTACTACATGTGGCCGGGATGCCATTTGTTCGGGTAGATCGAGGCTTATTGATGACACTCGACAAAGTGGTGGCACTCGGAGACTAGTACTTTTGGCTACCAATATGAGAGATGACGGTGACATTAGAGGATGTCTATCGTATTTACCGACTACCCGCGGATGAGGAGTGGGTGGTATGGCATAGGGGAGGCCTGGAGCACGGTTGAGGCTTCTGATAGATGTGGAGGATGCACCCACCGGGGGGTTGTGGATAGACTTAGGGATGTATTTTAGAGAGGGGTACATGGAGCGGGTGCTGATGTTATTATGCTCCTTGATCGCTTGCATTTTATTGCCGGATGGTGGAGGTCGATATTTCAAGATTAGGTTTACAAATGTGGTCCACACTATATGGCGATCGAGACGGTGTTTACATAGGCTCCGTAGTATTAACACATTTGTATCTTGACTTACATACATGCCGCCTATTGGAGCGGAAGGCATATATTTTTAAAGATATGGAGTTTTGACCATATATTAGCAAGGCGAAGCCACTTGGTATCCGATAGTACTGACGGGATGGGGAGCCCTCAACATATGGGCAAGATATCTTCGCATGTGCAGGAGGGAGCATTTAGGAGAGATGGAATGGTACAAACACCGAATAGATGAGTTACAAAAAGGTTATATCACATGGAGACCATACCGGTAGTATGAGGCGTGGGAGGGTGAGAAGGTTTAGCTAGGGAGGATCGAGACACCATTCTACTTGATAGGCGTAACAATCGTACATGGTAGAGCGATATTGACCGAGATCGCGTGCTTCGACAATTTGGCATTATTTAGGATATTCTAATTGGTGATCATGTGTTTGCACTGACGCATGCGAGTTGGAGGACTAGGGTGTTGTGATTCCAACAAATGTGGCGAGAGCCAATTTTGATGAGCTACAGGTTATCCCATGGGCACCTTTTGGCAAAGTGGCAGATCTTGGTACCATACAAGAATATGAGGAGTGGTGGGAAAGGATTAGACCGACTAGATTGACACGGCCATTGGTGGGTTAATATTTGTTCACGGTCGCCGACAGTGTATACAGAGGGATTCCGTAGGGGCAGAAGTAATGTTCCATATATGATTGGAGCAGGTAGAGGAGGAGGCACAACGAGCACCACCTATTATTGTATTGGGGGTCCTCCAGTCCAACAAAGAAGTGGTTCATTCTCCTCTGCGGGTGACCTTACCGGTTCAAAGTCCATGTAGGCTTGAGGTGGATGTGATGGAGGTAGATGACACTTTTGGGCCATTATAGATGGTTATGCCACCACTGTGGATACAACAGACCCTGGGACATGTGTTACAAGGACAAAGATTTAAAGGTCAACATGTGTATCGGGGGGCAAGTGATACAGGTGTCAAGCTACATGATCAAATAGATAGGTTAGAGACAGAGGCTTGGGCACGGGCTAGGAGAGAGAGGTGTATCTCGCTTGAGAGAGATAGGTGTATCTCGCTTGAGAGAGATAGGAGATTTGAGACAAACACTTAGTATGTTTACAATGTTGGTGGGCCAGAGATAGGGTGGAGGGATGTGGAGATTGCTCATTTATAGGGGAGATGGCTTAGATACATGATGTAGTGGAGGGTTTAAGACGTGAGCAAGTGTTAGCCTTATCGCATCAAGATAGGTATCACCGTCGGCGTGATGCGTATAAGGACAAATATGGTCCTTGGATGGATTAACGGAGGTGGGCGAGTCACAAGGTGCTTCACAGAAGCGGGACCCACACCCCTAGTACATATCGGGGTAGGACAGATGACACCTCCGACACAATATCATTGCATCAGTATTGGACTATGATGGAGGAGATGCGGTAGTATGAGGGAATTCTGGCCCATGAACTGCCATATATGCTCTTGTTATGCAAAGCATTTAACGAGGGGAGGATGTCGGGACATCCAACAACCTCTGGGAGTACCACCAACCAGTGTCTTACAACCACGACTGATGGGGTGGGTGATGACACCGGGAGTTCAACACAATGATGATGACTAGGATGGTCCCATGTTTGATGTATTGTATCCTATGTATTTGATGATGACCAACATGGTCACATTTTTGATGTATATATAGTGACGACACACGATGTATCATTTTTTTGATGAGGTACAAGATGAGTTATGATGATGTAATATTTTGTCATTTTGTATTGATGATATTGATGACATTGATGACATTAGTTAATGCTGGTATTAGTGTAGATGTGATGGCATTGTTATAGTTATCATGTATGATGTTATTTATGATGATGACGCTGGTGATGAGATAATGTTATGTGATTTTATTTTTGATGATTTTGATGATATTGATGATGTCATGAGTTTATGTAGTGATGATTGATGATTTTATATGTGATTGTTATGATGATGATGTTGTTGATTATAGATGAGATGATGATTATTTACTTTATTTTTGATGGTATTGTAGTTTTCATGATGATGGTGATGTGTATGATTTTATTTGCGATTTTACATGTATGATGGTTTATACTTGTGAGGAATTGATATAGATGTTGTGATGTCATTTTTGATGATTTTTTTATAGTTGAATAAATGATGTTGTTGATGATGTTTCTAATGATGATGTATGGATGATGTTGTTGGTAATATGTGTATATGATGACTATTTATTGTTATGGAGGATGTGATAATGTTATGTATAAGGATATGATGATCATGGGATATGGATATGATGATGATGATGGTTTTTAGATTTTTTTAGGTATTGTGATAATGTTGAGATGTCAAAGTATGTATGGCAAATTTTGATGTTGATATGGATGGATGTCATGATTTACTAGGAGATGCATTATTGTGTATAGTAGTTTTGTGGTATTTTATTTGTTTATTGTGGATAATGTGATGATTTATTTACATATGGTAAATGGGATGGATTTAATAAAGAAAAGTTAAAATGGAATTTGATTTGTACAAATATTTACAATACCGTTCTTACATAGAACAAAACAAAATAACAACTCGAGAGACGAGGAAAGTAACTACGAAGGGGAAGGACTGATGATAACAGTGGATGAGGGGTGGGAGAGAAATGAAGGCCTCAAGATCTTACAAGGGTTGCATTTCTCAAAATTTGACTCGAGATGCTATCTCGATACTGTAGTTTTCACAAAATGTGATCTTATCTAGAATCGGGATAGTGTTCCTAGTCACGATAGATCCCGATGAGTCATGTTAATTACCTTTATAAATAACTCATATTCTATATTTTGATAAAGACATTGTAGTTATGTCCATGTATTTTCCAAGTACACTGTTGAACATTACCATACAACTGAACTCGTGACATAATTACTCGATTAATATAATTATATCTAGTTATCTTTATTCTATGGTATTTTGTGTGCATTTATTCTTATTATTCCAATAAGTTGTTTGAATGATGATATGTGTGATGCCACTCTTGGTTGTAAGCAATTTTCCATATGCAACAACTCATATGTAGCGAAGGAACCATCCGTAGCAACTCGTCCACAACCAAAGAACCTATTTGCAACAACCCCTCTGCTGACCCAAAGGAGATCATCTACAACAAAGAGCCCACGTTATGAAGATCTTTTGGAAGGCATGAAGAATGACACTCAAGTCTATACATACACTGAAGGAGTAGTTACAAATAGAACATGTAGAACTGGGAGATAACTCAATCGTTGATCTGATAATTTATTGAAAACTATTGAAAAATTGATCGATTGAGTTAACACGTGATTAAAGGAACTAGTCCATTAAATGAAGATTAATTGAACACTGTTAAAGTTTCGTAGCATGTGTTGAATCTCTTGCAGTTCTATTAATGATCTTTCACTTATCCTATTGAAGATCTTTCACTTAATTTATTTGAAACTCTTAGTTGAACTCTTCTTCTTCTAATGTCTCGTTGTAATATGAGAAGAATAAAAGAAAGGTTTAGTGTTGGTAACAAAGGTTATTTCCTACATTGATTATCCGAGAAATTTATAGCAGAGATTGATTTTTTCCTTCATGTAATGTTCATGTAAATTCAATAAAGATATGAGTTTTTTTCATTATTCTTTAGTTGGAAAATTTAGGAGGGATTAACACCCAAGTCAGAGCCCACTTACGGTCTACTAAACCCCTCTATTGTTGTCTTTTTTCATTGCATGTATGTTTACCTAGGAACCATTTAATTTCTATATCTGCATTCTAAATTTATAGCTTTGTCTTAGTGCTAGCATTTAGAAACCATTCATTTTCAATTATAAGTTTTGTTTACCTTTCAAGCATTGTTGTGAAAATTATTTATTTCCAACCTCCTAGATCTATTGTAACTGTGTATACAACACTGTAAATGTTTCAAGTTTACGTCCCTAGTTTGATAATTAAATGAATGTGATTCAATGAAAATCATATTAATTGCTGCAAGTTGATTTGAACCACTAGATCCTTTACTTCATTATGAGAATCAGAAGAAGTTTGGATGTAGAAGCATAGGCTACGAATGCAGACAGGGATGGAAATATGAGTAGGAATGAAGGGACGTGCCCCCAGTGTGCTAATTGCATTTACTAGGGCACTAGTGGACATAATATTTGATTTACCATAGCAACGGGAACCAATTTTCACCATGGTACTTGCCCAAGGTGCCACCGAATTGGTTTTCACCATTCGACAATTATTTTTATTTTTGTTTTTTTCATTTTTTATTTTGATTTTGATTTTTTGATTTATATTTATTTTGATTTGAAGCGATGGGCACTTAGGCATAGAAGTGTCGAAGATGAATGATATTCATGGGTTCGGCCCAACTCGTACCTATCTTGAGTAGCAAGCTTATAAGCACCCAAGACGAACTTGGCGATGACAACTTATAGTCCGAGCCAATTGGGTTCGAACTTGCCTTTCTTTTCTCGATCAACATTAGTGTTACATTGATTTTCTTTGAGGACTAGGTCAACGGATTCAAATTCACGATCTTTGATGCGCTTGTTATAATGTCTGCAAAGGAGGTTTGGGTAAGCTTTAAGATGATCCATGGCTTGAAGGAATTTCTCATCTAGCAATTCTAGCTTTTATAGGTGATGCACACAATAGTCTTCATCATCAATGAGGTGTTGAAGAGAAATGCAGAGGAAGGGAGCTTGATCTAAACAAGAAAAATTTCTTCAGTTTTGAAAATGAGGGAGTATGGAGTGGAGCCAGTGGGGGTGGGTATGGATGTGCGATAGGCCCACAAGGTAGGATATATTTGTGTGTGCCAATCTCATCCTGCTTGACTCACAATTTTTCCAAGGATGCATTTTAGAATTTTGTTAGATGCTTCGGATTGGCCATTTCCTTGTGGGTAATATGGCATGGAGAATTTGAGCTTGATGAGGAAATGGTCTTAAAGTTCATGGAGTTCTCTCTTTTTAAAGGATTTTCCATTGTCTGTGATAAGGTTAGATGGCATATCGTAGCGGAAAATGATGTGATTTAGGATGAACTTGGAGATTTGTTTTCCTCTAACATAAGTAAGTGGGATGTGTCTAGCATGGTTTTTACCTTTGGTTGTCTTGATTTGGTTCAAGGTTTAACAACTGAGCTTGACCTCAATATGGCGGGGTTTCTAGGGTACCTGCAATGTTGATTATATTTTTATTGCGCACCGTGTGAAGTAATGGATCAAAGCTTCTTGTCTTATGAACAAACTTACAAAGATCACATTTAAACAAAATAAATGTTATTGCTTAGAAAGATGGCTTAAGCTTTTATTGATTTTTGTGATCGTGCTATAAGATACCAAGATAGAAGTGTCACTATCACTTATTTAAATTAAGTACATATATAGCTAACATCGGTCATGGTTTAAAACCATAAATCGACTCTGGTCTGTGTAAAGGTTCTTAGTCACATTAGAGGCTACATAATCAATTATTTCTTCTTCCCCACTGCGGTGGTGTCAAGTATTTGAACGGAATTATAATCCTCCACAAAGAAGTCGAGGATTATTCGGGGTGTCACATAGATGATGGAGAAGAGTGCTTTGGTGGTTGAGATATTGATATGGATGTGGTCTTCGATTCACAGTGCTATGATGCGGTCGTCGACAAGTCCAATCCCGTCTCGTAAGCGTGCTCGTATCATGCGAGGTTTACATGAAGCCTTATAGCTTCATTGTACATGTCCAAACATTCTTCGGTGGCCTCCCGTATGTGCTAAGTTGTTGCGAAGATGTCCTCCAGATGGTGAAAGGGCATGTTTTGAATCGCATAGAGCTCAAGATCGTGGAGGAGCTCGTATTGCTCCTAGTAGAGCAGGTGTCAGATGACGGAAATGCACCAATATCAGCTACAGGATAATTAGAGCCTCCTAATGCCATCTGAAGACATCATGTTAGAAAAAACATTAGTAGATAACAAGAAAAATCTTTGCATTTTGGTTAGATTCAACGAAAAACAATGAAAAAGCCTAAGAAAACAGGAATGGCTAGTGATTCAGGAAATCACATGCGATTTGGGTAATCGGTAGCGATTACTATGAAACTTGACTATTTTTCTAAACATATTCAAAATCAATGATTTAGCTATCAATTTTATCAAAAATAGAGAACTAGCAATGTGTAATTGATCTAGAAACAGAAACATACTTGACTTTGGTTTTTAAAATGAACAAAAATGAAAGATTTACCTTGCAGGATGTCGGTGTGATAGAGGAAATGGAAGTAGATGGTTGGAGAGGAAAACGAGCAATTCATTGATGAATTTGACGTCCCTCAGACAACGTGGTCTTGAGTTGTGTTGATGTAGAACGCTTGAATTCTGATTGGATGAAAACGTGAAAAAGTGTACTTGTGAAACTTGTGAATTCATTCCTCCTCCTGAAAGGAGGTGTAAATGCTTGTATTTATAGATAGCCGGTGATTGGGAAAATCACCAACAATTGAGCAAGATATTTAGTTTAGTGAGATATAAGCATTTTTATTCTATTCTAGAGCGAGACAACTTTGAGGTTGTTAAAGATGTGGCAGGGGCAAATTTGGTTAGGATAGGAGTTAGTCTTTTTAGTAGGTTTAATTAGTTAGTGTTTTTGAAATGTTTAGTTAATTAGGAGTAAGTTAGCGTTTATGGAAGGTGTAGTTAATTAGGAGTAAGTGCATTTGGAAGGTTTAATTAATTGAGAGTAAGTTAGTTTGTGGTTAATTATGAAGGTGGTTTAGGTGGTTAATGAGGTGTCGTAGTGAGGTGTAAAGGGGGGCTTATTTAATTAAATTAATTAAATAATTTAGATGTGAGGGGTGTGTGATTAATTAATGAACGGGGATCATTTTAATTAATAAAAGTAATGTCATAAATGTGGTGTTTTTGACCGTAAGTGTGTTGAGCCGAGGGATGCAAATTTTGGTGTCTACATTTGCCCCTTTTTGATGACGATTTTGACAATTTGCTAGACAAAAATGATAAAAAAGGATTGTGTTGGTATGGGTGAATCTATTGTAGCACAATACAATGAACACCATTGTGCTTTTGTATTATGCAAAAAGGGCTTGCCCAATTGGAGAGGGTACAAAGCAAGATGCTAGTGAATCAATTGTCAGGGTGGCCAAAGGGCTCGACGCCTGCGGATGTATGATCCTTACTATGTAAAATTGTTGAGTGGGAAACCAAGTGATGGGGGCCAAAGGGCTCATCTCCCATAGATGTATGTAAGTCCCGATGTTGTGTTTGTGTTGTTTTGTCAAGGGATCCTGAGGGCTAGGACCCTTTTAGGAGCATGGCACACTTGTGCAGAGGGTAAAATGTTGTGTTTTTTTAGCAATATAGGCATGGGTGACCCAAAATAGGGCAATTGTCAGTGATTAGGGAAATCACTAGCGATTGCCTCAATCGCTAAGCAATTGAGGTTGTGGAAAATTTTGGGGTATAAATACCCAAATGGATTGTTTATTTGTCACTTTGCACTGTATAACGACAAAAATCTTGTTAGAATGAGCAAAAACATGTTTTTGAAAAATAATTGTCGAATGGCCTCCTCCACTCCTCAAGTGGACACCGATCCTTGCTTGAGGTAAGCTATAATCATTTTTAGATTTATTTTTTCATCGATTTTAGGGATTTAGATGGATTTACATGGGTTTAGGGCCGTATCGAGGTGCGCGGATGCCCTAGGGAAAGTTTATAGGAATCGCTAGTGATTGAGGTGAATCACTAGCGATTCACCTATAATTTAAATATTTTGTGTTTTGAATGAGAAAATGTGGTTTTTGATCAATGTGTTTAACTTTATTGGATGTGTAAGATATGTTTTGCTTTATGAGGATATTTTATGGTTGCAAGTGATCATTTTTCAGAAATTTTACATCATTATTAATGTTCACTTTTGTGTTTGTGTTTTGCGGAGTGGGCCTCGATTGACTATATGAGATCGCATCCCCTTGATGTCGATGATGTTAGAGAGGATTTTTCGATAATGAATGGGATCATTTGGAGGTCAAAATGCGATTTGGTGGGATAAGATTTTATAGGCATGATTCATAGGTTACGCAACTTGATACTGTGCATGCTAGAGTGGTGGAATCCTTCCACCAACACATTTGATCTGTTAGGATATGTGACAATGTTGTGTATGACGATGTTGGGATGAATTCAGGCATATCGCTATATGACCAGGAAAAGGCTTGACTATATTTTGCTAAGAATGTGGTAAAATCACTCAATTCTTGTGGATTGAGGATTGGCCACCCTTGACTATGCAAGGGTCCTGTGGTGTTGCTAAGTTAATATCAAGTGGGGATTAGTTAAGAAGATTGGGTGTTTCGTGTGGTAGGGATTTTGAAGGTAACAATCTTCAACTCCCATATGAGATAGGATTTCTTGGTTGTCCTGACATTGAAGGATGTCTATGGTCGGTGAGTCTTCTTCAACCATTCTTGGGTGAACAAGTGGTAGAGATTTAGCGAGTGGATGGATTGATATGTGAGTGGTCCTAATGATATGACATTGATTAAAAAATTTTTTTAGGTGGAATAGGTATGACATCATCTTTGTTTATGAAACCTTTAGGGCTTATAGGTGGTGATCCTAGTTTTAGAAATAATTTTGGAGGAAGTTGGTTTAGAGGTATTGGCTTCACATGCTATAGAAAGGGGTTCTTATAACCTAGACCAATTTTCTCATGTGGTTTAAGGGAACATAGAACCGGTTGATCATGGATCCCTTGTTCATAACGCCCGAGACCAAATCCTTTCCATGCACAATGATGGAGATACATATGAGTAAATTTTGGATTATCAAGAGATTTGAAGTCCATTGTGAAAGGCATGGTGTGATGTGGATTGATAATGTGAGATGGTGGATGGTCATGTCCTCCATAGACAAGATTGGTTTTAAGATAAACGAGACCATAAGAGATAATATATCCTATGTTAGGGTCGTACATGGGTTGTTTTTCGGGACAACCATATGTTTTTGGTGAAGGGATAAAGTTGAGCATGAGGAGGCAATATTCCCAAGTGTGAGGAACTTCATGGATTCACCAAGAGAAAGAATCCTCCGGTAATGTGGAAGATGGGATAAAGTGCTAGTAGATGTTTGATCAGATGATTTTGGCATGGATGTAGGTACAATAATGTCATTTGGGTGATACATCATATAGAAATCAACGAACGGATTTAGATCAGTAGGGACAGTGAGTGTCTAGCCTTCATGTTCATACTTGAGATAATGATGAAGGGTGGAAGGAACGTAGTGCATGGTTTGTATCTAGGGGTGTCCTAGTAACATGTTGTACTAAAACTCTCCTTCTATAATGTAGAAGAGTTTAGGTAGAGTTTTAACACCAACCTTGAGTGGAAGTATAACTATGCCTATGGTAGGTGCGATAGTGTCGTTGAAAGAGCGTAACAAAATTGGAGTCGAGTGATAACAATGTTGGGTAGTTTGAGTTGATCAAAGGAAAGGGATGATATGATGTTGATGGTGGCACCACTATCAATCATAACCCTTTTGATGGATGTGTCATTGATTTGTGCGTAGTGATGAAAAGTGGTAGGTCATGATCCTCTGGTCTAAGAGAGGGAATTTGGATGGTTTGAATGAGATGGCAGTAGATGATTTTAGGGCACCTACAAAATTTGTGAAAGGGGTTGGATCATTTGTTGGGATAGTGATGGATTGGAGGGCCTCTAACATGGCCTTGTTTTGAGTTGGTGAAGTTCTGCACAAGTTCATAAAGTGACATCTAACGGGGATTGGTGTAGTTATTTAATAGTTACTTTCTACAACGTGGTGAGTGGAGATGTAGCCGCTTATATTGAGACTCTGCCTTTGGATGACATTGTTTGATTAGGCTCTCTAGGAGCCAATGAAATGGAAACCCTAGGTTTATCAGATGGTGCCGATAGTTATGGAGGTGAAGGTATGGCAACAAAGTCTTTATCTTTCTTAGATCAGATGGTTCTTTGTTATAGTCTTGCATGTGTGTGGTGACATGGACAACATTGATTTGGTGGTTAGATGCTTCAGAGGTAGACTCCTATGAAGGTATTGAGGTTGATGTCGATGTTGTGTGAGAAGGAAGGAAGAGTGAATTGCCAATATTTTGAAATTTTTGATGAAAGGCTCTACAATCCTCTATGGTATGGCCTCATGTTCTATGGTAATCACAAAAAGTAGAAAAGTCATACCGGTGAGGATTCCACCCATGGTGACTTGACGGCTTGGGAGGTGGTAACGTAATAAGTGCTTCTTGTAATAGGTTATCCAAAATGGTGGCATAACATCCTTTAGGTCTGAATGTAGTTGGGCATTCATTTTTCTTAGGGAAAGGTGCAATGGGTTGTTTGACAATAGTTTTCTTACTTGGTAGGTGCGTGGAGGTCTTTTAGTTGTTGCACTAAGTGGATGCGGTGGTACGAAGGATAGTTAGGTTGTATAGGAGACGAGAGGGTGAGGATCAGATGTGGATTCCCACTGTGGGGTAACAGATGTAAAATATGGACTCACGGTGGGGGTATGATGTACTCGGTTTTACCCTTGTAATGATAGGGTGATTAACCGGTATGGTAAAAGAAGATTCATGCAAAGGATCCAGGTCAGGGGAGATAAGGATGGTTTTTAGGATCTTGAGTAATGCTTGATTAGGTGGTCTCATAGGTCTTAGGTCTGACGTGACAAGAGGATTTCCAAAAGTAGGTATGCCTCTTGGATGGAATGAAGGACGGAAAGGAGGAGGACCATGGAAATGATAAGTTTCATCATAATAAGGACTTCTAAAGACTTGAACTACACCTTGTTTATTAGGTCCTCTTGATACTTTAGATGAACATGGTGTATTCATTGAAATCAACGCTAATGAAGGAGAAGAAGTTTGGATGGTGTGGTCTAAATGATTTGTAGATTTTGGATTGTTTATTTTCATAGATTGGGGGTGGACATGTCCTATGGTTGGCTTGGGTGGGGATGGTTGTGCTAAGAATGTTTCAAGTGGTATCATAGTTATATCTATAAATTTAGGTGTAGGCGCTAATGTAGTCGTGTCGGAGGGTAAGGGTATGGACTTGGTAACAACATCGGATGAGGATGTGGGTATGTCTTTAGTAGCAAGTGGTGATTCGATAGTTTCAAGCTTCTCATATTCTTGGCTTAGACTTCATGGGTATAGGTGATGAGAGACATAGGGAGACTTTGAGCAAGGTGTTGAATAGGGAGGTTTCTATGTTGATAGTTTCAAGCTCACTGAGTGTTGGTGTTGATTCTGTAGATTTTGTTTTGTTGGGTGATGAAGTGGTTAGAGGGACATGCTCAATTTTAGTTATCATATTAATGGTATGAACAACATTTGTTTGTGGTTGTTTGGAGGAAGAGGGGTGATTTGGAAAAGGTTTCTTGAATATGTCGAGGCCTTGGTTTGGGGGTGCATTTGGATTATCTAAGTGAAGGTCACCCTTGTCGATCAAGTCTTGAAGCACATTACGGAATGTGTGACACCTTTCAATGTCATGACCATTGACCCTATGGAACTTGCAGAAGTCATTATCTTGATACCAGATGGGTTTCAAAACTAATATGTCGATGGGTCGAATGGGTGGAAGTGATATTAGATTAGATGTGAGAAATTTATCAAAAATTGCACCATAAGTTTCAGCTATGGGTGTATAGTTGCGTTGTTGATGAAAGCGTTTGGTGGTTGGATTTTCCTTGGGAGTGGACTTGACCACAACAAAATTGGTGGCTGATTTAGACTTATCTGAGTTGAATGGTGGCTTAGATGGGAACTCCATTTTTGGTTTCTTAGGATGAAGTTTTACCCATCCATCTTCTAGGGCTTGCAATTCTAACTTACGGGCCATGGTAAAAGCCTCATCGAAATTTTGGAATGATTGGATTTGCAAAGTAGATAGAAATGTGTTTGGCACATGCGTGATAGAAAATTTTGATTAACTCTGGTTGTGGTAGTGTAAAGGATAGTTGATTGGTAGTGGCCCTCCAATGAGGCTACAAAATTAGCAATGGATTCATCTTCAAATTGTCTAATGGCATAAATCATTAATAGTGATTTTACGGGCTACGTTTATGGAGAAGTGGTCTAAGAACAATTGTGCAAGTTGTGTGAAAGAGAATAGTGAGTGTTGTGGGATGTTTTGTACCTAGTCTAAAGGTAAGACCGAAAAGGGACATAGGAAAGGTCCTCAACATGAGGTCTTGATCATGAGCTATTAGATAGCATGCATGGCGAAAGGCATGGATGTGTTGTTGGGGATCTTATTTTCTATAAAACTTAGTAAGTTTTGGAAGCTCCCAGTGAGGTGGATATGGCTTGTATGGTATAGAAGGGTGAATGGGCTCATTACAAATTTGGTCATAAGAGAGTACATTCTTGGATGTTGATGAAGTGGCTTCTAGGCTAGATATGTGGCTTAGAAGAGCTTGAAGAGGATCAAACTTGCGTTGATTGTTGTAGGGATGAGATATGTTGATATGAAGACTGGTTGGGTTGTGAGTATACTTGATACTACTACGGAATGTTCTATTGGTAGGGGTGTTCTATTGGGAGATGTTATGTTGGTATGGGAGATTATGTTGATAGGGGTTTTTTTGTTGTAGGGAATGGTATGATGGAATATTTTGTTGATATCCATATTGTTGAGGTATGTGTTGTTGATTTTGTTGGGGAATGTTTTGATGATGAAGGATATTGTGTTGTGGAATGTTCTGATGGGATGATGATCCTTGCTATGAAGTGATAGGTTGTGAGGCTTGAATATATTGGTATTGCAATGGAATTGATACATGTGTAAGAGGTTGTGAATATGTGGGTGTTTTTGAGAAGACATAGGGAAGTGGCAAAAGATGGTGTTGTGGAACACTTTGTTGTGGGATACCGTGTAGTGGGATGTTCTGTTGAGGTACAAACTGGGGTGCAAAGATTAATGGTTGTGAAGGTTGTGGTATGTATTGTGAAATAGGATGTGTACTAGCAATGACACTAGTATTAACTAATGGTGTTGTTGTGGGGATGGACATAGTGATATTATGGATGGGAGTAGTAACTTGTTGGGAAGACATAACCATTGAAGGGGTGACAAAACTCAAAGGAGGTGTTGGTACGTATGAGGCAACTGGAGGAGTAGATGATGAAGTAGTGACATTGTTTAAAGGTGGTGTGGATCCTATAGAAGGACTGGCGAAGATGTGGGTTGTTGAGAAGAGGTGTTTTGTGATGAGATCATGTGAAGGTTGTAGGTGGGAGATGACGAAACCTCAGATGTCTCTAGTTGACTAATGGAAAATTGTTCATTCAAAGTTTCAAATGGATTTGTAGAGGTGAGAGATGCTTGAGGTTGACTATATTTTTGATGTTTTAGATGGACTTGAGGTGTATGGATATAACTGTTGGACAATAGGGTCTTGATTTTGATCAATAAGGCCCATAATGGAAAAAGATGGATTGTAGGTGTGTTAAATGGATGGAGGCGTGAACGGTTGCATTTGAACATTTCTTCTGCTAGATAAGCATTAAGGAAATGGGATTCAAATCTAACATTTCCTCAAAGATGGGGTCTCCCCTATTGTAGAAAGGGAGTTCAGATGTTTGAGGACTGGAAGAAAGAGAGTATTCCTCTTCTTGAGATCCGGGGGAGGGAGAATTTGACTATTATACCGATGTGGGAATATGAGATTTTTTTTCTATTGTATTGTTATAATTGGCCCCTACTTCATGCCAAGTTTGTTGAGGGTCTGAAAAGGGGTTAGATGTGTCTATTTGATAGTATGGGAGTTGTTGTTGTGTAGGAGTAAAAGGTGTTAAAGTGCAGAATGTAGGTGGGGTGGACATGTTTTTAGGGATTTGATTACGGGCTTATTTGTCAGTAAGTACCATAATAAGAAAAACACACAAAAAAACACCCAAAAGAAAGGAAAACAAGTGGATGTGTTATTTTACAAAAACAACAAGCAAGAACAATCAGAGAGTGATTTTATAGTTATCTTGATTAGTTATAAAAAATGAAATGTGTAAGATGGAAAACAGGGGTCCTAGGAAGTGGTCGTCTAGGGATGGTTTCAGTGTGTGTTTAAGGGTGGAGTCCTCGATATACCAAAGGTACGTGAGGCCCAACTCTATACTACTACCGGTATGGGTGGTATTGGGGCCTACCCCCTCACTTCATGGTCCCACTGTGATAAGGAGTCGGGTGTTGAGCCAATATATACCGATAGACATGAGATTATACTCGGCCAGAACACCGAGTTAGACTTCCTTGTTGGGTGATGAAATCCCAATCAGTTTCACCTAGGTGGGAGATGTTTAAATACGTTTTAGATTTTGATAGTGATTTGGTTGTGTGTGAGGAGAATAAGTGAATGCAAACAATTTTCCTCCCTAATTAAACTATGTGAAGAAAAAAGGATGTGATTGTTCTATTTTTAAGGTCAAAATGAAGTGTTGATTTTGATGAAAAAAAAACAACCAAGAATGCAAAATGGAAATTTAAAGAGATGGCTTTAAAACTTACCATGAAAGCGCTCCTTGTTTCTTTTAATTTTTTTTAATTTTTTTTTTTTGGAAATTATCGAAATGTTCGCTTAGAAAATCCAAAAGGTACAACTTTAGAGAAAAATAAGCCTACAATTTGATTAGAAGAAGTAGGAAATAGAGAGAAATATTTTGCAGATTGATGATAATATGTTAAGAAAACAACATAGGAAATTGCTAGTGATTCAGAGGAATCGCAGGTGATTGAGCCAATCATTTAGTGATTGGAAATTAGTGAAAAAATAAAAAATAATCAAAATGATGAAATTAAATAGGGATTAGTGTCCCACGGGCATGTGCTAGAATGTCTAGCATGGTTTTTACCTTTGGTTGTCTTGATTTGGTTCAAGGGGTAACAACCGAGCTTGACCTCGATATGTGGGGTTTCTAGGGTACCCGCAATGTTGATTATGTTTTTATTGCACACCGTGTGAAGTAATGGATCAGAGCTTCTTTTCCTATAAAAAACTTACAAAGATCACATTTAAACAAAATAATGTTATTGCTCATAAAGATGGCTTAATATTTTATTGATTTTTGTGATCGTGCTACAAGATACCAAGATAGAAGTGTCACTATCACTTATTTAAATTAAGTACATATATAGCTAACATTAGTCATGGTTTAAAACCATAAATCAAACTCTGGTCTGTGTAAAGGTTCTTAGTCACATTAGAGGCTACATAATCAATTATTTCTTCTCCCCTGCAGTGGTGTTAGTATTTGGAATGGAAATATAATCCTCTGCAAATAAATAAGTGAGGATTCTTCAAGGGTGTCGAAGAGATGAGTGAAGGGAGTGTTGGTGCTTGAGATACTGATATGGTTGTGGTCTTCGCCATAAGGTGTTGTGTTGTGGTCATCTGATAAGTCCAAGCCCATCTTGTAAGTGTGCTCGTATTGTGTGAGGTCTACATGAAGCCTTATAGCTTCATTGTATGTGTCCCAAAATGCTTTGGTGGCCTCCCGTATGCACTGAGTTGTTTGCAAAGATATCCTCTAGATGGTGAAAGGGTGCATTTTGAATCATGCAGAGCTCAAGATCATGGAGGATCTTATATTTCTCCCGTAAAGCGGGTGTCGAATGAACCGGAAAGGCACCAATATTATTGTAGAGATAATTAGAGCCTCCTAATGCCATCTAAAGACATCATGCTAGAAAAATATTAGTAGATAACAAGAAAAATCTTTGCATTTTGGTTAGATTCAAGTAAAAAAATAGTGAAAAAGCCTAAGAAAATAGGAATCGCTAGCGATTCAGGGAAATCGCGTAGTGATTGGGGTAATCACTAGTGATTACTATGAAACTTGACTATTTTTCTAAATAGAGTCAAAATCAATGATTTAGCTATCAATTTTATCAAAAACAGAGAACTAGAAATGTGTAATTGATCCAAAAATAGAAACGTACCTGACTTTGGTTTTAAAATGAACAAAATGAAAGATTTACCTTGCAGGATGTCGGTGTGATAGAGGAAATGGAAGCAGATGGTTGGAGAGGAAAACAAGAAATTTGTTGATGAATTTGACGTTCCTCGGACAACGTGGTGTTGAGTTGTGTTGATGTAGAATGCTTGAATGCTGATGAGATGAAAATGTGATAGAGTGTACTATGAAACTTGTGAATTGTTCCTCTTCTCTTAAAAAGAGGTGTAAATGCTTGTATTTATAGATCATCGGTGATCAGGAAAATCACCAGTGATTGTGGAAGATCTTTAGTTTAGTTAAGAAACAAGATTTTCTTCTATTTCGAGTGAGATAACTTTGAGGTTGTTAAAGTGGTGGTAGTAAAATTTGGTTAGGATAAAATTTGGTTAGGATAGGAGGAGTTTAGTATTTTTAGAAGGGTTTAATTAGTTAGTGTTTTTGGAATGTTTAGTTAATTAGGAGTAAGTTAGCGTTTATGGAAGGTGTAGTTAATTAGGAGTAAGTTAGTGTATTTGGAAGGTGTAGTTAATTAGGAGTAAGTTAGTGTGTAGTTAATTAGGAAGGTGGTTTAGGTGGTTAATGAGGTGTCGTAGTGAGGTGTAAAAGTGGGGGATTATTTAATTAAATTTATTAAATAATTTAGAGGTGGAATTATGGCATCTCAAAAAAAGTTTCATCAAATCCTCTACGATAAATGGTGTCTCCAAGGATGGTGAATCAAGAGGCATGTTGGATGAAGGCTTTGTGATGGATGTGGGAAGGTTAGGTGGAAGGGTGTGATTGTGGAGATAGGTGTAGATGTCATGATACCATGGGGAGTTAGGACTAAAAATTTCACATACCATCGCTGATTCAAGGACATCATAGGCCGACACCATGAGTTGTTCAACCAAGAGCCGTGGAATTGGAGGCATCAGAAGTCATGTCTAGTAGAGAGATAATGGTTGGCATTACATATACTAATTTTTTGCTTGCATAGGGGACCTACTCAAACTGAATGTGCTAGAAGTAGGCCTTGAAACTATCCATCATACGCTTGTAAGGAACCAATTTATCATCTTTGGTAGAGTATTCATCATTTACATGTTTGATTATTAGCTGTGAGTCACCAAAGACGTTGAGAATTTGAATTTTCAATTGGATTTTTTTTTCAATTTAGCAAGGAACACCTCATATTCAACTACATTTTTAGTGCAAGGAAAAATAAGTCGAAAAGCCTTAGGAATTAGATCCCTTTGGGGAGTGATAAATTGAATGTCCGCTCCTGAGCCATGATGTGTGAAAGATCCATTAAAGTATAATATCCATGTGTCTGATTCTTCAATGGTGAATATAGATTCATCTGGGAACCATGTATTTAACTATGTGGAATCAAAAATTGGAGCTTCCGCTATTTGATTTGCTAGTACTTTTCCTTCCATAGCCTTTTGATTGACATATTCTATGTCAAACTCAATCAAGATCATGATCCAATTTTCCATGCACCTTGTTAAAGCCAATTTAGAGAGCAGGTACTTGATTTGATGTACCTTGGCTATGAGCTTGACTGTATTGTTGAGCATGTAATGTTGTAGCTTTTGAGAGGAAAAAACAATGACAAGACATGTTATTTCTATAGGAGTGTAATTAAGCTCATAAGTAATTAGTGTTCGACTTAGATAATAAATGGCCTATTCTTTTCTGTGGACATCATGTTGCGCCAATAGAGCTCCCAAGGTGTGTTGAGTATTTGAGATGTATAGAAGAAGAGGCATTCCCGGAGTAGGAGGTACTAAGACTGGAGGATGCGTAGATATTTCTTGAGCTTGTCAAAAGAGGCTTGACATTCCTCGTTCCAATGGAATTCTGTTCCTTTTTTGAGTAAATGATGAAATGGATGGAATTTGTCAATGAGTTGTGCTATAAATATCCTAATGGCTTGAATTTTACCCTGTAGGCTTCTTAGTTGTTTTAGATTTTTAGGTGGAGGCATTTTAATGAAAAATTTATTGGGATTGAGCCAAACCCTGTATTCCTAGGAGTATCTTGAAGATTCGGAAAAGAACCATGGGATGTTCCTCGCAAGTCTTGGATTTTCCTAGGATGTCATCGACATAATCCTCAATGATATCATGCATCATGTCATGAAATATGATAGTCATAACACGTTGATATGTAGCTCCAACATTTTTGAGTCCAAATGGCATGAATTGATATTAAAAATTTCTCCAAGGCGTAGTGAAAGATGTTTTGTGTTGATCTTCTTCTATAATATTGATGTGATTGTGGATGGAGAAAACATCCAGAAAATATAAGATCTCATTCCCAACTTTAGAATCTATGATCATGTCGATGTTTTTAGTGGAAAATCATCCTTAGGGAAAGCTTTGTTGATTTTGTGGAAGTTTGTACTGATTCATATGCCCTAGTATTTTTTCCCACTAGGACAATATTGAATATCCTTTCAAAATAGTCAATGATTCGATGAAACCAACGTCAAGTAAATTTTTCAATTCCTATTTGACAAGTAAAGAAAATTTTGGATACATCTTGCATAATTTTTTTGTTTAACTAGCTTTGCATCTTTACACACCACCGATTAAGAACCTCTAAGGATGGGTCAAGAAAAGGCATATCCACATAGGACCATGCAAATACATATGATAATTCCTTTAAGAGTGATGTAAAGGTGCTTTTCTCTTATATTGATAAGGAGGCCCCTATTTTGAGGATACTGGGGTCTTCTGTCTGTGCCAATGTTAATATCAATAGTTTCCTCAATTAATGACGCTGATCCATTTTGGAGTGTTTTGGGAGCCGAAAGAAGTTAATCCATAGTCGATCTTGTTTGGGATTTTGGGAATCTTGGAAGAATTCTCAGTAAGAGCATCCTCATTGTAAAAATGGTAAGAGGAGTTGGGATGAGGGATATGAGATTGGGATTTAAGAGAGATGGAAGACTCCTATTTGCCAAAGTAGGCATCAATGTTTAAACACACTTGAAGCCTTTCTTATTATCGCCAACATGCATATTATCTCAAGTTCTCATGAACTCAAGAATTGCTTTGTCATTCTTAAATGAATTAAGAGAGGCATGTTCCAATTTTGGTCCCACTAAATAAGTGAAGGTTAGGCGAGAGAAAAATTGATGGCGAAGACGAAGGTGTCATGGAAGAGATTAGTGGCGACAAGGTCTTTGTATTGGTGATAAATGGAATTTGTTTCGAAGGTGTCTATGGCCTCCTCAGTTGTGTTGGTAGTATCACTAAGGTCATTCGCAGATACTCTCACCAGTGGTTGATACCCGAGTCCATGACCATCAAGGTTGGGGACCTCATTAAGGGGTTAAGGGACTCCTTGTTCGTTGCGACCTAGTCCTCGTCTAGAATAA
The DNA here is from genome assembly GCA_018340775.1 of Taxus wallichiana var. yunnanensis. Classification (NCBI taxonomy): domain Eukaryota; kingdom Viridiplantae; phylum Streptophyta; class Pinopsida; order Cupressales; family Taxaceae; genus Taxus; species Taxus wallichiana. Next base: position 785,365,291 of record CM031240.1, on the reverse strand, counting down.
CCCATGCGAGTCATTGTCCATTTTGGGATAAAAAATTTGTTATTGGAGAAACATGATGGTATAGAGTCATCGATAAGCCATGTGGTGTCATATGGTTCGAGGTAATCATCAACAAAATACCCAAAATGGATAAAAGTGGATGAGCCTAATGAATATTTTTGCCTTTTTTACAAATGTCGGGCCTACCACATTGTTTAGGTGATAGTGGAAGTTGTTTGATGCTAAAAGTTTGATATTCCCCGCACCTTGTAGATTTTAGCTTGAGCGATAGAGTAGGTGAAAGAGGAGAGGATATAGATGGCGTGGGTAAGATAGGGATGGATGACGACAAGGCATCGTGTGAGGTGGATGGAAAACTATCGGGTGAGACATATGAAGTTGTGAATGATGATGGAGATGGGGAGTGTGGTAGTACGGTTTTGGTTATAGGACAATAGAGTTCCCGTTAACCTTCTATTTTGAGTTCTTGGCAATATTGGAAGGGATGAGGGTCGCTGTGGATGGTGAATTCTATTATGACATGACCAAATTTGAAGCATTGATGTAACATAGATGGTACGACATGCATTTCATGAATCCATGGTCATCCAAGCAATAAATTATATGGGAACTGGATGTCCAAACGATGTGTACTAGGGTGGGGAGCACAACAAACCCAACATTGATAGGAAGATATAAAGTGCCCACTGATTTTCATTTAGTATTATCATATGCTTTAATGGTAATGATATCTTGTCTTAGATCCAATTCATTATACCCTAATCATTGGATGAGAGATAGGGTACAGAGGTTAACTCTATATCCGTTGTCCACTAATACACATTTAACGTGAGTGTGCTCAATATGTACCTCAATGTATAGAGGAAGATTATGCGTTGGGCCATGTAGTGGAAAGTTCTGTTGAGTGAAGGTGAGTGAAAGTGTTGGATGGGTATAAAGTTGGGAGACGAGGGATTGGAATTGAGTGGGATCGATGTCATTTGAAACATGATTTTATTAAAGGGGGCAATAAAGGATGTATTTTTGTACGGAGGATGTTTTGAGAAGATCCATAATAGATATTTGTGCAGGGGTCTTCTCAAGTTGTTCAATGATATTATATTGAGCTTGCATGGGGTAGATTTGAGGAAGATGGAGTAGCTCCTTGGACCACTACACGACTTCTATGAGTGGTAAATACACACTAGGGTTTTGTGAGGGGCCTTTGAATTTGATAGTAGCTACTGAGTACGGGTAAGATGGATGTGGCCAACAAGAGATTCATACTGAAATGGTATACGATGATAATTAATGTGGTTAGAATGGTGGGTGGATGATTCAGGGTTTTTTCTAGACTTCTATTGACCTTAATTTGAAGCATGGGTCTAACCATGATTAGGAAGTGGATTTTGATAGATCCCAAGATTCTGATTTTGGGAGGAGGAAGATGAATTGTCCTCGATTTCAATTTCACCTTGGTCAATCAAATCTTGGATATAATTCTTTAGTTTCATACTCCTATATGTAGTATGCCTTTTGATTTTGTGAAATTTGCAATACTCGTTCTCTTTGAATGACGAGGGCTTATGTCGAGAATCATAAATTGGTTGAGCTTGGGGAAAACCACCATATTAGCGGTAAAGTGATTACTTTATCAAGGATGGATTTTATAGACTCACCAAGGGCATTGTATGTTCTTTGTTTTGAGTCTTGGGTGGATCGAGGTTGTGCTTTGGGGATGGTTATAACAACAAATCTATGGACGTGATGGACATGCTTGGTTTCCATCAATCCATTGCTAAAAATATTTTTATTCTTATTGAAATACTTGGGCTTCTTGGATGTGGAAGGTTGATTGGATTGATTGTGATTGTCAAAGGAATATAGCTTAATGAGGCCTTTAGCGATAAGGGATTTTTAAATTTGCATTCCCTTCTCTATGATGTCATTAAAGGTATTAACACAATGGACTTGGAGATGGAAAGCTAACTCTTGATGGAGGTTGGTGATGAAAATGGTGACTAGTTACTTTTCAGGGATAGGCCATGGAATGCGACTCGACAAGGATCGCCATCATTGTAAGAAGGTTGAAAATATTTCTCCATTGCGTTTCTTAGTGTTTCATAGGTCGATCATGGTGACATTGTGTTCCACATTATAAGAGAAGTGTTTGAATTTTTTTCAGATAAGTCAACAAATGTAGTGATGGAACCTTTAGGTAAGTGAAGGAACCATTCAAGTGCGGGACCACCTAGACTTCTTGAGAAGAGTCTTAATAGGTAGGAATCATCATAGGCTACTTCTTGGCATAGCATATAAAAATCCTTAACATGCTCACGGGGATCTCCTTTTCCCTTATATTTTTCAAATTTAGGTGGTTTGAAGTATGGTGGAAAAGGGACCCATAGGATATCATGGTCAAATGGATAGGGAAAAAGTTCCTCAAACTTGTATTGTCGTCCCTATTTGCCGAGTTACAACCCCTGAAGTGTTTCCTTCATAGACTTTATTTCTTGCTCCAAGGTGGGTTCTTGAGGATCGATGGGTGGTGGATTGAAGTTGGGTTATTGGGAATGTTGTGATCCATGGTCATTTGATGGTTGTGGGCCAATTTTGAGGCTAATTAGGTGATCTGATTGCTCATTTGTTATAACTCGGGATAGTACAACTTTTGATACATGTGGATTATTGGAGTTCTCTCTACTATCTTGTCCATGTGCAACGCAATGGTTATTTTGGGTTACGATGATGTGGGGATAGTGGTCGTTGTTTAATGTAGTCACTTTAATCATGGAGGAGATTATAAAGTTGATTGTGTGTATAATCAACATGAATTTTTTATCCTATACGATACGGTTGTAGAAGAGAGTGTATTTTTTTATTGAAGATGATTAACTAAAAATAAGGATATTGGGGTAGTTAACATAATCTAGAATGGTATGTAAATATAGTAAAAAAATGTAGTAAAAGACTATAAAAAATGAACCAAACAACTATAAAAATTGAAATGCTAAACCTTAAAGTGCAAGAGGAGTTAGAAGGAACTCAACCGATTAGAGGAACTCACTGGATTGTGTCACGAGAGGTGACTGGAGAAACATGATGCAAGAACTACTATGTTCAAGCCTAAAAAAGGATGAATCTAAGCTATCTAACTAGACTGGAGCACCTGAAGGAGGAATAGGGTGCCTACAAGCATTCTCCGGGTCATTAGATTCGTTGCACTACACCATGTGTCGCCGATAATCCATGATGTATAGAAGACCTGAAAAGACCAAAAGAAGCATCAAAACCCTAAAAAAAGAATAATGCAAATGAATGGGCTAGACTAACCATAAGCGCCACAATAATGGGCTTACTAAATGAGTGTTGCACTACATTTCAAACCTAAATGTAGTTACGGTGAGTGTGTGCATCATGTGCCCTAGGTTCTTGTTAGTGTAAATTCACAACACCCCCAAAATGACCTATGGATATGATTTTCTAAGGCAAGGTCATTTGGTGTGAATACACAACATTGAGCTTTCCCAAAGTGTGGGACCTTTGCAAATGGGGAAAGCTCTTCGAGAGAAGGTTGGTTCCTCTTCCTAAACTACCGCCACAAGATATTCCAAGTGCGAGGCAAGCTAATCTAATCCTAATCTAACCATGCCAAGGAGAAAGAGAGAGAGAAAAGAGGGAAAAATAGAGCCTACACTAAAACGGTGATACACCGAGAAGGAAAATATCGAACATCTATCAAAGCGCCATGGAACAAGAAGAGGTGAGTAATGGAAAGGATGGACAAATGCATCACAAAAACAAGGATAAATTTCACACAATTTTTTTCCAAAACTCTATGAACACAACTCCAAAACCTGCAATGAAGAGAGGCAAGAAGAAGACAAGCAAAATGAGCAAGGATGGACAAATGCATCACAAAACACATTTTTATTGCTCCAGAAGTTTGCACAAAACATAATTTTACTGGTAAGAGGCAAAAATCCTTTACAGAGCAAGGGAGGAGGTTCAACCTCCATTTTTGACCCTGGGGAAGAAAATAAGGGAGAGGCAGAGAAGAATGATGAACAACTTGTTACAAATGAGCCAAACCGGTTTTTACCATCGAAAGCGAGAATGAAGGAAATGTGGAAAACACGGGCAAATCAATTTAAAAATCCAACCACTAAAAAATCCCTTCAATATCACCTGTAAAGTGATGGGATTCATGGAAAACCCATACGCTAAAGTACATTGCTCTGCAGAGCAAGAAAGAGGCCCATACTTCATTAATTTTGGTGGTTGGGGGTGTTTTCTGCATTTCTGCTTGCAGAGACATTTTCCTATTTTTCTCCTAAAATCTCCATCAAAAATAAAAATTTAACCCTCCATCATGTAGAGGATTTCAACATCTTTCCAATGATATAAAGAACGCAAAAATCTCGAGCTTGAGATCGAAAGTTATGCCCCTCTGAAGATTTAGGGCAAAAATAGCAATTTTAGGGAAAAATTGGGTTGGCGGGCCGAAACTTGAAAATTTTCCATTTTTTGAATTTGGGAAAATGTCCCAAAATTCCCCATGCCCCACCGCTCCTCTGCCATGTGGTGCTTTCCCATTCATTGATGGAAATGTGGGCTCAAACCTCGCTTTTCCCCTTTGATTTTTTATTGGGAAAAATTCCCAAATTTTCCCCGCGCTCCGCCGCTCCGGTGACACGTGTCGGCTTCTGGTTGCTTGGTAGGGGCGCACTTCTTTTTCTCCATTTGTGCCTCTATCGCTTTGGCAAAAAACCAAAGTTTCCTCCGCGCCTCCGACTCCTGCCACTGTCATGGACGTGCATGGAATATAATATAATCTCTCCCTATTCTTTTGTGATGCAGATGAACCATTCTTGTCGTTGTGATGGAGCTAATGGATGTAAATGATCTCCAAATAGACATGCAACTCTAGGTGGATGATAGTAGTGACTAGTGTTTGGTCCCTCATTATGGTCTCATAACTTTATATTTATAGGGTTCTCTTGATCTAATTTTTTAATTAACCCCAAAATGAGTGAACCACAAAAATATAAGAAGATGAAATGAATAGAAAGTGCCCAAAAGATGGCGGGAAAGTTAAAAAGGATCGGGGCACCCATGGTGGGACCAGGTGCCCATGGGCACCCCAATACTAGCTTGGGCACCAAATTTGAGGCTAAAATAATGTGAAGTGATGAAATCTGATTGGGCATGTGGATGTAAGAGGTCGAAATGAAAAAATAAAATAAAACAAGATGGACAAAAGATGGGGGTTAATTAGTACTTTCTTCACTCAATAACCTTTTAAATAGTAGTATGAAACCAAGATTAAATAATATCTAAAGTGCATGATTTTGTGACTACATTTTCCCCCACTTTATGTTGGTGAGTGGAAATCTTGGTAACATAAAGTAGATAGAGATGCGTACCTGATGTCCATGAAGATTATATTAAAAAATGTTGAAGGACTAAACAAAGCGTGGAATGAAAAAAAGATGATGGAGCATGGAAACTAAAGATGAAAAAGCAAAAAAAAAGTGATGAGAGTGAACCTAGGGTGGAAAACGCGTGTGTAATTTGATGTGTGTGATGTACCTGCATGGTTAGTATGGTGTGTGATGTCGCGAAATGTTTTTGTTTGTTGTTGTTGTTATTGCCCCCATTTGACTGCTTATTTCTCATATATGAATGACCTGCAAGGAGAAAATGATCAAGTAGTCAAATATGTATGTATGTATGTGTAAAAAACAATGTAAAAGACACATGTATATGAATGTATGAAAAATGTGAATTAAAATATGTAAATGAAAAAGTGTAAATGGAACATGTGCACCTGATCCATGTTGAGAAAGAGAGTGTAGAAGGATATCATGTACTTGCCGAGGTTTTTGGGTGATCAATGCACCATAGGACGAAGAAGTGTAGGGAGGAATTATTTGTATCCTCCAACCTGTAACTACTTACCTGAATGTGTGTGAAGAGATATCTATATGTCCTTGTTTTTGGGTGATCTGATGCCATTGGCCGAAGAAGTGTAGGAGGAATTCCATTGTATCCTCAACCTTTAACTACTTCCCAGAATGCTAAGGACTACCATGTCCTATAAAATTTGTTGTGTATGGGGTTCGTAGAATGGTCTGAACCCACTCATTTATATGTAACCCATAATGCCAAGGGCGAAAAGTGCATTGAATTGAACCGGTGTAAATGCATTGTGTAGTATGTAAAACCCCAAATGATGCCCCCTCTTTGGGGGTGCATGTGACGTCATTGATAGGAGAATGTGGCCCCAAAAGAGGACCAACCGCATGAACTCTAAAATTTTCCCTTGAGGGGAAGGGAATGTGCTTGGTAGAAACCAAGGCACACAAAAAAATAAAAGGCTAGCCAAAGACAAGTGTTAGTAAAAAAAAGCATGCATGTATAAAATGCAATGTAAGCTATGAAAATAGTGTATAAACTACCAAACAAATTAATGTAAACATGCAAGAAGAAAAGTAATCACAAAAATTGGGATGCAAACATGGGACATCACTCACGATGTCGCAAGACACAAGGCCATCATGGCCGCATAAAAAAAAACAAGTGTGCACACCAAACATAGGGCAAGGCCCGCAAACAAGAAAACAATAGAAAAGTAATGTAACAAACAAGTATGGAAGAAAATATCCCTGCATAACAAATGTTGCACATGAAGCACCCATTAACATGTTAGAAAGATAACTAGTATGTAAAAGCATGTATAACCAAGTAATGTAAAGTGCTAAGTATGAAATGAAACAATAACACCTAGAGAGAGATGAATGTGGATGCCCCCAATGACTAGTGTAGGAAGGGTAGAAGAAGGTGAGCATCGTGTTGCATGTAAGAGACCTATATTTGTGATCACAACTAGAAAAAGACATGAATGTGCATGTGTGGATGGTATAGATAAATGACATATAAGTAATCTAACTAGCATGTGTAATAAAGTGACCATGAACAAAAAAAAGTAAGTAAGAGTAAAAGCAACCATAATATGTAGTATGTTGTGGATGGATGGAATGGAATGCAAAATGGATGATAGGAGCCGCATGCCCCCGAGTGAATGGAAATGTATGAAGTGAGGTTCATTTGGTTTTTCCCCCTCAGCAATCAAGAATGAACCGTAAACAAGAGTGTGTCATCGGGAAATGGTGAATAGTGTGTGTTGTGTCTAGTGCGTTATGATGAATGTGTATATGTAGTGATGATGATATGATATGTGACATATAGAAGAGATGTGCGTGAACCTTATAGCCTAAGCATATATCATGACAAGATGAATGTATGAGTGATGATTTAGCCTAAAGAATATATCACTAAAGATGAATAGAGTAAGTGATGATGTAGCCTAAGCTAAAGTGTATATCACTAAAGATGAATATAGGGATGAAAGTGATGTAGCCTAAACATGTGATGAATGTAATTTCCATTTGATTTTAAACCCTGATGAAATGATTGATGTATGATAAGGAACTAAATTACGTCATAGGGTAGTAACCTAGTAGAAATATATGATGATTTAATATGCGTGATGATAACAAAACCATGATAATGATATAATGTGTCCATTTGATTTGTAAATGCAAGATGTGAGTATGGAAGGAACTAAATGTGTATAGGATGTGAGTAATATGTATGTGTATGATAGAATAACAAGTGTAAGATGATGTACGATGTGGTATGTAAAATTGTAGATGTAGTGTAGAACATAAAAGTTTTGTATATGTATGATGAAGACTGTAAGTATGTAGGATATGTAATGTGTAAATGATGTAGTATAAATGCTAATGATATATGATGTATGATGTATATAGATGTATGAAAGGTGAAAATATGTAGAATAAAATATAATGTATGATGTATGATGTGAGATGTATGAATAGACACAATGTGTAATACCTATAGTGCAGTGTGTGGGGTTCATGTGTAGTAAGCCCTCAATAGTCAAGTGTGAACCAAAGCACAAGAGTGTGTCATCATGGGTAATGATGATGCTAAAATGTAAAATGATGATGATTATATGAATATTCTATGATGATATGATGCAATGTAATAGAGATGAGATATGATGATAATATGAAGAGAGGGGGGATGTGTTAGATGTTATGCCCCCAAGTATGTACGTGATGGAGGTCTAGTCAAAAGACACTAAGTGGATCAATGTATGGAGTATTTTCCTTAACAAAAGTGATGGGATGTGATAGAGGAGTATGACCATCAGATGGTTCATCATCATAGTAAGCTTCATTGGATCCCAATCATCAACATATGTAGGGTCTATAGTGGATGTTGGAATTACAAGTTTAAATTTAGGCGGTGATTGATTTGATGCATTGATGGTGATGTGGTAGATACCTTTAATGGAGGTAGTGAGATCATCCTTAAGAGGAGGTTGTTTAGTTTGACTTGGTAATACAATAGATGACTTAGTAAGAGGACGTGATTTAGAGAAAAAATTAAGAAGTGATGACTTGTTTTGATTTGGTAATGTTGTAGAGGACGAGATAGGAAGAGGTGGTGAACTAATTTTGAGAGGTTGTTGCTTATGTTGACTTGGTGATACCATAGGTGGTTGCTTAGGACATCTCTTGACTAACTCGAAGAATGTGCATGAGAAGTGGTATGGTGATGCTCATTAGATGTAGAAGGAGTAGACTTAGGATCCCATTGAGATGTAACATGATGTTGGGTAGTGAATGAGATAAACCCTTGATGCTCAAGATGTTTGACTCTACATTGTAAAGGCATAACAATCATTGTCATTATGTCCATTGATTGATGATAATTGCAATATGGATGACCCTTGATACTTTGTTATCGATAAGGAGGATAGTAATGAGTAGGTGGAAAAGTGATCAATTGATGACTAAGGAGCACAATAAGAATGTCATGTTGCTTAGTATTACGCTCAAATATGAGAGGCTCAAGTAATGGCATGACTTGAGGTTCAACTATATGACATGTAGTGGACATAGATTGAAGAGGAGATGTAGAGGGAGAAAAAACATGAGCTTGAGAAGCGTCCTAAGTTGTTGGATTTCAGATTTGAGAGATGTGATTGTGGATTCCATAGCCATAAATTTATCTTGAAATAAATCATGTAAAGCTTGAATTGAGTCCAATAGGGGTTGATTAGATGGAGATCACTAGGGTCATTAAATAGACAAGTGAGCATATGACTTAGTTTGTGTGGCGGCATATTGTCATCATAATACTTGGTGTCTAGGATTTTTTCAAAACAACTTGACAATTGGGATATCTCTTAAGTAAATCAGATAAAGAAACTTGAACTTTGGGAGCCATGATAGAGGAAAAATGAGGATCCTAAGCATGAAAGACGTCGGGTTCACCAAAATGATTAACTAAAAATAAAGATATTGGATAGTTAATCTAATCTAATCTAAAAACATGTAAATATAGTAAATAAATGTAGTAAAAGACTATGGAAAATAACACAAGAAACTATAAAAATGGAAATGCTAAACCCTAAAGTGCAAAGAGAGTTAGAATGAACTCATATGATTAGAGGAGCTCTTGGATTGTGTCAGTAGAGGTGATTTGGAGAAATAGGAAGAAGAGAATACTATGTCAGAGGCATTGAAAAAGGATGGATATGAGCTATCTAATAGGATTGGAGCACTTGAGAGGAGGACTGAAGGACTCTGGGTACTCTGGTCTATAGAATGGGTGCCTTAGTCTATGTGAAAAGATTCAAAATTGAGTTTCACAAGTCTGGTAGGTGGTCTAAAACCCTCATTGTGTGTCGCACATAGATTTGCACTATGCCAGTGTGATTGATAATCCAAGATGTATAGAAAGACTATAAAAGACCAAAAGAAGTATCAAAACCCTAAAAAATAAGAATGCAAATGAATGGGTTAGACTGACCTCAACTTCCACAACAATAGTGGGCTTACTAACTGAGCATTGCACTACATTTCGGACCCAAATGTAGTTTTGGTGTGTGTGTGCATCATGTTCCCTAGGTGCTCTTGTCAGTCACACTTTGTGAAGTAGCAAGAAATAACTAGATGTAGAAAATGTAATAGAATGTGTGCATGGAATAGAATAGAATCCCTCCCCTATGCTTGTGTGATGCAGATGAACTACCTTGTCCTTGTGATGGAGCTAATGGATGCAAATGATCTCTAAATGGATGCAAACTCTAGGTGGATGATAGTAGTGACTAGTGCTTGGTCCCTCATTATGGTCTCATAAACTTTATATTTATAGGATTATCTTGATCTAATTTCATAATTAACCCTGAAATGGATGACAACTAAGAAAATAAGAAGCTGAAACAACTAAAATTGCCCAAAAGATGACAGGAAATTTAAAAAGGATTGAGGCACCCATGGTGGGACCAGGGTGCCCATGGGCACCCCAGTTGAGGCTAAAATAATGGGAAGCGAAGAAAGATGACTGTACATGTGGATGTAAGAGGTTGCGAATGAAGAAATAAAATAAAACAAGACGGCCAAAAGATGAGGGTTAAATAGTACTTTCTTCACTCAAGAATCTTCTAAATAGTAGTATGAAACCGGGATTAAATAATATCTAAAGTGCATGATTTTGGGAATGACTGAAATAAAATAAAACAAGATTTATTTTCTTCTTCTTTCCATGAAATATGTGCTAGAATCGTTGTTAATTACCCGGTGTTGAACACAATTTCTTCATCGTATCCTTGATGGAGATGTTCTTTTGCGTTGACATTATAATAATTGTGATGAATATGTCATGTTATATGTTATGGTTGATATTTTCATCATCATTTCCTGATTGGGATCGAGTAGGAATTATCCTAGGTGCCATGAGACCCTAGTGGTATTAAGATGAGTGGATGGGATGAAGATGTGATAAGTTGATAAGAGATATGTGGGATGAAGAAAAGATAAGATCTCGTATTTGACTAGTATATAATCTTAATAATCGAGCCTTGTTTTTAGGATGGAAGAATTTAAGAAGGTATTAAGAGAACAAAAGAAGGATTTATCTTGTTAACAAAGGGATTTGGATGTGCCTTGATATTAAGGGCTTAGAAGAATATGATAAGTGATAAGGATATTTTGTCTCGTATGGAAGGTTTTCGATTAGCAAGATTAGGTTAGTTGTGTTAATAAAATATTTTATATGGAATGTATGTATAGTTTTGATTGAAGATGTAAGATGATGTAGTGGGAAAGATATGTGATATGAAAGGTTTTGGGAAAGATATGTGATATGAGAGCTTTTAAATTTTATTATTGGGGTGAATAGTGTCCCTCTTACCCATTTACGTGCTTAGGTAACCTGGGGCACGTTTGCGTCACCAACTATCCCCTTGGGATATTATCCAATCTGTGATTTAATCACCTATCTCTAAATTTAATTCATTTCATCATATCTTGCCCATGGGTAATTAAATAATTAAATATTTAATTACGCTTCTTCCCATGCATCTTAATCACTTATCTACCCCAAATTTATTTTACCCATGTACCACATCTATTTTAATCTTCCCTAAGCGGGATATTTTCCCGTAGTCGGATAAGCCTTTTCTTTCTCGAATCAATCAATTAAGGCACCTCGGGAGTCTTTTCCGCGATCGGCGCCGACCCATATGGTGGCGCCGATTTTCTAGAGCGGCGCCGATTATAAAAGAAGCCCGAACTCGGTTCTAGGGACCGGAAAAGAGCGAAGAGACCGAAAAGAGGCGAGCGAGTGAAAGGAAGCACTTACGCACGAGCGAGAGAGTGAGAAAGAGATCTTCTTAGCATCAATTGTCTCGGTTAGGGCAGATCTGTCCTAATCAATCCCTGAGAGAACACCGTTACTCTGCCGTATCATATCAACACCATACACCATTATCTATCATCGGTGACTCTGTTCAGCGTCTCTCCATCTTCGGCACATCCTACGAGACAACATTCACCTTAGCGATCCCGAATCTCGCCATGCAGTCCACGATTGGTCGATCGCCTTGATTGACCGATCTTATCGATCGGCGTCGATCGGTCGATCCCGATCGCCGCCCGATCGGTCCCGATCGCCGCCCGATCAAATCGATCGCGCCGATTCTACACGATCGGCGCCGATTTCCCTGAGACGAGGTAAAGGTCACGAGGTAACACAAATTAGCATTATTTCTCGGTTCCTTGTTTTACGTACTTCTGTCTGCTAACATTGAGGGTTACATTTTATTACTGATCGAGAGAATCTAGTCTTTATTTACATCTTTTATCATGTATCTTGCTTTTCTTTATTGAAAAGCGTGGTGACATCCGCGAGGAAGCTTATCGCTTCTCGGACCCGCTTCTCGGGCAGTCCACCCATATATCTTCTAACGCCATCTTTTTCTGTCAAGCACCGGTGTTTTGCAGGTTACTCGGATCTATTGTGCGAATTGCTCGTGTGCGCCCGTCTTATCTACATCGACTTCCTCATCCGTCTACATCTTCATCAGGTATCTATTTCATTGAGGTTTTTCAGGGTTTTTGTGTTTAGTTTGGTGCATTAACTTGGACAGGTAACAAGCACGAAATTCTTGATCTACATTCTGGCACGCCCGGTGGGACATGAACCAAAGTCCCTTATTGGTAAGTTCATCTCTTTTCTAGTTTTGAACTTTGTTCCTTTTCTTCACTGATTTCTATCAGTCCTATTTGAACATTTCTGTTCATCATTTCAATCTTGCTTTTAGGCGAAGTCATTATCTTGAAATTTTTCTATTTTCTTAAAATAGAAATTTTTCGTTTCGCCATTATCTGGATGTATCTTTCCGGATCTTGTTTGTTGTTTGCTTGATCCTTTCTTGCGGAGCACTTTGCTTGTTCGTGGGATTGTTCGAGGGGAAGAGCTCAACAACGCGCTTTTTGAAGTCCACACACCTTGGAGAGCTAAAACTACAGGTATTCCTCTTTTTCGGTGTTTTCTCCTTTTTAGGTTTTCTTTGTTGGTTGTTTATCACATCAAACACTTCAGATTTTGGTGCTTAAAAAGAACCTAATCGCATTTGGGAAAGAACTTGTTTGAATTGTCTTCATCGAAATCAAACATTTCGTTTTAAGTGCTTAAAAGAACCCTTTCTTTTTCATTCTTTGCATGCTTTGTCATCTAGTGTTAATTAGGTTGGAAAATTGATCAAAATCGGTAGTGACACTATTTGATTTTTATTTTTTCACCCTTGCACACAAAGCCAAAATCACTAGGTATAAAGCATCTAAACAAAACTCCTTCCCTGGCCTCGCCTACTTGGAAGTGATATCGAGAGGAAGAGCCTACGCGGTACTCGGGCCGCGCTATAAATTCACGAAAGATTTTGGTATATATTGGCAAAGCACCCGACTCCCTTATCGCAGCGGTGTGTGAAGTGCGGGGGTAGGCCCCTATATCAAGCCACGTACCGGTCTTTTACTGAAGTGCCTTCGGGACTCCTCACCAAACATTACCCAAACCATCCCTAGTTTGGCTATCGAGTAGTTCTGTTAAAAAGCCTTCCCTAACATTTTCATTTCTTAAAAGCATCAAAATTTAAAGGAGATAATCACTTGCTTGTTGCTTGAACTATTTGTGCATTAGTTAAGACAATCTTCTTTCTTGCTTGTTTATGCGGCTATCACCCGTTCACAATCTAGGAAAATGGCCCAACGAGGTTCCTTCTTCCTCAGAAATCACCACCGGCGTGGATGTTTGGCACCCCTCAATCTTCCTCGGGACCCTTTGTTAGTGGGTTCCCCCTCATGGTCGTATAATCCTTTCCATCAAGCCAAAACAATCCCATCACGTCCGGCTTCTCCTAGTCCATCAGAAATATCTTCTGACTCAGAGTCTATTCCTCGCGGGGATCCTGAATTTCAGGCTCTCCTTGATCGCAATCCGGTAGCCCTCATGGACTATCCCAGTACACAAGTCGATCAAATATCGGCCAAGACCCACCGATCCGACAAGTGTACAATTATCCTCGCGGATCATCCCAGGCCTCTTTAGAGCAGTTTGCACCATCTCTCTTGCCTCGAGCCACGGAGAAGGGTGAGGCCCCTATGCCTCCCTTTTCTCTTCCACCTACCATGTCGACTAATTCTCAATTAGTCTTACCTATCCCTAACAACTTTGCAGCTACCTCGACTATTCCACTGACCCATTTACGAGAGGTCTTACGCCCTGCTTTATATAGTAAATTAAATACGCACATCCGCACATTGCCGTCGATTCGTACATGCCCTCTATCGTTTCTCAAGGTCAATACCTCTTCATGAGCTGACCCCCTCAGAATAGGCGGTTGGCTCCTACTTCTCGTCCTCAGGGGTCTTTCTTCCGATATTCCAGCTCTTTGTGACATTCGCCCATCCTCTAGTATCGGCACCCTTGATACCTAATTCAGCGATAGAAGGCCCCTTTCGGGTCTTGTTCCCCAACATGACCAATCGACCAACACTCATATTCCTCGATCTATCCGATCAATCAACCAACATAGGAGTCCACCCGATCACGGGCTCCATCAGTCACCTGACCTTTATTTGCTCGACCACTTATTATCTCGCGACTGCTATCATGAAAGTGCCTGACAAATACCCCACCGGTGTCACCCGAGAACACTGGTTATTCCTCTTATAATCCTATCCAACAACGGATGAATCCCCCATTGACACCTCAACCACACCCACTACTTGCTTCTCATATAGGACAAACCAATGTACCTCCTCCCCGATCGGATGTGGTTCAATTTCTCTTGAAAATTGCGAGACTTGGAAGCCTCCAAAAGGAGCCCGCCCTTCATACTCCTTTGAAGAAGTATGCAATGAACCCATTCATCCTTCGGTGGCTTTTAAGCCTTATCCTCCCCGATGGGAACTTCCCAAATTCTCAAAATTTCATAGTCGGGAAGACCCCCTGACAACATCTGCGAGCATTCAAACATGCTTGCTACCTCATTGTCCAAGATCGGGAGCTCATGCTCCGTACCTTTCCTATGTCTCTAGCGGGTCCGCTTTGGGTGTCTGATAATATTCCTCAACATTCATTATTTTCTTTCTCTCGATTGGCCCAAATGTTTGTTGAGAACTTCTCGATAAATATTGCCCATAAGATCTCAATCACGAGATCTTTCTGACATTCGCTTGATTTGACGATGAGTCTATTGCGAGACTTTGTCGCTCGTTGGAGAGGATAATAATCGACCAATTGTCCTTCTCTCTTCCTCAATCACAACAGATCGAGCTGTTCACCCGATCTTGCGCTAGTCACAT
The DNA here is from genome assembly GCA_018340775.1 of Taxus wallichiana var. yunnanensis. Classification (NCBI taxonomy): domain Eukaryota; kingdom Viridiplantae; phylum Streptophyta; class Pinopsida; order Cupressales; family Taxaceae; genus Taxus; species Taxus wallichiana. The sequence goes on along the minus strand of CM031240.1, from coordinate 785,350,064 downwards.
TTCTTCCACGTTAAGAATCCAAACTTTCCACACCTTGAAGAAGAAGCCTTCTGATAGCGCATGAGCTCGAATCTCGTGCCATTGAACAAGAAAACTAAAACTTCGCTCCAAATCTAAACCCGATTTCTCTCGGTTCACCAAACCAAATTCTTTTCCTCCTAAAGATAAGAATCAAGGGTCCACAATCTTATCGTATTAAAAACATCGAGAGCCGATAGTACTCTAATCAACCACCACGAAGAGACCCTTCATCACGCTCGAAAAGGGGCTTCATCATCTCGATCCTTCGCTCCATTGGGGGAATCATATGCCTCCATCTTAGGAAAAATGTTGGAAGTTCGCATGATCGAACTTCCACCCATTAGAATATTGATGAAAGTCGAGAACGTCCTTTGTGAGTACGAGAGAAAGCGATTTTTGCCACTATCATAGAACCCGAGGGTCATGACATCGAGCGATGTCGGACTTTCAAAAATCTTGTCCAAAAATTCATTGATAAAGCGAGCTTATTACGGATAACCCAAATGCTCCCCCAAATCAAGCATTTGGGCGTTTTCAAACAACCCTTCCCCAATCATGCCCCAAATCATAATTCTTGAGAATCTCAAAAACCAAACACCCACACTATCGACTTCATTTCTCTTGAAGAATCCGCACACGAAACCACATCATCTACAAGCGCAATGACAATCGAATCAGAACCCTCTTCCACTTCACCAATCTTTGGAATTCCTCCATCCTCGGATAACCCATCTTTGGATATTCCTACATTGCTAAACACGGAGTCATCTCTCTCCGCTCCTTTGTCAGATCTCCCATCCATACCGAGGCAGTGTCTTCCTCATCTGTCTCATCATCGGACATCCTTTGATGCTCGAGGCAATTACATCCCTTGAGTTTCCACTTGAGACACATCATCTACTACATTGCTCCCATTCCGGCTCTGACTATGCCCTTGATAAACATCCCTATAATCGTCTTGAGCTTCGGTGAAAGTGTCCTCAACTTTGACTCTTCCTATCTCTTTTCCTATAGTAGTTCCACCCATGATCACTACACCAAAAGTGGTCCCTTCATGAGGAACTTCTTCATCACTTACTTCTTCCATCACTAATACTACTTCACCTATTCGGGAAAAATCAAAAAAGTAACACCAACACACTGCACACTCGATTCCTCAACCTAAACGCGCAATGACCAAAATCTAACATTATACCATCGATATCTCCCCATTTGCTTCCTCGAAAAAGGTTCTGATCACCTTATGACGTTGAAGTTGTCACCATCCACGAAAAGGGAAGCCCATATTCGGACCATCAAAACTCTCGGTGTTCTTCCACAAAAATCTCTCTCACGCCTCATAAGCGATTAGATTTGCCCATTTGAGAAGGCATCTTCTTCTACACACCTATCAAAGTCATCATCTTCTTCTTCATCAACATCCCTAAAAGTAGACTTACCTACGAAAAGATGCCACTTCTTCTATCAAAATCCTCATCTTTGTTACCAAAAATCAAGACACCCTATCTTCCTCCAAATTCACCTATTTTGGGAGCTTCTTCCTCTTCAAACCGACATTATCTAAATCATCAGTAAATCCGACTAATGACCCCCTTTGTCTCCAAAAACCGCAAAAATTATCGCATCTCCATCCTCCTCAAAATCTATCTTAGGGACTCCTCCTCCACGAAGACAATCATGTCTCATTTACTCCCATCAAGCACCCAAATTGCTCCTCAGAATGTCCAAACAAATAAGAGGATCCCTAATAAAAAGCTGTTAAACCTAACATGCAAGTTCTTTTACCCGTGGTCGGTTAAGGTAAAAGAACCATCTCATATCTCTATCCTCATCTTCGTCTACGGATTCTACACGAAATCCTTCATCAACTTATCAATCTTCAGCCATAACCCTTCCTCGATTAAGCCTTATAACCCCGAAGGAGTGAAACCTACGGTTTAACTACGATCGATTTGTGCTTACCACCGTACTCAGGTCATGACAACTTTGAAGGATGTAAAGCTCTTGAGCCGTTGTCGAGAACCTTACGGAAGAAAGTGACCTCTTGTTGGAGGAGGAACAAGTACCTCTGTTACCCTAGCCTCATCAGAACCTCAACCATCCATTCGGACCTCTAGTGGTTCCACTCCACTTGATCTCCCTCCTTCCCAAATTGACACAATCCATATCGCCACTAGAACCCAACATTATCATAACCCATCTTCATCTCAACATCTAGACCACGGGTTGTCATTTACTGCAGCCCCGAAGGCGTGTCTCCTTCCTCATGCCCCACGACCCAAGGTCTCCATTCGTCTTTGCACCTCGGACTCAAGTTCCGTGTCAGTTGAGAGAGTGTCATGAAGCAACTCACCCAAGCTCGGTCAAAATGTCTCTTTTTGACCTCATCCAATCCTCTCCACAACATCGCGAGGCTCTAATCGATGTCTGCGTCGCATCGCGATAAATTCCGATGAGCCCCTGACCCTTCAGTGGGTTGTTGGATTGAATGGTCCATCGACCATAGCCATTTCTTTTGAGGATTGAGAAATTCCTCATCTTTCTTGAGAGGATTTGGAGGCTCCTCTCTTCATCACGAGTCCAAGTCAATAACTTTGCCTTAAAGCGTGTTATGATCGATAGTGGAGCTGCTCTCAGCGTCATCTCTTCCCACACATTCGAACAACTTAAGTTACCTAAGAATGTGGTGTCACCTCCGCCTTTCGCCCTTCGATCATTTAACGATCAGCTAGCAGTCACTCTAGGAGGCGTGGTCTTACCCATCGAGTAGGTAAAAGGCTGCTCCATGAACTCTTCTATATTGTCGAAGGAAAATTCCACTATAACATGATCCTTGGGCGCTCTGGGTTCGCGCTTGATGCATTGTGTCCCATCCACCCTCCATCGATGCCTAAAATATCAATATGAGGGCAAAATCTACACCCATCCAGGAGATCCTTTTCCATACTGCGATGCAATGCGACATGACCCACAAGCGCGCCTTTAAAAGAAAATGCATCTTCTCGGATGGGGCTTCATCTTCTTCCATACCTGCTGACCAAACTACAGTTGCGAAATCGGAAGAGACATTGCGGCGTTTCTCACTAGGAGAGCTTCCTCTCTTTTCTTTCGATGCCCATCTCAAACCTAATGAGTATGGTAGACCCGACAAGCAACTTTGAATATCAATCGGGTCTCGGTCGCATCGTTACCATTGGTTTGCCCAATCAGCGAGACCAATTTCATCTACGGTGGTCTTGATACACCTCATTATTGTCAGGATTCTCCTCCAGAGCCAAACCTTACCTAACGGGGTTTGATTATCTCTGAGAATCCACGTTTGCAAAAACTTATCTATATCGATGCGCGTGGAAAGGTTTTGGCCTTGGAAAATATGAACAAGGTATACATGACCTCAAATCCATTCCTACTCTCATGCCACACCAAAAAAGTTTGGTTTGGGATTTAAACCCATTTCAAAAGCCACATCCTTTATTCTTGATGAGCCTCTTCCCCTCTTGAAGAACCATCTTCCCCCACCAAATCGAAGCATCACTTGATGTGGACGATGACATTTCCATCCCACCTTTTTTTTTTTTTTTTGATCAATACCATTTCCTTGGGACCTTTAGTCTATGAGACTACAATCGGTGCATACCATATACCATTAATCTTCCTGAGATAGTTGGAGGCGACTCTCCTACTATCGACACTATCCTTTGTGCGGATGGCGACTCTGTCCTCACCTATCAGAGGGCGGAGGATTCATATCTTCCCAAAACCATTCCTTCGACACGTCTGCCCTTCTCAGCGAGGCCACTATCGACCTTAATATAGGGACTCTGAAGACCCTCGCATCATTAAGGTCGGCCCGATCCCTTGATCCACAAGAATTGGGGACTTTACTACTTTTCTTTCCGAACATCGTCAAGCCTTTGCTTGGTCATACGAGGATATGCGGGACTCGATCCGATATTGTAGTCCCAATGATATCGTTACCCTTCCCAACATCAAACCAGTCAAGCAAAAATTACGTAAAATGCACCTAGAGTAGCCCTTCTTGTTAAAGAAGAATTACAGCGCTTGCTCTCGGCTAACTTCATCGACCCATCGATTATCCATGATGGGTGTCGATGTAGTACCGATAACTAAGGCTCTTTGGGAAGATTGAATTTGTACCGACTTAGGGATCTTAATCGCTTTGTCGAAGGATGATTTTCCTCTTCCTAATATCGACCAACTCGTAGATTTAGCTGCGGGTCATGAAATGCTTTCTCTTATGGATGGTTTCTCTGGATATAATCAAATCCTCATCGCACCCGAGAAGACCCGACCAGCATAAGACTTCCTTCATAACTCCTTGGGGACCTTTTGCTTTATCGTGTCATGCCCTTCGGTCTTAAGAAGCAGCCGGAGACTGACTTATCAGCGAGCGATGACCTACATCTTCCATGATCTTTACACAAAGCGCAGAGGATTACGTTGCGATCTCCTCGCGAATCAAGCGTCGTCGGGAGCATCTTTTCATCCTTGCACCTCTCTTTGAGAGGCTTATCGCTTTTGTCTTCGTCTAAATCCATCTAAATGCGTGTTTGGCGTCCTCTTTGGTAAACTTTTAGGGTTTATCATTTCCATCGAGGGTATTGAAGTGGACCCCAAAAATAAAAGCCATCCTTGAGATGCCTCCCCGTCAACCAAAAGCGACTCGCATGAGTCTCGAGGGCGTCTTGATCGGTCGTCGTTTTATCTCCCGATTGTCGGACCGTTGTCGACCTTTTCACCATCTTCTCGTAAGAATGTTCATTTCAAATGGGATGAGCATTGCCGAAAAGGCCTTTGATGATCTCAAAGCTTATCTTCTTTCTCGCCCGTGCTTACACCTCCACGCGAGGAGCCTTTCTATCTTTATATCTCTGTGGTGACCATGCTCGGGAGCCATGATTTCGCATCGGGACACTTGTGGTAAAGAACAAGTATCTATTACATCGATCGCACCCTCATGAGTATGAGACACGTTACTCAGGGGCTGAAAAACTATGTTGCGCTCTCTTCTTTGCAACTTCTAAGCTTCGTCATTATCTTCTTAATCACAAAACTTACATCGTCACAAATGTCGATCCCCTCGAGACAATTCATGCAAAGCCTTATCACATGATGATCGCATCACTCGTTGGCTTATGCTCATGTGAGAATTTGACCTCGAGTTTATCCATAAAAAGGCTATCGAGGTCGGGTTATTGCGGATCAACTAGCTAGTGCTCCTCTTAGGACACTCAAGACCCCCTTGCTCGATTCCCAGATGAATTTATTCAACAAATCGATTTTGGTCTATCTCCATTTAAAGTAAAGCTCTTCTTTGATGGATCGAATGCGTGAGGGGAGGTGCGGGTTTCGTGATGATTCCTCCTTGGGAGTACGCCTATCCCGATCGCACAAATTGAACTTTGAGTGCACCAATAATATGGTGAGTCTGAAGCTCTTGTCTTAGGACTTCAAAATGCCATTAATCTCGGCGCTCGTCGTATTGACATCTTTGGTGATTACGAACTCATCGTTAATCGAGTCACGGGTGTCTATCGATGCAAGAATGATATCCTTCAAAAATATCGCGACATTGTTCTTTTGACTCGATCTTTCGATAAGTTCACCATCGATCCATTCCTCGTCTGCCAAATCGATTCGCGGATACCATGGCCTCATTAGCATCCCTTATCCGCCTTTTGCGAAGACTCGCGTCTTTATGTGGGTGTGCGGCGATTAGATCAACCATCTTATCTTGACGGACTAACCCGATCAATCTTTGTCACTGACCCATACTCGGGATGAGTGGTATCAGAGATAGTTGATTATCTATCTCATTCGGTGCTTCCTCAGATCGACTTCCGATGGTAGAAGGTCTTTTGTCAGCCAGCGCTAATCGCTATTCTATCTGGCGGGATTCTTCTACAAAGCGGCTTTGATGGTATTTTGCCGATGCCTCAAAACCCATGAATCATCTAAAGCTATTCGGGAGGTCCATGACGGTATCTGTGGTGGACATTTTAGTGGTTTATTGTGTGGCTAAGCGCATCTTACGTTTGGGATATTATTGGCCTTCTCTTAATCAAGATTGTTGTGAATACACTAAGAAATCGTCAAGTGTCGGCAACATTCCAATCTCACGCACGTCCCTAGTCAGGCTTTGCAACCTGCGGCGGATTTGTGGCCTTTTTCACAATGGGGCCTTGATCTTATTGGTCTCATCAATCCCCGTTCTTCACAGCGTCATCATTCTATCATTACGCCCTTTGAGTACTTTACTAAGTGGGTAGAAGCTATCCCTCTTTCTTCAACAAAGGCTAAACCCATAGTTGATTTTGTCTATCAACACATCATTTGTCGCTTTGGCGTTCCACACAAGCTCATCACAGATAATGGTAAATCCTTGAAACGTCGATTTGCAAAATCTCTGCAGATGCTTTCAAAATCAAGCTCGAGTTTTCTTCTCCATACTATCCTCAAGCTAATGAGTGGCCGAAGCTTCGATAAAACTTTGCGTAATATCCTCATGAAGAGTAACTAGTCATTTGGTAGGGATTGGCATCTACATATCCCTTTCGCTCTCTGGGCTTATCGGACTAGCATTCGTACTCCTCTTGGTGCTACTCCCTTCTCTCAAATACATGGAGTGCAGAGGCCGTCCTTCCTTTGGAGGTCCAAATCCCATCTCTCAGTGTTTCTCTCGGAGAATTTGTCTCGATGAGGATTATCGTCAAAATCGTCTAGCTCGACTTGAATTATTAGATGATGAGCGGCGTCTCGGCGCTCTTGAGCATCATCAAGTCTATCTCGGCGTGTCAGCGTGCTTCTGACAAGCATGTGCGACAAGTGACTTCAAAATTGGTGACCTTGTTCTTAAGGAAAATCAAAATGTCACTACACTCGAAAGGAGTCAACGTGGTAAGTTTGCTCCCATTTGGATGGGTCCCTACATTATCACTCATAAATATGGAGTGCAGGGCTTATCGTTTGTCTTCCATGGATGGTATCCTGAAGCGAGAACCTCTTAATGCCTTGCATTTCGGCCCTTCTATTGTTAAAATCTCTCTTACACAAATCTAGTCATGACTCGGATCTTCCATCTGTCCTAATAACTTGAGTCATCTACTTTCGTGGTGATTTGAAATTGTGTGGTTCTCACGCCTATTGCCTCGTTTACCTTAAATATGAGTATCGCGGCTCTACTCATTGCACGTTTCTTTTGGATATGTTCCTCCTCATGGTAGGAATACCTTAATCACCACTTCATCATCCCCAGTACTTATCTTAATCGGATCTGCTCGGGGCATGAGTACATGTTCTTCCATGTTCTCCTCCCTTCATCGATCTATCTAGGTCTAAACTCGACTTCTTCCGAAAGAGTTTGAAAAAAAAAAAAAAAAAAAAAAAAAAAAAAAAAAAAAAGATCTTTATCAAAAAGATGGTGAGTCCCTCGAAGGACAGCTATCCATACATTGTCAAGTGAATCAAAAGCAAATAGACCATACCCTCGAAGGATGGCTATCATACAAATTTCAAAATACGGACCGCTCCCTTGAAGGGGGCAATTTGTTTCTCAAAAAAAAAAAATATTCAAGGCTTCTTGTAATCAATCAGCCTTCGGTCGGTTTATACACTTGTTAGCATCACTGAAAGACTTCCCGCATCGATCAGTCTTTCCATATCAAGCAAACTTCCCACATTGATCAGTTTGCTTTTCTGTCCAAATCATGAAGCTGAGATTTTAGACCTTTTGTCGATCATATGGAGAATCCTATTTTCCTATCATGGACATGTATTTGTCCCTTGTAGGTTTAAACAAGATACTTACTTTCTTTTCTTTCCATTTCTATCCTAGATCTGGTTTGCGACTAGTTAGTGTCAGGTTTATTTTAATCTTATATAGGGCCTTGTATGCTTGGTCTTTCGGTTTCTTATCTGGATCTTCTCTATGGTCGGTTGGAAGTCCGACTTATCATTTCCCTTCTTTTAAGTGTCTTCTCTTCTAAGTCACGGTTATTTACTGCTTTCATCTTTTGCTCTTACTGATAAGCATTCTCCATTTCTTTGTCTTGCATCTGTTGAATTGACATTTCACATGTTAATTGATCAAAATCTATCTTTATCAACATTCCTCTTATCTATCAAAACATCTATCTTTATTCATTTCTCATTAAAATTACATCCATCTATACATCAAACGCATCTATCTATCTATCCATCAAAATATTTAAAAGCTATGTCCATCAAGATACTTCCCATCATCTATCAAAATTAAATCAATCTATCTAACCACATCCATCTATCATTTATCCATCTATATCTATCGATCACATCTATTCTATCACATTTCAATCTATCTAATCACATCTATTTATCATCATCATCTATATCTATCGATCACATCTATTCTATCCACATTTCAATCTATCTCATCACATCCATCTATCATCTATCGATCTATATCTATCGATCACATCTATTCTATCCACATTTCAATCTATCTCATCACATCCATCTATCATCTATCGATCTATATCTATCGATCATCATTCTATCATTTCAATCATCTAATCACATCTATCTATCATCTATCATCTATATATATATCGATCACATCTATCTATATCCATCTATCCATGTATATCAAAACCAAAAGTATAAGTCTGATTGTATGCCAAATCATATGATGAATCTATATATATACATGTGTGTTTATACAAAAATGGGTGGCTTTCCATCAAGCCATCTATCTGATGCCTTCGATCGAGGCTACATCACTATCTACAAATGCAAAAGTCTATCAAAACTCTATATAGTAAAATCCGAAGCATGGAGGACACTATCTCCTCCACCCTCTCTCTCCACTGGTTGTCTCTCGGCCGCCCGTCGAGCTCGATGCACTGCTTTGGAGGTCTCGGCCCACCTCGATCTCTCCCGGTGCTCCCTCGCTTTGAGGCTCCGCTCGCATTGTAGCCGTCCTGCTCTCCTCCTCGCCCCATCAGAGGCACATGCGGGGCATCTTTGCGCTAGGGCATCCTCATAATATCTCACCTCGTGAGGAGGCGAGTACGTCTTAAGGCTCACGGTGCCGGTGCTCGTTGAAAGGCTGCTTTGGTCTTCTTGGCTTCTTTGGTGGCGCCCCTCCTAGGGTCGTGCCCTGTGTGCCAGACTCTGATGTGGCACCTGTCTCCCCATACTTGGCCCTGAGGGCCTCCCTATGCCGAAAATAGCGGTCCCATTCTTTGGATCACTTGTATCTCGCTCTGTAGGCGGTGTCTCTCTCCGCAATCAGGGAATCCCTCTCCTCTGTCAAGGCCCTAATCTCCTCTAGAGCTACCTGATGTGTCTGTATCAGTGTGGCATGCTCTCCCTCTAATCTGTCCAGTATAGCAGCTATGTCCTCCTCCCCAGCATCTATCGAGGGCGGGAGATGTCGTGGAAGCTCTGTGTCGTACCATGCTGCGTAGCCCTCATCCACCCCCGCGTCATCATCACTATCTATGGAGGGTGGAGCCTCTCTCAGTGGGTCTGCCGGGATCAAAATCGGCAGATCTGTCTCTCTGCCATCCCGCCTATATGGTGTGTATGTGGCCGGTACTGTCTGTACTAGACCAAACTGCCTCAGTATCCGCATGAATGGGACTCGCTCCCACATATACGTGCGACCTCGACCTCGACCACCCGACTCGTCTCAATCTCCCAGTGGGCATCGACCCGACCCATATCGGAAATGCCCGATATGGCCTCAGATCTTTGATGCGGTGTAAGCGTCTGGCGCTCAGTACCACTCGGGTGATCTGCTGTATCTCCTGCGGCCATGTCGGCCCGCCATCTCGAAATCCATAATCCACACCCCCTTTGCTGCTTTGGCATCCACGGGCCGGATGGCTGATCAATCTGCTGCTATGTGCTCATACGCCCGCCGTGATGGAGCACAAGGTGACATCGATCCTGTCCTCAGGCCGGTGGTGTACATCCATAGCTCATAATAAATCGAGCTATCGGGGCATCGGCGAAAGCAAAAATCTGTCTATCTTTGCGAGATGTCGCACACGGTCTGACCTAGCGAGCAGTGATAGAATCTCCCACCTCCTGAGTGCAGCGAGCAAAATAAGATATGGCCATCGAATCGGGGCTATCACTTTGCTCAGGGCTATCACATGCATCTTGTGAGGATATCCTCTTTGCCCCGAGATCTTATCTCGCATCATCTGCTCTGTCTCTGTCTGACCTTTTGGGGCCCTCTGCTGCTGCTCTCGGGGTGTGATCTCAATCGGGTCCCCCGTAATCGGTAATCGGAGGATCCTGTATACATCCTCATGGGTGATAGTCATCTCACCCGTCCTAAACCAAAATGTGCACGTGTGGCTGTCCCACCGTCGCACCAATGCTCGCATAAGCTCCACATCCCGTGGCACTCGTCTATAATATCTAAAGCCCCCGAGCCCAGCCAGCTCTAAATGCTGCCAGTCTGCATCTGTCACATCAGGCAGGATCGTCTCTAATAGCTCCGGGATGGCATCCCTCATGTGAAGGGTCTCTCGTGCCTGCATCCACGACATCAAAAGCATAATTAGTCTCTTATTTTCATAAATCACATCTTCCCAAATCATACAAATCAATGAACTTCCATCAGTCGGCGTCGATTTGATAAAATCGGCGTCGTTCATTTTAGTCGGCGCCGATTATTACCAATCGACGCCGATCCAAACCAGTCGACGCCGATTATACCAATCGGCGCCGACTTCCTGGCCAGACGTGAACCAGACCCTGGCCTCATATCCATCCAAATAAAAATCAAACAAAAAAAAAAAAAAAAAAAATAAATAATATACGAAGAAGGGTTGAGAATGGTCACTTGCAGTGCGTGTCCTCTGCGCTTGTCATCGCTCCCGAGAGGCTTCCATTGCGTTCAAATCTATCTGCAGCCGGAATCAATCGTCACGTTGAAAATTAATCGTTCACGTTTTCCGTTCGCATATTTATATAAATGCGGATTGATTAAGTCGGCGCCGATTTTTTGGAGTCGGCGACGCCGCTTTTTGTAGTAAATCGCGCCGATTCGTTTGGTCGCATGCCGATTTTTCTTGTCACATTTGCCATAGTGTTGATACTTGGCTTTCTCATCTATCGATCATTGTTGTGTGCTAAATCTTGTCTTTTGGCACATCTTTTAGATGTCATTGTCTATTTGAGTTTGTTCCCTTTGCGTGGAGCACTCGCTTTTCTCTCGGCGACTTAGAGTTAAGCGGAGTGCTGTAGGCACTTGCGTCGTCGATTCATAGACCGTCTAGTTGTCCCTACCCGATGTGTCTCTCTTTCGATTGACTATTTTGCGATTCTCCTTACACTCGCGGAGTGTGTAGGCACTAACGTCGTCTCATGAGGAGGACCGGCTAGTTTTCCCTACCGATGTGAGTTCCTTAGGTTCTTTGCCCTTTTGTTTATTTTTAATGCATCCTCGATGATCGGCTCTACTCGGCTATCCAGTGGGGCATCTGCATTTTCATCTACCTCTTTCAAACTCGGGATCATCATTTTATCATCCATCCCATCCCTAGTTTGAGGGGAGTCACATCACCACAATTCTTCCCTTCTTCCATCCCTTTGTTTTGTCTCATAACCTTGCTTATCGCAAGTTACTTGACAAAAGGGGCAAAATGTAGACACCTAAAATTGGTTACTCAATTTAGTGTCCCTCTTACCATTTACGTGCTTAGGTAACTTTTGGGGCACGTTTGCGTCCTGTTATCCCCTTGGGATATTATCAATCGTGATTTAATCACCTATCTCTAAATTTAATTCATTTCATCATATCTTGCCCATGGGTAATTAAATAATTAAATATTTAATTACGCTTCTTCCATGCATCTTAATCACTTATCTACCCCCAATTTATTTTACCCATGTACCACATCTATTTTAATCTTCCACTAAGCGGGATATTTTCCCGTAGTCGGATAAGCCTTTTCTTTCTCGAATCGATCAATTAAGGCACCTCGGGAGTCTTTTCGCGATCGGCGCCGACCCATATGGTCGGCGCCGATTTTCAAGCGGCGCCGATTATAAAAGCAAGCCCGAACTCGGTTCTAGGGACGGAAAAGAGAAGAAGGCCGAAAAAGAGCGAGCGAGCGAGTGAAAGGAAGCACTTACGCACGAGCGAGAGAGTGAGAAAGAGATCTTCTTAGCATCAATTGTCTCGGTTAGGGCAGATCTGTCCTAATCAATCCCTGAGAGGAGCACCAGTTACTCTGCCGTATCATATCAACACCATACACCATTATCATCATCTGGTGACTCTGTTCAGCGTCTCTCCATCTTGGCACATCCTGAGACAACATTCACCTTCCGATCCCGAATCTCGCCATCGTCCACTGTCCACGATTGGTCGATCGCCTTGATTGACACGATCTTATCGATCGGCGTCGATCGGTCCCGATCGCCGCCCGATCGGTCGATCGCCGCCCGATCATCGATCGCGCCGATTCTACACGATCGGCGCCGATTTCCTGCGAGATCCGAGGTAAAGGTCACGAGGTAACACAAATCTAGCATTATTTCTCGGTTCCTTGTTTTTTGTACTTCTGTCTGCGTCTTTGTTCGGGTTACATTTTATTACTATGATCGAGAGAATCTAGTCTTTATTTACATCTTTTATCATGTATCTGCTTTTCTTTATTGAAAGCGTGGTGACATCCATGAGAAGCTTATCGCTTCTCGGACCGCTTCTCGGGCGGTCCACCCATATATCTTCTAACGCCATCTTTTACGTCAAGCAGGTGTTTTGCGGGTTACTCGGATCTATTGTGCGAATTGCTCGTGTGCGCCGTCTTATCTACATCGACTTCCTCATCCGTCTACATCTTCATCAGTATCTATTTCATTGAGGTTTTCGGGGTTTTAGTCCTTAATATACCTTGTAGTACATGGGGCATAAGTCTATGTTACAATGATGTTGTCTAAGGCCTAGGTATTGGGATGTGGAAGCCCCTCACTTCATGCCATTATTAAAACAAGCAAGTGGTTATCCAATAATGATAAATTTCCTTGAATTTATACACCCCTTTGGAACATGGGGTGTGTCTACGTGCATGGAGGTGAATCCCACAGTCACGAGACCCCTATGGCCATGGTAAGTGCGTGAATGTGACTTCCACATCATGTTACCCTTAAAAACAAAAAAGGGAAGGAATACTAACTGATTTTGACCCTCAAGATTATCCTAGGGCATGAGAGGAGGGCATACACGGTGTCATCTTTTGGGTAAAAACAAGCAACAACACGTAACACAAAATATGATAAATGTAAGATTATAAGAATTAATAATAAAGTTTAGATAATGGGGCCTTCAAAAGAGGACTTGAAAAACATAGGATTAGTAGTTTGTTGTTGATACCCCAATATTCATGGACCGGTTGAGCTGCAAAAAAGAAGGGTTAGTAGTTTTTAATTAATCAAGGTCTTATAACCACAAATGTTAGGAAAAAACAAAATGAGTACTAAAATTGGTGGAGTTTTCCCTTATCCATGCAATATTTATGCAAAAATAGAATGTTAAACCCTGTTAAATACCACCAAAACACCAAAAAAATGTGATTAGATTGATCGTAAAATTGTACTAAAACAAAGGTGCTAATTAAATGAAAAAGACGTTATTTCGGGACAAATGTGCCAAAATATAGCAAAAGCGTTATTACGAGAACAAAGTGCTAATATAAGCAAAAACACTAAAACAATAACATGGGCACTAAAATATTAACAAAAGTGCTAATATATCAACAAAGGCACTTGAAACAAAAACATGTAATGTTATAGAAATTTAATGTTAAATTCTAAACATATGTGTTGAAATACAAAAAAGTGCCAAAAGATAGAAGAAAGCGCCAATATTTAGTCAAAAGTGTTGATCATACACAAAACAAAGTTAGAGAAAAAAAGCACTAAAGTATGCCACAAAATCTCCAAAATTCATACAAAAGCACTAAAAGACAAACAAAGGCACTTCGATCCTACATAGGACGAGGTTATAAAATGTTAGGAATCTTCATTTATTAGTGCTCCATTTGGTGGTAAACAATAAAGTTAATTAGAGATTGAGTCATTACATGAGTAACAAATGCAGACTTGTAATAGAGAAGAGTTGTTATAAGAGTTGTTATAGCTTCCCTATAAACTAGGAGATGTTACTCCTATATAATTGTAATATTTTGGGTGAATGAATAACAAAAATTGTTTGTGTAAATATTCTCTTTTCCTTCATCTAGTATTAGAGCAGATTTACACAAACAATTTTTGTTATTTATTCATAACATATTACAATTATATAGGACTAACATATCCAAGTTTATAGGAAGCTATAACAACTCCTATAACAATAGACTTGTAATAGAGAAGCATTGTTATAGGAGTTGTTATAGCTTCCTATAAACTAGGAGATGTTACTCCTATATAATTGTAATATGTTGGGTGAATGAATAAGATAAAATATTTGTGTAAATTTTCTCTTCTCCTTCATTTGGTATCAAAGCAACGTTTGATACATATAATGGAGAGTTAATTTGCATACGGGAAATATTTTATTGTGTTTCCTTAAGAGATAATAGTCCCCACTTTCTGAGAGAAGGTTTTCTATATGTTATAATTTTTTAATTAGGTGTTAGAAGTGTTAGAGTAAGAAAAATTCATCAAGACATTTTAGTTGCGGGTACACAAAATATTGGAATAGATAAGCACCATTTTGTGAGGTTAGAAGTGTTAGGGTGTGGAGCCTGTTTTTTTGTCTTCTTGAATCGGTGTTGAAGTGGTAGAGCTCGAACAGTTAAGTTTGGAGACTCCAGGACCTTTCTACAATGAGCGTTCGTATGCTATTAACACGTTGTATCAACGTTGCTTTTTCACAGAAGTGGCGTGGAAGTTGAAACATGACTTTCAATCTTTAGGGTTGGATTTGAATTCTTATCCAGATATCTTGAGTGTTCAAGAGGTCTTGAGTCTTAGAGATCAAGAGGTGATCAAGAGTGATCAAGGTTATGCAATTGGGTGTCAATTGTGGTTTAGATGTGGTTTAACATCTTTGGAATTTTGTTGTGAGTTCATAATTGAGAGAAGACTGTGAGAGTTGTTTTACTCTTGTTGATAATAAAATATGAGCAAGTTCTTGGTGGACGTAGCCCACATTGGGTGAACCACGTTAAATCTTGTCTTGTCTTCTTTTGTGCATTATTCATTTATGTTGTTATATTTTTGCAAGTATAATTCTGCTATATAGTTTCCTACTACTGTGGTTTGAGGAATTGTTTCCGCATATTTGTTCTCTAATTCCTAACAATTGGTATCAGAGCTTTGGTGGTTTTTTGCTGAAGTTGTAAATCACAGGGAAAGTTTAGCTTGAGTGGGAGCTATGGCAGATGAGGGCAGATCGAGGGTTGAGAAGTTCAATGGGTAGAACTTTGGTTTGTGGAAGATGCAAATGGAGGATTACTTATATCAGAAGGACCTCCATGTTCCTTTGGCTGGAAAAGAAAAGAAACCTACAACCATGTCGGATGAGGATTGGGAGTTCATTGGATAGAAAGGTGCTCTGGGGAAATTCATTTATGCCTTGCATCTTTGGTTGCTTTCAACATATCACAGGAGAAGACCAAAAGGTCTCATGAGTGTGTTGGGGAAGTTATATGAAAAACCCTCTACCTCTAATAAAATATTTTTGATGAAAAAGTTATTTAATATGAAGATGTCTGAGAATGGTTCTGTTGCTGATCATTTGAATGAATTTAATATGGTTGTGAGTATGTTAAACTCAGTAAAAATTGACTTTGATGATGAGGTCAGGGCTTTGTTGATTTTGTGCTCCTTACCAGATAGTTGGGACAACTTGGTTATGGCTGTAAGTAATTCAAGTCTCTAATAACTCAAAGCTGAAGTTTGAGGATGTAATAGGTGTGATCCTAAGTGAGGAAATGTGAAGGAAGAGCACCGGAGATTCTTCTACTTCTGGAAATGCTTTGATGGTGGAGAGCAGAGGGAGACAAAAGAACAGAGGGAAAGGTAACCGTGGGAAGTCGAATGATCATGGAAGGTCAAAGTCCAAGAGTAAGTTAGAATGTTGGCACTGTGGGAAGGTTGGTCATGCTAAGAAAGATTGTTGGGCTCTTCGGGATAAGAAGAACAAGAAGGAGGAAACTAAAGAGGTAAATGTGGCAGCAAGTGATGTTTGTCAAGATGCCTTAATTCTTTCTTTAGATAATATTGTTGAATCTTGGGTGTTAGATTCAGGGCTTCTTTCCATGCCACCCCACATAGACATTACTTTACTGATTTTGTTCAAGGTGATTTTGGACATGTATATCTTGGTGATGATGAACCATGCAACATAGTAGGGAAAGGTTGTGTTTGGGTGAAAATGTAGAATGGGAACACATGGCTACTTAAGGATGTCAAACATGTGCCTAAGTTGAGGTGGAACTTGATATCAAGTGGGACAATTGGGTAGTGATGGCTATATGGTTAGTTTTACAGTGGATTCTTGGAAGGTTACCAAGGGAGCTCTTGTGGTTGCAAGAGGTAAGAAAAATGGTACTTTGTATTTAACCAGTGGTGCTGATTATTGCAATTTAGTTGCTGCAGATGGAGATGCAACTTTGTGGCACCAGAGACTCGGTCATATGAGTCATAAGGGCATGCAGATTATAAAGGATAGGTTGCCCTAGATTAAAGGAGTTAGATTTGGACTTTTGTGAGGACTGTGTTTATGGGAAACAAAAGTGGGTGAGATTCCTCAAGGTTGGACCTACCAGGAAGGAGGGTAAGTTGGAGTTAGTGCATACAGATGTATGGGGGCCAGCTAAGGTAAACTCTATTGGTGGTTCATGTTATTATGTCACTTTCATTGATGATGCAACTAGAAAAGTTTGGGTATATTGCATTAGAAAGAAATCTGATGTGTTTGAAACTTTCAAAAGATGGAAAGCCTTGGTTGAGAATGAAACAGGTCTCAAGTTGAAATGTCTCAGTCAGATAATGGAGGGGAATATTACAAGCAATGAATTTCTTGATTATTGTTTGGTAAATGGGATCCGTAGGAAAAGAATGGTTCCAAATACTCCACAGAAAATGGAGTGTCAGAGAGAATGAACAGACAATCATGGAGTGTGCTAGGTGCATGAGGTTACATGCGGGGCTGCCACTCATGTTTTGGGTGGAAGTAGTAAGCACAATTATTTATCTGATTAACAGAGGACCCTCTATGGCCTTGGATGGAGGTATACCTGAGGAGGCTTGGTCTGGTAAGAAAATTGATTACTCATTTCTTAGAGTATTTGGATGTGAGGTATTTGTTCACATTGATAAAGATGATAGGACCAAGTTAGAGGCTAAGTCTGAGAAATGCACCTTTGTTGGATATGGTGAAGATGATTTTGTTTTCCGTGTTTGGAGTCTTAAAGACAAGAAAATATTTCGGTCTAGAGATATTGTCTTTAATGAAAAATCATGTATAAAGATCAGTTGTAGGAACAAAAAGAGGAATCAAAGAAAGAATACACAAGTGTTAGAGGACATTGCAGACAACAAGGTGTCCAAGGGGCCGGGTTTAGTACAACATGTTCCAAAGACACACCAGTTCAGTACCTACTCATCAGAACCCCAAACTCCTGAGGTGAGAAGGTCTTCTAGGGTAAGAAGGGAACCCGAATGATTTACTCCATCTTTGAATTATTTATTGCTCACTGATAGTGGAGAGCCAGAGTGCTTTGAGGAAGCAATGCAGGTGGATGCCAGGAAGAAGTGGGAGCAAAGCCATGGATGAAGAGCATAGATCTCTTATGGAAAACCAGACTTGGGATCTGGTGGAGCTACCCGAGGGCAAGAGAGCATTACAAAACAAGTGGGTGTATAGAATCAAAGAGGAAGATGGAGGCAAGGAAATGATACAAGGCCCGGTTGGTGGTCAAAGGATTTGCATAGAAGAAAGGTATAGACTTTGATGAAATTTTTTCTCCGGTTGTTAAAATGACTTCTATTAGGACTGTTCTTGGTTTAGTCAGCAGAGAAGACCTGCACTTAGAACAGTTGGATGTGAAGACTGCATTCCTTCATGGTGAGTTGGAGGAGGAATTGTACATGCAATAGCCACAGGGTTATGAGGTCAAAGGGAAGGAGAGGTTAGTGTGCAAATTGAAGAAGAGCTTGTATGGCTTGAAACAAGCTCCATGACAATGGTACATGAAGTTTGATAGTTTTATGCAGGAGCAAGGTTACCAGTGTCACTCGACCATATATGTGTACATCAAGAAGTTTCTTGATGGTAGTTATATTATTTTGTGCCCGTATGTAGATGATATGCTTGTCAGTAGGAAGAACATGCAGAAATAAAGGTACTCAAGAAAGCAACTAGGTGACTCCTTTGCTATGAAGGATTTGGGGCAAAGCAAAACAAATCCTTGGTATGAGAATAACTCGTAAACAGAAGGAGAGGAAGCTGGTATTATCTCAAGAAGAGTACATAAAGAAGGTCTGGAGAGGTTTAGTATGCAGATGCTAAACCGGTTGGTACTCCTTTGGCAGGTCACTTTAAATTATCAAAGGAGCAGAGTCCCAAGACTGAGGAGGATAGAATCCAGATGTCCAGGGTACCATACTCATCAAAGCAGTTGGTAGCTTGATGTATGCTATGGTATGCACTAGGCCTGACATTTCCCATGCAAAGGGGAGCAAGTGAGTGAAGGTTTATGAGTGATCCAGGTAGAGAGCACTGACAGGCAATAAAGTGGATCCTTCGGTATTTGAGAGGGACCATGGGAGCAACATTGTGTTTTGGTGGATCAGACACTACATTATGTGGATATGTAGATTTAGACATGGCAGGAGATTTGGACAGCAGGAGGAGCATGACAAAGTTATGTATTTATGGTTGGTGATACAGTGGTGAGTTGGATTTCATGGTTACAAAAGGTTGTGGCTTTGTCAACCACAGAGGCTGAGTATGTTGCTGCCACAGAGGCAAAGCAAGGAGATGATTTGGCTACAATAGTTGCTTGATGAGTTGGGTCATAAGAAGAAGTTGGGAGACTACTACAAAGTGATAGTCAGAGTGCTATTCATTTGGTGAAGAACTCCGCTTTCCACTCTAGGACGAAGCACATTCAACTGAGATATCATTTCATCAGACAACTTTGGAAGAAGATAAGTCAAGCTAGAAAAGATTCATACCACTTAATCCTATGGATATGATGACCAAGGTGGTCACAAGGGAGAAGTTGAAGTTGTGTTCAACTTTGATTGGCCTTCATGGTTGATAATGAAGGGTTAAGAACTTTTCTCAGTGGAAACAGTCTCCAAGTGGGAGATTGTTGGGGTGTGGAGCCTATTTTTGGTCTTCTTGAATCAAGTGTTGAAGTGTTGGAGCTCAAACGGTTAAGTTTGGACTTCAGAGCATTCTCAGTCATTCGCTTTTTGTTGTTGTTGTTGTCATTGTTGTTCAATGTTGATTTAATTAACATGTTGTTAATTGGTGTCTAACATCGGACTATTTTTCCAGCCGTGGGAAGTTGAAAGATCATGACTTTCAAACTTCTAGGTCAGCTTTATGGACTTCTTAAAAGGATTGTAATCCTATAAATAGAGGTGTTAGGGTATCTTGAAGATATCTTGAGTGTTCAAGAGGTCTTGAGTCTTAATGATCAAGAGGTGATCAAGAGTGATCAAGGTTAAGCAATTGGGTGTCAATTGTGGTTTAGATGTGGTTTAACATCTTTGGAATTTTGTTGTGAGTTCATAACTGAGAGAAGACTGTGAGAGTTGTTTTACTCTTGTTGATAATAAAATATGAGCAAGTTCTTGGTGGATGTAGCCCACATTGGGTGAACCACGTTAAATCTTGTCTTGTCTTCTTTTGTGCATTATTCATTTATGTTAAGAAGTCCTTCTAACTCCTCATATTTTGCAAGTTACGAGTGACGGGCCTTGGAAGGTATTTTTTTGCCCAAAAGCGGGCCATGGGAGTTTTTAAGGATTTTTGCCAATGCGAGAGAGGTGGGGTGGTGAGAGATTTTGAGACTTTTCACCCAAATGGAAAATGGGCGGTGCGGGCCCAAAGAGGAAAATTTTCCCAAGTGAATTTTAGGGGGTAGGTTGGGGAGTTTTGGAACTTTTGTGCTTTTTGCAAATAGGGCACAAAGTGAATTTTGGGCCCGCAAGCCATGGGGATCTTAAAGCCAAATGAAGAAAAATGCCTAAGGCCCGTAAAAGGACACGTGGCCATGTTGAAAAGTCAAAGCGGGGCTGGTGGGTCATCGGAGGTAATTTGAAATTTTTTTTGCCCCAAGAAGGCGTAAAGTGAAAAAATGAGCCGCACCTCCACCGATGCCCAAAGAGCCACGTGTCAAGCCTCAATTGCATGTGGCCGGTGGGCCTTGGAGTGACTTTTTGCCCAAATGGAAAAAGTGGACCGTCGGGCCCGAAAATGATTTTTTTGCCAAAAGTGAATTGTGGGGCTATGGGGAAAATTTTGCATTTTTTTTTTGGTGCCAAAAGGCACAAAGTGAGTTTCGGCCCACGAACCCATTCTGCTAACTCACTGGTTTTCACCATTTTTGTATGGACCCGACTCAAACATTCAAATGGACATATCTTTTGACCCAGTGCCCAAAATTCAACAAATTTGGCACCATTGGAAAGGTCTCGACCTCGCCTATGCCATGGAAACCTGAAAAATTTAATTTCAAAGAGGTTTGGTGGGTGAAAAATGGGAAACATCTTCATGCCATTAATATGCAATCTGATTGTCCCCAACAACCAGATCAGATTTGATTTGATCCATCCGCTCTCCCTTCTTCAACATGCCAAGAAGACACAAAAAGTGATGGACATGACAGATTTGGGGTGGATTTGCAGAGGCATTGATGGCCAGTAGTTGAGCTTCAAATTAGTTTTCCCACCCTCTCTCTCCTTCTTCTCTTTGTGTTGAATCTATAAAAGAAGGGGTGGGGCTCATTGTAAAGGGTTGGACATTTTCTATTTTGCACCCTCCCTTCTCCTCTAGTTCTGCAGATGAGTTCGTGGAGTCCTAACCTCCCCATTCAAGTTGTAATGCTAAGTTTTTTCCTCTTGGCCACTATAATGTATTGTATCAACTTTGGAGCAATAATATATGTCTGTGGATGATTTTCAACCCTCTCATGTGTTTCATTGTTTCTTTTGATCTCTCATTATAGTTTGGTTACATGTGCATGGTGTTTGTATTGCATTTTTATGGTCTGTGTTAAATTACAAAATGAGTGTCTAACATTCCTTTGGTGCATCACCTCATTAGCTTAGGTTTATTTTTTGTATCTTCTCAACCCTGTCTCCTTGGTAAGATAGAGTAGGTTTTAGAGTAGATCCTCTGTAAATTTTATTTGCATGCACTAAACAGAGGAATAGGAACCGACCTTAATCTAGAGAGCTCTCTCAACTCGCAAGGTCCCACACTTTGAGAGATGCTCCATGTTGTGCAATCACACTGAGAGTCTCAACCCATCTAGTTGTAGACATTCAGGGGTGTTGTGATTTACACTAAATATTTTTGGCACCCGGTGGGACCAAGAAGTCTCCATCTTTATTGCAGCAAGATTGATGTGCACTTGTTGTAATTTTAGCTTTTAAGAAGCTTTGAAATTACACATCTGGTGACTCCAAAAGAATCGAATCTACTTGGTTTCAATAGTCCAAGCTTGTCAAGTTCATGAGAAGAATACAAACAAGGTCAAGAACTAGAGAGGAGGGACTATTTTTCTATCTACACTTGTCCCCAGATAGAAGGGGAAGAGGGAGAAGAGCCCAGAGGTCTCCATCTCCACCAAACAGAACCTTGTCAACACCTCCTCCTAGTAGGTCATTCATTCAATCAACAAGGGTTCTTAGACCAATCAGGATGGCACAACCAAATCCTTATGTCAATTTCATTTCAGCAAGCAGCCCCACTCGCCCTCAATGCACAAAATCAGTCCCAGTTGCAGCATTAAAGAGCATCCCATATTTCACTGGAGAAAACCAGACTTCTCCTAGTGACCACATTCAAGACATTGCAAAAATGTCTTGTGTAATTCATGAGATCACTGAGATGGACATTGCAGTCAAGTTACTAGCCTCTTCACTCAAGGGTAAAGCTTCACAATGGTTCAGAGTCTAACAACGCTCTATTCAAACTTGGGACCATATGTATGCAGAGCTCTTCATAATCAATTTGGAGAGAAGGGAGATAATCTATCCTTGTTGGAGCAACTGACAACAATCAAGAGGGCCCCTAATGAGTAGTTGATAGATTTCAACCTCATATTTCAAAGGACATGGGACAAGATTCCATTGGTTGTAAGGCCCACAGATGAAGGTGCTTTCTTATACTTTCTTAGAGCTCTAAATTCTGATATTGCTTTAATGATTCAATCAATGGGAGGCACCACCTTACCTATAGCCTATAACATTTCCATAAGAGCTGAAAATTGTTTAATTCAGGTTGGAAAACTTGCTCCTAGGCCACCCATGCCTCTATACCCAGAACTAGGAGATCCAAGTACTAGTCAGACACCCACATTAGCTCCTATACCTACTCCTAGGAATCAGAGTTCAACTGAAGCCTCCACCTCATCCTCTAGCACCTCAAAAGAGCTTCAAGAAGTTATGAAAGCTACAAAACCTAGGGAATGAGCTAGTGACTATCAAAAAGGAAACAAGCTCAAGAGTTCTAGGCCATATCATATCAGCAAGACTCAAGACTCAGTATCGGCTAGACCCCCATATCAGCAAAATAGGCCACCACTCAGGCTGCAAATTAGAACCAAAACCAAGGACAACCTCAAAGCTGTTAGGCCCTTCCGGTCATATGATCCAAACACAACTTCAACATCAAGGGCCTTGGTTCCAACACAAAACAATATGGCACAAGAATATGATTGGTGTTTCCCATGCAATCAGCCCCATAACCAATCAATGTGTTTTAATGGTGCACTAAACTAGGCCTTGATGGTACAAACCATTGGTGTGTCACAAGAGTCCAAGCCAAGAAGAAAATCAGCAGCAAGGAGTTCAACAAGAAGCACCTCCAAGTGAGACTATGCTTGTCAATTGGAAGGTGAAGACTTTGTGGGATGAATCAAACACCTTCTCAAAGTGTAGCTGCCAATACATGGTCCAAGAAAAATATTGGAGAGGAAAATCACCAAACTCAGGTAATCCTCAACCCTCCATTACTCCACAAGGTATTGGCACTCAGAATGCAACTCCCAATATGCAGAGTCATTCCAAGCCACCTTCCAAACCCACTCAGGCACCGGTTGTAACAACCCATGTGCAAGAGAAAAATGTACCAGGAAAGGGGAAGAAAAAGGATAGCTCATTTAACATCATTGAACAAATGAAGAAGACAAATGTGAACATTTCAATGTGGGAGTCATTGGCCATTCCAGGATAGAGAGATCTATGTTGCAGACTACTATGGCCAATTGGTCAAGCTCAAATCAGCCCCCTAACCAACAAGAGAAAGTGTTTACCAATGCAGCTCAGACTGGGGAAATCATGGAGGAAAACAAGGTAAGAATCTGAAGCCCCCTCCATTCTATGTTTCATTGATCATTGGGGACAAATTGGTACATAATTGCATGATTGATTCGGGAGCAAGTAGCTCTGTAATGCCAAAACAAATAGATCAACTAGGTCTTCAATATGAAGTCATCTCTAAGGGGGTAGTGCAATTGGATGGGACAACAGTGACAACTATTGGAGTCATCAAAGATTTGAGCCTCACACTGCATGCATGCCCCAATGTGACTGTATTGCAAAATGTATCAGTCATAGACTTGCCACCACATTTTGCATTGTGTTTGTCAAGAGACTTCACTACTAAAATTGGAGGCTATTTGTCTATTGATTGGTCACACATGCTTTTTAGAACAAGGTATGGAGCTAAGGCCACAATTAGATCTGAGCCCATTGCAGATTACCATATTGAGTCTTATGTACCCAGCCCAATCAATGCCAATTGTTCAGCCTTTGATCAGGAGGACCTCCCAAGCACTTGTGAAGTAGATACCAAGGTGGGGTGTATCCCAGACTTGACCCTCGATGAGTGGGAAAACAAGAGGCATGCTTTTGACCCCTATAAAGAGATGGAGGAATCTGAGCTAGGAGTCTACTATTATTTGCATGAGGAGGAATCACCCTCTTGACATCATTAAGCCAGAACACAAAGATGATAATGAAGTATGGAAATTATTCTTTGATGGCTCAAGAAGTAGGACAAGGAGCCGGAGGAGGAGCTATGCTTGTTTCACCCCAAGGTATGAAATACTACTCAACTTTCCATTTCCAATTTTCTTGTTCAAACAACACAACAAAGTATGAGGCTTTGGTCCATGGACTGCATTGGGCAAGGAAAAGGGTATAAGAACTTGCAAGTGTTTGGTGATAGTGAGCTAGTTGCTAATCAAGTCCAAGGAAAAATGCTGCCAAGAATGACCTGTTAAAGAGCTACAAGAACGGGTATGGGACCTCATGAGGATTTTGAAGCATTCAACATCAATTCCATCCCAAGGAAGAAGAATGAAGCAACAGAGACAGATTGGCAGCAATTGGGGCAGCCTTTGATGTTGTGGAGAGTATCAAGAGTGATAAATCTCAGCCCCATATCAAGTTGGTTGTGAGGCCAGTCATCCCAGACAACAACACAAGTTGGAAAGTCTTTGAAAATGATCAACAAATTGTCAACTTTCTACAAGAAGAAGTTGAGTTCTCCTCCAGGAACCAAGACAAATTGGAGCAAGTAATATGGTGATCAAGTGGTGTAAGTTGAGGACCAACAAACTACCAAAGGGTCTTGTCACTTTGGAATCAATCTTCAACCCAAATGACCAATTCCGAAAGGAGAAGGTGAATATTCAGGTAAAGGGTGAAGATTCAGAGCCCATTTTCATAGAAGAAAAAACATTGCAGATTGGCAAGGTAAGCACTCAACAAGAAAAATATGAGTTTATTCAACTTTTCAAGAATTCCCAGATGTCTTTTCCTAGACTTACAAATATTTAAGAGGTTTCAACCCAAAGTTGGCACAACACACTATCGAGCTGGATCCAGGATCTAAGCCTTTCAGACATAAGCAAAGGCCAAGTAAATCCTCACATGAGCCTCTCATGAGAAAATAATTGAACAAGCTAATTGAGGCCAACATCATCTTTCCTATCAAGCATTCAAGTTGGGTTGCAAACTTGGTGCCTGTGAGGAAAAAAATGGAGAAATCAGGTTGTGTGTGGACTTTCATGATCTAAACAGAGCATCACTCAAAGATCACTATCCACTTCCATCAATGGAATAGATCTTATAGGTTGTAGCTGGTTCTGAGAGGTTTTCATTGTTAGATGGATACTCAAGGCTATAACCAGATAATGGTGAAAGAGGAAGATCAAGTTCAAGACAACCTTCACCACCAAATGGGGCACATATGCTTATAAGAAGATGCCATTTGGACTATCAAATGTCTGGAGCAACATTTCAGCGAGCTATGGACATGGCATTCAAAGGCCTAATCAACAATATTGTCCTAGTGTATCTAGATGATATCACCATCTTCTCAAAGAATGTTGCAGACCATCTCTTCCACCTCAGGTAGGTGTTTCAAGAGGTGTAGAAGGTTGGAGTATCATTGAACCCAAAGAAGTGTGTGTTCCTGGCTCATGAGGGGAAATTTTTGGGCCACATTGTCTCGAGAGAAGGGTTGACAATTGATCCTAAAAGGGTGGAAGCCATCCAGACACTTCCATTGCCACAACACAAAAAATATCTCCAAAGCTTCTTGGGGAGGATAAACTTTGTTCACAGGTTTGTACCTGATTTTTCCACTCTTGTGAAGCCTTTAACAATGATGTTAAAGAAGAGTCTTGCATTTAAATGGAAAAAGAAGGAAAAGAGAGTTTTGAGGCCATCAAGCTCACAATATCATAGGCTCCAACTCTTATTAACCTAGACTTCTCAAAAGACTTCATGTTATATGCTTTTGGAGGGTCAGACACCATCTCAGCCATCTTGGTCCAGCCCAAAGGAAGGTTCAGAACAACCCATAGCCTTCTTCACTAGAGCTTGGAGGACTACGAGGTAAAATACTCTTTCATTGAAAAACATGTCCTTGTTATTATTAGGAGCTTGAAGAAGTTTAGACACTTGGTCTCAAACAATAAGATTCAACTGCTAGTATCCCATGTTGGTGTCAAGGATTTTCTCCTGAACAAGGACTTAAATGAGAAGAGAGCAGGTTGGATCACTCGGGTAATGGAATATGACATTGAGATCAAGGTGACCAAACTGGTTCGAGGCAAGGGTTTGTGTGAACAACTCACCTCCAAAGCAAAAAGACTGAGTCGTTAGTGGGTGGAAAAGAGGTTGTCCTATTTCTACAAAATGATCAAGAGCAACCAGCTAATGATGCACCTACTACATGTTGGACCCAAGCCTTGGTGCATTACCTCCAAACAGGTTTGTGCCCCCCCTAGAATGGAACAAAGAAAAGAGAAGATACTTTAGACTACAAGCCATTCCATATGTGCTTGTTGGTGGTGTCTTGTTTAAAAGGATATCAATAGTGTTCTATTGAGGTGCATTGGGACAGGCCAAATTGAGAGAGTGTTGCATGAGTTCCATGATGGAGAAGTAGGAGGCCACTTTTCTCCTCGAGTAACACTCTCAAGATCATGAAAGCTGGTTATTATTGGCCTACAGTGTTCAAGGACTGCTACTCATGGGTCAAGAAGTGTAAAAAGTGTGCATTCTTCATAGGAAAGGAGAAGCTAGCAGCCCTGCCCCTTCATCCCATTTCAAGTGGATCAACCATTCATGCAGTGGGGACTAGACTTCATTGGGGTGATTAACCCAAATTCAAGCCAAGGCCACAAGTGGATACTTACTGCAACAGACTATTTCACCAAGTGGACTGAAGTAGTGGCACTAAAAGAAGCAAATGAATCCAACATCTTGGATTTCTATGAAGGAATAGCCACCAGGTTTGGAGTCCCTGCCACCATTATATCAGATAATGCATTGGCATTCCTTGGTACAAGGATCACTGAATGGGAAGTCAAGAATGGTGTGTACCTCAACACTTCATCAAACTATTACCCTCAAGGTAATGGCCAAGGAGTCCACAAATAAGAACCTATTAAGGATTATCAGGAAGGATCTTGATGAAAATCAGAGAACTTGGCATACAAAGCTCAAATCAGCTCTATGGGCTGATAGGATCACATCCAAAAGGTCCACAGGAAGCTCCCCATACAAGCTTGTATATGGAAAAGAGGTAGTATTTCCCATATCATTGGAGTTTCCCACTTTGGAGCTCATGAAACAGTTGGAACTAGCTGAGTTTGAACCTATGGAAATCAGGTATGTAGAGCTGATGGAAGTAGGAGAGGCAAGAGAGCATGCAATGTAGGTCATGGAGAAGGATCAAGCATTGATCAAGAAGACCTTTGATAAGAAAGCAAGAACAAGGACCTTTCAAGAAGGGGACTTAGTTCTAAAGTGGGATGTTGATCGGGAAAAACCAGAAAGCATTCCAAGTTTGATGCCATTTGGAGTGGCCCTTACATGGTCACAAGATGTACAAGTAGCAATGCCTTCCTTGGCTGGCTAAGTTGGATGTGAAAAGAATTGCAGATCCCAGTCAATGGGATCTACCTCAAACACTGCTACTAAAAGGAAAAATTCCTCACCCTTGTAAAATATTAGCCTAGGTTTTTAATTTCCTAAGTGCGTATGCACATTGTTTTGTTGTAGCGTAGGTTTTATTTCCCTAAGTGTTGTGGCACAGTTTTTTTTTG
This sequence comes from Taxus wallichiana var. yunnanensis, assembly GCA_018340775.1. NCBI lineage: Eukaryota > Viridiplantae > Streptophyta > Pinopsida > Cupressales > Taxaceae > Taxus > Taxus wallichiana. Next base: position 785,322,207 of record CM031240.1, on the reverse strand, counting down.
TTGCTCAGGTTTTGTCGTTATACAATTTGATGTGCCTCCAGGTGAATGCACTAGGCCCTTCAACATTTACATAGGGAGACCCATGGTCGCCATGACAGTTGCTAATTTTAAAATAGAACAAATACAAAGCAACTAAAATCGAGTCTCGAAGGGCCCATTTCAAAAGATTCAGGGTCAGCTCTGGTTCCAACAATGTCCAAGCAGCTCAGTGGATCAGATTTTCAAAGTTTAGATCAGATCAAGGCTATCAATTATGACTCCATGCCCAATGGATGCTTCAAAAGGCAACTGATCTCTTCATCTAGTAGGTAGATGTCCCCACGAGTCACCAAATTGTTATCCAAAATAAGCTCATGCTTATTTTTGGTTAACTACACCCATTTTTCCTCTTTTAGTGCTTCAATCCAATTTTTTAGATATTCTAAGCACTTAAGGTTTCTAAAACATCTTCATCAAGTGGGAAATTTCTTCCCCTTTCCAAAAATATAAAGAAGTCCTTCTAACTCCTCATATTTTGCAAGTTATGAGCAGGGCCTTGGAAGGTATTTTTGCCCAAAAGGAAGAATGGGCCAATGGGAGTTTTTAAGGATTTTTTGCCAATGTGGAGAGGGGGGTGGGGATTTTGAGACTTTTCACCCAAATGGAAAATGTGAAAAAAGGACAAAGTCGGGGTTGAAAAGTCAAAAAAGAGGAGGCGGGAAGAGAAAATTTTCCCAAGTAAATTTTGGGTCAAGGGTCTATGGGGAGTTTTGGAACTTTTGTGCTTTTTTGCAAATAGGGCAAAGTGAATTTTGGGCCCACAAGCCCACGTGGGGATCTTAAAGCCAAATGAAGAAAAATGCCTAAGGCCCGCAAAGGGACATGGCCATGTTGAAAAAAAGTCAAAGCGGGCAGGCGGGTCATCGGAGGTAATTTGAAATTTTTGCCCCAAGAAGGTGTAAAGAAAAAAAAAATGAGCACGCCCACCGATGCCCAAAGAGCCACGTGTCAAGCCTCAATTGCATATGGGCCGGTGGGCCTTGGAGTGACTTTTTTGCCCAAATGGAAAAAAAGTAGACCGGGCCCGAAAATGATTTTTTTGCCAAAAGTGAATTGTGGGGCTGTGGGGAAATTTTTGCATTTTGTATTTTTGGTGCCAAAGGGCACAAAGTGAGTTTTGGGCCCATGAACCCATTCTGCTCACTGGTTTTCACCATTTTTTGTATGGACCCAACTCAAACATTCAAATGGACATATCTTTTGACCCAGTGCCCAAAATTCAACAAATTTGGCACCGTTGGAAAGGTCTCGACCTCACCTATGCCATGGAAACCTAAAACTTTAATTTTCAAAGAGGTTTGGTGGGTGAAAAATGGGAAACATCTTCATGCCATTAATATGCAATCTGATTTCCCCAACAACCAGATCAGATTTGATTTGATCCATCTCTCTCTCCCTTCAACACACATCGAGAAGACAAGTGAGTAAAGTGGTGGACATGATAGATTTGGGGTGGATTTGTAGAGGCATTGATGGCCAGTAGCTGAGCTTCAAATTATTTTCCCCTCTCTCTCTTCTTCTCTCTGTGTTGAATCTATAAAAGAAGGGGTGGGGCTCATTGTAAAGGGTTGGACATTTCTATTTTTGCACCCTCCCTTCTCCTCTAGTCTACAGATGAGTTCATGGAGTCCTAACCTCCCATTCAAGTTGTAATGCTAAGTTTTGCCTCTTGGCCACTATAATGTATTGTATCAACTTTGGAGCAATAATATATGTCTGTGGATGATTTTCAACCCTCTCATGTGTTTCATTGTTTCCTTTTGATCTCTCATTATAGTTTGGTTACCTGTGCATGGTGTTTGTATTACATTTTGTGGTCTGTGTTAAATTGCAAAATGAGTGTCTAACATTCCTTTGGTGCATCACCTCATTAGCTTAGGTTTATTTTATTATATCTTCTCAACCCTTGTCTCCTTGGTAAGATAGAGTAGGCTTAGAGTAGATCCTCTGCAAGATTTTATTTGACACATTTTATCGTGTGTTTTTAGGTGTTCTTATTTTGTATGGTTTAGATGTTGGAAAATAGTTTTGTTAGAGTGCAAATGATTTGTCAGGTGATCATCTAAATTCTGTACTTTGTTAGAAGATGGACCACTTGTGAATACATTCACTTATAATGGCGACCATGTGCAACAAGATCTAACTATCAAGATTTGATGGGTTGTCGTCTTTGATAAAGTTTGTTTCTGAAGTGTTCATACGTGGAAATTTCACATTGTGGGGGGAACATGACACCAGTGTTCCATTTCCATTCTACACCAAAATGGCTAAATTCAAAGGAAACTTCCAAAGTGGGAATGGTAGTTGTCTATCTTTATTCGATATCAAGTGGCAGTGATCAACAATAGTGGCTGTAACTAAGAACATTGTGATTCTTATAGGAAGTAATGTGAAATCTCTTTCCTATATATGTTCTATTGTGTATTTTTCTAATAAGTGAGTTATGATTCCTATATATACTTCCATGATGCACATGCATAGTGGCAAAGAAAATAACTGGAGTAATTCAGTTCATGGATCTTGAAAGTGTTTGTGGAAGGATCCAAAAAACCGCATGAAGTGGAAAATTGATGGGGTCTGTTCACGTCAAAGTTTTTAGTAAGCCTATTTAAAACCATGGAAGGAGAGAGCCTTTATTTTGATCAAGATCATGAGTCACATAATAGGACATGTTTCACAGGGGTGATCATACTACAGTTGACTATGTGTATGTTTTTCTACCATGTTTGCACTAAGGGGGAATGTTAGGAATATTCATTTATTAGTTCTCCATTTTGTTAGTAAAGAATAAAGTTAATTAGAGATTGAGTTGTTAAGTGAGTAACAACGGAATTGTATAGAAAAAAATTGATATAGCTTTCCTATAAACTAGGAGATGTTACTCCTATATAATTGTAATATGTTGGGTGAATGAATAAAAAAATTGTTTGTGTAAATGTGCTCTTCTCCTTGAGAAAACAAAGGTGCTAAAGTTTATAAAAAGGTGCCACAAGGTTTTACTGAAAGTCAACGTATGTCCCTGTAACCACAAAAGTTAATAATCCTTACAAAAGTGTTGGTTCAGTCAAAGGTGCCTCTTCTTTTATATAGGCCTTTGAATGACAAGACAAAAGAGTTTCGATACGGAAAGCTGTTTAAAAATTCAAATTTTCAGTTGTAAACCGAACTTTTTTTTCAAATTTGAAGGACTTGTTTTTAATATGAAATACTATATATATATATATATATATATATATATATATATATATATATATATATATATATATTTAGGGGGGGGTAAGCCCCATAGTGGGCACCAAAATGTAGAAAAAAAGTGGTGTTAGTATGCAAGTATAAGATGATTATCAAACCAAATCAATCCTAAAGCTAACACACCTATTATCTACCTCTGATTGAGATTGATAAAAGGGAGAAAGAGTGTTATACATGCACTTATCTACAAGCTCCAATAATCTTCCCTTGTTACTTTGGATGTGCTCAAGATTAATTTTTGTATTGCCTCAGACTTTGTGGGATGATTTGGAAAAAACCTCCCCTTGTTAGATGATGATATTTCTTGATGGAATGCTTGATGGTTGATAGCTTGCTTGGAAATATTTTGGCAACATATACTTGCAATTTTATAAGATGATTGCCATGGAGGGTGGCACCTCTATTTATAGTTAGAGGAGGGAAGAATGGAGGGTTGAGATCTTGCCATGTAAATGGTAGATCAATGGTGGAGAATGGGTGAGAATGGAGAAAGATCTAGAATTGGAGAATTCTAGAGATTAGAAGAAGCCTCCATTGAATTAAAATTCAATGGAGGGAGGAATATTTTTTAATTTTTGACTATATAGGAGGGAAAATTAGAGAGGCTTCTAGAAATAAAAGCCTCTAGATTTGGATGATAGGTAGTTTGGGATTAGGTGAAATTAAATGTGATTAGTGGAGTGATTAGATGGAGAAGCTAGGTGTAGATTAGGTGGTAGGTGGATAGTAATTTTTAATTCCTAGAAAATAGATAATAGGGATTAGTTAATGAGATAATGAAATATTAATGATGTATTAATATGACTAAGGATGAGATGGGATTATTGGGTGAATAATAAGAATTATTGAGGTATGATAATTAGGGATAATAATAATTAATCTTATGATTAATTATTATATAATTAGTGATAGGGAGGGGTTAATAATGTATAATAAGTATGTTATTTGCTGAATGAGCATGCCAACATTTTACATGTCTCTGAGACATATAAATACAAAATTGTGACTATGGTAATATAAAGTCACGGAGGAAAAGTCACCCTCAAAAAAAGTATATCGACCTGGATGAGATCCCCAACCAATAAACAAGTGGGAACCACTTATCGAACTCAAGTGTCAAATAACGAAGGTGAAAACAATAAAAAAACCTTTTATAATTTTTGCACTTGCCACGTGTCATAGTCGATTGCTTGACTATCTCTCTGTTTTTGCTTCTTCAATTTCAGGAACTTCTATGGATGGTATATTACTCAAACATAGTCCATTTTTGTGTTCAAATAGGTGATAGAAATATCTCAAAGTCCTATACCATACTATTATGACTATGGGAGATTTTGGGAAACTTTTTCAACGAAATTGATCTTTGGATCACACCTCCCCACCGAGAAGGCTTTTGTTCCATAAATTTTGTTTATACCTAATGAAATTTCCAATCATCTTCTTGCATCTCACAAACACACATGATCCATAGAAATAATATCGTAGGAAAAATTTATTGCAAATTATTAAAAAATCATATCACCAATTTTATCATTTAAAAAATGAACAATCTACATGCCAACAAGAGGCTAGAGTCTGATTGATTCCTTGTTATCCTACCAATATTTGCAAATAACATAGATCAATTTAAAATAACAAGCTGATTTCAATAATAGGTGAATGTCTAACTGAATGCCTATAGAAATTTCAAACACATTGACTATAACTACCATCACAAAATTGATCAGCTTAAAAATAGACAATCAAATGCCAAAAGAGACAACTGTCAAACTGATTCCTTGTGACATGGCCAATATTTATAAATACAATCTCACCCAAAATAGATAATTAAATATAGACACCAAAAGCCAATAACTAGGCTAATGTCCACTAACCCTATGCAATGCGAAATAATTGCTGACTACGGATACTACTCAAAATATGAGTCTTAAAATGAATCCAACATATACATGCCGAAAATAGATACATTCCCAAAAACAATGATTACCTAATGTAAATATGTAAAATTGAACACTACGAATGTTCCTAATAACTGTGTAAAATGTTGTCAAAAATTTCCAAATATGAAAATATGAGTTTAATTCCTTGTACGCAAACTATAACAAGAACTCAAAATGATTAAATAGGAGATTTAAAAGGAGTATTTTTAAAATTTTCAATATAAGAAGATAATTGAGCATGATAAACTTGTTTCTAGTTCCTTTCATAAATTTGAACTCCAAATGAAAGCTAAACAACATGAGAATAATATTTCCCTTGATATATAATAGGAATCCCATATAACCAAATGCTATGAATTATTTGCATTCCATTCAACAATCACCATCTATGCTATGACATATAATTAAATAATTGTTTTCTTACCCATTTTGATGGATTTTCCTTTTTAGTTGGTTTTATTTCCTCAGTTAATACATGTGTTGACTAACAAATGGTGTTAGATTAAGAACTTCATTACCTTTACAACAATCATATATTTCATCTTCGTTTCTTGTTTTGAGATGGATAAATATTTCAACCTTTGCTCAACCCAATGCCCATTCACGTAACAATGAACACAAAAGTTCATTTTATATTCTTTCCTTGATGAGGAATCACATATTCCCTTTCTCACCTTTGGATGATGAGATTGATATTTCACACTGCCTTGTTTTTGATGAAAGGCATCGGCTTCTTCATGAATGACCTTCTCTTCCAAAAGCGGCAACATAATGGTTACTAAACCCACAAAATTGTAGGGAAAAGCATGCCACATTTTCTAAATATCATAGCCATATTTTTCATACTGAAAGAGAGGATTATAATTTTTACAAAATTTTCCCTTTTTAGTGCTCAAAGGTTTGTAAGAAGATGGAGGTGGTATTTCATTACCTCTTCTTTTTGATTTCTTACCTAATCCTTCATGTGAGGATTAATCAACATTTTCACGCACCAGAATCTTCCCTACAAGACTAGTGGGATAATCTCTCGGTTGTCAAATATTTTCTCCCTTGACATTCTTGAGCACTCTCCAATTTACATTCCCACACTAGGATAACCCAAAAATACAAAATAAGGATGATCCTCTACATGTATTGGGTTATAAATACCTTGGCCATTCTTACTAAGGCCTCTTCCATCAAATCCCATTTTAAACAATAATTTAGATCAATGCCTTTAGTGTGTTTTTCAAATTCACCAAAAACATTACCTAAATCTAAATTTGAATGGGAGGAAGAACAACATGGTGAAAAAATTACAATGCACTCATCTATCATGGTTTTAACATCTAAAAGTAGAAGGAAAATCCTTCATCTCTTCACCACTGCGCAATCTATTCAAGAGATCATCCTTTCTTTCTAAATTTGATTTCAAGCGATCAATTTACTCTTGAGGAGTGGAGATTGCATCTCCATAAATCATTCTCATCCACGAACTTATTTGTTCATGCTTTCAAGATCTTCTAACGTCTCTCTTTTAAAGGCTTTCCCCATAGCTACTTGTAAACACCGTGTACTTGAAAATAATGCACACTTTGCACATAAATGGAAGATCAAGCGAAAAAAGTCTACTGAATATGATGGATTTAGAAAATCCAAATTGATATCAAATTCAAACTGAAGAAAAGCAACGAATTCAACTGAATCACGATGCAAAACTTGATTTATAAATAACAATAAAATCTGCTATTGTTTTTTCTTGTTTACAACATGATCAAATAAATATCATCTTTCATGATTTATATGAATATAAAATTTATTAAAATATGAATTTTTAACGATTAATAAGCCCGATCGAAGCTGGTTTTAAAGATTCCCAAAATAAAAATTTATTCTTTTGTTTGATCAAACAATCCAAATTTTATTTTCCCGATTTATTGAAAATTTTGTAAACTAATTTAAATATGCATATCGAATTACAATATTGTTAAATAATGCGTAAGAAAATATCTCAAAAATTAGAATGCAAAATCAGAAATAAGACGACACTAGAATTGTTATGGAGTTCGGAAATAGCTTGCGTCTCAGTTCATTTGAATTGATCTATTAAAAATGTCCCAACTATAAGTATAATCAAACTTACAATAAACAATAATAGATCTAAATCCTATTATTTCATGACTTACATACATTAAGAAGAATTTGGCGATGCTCAATGTTCATCCTCCACCTTCCTGAGCACTTGTAGAAGCTCTTCCTTTACATTCTATGTCTACCATATGAATTTCATGCCTTAAAATGACATCAAAAGAAATCCAAAATTGAAAATAATATATGCACAAGGAGTGTATTCTAATTTTAGACAACTTTCTAGTTTACACCAAGTGCTAAAAATGCTCCTAAGTTTCTCAAAAACTCACTTTTCCAAAATTGCTATGTTATCAAGAATACACACTCTCATCCATTACCTTGTATAAATATAAATTTTCCTATTTATAATTTTTTTTTCCGCCTTATAGCCTAATGATGGGCCTTATTTTTAGTAGATGTGAGGTTGGAGGTTCGAACCACCCCAACCTCCCACCACCCATATTTACCAAGATTGGGATTATTATCCCACATTTGCGGGCATGTGAGTATAACTAAGCCTTTCGGAGGCTTGAACTACGGGATTGTTCATGGCTTGGGCCACACATTGGTTTTGTTTTTTTCTCACTTGGGAGGTCCTCGTGGGATATAAAATTTTAATCTGACAACAGGCGCGAGTTGTGTTGTGTCGTTCAGTGCCAAATATGGCATGTTGGCTCGATCAGTTGATATGTTGGGTGAGTTGTTGGAGAGTTGGCTTGGTTGGTGGGTAAGTTGGTCGGGTTAATTCGTTTCTTAACATAGAATTTGTTCTTGAGGTGTTGTGGTGGCGAGGCCACATGGTGGCCTAAGGAACCAAAGCACACGGAGACTTTACCGATCCACTAAAAATTATCCCACATGCACCGTATAATTACAATGAAATGTATGTAAATACAAAATTGTGACTACGGTAATATGAAGCCATGCGGGAAAAGACACCCTAAGAAAAAGAGTGTGTTGACCACTGGTTGAGGGCCCACGACCAAAAAATAGTGGGTCCACATATACGAACTCAGTGTTGAAGACCACGAAAGGAAAAAAACCATAAACAACCTTTTACCATTTTTATCATTTTTACACTTTCACATGTCATGATCAGATTGGTTTCTTATCCTTGTTTTTTCTTTTCCAACTAGGAACTTCTGGAGATGGTATCTTACTCAAAAAGGGTATGTTTTTGCATTCAAATAGGAGACATAAATATCTCTGGAGTCCTCTACCATACTCCTGTCATGATTACGGGAGATCTAGGAAGCTATGTCCATGGAATTTATCTCTGGATCACCTCTTCTCATTTTCATTTTTAGTACTTGGCATTTGCATTGTTTTTTCATTATTTAGCTTTGTTCATATGATTATTCCGATGTTGCTTGATTACATTTGTAAAATAATTGATTAGGATAATCTACCATTGGTTACTACTCCTAAGATCTCAACCATTTACGTTAAATCATAATTCTATATCTTTGCTTTTTAAAATTATGTTCTCTTAGTTCTCTTATTTTGATTAAATTATTGAATGTGATTCAACCTACACTAAGACTAAATCCCACAATGTAGGTTTCTACCTAGAAAAACATCGAAACATATTTCTAAAGTTCTGTGGCTACCTATGTTTTTCATATTTATGAGGATGAGTACATGGAAATAAATTACAACTTGTTTTTTAGCTTTTTCCACAATATTCGAGGACACTATATAATTTGTGAAAGCGAATAGAGTGTGAAAATTTACTTGAAAATGAATTGGTTATGTGTGTAATATCATTATTATTTTATGTGAAATAAAGTGTTCCATTTTTTTAGAATATATACACCATAAAAACTAGAAATATGTCCCTTGACATTAGGTAGTCCTAAGACAAGATTTATGCTCATATACTCCTATATCTCTTAGAGATAGGATGTCGTTGATATATACAACCATGTAATATGAATCTCCCTTTTTCCAAATTGAAAACTATATATCTTCACATAAATTGTTTCACTTTAATGCTCATTTTTACTAAAAGTAGCATTCACTAAGTTGCAAATAATGTCTTTCCAACCCAAAATGTCTAGACAATCCACCGTTATACTTATCCTTGATGAATTGATATACGCATATCATAGAGGTATAAAATTTTCCCCCTAAACACCAATATTTTTTTATAAAATATTATAACCATAGAGTCAATAAGATTTAGTTTTGAAGGGACTAAAAACCCTTTACACAAAAAGAGTCCAAGGCACATAGGCCAACAAGAGAACCCAAAACACCGAGTCAAACCAGCTTGACAAAAAGTGTAAACAAAACAAAGCAAGACCACAAACAGTCTAAGTATTAAACATATATAATTTTTTTAAAAACAAAATACTTAGAGCAACTAGAAGCACCAAACCCTAAGGAAGAGAAACATAGAAAAATCAGCCAAAGGGTAGCCATCATTCCACCTTGCTCTGTGCATTTTTTCTTTTGGTTCTAGTGCTCGGACTCACTTCCTTGTTCCCTTTGCACTTAATGATGACTTTGGAAGGCATTTTACCCTTGTTCTTCTCCTCAAGCTCCCATTGTCTTCCTCATCAATACTGCTCAATTCTAGATGCATATTAACCTCATCCTTTTCCACTTGCATTTTGGCAATCTGATCTTACAGGATCGAGATCCTCTGTTCTTACATGATGTAATCAACATTCAGGCCACCAATACACTTGTTTTGGATATCAATTTGTCTTGTGGCATTCTTTAACTTCCTGAACCAAATTTTTATTGACCACCAAAATAGTGTCCATCGCCGCTTCCACTCTATGAGAATGCGAGCTTCCCAATCAATAGATATCTTTGTCTCTTTCCCTATTCCCCACATTTTCCTCCCTAGGAAAATCCCCCTTTTTCAAATCATAGAGGATGTCGGAAAAAAACCCAACAGGGCCCTCTTGTTGACACCCCCTTTTCCTTTTTTTCATGTGGGATGTCAAGGTCTCATTGTCTGAATCATCACTTTTTCCGAGGTCTAGGAGGGATAAGGATTCTACCTTTCTTGAACATCAACAAGATAAGGCCATGGTGGAGGGGGTTTCACAGCTTGTCATTCTGGTAGTTCGGTGATGGAGATGGTCAAGGACCGAAGGAGGAAAAAGGAAGGCTCATCTCCTGGTTTCTATGAAGGTAGTTCAAAATGGACAGGTGGTAAGAGAAAAGATTCCTAAATTTTCCCTCGAGAGTGAGGTATTTCATCACAACATGAGACACACATCCACCTACCTGGGAAAACAAGTTTTGGCTGATACCATCATCATATTGAACAATATTTTCCTAGGACCGAAGAAGGTGGAAATCTCATGTTTTTTCCTAGTTTTATCTTTAAATATTTTAAGACCATCGATGGACATACCAGTGGCTTCGGCGATGGTGTTCTCATTGACCTCAATTTTAGTGCCTCTCATCTTAACCCATGACCATCCTCCACACTTTCCCAAATTTGTTGGTGAGTTATGGATCATGGCCCTGTAACTTCTCAATATAGATGGATAGACCACCCCTGTGAAGAAGGCACCATAGGTACCATCCCTTTTAAGATGCATATAGGTAGTAGGTTTGGTCCTCACCCTATCTCCACCCATGATAATCCTACCACAAAAACTAGACACAGTAATGAAACCGAGAAAGAAGAAGGAACAAAGACAAAGATAAAACACAATGTGGATATTAGAAACCCTATCAATATTGCTATTAACATCCACACATGAGTTCCATCCCACATATCCCTGTAATTATGAAGGTTTATCTCAACAAATATTGTCCTCATTAATCAAATTTTTGATATGATTCCAAGGTAACTCCTCATGCTTCTAGCTCATCTGTCCCTGAAGGTCATTCCCATGATTTTTCCAGGCCATCCGCAGTCTTGTTGCCGCTCTATACACGTGTTGTATCTCGACCCTAACAAAATGTCCCATCATTTTCTTGGCCTCCTTAATTATGTTTTAAGCTTCCATCCCATGTTATCATTGTGCTTAAGGGCATTAATAACACACATGGAATCTCCTTCAATAATAAGGTTTTGAATATTCATGGTTTCAGTAGAGCTTTAATCCCCACAACATAGCTATGGATTTGACATGATTATTTGAGTGAGGCCTAACTGACCAGCATACACCCTTAAACAATCCCCCTTATGATCCCGAATAATCCCTCCCCCTCCAACACTTCCTTCCTCACTTTTTTCCGAGCCGTCAAAGTTTAATTTGCACCATCCAGAGGGTGGGCATTTCCACTTGACCTTCTTAATTTTCTCCTCCCTATCTTTTCTGATAATCTCATAAGGAACCTTGAGATTAAAATTATTTAGGATATCCAAGTCTAAACCCAAGGGAGGTTTAGTAGTCTTGCATTTAACAATTTGAAAATTATCCTTGAGATTCTGGATGATAAGCCTCACCACCTTCTTGGGATAAGAGCCTTAATTTATGAAAATCTTGTTATTCCTTTTGATCCAGATCCCCCATAGGATATGGGAGGGCCAAATTCCATAATTCCTTAACACTTGTCATGGTGGAAAATGGAAGTCCATTGTTCAGGAAGGTTTGAGATATCCCTAGGAAGGATTAGCTGAATTTTGAAGAAGTTGAGCACCACCGAGAAAACTTGAAAAGAAAAGAGACATTCTAAAAAAGATGGTTAAATTTCTTCTTGGCCTTTGCACATGATACACCTATTGATGATTATCATTCCTCTTTTTCTAAGCTTGTCCACAAGTGAGAATTTTCTTCTTGACAACTTCCCAAAAAAAAGATTAATTTTTGGGATAAGTTTTTTTGTTCCAAATTCTCCTCCAATAATCATTAGTAGGAAGTTGTTCAAAGTTAAGCAAGTAGCCAGATTTAACTTCATAATTTCTAGAATTGTGTTCCTCCATATTAGTTCATCTTGACTCTATCTAGGAGGAATGTGGTAGAACTTAAGTTCATTGTTGAGGGTTTCAAAGGGTAGGAGAGGTCCACTATAAGAAGGTGGAGGAATAATCTGTTTCCATTGCATGTCTTCTGTCAGTAGTCACACACCCTTTCACCAAACGTCACTTTATAGAACAAGAAGTAATCCTTCAAGGTATCTCCTCTTTTAGAGCTAGATTTCTAATCCAAGGGTCTTCCTAGAAACTGATCTTAGTTCCATTCCCCAAATTCCACTTAACACCTTTATTCATCAGGTTCCTTGATTTCCCAAATCATTCCAAAAAATGGAGCCTTTGGGAAGATCTTTATCCTTAAAAAAACCCAAAGTACACCAACATTCCACAAGTATTTCACTTTCAAAATGTCCACCCATATGCCTTCCTCTTTATGTAACCTCCATCCAACTTTTGGCAATGAGAGGCTTGGTTCATCATTTGCATGTTTTTCAGATCGAGGCCACCTCTGTCTTTAGGAGTTGTCACCTTTTCCCAAGCTATCAAAGGTATCTTGGTTTTGACTTGATTCTGACCACAAAAACCTTTTTTGTATGCCTTCAATAGCCTTTCTGATTTTGTGGGGCATAATAAAAATAGACATTGTGTAAGTTTCACACCTTGCATAGAGATTTGAAGCAATTGGACTTTCCATCTTGAGTCAGCAATGTTCCTTTCCAAGAGGCAAGTTTTTGTGAAATCTATCAATGATTTTATTCTAGCTAGTATCATCCATTTTCTGCCACACAAGGGCATACCAAGATAGCTATCTGGGAGATTCTTTATATTACATTCCAGAATGGTGGTAAGAAGATGTTGTTGTTGTTGTTCTTCACATTGATGAAATAACATGAGCTCTTCTTGAAGTTAACTTTTTGACCTGAGACCTCCTCATAGTTCTTAGTGATGATTTTGAGAGACTTGGCTTCCTGAAAAAAGCTTGACCCAACAACACCATGTCATCAACAAATTGTTGAAGACATTGATTCTCAACCCCATTAGAAACTTTAATTCCCTCAATTCTCCCCTCATTTTTAGCTTTTGAGCAGAGCCTACTCAAGGCTTTGCCACAATAATATATAGAAAGGGTGACAGAGGGTCACCCTGCCTAAGACCCCTCTCAGCTTTGAAAAAACCTTTAGGTTGACCATTAACAATAACAAAAATCTTGAAGTAGTGATACAAGATTGAATCATATTGATAAAGTGACTATCAAAACCCAACTTATGAAGAAGCTTAAGAAGAAAATTCCATGAGATCTATCATACGCCTTCTGCATATCAATTTTATAATCATCGCTTCTCTTTTGGATTTTTCAACTGAGTGGATGGTTTCATGTATGGAAATGATGTTGTCAAGAATTTGTCTTCCTGGCACGAAGGCACCTGATTGGGTGAAATGAAATTGTTGAGCACATCCCTCAAGCGAAAGGCCAAAATTTTTGAAATTATTTTATAGACCATGTTGCAGAGACTGATGGGCCTAAAATCTCCAAGATCTTTGGCACCTGGTTTTTTGGTATCAGGAAATGAAGGTATGATTGACTTGTCTGAGCATATATCCTGAAATAAAGAAATCCTGACCACTGCTACAACCTCCTTTTTGACAATGTCCTAGTATAATTGGAAGAAAAAGCTAGAAATCCATCAGGTCAGGAGTTTTATCTCCCTCCATCATCGACACAATGGATTTAATCTCTTCTTCTGAAGGAATAACAAGTAAGATCCTTATTAATTTCTTCATCAATGACCGATCCAAAAAGCCCCAACATGTTATTAGTAGCATTAATATCAGTTGGTTTTCCTCAAAAAAAGTTGTTTGAAAAAGGAGGTGATAGTGTCAGCTATATCTTTCTCCTCATCAACCACCCTCCCATCAGGTCCCATGATTTCTGTATCCTTCCTTGTTTTCTTTGATGGTGGCTGAGATGTGGAAAAATTTGGTGTTTTGGTCCCCTCTTTTAACCACTGAATCCTAGATTTTTGTTTCCAATATATTTCTTCCTTACACAATATAGAATGGAGCTCACAGAGAAGGACTCTCTCTTTTGCTTTATCCTCATCATTCCAATCTCCTTCTTCCATAATTTCCTCCATTTCTTTTAATTCCTCATAAAAATTTTTGCTTTTTTTGTAAGAAAATGTTGCCAAAGGTCTCTTTATTCCACTTTTTAATATTTTTTGACATTCTGAGTTTGGTAGCCACTTGGTACATACAATTTCCTCGTGTTTTGAGGAGGCTCCACCATTCCTCAATCCTCTCCTCCAGCTCAGGATGGGTAGTCCACATTTTTTCAAACTGGAAGGGCCTACCTTTTGAGATTTCAAAATCACCAGTTTTAAGAATGATCGGATTATGATCAGAACCAATGGGAAGGGAGGAGAGAGAATAATTTTGATCCTACACCCATGGTATGCTGACCAGAAATCTATCTAATCTTATCTAAATAAGGCCATCTCCACTCCTTTTGTTAGTCCAAGTATACTTAGACCCACTTAGCTCCAGATCAATCAGATCATTCCAATGAATGAAGTTACCTAAGTCTTCCATGCTTTCCGAATAGGAAGTTATTCCTCCCTTTTTATCTCTAGGAGTAAGAGGGGTGTTGAAGTCTCCTCAATAATCCAATTGATCTCTTTTGATAGACTCCTAAAACTAGTTAACTCATCCCATAGAATCTTTCTACCAGAGAAAGAGTTAGGAGCATACATTTAATAAACCAATTATATCATCATAAAGATGTAATTGTTTTTATATTAAAAATTATCCTTATAATATTTGCAACACTTTTATTATGTGCATAAGGTACTCTTTCTTTTTCCTAATACCATCATTTCATACAAATAAATAATTATAAACTTCCCCAGAAAATTATTATTACTTCGCTCATGTGTCTCATGGTTACATTAGATACGTTCAGTCAACCAAAAAATAATGATCAATAATTCATATAGATTATATTTAATTTTGTACAAAATATTCTACTCATATCCATCTTTGATCCTAATCTGGTGGTATCCTCTCTTCATATCAATATTTGTGATGTATCTTATCTCAATCAATTTCAGCCTCATCAATTTTATCACGGAGTAAAGGAAAGTAGTACACATTTGATAATAATGTTATCGATAGCTACGGATTTTTGAATATCCTTAAACATTTAAATTTCTTAGGTGTTAATAATGTAGGAGCTGTAAATGGGAGAAATTTTTATTAAATTATCCCTTTCACAAAAATGCTTTCAAATATCTCATCATCTCATCATTCTCTCTGTGAAGTGTAATCTTATATGTCTCTTTTTTTTTAGAAAAATAGTTCATGTGATAAAATTAAGGTGATAAATAATAGTCCTCATTAGGGGATAATCTATTAGGTATATTATTTTAAAAATAATACTCCTCTTACTCTATCAACAAGTGCTTCACCTCTTTAATAAACCATTTTCTTATTTCTGCTTGACAGTCAACATGTAGTTTTATGAGAATTGAAGAATATCACACGTTTCTCCTTCTTCACATCCTTCAAGAATTACTTTCAATACTAACACAATCTTTCAAATGATACCCACTTATCTCCCCTTGTAGTTCAATGAACTCAATTTATACTTCCTAACATCCTTCACAAGGGTGTAGTTGTTTTCTTCCTATTATGTAAGAATTCATGGTCAAATTAATAAGATCTTTCCAACAATAGAAGGAAAATTTCCATAAGGCATATGAAATTACACAATGTACATCATTCAGAGCACGCAATGATCTAAAAAAAATGCCTTGCTGCATTTCTCATTCAATATAATATGACTCCTCTTCGAATTCTAAAACACATTACACAAATTTAAGCATGTGATTCTATTAAAATATCACTTCTCTACTATATCATCTCGACATGAAATTTTTTTCAGAGCTACTCACTATAAAAATAACCTTCCAAATTTTATTTCCTAAATTACATTTTATTAATTTTTTCCTCTATACCAAATCAATATCCTCTTTTATATACATCAATAATAATTTGCACTTTATCACAAAACAAAGCCACATTCCCCATTTCTCGAAGTGCAATCTAACGATCGCGATTAACTTTCTTCTCTCTTCAACTTACAATAAATATGATTATCAGGTATCATTCCTTATTTCAATATTTTTCTTCACCTAAGGGAACTTGAAGACTTCATGGATTGCACATACAAATATAAAAATAGGTTCTTGTGAATCTTGTACTTTATCCTCATCTAGATTCCATCTTCCTTTAGAGAGTGAACCTCTACCTCTTATAGCATTTGATACGAGTAATACCGAATTCTCATATTTGAAAGCATATTTCGATACACTTTTTTCCACATAACGCACTCTTTACTATACCCAACTCATTAAGGTGGTTATTTAAAAACATTTATGTAGCTGTAAATGTTTTCTTCATCACATTCCACATGATTATTTTATATCTCCTATACAATTCCTCGATGAAATCATGTACACTCACCTCATTCTATCTCAATTTTGAATTTTATTAGAAAAACATAACTGGGTGATAAAATGTATGAAATTATCTAAATAAAGTTTTAATCATTCTATCCCCTAATAACTGAATTTTTTTCATTTACCTTATTAAATCTTTCCAATCGTATGTTATCCCCAACACAACGATCCATGTCTTCTTTAACTTAAAAAGTATTGAAAACCTGCGCTCTATCGGGGTATTGTATTTTTGTCACACCTAGAAATACTCCTAAAAATAAATAATCCATGAGCCCCAAATAACTAGGGGTAATGTTCCAACCTCGACACACCTCCTACTCTTTAGTTAGTATTTTGGTGAGAAGAAGAATATAATACAAAGCATATTGTGAGTGTCACATAGATATTTTATTCGATATAATATCAAAAAATTGGAAATATACATCAATGAGATAAAATGATAAGGTTAATAATTATTTTCAAGTACTACATCCTTATACTAACATAAGGATTCTCTACATGAATCCTAGGTGAAGTAAGTCTTCCAAAATGTGTGGAAATGGCATAACAAATTATTAGAAACAAGGTTTCTGAAGAATAAAAGGTAAGACTGCAAAGGAGCCAATTTTTAGACTAAAGGAAAGAGAAAAAAAGAAGAATAATAAGTAATCACCATTTCCATACATGCACACGATGGGACAACCATACCCAAAAATATCCAAATCATGGGGTATATCAAGCCATGTGGAAGGTCATTTTTTTAATTTAGACACTTATATTACACACAACATCCTGTAGAATAGGTTTAGTAAATGAATTCAATTCATTTTTGTATTTTGTTTCTACTTTTCATATTATCATCTAATGGTTAAATGCTCTCAGTGATGGTAAAATGCCATCACATAATTATTCCTTATGGGGGATTACCAAACCCACTCATTAATGTTAAAATTCTCTAAGTATAGAGGAAAAAATGTGGTATTTGGAATGGTATATCTAAAACAATAAGTGATATCGACTTTGGAAATTTGACAATCCTATTCCTAGCCTTGGCTCCTCAAAATGGGAAAAAAAAAAACTAAATTTTTTTCGAAAAGAAATCAATTTCAACTAAAATAACTAGCTCCCATAGAATTCAAGAAGTTTTTAAAATGTATCTATTGGTAGAGTGGGAAAAATTACACTCATTAGATGTCCAAGAAGTAGAAAATCACTTAAAATAATAACCTTCAAGGGTTCATATCATCAATGCATAACTTCACCGGCTTATTTTCTCTGTTATGGTGAAAAAGGGAAGCACCCCCGGGATTATGCATTACAAATCCCTACTTTTTTATACACGTGGGACCATCTCTCAAGTTGTGGAAACTTGCTACTTGAGATGGACCTCCTGGAGAAGGTCAGCTCCATCTACCTAATCTAATGCTAAAACCACTTCCCAAGGAAGGAAACGAACAAACTTAATCCTAAACTAGCCATTTAAAGGACTAGTGAGAGAGAGGTTGCGAAGATGCATGAAGGGAATTTCCTAAGCTGTAAGCTATGTGATAAGACCAAATGAAAGGGGTGAAATTATTCAGTTGAGGGAGAAGCGAGCATGAAATGGAGAAAAAGGAGAGGGCAAAGACATGAGCGACATAGACCCAAACCATATTTCACCTCTATTCTCACATGAAACACAACAAAATGAACTTGTAAATGGGAAAGCAACGCACAATCCAATGTATTAATATAAAAAGAGGAAGTGGTTGTCAGATGAAACTGAAGCCAGACAGTATAAATGTGCTACAAAATAAGCTTTATTGCAATAAAATTAAAGCATGTAGCTCATTACACTTACAAGTAGGAAGGCACAATAATACATCGCTAAGCCAAAAATGAAGGTTCAATGGCTCATAGTTATTCAGGACCCATTTTGACATAGTTCCTTTATAGTTTTAGAGCATCCTCCTTTCAAAATGAAATGATTCAGACAATAATATATAGCTCATAAAAACAAAGATAAGAGAGAGAAGAGGAAAAAGAGTAGATGGCTGTGGATTTTTGAACTTTCAAATACTAAAAAAATCTGGAGTATCAATCCAATTTAGCAAAGAAAACACGGGCACTCTATAAGACCATTATTATGTCCATTCTGGCTCGCGGAAGGAAATGAAGCCATACTTCATCAATCCTTCGGGGTCGAACTATTCGATTTGACTGATTTGAGTTCCTGCGACCTACGCTTCTTTTTCTCCTCAAAAGCTATGTGTGTTTTCCATTTGACCCACCAATAACCACCTGTACCAGATTTTTCTGATGCCAAATTGGTGCGGCTCGGTTGAGAGATTTACAACGATATGATTTTTTTCTAACCTAGAGCTCCTGGATCTAAAGATAGGTGGATACTTGAAGTTTTACTTCGGGAAGCACAAATGAACTCGATAATTGACAACCTTCTTTGATGAGTTCGGGGATCAACCTATGCCAATATGTGTGTGCACTTACTTTCCCTTCGCTAGGCGTGGCGCATTCCTATCGGGGTCGTGACATGGCCTTTTTCTCCCTTCTCTCTTCCTTTTCCTTCTTTGTCCTTTGTCAGAGCGGGGTCTCATTTTATGAAATACGGAGCCAATATAGTACTTCCATGTGCCTCTTCTTGCGTTTACATGTCCGATCCTTCTTCGACCTCCCCTCGAGAAATGCGTGACAATGGAAATGCTCCATGTTTCTTCGCAATTTACTTTTTCAAATCCCTTTGACTAACCATCGCCAAGTGTGATCCAAATGAGAAGTGGTCTTCACGCACTTCATAATGTTATTATTTCTTTGATTAGCCCTTTTGACACCTAACGAAACATTTATTCAACAAGACTCATTCTACGCCCTACGCATTTAAGTAATCTTTGAGTAGTCTCATCCTAAAATCATGAAGTGTGAGCCAATGAGAAACCTCCATGTACTTCGCAATGTCATTTTTTATTTTATCT